>JAWHQI010000040.1:2650000-3975000 GCA_033032865.1 Dactylorhiza incarnata | reverse complement strand
GGTGACGGTGAAGTTTTCAATCGCCGCCTGGATCACCAAAGCGTCACAGAATGGGTCTTCAAAGTCTGGCATATCCTCCGCCGAGAAGGTGAGCTTCTCCAAGGGGGTGGGGTTTGGGAGGTCGACGCGACGCTTCTCTTGAACATTGCCTGGAAGCTTCTCTTATGAGTCGCTTCTATTCCCACCCCACCATGGATCACTCTGACCCCTCCCCTAGCTCCCACGTCCGTCCTGTCTTCGCATCTGTCCTCTTCATCTCCGGGTGGCACCTCTTCGATCCTCACAGGCCGCTGCTGCTGGCCTCTTCCCCTCATCTCCAGAAATTCTGGGCAGGTGGCCGTCGCGTGACCCTCTTCCTGATGAAAGTCACAGTAAGGCAACGCCACCTTTCCCCCTCTTCCATCTCCTCTTCTTCCTCCTCTTACTCCTCTTCCTCGGCCCACCGCCATGGCTTGCTCTCGAGGGGGGTGAGGTGGCCTGTGATCTTGCCTCCACCCCGGAACCCTTCCTTCCCCCCTTCGTTGGTGATCTCTTTCCTGAGGTCTCTCCGGACCCTCCTGGGGCCTCCAAGCCAGCTGATTATTGGGCTCCTGATGGCCCCAATCCCGCTGATGTCCCTGAAACCCCTGACCTCTGGGTTCTTCCCTTCTCCTTCCCTCCTAATGTCTCACCTCCGGCTCGCTCATCTTTGCCAATCTCTTATAGTACTCCGAGTTAGCGGCCTCCCCTTCTATCTCTTCTGCTGCCCACTCCATTAGTTCCTCAAAGGATAGAGGGGCCTTCCGCTTCAGGTCCATTTTAAAGAACCCATCTCACAGACCCACTATGAATGCCATCTGGAGGGTGAACCCCAGCACCTCCTGCACGAGGAGTACCTCCTCCTGGAACCTATCCACGTAATGGGCCAACGACTCCCCCGGCCCTTCCTTGATCTTAAAGAGCGCCTCTGCATCCTTCTTCCTCTTCTTCGACGTTGAAAAGTGCAACCTGAAGCTCCGCCGCAAGTCCTCGAAGGCGTAGATGGAACCCACGGGAAGCTGGTGGAACCAGTCCCTCATCTTCTCCTTCAGAGTGGTGGCAAAGATCCGACACTGAAAGGCATATGTCATTGGAAGGATCGAGACCATGTGCTCAAACCACTGCAGATGTAGGACAGGGTCATCTCTGCCGGTGTAGTAAGACATCTCCGGCCCTCTGAACCCTTCTGGCACCGGGGCTGAGAGGATCAACTCACAGAAGGGACTCCCATCCCCTGCTCGGCGAGTGGTCCTCTCGTGCGGAGTCAGTTCACATACCTCCGCACTCGCCGGATGGTTGAACAGTTATCGCCCAGGGAGATCCCGCGCGCTTGCTTCCGTCGCGACCTCCTTTCCCAGCCGCTGGCCCAGAGCATTCTCGCCGATCTGCTGGGGCGGAACCATCGGGACCACGGGTGTCTCGCACTCGCCCCTGCCGGCGAGAGCTATTTGCATGGTCTGCATGACCTCTCGCTTGAACTTCTCGAACATCTCCAGCCACTCCATTGTTGTCGGTGGCTGTGAGTGGCCTGGGTCAGAACCATTTCCTCCATCTCCTATCATCGAACTCAACTTGGGATTTTCTTGCACTGGCTACGGTCCATGCTCACCGCACCAAAATGTTGAAACCGTCAACCGGTCTCTGAGTTCGGACCCACTGGGGGTGTAACCTGCGCCTACTTCTCCCGCACTAAACTCTCCTGACTTTGGATGGAAAAATTAAAACAGACCCAAGGCTGCAGCGAGGAGGTCCCGCCACACACCCGGAAGATCTTAGAGAGCTTCCCCTCGCAAACCAATGCTCAGTTGGGCACCTTGGAGGGCACTAGCAACCAACTCCAAAAATTGCCCGGAGGAGAGAACTTGAAAAGATCTGATCTCCTCCAAGGTGCCCTTAACGGTCTATTTATAGATTTTCTAATCTTGGACTGCAAATAGCGTGAATCCGATGTTTGGTTTTACTAACCGCACACCAAATTGGTCTGCTAACAGCCTAACTCCGCTGTTTTGAAGGGCTATTAGCAGCCACAGGGGGTATCTAGGTCATTTTGCCCTTAAAGCCATCTAGGCGAGTGGTCTGCGAGGTCAAGGGCACCACTCGCCAGACTGCTCAGTGTTCGTCGAACGTTGTTTAGCGTTCGTCGAATTCTCCTCTCGCCAGACTTCTTTCTCGCTACAATTGGCTGGGCGAGTGCCCGGGCGCGCGATACTCGACCCGCTCACATTCGTTGAACGCTGACCAGCGTTCGTTGAGCGCTCCTGAGCTCTTGGCGAGTGGTCCGCGAAGGCACCACTCGCGGGTTCTCCTGCCTGCAGCGCTCCGCTGGGCGGGCGGTCCATGTAAGCTCCACTCGCCAGCCATTCGGTAATGTTGGGCAGATGAAGCCCTATTTGTCCTCTCTCGCCCGTACTTGTCGCTACCCTGCGGGTGCTCTTGTTTCCCCTTTTCCCCCTTTTAGGCTGGGGGCCCACTCGGCAAATACGGGGTTGACAGGGGTAAATAGGGTGTAATTATACATATAATGGTTCATCGATAGATATTCAGTAATGATTTTTTTCAAATATGTAGAAAATAGGCCAACGCATGGCGTTAGAGACAACGTCGGCGTTAAGTTTACTTTATATAATAGGCCCTAAATCGAGTTCTTTCCATTTTCCCATTATTTTAACCCATTTCTCTTCAGGTTTCGCCGACTGCACTTCTCAGATCTAGGTAAAATTCTTACTTTTCTTCTTTTTTGTGATTAAAGCATTTCTCTTTCCCTAAATTGAAATCCTTTAAAGTATTAAAGTGTTTTGATATGGTATATGATAGATCTATGGTGGTGAGATCTAGGGTTTTCAGGTTTTGAGTTGAAGAAAGGGTTTTTGAGATTTCTAAAGAAAATGAGTCTTTCCATTACCTCTTTTTGTTGTTTTTGAGTTGTGTTGGTAATTTTCCAATTATCCCTATCCTTTTACGAATTTTTTTGATTTATAAGTGTTTCTGAAGGCTGTCATTGTGTACTGGTAGTAATAGGAAATTACAGAGCATGCGCCAGGCGTTGACAATAACGGCTGGCGTTGATAAGAGAAATTTTGTTGATGTTTTGTTGTGTGCAGGTTTATGGCTTCTTATAGTGGTCATGGAGTTCATGCCAGAAAGTCATCAGCCCGTCCACCACAAGAGTCTTATCAATCTTTTGTGGGGATTAAAAAGGCGACAATTGGTGTAGGCATGGTGTTGCACATAGACCTCCCACGTCATGCTCATATTCAGAATCTCCTAGCAGCATCAGGAGTGTTGTCAGTGATTTCTAACGGTTGCTTTTCTACGGATTTTGTTCGGGAATTTTATAACAATTTGTATGATATGTCAGAAATGGGGCTTCATGGAGGAGTGATGTCAATGATGCAGTTTGAAGTTATTCAAATCACGCATGAGGATCTTCGGAATGAGTTTGGGTTAATAGAGAGTGATAATCGTTTAGATGTGGTAGAAAAGTATAGAACTGAGCGAGATTGGACACCAGTAAATCTGGTATTGCATGGGAAGGAGACAGAAGATCAAATTATTGATGTTTCTTCACTTAGGGAGGAAGCATTTATAATTCAGGATATTTTGCGACATATAATTATGTTGAAGTCAGGAGACACAAAGAAGATCACTGCACAATTGAGCATAGTGACATATCATATTATGCAAGAAGTACTTTTTGATGTGGCAGATCTTATCCTTTCTCAGATTCGTTATACCTTTAAGTTGAAGGATCCAAGACGATCTCGACTCAACACTCTTCCCTTAGGAGGACTTATACAACGGGTGGTGATGGAGAAGTAAGAGTATATAATCAAGAGTAACTACATTAATGATCTTGTTCCTGAACTTTATTCTACTTCAACCCTTCGAGTCCCTAGGTCACGAGATATACCATCTTTTTCTCGACCACCTTTACGACGAGGAGCATCACTCCGTGAGACAAATAGGGAGCATCAGGAGTCATTTGAAGAATTCAAGGAGAATGCGACACGAAGAATGTCACAGATCGAGAAAATGATGTGATACATGATCAGGGCCCTGAAGTTGAAACCGACACCAGCAGAAGAAAGGGATTGGTAGGTTCCCATGGAGGATCCGCCATGTCACTCGACTCGTCGTACTAGAAGGTCAAGGGAACGAGACAGTTCAACTACAGGGGAATCAGACTCAATTAGTGTAAGTAGACAATTTTAAAGTGCTTTTCAGTTCTGTAATAACAGTTTTTAGTATTTGGACAATATTGTCTAACGCCTGGCATTACTGCTTGCGCCCAGCGTTAGTTGTTATCATGCTTTTCCTTTAATTTTTGTTTTTATCTATTTTGTGAACTGTTTCTGTCCTGTGTTCTAATATTTATCCAGGATTTTGTAGTTTTAATTTTGAAACACAACAAATTTCACTTAATCTTTGGTGAATTTTTTTTTTAAAAATCTATGGTATTTTATACGCATTTGATTAGAATATCGAATTGTTTAACGATGTAATAATATGGTGTTCTAGTTTTAAATTTGTTTAATGACTCGTACGGATAAGCATTGGTGTGACGTTTTATTTTATGATTTTGTATTAGGGTTTCAACAACACTCCTAATTAATTTTCCGAGTTTTGAACAATCATTTACTATTATAGGATACTCATGTCTTATGTGATAATAGATTGCTCATTTAAGAGATAGAAACTTGACTTTTAATTTGATTTAATTTGTAAATTTTAAAAAAAAGCTCAGCTTTCAAATATTAAACAAGAAACTTAAAGTATATCATGAAGTAGATATTTGCACATTAAAAAAATGTTCTACTTCATGCATTTGATGCTTCTTAATGAATTTGAGATTTAGGTATCCAAAGAGGACCAAGAGGGATGGTTCCTTTGGGTACCCAAATAAATCGTGTGTGCTTTTGAGAAGGCAAGGATGAGTGGACCCATTCATTTGACATTTGTGCATCATTCTTAAGTATGGGTCTCCATTCATACCTTGGGTTAATGTTTTTATAATTCAAATTTCCATGATGATTTTTTAAAACATTGTGTATTGGAAATTTGTTCATTTTCAATTTTATGTTGTGAGAAGAGTTTTGTTGTACATGATAATAATGATAGTGTTTTGTAGTTTCATTTTCAAGCTTTTGATATTTTTCATTTCTTTTGTTTGGCTTAGATAAATTATGAAAATTCATATTCAACTTGCTTTTGGATTTTGCTTGATATTGTGAGTGTGTGTTTTGAAAATATTTCTGTATAGTTTGCTTAAGCAAGTTGACTTTATTTTCTAATTCATAGTTTTTAACTTTGAGATTAAGTCTAGCTTTATTATACGCAATTGCGCTATTTTTAAGAGTGGAAACAATTGAATCTATATGATTTTGATATTTATTTCTATATTCCTCAAATGTTTCATCCATCTCTTCAATTTCAATTTTATAGTCTTCACACCTAGCACAATCATTTTCCAAGAAGTTTTTTCTAAACATAATCTTTCATGTTGTCTTTTACAAGAATAAATTCTTTTTCAAGTTCTTTGTATTTTTCTTTTAATTCATTATAATCAATACATGGTGTGTAGTTTTCAAATGAAGAGCATGATGGAGATTTAAACACATCATTTTTGGATTTTACATTCATATTTGCTTTCAATGTTTTAATTTCTAAATGTAGTTTTGCATTAGCCCTTTTTAATTTCTTAATCTTACATTTAGTAGTTTGTAGCAATTGAAATGTAGAAATAGAGGTACAAAAGATGGATTTTGATTTCCTTACATTGCTTGTGGACGATGCGATATTCGAACATATAGTTCCTTTGACATTTTTTTGACCCTCCTCTTCCAAAGATAAAATTTCTTCTTTTCCATTTGATGTGCACTCCATTGATCCATCATGAGAGGAGCTTTCTTGATCATTTGAGCAATCTTGTATGTTCTCCACTTCTTGCATTTGTTCCATACCTGTAGATGGAGAATCATACATTTCTTCAAGAAATTTCCATACTTTGTATGCACTTGAAAAACAATTATTAATTTTGAAATTTCGTGAGATAAAGCACAGAAAATACTATTTAAAGCTTTTGCATTTAGTTGACGTTCCTATTTATTTGATTCATCCGCTGGTCTAGCTATTGCTATATCCCATGCATTGATATCTAAATTTTTAATAAAACTTTCCATTAAAAATTTCCACCCTTTATAATTTCTCCCTTCGAATAAAGGTGGTTAAAGAGATTTTTCTTCTTCATAAAAATTTGCCCCACTAATAGAAGCCAGATCACGAGACGCTATTATTCCCGGTTGTTAGACCGTTTTGGAATAACCTGCTCTGATACCGCTTGTTGGATCGTGAGGCGCCTTAGAGGGGGGGGGGGTGAATAAGGGTTTTAAAAACTTATACTTTATTTTAAAACATTTGTAATTAGAAAAGAAGAAGTCAAGTAATATAAAAGAGAAAAATGATTTAATTAAACTTGAGATATTAAATTACAAAAGTTGATTTCTTATGACGCTAGAAATCGTGGGCGATAAATATAAAAATCCTTTTTGTTTTCTATCCCGACTCGTATCCCCACGAACTGGTGGCTTTAGCCTATCCTCCCCCGGATATGGCCTCAAGACGCTCTAGCCTTTCTATCCACAGAAAGGCCTCGAGCACCCCCTAGATCTATGCCCTAGACCTAGTCACCAACACGAGGCGAATTCACTCCACGATGATAATAAAAAGAGTTACAAAAGAAAATACAAAATATAATAAAGACTCCCTATAAATAATTCTGGAGAAAGTGAAGGCTCGCTAGATGTTCTTGAAGTCGAAGCGTGCGTCCTTCATGTTGCATAAGCGTTGATCCGGCTCTCCTTGAATTCTTTGCTTGAAACTTGTGCGGGAGAAGATGGTCTAGAAATACGGCCCTTGCAGAGACTATCAAGTGCTGGAATAGGGCCCTCTCAAATCAGTAGTAGGGGAAGACAAATTCCATCTATTTATAGGCCAGGAGGATAACGCCGCCGTTGACGCTAACGCCTGGCGTTGACCCAGTTTGGAAATGTTTTGATGGCTCAGATCTTCAAAACAGGAATGAGATTCTGCACTTTAGGAAACTTTCATTTTAGGCAACCCTAACACTGCGTTGACGCTAACGCTGGCATTAGGTCAAATCATTCCTAAAGTGTCTCTTCAATCACGGCTGCTTCTCCTCTTGCCATAAATATCGAGCATTAACGCCCAACGTTAAGTCCTAACGCCTGGCGTTGTTCTTCTCTCATTTCTTCAGTCGGCAGGCCATCCAGTCGATCGGCAGACCATCCCGTCGAACTCAAACGCCCAGTGTTAAGCATAACGCCTGGCATTAGAATATATTTGTAACATCCCTGTTTTGGGCTTTCCAGTTCGTGCTCTGATGTGGATTAATTTGGGGAAAGGAATAACAATATTGTTGTAGGAAATTTGGGAATGGAATAACAATATGGCTATGTAATATCAATATTATTTTTAGGATTTCGTTTGACGAACGTCGAAGGACAGCTTCGTTCGATGAACATCGAAGGGCAGTTCCGTTCGACGAAAGTCGAAGGGGATCAGCGTTAGGCGAAGTATAGGATTCTGCGTTCGGCGAATTATAGGCTCCTTGCGTTCGACGAAATTAAATATAGCTGTGCTCGACTAAAATATTGCATAGTTGCGCTCGACGAAGATATTGCCTAGCTGCGATCGACGAATTATATTTAAGATGCGATCGACGAAGTGTAGCAGCGCCGTTCGACAAACATCCAAGCGCTCGACGAAATATATTATTTCAGCGGTTGACGAATTTATAGCCGATCGACGATCGACGAAAATTGTAGCGCTCGACAAAATGACTGTTCCCGTTCGACAATTCTGGGCATTTTTCTTCCCGTCGCCCGATAAAGCCTGAATGCTTATATTTTAGGCTAGAAGTGGAATTAAAAGTCAATAAATGGCTGACACAAGTCTTGGAACTTGGGGATTTCATTAAATGTTCATTAATGTTCTCTCTCTCTTCTCTCTTAACAAAAGAGCTGCAGGTCAGATTACCCGATGGATCTTCTTCTTCATCTCCTTCCCTCCCACCTGATGGGCTTACCGGGCATCACACCAATAGAAGCTGGCAGATAGAATTCAGGCTACGAAGGAAGTGGTCTCCATGATGACCTTTTCGGTAAACATTAAGACTTAACTAATTTTAGCGAGCAAGAGTACATAGGTTCTCTATTGTATGGTTCTTAGCGTTGAGGAGTACGTAATACCTAGGTCTGGTAGTGTGCATACCCACATAGTAGTGGAGAAGGCCGTTCCACTGTCTCCGTCTGGCCACGATGTGAGGTGTCTGAGTGGTTAGCTACCCTCAAAAAGCGGGAAGTAAAGGTCTATGTCTACATAGCAAATCAGAGTGCTTGAGTAAATCATGGGCGAGTCATCGTACATACATTCATAGCGTTGCACTGCATAAAGATCCTCATCATATAAACTTGCATGAGCACTTTTATTTGATGAGTTACTTATTATTGTGAAAGACCCTTAACTTATAAACTTGTATGACCATTTTTATAAGTTAAGTTCAATTCAGTTCCTTATTGTTCTGCTATAGTTGTGCTCTCTTGTAAATGTTATAAGAATTGATGATTATATATGCTGCTCTCTTATTACATTGTTCTTACATCACCTTCTTGTACTATTGTTTATATTGTAGTCATTTTACCCTCCTTCCGTCCATTGCTTAAGTGTCACCTGGGGAGAGGATGTGAAGCCACTTAGTATTTTTAGACTAACCATTGTTGTACAACTCATTTTAGGAGCACATCAAGCAGCATCAGCACACTGTGCATGAGGATAGCAAGACCAGTGTAACGCCCCTGATTTTCGTTAATTATTTTACGTACCCTCTATGACGTAATTTTGGCGTAAGGGCGTTATGTCAACTCGTCTGGTAGTGTTTCGAGTTTTAGCTTAGTTAAAGCTTGTGATTTAGGTCAAGCGTGCGAGATTTCGCGTTGTTTCGAGTTAAAGTGAAGATTTTGAGTGGATATCAAGATTTTAGCTTCGGAAGGCTTTATCCGGAGTTTGGCTCGTCGGAATGGAATTCTGACTTCGCCGTTGGATTCGTAGCGCCGTTTTTCAGCTAGGGTGCGAATTTCATAAAAATTCGAGGTGTTTTGGTCGCCCTCGCAGTTTAAGTAAATTGGGGAATTAATTAATTATTTAAATAATAAATTTAGGTTTATATATAAGCCTAAAGCCTTCCCCTTTCCCTATTCATCCTCTTCCTCGATCAAAAGCAGCCGCCGAGGGTTAGGGCGAGAGCGGAGCTTCGTGGAGCCTTCAACCGGCGATTCCTAGGGCTGTAGTGGTCGGAATCGAGTTTGGTTTGAAGATTTGGAAAGCTCTCGGCGAGATCTTCGTTCTAGCGGTAAGCCTTTCTCGTTTCGTGGAGTTTTGGGAGCTTTGGTGGTGACCTAACCCCTCCTTTTGTTCCAAAAAGTTTCAGGAATCTGTGCTCGTGTGTTTCCCTAGCCGATCCATAGCTTTCGGAGCGGAGATCTTCGAGTTTGCGAGGTTTAAGGCAAGTGGCTTCCTCCTCCTTCCCTTTCGTTTCTTGAAGTATTGTTTTGCTTGTGTCGATTTCATGTCGCACGGTTTAACTTAAGTCTTGGAGTGTTGGTTTGCTAGTAAGCATTCTTGATTGTTCTTCCTCGCTAAGCATCGGATAGTTTTCCCCTGGAGAAAACCGTGAACTGGATAAACTCCCATTTTCTTTCTTCTTTCTAATTCCAGATGTCTCGAGAAATTGCCTATCTCTCGAGAAATCATTCTCATCTCTCGAGAAACTGCCTTCCTCTCGAGAAATGCTCCTCTCGAGAAATCCTTGAGCTCTCGAGACATTCCCTCATCTCTCGAGAAACTGCCTTCCTCTCGAGAAATGCTCCTCTCGAGAAATCCTTGAGCTCTCGAGACATTCCCTCATCTCTCGAGAAACTGCCTTCCTCTCGAGAAATGCTCCTCTTGAGAAATCAAATTTCTTTTCTCTCGAGAAATCCTTTTGTCTCTCGAGAAGTTCCTTGTAGTTTTCGAGAAGTCCTAAATTTTGATGTGATTTTTGTGTGGTTTCTGGTGGTGGGATTTCAGCGAGACCACCGCCAGGGGCGCTGCCCCTTGGACCCCGTTAGGGGCTCTGCCCCTAAGACCCCGCCAGGGGCGCGGCCCCTTGGAACCCCGCATGGTGCGCATGTGATTTCATTGCGATTTCCATGTTTTAATCTTTTGTCCTCTCTAGTGCACCAAGATGATTGCCAGTGTCCCTTCGGTGCTCCTAACCTTTGAACCCTCTTGGTTGTATTCTTTTACTCGTTGTGGTCTGTTAACATTTGATTTACTCTTATGATTCATATTGATCGAGGTGTACTTTGCCTTGACCATATTTTCTTAGGGCCTTCCAGTGATTATCCTTTCGGGCTGCGTCCCGTGTTTAAATAAAATTTAAGTAATAAGAACTACTGTCTTTATCCCTTCACAGTAGTTGTGTTTGGGGGACAGTGGGGGAAATGTTATAGCCTTGCACGGTAGTCGTGTTTGGGTGGTTGGGTCTAGTGGTACCCCCACCTGCTTTTGGGCTTGGGGTAGCGGAGGTAGTTAACCACTCCCGTATAATTTGAGCTGATCAATCTCTTTAATTGATGAAACTAAATAAATGAACATGTTTGTTCCTCTTTTGGTATATAGTGCACTTGATGCTTGTTGGTTCTTTGTTTGGAGCTCTCTTTCGGTAAATTTGGCTTGGGTTGGTACCCCTTATGCCTTGCTTGTTTTTCTGCTAGTTTTCTGCCACTTGAAATTCCTTGCTGAGGCGTTCTTTGTTTTATTGAATGCCTCGGGTTCAGAGCCGTAACGGCTAGTGGTGTAGCCTGAAGTTCAGAGTTTTGGTAGCTGTTCACCCCGCTGCTGCGAGGTAGTTGTTGTAGTCAGCTTTCTTCTTGTTCAGACTTACTAGTTTAGGCCAATGGGTTAGTGTCAATTTGTTGGCGCCCATTGTGCCTCTTTTGGTACTTTATAGTTTATTTGCCAGTTTTATGCCACTACTTTATGATCTGATACATCTTAATCTCTGGGGATGATTTATGTCTAGGTGCATTATAGTTATAAAATGACTTTCTTCATCTCCATATCACATCATTTTAACTGCAAAACCCTTATATTTAAAGTAACCTAAAGGTATTTTCTACACTTATACTACGCCTAGACATGAGCATATCATTTACCTTATGTCCTATCATCACGTGCATATAGGACCTTAAAATGAGTCAAATCAAGTATTTTTCGCTGCAAATATAATATATTTTTTTTCTTGGTGGACTAGTTGATCCACGAGCTGAGAGACATAGTTCTTCCCCTAAAACTCTAATAAATGGTTCCCAAATGATAAATTTCCATGTGACCATGTTTTGAATTAATAAGTAAGAGGTTTCCGCCTGAGCGTCTGCAGTTGTCTCCTGCATGACGTGGCATCATGACGCGTATTTTCTCTTACTCTGATATTCTTAAATTCGGAGAAAATGCGGGTTGTGACAACCAGGGATACGGAGCATGATACCACAACACAGCCTCTATCGTCGATTCCTTCTGTCACCGATGTGAGATTTTGATGTTCACTTACATCATATTTTGTACTCTAATATATTCAGGGGCTCTTGTTGCTTTCTATTTTTGTTATATATATTATGTGGGCTTTTATGCTTTTTGTGGATTTTGGTCTTCTATTTAATTTATTGATGGGTTGGCATGCGATATACTGAAATAGCCAACAGAATAAGCGTCTTGTGGAGGAAACTAGTCCGAGTGTTGGCGCCTCCGCAAGGTGGTTGTTCTGGGAATAGGACTCCCTTCGACCGTGTTTAATCCATGGGGGTCTTACAAGTGGTCTCTGCTGGTGCTGTTTATGGGGTGGCTGTGCCGGATGATATGGTCGGAGGCGACGATGTTGTATCCTATCACAAAGCTGTCGACGAGGTGCAAATACTCTTTCCTATCCTCATGTTGCAGCTGGTGCCACTACAGGCCTGCTACGTCGTTGGGTTACCATGATCTGGTCCATCTCCAACACTGCAGAGTGTCGCGATGTTGTGGAAAGAGGTCTGCGAAACCATGATCAGGGGTTGGCGGAGGTCATCACGCAGTCCTCTATAAAATCTTGCAGCTCTATCTTTGCCTGTCAAGGCCAAGATCCCCGCGAAGCGGGCTAGATTCGTGAAATCTCGCTGGTACTCCGGCACGGACATGTCTCCCTAACTTATCTATAGTAAGCGCTAGCTTCCACAACTCAGCTCGGTCGGTATTGGGTATGAAGTGCTCTAAAATGCCTCCAAAAATTCTCCCCATAGAATAATGTTGAGTGGGCATCCTATAAAAGTGGAGCGAATAGTTTCCCGCCACCAGTCACAGACATATTCCTCAAGTAGGGTCGCCACTAAGGAAACTGCAAAAACTATTGGGCATCTTATCCCTACTAGTAGTTCCTCGACTCTCTCTACCCACTCCTCTTTATGCATAGAAGTCTTAGAACCCTGGTAATAGGAGGTCTCAATCCTTGGAAGGTCGTGAACATGTCAGTCTTATGAATGAACTGTTGTTGCTACTGCCAATAATAGTCTGGAATGTGCCTAGTAAGGCTGTGAGGGTTTCTCCTAACTTTGTCTCTGTAAAAGGAGCAGTAGGAGCAGGTGGCAGAGTCATGGAGTGATACTAGTCCCTCGAGGAAGATCTCCCATTACTCGACTCTGGTATTTGTAGAAGTAACATGAAAGAAGTATACAAATTGCAAAGTAAGAGAATTTGAAAAGATTGACAAACACATAAATGAAGTGTGTGTGAGTATGCAACGTACATCCTAGAATCCTTAATCCTCTATCATAAAGGTCCACCAAGCTTTCGCTGCCTAGTCTGTCCCAAACCAAGAAACAGAATTGGGGAAAGGATGGATTCTAAGGCATCTCATATAAACGAATCGTTAAATGCTCTGATCCCACTGTAAGACCCCCCCTACAATTGGCTGGGTCAAGGAAGTCTTACTGCCCAAGATGACCACTCTACGCTTTCCAAATTTGTAATGTGCCCATTCTCCAAGCGTAGAATGATCGCCTTGTTAGGCTATGGAATATCATCACATCATATCAATTCACATGCAAAAGCAAACTCAGAAAACATAAATATTTGATAAAAGACCGTATCCATAAGTTTGTACATCTTGTCCGACTGGGCTACAACAAAGTACAAAATCTCTCGCTCATATTTAGCTCTAAGATCTCACATCTCTAAAGTCGGGAGGCAAGATAGTCACATCTACTCATGTAGGCTCTATAACGGGTATTCCTTCACGCTCTAGCGGGGCCTCGTGCTGCTCCATCTCTTAAAAGAGTGTACGACGTCATGTTATTCATAAAGACTAATGGATCCCACCTCTCCCAAGATCCCTAAGGCTTAGGGATGAGAGTGAGCCTCTGCAGGTTATCAATAGCCAAAGCATATAAGAGTACTAGGTTAGCAGCATTAGAATATATATATATTCATATATGAACAACCATCAAGAACTGTTGAATGCTAATAAGCTAGAATCAGGTGCTGAAATAAATGGTGCCAGCTAAATAGCTCAAAAGCACAAAAATAAGCATACATTTGACACAAGCACATCTAGCGAGCGCGCAAACCAACAGGTATTCACAACATGTAGAAACACCTTATGTCGACATAGTTTGACCTTATTGCTTCCAACGGGGTAGCTATCATTGCATACCTCTCTATTGTGACAGACGGGTGACAATGGACGGTCCTGTCATTTCTGGGTGTATTCGTACCACACTACCCAGGCCCTGATGTACAACATGGTGTACTCATGGATGTGAGCGACATCCAGCGATAACAAAAATCTAGATAACTAGTGGAGGGACCCGACAGGGCATAAAATAAAGGACGAGCTATCGGGGTTCACTCTCCCTAGTGCCTAGAGTCGTCAACCTTCCTGTAATGACCCGTCACTTTAACTGCAAACCAAATTACAAGCATTATAAACAAAGAACGTGCCTGCACCTTCTGAGTCAATGATCGCTTGCCCTACTTGACATAAAATAATTCGGGCACACGACTTCTCCATGAGGCTTGATCGTACCGCACATGCTTTAATTAAATAGCATATCAATCAAGAGCGCCCATTATTTAGAGTTACCTCTGAGTGAATGTTCCGTCTCCAAGTTAATTATAACTAATGTTCAAATTAAGCCAATCCACTTAATATGGAGAAACCCTTAAGAAGGCGCGGAAATAAGTGCAATAGTAAATTGCAAAAAAGTAAATGTGGTAATGGACGTGTAGTAAGTAAAATGTTGTAGTATAATAAATAAACTGCTAGAATGAAGTACAATAATTGAAATACTGAAATGAAGTACTGTAATTAAAATACTAAACTAAAATAAAATAGTACTGAAATGAAGTACAGTAATTGAAATACTAAAATAAAAGAACAAAATAAGAAGAAATTTAAATTCCAGTAACTGTAGTTCCTTCTCAATTCCAAGGAGGCAAGTTCAATTCTCCTCTCCATTCCAAGGAGGCAACTGCACCCAAGGAGGCATCTCTGTTCATAAGAGGAGTCTATATTCATAAGAGGCAACTCTGTTCCGAGGAGGCATCTCCGTTCCAAGGAGGCATCTCTGTTCTAAGGAGGCATCTCCGTCCGAGGAGGCAGGTTTTACAAATTGTCATGAATTTTATGGGTTATTAACCGGATTAGAGTTTGTCGGTTTTAAGTTATTCAAACCCAATAGTTATTTCAGTTGCACCGTCTAAGGCTGTTATCGATCGCCGAGTCTTTTTTATTTGAGCTTGTTATAACTCCGGGTCTTTCCCTTATGATTTAATATAATTACTCAATCCAATCGACAAGGCCCTCATATTTTCACAGGAGTTTTAGTATGAAACCTTCTACCATAATGGTTTGAGTTCAACAATTATAGTCGATATTATTTCTTTCGAGTTCACACCCCATCCATTAAATATGAAACAAAGTTAGAAAATTATGAAACTTGATCCAAAGGTTAGATTTGCCCTAACTCATTCCCCATAATTTCCTCAAATCATTTTGAGATTTGATTTGACCTCCAATAAATTATTAGTCTCAAATAAACCATTATTTTTATATTTTAAAATATTTTTGTTTATCCAAAAATCCCTAAATTTTTACCGAGGGTTTTAAACAGTCACCAAAGGCTTGAACTATTTTTATGATAAGCAAAACATCACAAAGGAGCTTTCACTTAATTTAAGAACAGAAGAATTGCCATTATTTAATGTTGGAGTTTCTGAGGTGATCTCAAAGCAATCAACAGTTAGTCTTACTGCCAACGCAATATGAGCCTATAGGGTCGCACATAAAAGCGTTTGGAGAAGTTGGAGAAAGGATTGTGTTGGCCTTACTCATATTGGATATGAGTGGAGGACCAATCCTATGACTGTTCGGAATTAAATTGAGAATGTCTCAAACGGGAAATAAGTACTATTGATGAATCGTCGAAATGGTTTAGACGAATTCTATATGACTTAGCTAATTCGTCAAAAGGGTTTCGACGAATGGATTTATACAAGACAATCGTTGAAAGTGTTTCGACGAGATGTGTCAATTCGTCGAAAGTGTTTAGACGAGTTCGTCGAAATTGTTTCGATGAATAAGATACAAATTCGCTGAAATTGTTTCGATGAAATTCTATCGATAAAACCTTCGAAAGTATTTAGACTAAATCGTCGAAAGTGTTTCGACGAAATTATGTCTATTCATCGAAATTGTTTAGATGAAATATACTATTTGACGAATGTATAAGACCTGACGGAATTGTTCTGATTACTCTGGTCTACGGATAACCTATTTTATGCCTTGCGTATAAAAGGAAAACGATTAGGTCTTCAACAAGAGAGGATCCTTTTCGCGACTTTTAGAAGGGCCAAGAAGACGGAAGTGTTCTGATACCTCTCGCCCCATCCGCTGACCTCATCGTTCGCCAACAGTCGTCGCCTCCCCTTCAACGGACCAAGCAGTTCATGGGGACGCAGATGACCGTTCTTCTCTGACCCATCCCTTGTACGACAAGGAATTGGGGTTCTCCTTCGTTGTGTGGATCTCTGTAGAGGGGCCAATCCATTTCGGTCCTTGGAACTCGAAGTTCATCTACCGGATTTCTTCTTGGAGCATCTTGGTTGAGTATTGACTCAATCCCACAAAGGTATATCGCATTATCCTTTCCTAATCTCTTGATTCATAAACTGCGCAAGATCCTTACTCTTTGGGTTGTTCTTGGTGCTTCTTCCGCTGCGCATATTTCATATGCTTTTATCATTTAGAATGGTATATAGAAAAACCAACAGTGGTATCAGAGCCAGTTGCGGTCAAATGCGTGTAAATTAGGAAATTTAGAAGTGTTCTAAATGCCCAGATTTCTTCTTGGAACATCATTTTGATGTGTTTTTGTGTGGTTTCTGGTGGTGGGATTTCAAAAATTGGTCAAGTGTGCTGCCCCTTGGACCCCGTTAAGGGCTCTGCCCCTAAGACCCTGCCAATTGAGCGACCCCTTGGAACCTCGCCAGGAATGCATGTGATTGCGTTGCGATTTCATTGTTTTAGAGATTGTTTCTCCTTTGCAGTAACCGTCCCTCGAATTGTTTTATGAAACCAAATGTCATGGATTTTGAATCTGACAGTGAGAGACGAGCTTGTCTACTGCATAAGTGGAGTTGGTGTTCATGTGTTCAATGCATATAAATCTGAAGATTTAGTAGTGTTCTAAATGTTCAGATTTAGCCCCTCTTATCAAAAGTGTTGATAATTTTATTATGTGCACATAGGGGATGTATTTGATTTACAAATATTGTATTTCTATTTTGTGAATGTGCACGGTGATTAAATGATAATCACAGTGAAATGTTTATCATTGAAAAATAAAATACCTTATCCAATATTAAGTATTCGTATGCCTCGATTGATGAAGTGTGAGCTTGCCAAAGCAAGGTGCATTAATCTATCTTGGTAAGGGTGCGAGCGGATAATTGTGATATCCCACTGTCGACATCAAGTCTAACTTAATTAGGTCACCTCAAAGGTTGAGTGCCTAGAGGCATAGGGTTGGCATGCTCCATATGATGGATGCGAATAAAGAGTTATTCACCAATCATACAAGAGTTGCATAGTGATGCAATTGACAAATGTTGTCTACCTAAATAACCGCATTATGAGAGGAACGCCAAAGCGGACTCATGTGTTGGTGAAATACGAATCTTGTCCACTAAGAGAGAAGCTCACATAAACTCTCTAAATCGAATTTAAGGGTTGTCGATTTGATTAAAATAATGGGAGTTTTTTTAATAAAAGTCTTTATTAATATAAAATGTATTTTGAAATACAGTACTAAAAGTTTTGCGAATTCATTGTAGAATTTCCATGGCAAGTGGATCTGACTCCACCTTGTCCCTGAGAGCCATCCTTGAGAAGGACAAGATCAACGGGATGAACTTCCTTGACTGGTACAGAAACCTGAGAATTGTTCTCAGGCAAGAGCGCAAGCTCTATGTCTTGGAAGGGGAAGCCCCCACAGAGCCGAACGGGAATGCTCCGCGAGCAGACAAAGATGCTTACAAGAAGTATCAAGATGATACCTTGGATGTGGAATGCCTCATGCTTGCTACCATGTCCTCTGAGCTTCAGAAGCAACACGAGAGCATGTGTGGTTATGAGATAATCGAGCACCTCAAGAAAATGTTCGAGGTGCAAGCTCGGCAAGAGAGGTTTGACATATCCAAGGCGTTATTTCAGTGCAAAATGGGAGCTCAAGACTCAGTAGGGACTCACATACTCAAGTTGATTGGGTATATAGAGAACCTTGAAAGACTGGGTTTTCCCCTGGGCCAAGAGTTGGACACAGATCTGATCCTGCAATCGTTGCCAGACAGTTATGAGAAGTTCATCTTGAACTATAACATGAATGAAATAGACAAGACACTGCCCGAGCTCCTAGGCATGTTAAGAAATGCCGAAAACAATATGAAGAAGGTCAAGCCTGCTAGCCCCATACTCATGGTGCATAAAGGTAAGGGCAAGACTAAGGGATCCAAGAAGACGAA
The DNA here is from genome assembly GCA_033032865.1 of Dactylorhiza incarnata. Taxonomy (NCBI): domain Eukaryota; kingdom Viridiplantae; phylum Streptophyta; class Magnoliopsida; order Asparagales; family Orchidaceae; genus Dactylorhiza; species Dactylorhiza incarnata. The sequence goes on along the minus strand of JAWHQI010000040.1, from coordinate 3,956,814 downwards.
GATAGGATCTAAGTCTTATCTTGATCCCAAATCTTCTGCACTGAAAAAGAAAGGTCTGGCAAAGGAAGGAATGTGCCACCACTGCGGTAAGGTAAGGCATTGGAGGCGGAACTGTCCCTTCTATATTGAGGATATGCAAAAGAAGAAGGGAAGTGTGACTTTCACTTCAGGTATTTACGTTATAGAGATAAACCTTTATGCCCCTTCATCTTGGTTATTGGATACCGGATGCGGTTCTCACATTTGTACAAATGTGTAGGAAATGAGAAGGAGAAGAATGCTGGGTAAAGGGGAGGTAGACCTGTGCGTCAGAAATGGAGCAAGAGTTGCTGTCATTGTTGTTGGTGTCTATTGTCTTTCTTTGCCCACTGGGCTTGTAATAGAATTAGATAACTGTTATTTTGTTCCATCCATAACTAGAAACATTATATCCATTTCATCTCTTGACATGAAAGGTTTTTCGTTTATAATTAAGAATAATTGTTGTTCGATTTTTATGAATGATGTTTGTTATGGTGCAGCCTAATTGTTTAATGGTTTATATGTTTTGAACTTAGACCATCCGATCTATAATGTAGAAAACACTAAAAGACTAAATACAGATGACTTGAATCCTACGTACCTTTGGCACTGTCGTTTAGGTCATATAAATGAGAAACGCATATCCAAGCTCCATAGAGATGGACTACTGGACTCATTTGATTATGAATCATTTGAGAGATGCGAGTCATGTTCATAAGGCAAGATGATAAAAGCCTCTTTCATTAGTTGTAGTGAGAGGGTTGATGATCTCTTGGGTATAATACATAGTATGTATGCGGACCCATGAGTTCTATGGCTATAGGTGGGTTTTACTACTTCGTTACATTTGCTGATGATTTCAGTAGATATGGATTCTTGTTTCTTATGAAGAACAAATCTGAGACCTTTGAAAAGTTCAAAGTGTTTAAGAATGAAGTAGAGAACCAACTGGGAAAAAAGATAAAAGCACTCTGATCTGATCGAGGTGGCGAATATCTGAGTCATGAGTTTCGTGATCATCTGAGAGAGTATGGTATTGTACCATAGCTCACTCTGCCTGGAACACCTCAACATAATGGTGTTTCTGAGTGGAGGAATCGTACCTTGTTAGACACGGTACGATCGATGATGAGTCATGCAGATCTGCCCATTTTCTTTTGGGGTTTTTCTCTAGAGACTGCTACTTTCACACTAAATCGAGTTCCAATGAAAATGGTTCAAAAGACACCATATGAGATATGGACTGGGAAGCATCCTAGTATGTCGTTCATTAAGATTTGGGGCTGTGAGGCATACGTACGACGTCAAATGCCTGACAAGCTGGAACCCAAATCGGATAAATGTAATCTCGTGGGGTATCCTAGGGAGACCAATGGGTACTACTTCTACCTGCCATCTGAGGGCAAATTGTTTGTCGCAAGGGCTGATGTCTTTTTGGAGAAAGAGTTCTTATCCAGAAAGACTGCAAAGGTAGAACTTGAAGAAGTTCAAGAGCCACAAATAATGAACGAACCAGAATTGGAACCTGAGCAAAGACTACAAGAAGTTGTAGCTGGAGAGCCTGCTCAAGAAACACAAGTCCTACGTAGATCTGGTAGACCAAGATTTGAGCCTGAGAGATATGGATTTCTCATGTCTCAAATAGGTAATGTGTTGCTTATGGACCATGATGATGAGCCTGCAACCTACCAAAAGGCTATGAATGGACCAGACTCCGAGAAATGGCTTGAGGCCATGAAATTTGAAATGGACTCCATGTATGCAAAACAAGTTTGGACCTTAGTGGAACCACCTGAAGGGGTATGACCCATATGGTGCAAGTGGGTCTTCAAGAAGAAGACCGACATGGATGGGAATGTACAGACATTCAAAGGCCGGCTGGTGCCTAAAGGTTTCAGGCAAAATCATGGTATTGACTATGATGAGAACTTTTCCCCTATGGCCATGGTCAAGTCCATCAGAATTCTACTTGTTATTACTGCGTATTATGACTACGAGATCTGGCAAATGGATGTCAAAATGGCTTTCCTTAATGGAAACCTCCTTGAGGAAGTGTATATGACACAACCCGAGGGTTTTGTATCTCCAAGTGAAGACACTAAAATATGCAAGTTGAATCGATCCATTTATGGATTGAAACAAGCTTCTCGAAGTTGGAATCTTCATTTTGATAAGAAAATCAAAGAGTTTGGTTTCATCAAGAAAGAGGATGAGCCTTGTGTTTACAAGAGGATTAGTGGAAGCATTGTTGTCTTCCTGATATTTTATGTGGATGACATACTACTGATCGAGAATGACATTCCGACCCTGCAAGTTGTTAAGAACAACCTAAGGAGCTGCTTTTCTATGAAGGAATTGGGTGAGGCGACTTATATACTTGGTATTAAGATCTATAGAGATAGATCGAAGAAGTTGCTGGGTTTGACCCAAAGTACATACATTGAGAAGGTGCTGTAGCGGTTCAACATGCTTGAGTCAAAGAAGGGATTCTTACCCATGTCTCATGGTGTGAGTCTCTCTAAGGACCAGTGTCATGAAGTTGATTCCATATGCTTAGGCAATTGGATCAATCATGTATGCAATGTTATGTACACTACCCGATGTATCTTATGCTTTAAGCATGACGAGCAGGTATCAGTCTTCCCGGTGATGGTCACTGGATTGATGTCAAGTATATCCTAAAGTACTTGAGAAGGAATAAGGACATGTTCTTAGTGTATGGTGGAGAGGAAGAGCTCATTGTAAATGGTTACACGGATGCTAGCTTCCAAACTGATAGGGACAATTCAAAGTCCCAATGAGGTTTTGTATTTTGCCTTAATGGAGGAGTTGTAAGTTGGAAAAGTTCCAAGCAAGAGACAGTTGTCGATTCTACGATTGAGGTCGAGTATATCGCTGCTGTAAATGCGGCGAAGGAGGCTGTGTGGATTAGGAAATTCATCAGCGAGCTTGGTGTAGTTCGTAGCATTGTTGGTCCCATAGTTCTATACTGTGACAACAATGGTGCAATAGCCCAAGATAAGGAACCTAGATCTCATCAGCGCTCCAAGCACATACTTTGGCGGTTCCATCTTATTCGAGAGATTGTCGATCGAGGAGATGTGAACATTTGCAGAGTACCGTCTGAAGAAAACATAGCGGATGTCATAACTTGCATTTTCCCAGGAATTTAATACATATTATCAGAGCAAGGGGAAAATACGCGTCGTGATGCCACGTCCTGCAGGGGACGACTGCAGACGCTCAGGCAAACACTCCTTACGCTAAATTTATAAAGACATATATATGTTTGAGACAAAAAGAAAATTTACATTTTTAGCTTAGGACCGCATCCCTCGGTCCGGTGGATCACTACTCCACAAGTAGAAAGTTATACATACACAGCGGAAAATAGGTTCATTTTTAGCCTACATGAGCATGAAGATCCACATCCAAGAAATGATATGCATAAATCTATGTTTAGTATAGTAAGAAAGGATTTCTACAATCTTCAAAGTATGTGACATTTATTTAAAATCATGATATGCAAGAATGACATTTTTATACCAATAAAGTAACAAATGCATCCTAGCATAAAGCTTCTCAGAGAGCAAGTAGGTAAACAACCTGAAAATAAAAGCAAAACAACTAGCAAGTAAACTAGCACAAGAAAACTAGAGCTGTGGGCGTCAACAACTGACACGAGCCCATAGAAAAGAAAAGAAAGCATCCAAAAGAGGGCAATAACTAAAGAACTGCCCCTTACCTAGAAGAGAGGAAGGGCCTCGACAGGAAAACTGAACAACTCCACTCTAAATCCTGTTGCAGCTAAAGACCTGAACCTGAGACATTCATAAGAAAAGAACGCCTCAACCCAAAGGGTGCAAGAAAACCAAGATTAGCAGCAATCAGAAATAAAAGATTTCAGAAAGGAAAACTAAGCTGATAAAGATCAATAATCTTACAACAACTCGAGCCAGCTCAAACGAGTGCACTCGGTAAGAGGAAAAGCCTACATCGGAAGGTAATAGCCAAAGCAATCAAAGCCAACCACGTGTCCGCGATTGCGGCTCAGAGGTGGTGGTTATACATATAATATCATAATACACATATATAAGCATATATGTTTATAAGAACTTGAGACTGATCAGCTCAAATAAAACAGGTGGCGGTCCTTTATCCTCTGCCAACCCAAAAAGCCAAAACCACGTGGTGGTACTCTATCCACTGCCACCCGAATAGCCAAAACCGGGTGGTGGTCCTTTATCCACTTCCACCCAAAACTACCCACCGCGCAAAGCTTAAGACAAAGGTTCTGAATAATGAAATTAAGTTTCAATTAAGACACGGGACGAAACCCGAGATATTAGCACCATAACACCCTAAGAATATGGTCACAAAGAAATAAACACTACTCAACGATTCATTTGAAAACACTTGGTGAGTCCAAACTTGACTCCCAACGAACTTCCCGTAACAGTACGATGAATAAGGCACGACAAGATACCACAATGAACATTGACCAAAAACAGGGCAACTCAAAGAATAGAGCATAGCTTTATCAAAAGTCTCAGCCAAAGGGACTTAAAATGTTTGTTAACATCGCTTAAGATACCCGGGAACACACGGCAAAAGAACATATAAATATATGAGGAAACAATTCAGAATAAGCGAAGAAATAGACTAGAAAGACTTACATCAAAGTCGACGGGAAAGACTTATATCAAGTCGACGGGAAACTTCATAAAAGAAGAAGAAATTGCACGATCTTAGGGCGTGCAAACTTTTCTAAACCTAGGGAAGTCTTATCAGACTACCTGGTAGCATAACTAAACAGGTATAGAAGCTATCCAGATTCCAAGGGGATGACAGCAGGAATCAAGAACCCAGAACACCAAGCAAGACCCAAAAAGGGAAACACAGCAGCCACTAACCTAAAATCAACCGGTTAGGTAGACTAGGAAGAATAAAGGAGGGAAAATATAAAATGATAGATATGCTGGTTAGCTATAGGTAAGGCTCGAATTAAACAATTTTCCTCGGATAAAGCATAAGCCACAAGAGCAACCCTAAACCGGGGTATCTAAAAGGAAGCCATACCAAGCTGCTACATGACAAGCTAAAAGAATCGTGGTGGGGACCCATACGTCCACCCGTTCTCCAGTGTGAAACCAGTGCCCAACATAAACTCATCAGCATCATGCTTAGTTTGAAGCTCGAGGAGGGGTTTATATTTACTATAAGCGAACGAACCTTAACACTTGCACCTTAAGTATGACGCTATTTAATAACATTCTATAACATTTATATACATACACGAGTGTTATCTAATAGCATTCATTAATCTTTATTATCAGTACAAAGTTGTCGGTCCCCGGCACAATAGAGATCCAAGACTGAAATTTCATCACATATTCTTCGAGATAAACAGATACTAGCTTCGCTAAGTCCTCGAGAGTTAGCAAAAGAAATTCCCAGGAAATTTGGCATCCAATTCCCCCATACCGACCCAACAAGAGTTATCTAAGATAAATTCCCATAAACAAAATTTAACTCCGCATATACCCAAACAAAATCCTAACATATAGATGCAGTATTTCATAATCGAGAGTTTAATTTAGGATGAAACAAGGGGGATGCACATAGCTGCTAGTATAAGGCCAAGAAGTTCACCAAACTCCCCACTAAATCAATAACTGTTAGTATGTGTCAAAAGTAAATTTATCAAACTCCCCTCTTAATCCATAGCAGCTAATCAAGAAGCCAAGAAAAATTAAATTTACCAAACTCCCCTCATAATCCATGGCAGCTAGCAATAGGCCAACAAAATAAATTCACCAAACCTCCCATCATCATAAACCATGGCAGCTAGTAATAAGCCCAGAAAATAAATTCACCAACCTAATGTTAATTTCCATCCATCCTATCCAAGGAGTGCATGAATATAATAGGAGTCACCACGGTCTTGAATAACATTCTAACACATAATCAAATAATCATTTTCGAGAGTTATAACCTGGAATTCACAATTTCCCCACACAACCCAAGCAAAAGAACTGCTAACAGGGAGCCAAGGGAGCTCACTAATTCCCAACACCAAAAAGAAATCAAGAAGCCACCAGCCTGTTAGGAATTTGATTGCACAGTTGGTCTCAGCTGACAGAATGGTGTTCTCAGCGGTTGGGCTTAAATGGTCTCAGCGGTTGGAATAATGGTCTCAGCGGTTGGAATGGTGGTCTCAGCGGTTGGGCTTAAATGGTCTCAGCGTTTGGAATAATGGTCTCAGCGGTTGGAATGGTGGTCTCAGCGGTTGGGATGGTGGTCTCAGCGGTTGGGATGGTGGTCTCAGCGGTTGGGATAATGATCGAACACAGGGAAGCAGAAATAAAAGGATAAGGTGTTTTACTAATGGTTTTACTTCACTTCAAAATGAAGTTTACAGGAGCTTAAATAAGAAAAAATAGAAACAACTAGAAACAGTAATTAACACCCGTTAATACAGGTGGGAGACACATTAAGATAGCATTAATAATGATTTAAGTTTCAAAGTTGCCATAAATGCTGGTGCTGATTTCAACCTTCAACACAGCCACCACCCAATTTTTCCCAACAAAATCAATTCCAAGAGCTAATACATGAAACTGGAAGGAGAAAATCATGCAGCCACTAGCCACCACCCAATTTTTCCCAACAAAAAATAAATTCGAAGAGCTAATGCAAGAAACTAGAAGGATATTTAGCACAATTTATAGGGAGAGACCTGCCAAGCTCAATCAAACACAGAGGGGAAGGAAAGGGGGGGGAGAAGAAGAGGATGGTTTCCTTGCCTCACTCCAAATGGCGACCCGACGGACTTGCGACAAGCAGAGGAAAAGCCGCCCGGATCCACATCTCCGGCGACGGAACCAGCCCTGACAACCAAAAGCGTTTCATCTCCGACGGCTCCGGCGCCGCTCCACACCGACCTCGCCAAACCCTACCCTCCAAGCTCCTGGAGAAATATCGGGATCCGAAGAGAGAGGGAACTCCTCCTTGGAAAGAAAACAAAAATATCCAGCAGCACCCCCAAGGGGAAAATATATCACGTAGCTCCAAAAAATCAACACTTATTTAATGCTTCTATATACATGTGTGTTTTTGTATATATATATATATATATATATATATATATATATATATATATTTATGCATGATGCAAAGGGAAGTAAAAAGATGGTAGGGGGGTGATTCATATACCTATATATATATATAATTATACGTATATGTCTACCCACACGCATACCCACCTAAGTGAAAACATAATCATAAAAGCTTTCCTCTTCATGCAACAACAAAAGTAGAGAAACAACTTCATATACACACATTTATGTACATATAAATATGTTGCAGATATAGCCCAATCTAGAATTTACTCGCCGAACGACGACGGCGTTTCCGAAATGGCAACACCCCCTCGCATTAACACTACGCAAAAAGATAATTTTAATAATTAAGCCATTGCCAATCTGTAATCCCGCTTAAAAGACTATAAGAAAAACCTGGGGCATTACAGCCACCCCTCCTAACAAAAAATTTCGCCCCGAAACTTTGCAACAATAATACAAAACATTTTACCACTATCATCCCCCACAAACCTGCTTAGATTAATTATAAGAGAAAACCTGGGGCGTTATAGTCACCCTACCAAGAAGGAAGTTTCGTCCCGAAACTTAGAACTGAAACTTATAAAACAACGAATGAAAAGAGCAAAGGGAGAGGTAAGCTCACACTCACTAGATAGAAATGCTAACCGAAAAAGGGCTAGGAAAACAGATGCAGATAAGATTACTCAAAAGGAAAATGACATTACCAAGAACTCGAAATGTCCATGTCGAGAACAGAAAGCAGATTGCGGAACATCCGACTCGCGGATCCCCAACTAAAGGAAGCCTAAAATAAGATCAGCCTTCGAAAACACCGAACTACCACGCAATTGATCAAGCAAAACATCAATCTGAGACAACGATTATCTTCTCTAGAGGGTCACCTTGATCAGTTCTCGATAATCGACACCCAATCTCACCGAACTAACTTTCTTCCTTATGAACAAGACGAGAGCACTCCAGGGCAAGGAACTAGGCCAGGAAAAGCCACACTGCAACCACTCATCTAACTGAGTGTGCAACTCTCGCAACACACGCAGGGCCAAAGGGTACGGTGCCTTAGTAATAGGATGGGTACCCGCTCAAGGTCAGAAACAAACTCCTCAACTCTCACAGGCAGAAAAAAAACAGGGGGATTAACTGGGAAGACATCAGGGAACTCCCGCGCCACAGGAAAAATCTCGATTCATGGCAAACTGATAACGGTTTCTAGCATAGAAACGAGGAAGCAAACCCACCGGGAACTAAAAGGTTACGAGCACACGCCGCGGAAAGAATCGGAGGAAAAACCTAGCGCGAAAAGCCAATGCACTTAAGGAAAGACCGATGTCCGGCTAAAGGACCAAACGCTTTACCTTGCGCGCACCTGAAGACTCGCCCTCTAACTGGGGAGTCGACTCTGACGCACTAGGCTCTGGAGTCATCGACTGCAATTACGAACAAACACCTCACTACACCTAGCTTAAGACACAACAGCTAGGAACTAGAATTTCCTAACTCGATACAGATCAGAAAAGAGTAGATACTTGCTCTTGCTGTTACCTTGATCTAGAATTTATGAAATGATGTTATGCTTAACTTAGGATGATATACCATCATCCTATCAACTTATGTGCATATAATATAAATGCATGAATGCCAAATTTTATTTCAAATCATGTGTGTACGAGCATCGTCATGTATGTCTTTAACTTGGCACGTGTGCTCATGTTATGTTATGATGTGCATGCAGTGCTATGCAATCTAAAAAGGCCTTAATGCATGCTATGAGCGGCGTACACATGCGATCTTATGCATCCCATACTACATATTATTGCATGTAACAAAAAAGAAAAACGAGCTAATGGACACGCATGCGACATACGTTATGCATCTCATACTACATAACAGTCGTATGTTGTCACCTATGAGGATCCGTATACAAACACATATTATGCATCCCATACTACATAATATGCTCTGTATACTTCTTATCATGCTATGAGTGTAGTGTTCATGCTTCAGCCAAGACATACTGATGACCCTTTGGTGTGTGTATGAAATGAATAACGATTCTCACCAGGCGGTTAACCGGGCCAACCAGACTATCCCAGCAACCCGGCTAACCTCCCTCTGATACCAACTGTCACAACCTGCATTTTCCCAGGAATTTAATACATATTATTAGAGCAAGGGGAAAATACGCGTCGTGATGCCACGTCCTGCAGGGGACAACTACAGACGCTCAAGCAAACACTCCTTACGATAAATTTATAAAAGACATATATATGTTTGAGATAAAAAGAAAATTTACATTTTTAGCTTAGGACCGCGTCCCTCAGTCCGGTGGATCACTACTCCACAAGTAGAAAGCTATACACACGCAGCGGAAAATAGGTTCATTTTTAGCCTACATGAGCATGAAGATCCACATCCAAGAAATGATATGCATAAATCTATGTTTAGTATAGTAAGAAAGGATTTCTACGATCTTCAATGTATGTGACATTTATTTAAAATCATGATATGCAAGAATGACATTTTTATACCAATAAAGTAACTAATGCATCCTAGCATAAAGCTTCCCATAGAGCAAGTAGGTAAACAACCTGAAAGTAAAAGCAAAACAACTAACAAGTAAACTAGCACAAGAAAATTAGAGCTATGGGCGTCTACAACTGACACGAGCCCATAGAAGAGAAAGAAAACAACCAAAAGAGGGCAACAACTAAAGAACTGCCCCTTACCTAGAAGAGAGGAAGGGCCTCGACAGGAAAACTGAACGACACCGCTCTAACTCCTGCGACAGCTAAAGACCTGAACCTGAGACATTCATAAGAAAAGAATGCATCAGCCCAAAGGGTGCAAGAAAACCAATATTAGCAGCAATTAGAAATAAAAGATTTCAGAAAGGAGAACTAAGCAGATAAACATCAATAATCTTACAACAACTCGAGCCAGCTCAAACGAGTGCACTCGGTAAGAGGAAAAGCCTGCACCAGAAGGTAATAGCCAAAGCAATCAAAGCCAACCACGTGTCCGCCATTGCGGCTCAGAGGTGGTGGTTATACATATAATATCATAATACACATATATAAGCATATATGTTTATAAGAACTTGAGACTGATCAGCTCAAATAAAACAGGTGGCGGTCCTTTATCCTCTGCCAACCCAAAAAAGCCAAAACCGGGTGGTGGTACTCTATCCACTGCCACCCGAAATGCCCAAACCGGGTGGTGGTCCTTTATCCACTGCCACCCAAAACTACCCACCGCGCAAGGCTTAAGACAAAGGTTCTAAATCATCAAATTAAGTTTCAATTAAGACACGGGACGAAACCCGAGATATAAGCACCATAACACCCTAAGAATAGTGTCACAAAGAAATAAAAACTACTCAACGATTCATTTGAAAACACTTGGTGAGTCCAAATTTGACTCCCAACGAACTTCCTGCAACAGTACGATGAATAAGGCACGACAAGACACCACAATGAACACTGACCAAAAATAAGGCAACTCAAAGAATAGAGCATAGCTTTATCAAAAGTCTCAGCCAAAGGGACTTAGGCTCTGTTTGGGGGGACTTATTTTCTCCGGTCAAGCGGTTATGACCGCATGAATCAGACCTTAATTGAGGTATGGTTCATGCAGTCGTAACCGCTTGACCGGTGAAAATAAGTCCCTCCAAACAGAGCCTTAAAAGGTTTGTTAACATCGCTTAAGATACCCGGGAACACCCGGCAAAAGAACATATAAATATATGAGGAAACAATTCATAATAAGCGAAGAAATCTACTAGGAAGACTTACATCAAAGTCGACGGGAAAGACTTATATCAAGTCGACGGGAAACTTCATAAAAGAAGAAGAAATTGCACGATCTTAGGGCGTGCAAACTTTTCTAAACCTAGGGAAGTCTTATCAGACTACCTGGTAGCATAACTAAACAGGTATAGAAGCTATCCAGATTCCAAGGGGATGACAGCAGGAATCAAGAACCCAGAACACCAAGCAAGACCCAAAAAGGGAAACACAGCAGCCACTAACCTAAAATCAACCGGTTAGGTAGACTAGGAAGAATAAAGGAGGGAAAATATAAAATGATAGATATGCTGGTTAGCTATAGGTAAGGCTCGAATTAAACAATTTTCCTCGGATAAAGCATAAGCCACAAGAGCAACCCTAAACTGGGGTATCTAAAAGGAAGCCATACCAAGCTGCTACATGACAAGCTAAAAGAATCGTGGTGGGGACCCATACGTCCACCCGTTCTCCAGTGTGAAACCAGTGCCCAACATAAACTCATCAGCATCAAGCTTAGTTTGAAGCTCGAGGAGGGGTTTATATTTACTATAAGGGAACGAACCTTAACACTTGCACCTTAAGTATGACGCTATTTAATAACATTCTATAACATTTATATACATACACGAGTGTTATCTAATAGCATTCATTAATCTTTATTATCAGTACAAAGTTGTCGGTCCCCGGCACAATAGAGATCCAAGACTGAAATTTCATCACATATTCTTCGAGATAAACAGATACTAGCTTCGCTAAGTCCTCGAGAGTTAGCAAAAGAAATTCCCAGGAAATTTGGCATCCAATTCCCCCATACCGACCCAACAAGAGTTATCTAAGATAAATTCCCATAAACAAAATTTAACTCCGCATATACCCAAACAAAATCCTAACATATAGATGCAGTATTTCATAATCGAGAGTTTAATTTAGGATGAAACAAGGGGGATGCACATAGCTGCTAGTATAAGGCCAAGAAGTTCACCAAACTCCCCACTAAATCAATAACTGTTAGCATGAGTCAAAAGTAAATTTATCAAACTCCCCTCTTAATCCATAGCAGCTAATCAAGAAGCCAAGAAAAATTAAATTTACCAAACTCCCCTCATAATCCATGGCAGCTAGCAATAGGCCAACAAAATAAATTCACCAAACCTCCCCTCATCATAAACCATGGCAGCTAGTAATAAGCCCAGTAATTAAAGTCACCAACCTAATTTTAATTTCCATCCATCCTATCCAAGGAGTGCATAAATATAATATGAGTCACCACGGTCTTGAATAACATTCTAACACATAATCAAATAATCATTTTCGAGAGTTATAACCTGGAATTCACAATTTCCCCACACAACCCAAGCAAAAGAACTGCTAACAGGGAGCCAAGGGAGCTCACTAATTCCCAACACCAAAAAGAAATCAAGCAGCCACCAGCCTGTTAGGAATTTGATTGCACAGTTGGTCTCAGCGGACAGAATGGTGGTCTCAGCGGTTGGGCTTAAATGGTCTCAGCGGTTGGAATAATGGTCTCAGCGGTTGGAATGGTGGTCTCAGCGGTTGGGCTTAAATGGTCTCAGCAGTTGGAATAATGGTCTCAGCGGTTGGAATGGTGGTCTCAGCGGTTGGAATGGTGGTCTCAGCGGTTGGGATGGTGGTCTTAGCGGTTGGGATGGTGGTCTCAGCGGTTGGGATAATGATCGAACACAGGGAAGCAGAAATAAAAGGATAAGGTGTTTTACTAATGGTTTTACTTCACATCAAAATGAAGTTTACAGGAGATTAAATAAGCAAAAATAGAAACTACTAGAAACAGTAATTAACACACGTTAATACAGGTGGGGGATACATTAAGATAGCATTAATAATGATTTAAGTTTCAAAGTTGCCATAAATGATGGTGCTGATTTCAACCTTCAACACAGCCACCACCCAATGTTTCCCAACAAAATCAATTCCAAGAGCTAATACATGAAACTGGAAGGAGAAAATCATGCAGCCACTAGCCACCACCCAATTTTTTCCAACAAAAAATAAATTCCAAGAGCTAATGCAAGAAACTAGAAGGATATTTAGCACAATTTATAGGGAGAGACCTGCCAAGCTCAATCAAACACAGAGGGGAAGGAAAAGGGGGGAGAAGAAGAGGATGATTTCCTTGCCTCACTCCAAACGGCGACCCGACGGACTTGTGACAAGCAGAGGAAAAGCCGCCCGGATCCACAGTTCCGGCGACGGAACCAGCCCTGACAACCAAAAGCCTTTCACCTCCGACGGCTCCGGCGCCGCTCCACACCAACCTCGCCAAACCCTACCCTCCAAGCTCCTGGAGAAATATTGGGATCCGAAGAGAGAGGGAACTCCTCCTTGGAAAGAAAACAAAAATATCCAGCAGCACCCCCAAGGGGAAAATATATCACCCAACTCCAAGAAATCAACACTTATTTAATGCTCCTATATACATGTGTATTTTTGTATATATATTTATGCATGATGCAAAGGGAAGTAAAAAGATGGGAGGGGGTGATACATATACCTATATATATAATTATACGTATATGTCTACCCACACGCACACCCTCCTAAGAGAAAACATAATCATAAAAGCTTGCCTCTTCATGCAACAACAAAAGTAGAGAAACAACTTCATATACACACATTTATGTACATATAAATATGTTGCAGATATAGCCCAATCTAGAATTTACTCGCCGAACGACGACGGCGTTTCCGAAATGGCAACGCCCCCTCGCATTAACACTACGCAAAAAGATAATTTTAATAATTAAGCCATTGCCAATCTGTAATCCCGCTTAAAAGACTATAAGAAAAACCCGGGGCGTTACAGCGGATCCACTGACAAAGCCTCTTGCGCAAAAGAAGCATGATGGTCATGTTAGATCAATGGGTATTAGATACCAGAATGATCATCTTTAGTGAGAGCCTTGTTGATTGTATGTTTGTTGGTTGTTTATTCATTTGATGAATTGTAATATATATTGTGTTATGTCAATAGTTTTTATTTGATAGTTTAATTAGCATAATAAATGCCCTTAGAATGTTTGCATCCATAGGAATTCAAGTATGTGACTTGAATGTGAGGGCCTATGTTTTCTATAAGCTACATTCTTAAATGGTCCCTAATTGGAGTATCATCTTGGAAGTTGAAGGGCAATGATGATACATTAAGATTAGCATGTGCATTGACTGATGACCAGTTCTCACAGGTCATGATATTGTGATATCAAGTCATCACATGGGTACTTGTTAGTAAACAAGTTGTACTGGACAGACCTACCTTGAGACTATTTTGTGGATTGTTATATGAACGTGTCACAAGTAGGTCTCAACTGACAATGGTGTTTGTAGTTCTTTGACCTAAAGTCACATCATTCATTAAGTGAGGAAGAGCATACTTTGATGCCATCTAAAATCTTCCTTTAGAAAGGTTGATGATAAGGGTGGTTATTGGGTATGTTACGATTCATTTGGGTGTTTGCGTGTGGACAAATATGGTCTTTTACCTCCTTTATGACAGGAGTTACATTCATGGGCCCCTTGATGGAATGAGACCGAGAAATGCATGGCCATGATGGGTTGAGCCAATATATGATATTGAGCTTACCACTCTCTTAAGGTCTATTCTAGATCAGGAAACTAGGATTGAACAATGATGAGGGTGACACGGTCCATGCCTCTAGTTCTATCCGGATGTAAGGTACAAAGGAACAAGACAACACTGATACATTGGTCAAGACAGGCTTATTAAGTTATGAACTCTTATTGCTTAGTTAGCAATGATGTATTGCTAGATGCCGCTCATTGTTTGTGAGACTTTTGTTGATACTTTGTGATCAAGTGGGAGACTGTTGGAGTTTCTGAGGAGATTCTAAAGCAATCAACAGTTAGTCTTACTGCAAATGCAATATGAGCCTATAGGGTCGCACATAAAAGCGTTTGGAGAAGTTAGAGAAAGGATTGTGTTGGCCTTACTCATATTGGATATTAGTGGAGAACCAATCCTATGACAGTTCGGAATTAAATTGAGAATGTCTCAAACGGGAAATAAGTACTATTGATGAATCGTCGAAATGTTTTAGACGGATTCTATATGACTTAGCTAATTCGTCGAAAGGGTTTCGACGAATGGATTTATACAAGACAATCGTTGAAAGTGTTTTTACGAGATGTGTCAATTCGTCGAAAGTGTTTAGAAGAAATATACTATTCGACGAATGTAAAAACCTGACGAAATTGTTCTAATTACTCTGGTCTGCGGATAACCTATTTTATGCCTTGCGTATAAAAGGAAAACGATTAGGTCGTCAACAAGAGAGGATCCTTTTCGCGACTTTTAGAAGGGCCAAGAAGACGGAAGTGTTCCGATACCTCTCGCCCCGTCCGCCGACCTCATCGTTTGCCAGCAGTCGTCGCCTCCCCTTCAACGGACCTAGCAGTTCGTGGGGACGCAGATGACCGTTCTTCTCTGACCCATCCCTTGTACGACAAGGCATTAGGGTTCTCCTTCCTTGTGTGGATCTCTGTAGAGGGGCCGATCCATTTCGGTCCTTGGAACTCGAAGTTCGTCTACCGGATTTCTTCTTGGAGCATCTTGGTTGAGTATTGACTCAATCCCACAAAGGTTTATCGCATTATCCTTTCCTAATCTCTTGATTCATGAACTGCGCAAGATCCTTACTCTTTGGGTTGTTCTTGTTGTTTCTTCCGCTGCGCATATTTGATATGCTTTTATCATTTAGAATAGTATATAGAAAACCCAACATTTAATTCTTTAAAAATAGAAAAACTAATCAATAAAATCACCAAATTTTTGTTGTGGTTGTATACTACCACCAAGATCATGCCATAATTTTCTCATAATTAAAACATCATTAAAGAGCTCTCTGTTATTTTTAAAACATACATCGAGACCCTTTTAAATTGTTGAAAAATATCAAACAAGATTTAAAATTTTCCCAAATATTTACTAGATGTGTAAAAAGGCTTTATCTATTTGCAAGATTTTTCTCAGAATTTACCCATTAGCATAATTCATCTATTTAATTAAAAACAGGAAAAATCCGCCTTATTTTAATTTATTAAAATACTTGTGCTACTCAGAAATTATGAAAAAAAATTCTGATGAAAGGTCTCACTGTTATGAACATCTTTTATGTTCAAACATCCATATTTGAGGCTTTTATCCACACTAGAGAAATGTTTTCTTGGAATTGCTAACTGCAAACGAGAACCCAGGTGAAAGTGCACAGTTAACCTCACTAGAATTCTCTAGAGGGGGGGTGAATAGAGATTTAAAAATACTTTGTGCAATTATATATAAATATATATGTGTATACGAATCACAGATTTAAGCTTCCCACACACCAACAAGAATTAAGCAAGTAAAGAAGAAAAATAGCAAGAAGAAAATCACAGCACAACACAAGGAAATATAGTGGTTCCCCAAACTTTGGGTAGTCCACTCTTCTATCCCCTTGGTAGGAATTCACTATCTTGCACTGAGTCTTTTGATAAGGAGACTCTTAGAACCAGCCTAAGTCTTTTGATAAGGAGACTCTTAGAACCAAACTGAGTCTATTGAAAAGAAGACTCTTAGAACCAGTACAACTGAATTTTTTGAAGAGAGATTCTAAAACTCTTTTACACAGTTTGAAAATGAAATAAGGATAAGAAGAAGAAATAGAACAAGTAGAAGAACAGAAATCAATATATGTAAGAAGGAATCTTCTTCCTAGCAAGAGGATTAGAAGCACAAGTATAGTGAATATGATCTCTCTTCTATAGTGAGAAGGAGATTGTAAGCTTTTCTCTCTTTTGTGAGAGCTTTCAGAATTTGCAGCAGAATGGCTTGAGAAGATGAAGGCTTTTTCTTTTGCTGCAGCACAGTATTTCTTTTCTCAATTTTCTCACTCTTCACTTGGGAGCTCTTCCTCTTTTTCAAATGTATATGGTGGATCACTTCTTTTTTTTATTCTCTGTTGACTTCCTTCTTATTTATAGCTCTGTTTAAAATATATTGCTAAAGGAGAATAATCAATTAGCAGACAGAGAATTAGAAAGAGATAAGAGTTTCCATAATGAATATTTCTGTCGAAGGAAAGAAATTCATTCTAATTTCAAATAATATCCATAACAATCTTAATCAAATTAGCCAAGAATCAAATAGAAGGAAAGGCTGATTCAGAACGACTATAAAAGAATAATGTCATTCCATAAAAATCAGATCTACAGAAAGAAGGAAAGAGATCTGGCGTGATTTTGAATTTCTTATAGATATCGACGTGCGTTGATTACTATTCGACGTAAGCGTCGAATTCATCCTAGCTGAACGTCGAGAGGAGAATAAGGAAGGAGCGTCGACAAATGTGAGTCGACTTTATCAAATGCGTCGACTAGAAGTCAGAGGTACGTCGACTAAGATTACGTCGAATTCTTCTAAGAGTTACTTCGACTTATTCTGAGAGAAACGTCGACTATATTTCGACGTTGCGCCGAATATTATTCAACGCATATTTACTTAGCCTAATTTTTCATACTTAGAATTTATGTTCTACTCAATTCTAGGGGTTAAGATAAATCATTTCCCCAACAATCTCTCCCTATTTGTCTTAACCCTATCCAGAGGGAAATTGTATCAGTATTTAATCAACATAGCAAAGCATATATATAGAGAGAAGAAATATGCTAAGCAATCAGAAGAAATCATATAACAAGTAATTGTCTTTCGCAAGATTTAAACTAGAAACTTCTTGTTATACATGAAATTGACAAAAGCAGAATAGAGTTTTCTAGATAAATTGTCAATAGCATCAAAAATATAGCCCCTGGCTCTATCAGGATGCTCTTGGACATTTCTGATGATTGTGTGCAGTTTCTCTAGGACTCTGTCAGCATCAGGGAGAGTATCATTTATAGAATAGCCCTTGCTGATGATAATTGCTGCCTTTTCATCAATCATCTCAATTGTAATGTTTTGAGGTTTCTTTTGAGTAGGCTTGGGCTCAGGTGGTCCTTTGTTGTCAACCTTTGGCCTATATTTTCTCTTCTCTGATTGCTGTTTCTCAGGGATCTCAGTCATTTTTCCTTTCCCTTTCCAGGGTGAGTCATGCCATTTGTCTAATCTTGCAGGTCTTTTGGGCTTTTTATAGGGAATGTAAATATCTTCTGCACACCCTACACCCCTCTTGTGTTTTTGTCCTTTTTCTAGGATGAGCCCTGCCTGAGGATTTTTCTTTTGATAAGCTTCAACATCAAACAATTTCCTTGGAAGTTTGATGGAAGATTCTGCAAGAATCTGTTCTTTAGTCATCCCCTTCTTGATCTTTTCCAAGATTAAATCAAAAATGGTACTTGGACAGTGGATGCTCAAAGCATATGACAGGGAACAAGGCCAACCTGAACAACTACAAGGCAAAACTTGGACCCAAGGTGATCTTTGGAGATTCCAACTGTGGACAAACCAAAGGCTATGGTTAAATTAAAATTGGAAAGTGACATTCAAGGAAGTAACCTATGTCAAGGGTTTAAAGCACAACCTCATCAGCATAAGTCAGTTATGTGATGAAAGTTATCAGGTAACATTTAATAAATCAGAATGCATCATTAAATCATCTGATAATGTTACTGTTCTATGAGGAATTAGACAAGGAAATATATATTTAGTAAACTTCAACTCATCTAAATCAGAAATTTGTTTATTTAATGAGTTAAGCAAATCTAGTGAATTATGGCATAAAAGATTAGGAAATGTAAACCTTAGGACCATTGCTAAATTAGCTAAAGATAATCTTGTTAGAGGCTTACCATCAGGATCATATAAGAAAGAAGGTCTTTGTAGGGCATGTCAATTAGGTAAGCAAACCAAAAACAGCTTTAAATCATTATCTAAAAGTGATTCACCTAGAATCTTATACTTGCTACATATGGACCTTTTTGGACCTATTGCAATAAAGAGCTTAGGGGGGGGGGAAGTCTTACACTCTAGTTATTGTGGATGACTTCTCTAGATTCACTTGGGTGTTCTTTTTGAGAGAAAAGTCAGATAACTTTAAAGTTCTTACAGACTTTCTTAAGAGCATACAGATTGAGTACTCTACTGTAGTTGCATTGATCAGAAGTGATCATGGCACTGAGTTTGAGTCTCTTCTCATGCAAGAATTCTGTGAGATGGAAGGTATCAGGCATTGCTTCTCAACTCCTAGAACTCCTCAACAAAATGGGGTAGTTGAAAGGAAGAATAGAACTCTAATTGAATCAGCAAGAACATTGCTTGCAGATGCTAACTTGCCCCTATCCTTTTGGGCTGAGGCTGTCAGCACAGCAAATTATGTTCTGAATAGAAGTTTGATACACAAACTTAAGGGTAAAACTCCCTATGAATTGCTTAAAGGGAAGAAACCCAAAGTTGATTATTTTAGAACTTTTGGATGTAGATGTTTTGTTCATAACAATGATAAGAAATATCTTAAGAAATTTGAACCAAAATCTGAAGAAGGAATCTTCTTAGGATATTCAATAGTTAGTAAAGCATATAGGGTATTTAATAAATCCTCTCTTAAAATAGAAGAGTCTATTCATGTTTCCTTTGATGAAACTAACATGTTTTACAAGGAGAAGAACTCTTCTACCAAGAACACTTTGCAGGTACCAGCTCTATGTGAAGAGATTAAAGGGCTAAATCTACAGACAGGAGATTCACTGCATCCATTACCTCAAACTCTTGAAGATAGTGAAGAAGAAGATCATCCAGATCTTGTTGATTACCCGAATCAAGCAACAACAGAACATCCTCCACAGGATGTAATAGCTGAACAAATTCCCAATGAAAACACTGTTGCTGAACCAACTCCAACTGCTGACCACATCACAGTCAGAGATCATCCAATTTCATAAGTGATTGGTGATATCACAGCAGGTGTTCAAACAAGGCATCAACTACACCAAAATCAGATGCATACTTGCTTTCTATCACAAGTTGAACCTCAAACCATAAAATATGCAGAACAAGATCCAAATTGGATTCTTGCAATGCAAGAGGAACTCAACCAGTTTGAAAGAAACAAAGTTTGGGATTTGGTTCCAAGACCAAGAGGCCATCCAGTTATTGGCACCAAGTGGGTCTTCAGGAACAAGCTTGATGAACAAGGAAATATTGTGAGAAATAAAGCAAGATTGGTAGCTCAAGGATATTCACAGGAAGAAGGCATAGATTATGATCAAACATTTGCCCATGTTGCAAGGCTTGAAGCTATAAGGATTTTCTTAGCCTTTGCTGCATTCAAGAAGTTTAAGGTATATCAAATGGATGTGAAAAGTGTTTTTCTCAATGGAGACATCAAAGAAGAAGTCTATGTGGAACAACCACCAGGTTTCATCTCTCCAACTCATTCCTCCTATGTATTCAAACTTAATAAAGCTCTCTATGGTCTCAAACAAGCTCCCAGAGCATGGTATGAGACTTTAGCTAACTTTCTCTTGGAAAACAATTTCTGTAGAGGCATGGTAGACAAAACATTATTTTACAAAGTACATAAAAATCAAACTCTACTAGTTCAAATATATGTAGATGACATTATCTTTGGATCTACTGATTCAAATTTGTGCAAAAGATTTTCCAATCTAATGCAATCAAGATTTGAAATGAGTAGTATGTGTGAATTATCCTACTTTCTTGGTCTTCAAGTGAAGCAAACCCCATCAGGAATCTTCATCTCTCAATCTAAGTATGCTAAGGAATTAGTGAAACGACTTGGAATGTCTGATTCTTCAACTATGAAAACACCCATGGCCTCTAATACTGTTATTAATACTGATGAATCAGAGAAACCTGTTGATCAGAAACTGTACAGGGCAATTATTGGCTCTCTACTCTATTTAACAGTCAGTAGGCCACACATAATGTTTGTTACAAGCATTTGTGCTAGGTTTCAAGTTGATCCTAAAGAATCTCATCTTACTTTTGTAAAAAGAATTTTAAGATATATAAAGGGTTGCCCTTAACTGGGACTTTGGTATCCAATAGCATCTAAGTTTGAATTAACTGGATTCTCAGACTCAGATTATGCTGGATGCAGGGTAGATAGGAAAAGCACATCAGGAACTTGTCAGTTTCTTGGTGATAAACTTATATCTTGGTTTTGTAAGAAACAAACATCTGTGTCTACATCAACAGCTGAAGCTGAATACTTAGCTGCTGGCAGCTGCTGCTCACAGATATTGTGGATACAAAATCAGCTCCTAGACTATGGTGTCAACTTAAATAGTTCAGTTATATTTTGTGACAACACTAGTGCAATATCTATAGCACAAAATCCAGTTCTCCATAGTAGGACTAAACACATAGAAATTAGGCACCACTTCCTCAGGGACAATGTGGATAAAAACAAAATTTGCCTACAGTTCATTTCTACTGATTTGCAAAGAGCTGACATTTTCACCAAGCCCTTGGATGAAAAGAAGCACATCTTCTTTATAAATCAACTAGGAATGATAGATGGAGATTCAATCTGCTAACAATTAAGTATTTCTATTTTTCTCACAAATTTGTCGAACGAAGAACGATAAATTTGAATCATTTGTCGAACGATGGGCTCTGAAACCTCTTAAAGGCAGAGTCAGTTAAGGCAATGTCTTTTGTCGAACGTCGGTCGACGAAAAAGATGCTTTCGTCGAACGCTTCTAGACAAAGAAATAAAGCCTTTTCGACTTCTAATTTTATTAGGTTTTGTCGAACAGTGGTTTACGAATGCGCCCTCATTCTTCGACCCTTCTATATAGGCTTTATTTTATCTTATTCTAAGCTTTGCGCCTACAGAAATCGTCTTTCCCTCCAGTTCCCCTCTGCACTTGATCTTCAACTTTCTTTGCAGGAACAATGGCGACTCCTCAGGCCTCTCTGCACCTAATGAAGTTTGACGCAGGCTTCGACATTGACATGGACTCGTTTGCACAGTCAGACCAAATCTTCAAGGACATTCTTCAAATGCTGGATGAACAACATCTAAGGAAGCTTCTAAGCACCTGGCAGAAGATAGCTGTTGCAGAGATAAAGGAATGGGTTTACACTGCAAAACCAGTCGATGAAAGCTTGTCAGGAACAATCTCAGGTCATCATGTCTCTCTCTCCCACCATCCTTTCTGAAATCTTTGGCTTTGAAAATGGTGAAGATGAATTAGACATAAGCTCAAATGAATTTGATAAAGCTTTAGTCAAAATGGGGCATCTGACTGGAAACCCTAGCCACCTTCTGAAAAAGAATCTGTCTCAGGACTACAAGTTCTTAGCAGATATTGTTGGAAAAGTCTTGCTGAGCAAGACTTCTGGGCATGACTATATCAGTAGGCACCAATTTCTGTTAATGGTGGCCTTAATGGAGAAGAAGAAAGTCAACTGGGGATCAATCCTTTTTGAATTGATTAAAAAGAAAAACTCTAAAGACAATGTATGCTTTGGAAGAATCTTAGGGATTTTTCTGCAGGAAATGCATCTAGAGCTTCTGGTGTCACCAAAAGTAACAATAAATGCCATCAAGAGGCTAACCTCAGCTCTCTTTGCTAAATGGGATAGAGTAATTCCCAAGAAGAGTACAGGAGTTGAGGCATCCAGAAAAAGGAAAGCTTCTGAGGACACAAGGACTGATCAAGTCACTCCCTCTACCCTTCTAGAAGATCCTTCCTCAGTTCCTCCTTCCTCCCATACTCTCTCTCCACCTGCTCAACTTTCTCCTACACACTCTTATTCTTGATCCCCTCCTTCAACTGAAATAACACCCATCAATGATATTCCACTCTCAACTGCCCATATCAGTGATGCTACACCTCCTCCTCTATCTTCAGAACCACTACCAACCACACCTCCCTCTCCAATACACAATGAATATCATTCACCTATTCATTCTCCTAGTCCAATCCATCTAGAAATTCCCACACATACCACTATCATCAGCAATATCATTCCTCCAATATCATTTCCATCCACTTCACAACCATCCTCTAGTAATCCACCAGATTATCCATCCCTCAACCTCTCCTCTATTGCTGATCAAGTTTTTGATCTTATTCTTCCTAAAATAAGCCAGCTCCTGGATGCAAAACTTGCTCCAGTTCTTCAGGCTCTTTCTACTTTATCTGCTAAAATAACTTCTCTTTCCTTCTCCATTGTTGTCCCTTCTTCAAGGGGCCTAGATTCAGGCTGCCCTGAAGCTAGGCAGGGGGAGATGTCCTATGAAGAAGTTCCAGGAACAGAAGAACCTCCAGAAGAAGATACAGAAGTTACAATTTTTGATACAGATACAGTTGATTCAGCTACACAAGTTATAGAAGAAATAAATAATATATGCATTCATCCATCCTGTGATCAATATAGCTTATTATCAAAATTTGATGTCACATATACTTCAAGGGTATCACCAAAGGTATACATAGAGGACCTATCAAAGGCTCTGATATGCCTTCCTCAAAAGACTCATTCTGATATCATACAAAATTACATCTCTTCTATTCCTTCATTCACTGTTCAAGACATTCAAATAAAGGATCACTCTGCAGAATATGAAGATGATCTTGCAGAATTTCTTGAGGATTCAACAGCCTCACAAATTACTTCTTCACCTCCAAATCCTGTATGGAATGAAGAACCAATGCCAAGCTTTGATGAAATTTGGAAAGAAGCAGATGCAGAGTTTGACAAAGCTGAAGAAGAAAGATTAAAGGCTCGTGAAGCAATCAAGAGAATTGATGACTTATACAATAAGTCGATCTCATCTTCTGACTCTGATGATAATGATGACAACAGTGATTCTGATGATACACTTTCAAAGAAAAGAAAGAAAAGAACAGCTAAGTCAAAAGCTGCTCCCAAGCCCCCAAATCCAAATAATGACATTTCTCTGTACATTTTATATAATGTTCCTCTTGATGAGAAAACTCCTCACTGGATGAAGCTCTCCAGAAATGAGAACAATAGGAGGAAGAAATTCAAAAAGACTGGCTACATCCCTGACAAACTAGTCAAGCACAATCATCCTCCTCCTCCTCCTCCAGCAGCTGGTGCAACAGGATTATCAGGTGTTTCATCTCTCTCTCAGAAGCCAAGCTCTCAACACTCTAGGAGATCTGGTAGTCCTAGTGGTTCTCAAGCCCCTGGATCAGCCAGTGCTCCTTTCTCTAAGAGATCAGCACCTATCCTTCAAGAAAGTCAAACCTTTTCCTCTTCTAAAATATCTTCAGAATACAAATTTCACATATCTGATGGATCTCTTCACAGAGATAGAGTACCTCAAAAGGTCACTCAAGACAAAAATGATTCAGAAGATATCTATTATCTTCCAGATCCAGAAGAAGAGAAAATCAGTCAGATGGCAAGACTGAAAGAAACAATTGCATATGCACAGATTAAAAAGGTTAAAGCAGAAGGCAAAGATTTCTCAGGTTTCTCAATCATGTCTGATTACAGAAGAAAAGAACTTGAAAAATACAAAACTGTTAAAATATTCAATGCTGAGGAATATAGTGATATGCACCCAGAAGCATTTATCCCTCATGTCAAAGAGCAGAAAATCATTGGAGCTCAAGATTTGTATATCAGCAAAAAGAAATCAGAAGACCCCAACAGGAAAATCATATTCAAGCCACCTTCTCAGGACAAAAAGTCTTAAATAAATTGCTTAATTATGAATGTAAAGTTTCTAAACTCAGAGCATTTATTTTCTATCTTATCTGATGATCTATTTTTATCTATCAGATATATTTCATTTCATTGTTGCTCTGTTGTTTATACTTTCTGCTGTATCTATTTAATTATTTGTCAAATAGTATCCTAACCCAAATAGGGGGAGATTATTGGAACAACTCTATTACTAATTTGGGCTAGGATCACTATATGTTGATTAGGATTTGTATTGACCCCAATGTATAGCCTTAGGGTCAAGTTTTAGGCTGTTTGGATTGGCAGAACTTGGAAAATTCAAGATCAACACATGGCAAGTGATGCTCGACAAATGACTAGCAGCGGTCGACGAATTCTAAGCCAGCGCTCGACAAATGACTAGCAGCGGTCGACGAATTCTAAGCCAGCGCTCGACAAATGAGTAGCAGCGGTCAACGAATTCTAGCCAGCGCTCGACAAATGACTAGCAGCGGTCAACGAATTCTAGCAAGCGCTCGACAAATTGCTTTCTGACGTTCAAATTTATATTCTCAGTGGATGTCAGTTCTCTGAACTCAAATTAGCAAAATAACGGATATATTTATTTCTCCTAGGACGTATTCAGACAGCCAAGTAAGGATATCTTTCTCATTTATTATATCTTTATATTCCTTCTATTCCAAGAAGAAGAATAGCCGTTGACATTTAATGCCAAAGGCATCTTTCTCGACAAAAGGAATTAAAAGGACCTGCCAAAATCGTTTTGGGTGGCTGCCTGGTTCCAAGAAGGATTTAAGTCAGAAAAAGACATTCCTTAAAGAGACAAAAGATTTGAATTTGAAAAGATATATACATACAATTATTAGAAGAGAAAGAAGATATAGAGAATTGCAAGAACTGAGATATTCGTGTTCTGTGAGAAATATAAAGAAAAACTTGTCTATCACTTTCTTAAATCTGTGATCATAGAACAAGGAGGATAGAAGAAGTCTTTCAGAAGAAGAAGAAGAAGAAGCAAATACACTACACCTTCTCAGCTTTCTTCTTCATTGAGATCAACTACTACAAAGACTTCTATTTGAGAAAGCTCTGTCCAAAAATCTGTCATTAACTCTCATCAGACAGGGGGAGCTTTCTGATTCAACATCTTTTGCCTTCTCTCAGATCATTGACAGAGAAGAACACTCTATACCTTTTTATCTCATTCTGTACAGGGTTAATACTCCCTTCAAAAGTTTACCCAGTGGTGGCAAGACACCTTATCAAAAAATCCTAGTGTGGTTTTTAAGCACCTTATCAAAAGTTTATTGGTGTGTGGACACCTCATCAAAAATCCCTTGGTGCCTGGGCACCTTATCAACCCTCCTAGTTGATTCCTACCAAAGGTGGTAGAAGAGTAGACGTACCTAGATTTATTGGGGAACTACTATAGCTCCTTGTGTCTTCTGTGCTTGATTATTTCTGTGTGCTTGTGCTTGTGTTGTGTGTCCTTTTTATTAATTCTGTAGTTTTCTATAACTCACACTAAATACACATATACCTAAACAGTGGTTTAATTTCCGCTATAAAACGTATTAAAAAATTTAATACTCTATTCACCCCCCCCCCCCCCCCCCCTCTAGAGTAATTTAAGATCTTACCTCCACTTTCAAAGAATCCTTTTTACAGAGGTGAGATGGGATTCTTTTGGTTCAACCTGAAATCTAGCACATATGCAAGTGGCAAACATAATGTCAGGTCTGCTAGCTGTTAGATATAGAAGGGATCCTATGATTGCCCTATATGTCTTTTGATCTACTGATTTTCCCTTGTCATCCTTTTCTATAATGACTTTAGTTGTCATAGGTGTTTTCATAGTGGAAACTGATTCCATACCAAACTTTTTGATTAACTCTTTAGTGTACTTAGATTGTGAGATGAAGATTCCCTCACTACTTTGTTTTACTTGTAGTCCTAAGAAATAAGAGAGTTCTCCCATACTACTCATTTCAAATTTAGATTGCATTAGATTAGCAAATCTTTTACAAAGTTTGGGATGAGTTGAGCTAAAGATGATGTCATCTACATAGATTTGAACAAGAAGGAGTTGATTTTTATGGATCTTAGTAAAAAGTGTTTTATCCACTTTTCCTCTTTCAAAAGAATTTTCTACAAGGAAGTTAGAGAGAGTTTCATACCAAGCTCTAGGTGCTTGCTTAAGACCATATAGTGCTTTGTTAAGTCTATAAACAAAGTTAGGAGAGGAGGGATTTACAAAACCTGGTGGTTGCTCCACATATACCTCTTCTTGAAGGTCACCATTCAAAAAGGCACTCTTGACATCTATCTGATAGACTTTCATCTTCATGAAAGCTGCATAGGCAAGAAAGAGCCTGATTGCCTCCAATCTGGCTACTGGATCAAAGGTTTGGTTGTAGTCTATTCCTTCTTCTTATCTATATCCTTGTGCTACAAGTCTTGCCTTGTTCCTGACAATTACTCCAGTGGAATCTAGTTTGTTTCTGTATACCCACTTTGTACCAATCACTGGGTAGTTTCTTGGTCTTTCAACTAAGTTCCACACTTTGTTTCTCTCAAATTGGCTTAGTTCTTCTTGCATGGCTATAATCTAGTGAGGATCACAATTTGCTTCCTCAAACTTCTTTGGTTCAACTTGAGATAAGAAGCATTGGAGCATCATCCCATTTGAGACTTGGTGGCTTGTTCTTACTCCAGTATTGGGGTCTCCAATTACTTGGGATTATGGATGATTTTTCATATTGATCCCTGTCCTGCTTGAATTTGTCAGATGCTCTTCTTCCTCATTAACAATGGGATCATTGTCAAGCTGTTCTTCCTAAACTATGTTCTCTTGTGGGAGTTGGTTTTGATTGCTCTTCTCCGAACTTTCTTCATGCTCTTGTTCAGACTCCTCACTTGGTTCCTGTAGCTGATATTCTTTCCCAGTGTCTTTGTTCTCTAGAGTCAGTTGTTCAAGCTGAGTCTCTATGCTGCTATTTTCCCGTGGAAAAGGATTGGTGGAAGTTTCCTCCCCCTTAAACAGCATGTTAGTTTCATCAAATGTAATGTGTATAGATTCTTCAATTCTGAGAGTTCTCCTGTTATAGCATCTATAAGCTTTACTAGATGATGAGTACCCCAGAAATATTCCATCATCAGACTTCTTATCAAATTTGGCAAGATGATCTTTCCCATTATTTAGGATAAAGCAAGCACATCCAAATATTTTAAAGTATTTAACAATGGGTGTTTTTCCCTTCAGAAGCTCATATGGAGTTTTTGACTTAGTTTTGTGTATGAGGCTTCTATTTAGAACATAGTTTGCAGTGTTGACTGCTTCAGCCCAGAAGGTTGTTGGTAATCCTGATTCTGCAAGTAAGGTCCTTCCTGATTCAATTAAAGTTCTATTCTTTCTTTCAGCAACTCCATTTTGTTGAGGAGTTCTAGGGGCTAAAAACTTTGTTTAATACCTATATCCTCACAGAAACTACTAATTAACTGATTTTCAAATTCAGTCCCATGATCACTCCTGATAATTGAAACATGAGTATTAAACTCAGATTGAATCTATCTTATGAATCTTGAGAGAATCTTATGGGTTTCAGACTTAGCCCTTAGAAAGAATACCCAGCTAAACCTAGAATAGTCATCCACAATGACTAGTGTATAAGATTTTCCACCTAAGCTCTGAGTGGATATGGGACCAAAGAGATCCATATGCAGTAAGTAGAGAATCCTGGGAGAGCCATCCTTACCAATTGGTTTGAAGGATGATTTGGTCTGTTTTCCTAGTTGGCAAGGTCTACATGGAGAATCCTTAGAGTACCTACCCTTTGGTAGGCCTCTGACTAGGTTATTCCTTGCTAGTTTACTAATGGTTTTATGGTTTAAGTGACCCAGTCTCCTATGCCATAATTCACTTTTATCAATAATATTGTTAAACAAACAAACTTCTGTGGGTGAGGAGCTAAAATCCACTATATATACTTTCCCTTTTCTAATTCCATTGAGTACTATGGCACCAGACTTAACATCAATAATATGGCAAAGTAGTGTGGTGAAATTTACCTTATACTTACCACTGTCACATATCTGACTTATACTTATCAGATTGTGCTTCAATCCTTTGACTACTGCCACATTCTTGAAGGTAACTTTTCCTTCTTTAAAATCTCCAAAGCCCCTGGTTTGCCCACAGCTAGAGTATCCAAAGATTACTGGTGGTCCATGTCTATCCTCAAAATTGGTTAACAGGTTTTTGTACCCCTGTCATGTGCATGGAGCATCCACTGTCCAAGTACCACACCAGCCTGGAGATGTGATACATCTGCACATAAGATTTTAAACATTAGTTTGGACCCTGCTGAGCTGGGGTCCCTTCCTCCCAACAGTGAAAGATTTAATGAAAGAATAAGTGGGTTTTTCAGAATATCCTTCCTCCTTTAGGGGGTATTGGCTTATCATACCAATTTTCTTTGGTAATGTCGCAGAAATAGTGTTCATAATAAAAGGACATGGATTGAGAGGACTGTTTGGAAGAGGAGAAATTTCTGTAAGATTGGTTGCGTCGATATGAATTCGACGTAGGCTTATGGTTGCGTCGATATGAAGTCGACGTATGCTCAAGGTTGCGTCGAGTAGAAGTCGATGCTTCCTTCATTCTGCGTTCACTTTTAGTCAAAGCATGGGAGAAGTTGCGTCGGGTAGAAGTCGACGCACTTTGGTGTAAGCGTCGATTAGAAATCGACGCACATTGATAAGAATTCGACGCATGTTTATTTCTTTTCTGAGGATATTTACCTAGGATTCCTTCATATGTAATGGGATTATTTTTATTAAAGACAGTGGTTGTTTCTGGATTTTTATGTGACCTCTCTCCTGT
Source organism: Dactylorhiza incarnata (assembly GCA_033032865.1). Lineage (NCBI taxonomy): Eukaryota > Viridiplantae > Streptophyta > Magnoliopsida > Asparagales > Orchidaceae > Dactylorhiza > Dactylorhiza incarnata. Next base: position 3,927,345 of record JAWHQI010000040.1, on the reverse strand, counting down.
TGGATGATTCTCCCTAGTGAAGTGAATAGGATGTTTCCAGACAGATTTGCTGGATGATTGAGGTTTGGGTTCTTCATTAGTGTTAAACTTTAGTTGTATAAATCTATTAGTGAGATTCTCAGAAATATTCTTGAGCTTCTGACTTCTCCCATTTAGAGAGTCTTCAAAGGCTTTTGCCTTTGCTAGCTCATTTCTTAGTGTTAGATTTTCTGTATAGATTTTATCTAGTTCCTCAGACTGAGCTCATAGTTTTTATATTATGTATTCATTTGTTTGAGATTGTTTAATTCATTTCTTAGTTCTTTTATTTCTTTTTCAGATTTGATTAGATCTAAATAGAATTCTTTGAAATTGTTTTTGAAATCAGTGGAAGAAAAATCTATATCATCAAATATATTTACCATAGATGTATCCTCAGGCTTCTCAGTGGCCATCAAACAGGTTTCCTCTAGCTTGGCCTCTTCCTGATCATTGTCAGATGAGGTACTTTCTTCAGATTCTGAATCACTCCATGATTGAGCAATGAAAACTTTCTCTTTCTTCTTCTTCTTCTTTATATCTGTTCTTTTCAGATCTTTCTTTTTGCTGATCTCTTTAGGACATTCAGGTGCAATGTGTCCAGGTTTCCTGCAAGAGTAACATATAATCTCTTTAGTAGGTGTTTTATTATACCTGGTTTTTGAGTCTCTTCCTCTAGATCCTTCTATTCTGATCCACTTCTTGAACCTTCTGGCCAGTAGACTGATCAGCTCCCCATCACTTATAGAGGGTTCACCTTCAATAGCCTTCAATGCAATACTCTTTTCTTTTGAGAGTGAAGGAGCCTTTTCTTTCTCTTCTTTCTCAGCACTTGTTTTCAACAGTTGTTCATAAGATTTTAATTTACCCAACAGGACATCTGTTGAGATTTCTCCTTGACTTCTGGAGTCTCTAATTGGCCAGATTCTTGAATCCCAAGAGCTAGGGAAGCAAGTTAGCAATTTGTCATTTATCTCAGTGAGAGATATGTCCTTCTCAAGTGTTCTCAACTTATTTACTATGAGGCTGAATCTGGCATACATGTCAGCAACACTTTCACTTTCTTTCTTCTGGAAGTTTTCATATTGAGAGATGAGTAGTGCCTTTCTATCCTTTTTCTCATCAGCACTTCCCTCTACCATTTTGGTGAGATCTTCCCATACTTCCTTAGCCGATTCACATTCAGCAATCTTTTGGAAGATTTCATCTGAGAGGGTTGAGACTAAGATATTCATAGCCTTGGCATCACATGCTTGAGCTTTCTTTTCTTCATCTGTCCATTCAGCCTTTGGAGCAAGTGTTTGTGTGACCTTTCCACTTGATTCCTTCTTGTATGGCTTGGGAGGACCTGTCATAATAACATCAAATAATTCTCCATCAATAGAGTTTAGATAAATTTTAATTCTTGTTTTCCAATGTGCAAACTTTTCAAGATTGTAAATTGGTGGTCTGGTGGAAGCATAATCTTTAATTTGTGCCATAAGAAAAATAATTTTTAGAAGTATATATATATAAGAGGTAGGATCTTTTTGATCAAGGAGTTAACCTTTTTTTTAGATCAACCTATCTCTGATACCAATTGAAAGTGCACAGTTAACCTCACTAGAATTCTCTAGAGGGGGGGGTGAATAGAGATTTAAAAATACTTTGTGCAATTATATATATGTGTGTACTAATCACAGATTTAAGCTTCTCACACACCAACAAGAATTAAGTAAGTAAAGAAGAAAAATAGCAAGAAGAAAATCACAGCACAACACAAGGAAATATAGTGCTTCCCCAAACTTTGGGTAGTTCACTCTTCTACCCCTTGGTAGGAATTCACTATCTTGCACTGAGTCTTTTGATAAGGAGACTCTTAGAACCAGCCTGAGTCTTTTGATAAGGAGACTCTTAGAACCAAACTGAGTCTCTTGAAAAGGAGACTCTTAGAACTAGTACAACTGAATTTTTTGAAGAGACATTCTAAAAACTCTTTTACACAGTTTGAAAATGAAATAAGGATAAGAAGAAGAAGTAGAACAAGTAGAAGAACAGAAATCAATATATGTAAGAAGGAATCTTCTTCCTAGCAAGAGGATTAGAAGCACAAGTATAGTGAATATGATCTCTCTTTTATAGTGAGAAGGAGATTGTAAGCTTTTCTCTCTTTTGTGAGAGCTTTCAGAATTTGCAGCAGAATGGCTTGAGAAGATGAAGGCTTTTTATTTTGCTGTAGCACACTATCTCTTTTCTCAATTTTCTCACTCTTCACTTGGGAGCTCTTCCTCTTTTTCAAATGTATATGGTGGATCACTTTTTTTTTATTCTCTGTTGACTTCCTTCTTATTTATAGCTCTGTTTAAAATATATTGCTAAAGGAGAATAATCAATTAGCAGACAGGGAATTAGAAAGAGATAAGAGTTTCCATAATGAATATTTCTGTAGAAGGAAAGGAATTCATTCTGATTTCAAATAATATCCATAACAATCTTAATCAAATTAGCCAAGAATCAAACAGAAGGAAAGGCTGATTCAGAACGGCTATAAAAGAATAATGTCATTCCATAAAAATAAGATCTACAGAAAGAAGGAAAGAGATCTGGCGTGATTTTGAATTTCTTATACATATCGACGTGTGTTGATTACTATTTGACGTAAGCGTCGAATTCATCCTAGCTGAACGTCGAGAGGAGAATAAGGAAGGAGCGTCGACAAATGTGCGTCGACTTTATCAAATGCGTCGACTAGAAGTCAGAGGTACGTCGACTAAGATTACGTCGAATTCTTCTAAGAGTTACTTCGACTTATTCTGAGAGAAACATCGACTATATTTCGACGTTGCGTCGAATACTATTCGACGCATATTTACTTAGCCTAATTTTTCATACTTAGAATTTATGTTCTACTCAATTCTAGGGGTTAAGATAAATCATTTCCCCAACACCAGGATTCTGAATGAGATTATTGGCTGAGATCAAGACGTATTCTACTGGAATAGAACCCTCCCTAATATCGGATCTAGCGCATATCCGTTGTGGGAGATAATCAATGGCCGCCTGATCTCATCCTTGAGATCATACAATATTTGTAGCAAGGTGGCGGACGAAAGATATCATGATTCCGCCACCACCTGCCACCCATCGGCTTACTGCACCACCTCACCAGGATGACTAACTGAGGGACGGCGCCCCTTTCAGTGGTTTTTCGGCGGTCTAGCGCCGCCGGCCACCGCAAAAAAATCTGTATACAGAGTCGAGTGCATGGGTGTCTCCGGAGCTCTGCTCTCTGGCGGCACTGCCATCTTATATCCTCCCGAAGAGGGTCGCCGACCCATCTCCAGTGAGTCACAACCTCCCAGCAACTCAGCAGAATGCTTGGGAAGCTCACCTTGCTTGGCTCCCCTACCCGAGCTCAAAACATAGCTCGGGTGGCTGCGGTGGCTCTCCGGCGCCCGGAGCGCCATGCAAGTGGTTGGAAAGATTGGGAGGGACAAGAGGAGATAAATCCACCTGAGTAGGGTGCCTGTGGGCGCTTCCCGACAAGTGTTCCATGGGAGGTGGTGGAGCTCAGCTAGGGTGCTTCTGGCGAGTATGAGCAACGACAAGGGTGGGGGTGGGTTCAACTGAGCTCGACTGTGTGGATGGTTGGAAGGCATTATATATAGGAGTTAAGAACTCCTCCTCCCCTCTCCTTATTGGTTAGGATAACCTGAGAAGGTTTAACCCTAGTGGATCTAGGGATAGCTCGCTCTTACTATTTGGTTTCACCCTCTTGGGGATGGGATAGGGGTTAGGGCTATTTAGCCATGTGGGGAGAGAAAGAAAGAGAAAGAAAGAGAGAAGGAGAGTGGATTTTTTCTTTCTCTCTCCTTAGCCTTAGTTTCAGACATTAATGCACGAAAACCAGAGCCCATTTAAGGCAAATGTGAGCTCATGGTGGGCTTGGTGGGTCTTGATCTTGGGGAGTAGTGGAGGGATTTTGAAATTATCAAAATTGCATTTTAAAGAGGTTTGACCAAAGTCAACCCTTGGGGGTCCCCTAGGTGGGTCAAGGCCAATATAGGTCCAAGTTGTCGAGTGATGAGCCAATGTTAGTGTGTCGGAGTGATTTTGGTGTGTGCACGATTTTCGTTGCACTACTTAACTCGACGGGAGCCGTTTTGGTCAAACTAACTAAACGATGTCGGAATTGAGCGAAATGAATTACGTTGCACTCGTATAGACCATGAGAGTCCAATGCAAATAACTTGGATCATTTTTGAGCTTGTTTGCTCAAACTATCATTTTGGGGTTGACACGGCGCGCAATGTTACACAAAATAGTCATTTTATCAAAGTGACCTCAGATCGAAACAGAATTAGTTCCGTTGCACTCGTATTGACTATATGAGTCCAATGCAACTGCAGGAAGTCAATTTGTAGCTCATCTGTTCAATATACTAATTCGACGTCATTACGACGCGATATGTTACTCAAAATAGTCATTTTCCATAAATGTCCTTGGATTGGGACGAAATGAGTTCTACACTCGTATTGACTATATGAGTCCAATACAACAGACAGAAGTCGATTCAGAGCTTATTTGATCAATATACTAATTCAACTTCGTTGAGACGTTACATTACTCAAAATAGTCATTTTCTCTAAATGACCACAGATTGGGATAAAACGAGTTCCGTTCCACTCGTACTGACTATATGAGTCCAATGCAACCGACGGAAGTTGATTCAGATCTCATTTGCTCAATATACTATTTTGAGTCACCTCGTAGCTTCTAGGGTACCTTGGATTGCTTTTATTGAGTCATCTAGGGGCCTAGTGACCCAATAAAAGTTGGGATGTTACATATAAGTCTTTCCTCCCAAGTTGTGAATAGCAATGGGACCAAACAAGTCCATGTGAAGCAAGTATAGGATTCTTGGGGAATCATTCTTGGAAATACTTTTATATGAAGCTTTTGTTTGTTTGCCTAGTTGGTTTCTCTACATGATCTCTCCTTGGCGTGTTTACCTATGGGAAGACCTCTCACAAGACTGTGCTTCGAGAGCTTAGATATGGTCTTAAGATTTAGAAGGCCTAATCTCTTATGTCATAACTCATTATTGCTGACTTACATATTAAACAAACATATTTATGTGTCGACTGAAGAGAAATTTACTAAATAAATGTTATCTTTTCTGGTAAACTTAAGAATTATATTACCTGAATCGTTGCATACAATCTGGCATTCACTTTGAGTGAAGATCACTTTGTATCATCCATCACACAGCTTACCGATGCTTATTAGATTGTGTTTGAGACCTTCTACAAAGCTACCTTTCTGAATGTTATCTCTCATACTTTGATTTTTCCCATATCCTTTGGTTTGACCACAGTTAGAGACACCAAAGATGACATTAGGCCATAGCTTCTCTTTGAAATATTCCCGCAAACTAATATCTCCAGTCATGTGTCTGGAGCATCCACTATCCAAGTACCAGAGTTGGTTTGTGATAGAATTGGCTTTCATCTACAAAATAGTTAGTAGTTAGGGGTAACCCAGTTCATCTTGGGTCCTTGATTTCCAAATTAAGATGACACATAAGAGTATGACGGTGTTCTTATGTATCCCTTAGGATGGGAGATTGTTGGTAGATTATTCCAGCAGTCTTTCATAAAGTGTTCCATTGTATGACAACAGTGACATTCAAATCTATTGAATTTAGTTGTTCTTTTCAGGTGGAGATTGTTTAGATTGATTCCATAAGAGTTGCAGTAGAGAGGAGTAGCATTTTGAAAAACAGGATCATGTCGAACAGATTTCGACGCATATAAGTTACGTTGGCTAGTATTCGATGGGATGCGGTAGTTACGACAATTATTATTCGACGTATGTTTTGAGTTGCGTTGAATAATATTCGACACATACTCTGAATGTTGATGATTAGTATAATTTATTTTAACGCTCTTCTTTTCTTGAGCCGATCTTCTCGGAGCTTTTCCAAGGATCCCTTCCTAAGATTAAGAGCTTTGAATGTTCATATTGTAATGATCATTACATGCGTTCGATGTTGACGGAACATCTTCAGCTAAAGGAATTTGAGACTTGACTTTTGCCCTGACAAAGCTGACCGAGTTCCTCCAGGCAGGTGTGCTGGATGTGCCTTGAGAAGTCGAGGCATTGGCGCCCAAGCCCAAGGGTATGAATCTTATGTTGAGATTTTTAGTTATGTTTTTGAGCTTGTTGCTTCTGCCATTGAGGCAATCCTCAAATTCTTTTGCTTTTCTAAGAGACGCCTATAGGTCAAAAAAATTTTCCTTTAAGGAAACTATGAGTTTATTTTGAGTGAATTTTTCACCCCTTGGATCATAGTTTTCTGATTTGGATGTTTCTTATTTTAGAGCATCAAATCTTATTTTAGAGATTTAATCTCTTTCTCGGCAATATCTAGTTCAAGGCATATTTCCTTGAAAAAAAGATTTAAATTCATTTGAACTATAATCTATTTCATCATGTAAGGTTACCTCTTCTTCCTTTTGAGGAAGTTCGATATTAGAGTCTTCTAATTCCATGAAGGCCATCAGTCCAGTTCCTTCTTCTTCTTCATCTTCTGAGCTCGATGAGCTACCTTCTAAGTCACTCCAGGTTTCAGCCATGAAGCCTCTACCTTTCTTCACATATTCCTTTTTAGGATCATAATTTTCTTTTGATCCTTTCCTTTTCTATTGTCCGTTGCATTCTTTAGAGAATCTGGACCTATGTGTCCAGTCTTCCCACAAGTATAATAACTAACATCTTTAGGTGAGGTTTTGTCATACCTGGGTTTTGAGTATTCCTTTTCTCTTCTTCTGGAGCCTTCATCTCTAACCCATTTTCTGAAAAAAAAATCCATGAAGCTCATAATCTTATCATCCACTGGTGATCCTTCGTCTTCCTTTGTCTTCAGTGCAATTGATTTCTCCTTTAGAGGATGAATATTTTCTTACACAGCTTGTTCTGCTCTTGTCTGAGGAGCAACTCAGGATTTGAGCTTGCCTAAGAGAACATCGATGGTAATCTCGTTTTGACAGTGAGCTTCCCTTATGGACCATATTCTGCCGTCCCATGAGCTGGGTAGGCACATCATGAACTTATTATTGATCTCAGTGATTGAGATATCCTTTCCTAGATTTTTCAGCTCACTTACTATAATGGTGAATCAGGTGTATATATCAGCAATAGTTTCTTCAGGCCCCTTTTTGAAGTTTTCATACTGCGAGATAAGTGAGGATTTCTTATCTCTCCTTTCATCAGCAGATCCCTCAACCATTTCTTTGAGGGAGTCTCACATCTTCTTAGCAGATTGACAATCAAAAACCTTCTGAAAAATTTCATCTGACATAGTAGTGACAAGTATGTTCATGACTTTTGCATTGTTAGCTCTAGCCTTCTTGTCATATTCTGGCCAGTCTGCCTTTGGGACCGGCACTCTCTTCCAACCAGTATCTGTTCTAGATGGAATAACAAAACCTGTTAAGATGGAGTCAAAGATGTCTTCATCGATGGAGTTCATATACAATTTAATTCTAGACTTCCACAAATTTTTTTATATTAATTGCACACATGAGGTCTTGTTCTTATGGTTGCATATTCTCTGGCTTGATATGTGCTCATGTTTGTGAAATAAGTTTTCTCAACTGATTAGTCCACTGGGGATCTTGTTGATCAAGGTGTTAACCTTCAACCTACCTCTGATACCAATTGAAAGAGACAGTAATCACTTGAGATGAACTCTAGAGGGGGGTAAATAGAGTAATTAAGTTTTAAGAGACTAATTTTACTATTTTGTTCATTTCCAATTATATCACTATCACATAACAATTAAAGGCACGGAGAAAATGCACATAACACAAATGACACAAAAGTTTTTATAGTTGTTCCCCAATAAATTTGGGTACGTCTACTCTTCTGCCCGCATGGAAAAATCCACTAATATGGTGTAGGGATTTTGATAAGGTCCCCTTAAAATCGTGGAGAAATAAGAATCTTCTAGTTATTCTCTTAGTGTAGAGAATTTCTATTTATTTCCTTTCTTTTTCTTGTGTGTTGCACTTTTTCTTCTTGAAGCTCTCAGGGAGGAAGAAGATGAAGAAGACAGTTTACAAAGAGAGAGAGCAAGAGAGAGAGAGAGAGTTCAGAGAGTTGTTTTTATATCAGTCATGTGGTCTATTTATATATTCTTTGATTCTTCTACTTATACTCTTTCTGAAAATTCTTGAAGATATTCAAAATCTTCTTCTTTGTCTTCTTCTGAGTCATTAATGTTGACGACTTCCTCAGAATAGAGAAAATCAGTACTTCCTTAAAAAATACGTTATAATGGATAAAAGATGTCATTTTTGATGATGACAATCCTTTATTGGAACTCACCATAATAGTTGTAAGGTTCCTTTCTGAAGGGGTCAAGAGAATTTTGACTTTTGAATGTGTTCGACGCAACTCTGAGAAGTAGAGAGGAATTCAGAGCAGATTGGACTTTTGGATACTTGTTGCTCTAAGATAGTGGAGGAGGAGAACTCTGAGTGATCTGGTGAAGAATTCGATGTAGCTCTGATTCATGAAGGAGTAGAGAAGATATCAGAGTGACTTTGAGAACTACTTTGATTTCTCTGCTCATTACGTTGAATACTATTCGACGCTACTCCGAAGAGTCCTTGTCTCAGATGAATTGAGCTGATGACATCCTATCATCTTATGAACGTTTTTCGACACATTTACACACAGCCTTTTCCATACATCATTAAGGCATATCCTAAAATTACTTTACCCTTAATCTGTTTTATGAAATCAGAGATTTTTCCCAACAGTCCTTTACATCAAATCCACCTCCCATTTCTTCTTAAGTATATTGCTTTTGTGCATATTTACTACGGTCTCTTATGGAGAATTATGATTGTATTTATTTCAATGTTTCTTCATAGATATTAAAAAAAATCAAATTTAATACTCCCTGCCCAATTAAATAACCTCCTTTTGGTGTAACGACTGACCCAAAACGTCCTTTTATGCAAAACAATTTCTACATCAACTCAATGATTCATTTTATGCATTTATTTGACTGTTTCTTCGTTCTGATTTTGAAAAATAATCAAATGTTGCATTCCATAACTCATTGAATAACCTCATTTCGGTGTAATGGCTGACCAGAAATGTTCCTTTATGCAAAATTCCTTTTACATCAACTCAATGTTTCTATTTTCTGTTTACTATTTGGACCAGAGGAATCTTTCAGATGGTAAAGTTCTTGTTGCGGAACGCTTAGGGCTCTTGGTAGACCGGTTCATTTGAACCACCTTAGCTCGTGAGCGGACCTAGCGCGCAAATAGTCAATTAGAGATTCGTTGATTGCACTGGGACTTTTTAGCGTGGAAAACCCAGAAAGGGTAAAAAACCACGTGGTCGGAGCTGTGCCGACCAAATTCCACTATCTTCTGGGGGGTTACAATTGGGAAACTAGGACTCGAGCGCGACAGGCCGCTGCTCGTTGCAATACTTGGAGAGAGAGAGAGATCTGAGGGTGACGGGCCACCTCTCTACAAACTAAGTCCTTTTTCCCTTCTGAGATTGCTGATCGCCTTTCTGGGAGTGAGAAGGCCAGTCGCCTTTCTCTTCTGAGAACGCTGGTCGCCTTTCTGGAAGTGAGAAGGCCAGTCGCCTTTCTCTTCTGAGAACGCTGGTCGCCTTTCTGGAAGTGAGAAGGCCAGTCGCCTTTCCCTTCTGAGATTGCTGATCGCCTTTCTGGGAGTGAGAAGGTCAGTCGCCTTTCTCTTCTGAGAACGCTGGTCACCTTTCTGGAAGTGAGAAGGCCAGTCGCCTTTCTCTTCTGAGAACGCTGGTCGCCTTTCTGGAAGTGAGAAGGCCAGTCGCCTTTCTCTTCTGAGAACGCTGGTCGCCTTTCTGGAAGTGAGAAGGCCAGTCGCCTTTCTCTTCTGAGAACGCTGGTCGCCTTTTTGGAAGTGAGAAGGCCAGTCGCCTTTCTCTTCTGAGAACGATGGTCGTCTTTCGGAAGCGGGAAGGCCAGTCGCCTTTCACTTCTGAGATTGCTAGTCGCCTTTCGGAAGCGGGAAGGCCAGTCGCCTTTCCCTTCTGAGATTGCTAGTCGTCTTTCGGAAGCGGGAAGGCCAGTCGTCTTTCCCTTCTGAGATTGCTAGTCGTCTTTCGGAAGCGGGAAGGCCAGTCGCCTTTCCCTTCTGAGATTGCTAGTCTCCTTTCGGAAGCGGGAAGATCTTCAAGTCCCGAAGGAGATCTTCAAGTCCCGAAGGAGATCTTCAAGTGCCGAAGGAGAATTCCGCAAAAGTCTGCAAGGAGCTCTCCTGGGTCCAGAAGTCCAGGTCCCTTCAAATGAAGCCCCAGGGCCCTTTTTATAGCTTTGGCCGGGGGTAGTCCGGTAATCTCGCCGTTTGCAGTTTCCATAAATGTTTGGTGGGCGAATCATATTCTCCGGTTCGGGGCCCTCGGATCGCCATTTTTCGTAAATGGCCACCTTGCCCCTCGGGCAGCTTGGGCAGCTCGGGCAGTTCCGTTGGAGGCGAAAAAGGCGACTAACTGTTCCTGAAAAGTGAGAAGCCTGAAACCCAAAAAGTGAGAAGCCGGAAAGACAAAAAGTGAGAAGCCTGAAACCCAAAAAGTGAGAAGCCGGAAAGACAAAAAGTGAGAAGCCTGAAACCCAAAAAGTGAGAAGCCGGAAAGACAAAAAGTGAGAACGCTCCCGAACGCGTTCGGGAGCGTTCTGAGCGCGCGTGAGCGCTAAAGTGCTCCGAGCGCGCAACGAACATGGAAGCGCTCTGAGCGCGCTTAGTAGTGTTCTGAGCGCGCGTGAGCGCGGAGGCGTTCCGAGCAAACGGTGGAACGGGAAGTTGTCCCCCAAAGGGGAATTGGGATCCGACGCGCCCGACGAGGGGGCGTGAATACGACGGTGTCCCTTACGAGCCCCCTTGTGGAGAAAGCGCGGGGAGGAGGCCTGGCCGCACCCTAAGGGCGGCGCGGTTGGGCCGCATCCCGGGGGGATGCGGCTAGGCCGCACCCCAAGGGGGTGCGGTTTGGCCGCACCCCTCAAGGGGGGTGCGGCTTGGGCCGCACTCCCCAAGGGGTGCGGCTAGGGCCGCACCCCTGGAGGGGTGCGGCCGGGTCGCACCCCTCAAGGGGGGTGCGGCTAGGGCCGCACCCCCTAAGGGGTGCGGCTGGGGCCGCACCCCTCAAGGGAGGTGCGGCTCAGGCCGCACCTCTCATGGGGTGCGGCTGGGGCCGCACCACTAAGGGGGGTGCGGCTCGGGCCGCACCCCCCAAGGGGTGCGGCTGGAGCTGCGCCCCCTTGAGGGGTGCAGTCGGTGCGCGGCCGGGCCGCTTCCCCGCGATGGGGGGTGCTGCCCGTGTGCTACCGTGCATGCGGTGGTGCATGCATCTGCGGTTTGCTCCGGGCGCTCCTTGACTTTGGCGGATGGCGGCGGGAATGGCGGGCTCGGTCTTTTCAACTCAAGCGATTATGCGTTGTCCGTTGCCCCCACCTTTCTTAAGCGGGGTTTCCTTTAGACGTACCCTAAGGCCTTTATGGGTGGTATAACATAAGCCCCCCAAACCTTCGGAGTCCGAGTTTCGATGCGAGGAGTTCGGAGGTTTTAATTTTTCTGTGGCGGCTTCACCCATTATCCATTGTGCGGCGCTTTTCTGGTAGGAGCTGATGTCGGAGGGTGTTGGTTTTCCGAGGTCGTTGTGGGCTTGCTGCCCGGCTCTGATATCCGCATGGGCTGAGGGGTTTATGCAAAATGACAGATTAGCTTGCGCGGTTCTGAGCCCGCGGCTTTTACACAATAGAAAATTAGTTTGCGCAAGTCTGTGCTTGCGGCTTTTTTGCACGAGTCTGTGCTCGTGGCTTTGGTGCACAAGTCTGTGCTCGCGGCTTTGGTGCACGAGTTTGTGCTCGCGGCTTTAGTGCACGAGCCTTTGCTCGCGACTTTTTTGCACGGTTCTGTGCCCGCGGCTTTGGTGCACGTGCCTTTGCTCGCGACTTTTTGCGCGGTTCTGTGCCCGCGGCTTTGGTGCACGAGTCTGTGCTCGCGACTTTTTGCGCGGTTCTGTGCCCGCGGATTTGGTGCACGTGTCTTTGCTCGCGACTTTTACATGATGTAGACTTGGCCGGTGAATAGCGGGAGCATGATGCTCTGCATCGTGGGAGCTGTGTGCCCTGCAACGCGGGAGCATGATGCTCTGCAGCGTGGGAGCTGTGTGCCCTGCAACGCGGGAGCATGATGCTCTGCAGCGTGGGAGCTGTGTGCCCTGCAACGCGGGAGCATGATGCTCTGAAGCGTGGGAGCTGTGTGCCCTGCAACGCGGGAGCATGATGCTCTGCAGCGTGGGAGCTGTGTGCCCTGCAACGCGGGAGCATGATGCTCTGCAGCGTGGGAGCTGTGTGCCCTGCAACGCGGGAGCATGATGCTCTGCAGCGTGGGAGCTGTGTTGTCCTTTTTACGGACTTGGTTTAGATTGTTGGACTCGACGTATGTCCTCCACTTGTGAGAGGCCCCTTCTTTTTCCTATGTTGGCGAGTTTGTCGTTTGATAATAATGTTGAGGGTCGTATGTGACTTTAACTTTTCGGTGCCTCACTTTAGAAGATTAGTACCGCTGATTGAGACAGAGAGCAAATGTAGTAATTTCAAATACATAATGGATACATGCGCGCAAGTATAATCTTGCGGCTTACTGTTTTTAAAAGCAGAAAACTGGAAGGAGCGGAAAACAGAAATCGACGACAAATGAAATGCGGGTTGTGCGTGCTCTACTACGAGGAAAGTTTCCCTGCCCGGTATCTCTGGTTCATCCGTGTCGGGGTACAGCGTTGTCCTCTACTGGAGTGTCAGCCCGTGGTCCGTGTTGGTTTGGGACCTGGTTTAGTAAAAACCTTCCGAGAAGGCCTTGTTGGACAAGGCGCTCGATTTCCTCCTTCAATTTGTTGCAACCTTCAGTCCTGTGTCCACGCCCGCGATGAAAGTCACAATACTGCGACTGATTTCCTCTGTTCGGTGCAAGCGGCTCGGGCCTGCGAAGCGCGTCGCTATCACGGATGGCGAGGAGAACGTTAGTCCTGGTAGTGTTCAGGGGAGTATAGTCCTGACGTTGGCGAGATCCTCGGTCTCGGCTGGGGTTGTCGTGATGCTTGCTGTTCTTATTGGAAACTGCCTGTGGCAGTGACCCCTCTTTCTTCCTCTTCGAGCTCCCCTCGAACTGCCGGCGGTGCACTTCAATTGCCTCATCTGCTGCTATCTGGGCCTCGACTCGCTGAACGAGGTCAGGATAGCTTTGTACGGTTTCTCTCATTAGAGCTGAGTAGAAGCCACTTGGGCGGAGTCCTCCAAGGAAAAATCCTCGCAAAAGCTCGGGGTCGACTCCCGGGATCTGTCGCGCCTCAGAGGTGAAGCGTCGGAAAAAATCCTTCAGAGTTTCTCCGTCGTTCTGGCGGATTCCCGAGAGATGGGAAGGATCTCGGACAATCCTACGATTGGCGATGAACTGGTCCACGAACTGCCGCGCCATTTCTGCGTAGTTGTTGATGGCCCCATCTCGCAGGGAGTGGAACCAAGTGCGCGCTTGTCCTTTCAAAGTCGTCGGGAACACTCGACAGAGGAGTTGGTCGGGGGCGCTGTAAATCCCCATGATGGTGGTGAAGTGATTGACGTGTTCCAGCGGGTCATCCGTCCCGTCGAACGTTTCGATGTTGGGAAGCTTGAAACCGTTCGGAATTGGATGGTCCAGGACTTGAGGTGATAGTGAGGAGCCGTGGCGCGCGGGATGGTGGGCGAGAGCTGCGCGTCGCCCTGCTTGGGCATACTCCTCCTCTATCATGTTGCGTATTTCTTCTCGCGTAGCTCTTTCCACTGCTTGCGTAGGGGCAGCTCTTCCGTGGTGGTGGCGGTGGTTAGCTTCTGGGCCTCCAGCTGGTGGGGTAATGTGAGCGGAACTTGCCGCATTGGAGAATCCTTCCGAGGCTTCGTCTTCCTGGGTGGCCTCCCCGTTCAGGACATGATTCAGAATTGGGGGTGGTGGTGCGTTCAGAGCTAGCGGCTGAATCGGAGCTGGAGGAGCCCCAAGATTCCTTACGAGAGCCAACATCTCAGCTTGATGTTCTTCGATCTGCCGCATGCGTACCTCCAAACCAGCCGCGGGTGCCGGTAGTGCCTCCTCTGCGGGAGGTGCATCGATAAGCGAGTGGGAGGGAGCCGGGTCGACGCGTCCTTCCGGCATCGATCCTTCAGTAGTGCGAGCACTCTTCCTTGCCATGGCAGTCGGCTTTTGAAGAGTTGTTGGGAATGTTCCCACAGACGGCGCCAAACTGTTGCGGAACGCTTAGGGCTCTTGGTAGACCGGTTCACTTGAACCACCTTAGCTCGTGAGCGGACCTAGCGCGCAAACAGTCAATTAGAGATTCGTTGATTGCACTGGGACTTTTTAGCGTGGAAAACCCGGAAAGGGTAAAAAACCACGTGGTCGGAGCTGTGCCGACCAAATTCCACTATCTTCTGGGGGGTTACAATTGGGAAACTAGGACTCGAGCGCGACAGGCCGCTGCTCGTTGCAATACTTGGAGAGAGAGAGAGAGCTCTGAGGGTGACGGGCCACCTCTCTAAAAACTATGTCCTTTTTCCTTCTGAGACTACTAGTCGCCTTTCGGAAGCGGGAAGGCCAGTCGCCTTTCCCTTCTGAGATTGCTGGTCGCCTTTCGGAAGCGGGAAGGCCAGTCGCCTTTCCCTTCTGAGATTGTTGATCGCCTTTCTGGGAGTGAGAAGGCCAGTCGCCTTTCTCTTCTGAGAACGCTGGTCGCCTTTCTGGAAGTGAGAAGGCCAGTCGCCTTTCTCTTCTGAGAACGCTGGTCGCCTTTCTGGAAGTGAGAAGGCCAGTCGCCTTTCTCTTCTGAGAACGCTGGTCGCCTTTCTGGAAGTGAGAAGACCAGTCGCCTTTCTCTTCTGAGAACGCTGGTCGCCTTTCTGGAAGTGAGAAGGCCAGTTGCCTTTCTCTTCTGAGAACGCTGGTCGTCTTTCGGAAGCGGGAAGGCCAGTCGCCTTTCCCTTCTGAGATTGCTAGTCGCCTTTCGGAAGCGGGAAGGCCAGTCGCCTTTCCCTTCTGAGATTGCTAGTCATCTTTTGGAAGCGGGAAGGCCAGTCGCCTTTCCCTTCTGAGATTGCTAGTCGTCTTTCGGAAGCGGGAGGGCCAGTCGCCTTTCCCTTCTGAGATTGCTAGTCGCTTTTCGGAAGCGGGAAGATCTTCAAGTCCCGAAGGAGATCTTCAGGTCCCGAAGGAGATCTTCAAGTGCCGAAGGAGAATTCCGCAAAAGTCTGCAAGGAGCTCTCCTGGGTCCAGAAGTCCAGGTCCCTTCAAATGAAGCCCCAGGGCCCTTTTTATAGCTTTGGCCGGGGGTAGTCCGGTAATCTCGCCGTTTGCAGTTTCCATAAATGTTTGGTGGGCGAATCATATTCTCCCGTTCGGGGCCCTCGGATCGCCATTTTTCGTAAATGGCCACCTTGCCCCTCGGGCAGCTTGGGCAGCTCGGGCAGTTCCGTTGGAGGCGAAAAAGGCGACTAACTGTTCCTGAAAAGTGAGAAGCCTGAAACCCAAAAAGTGAGAAGCCGGAAAGACAAAAAGTGAGAAGCCTGAAACCCAAAAAGTGAGAAGCCGGAAAGACAAAAAGTGAGAACGCTCCCGAACGCGTTCGGGAGCGTTCTGAGCGCGCGTGAGCGCTAAAGTGCTCCGAGCGCGCAACGAACATGGAAGCGCTCTGAGCGCGCTTAGTAGTGTTCTGAGCGCGCGTGAGCGCGGAGGCGTTCCGAGCAAACGATGGAACGGGAAGTTGTCCCCCAAAGGGGAATTGGGATCCGATGTAACCGTACTGGCTAGCCTGACCCGGGCCCCTAGCCCAGTACTGCCGGCACCGACGGTCCAGCCTGACTCGGGCCCCTGGCACCGCCGGTTAAGCCTCACCCCGAAGGGTTAACCACAAGCCTGCAGGCCGTACACCCCAACGCCTCTCTGGCCCTGTTTCTCAGGCGCAGCGCGTTGTTGATGGCGGGATTCGAACCCGCGCCACCCTTGATAAGAACCTCTTCAAACAGGTCTCATCACCAATTGAGCTGCAGCTCAATTGGTGATGAGACCTGTTTGAAGAGGTTCTTATCAAGGGTGGCGCGGGTTCGAATCCCGCCATCAACAACGCGTTGCGCCTGAGAAACAGGGCCAGAGAGGCGTTGGGGTGTACGGCCTGCAGGCTTGTGGTTAACCCTTCGGGGTGAGGCTTAACCGGCGGTGCCAGGGGCCCAGGTCAGGCTGGACCGTCGGTGCCGGCAGTACTGGGCT
Organism: Dactylorhiza incarnata; assembly: GCA_033032865.1. Lineage (NCBI taxonomy): Eukaryota > Viridiplantae > Streptophyta > Magnoliopsida > Asparagales > Orchidaceae > Dactylorhiza > Dactylorhiza incarnata. The sequence goes on along the minus strand of JAWHQI010000040.1, from coordinate 3,910,987 downwards.
AGGGGCCCGGGTCATGCTAGCCAGTACTGTTACAAAAAGTGCAGCTCAGTTGGTGATGAGACCTGTTTGAAGAGGTTCTTATCAAGGGTGGCGCGGGTTCGAATCCCGCCATCAACAACGCGCTGCGCCTGAGATTTTTGTAACAGTACTGGCTAGCCTGACCCGGGCCCCTAGCCCAGTACTGCCGGCACCGACGGTCCAGCCTGACCCGGGCCCCTGGCACCGCCGGTTAAGCCTCACCTCGAAGGGTTAACCACAAGCCTGCAGGCCGTACACCCCAACGCCTCTCTGGCCCTGTTTCTCAGGCGCAGCGCGTTGTTGATGGCGGGATTCGAACCCGCGCCACCCTTGATAAGAACCTCTTCAAACAGGTCTCATCACCAACTGAGCTGCAGCTCAGTTGGTGATGAGACCTGTTTGAAGAGGTTCTTATCAAGGGTGGCGCGGGTTCGAATCCCGCCATCAACAACGCGCTGCGCCTGAGAAATAGGGCCAGAGAGGCGTTGGGGTGTACGGCCTGCAGGCTTGTGGTTAACCCTTCAGGGTGAGGCGTAACCGGCGGTGCCAGGGGCCCGGGTCAGGCTGGACCGTCGGTGCCGGCAGTACTGGGCTAGGGGCCTGGGTCAGGCTAGCCAGTACTGTTACAAAAAGTGCACTTTTTGTAACAGTACTGGCTAGCCTGACCCGGGCCCCTAGCCCAGTACTGCCGGCACCGACGGTCCAGCCTGACCCGGGCCCCTGGCACCGCCGGTTAAGCCTCACCCCGAAGGGTTAACCACAAGCCTGCAGGTCGTACACCCCAACGCCTCTCTGGCCCTGTTTCTCAGGCGCAGCGCGTTGTTGATGGCGGGATTCGAACCAGCGCCACCCTTGATAAGAACCTCTTCAAACAGGTCTCATCACCAACTGAGCTGCAGCTCAGTTGGTGATGAGACCTGTTTGAAGAGGTTCTTATCAAGGGTGGCGCTGGTTCGAATCCCGCCATCAACAACGCGCTGCGCCTGAGAAACAGGGCCAGAGAGGCGTTGGGGTGTACGGCCTGCAGGCTTGTGGTTAACCCTTCGGGGTGAGGCTTAACCGGCGGTGCCAGGGGCCCGGGTCAGGCTGGACCGTCGGTGCCGGCAGTACTGGGCTAGGGGCCCGGGTCAGGCTAGCCAGTACTGTTACATTAGGGCCCTTGCTACAGATCATTTATTGTAATATGTTTTTGCTGTAAATGTACCTTAGCATTGGGAATGTTCTGCCTTCTTCAAATAGGGGGAGATTGTTGGGTATATTGCCCTCAATAGTACCTTGATTTGAAGAGGCATCACTCTCAATGGTAAGGACATATTGTATTTGATAAAACTTTGTTTTTGTAAGTCAAACAGGCTTAGGTGACTCAAGAGAAAGGGCCAAACATGCCCTTAGATGTGAAGAAATCATCTACAAAGAGATGAAGATATGTCTCAGCAGAACCGCTGAGACGAAGGGTCAAAACCGCTGAGACGAGGAGCCGTCTCAGCGGATCCGCTGAGAAGAAGGTGTCTCCGCTGATAAGTTCTTCATACGCTGAGAATCAGCGTGTTCGTCGAACGCAGAATGCCATTCGTCGAACGAAGGACAAAGTTCATCGACCGCTGAGAGGAGACCAAATAAGGAGCCGCTGAGAAGGCATAATTGGCGTGTTCGTCGAACGCAGAGTCGCGTTCGTCGAACGCAGAATTCAGTTCGTCGAACGCTGAGATGAGATCAAAGAAGAAGCCGCTGAGAAGACACAAGGCAGATCGTCGAGCACAGAGACAGTGCAGATCGTCGAGCGCAGAGACAAGGCAGATCGTCGAGCGCAGAGACAAGGCAAATCGTCGAGCGCAGAGACAAGGCAGTTCGTCGAACGCAGTGCTGGCATGTTCATCGAACGCAGAATGCAGCGGGTTCGTCGAACGCAGAGTGTAGCGCATTCGTCGAGCGCAGACCTTCTCTACGGAAAAGTAGGGCGGCGGGACCTACGGCTAGGACAAGTTGCAGAAAAAGCAGTGTGGGGTCCACCAGCTTCTCCCATACTTCTCGGAAGGACAAATTAGAGCCGTTGAAGATCAGAGATGTATAAAAGGAAATGTTATGGCACATTTGAAGCTCTCTCCTCATAATTTTATCCTCTTAGAGTGTGAGATCTTAAATTGAGGTGGGGAAACCTCACTCATAATTTCATAATTGTATATGTTTAGGAAAATGATGAATTTTATCCTCTCATTTTCCTTGCCATAGAATCTTTTAAAAATTTCTCCTCAAACAAAAACCAAAAATGTATATGTTTAGAAGTAATGAATTTTATCCTACTACATCATGACATATAGTCTTTCAAATGATTTTGGGTGTATATGTTTAGGGGATAATGAATTTTATCCTCTTATTCTCATGGCATATGATCTTTTATTACTCTTTTTATATTTGCCAACAAAGGGTGGGGGATAAAAAAATTGTTCTAGTTTTTTAAATTAAACTATTTTGAGAGCAACTTTTTAGTGGAATGAAATTTCTTAAGATCTGAAAGTTAATAGAAGATATAATAAAAATCCAAGGATGTTTAGCTAATTTACTACAAAGTGAAGTCATTTAAAATTAAAAAAAGAAGTAGTCCTAAATAAATTCTCTAATCGAATTAAAAATATAAAATGTTTCTTAAAACTAAATTACTTTAAATTTAAGTCTAACAAATTCTGATGCAACAAAAATATTAGCTAATTAAAAATGTAGGAATGCTTATAATTACTCCTCAAAGTAGATTTTTGAAACTAATAAAAGCAACAAGTGAGGGGTATTTTATTATAGCTTATATATTTTTTCAGGTTTTTTCTTTTTTTATTCTTGTACTTCTCAAGGTCTACCCGGTGAAGGGTTCGCAAGGTACTAGACGGTTTTATGGGATGAAAGTTCAACACGGCCCTTTCCAAGAAATTAGATTTTTATATAAATACATAAATATTTTTTTTTCAAACAAAATTACTTAAATAACTATGATATACCCCCATACTTAAACTTAAATATTATCCCTAATGCTTTAAACTAAGTATGCAGTACCAACAAGATTAATTAAAATGCAAAAATTGAATTATTGTTAAAAGTAAAAGAAGAGTCAAAATAGGGAGGGTAGGAGGGGAGGAGAGGGCTTCCCTGGTTGGTAGTCATGGTTGCCGAACTAAACCTGCAAAAAAACGAAACAAAAGAATAGGGAAAAGGACAATGTTGGGGTGCCTACCAAAAGCGCTTTGTTTATCGTAGCGTAGCATGACTAAGTGGCATTTTTTATAAAAAATTTGGAAATTTAATTGTTTCAATTTTTCTGGATGCTGGGTCGTCGGGGTGATATAATTATAACCGGTGCCTGTTAACCTTAAAAGAGCTTTTTCCCGGGTACTCTATTAGCGCGGTCCCATATGGCCAAACCTCCTTTACAATAAAGGGACCGGACCATCGGGATTTTAATTTGCCCAGAAAAAATTTTAGTCTATAATTATAAAGAATGACTAAATCTCCCGACGAAAAAGAATTTGGAGTTTTAATTTTTTTATCATGATAAAACTTAGTGCGCTCCTTATAAATTTTATTATTTTCGTGGGCGTTTGCACGTCATTTGTCTAATTCATTTAATTGAAATTTTCGTTGTTCGGAGGCTAAGTTTAAATCTAAATTTAAAAATTTAAGCGCCCAAAATGCGTGATGCTCTAATTCCATCGGTATGTGGCACACTTTTCCATAGACTAATCGATATTATGTACATCTAATGGAGGTTTTTGTACGCTGTCTGATAGGCCCATAGTGCGTCGTCTAATTTTTGTGACTAGTCCTTCTTATTAACGGACATAGTTTTTTCTAGGATTCTTTTTAATTCACGGTTCACTACCTCCACTTGGCCATTTGCATGTGGGTGATAGGCGGTGGAAAGCTTATGTGTAACTCCATACTTTGCTAAAATTTTAGCAAGTTGGTTGTTACAGAAATGTGTGCCCATATCACTAATTAGTGTTTGGGGTGTGCCAAATCGGGAAAATTTTTTTTTTTTAATTTACGATGACTCTCACGTCGTTGGTGGGAAGGGCTTGTGCTTCCGCCCACCTCGACACGTAATCGACCACAACAAGAATATATTTATTATTATATGAAGAAGGTAAAGGACCAACGAAATCTATTCCCCATAAACCAAAAACTTCACATTCTAACAAAATGTTTTGGGGCATTTCGTCCCAGTTAGAAATACTGCCTGACCATTGGCAGTTATCGCATTTACTCACGAAGATGTGAACATCTTTGAATAAGGTGGGTCAATAGAAGCCCGCCTCTAGCACCTTCCTAGCGGTCCGGTTAGCTTGGTAGTGTACACCGGTTGGTCCTTTATGGCAGTGCCACAGAATTTGCTCACCTTCATCGCGCAAAATACACCTTCTTACCACTTGGTCCGCGCAAATACGAAATAGAAAGGTGTCGTCCCAAAAATAATTCTTCAAGTCCGAAAAGAATTTCTTCTTTTGTTGACTTGAATAATCTATTTGTAGGACCCGTGCCACTAAATTGTTGGCAAGATCCGCGTACCAAGGGGTGGAAGAAGTCGTTACCTTATTGATGGCGAGGAGGTGCTCTTCAGCAAATTTGTCATTTATTTCGGCCTCCACTAGTGCTCTTGTAGTTGGATTCTCCAAACATGAGAAGTGGGCTGCCGCTACATTCTATGCTCCCTTCTTGTACTGGATCTCCAAATCAAACTCTTGTAGGAGGAGGATCCATCTTAGCATTCGGGGTTTTGCATCTCCTTTAATCAGTAAATATCGGAGAGCGGAGTAATATGTAAAAACAATAACTTTCAAAAGCATTATATATGGTCGATGTAAGACACCATTTTTTCGCTACAAAACTGGGTCTTATGCCCAGAACCGCTGCTTTGCGGTGACACCAACACTCGGGAAGGTCACCACTATAAAATGTCGATCCTGCCGGCCTTACCAATCACAGAAGAAGAAAAGTACAAATGAATATAGATCATAATGAAAAGGAGAGGTCCACAAATAATAACTGAAATAAAAAGTAGGAACATAAAGGGATCATGCCCAGTACATCATGTCATCACTACAAATCACTCGCGGAAGCAAAATCTACTAAAAGACATTCACGGATCCTGAAACTGGTGCTCCCGTGCTAGACTGGCCCGCCTCCCTACACCGGCCTCTAGTGGTGCTGCGTCTCCTCGATCCCCTAAAATGATATGGCCCACTGACCATTAGTCAAAAAGACTAAGCCTCGTTTCCCCCCATCCATCCCCCAGTGGCCCAAGGTACCGAGCGAGAGGATGAAGCGGAGGACAGCAAGGGGTATAAAACAAAGCATGTGACATGTCTTAGCTACAGGAGTATCTATCACTACACAGGGGTTTATATATATGAAGCAGTAAATAAAGCAATGTAAAGAACTAGTAAGGTAAGCAAGTAAAGATAGGTATATAATGGAAAAGTAAACATTGATTTATAGGAATGCCCATACAAACCTATAGACCAAGGGGTCGTTTAGCAAGGCCTATCGTATAAAAGTCCCATAACCAATTTATATGATAGGGGTAGGGGTTGAAATGCAATGTGTATGTTATGACATGCAGTGTTATGCTGGGTATTGTTAAGATCACACAAGTGCAACTCACACACTTCGAATCTATGCGCGCAGACCTTTAGTTCCCCCTTTTTGGAGCTAGCAAGACTCCCAGGAAACCCCCGTAGTGGCAAACAGAAGCGGTGGGTTGGGCCTCGCCCACCACTAGGTTGGTATTCACACTACCTAGACCTAGACCTATCGTACGCCTCAACGCAAAACCGCGGAGTGCCTGCGTACTCTTACTGGCTGGACCACCAGACTTTCTTAGCTAAGTGCAAATCCACACTTGTTGAGTCAGCATATCGATGTCGGTATGAATGACCGTGTATACCGAAGACCCACCACCTTTATGCACATACAATATGATTACTGTGTACCTCCAAGCCATAGGCTCTTCGGGCTAACCCGCCCGTCGCAACAACCCTCTGATCACCCACTCGCCTGTCAAACCCGCCCGCAAGCACATCCACCGAGCCTACTGCTCGTCTAACCAAACAAGGTAACACCCACAGCAGCGGGGTGTGGGTGAGTGTATTATTGAGTTAATCTTGCATAACAATTTACTCCTACAATTTAGGGTTAATCTTGGACTTCCCGAGGTCTACCCTGTGAGGGGCTCGCAGCGGTACTAGGAGGTACAATGGGATGATAGTTCAAACTGCCCTTTCCAAGACACGTACTATTATTGATAACTACCCATGAACATACAAGTTTGGTAAAGATCACTTTTCCAGTAGAGGGCTCTAAGTATTTTCTATAATTATTTCTAACTACTGTCAGTTAAGGGACAGAAATAGGAGTATCAAATATATTGTTACATAAACTTGCACAGATCTTAAAATACAAGCAAAGGGCATCCCTTCATCTTCTCCAATCAGCCAACGACCATGGTTGGCCCGTCCTGTATCAACTTGGGAGGTGATTTCCCGGCCATCTAAACACTCTCCCAGTCGGCCAATGCCTCCACCACCTCCGTTAAGGTGGCGGCCGGCGATGTACGGTTGTTGGCCGGCCGGAGGCGGCCGGAATCGGAAATTTGAATAAGAAAAGAAAGCTTGAAACACAAGCTTTCGGCCACGCCGATCCAAGACCAATTGGCTCCAAATCTAGTGGCCAAAATGAAGAGATCTACCCACTAAGAAATAGATGAGAGGAGAGGACCTGAATTGTGGCTTGTGGCCGTGACGATTGTCGGTCTTCCATGGTTGGTTGAGAGCTCTTGGGTGTCATGCATGTAGGTGCTTAGGTACGAACATTCTTCTAGAAAAGTGGGGGAAACTCATTCCCTTCACCCCTTGAGCCCTTTTATAGAACCAAATCCTGGTATGGGAGGAGATGAAGCTTGGGATTCCTCCATTAACACCATTCATGGTGAAAATTTTGGCCATCCCCAAAGGTCACCCAATTCATCATCCAAATGAGTTGGAAAACCCTTTAATATTCTCCTAATTGATGGGGGGAATGAATCCCCATCAATTGGGAGGACTTTTGTACTCCCTTGGCCATGAATTTGGCAACCAAAATGAGTCCCGACCGCCTCCCGTCAGTTGAGCTACCGTCGGCGTTAGTGCTAGCGCCAGTGCTAGCATCTCGACGGCGTAATGCTCGTCGGTTCAGCAACCGCCTGCATTAGCGCTAGCGCCGGCACTAGCGTTGTATTCAATACACCCCCTTCTTTCTACGGTTGGAAAATTGGGGTATTACGAGGGGACCCTCTTATTGGGTTAGTCATGTCATGGTGGGGTCATGGGTCACGGTGATGCCCTAAGGCTAACTCTAGGCTTGGTAACCGAAAATCACTATCCGCAGACCATGGTGATTTTCGCCTCGAGACTAAACTCTTATGTTCTCTTCGCGCATCCTAGGGTTTTTTCATGACAAAACCGTCCTAGGAGTCTAGTTGTTTGGGCGATGTTACAAATCCCAATACATTAAAATAAAAATTTCGTCCCCAAAATTTAGGTTAAGCCTGCGGGGTTTCTAACACAAGTGCTCGAATGTAACATCCCTAGAGAATTTAAATTATACATGGCGTGAAGAGCTCCGGATACCTCTGCTGCATCAGGTCTAGTGGCTCCCAGGTGTGCTCCTCCTGCCCATGATTTCTCCACAGGACCTTGACCAGCGGAACCCTCTTGCGCCATAGGACTCGCATCTCGGTGTTATCTATCCGGACTGGCTCCAGATGAATCGATCGATCAGTAGCTTCTGGCCCATCTGATATAGATATATGTTGCTCTGGCCGTAGTAGAGCTCTCCTAAGGGAGGAGATGTGGAAGACATCGTGCAATCCCACTAGCTCCGGCGGAAGCTCCAGTCTGTACGCCAGGGGGCCGATCCGCTCCAGGATCCTGTAAGGCCCCATATACCTAGGACTGAGCTTCTTCTGCCCGCGTAATCGCGAGACTCCGTGCATCGGACGTATCTTTATAAACACCCAGTCTCCAACCTGGAACTCTACTGCACGATGTCGCGCATCGTAATACTTGGCCTGCCTACTCTGGGCTTCCAGCATCCTGTCTCGGATCAGTCTCACCTGAGCAACAGTATCCTCCACGAAATCCGAGCTGAGTGCCTTAGGATCCTCATCCTGGATCCAAGGTAGTGGATTCATGCACCTCTGTCCGTATAACGCCTCGTAAGGGGTCATGCCTATGCTGGACTGATGACTGTTATTGTAGGAAAATTCTACAAGTGGCAACGGTCTCTCCCATGGCTCTCTGCAGTCCAAAATGCATAGGCGTAATAGATCCTCCAACGTCTGGTTGGTACATTCTATTTGCCCATCTGTCTGTGGGTGGAATGTTGTGCTGAATGTCAACCGCGTACCCAAATAAGCCTGGACCGATATCCACTCTCGGGAAGTAAACCATCCATCCTGATCCGACACAATCGTCCTAGGAACACCATGATACCGGACAAACTGCTCCACAAATCTCCGTACCAAATCTCTGACCAGAGCGTCCTTCCTGACCGGAATGAATCTGGCCACCTTCGTTAACCTGTCGACGATCACCCATATCGAATCATTCCCCGCATGTTATCGGGGAAGTCTATGTATAAAGTCCATCGCGATGTCGTCGAAATTCCACTCTGGCACCGGGAGTGGCTGTAATAATACGATCGGGCTCTTGCATTCCGCTTTCACGAGCTGACATGACTCGCAGTGGGTCACAAAATAAGTGATGTCCCTCTTCATGCCCGGCCAATACATGGTCCTCTTCAAATCCGTCGTCATCTTCGTGATACCCGGGTGCACTGAATACATGTTGCAGTGAGCCTCGGTCATAATATCATCCTGAATCCTGCCCCCTGCCGGTACATAAACTCGACCTCTGAAACAAAGCAGCCCATCCTTCAGTGAATAATCCCCTATCGTACCTTCCTCCAAGTCCCTGAATATCGGCTCCATCTTGGTAGCATACCTCTGTCCATCCCTGATGCAGTCTTGAATGTCATCTGTTGTACTCATCGCCGCCAAGTACTCCTCATAGAGCTCAGGGTCATCCTCGGACACCAATGAGATTTGCATTTCCTCGAGCATCTGTACCATCTTCATAGCCATCAACTGGGGCTCCACTCCCGAGGTGGTAGCTCTCCTGCTCAGTGCATCCTCTACCATATTCGCCTCCCCTGGTGGTAGTGTATGGTATACTGATAGTCCGATAAGAACTCCACCCATCGTCTCTGTCGGTTGTTCAGCTCCTTCTGCGTGTCGACGTACTTCAGGTTCTTGTGATCTGAGAATATATCGCAGTGAACACTGTAGAGGTAGTGCCGCCAGATCTTCAGAGAGAATATAATTGCTCCCATCTCCAAGTCGTGCACCGGGTCGCCACTACAAAACGTCGATCCTACAGGCCTTACCGATCACAGAAGAAGAAAAGTAAAAAATGAAGCAAAAGTAGCTCAAGACCTTATCACATGAAATATAGATCATAATGAAAACGAGAGGTCCACAAATAATAACTGAAATAAAAAGTAGCAACATAAAGGGCTCATGCCCAGTACATCATGTCCTCACTACAAATCACTCGCGGAAGCAAAATCTACTAGAAGAAACTCACGGATCCTGAAACGGGTGCTCCCGTGCTAGACTGTCCTGCCTCCCTGCACTGGCCTCTGGTGGTGCTGCGTCTCCTCGATCCCCTAAAATGATATGGTCCACCGACCGTTAGTAAAAAATACTAAGCCTCATTTCCCCCCATCCATCCCCCAGTGGCCCTAGGCACCGAGTGGGAGGATGAAGCGGAGGATAGCAAGAGGTATAAAACAAAGCAGGTGACATGTCTTAGCTACAGGAGTATCTATCACTACACAGGGGTTTATAAATATGAAGCAGTAAAAAAAGCAATGTAAAGAACTAGTAAAGTAAGCAAAGACAGGTATATAATAGAAAAGTAACCATTGATTTATAGGAATGCCCATACAAACCTATAGACCAAGGGGTCGTTTAGCAAGGTCTATCGTATAAAAAAGTCCCATAATAAATTTATATGATAGGGGTATGGATTGAAATGCAATGCTTATGCTATGACATGAAGAGTTATGTTGGGTAATGTTATGATCATACAAGTGCAACTCACACACTTCGACTCTATGTGCAGAGACCTTTAGTTCCCCCTTTTTGGTGCTAGCAAAACTCCCAGGATACCCCCATAGTGGCAAACGGAAGCGGTGGGTTGGGCCTCGCCCACCTCTAGGTTGGTATTCACACTACCTAACATAGACCTATCGTATGCCTCAACGCAAAATCGCGGAGCGCCTGCATACTCTTACTGGCTGGACCACCAGACTTTCTTGGCTAAGTGCAAATCCACACTTGCCGAGTCAGCGTATCGACGTCGGTGTGAACGACCGTCTATACCGAAGACCCGCCACCTTTATGCACATGCAATATGATAACTGTGTACCTCCGATTCATAGGCTCCCCGGGCTAACCCGCCTGTCACAACAACCTTCTGAGCCATCCGCTCGCCGGTAAAACCCGTCTGCAACCACATCCACCGAGCATACTGCTCGTCCGACCATACAAGGTAACACCCGAAGCAGCGGGGTGTGGGTGAGTGTATTATTGAGTGAATCTTGCATAACAATTTACTCCTACAATTTTGGGTTAATCTTGGACTTCTCAAGGTCCACCCTGTGAGGGGCTCGAAGCGGTACTAGGAGGTACGATGGGATGATAGCCCAAACTGCCCTTTTTAAGACACTTGCTATTATTGATAACTACCCCTGAACATACCCCTCTTACCATTTCACTTGAGTTAACCCAAAGTGTTTTATGACTCTCCAAGGGAAAGGTGATTCTTCGTCAATCCCGAGTGCAACCTTGCCCCTTAGCTAATCGGGCACACCCAACTTACAAGCTCCTATTGATGACCTCAAATCTCCTCAACAAGACTAAGTCCACCATCAACCTTCCATCCCCACATAATGGTCTACTAGTTACTCAAGTTTTACAATTTACTATACGCAGATCAAATGAGCTACATGAGGTGCATGAGAGGAGGTACTTCAAATAATCATCAAAATGACTCAAGATTGTTATTGGGGGTTATTTATGACACCATAACACCATCTATAGAAGTTTATAATTTTTCTACACAATTTGGTAATTTATTATAATTCCTCCAAAATTAGGGAACCTATGATTTTGTACATCAAGTATGATTTTCTGACATGGTATGACTTCACTAAAATTTGTACAACTAGATAACAGCAAAATAACAGCCAAACCTGAATTTCACAACTTTCCAGAAAGGTTTTGACCTCCAATTAAAATATAAACTAATTAATCAAGATCAATGATTAACAAATAAGCTACTAGAAATTGTCATTCAAAAATTACAAGAAAATTAGTTGTTGTACAAAATGGTCAGAAAAGTTCACTGATGGAGTTCAATAATTTTATAAATCAATTTGACCATATAATTTCTCTAATTAAATAAACATGCCCAAGTCACCTTATGAAGGGAACCATATATAAATAACTCCAAAAATTATTCCAAAATTAATAGATCATGTGTTTGGCCTAACAAGTCCTCTTACCAATTTCCATAATTTTTTGGTGAGTATAAAACCCATAAATTAATTTTCTTACAACTAGGGTAAATATTGGGGCTATGAATGAAGTACTATATATATATCAATCCAAAATTCATAACAAAATTATCAGAGAATGATATAATCCATATAAGCTTACTGCCAAAATTTCATGAACATCCAAGGTATTATGAGTATGTAAATTCTTAATATAAGAAAGTGCCCTAAATGATTCTTCATTAAATCAGAGATAATAAAAGTCTCCAAAAATTCCAAAAATATTACCTATGGCTCTACACCACCCTATGAAACTCTCTACCAAGTTCCAAGTCAATCCGACGATATATGACCCTATGACCTTCAATAGGTTCAATATACAACCCTAAGGTTTGAACTAGGGTCCTATGGCACATCCACCCTAAACCGCCCAAAAACACTTGTGAGGGTATTTTGTATGACATCCAGACAGTGGTCAATGTTTCACAACATCTGGACGAGGGTTGATCTCCCAAATCCATCAAGTGCACTTTGGATCTAAAACACCATAATTTGACAAAGTATGGGTTACTTAATTACCCTACTGATTCAATCCCAAATGGGATGAAATTTTTACCAGAATCATACCATGACCCTAAGAACCACACACCAAAGGTTGGAGGGATTTTGATATCATTAGACCCTATAATTAATTATTACATGAATTATTAAATGTCTACAAAAACTATTGAAAAAGTCTCTCCGAAAATTCCCATTTTTGGATATGTTGAGGGTAAGGGTAAATATAACCTATGCTCAAAATTTCAAAGCATTTGGACGTCTGGTTTAATGGGGGAACTCAAATCATTCTCAGGTCCACCCTATGTACATGTTGCACTATTTTGAGTGCTGCAGTCAAACCAGTGGGCCAAATTGGCTCAAATAAATTTTAAATTAAAGTAGACATCAGGGGCTACAAGTTTGGTACAGATCACTTTTCCAGTAGAGGGCTCTAAGTATTTTCTATAATTACTTCTAACTACTATCAGTAAAGGACAGAAATAGGAGTATCAAATATATTGTTACATAAACTTGCACAAATCTTAAAACACAAGCGAATGGCATCCCTTCATCTTCTCCAATTAGCCAACGGCCACGGTTGGCTCATCCTGTAGCAACTTGGGAGGTGATTTCCCGGCCACCTAAATGCTCTCCCGGTCGGTCAATGCCTCCACCACCTCCATTGAGGTGGCGGTCGGTGATGTACGGTTGTTGGCCGGCCGGAGGCGGCCGGAGGCGGTCGGAATCGGGAATTTGAACAAGAGAAGAAAGCTTGAAACATAAGCTTTCGACCACGCCTATCCAAGACCAATTGGCCCCAAATCTAGTGGCCAAAATGAAGAGATATGAAGAGAGGACCTGAATTGTGGCTTGTATCTGTGTCGATCGTCGGTCCGCCATGGTTGGTCGAGAGCTCTTGGGTGTCATGCCGGTAGGTGCTTAGGTAGGAAAATTCTTCTAGAAAAGTGGGGGAAACTCATTCCCTTCACCCCTTGAGCCCTTTTATAGAACCAAATCCTGGTAGGGGAGGAGATGAAGCTTGGGATTCCTCCATTAACACCATTCATGGTGAAAATTTCGCCCATCCCCAAAGGTCACCCAATTCATCATCCAAAAGAGTTGGAAAACCCTTTAATATTTTCCTAATTGATGGGGGGAATGAATCCCCATCAATTGGGAGGACTTTTGGACTCCCTTGGCCTTGAATTTGGCCACCAAAATGAGTCCCGACAGCCTCCCGTCGGTTGAGCTACCGTCGACGCTAGTGCTAGCGCCAGCGCTAACATCTCGACGACGTAACGCTCGTCGGTTTGGCAACCGCCTGCGTTAACGCTGCCGCTAGCACCTGCGCTAGTGCTACCGCTAGCACCTGCGCTAGTGCTACCGCTAGCACCTGCGCTAGTGCTACCGCTAGCGCCTGTGCTAGCGCTAGCGCCGGCACTAGCGCTAGCCCTGACACTAGCACCGCATTCAATACACCCCCTTCTTTCTACGGTTGGATAATTGGGGTATTATGAGGGGACCCTCTTATTGGGTTAGTCATTTCATGGTGGGGTCATGGGTCACGGTGATGCCCTAAGGCCAACCCTAGGCTTGGTAACCGAAAATCACTATCCGCAGACCATGATGATATTCGCCTCGAGCCTAAACTCTTATGTTCTCTTCGCGCATCCTAGGGTTTTGTTATGACCTAGTCATGACAAAACCGTCCTAGGGGTGTAGTCGTTTGGGGGATGTTACAGTCGAAATTTATCAAACACGGAAATAATTGCCAAAAATTCTTTTTCCGTTGTTGTATAATTTGCTTGCGCGGATGTGAGCATTTTTCTTGCGTAATAAATGGGGTGAAAATATGTATTCACTCGTTGGCCTAAAATAACCCCTACATCAAAATCACTTGCATCGCACAAAATTTCAAATGGTAAAGACCAATTTGGTGCGATTAAAATCGGCGAATTCATGAGTTCATTTTCAATTTTATTAAACGCTTTTAAGCATTCTTCATCAAAAATAAATGTGGATTCTTTTTCTAATAGTTGTGTTATCGATTTTGTTATTTTTGAAAAGTCGCGTATAAACCGCCTATAAAATCCTACTTTTCCTAAAAAACTTCTAATCGATTTAACGTTGGTTGGAGGAGGTAGTTTTTCTATGACTTCGATTTTGGCCCGGTCGACCTCGATCCATTTACTAGAAACTTTATGTCCGAGGACTAATCCCTCTTGAACCATAAAGTGACATTTCTCATAGTTGAGTGTCAAATTCGTGTCTTCGCAGCGTTGAAGAACACGATCAAGGTTATTTAAACAATTTTTAAATAAATTGCCAAAAATAGAAAAATCATCCATGAACACATAAATAACATCTTCCACTAACTCGTTAAAAATTGTCAGCATGCATCTTTGGAATGTAGCTGGCGCATTGCAAAGACCAAATGAAATCCTTCGATAGGTGAAGGTACCGAAGGGACAACTAAACATGATTTTCTCTTGGTCTTAGGGAGCGATTGGCCCGAAAGACCATCGAGAAAACAGTAGTGGGAGTGACCGGAGAGACGTTCTAAAATTTGATCAATGAAGGGTAACGGAAAGTGATCCTTTCGGGTGGCATCATTTAATTTTCTGTAATAAATTCACATCTGCCAACCTGTAATAGTACGGGTTGGGATCAATTCATTATTTTCATTTAAAACTACTGTTATTCCACACTTCTTAGGCACGACTTGCACTGAGCTCACTCAACTGCTATCCGAAATTGGGTAAATAATACCCGCATCTAATAATTTTATTATATCAGCCTTAACGACGTCCTTCATATTGACGTTGAGGCATCGTTGAGTTTGTACGGTGCTGCGGGAATTATCCTCTAGCATTATTTTGTGCGTGCAAAATGAGGGATTTATTCCCTTTATATCAGAAATTTTCCACATTGCATGGTGGTGATTATTTAAAATTTTTGTTAATTCAGAAATTTTCAAATCATTTAGCGCAGAAGAAATAATCACTGGCAGTTTAGAGTTTTCTTCTAAAAATAAATATTTTAAATGGTCTGGGAGTTGTTTTAATTCTAGACTCGGCGACTCTTCATAAGTTGTTTTAATTTTAAAATTATCTAAATTTATTTGTTCAAAATTAAACTGATGGGTCATTTCTTTTAAACAAAATATAGTTTCTAACTCTGGATTTTCAAAAAAAGGAAAAATAATTTCATAAAAGGATGACAATTCTTCTTCAAAATTTGATTCTAATGTGAAATAAGAATCGTCGTTAGGAAGCACATTTCTCATTGATTGATTTACGCTAAAAGTAACTTCTTCATCCCCAACCCGAAGGAGATGTTTTCTGTTACTTACGTCAATTATCGCCCGAGCAGTGGCTTGGAAGAGTCGACCGAGAATGAGGGGTACTTCGGCGTCCTCTTCGATATCGAGGATGCCAAAGTATATTGGGAAGATAAACTTGTCAACCTTCACTAGCACATCCTCTATGACCCCTATTGGGTATTTAACAGACCGATTTGCTAGTTAGATGCTCATATTAGTTGGGCTTTGGGTGCCCAAACCAAGCTTTTTAAACAAGGAGAACGACATCAAATTTATGCTAGCTCCTAAATCGGCCAAGGCGTGTTTGATTAATAAATTGCCGAACATACACGGGATAGAAAACCGCCCCAGATCATTTACTTTTTGCGGCAATTTATTTAAATCAATTGCCGAGCTTTCTGCGTTAAGAGAAACACGCAAAATATCTTCAAGTTTCTTTTTATTTGATAACAAAACTTTGAGATATTTCGCATATTTGGGCATTTGAGAGAGTGTCTCGCAGAATGGAACGTTAATTTGTATTTGTTTTAAAATAATTATAAATTTTTTATATTGCTCCTCGTTGCGCTTATTTTGAATTTTTGAAGGATAGGGAATAGAAGGAGCTTGAATATTGCGTGGAGCTAAATCATAAGAAATTAAATGTGGAAGTGGGGTTGAAACGTTTACCTCGGGTTCGGCCAATTTTGAAGATTTTACCTCCTTTCCACTACGGAGGGTTATTGTGTTGGCGCTCTTCCGTGGATTGGGCTCAGTATTGCCCGGTAGAGCTCCTTGCTGGCTTTTGGAGAACTTTTTGGCAAGCTGTCCAATTTGATTTTCCAAGCTTTTAATAGATCCAGAGAGATTCTGGATATTGGACTCATTGGAGGCAACATATTTAGAGATGACCTCTTCAATTGAAGAGGGCTTCGGGGGGTGGTGGCGGAAATCCAGGTGAATTCATATTTGTTGGGCGTTGGGCATTATTGTGGTTGCTCCATAAGAAAATAGGATAGTTCCTTAAACCTTGATTATAAGTGTTATTAAATGGAACATTTTGCGGGTTGAAGGAAGGACGATATGATTTCCCATGCAGTCCACTTTTTCTTCAATTAAAATATTATTATTTGTATTATTATTCGCCCAATTTGTGGTGGCGGAGGAAGCAGACATCTCCGTCACTTGCTTGATTAACATTTCTACTTATAACGCTAAATTAGTGGTGGCCTCGACTTCATAGAGTCCGGGCGGCAGATTAGGGCGCGTCCGTGGAGCATTCCACTAGTAAGCGTTCGTGGACATTTACTCGAAAAGCTCTTGAGCGGATTCCGAGATTTTATTATTTAAAGTACCTCCCGCGGCCGCATCAATCATTTGCCTTGTTTTGAAATTCAAACCATTGTAAAAGATTTGAACTTGTTGCTAATTAGCAAGCGCATGGTGAGGGCATCCCCACGAAAGTTCCTTGAAGAGCTCCCATGTATCGTAGAGAGTCTCCGAGTCAATTTGCATAAACGACGCAATATCGGTGCGCAATTTAGCGGTTTTGGCAGGGGGAAAATATTTCGTTAAAAATTTCTCCGCCATTTCGGCCCATGTAGTGATGTATCCTCTAGGAAGAGAGCTCAACCACTGCTTAGCCTTTGACCACAAAGAGAAAGGAAATAAGCACAATCGAATGGCGTCATCAATAATGTCATTTATCTTAAAAGTGTCGCATATTTCAAGAAAATTAGAGAGATGAGAATTTGGATCTTCATCCGGCAAACCATCAAAGGTTACCGGTTGTTGCACAATTTGGATTATGCTAGACTTGATCTCAAAATTATTGTTTTCCACTGTAGGGCGCACAATACTTGATTGTGTCCCCTCCAGGTTCGGCCGTGCATAATAGAAGATGGTCCGTTGCGGGGCCTCTTTCGAATTTGGCACTCCCATAATTTCTACGTTTGTGTCTCCGATAGATTCTTCGGGAATAATCGGTAGTTCTTGATCACGGAATCGGAGGCGTCGCCATAAGGTGCGCTCTATTTCCGGATCGAAATATGATTCAGGAATATTCGAAGAATTTCTTCGGGTCATACTCTAAAGAAAGAAAAACTAAAGGAAATTAAAATCGCAAGAAGAGAAGAAGAAAAAATGAAAATGAAAATTTTATTATATTAATATTTATATATATATTATTTATTTATTTATTTGGCGATTTATGATTAGTCTTGGACTTCCCAAGGTCTACCCGATGAAGGGTTCGCAAGGTACTAGGAGATGAGCTGGGATGACAAGCCCAAACCTCCCTTTCCAAGAATATTATTGCACCCCTTTAAAAAAAATGAAGATAAGAAACGATAAAATTAATAGATATTTCTTTTTTTGAAATATAAACTCATGTCTCCGGCAATGGAGCCAAAAACTTGATGGAGCAAAGCTACGCCTACAAATGACAACGACAAGTGTACCGTATCGGAAGTAGCATAGGTTTATAGAAACCAAGATCGTATAAAAATCCAGGCGAGTTGAATAATTTTACTTTGAGGAAATTCTCTAGTATCCTATCAATAGTACTTTGGGTTGTTTGCTATAAGAAAAACACGGTGACTTAAAATAAATATTACACAAAGATTAGAAGGCTAACACTCGATCTTCAATCATCTCGTAATGAAAATAAACTAGAAGAAATAAGAATTCTAATTCTCTTAAGAAGATTGCTTCGACCGTGGAGGTTCCCGAATTCTAAAACTCGCTTTATCCTGGTGAACCCCTCTATTGGATTTGACTCCAATCTAGGAGATTTATGTATCCTCTCTAGGGTTGCATACAACTCTCTTTATCCTCGAATGATCAATTCGCATTATGAGTCATTCGACTAAATTAAATATGAAAACAAGCATGAGAATAATATATCGAAAATATATTCTCGTTATATTAAAATCAAGGATAAATCTTAAGCATTCCAAAGAAGAGAAAAAAGAAGATCCAAATTAATTCATGACTTATATTATAACTCGGATCATCTCGACCGAGTACTAGTAGAAATTTAGGTACTCATTGAGATTAAGGAATCAACGGAAATAAAAGAGTGCATGATGAAAGAAGAAGAGAATAAGAGAACAAGAACTATTTTTATTGATTTTTGCAAAAGGAAGTTACAAGCTAGAGAATTAAAAATTACACGTGCAAAGAAGAAAGAGAAGTACAAGAATTACTAGAAACATGAAAATCGTACAAGAAATGAAGAAATAACCTCCCAAAATTCATTCTTAGAGTTATGGAGGAGCTGCATTTAAATAGGCGAAAAGTTGATGTTACACGCCCTTGGTCACGCCCGTGACCAAGGGCATGTAAGGGGCGTGTTCGAAGCAGCTGCGGGAGAGACGCCTTCTGGATTGATTTCAGGCATTACGTGCGCATCACGCTCTCAGTCACGCCTGTGACCGATGGCGTGTAGTCTTTTAACGTAGCTGGCGGGAAATCTATGGCGGGCTGGCGCAACATTCTGGCGGTAAGGACTTACACTCTTGTGACCTTGGAAGTACACAGGGGTGACATTGGTGAATCATCCTCTGGATGTGATCTTGGGCGTGATCTGGGCTGGGCGTGCGCGGTATTGATCGAACACGGGCGTGACTTGGAAAGTCACGAGCGTGTACTTGGTGAAATGCACGTCATGGCGATGGAACACATTCTGCTGAGCTAGAGGCATGGTTTATGTTGACACGTCCTTGGTCACGCCCGTGACCTAGGGCATGTACTTTGCGATTCTTTTCGGAATGAGCCTAGAGTGGCGGCAGTCGGTCTGGAACATATCTTAGGTTGTCACGCCCTTGGGCCCATGACCTTGGGCGTGTACTTGCAATTTTTACTCAAAAGTCCAGTAAAAACCTGAAAAACATAAAATCAGCTGAAGTTATTTCATAAAAATAAAAAGAAACAATTTAAAGAGATAATTCATATAAATTATATAAACACATATTAAAAACTATACTAAAAGATGAGTATATAAGGTACTCATCATATACCCACTATGTCTGAACATTATACCGTTGGAGCTTGTGTTCCACATCTCTTAGTTTGAGAATAACAAATCACACTATGTATTTGATCTTGATTGTGTTTATAGTGTGCTTGTACTATAGTTAAATAATCTCATGAACAAGATGTTGATTGATGACGATTCTCTGAACAGAGAGCAAACGCCCGCATTAGTAGTTAACGCCCCGCGTTAACTTATCGTTGAGTTGGGATGACGTCGAGAAGGGAATGATATAGAGAAGAAATATCGTCGATAAGCCAGAGACAACGCCAGAGTTGGAGCTAACGCTCGCGTTTAGTCCATGATCTGCCACGATCTCGACGGTTGCACGACCTCAGTCACGACTGTACATGATCACTAACGCTAGCCTAACTTCTTAATGCCCTTTGTTAGCTTCCGTGCCTAGTTAAAGAGCTGATTTCGTTGCTCAAAGACAAATCTTTCAAGCCTTCATTCAAATCTTCTGAGAGAGCATTTCATCCCTGAATTAATAGAGCACTCCCAACACCACCATTGAGGAACAAGAGTGAGAAGGAAATTTCCAACGGTCAAATTTGAAGAAGGATGCTCGCGTCAACTCCGACGATGGTCTTTGCATGTCTTCAACATCTCCTTCAGACCTTTTCAATATAGAGAGTCTTTTATTCTGAATTTACTTTTATCTTTTCAATATTTTTTTTGTAACGGTAGTGAATTCGCCGCCTTGCGTGTGGCGACTAGGCCGGGTTCGATTTAGGGGGAAAATCACTGCCTTGTACATGGCAACTAGGTCAAGGGTAGATCTAGGGGGTGACTAGAGACCTTATCTGGGGAAAGATAGACTATAGCCAACCGGTCCTTGGGAGAAGGATCGGTGAAGGAACAAAAAGTGATTTTTACCTTGTCACCTTTAATTTCAAGCGTTATTGAAATTTTATCTTTCTTGTCATCATCCTTAACGGTGGCAACAACCTCCTCATCGGCGATCTCCTCAGCATCATCACTGGGTTCGCCTTATTCAACTAACAGATTCCTCATAGGGTATTGGGCCATCACATGGCCTCTACCTGAGAACCGATAGAACTGGATGTTCCCCACCTGGCCGTGGAAGGTCCGGTGGGGACAACCTTGCCCTTTGTGTCGGTGGAGACACGAGAGGGTCCTGCATGGGTGGTTGTGGTCGGTGGTGGCCTCCGAAATGTGGACCCTCCTTTCCTGGTAGAAGTCTGAAGGGTACCAACGAGTCGCAGGTACTACTCATACTCGAGGGCCATTTGATAAACTTGTTCTACCGACTCCAACCGGTGGGGAATAAGTTCCCTACGTATTTCCGGTCTTAATCTGGTACGGAACCGGGAAGTGGTGGCACTAGTCTCTTCTCGTAGATCACTCCTCACTGCTAGCTCATCAAATCGAGACATGTAATCCGCTACAGATTGCGTGCCCTGGCGCAACGCAAAACGCTGATCTAGAAACTGATTCTGATAGGAGGCAGGAAGGTATTTTTCCTGCAATCTGCGTTTCATGTCTTCCCAACGGATAATAAGACCGTATCCATCTTGATGTAGAGACCTCTCTAGGCTGACCCAAAAAATCTTGGCTGGACCGACCAACTTCATTTTTGCAAATCTAACGCAATGCTCGCCACTCATATCATACCACTCGAAGTATTGGTCCATCTCCTGAAGCCGATCACTAAAAGTCTTCGGGTCGAGCTTGGCAAGATAATCACAAAGTAAACTTGAATTTTCTGGTGAACAAGCAATATTATGTTCGATAACGTCGGAAATGCTTTTAACCACAAGCCGTCTCAAATGATATTAATAGGAAAATATGAAAATTGAAAACACTACACAACCGAGGCAAATTCCAAACAAACAAGAAGCATTTCTCCAATATTCAATAATGAAAAGAAATAAATACCGTACAATGAGTACTCACGTCGTAGTGGAGATCCAGCAACGATCAAATGACGACGATCGGCTGCGATGTGGGAACGAACTCAAATGACAGTAATATTGTTTAGTGGGTCCAAGAAAGAGATGAAGAGGGAAGGAATGTGAACGGGAAAGGTTTCCTCTCTAAACAAGTGGAGGAGAAGGTTGACTGCTGCATGGGTGGAGGATTTACAGTGGATCCACGACAAAGATAGAGAGGAGAAGAGGTTAGGTCGAGCGGGAGAATCAATGAAATCGACGGTAAACGATGTCGAAATCGACGGAGGTAGAAGAATGGTGATTGGAAGTTGCGGCAAGGAGGAACCTCACGGCAGTCGCTGGAGTGGAGTGTGGGTGAAGTAATCAGAGGTAGAATTGGTGGGTGGCAGCGGTCAAGGCGAGGAATTGTACAGTGGAAATGGCGAAATTACAGTGCGAGAGAGAAGACGATGAACATGACTGGCGACGGTGAGAGGGATGAGTACCGTGGGCTGATCCAGAGAGTCGATGGAGAGGGGCGAGCGGTTTCCATCGAGGTTGAGGAGGATGAATCGGCCAGGGATCAGCGGTTTCCTCCTTCCAGATGAAGACGTCGTGGGTGAGAGACGATGAACAGTAGCAGTTCACGATTGGCTAGAGGAAACAGTGAATGGTAGAGGAATGGACTTAAATTAATAACGGAAATTAGTCGAGGCGTCGCACCCCGGGTTCGCGGCGTCGCACCACAGATGATTGCCGGTCTGGAATCTCTCACAAATCAATAATAAATCTAAACTGCAGCACCCACCCCTATTTATAACAAGAAGGGCGGTTGGACACCGGGCGTGTACGACTATGATTGACCCTTACACCCGAGGCCCTATAAAACACCAAAACAAATCCAAAAAATAAAATAAAATACATACAGATAATACCGCGACGAGCCGGACACACTCGCAGTCTCGGATCGCCGATCCGATCATCGCCTCCTGCGCGAATATACAAAAGTGGCCACCTGTAGTCTGATGACGATCCCTATCACTCACACAACTCAGATGAATCATGAACTAAATGTAAATGAACAAACAACAAATGTAAAATATGAACTACTAATATGACCAACTCCGTAAACATGAGGCTTTGGGTACTATAAGAAACTCCTAAAAGGTGGGACATAGAAGAATTCGTCGCGGGCGCAACGAACACTCTAGTGAACATCAGAGACATCAGTAATACGATGTTTCAATGTAGTGTGCGAACTGTTTCTACAAATATGGGTGAATGGACATGTAGCTCATCCGGAAAATTCTCAGAGAGGATATAATAAAATTCGCACAAATGGGACGAGTAGGATGGAAGTCTCAAAAATATTAGGAGCTTAACAAACGTGACACGTTCGCCATTGTTGATCGGGGCTTTTGTTCACTTCTCCTTCTTCACATCTATCTTTGTTTCATCATCCCGCTTGCTTGCTCGAAGTCGATCAACCCTCTCCCGATCAAACGAAGCCCTAAGTCGCAGCCACATCTCACCATTGTTGATCGGGGATTTTGTTCAGTTCTCCTTCTTCACCTCTACCTTGGTTTCATTGTCCAAGGATTTCAAGCGTCCGATTCTTGGCAAAGATAGATGTCTCCAGCAAGGACTCGGTAAGTGTCAAATGTTTTTCTATTCTCTCTATCCCCTCTATTTCTTCATATGATTCACAGATTGGGGCAGTGTATAATATTTTTTTTAATGTAGTGGAGCTCTTCAGTTTCTGCACTTTATTCTTTCGTTCATCTGCACATTTGGCATTCGGACAGTTATTCCTCTAGATTTTTGTACCTCTCCCCAAAAATCTCCACAAACTCGGTGTATGTTCTGCTCAACATTTCTAATATTACTTGGTGGCACCCAAAGATCTCCACAAACTCGGTGATCTGTATTCCCCTGTATGTTACTTGGGGGCATCCGTGAGCTCATACGAAGAAAGAGGTACAAAACTCATCCATTTTATATTGACTATTTCGTGGATTTTCCATATTTTATTCTTTTGTTCTTTACCTCCACATTTATATGCTAAAATTTTCAAGCTTTAGAAAATTGGACCGGACCGGCCGGTCGGACCGGTCGGACCGGTCGGACCGGTCGGACCGCCGACCGGACCCCCAGCTGGTCCAGTCATGGTCTTCTGCCCACCAAACTATTGGCCCGCCCCGGAACCGGAGAACCGGCTGGTTTGACCGGGAAACCGGAAATCGTGCCCGGTTCCCCATAACCGGGCGGGCGAATTTTAGCCCCTCCGATTTCATCCAACGGTGCCAGCCTTCCAGGGACATAATAACCTAGGGTTATTAGTTATTACTTTTTACTTTTTACGATTTCATCTTCCTCGCAGAGCAGCTCCACGCCCCCACCGCTCCGGCGAGTTCGTTCTTCCTCGCAGAGCAGCTCCACGCCCCCACTGCTCCGGCGAGTTCGTTCTTCCTCGCAGAGCAGCTCCACGCCCCCACCGCTCCGGCCAGTTCGTTCTTCCTCGCAGAGCAGCTCCAGTTCGTTCTTCATCGCAGAGCAGCTCCAGTTCGTTCTTCATCGCAGAGCAGCTCCAAGGCCCCACCGCTCCAGTTCGTTCTTCATCGCAGAGCAGCTCCGCGCCCCCACCGCTCCAGTTCGTTCTTCCTCGCAACCCGATAGGTACTTCTAATCTTCTTCTTTCTTTATTCTTCTTCCTCGCAGAGCAGCTCCACGCCCCCACCGCTCAAGTCTATT
Organism: Dactylorhiza incarnata; assembly: GCA_033032865.1. Taxonomy (NCBI): domain Eukaryota; kingdom Viridiplantae; phylum Streptophyta; class Magnoliopsida; order Asparagales; family Orchidaceae; genus Dactylorhiza; species Dactylorhiza incarnata. The sequence continues at coordinate 3,886,809 of JAWHQI010000040.1, read as the reverse complement.
CTCCTCTTGTATTTTCACTTTTAAAGTTTACTAAAATAACAGTATAAATGTATAATACAACATCGCGGTTCGACCCCGGTCCAACCCCGGTCCAACCGGTCCAACCGGTCGGACCTTGAACCTTTGATCTCACCGGTTCGATCTCCGGTCCGATTCTCAAAAACTTAAAAATTTTCAACGATGGTGTATTAGCCTATAAAATATTTTTTTAATTAGCCTATAAAATGTTTTTTTAATTAGCCTATAAAATGTTTTTTTAATTTCCTCTGTGCTTGCACCTTTTCAAGACTTTAACGTTGCCACCCGCCGAACATTGCCCCCGTCGAACGTTGTCGCCCGCCGAACCTTGCCTCTTGCCAAACATTGCCGCCCAACGAAAGTCGCCGCCCCCGCCGAATGTTGCCGCCCCGCCGAATATCGCCACCCCGCCGAATGTCGCCGCCCCAACCGAATGTCGCCTCCCCCGCCGAATGTCGCCGTCCCCGCCGAATGTCGCCGCCCTCGCCTAATGTCGCCGCCCCTGCAGAATCTCGCCGCCCCTGCAGAATCTCGCCGCCCCCGCCGAATGTCGCCGCCCCTGCCGAAAGTCGCCGCCCCCGCCGAATGTCTCCGGCCACACCTAATGTCGCCGCCGGCACGGCGGCCCCGTGTTCTATCACTCGTGTTTGTATTACGTACATACATATGTATCTATGTACATACATATGTGATGCAACCGTCATCGCATCCGATGACGCGTGATATCATCACGCACCCGTTATTATTTTATTTGTATTTTACTTTTGGCATGTACGTTTTCCAGCACACTCATTTTTATTTGATGTTTTACGGCTCATCGGTTTGACCACCCGGTAAGACCATGAATAAAAGGTCCGGTAATTTTAGGTAGTTAAGACGTAAAAGGCAAGCCCAATTTATTTAAGGACGCATAAATTTAAATTAAAGCAAATTTCCAAATGAAAAGAATACTAAAAAAAACCAAGTCAGAAAATGATATTTTGGAAGTTTGGAAAAACATTATTAGGAAATTTACTTTTAGAAATTACATCAAATCGGATCCCTCTTTTTGGAAAATTCGGTTTGAAAAAAAACACTTATTGGGAAATGAAATTTAGGCAAAACATTAAATGACCATCGTGAGAAGAAAAGACACAAGTTATGCTCTATATGAGGAGCCCACCATGAAGAAGTAAGGAGGACTCGGACAGCATGGAAAACGACTTTTCGTTTCTCTGCATTGCCGATCTCGACCCCGACTTCAGACGCTCCGCTCCAGCTTCAGACAACCGCCGACGGGAGCCTTCAACGGTCCCTCCTTCCTCCCCGTCACCGACGCCGATCTGTCCACACCCGACTCCATCGTCAAGTGTTGCATACAGGACTGTTTGCAGGTCGCCGTCGATAGGCCTGCAAGCGGTTCGGTTCGGTTCGGTTTTAGATAAAACCGAAACCGAACCGAATAGGCTCGGTTTTTACACACCCAAAACCGAAACCAAACCGAAATGGATCGGTTCGGTTTGGTTCGGTTTTTTAACATCGGTTCGGTTTTTCGGTAAACCTAAAACTTATTATCCCCCAAAATAAATTTTAATGTTTGTCCAAGTGATTTTCTAATAGTAAATCTAGAAAGCAGTTCATCAACATTGAAGGAAAATTGAAAAAACACAATAACATTTAGATTAACTTGTACAATTAATACCATAAGTTCAAGTATAGTTTAAAATAAAAATCAATACGTACAACACATTTAATTTACTCGTTCACGCTCGGGTAATTGTTACAAACTTATGATAAGATAAGTGATATTACATGGTCTCGTTATTTCGGGTTCAACTTCAAACTCAATGCTCACAACCTCATGTTTTAATACGACGGGACAAACTCCAAGTCCAAACTTATAATCGGTTCGGTTTTTTTCGGTTTATCGACCCTATAAACCGAAACCGAACCGAATAGGCTCGGTTTTCAGCCCCCCCAAACCGAACCGAACTGATCGGTTCGGTCCAAATTCGATTCGGTTTGGGTCGGTTCAGGTCGGTTTGGTCGGTTTCGGTTTTCTGTGCACACCCTTAGCCGTCGACTTTCGACGACCTATTCCGGCAACCCTTCGAGGTCATTTCAGTCCAGAGATTGACCGGCTTTCCTAGCCAACTTCGTCGTCAAAGTGTTGACGCCGGCTGGTGCTCTCCTTGCACAATGCATTTGGATTGAGCCAACTTCCTTCTACCGTAGCCTCGTATCCTTGCTCCAAATCTTTTAGTTTAATTTATGCAATTCACTTAGATAATTTTGAGCTTGCCTTCGAACGCTCCTACTACTTTAATTTCCGTTATTTCATAAATTGTTATTGTGGCTTATGCTTGTGGTCGTACAAATCTCGCTTTGGTTCATCTCGTTAGGCACTCGAGAGAACATCTTTGAATAACGATTAACGGATTTAGTGAAGTTCAACGACAAGAGTGTTTTGGCGCAAAATTTGATTTGGCCCGCTCGACCTATTTTTCAAAATTAAAATCGAATTGTAATAAAAATTATCTTAGTTTCCAAAACCCTAACTTGGTTTACATCAGTTTGGTATCAGAGGAGGTGAATTCACTCATATCGTGAATCCGACGATCCATTAATTTTTACATTTTTTTTTAAATTTTTGCCTTTTGTTTTTGTGTATTTAAAAAAAATTATTAAGCTATTTTAAGTTAAAAAAAACTTTTAAAATGGAGGATATCGACGAGCGTCTTAAAAAGTTAATGAAAAATGTTGAGATTCTCTCCGCTAATATTAAACATGAAGTGAGCGAGATGTGGACTACGGTTAAAATGCTTGATGCGAAAATACCCAAACTTTACATTTTACCTAACCACCACCCAACTTCATATCATATAGTGGAACCTGAGTTTCGGACTACTAATAGCCCTCTTTCTAGTCTCATTATTTCCCCCACAAGCACTTTGGCCCCACTTGTCTCCACTGAAGCACTCCCTTCAATCGAGAAGATTCTTCCATTGGCCCCACTTGTCTCCACTTGCATTATAATATAATATTTTTATTCTGCTTTTTATATGTATGTAAAAATATTGAAGTTTTCTCCATTGGGCAACTAACTGTTATTCTAGTCACCGATCTCATCATCTTTCTGTTGGAATTTTTATCCTCCTTAATAAAGAAAAGCTCAAATATAATCCTTTGAGTATGTATATAATATATATATTATTGCTTTGATGAATAATATTATATGATTATTATTTAATAATAATAACATATTATTTAAATCTATTTAATGGAGTGAATATTAAACGTTTATGATATAAATGTATATATATACTATATTTAATGTTAATATCAAGGAAATTACGGACATGAATATTTATTGTAATAATGTTATATATATATATGTATTAATAAATATATAGCATAAATGTTAAACGTTTATATATGATAAATGTTAATATCATAAATATATAAACGTTTCTTTTATATATATTATATATATATATGTTAACGTTATTATATGTTATATATGTTATTATATATATGTTAACGTTATATATATATATATATATATATATATATATATATATATTAACATTAGAACGTTAACGTTTTAACGTTAAAATATAAGTAATCATTAATATAATTCATATTTTATATTAATTATTATAATTAAATGTTTTAAATAGTATAATAAATTATGAGATTGGTTTTGAGCCTATAAATAGCTCTCAAATATGAGACATATTAATATTCTTCTTCTCATCTTCTTCCTTTAGTTCTCACTTTTTTCAATACTATTTTCTTGCGGTTCTACGTTTGCTTCATCCAGTGGAAGTTCGGGTGCTCTGTGCTTCTTCGGTGTCCGCGCACATCGAAGTTTCGGGATCTAGCCGGGTGTTGTACCTTGGAGAAGTGAGCATCGGTTGAAAGCCCTGCCGGAGGGTGGTGCAACTTCTTTAGGGCAGTGATCACACGCCTTACCCAGGCTCGATTTCTAACTTTATGTTTTATAGCATTTTATTTCATAGTTTTTTCTAAATAGTTATTTTTCATAATGGAAAATTCTTGTAAATATTTTATTTTATTATTTTTATTTCAAAAGGAAAAAAAAAAGATATATATTTTGAAAATATAAGCAAATTTCTAACAATCTAAAGAAGTTGATTTCCACATCAATAATCTCTTGCGAAAGGGCCGTGTTACGCCTAGTACCAGTGAGAGTCCGTCATTGGGTATTCCTTGGGAAGTCCAAGAATAATAAATAAATAAATAATTTTAGAATAAAGAAAATATAATTGTCTTTATTTTTTGTGTGCTGCGATTTATTTTATTTTATTTTAAATTACAGCTTTAATATGACATCTCGCAATTCCGATGATTCTGCGGGGATCAAACCTGAAAAGTTTAACGGAATTGGATTCCGCCGATGGCAAGCGCAAGTAGAATATTGGTTAAATACTCTTGGATTATTGTCCGCTATTTTCGAAACTACACCATTAGAACAACCCGAAAATACAAATACTAATGGAAATACAAACACGATAGCTACTTCAATTCCATCGCCATCTCTTTCTAGTACAAACACCACAAGAACATATGTTAGGCGTATTCCTCATAGAGATCCGGTGGATATAGAATATCATTGTAGAAATCGTATACTAAGTGCTTTGTCGGATAGCTTATACGACGTTTTCCTTCAATATCGCACATCTAAAGATTTGTGGAACGCACTCGAGGCACGCTACAACCTTGATAATGCGGGTATAGAACGCTACAACGTTTCTAATCTCCACAAATTTAAACTAGATCCTTCCAAACCCATTAACCCCCAACTCCATCAATTAGATGAAATGTTAGCCAAAATCCGAGCCGATGGTTCAATTCTTTCCGAAAATTATTTGGTAGCATGTCTAATAGATTCCTTGCCCGATTCTTGGTCTGCCTTTAATATTAGACTTAGACATGATCAAGCCAATTTGACTTATGTTAAAGTCCAAAATGCCATCCGCATAGAGGAAGAACATAAAAATAATTATTCCAAAACTCCCAAGGATCATGCTCCAAAAGTGAATTTAACCGAATCCAATCCAAACTCGTCGTCCCATCATCACCTTAAATCAAAGGGGAAGAATCATAAGAAGTCTTTCCATCCGGGTTCCCAAAACCCAAAACACCACCACAATTTCAAATCGGGTCGTCACAAGTCAAATTTTGGAAAAGATAAATGGTGTTTTGTTTGCGGCCGTACAAATCATATGTCCACCAATTGCTTCTATAAGAAGACGGGACCGGTGACTAGCAAGCCTAATACCGTGAAGCCACAAGCCAACATGATCCAAGCTCCAAGTCAAACCATCTTCAGGTTAGACCATTCACCCTGTCTTCTTTTCACTAGTTCTTCAGATTGGTGGTTTGATTCCGGAGCAAATGTTCATACATGTTTTGATCGCTCATGTTTTACCACCTTTCAGGACGTCAGTGGAGGAAGCGTGATTCGAGGAGACGCATCTACCGCTCAAATTCATGGACGTGGGCGAGTGGACCTTAGGATGACTTCTGAGAAAATTTTAATTTTAAATGATGTATTGTTTGTTCCAAATGTACGGAAAAATTTAGTTAGTGGATCGTTGTTGGTGAAAAAAGGTTACAAAATTATTTTTGAATCAAATAAAATTGTTTTGACTCTCAATAATGTTTTTATTGGAAAAGGATATGTCTCGGATGGTTTATTTAAATTAAATGTTATGAATTTTGAAGTTAATCAAATTAGTTCTTCTATTTCGATAACTAGCAATGTGTGGCATGCTAGGTTAGGACATGTAAATTTTGAATCAATGAAAAGAATGATAAAATTAAATTTACTACCCAAGATAGATATATTGCCTAGTTCTAGATGCGAGATTTGTGTTCAATCTAAATTCACGAGAAAACCTTTTAAGACCGTAAATAGAACTTCTACACCATTGCAATTAATTCATTCTGATGTTTGTGACTCAAATCGTCAACCTACTAGAGGTGGAAATAAGTATTTTGTAACCTTCATAGAAGATTTTACAAAATATTGTTATATTTACTTATTAAAAACTAAAGATGAAGTTTTTACCTTTTTTAAAAATTTTAAAGCAGAAGTAGAAAATCAAATGGGTTCCACCATCAAAACTCTTAGATCCGATCGAGGTGGAAAATATACTTCTCATGATTTAACCCAATTCTGCCAAGAATATGAGATTGTTCATCAAGTTACCGCTACTTATTCACCTCAATCAAATGGAGTAGCCGAGCGTAATAACCGAACTCTTATGAATATGGTCAATGCTATGCTAGGAGAGTCTGGTGCCCCGGAAAATTTATGGGGAGAAGCTCTACTAACTTCATGTTATGTTTTAAATAGAATTCCTTCAAAATATAGTGATAAAACCCCTTTTGAACTCTTTAAGTCTAGAAAACCGAATCTTCAAATTCTTAAAGTGTGGGGGTGTTTAGCTAAAGTTTCTATTCCCGAACCTAAAAGAAAGAAGATTGGTCCCAAGACAATAGATTCTATCTTTATAGGTTATGCCTCCGATAGTAGTGCAAACAGATTTTTCATTATTAATTCCCAAGTTAGTGAGATTTCTAATAACACTATTTTAGAAGCCCGTGATGCGGTGTATTTTGAAGATAAATTTCCATTCAAAGAAAAGATCATATCTCAACTTTCTAGTAGTCATATTTCATCTTTACCAAATTCTGATTTAATAGAAGATTTAGAACCTAGGAGGAGTAAGAGGATTAGATCCGAGAAATCTTTTGGAGAAGATTTTTACACTTTCTTAGTTGAAGGAGATCCTAATACATTTGACGAAGCCATGAGCTCTTCGGATGCTCCTTTTTGGAAAGAAGCTATAGATGTTGAAATGACATCTATTTTAGGAAATCATACTTGGATTTTAACCGACTTACCTGCTGGTAATAAAGCAATAGGTTGTAGATGGATCTTTAAGAAAAAATTCAAACCTGATGGCTTTATTGAGAAATACAAAGCTCGGTTGGTGGCTAAAGGATATTCTCAGAAACAAGGAATAGATTATCTTGACACATACGCTCCGGTAGCTAGGATTACTTCTCTCCGTGTCTTGATTGCATTAGCCTCGATCCATAAAATGAGTATTCATCAAATGGATGTTAAAACTGCTTTTCTACATGGTGATTTAGAAGAAGAGATTTATATGACTCAACCGGAAGGTTTCATTGATAAAAATCAAGAGCATAAAGTTTGTAAATTAGTCAAGTCACTTTATGGATTAAAGCAAGCTCCTAAACAATGGCATCAAAAGTTTGATTCTGTTATCACATCTTTTGGATTTTTATCTAATGAATTTGATAAATGTATTTATGCAAAACTAGATAATATCGATATCGCATTACTTTGTTTATATGTAGATGATATTTTGATTTTTGGGACATCTTTAAAAATAATAGAAGAGATCAAAATTTTCTTATCATCCAAATTTGATATGAAAGATTTAGGAGAAGCGAACATTATCTTAGGAATGAAATTAACTAAAAATGATACTTGTGTATCGTTATCTCTTTCTCATTCTATAGAAAAAATGTTGCATAAATTTAATTTATATGATTCTACTCCTACCGCAACACCTTTTGATCCTAGTATCAAACTTTTTAAAAATATAGGAGAATCCGTAAATCAACATAGATATGCTCAGATGATTGGGTCTTTACTTTATATAGCAAACCGGACTAGACCTGATATTTCCTACGCGGTAGGTAGATTGAGTAGATACACTAGCAATCCTAGTATTGAGCATTGGATAGCACTGACTAGAATTTTTAAGTATCTTCGTGGCACTCTTGATTATCATCTTGTTTATACGGGATTTCCTGAAGTTCTTGAAGGGTATTCCGATGCAAATTGGGTAACAGATTCATTAGATGTAAAATCTACAACTGGTTATGTTTTTATTTTAGGAGGAGCTGCCATTTCATGGGCCTCCATAAAACAAACTGTGATTTCAAGAAGCACAATGGAATCTGAACTTATAGCGTTAGACACTACATGTACCGAAGCAGAATGGCTCAAAAATTTACTTTCTGAAATTCCACTAATTGCAAAACCTTTACCCGCTATTTCTTTGCATTGCGATAATAAATATGTTATTGATTTAACTGGTTCTAATATTTCTAATTCAAAAATGAATAAGTTTATGAGAATCAGGTACAAGTCCGTGAAGCAAAGAAGGAAGAATGTGATATCACTAAATTATGTAAAGTCAGAATTAAATCTGGCTGATAATCTCACAAAAGGTTTGTCCCGAAATGAGATAATCAAATCATCGAGGGGAATGGGGCTTAAGCCCACATAATTCTGCTACCAATAGTGGATACCCAACCTATGTGATTGGAGATCCCATGAATTAGGTTCAATGTGGTAGAAACAAAACTATTGATGTGGCCAAGTGAGGAGCACAAATTAGAGAAGATAGATGTATCTTTCTCTCCCCATTCCTATGATGAAAGTGCTCCACGTAACGGTATAGGTTGTGACATAGTCCTTAATGGTTTTCAAAGGCATATTTTTGCGAGATATGTGTTACGAATATCTTTTGAGACACCACCTATGTGGGGGTAGTCGTGAGGCCGCGACTTTGGGATTCGGGCTGAGCCCTAATAACCTCCATGAAAATCAAGGGATGCGCATGGCCATTAAAGCGCCCACCGCCATAACCCAAAGAATGACCAATCTAGTGTGTGCTTATTTTATCTATTGGTGAAAAGAATATAATTCAAGGCTTCTAGCACATTATGTTCTTCAATAGAGACGATAAGTACTAAGTATAGGTTCAAGGTAACCATTCCACCTATACCCATTGCATTAGATACAACTGGATGAAGCAAATACTTTCGTAAATATTTATTTATTTATTTATTTATTATTATTTAACTTAATATTGTTCAATATATATTTTCGCTTTTGTGGAGGATTGTTGGAATTTTTATCCTCCTTAATAAGGAAAAGCTCAAATATAATCCTTTGAGTATGTATATAATATATATATTATTGCTTTGATGAATAATATTATATGATTATTATTTAATAATAATAACATATTATTTAAATCTATTTAATGGAGTGAATATTAAATGTTTATGATATAAATGTATATATATACTATATTTAATGTTAATATCAAGGAAATTACGGACATGAATATTTATTGTAATAATGTTATATATATGTATTAATAAATATATAGCATAAATGTTAAACGTTTATATATGATAAATGTTAATATCATAAATATATAAACGTTTCTTTTATATATTATATATATATATATATGTTTACGTTATTATATGTTATATATGTTATTATATATATGTTAACGTTATATATATAATGAATAATATTATATATATATTAACGTTAAAACGTTAACGTTTTAACGTTAAAATATAAGTAATCATTAATATAATTCATATTTTATATAATTCATATTTTATATTAATTATTATAATTAAATGTTTTAAATAGTATAATAAATTATGAGATTGATTTTGAGCCTATAAATAGCTCTCAAATATGAGACATATTAATATTCTTCTTCTCATCTTCTTCCTTTAGTTCTCACTTTTTTCAATACTATTTTCTTGCGGTTCTACGTTTGCTTCATCTAGTGGAAGTTCGGGTGCTCTGTGCTTCTTCGGTGTCCGCGCACATCGAAGTTTCGGGATCTAGCCGGGTGTTGTACCTTGAAGAAGTGAGCATCGGTTGAAAGCCCTGCCGGAGGGTGGTGCAACTTCTTTAGGGCAGTGATCACACGCCTTACCCAGGCTCGATTTCTAACTTTATGTTTTATAGCATTTTATTTCATGGTTTTTTCTAAATAGTTATTTTTCATAACGGGAAATTCTTGTAAATATTTTATTTTATTATTTTTATTTCAAAAGGAAAAAAAAGATATATATTTTGAAAATATAAGCAAATTTCTAACACTTTCAGCTTTTAATCTTTCAGTACTTACTGGAATTTCACGATGTGGGATAAAGCTAGGAGTATTATTTTTCACTTCTGGCATTGGCTTTTTCCGGCAAATATCATTTCGTTAAGAAAGTTATTAAAAATTAAAGTAATTAATATCCAATCTCGCATCAAGGGAGATTGGGTTTTGTTCGCTGCTAGCTACACGGACTTGGGAAGACGAGTGTTAAGATTACTGTTGCACGAGGCACATGGGTCCCCATGCCAGACAGCTCATGAATAATACATGAAAGAACGATAAGAGTGACATCTATTGAAAATAAGATAATAAAAATAGAATTAGGTGGATTGGCATGCATAAGGAAGTTCAATAAATAAGCCAGTTAAGCGACTTGATTAAGTTAGTGTCAAAGGATTAGGTAGGAGAAGGGGCAAACCTAAGGTAATGTAAATGAAAGTTATTCAGGATTATTTACATAGTTTAAATTGAACACCTCAGAACCACTTGATAGAAAAACATAACCATGTAGATTTATAATGAGGCTCTCAAATAATTGAGATAAAAAGCTTTTTATGATGGTGATGTTGTTATAGAAACCACAGTATTAGACATGGCTGGATCAGGACAAATCACCCCTAACTCTATTTAGCCAACTGAGCACACCAAGCCGCATGGGTGCCCAGGCATCTGCGCATACTTTTGGGCATAGGAAAGAGGCCAAATTAGACAACATTTAGCGGAGTTAATGCAAAGAATATTATGAGTCCCATCGGGAAGGAAGAATATATTAATGTAATCTTCTAGGCAAAGAATATTAAATTAATGTACTCTTTTGGGTGGGATATATAACCAACATGGGAGTCTTAAATGATGTATTTAGGGAAAGCAAACTCATTAATGTATTATGAGAAAAAATCACTATATAAACAGAAGATCGAAGACTTCTAAAACACAATTATTCCTAGTGAAATTAGGCCAGGGCTGGGGCTACTGTGCAAGAGATTAGTCTCTTGAGTTTGCATCTATCTACTCCTTATGTATCTCTCTCTCCTCCTTCACTCTAACGAATTTGTCCGACCTGATGCCTCGAGCCCGGTCATTTAGATGACCCTAACTAGCCTTATGGCTGAACATATTGACAAGTTAAAGAACACCACAAACTCTCTCATTGTATGGAACGATGCAAAGGTTCTTTTGAGTTCCGAATATGCATATCCGTCTCCCCAAGATCCCCATAAATTACACCAACTGGCCAACATCAACCGGCCAACACCTCCCACCTCAACATTGGCAAATTGACTAGCAAAAACTCCGGAAGGCATCTCCTCTACGATCGAGCTCCCCAACTTCGCCAAGAAAGAAACAACTACTTATAGCGCCATCTTGAAATTTTGATTTTTGGGCCCGATTCTATCAGAATGATCACTCATGTGGACCAATATTTTGAGATGCACAACATGATTGAGCCGCAAATGCTTCTACTGGCATTAATCTTTATAAGTATTTTAAATGTCATCCTATATATCGATTTTGAGGTCAAACCAACATTTTTTTTTATTTGTTTAAATGTCATTGTAATTTAATAAAATATAGGTCGATATGTCCGATTTTTTCTGATATATCGACCAACATGAATGCATGGTAAGGTTTGCCTACATTTCACCCTTGTGGTGGGACCCTTCCCCGGACCCTCGCTACGCGGGGATGCTTCGTGCACCGGGTGTAACACCCTGCCAGTACGAATAGTATAACAGTAGGTCCGGCCGGGACCCCACGCCATACAAACCACACTAGCTAGGAGTTAAAAGGTGATAAACAGAAAGAACTACAACAGAGTATACTAAACAATAGCGGAAGCATAAAGATTTAACATTTCATTTAGAACTGTCCATTATCATAAGAATGAAACCATGAAATAGAGTTATGGCCTTAAGGCCTTACATTTACCAAATGTACTACAAACTCCAAAACATACATCGGCACGCAGGCCGGCAATACATGGGAAAGCAGAAAAGGGAGGCTGGCCTTCAAGAGCCAACTCAGCAAAAGGGCCACCGCCCGCTATTTCCCACTAGGCTCACCTGCACCTGCATAAGAACATTCCACCAAGCGGTGGCAAACAAAGTAACGGTCAGCACAGCTGACCAAATTATAACGACCCCACCCCTTTCCCGGGGTGGAGGAGCTTCTTCCCTGCAAGCAAGCCATACTACCAACAAGTACTAATATAAAGAAAGTGCAGCTATACAAGGTGAGGTTTCAAGCACAATCAATCTTCTAAGTTGAGCATCAAAGAGAAGGGAACCTAGGTATGCACATGATGTTGGTTGGGTTCACCTGAAGGTTCCCCACAACCGCCTAACCAACCGCATGAGGCTAACAACATCAATTCAACCAAACACTCCACCGTAAGGGTCATAGCCTTAGGTGGGAAAAAGAGCTTTTGGTCGGTCTAGGTAAGTCACCTTCCACGACCTCTCCCATGATCACACGGCTTTCATGAGGTAGGGACCTCTTACCGATCTGCATGGAAACGGGTTCGGTTTAGCTTTGCCCGTGCTCTAATCGTCGTGGTCTATCGCACGACGCGGGTACGGCTTCACCTCGGCCCGTAAGGGTTTAGCACTTTCTAGTGCTACACAAAATTTAAGTTACGCACCTAACCCCTTCACAACGATCTAGGCTTCACAAATACTCAACGAAGGAGGTACAAGACGCTCCGCATCAATTTCGTGGTGAAGGTTTGCCTTCATCCAATCTCAAAGCATGGGGCTTTCGTTAGGATCTTCACAAGACGCCTACACTTAAATCCCGCAATACCATAGATGATTTCACGGAGTCATTCTCCGGCATGCATTCTAGGCCTAACCTAAATGCAACGTCGCAAATCAAGCATCACCGATCCGGGCTCACGGCCACGAATAGGCTTCACACACAATGCCTAAATCCGCACGACTACCGGATTTCTACATGCAATAATGTCGGGGACGGACACAATCTACCCGGAGTTCCGAAGAACTTGAGGAAATCCTACACTTCACTCATTCAGTGAAAGGGATTCCTCATGCAAGCATAGAAAAGGGAAAGAGAGGACAAATGACAAGTCCAAAGATCGAGAGGAAGAATCGTTACCCTAGAAACGTTCTTCTTAGCCATGGATCTGAGATTTTACACCGAGGGAAAGGACCGCACCGGGCTGCACTCTCCAAATCTAGAAACGGCTCGCGAAACGGAGCTCCGTCAATGGCGGGGTCTCTCCTTCTTCTTCCTTGCCTCCTTCTTCTTTCTCTAACCTTGGAGAGAGAAAGGCCTTGGATTTATGAGGGATTAACCCCTCTCCAAAGACCTAAAACCCTCCAGCATCTAATCCTAGCCGTCGGATTGGATTCCAAGAGGTTTGATCGGCCCGATCTTCTTCTCCGCTCAAATTCGCGGAGCAGAATAAACAGGGCGCACGAGCATCGGCGCACGGTCAGTGGTCGTGCGCAAGCACTTCCCCTGATCGTGCGCACTTACCGCAATAGAACTCTGATTTCTGGCGAATTACCGCACGATCGCTGGCGCACGATCACTGGTCGTGCGCGAAGAGGAACAGTGGTCGTGCGCGAAGAGCTGCTATGAATTTTCTAGCCTATCCCGAGCGCAGCACAACCACTCCGCCTACTTCGCTGAACTACGATTTTCGGGGTGTTACACCGGGCTGCCCTTTTTTTTATATCGACCAACACGACTTTTGAAAATATGATTCACTTTTTTATTTTAGTCTATGTTAACAATATGTATGTTTAAATCAAGTCTATGTATTGTACTATATATTTTTAATCCAGTTAGATTTATTGTTTTGTTTTTTTAATCAATTTTGTACGCATTTCACATTATATATATATTTATTTCATGTAAATAAATAATAAACATTTCGACGCATTTATTAGTTGATTTTTATGTTTTTAGCATAAATTTATTAGTTGATTTCCATGTGGTAAAGAGATGAGTGCTTCAGAAGATCTAAACCTTTTTCCGAAATAGGTTGTTAAGTCCTTTGATGGAGAAGGGGTTGTAGTCCTTTCATGACTGGAATATACAATAATCTCCCCTTGAGATATTACTTTAGTAGAAACAGATACATTCTCCTGAGAAAGTGACTCTTCTTGTGAAAGAGCACATCAACTAAAGTTGTTAATGCAACAGTCTATGACTCCCCCTGATCAAGTGACAAAGAGACATCCTGTTGAGATGAGAGAGTATTCTTAATGTTGAGTACAGTATAAATGAAAGTCTGTATATCGTCATCACTATGAAGGTCAGTTTGAACATTTGTATTAGGAACACCATGATCAGAAGAGTGAGTGGTATCACTAGGAATTCTTCTAGGAAAGCAAACTTTCTCCCCCTTCTTGATTTTATCTGCCAGAGAAATCAAGAACTTTCTAGTGAGAGGAGATTAAGTTGTATTTTGAGACCGTGTATTCTACCTTTTGTTGAAAGAGAAGTTATTTGTGTGTCAAGAGATAGACATTTAGCAGAGAACTATTGTGAAAAATGTGCTATCTCAGCTTTCAACAAAGATGAAATTGATGTGATGGTAGACATGTTAAGGTATATTTAACAATAATGGCGGGTCTTTAATGGAACCCTAACGGGTCCGTGAAAGCACCCATAACGGGTCGTCGGGGATTTAGGGTTCCTCCTATAAATACCCCTGCTGGGGGCAACGAGTAGAGTCATTCCAAACTAGACGCTCACTCGGATGCTTTGAGCACACTATCATTCTCAAAGATTTTCGGTCTGAACCCTAGCCCCCCTCTCTCCCGTGTGTACACCCTCTCCCGTTCGGTTCAGACGAAACCGCCACTGTGCGTTCCTTCCCGATCGCAACTCCAAGCCAGAGGCCACCGCCGCCGAGCCCTAGTTCTTCTTCGATCGGAACCCCGCGCGCTCTCCCTTCTTCCTCTGTGAGTTCCGCCCTGTGCGTTCCTCCCCGGTCGCGAGATTCAGACGATCCCGCTTTGGTTCTCTTCCCGATCGACAAAGAAGTGCCGCCCTGCGTTCCGAAGGAGGAAGTCATCCTCCGTCTCCGTCGATCTCCCAAACCGCGACCTGTGTTTCGAAAGGAGGAAGCGCAATCGACGCTCGTTGCCGCCGTTGGAGTTCGCCCGCAAGAAGGAGTGCAGCGCCGCCGCCGCCGTGATTGCGCCACACTATCCCGTCACCAGAGGAGACAATCGCGGAGATCGTGTCGCCGATCGTGCAGCGTAACTGCCGCTTTTTCGGGGGAAACTGCTCGCTAACGCCTGCGTCAGCGGTATCGCTGGGAGATAGCCATCCTTGTCGCTATCGCCAGAGCTATCGCCGGGCGATAGCCCCCTTTGCTGGTGGAGGTCCCCTCTTCCGTGTTTCCGCCGCCACCTTCAGATGGCCTCGCTTTCGAAGAACAGCAACCTCTCCTCTCCTGTGTCGATGATCAAACTGGAGAAGTTCTCCCATTCTGAGTTCAGTGCCTGGAAGCGGAACACGCAGTTCGGTATGAAATATATGAATGTCTTTTATACACTGCAGACTGATTTCGCAGATTTCAAAGGAGGAGACGAAGAGGCTCAGTGGACCAACGTTGAAGATTTCTGTCGTGATTATCTCCTCAATTGTCTCTCCAATTCGCTAACCGAGACTTTTGGGAAATTGAAAACTGCAAAGGAAATCTGGAATGCACTGGAAGATCAGTTCAAGGAGGAGGAGAATATGTCCAAGACGCATCTGGTGGACAAGTTCATGAGATTCACTTTCTCTGAGAACAATGACATCCTACCCCAGATTGCAGACCTGGAGAATCTGGTGGCCAAGCTCAACAGTGAGAACGTCCCTCTGCCAGATGGGTTCGTTGTTGGTGCCATCATCTTCAAGCTCCCCTCAGCGTGGTACTCTTTCAAGACGGAGATGTATCGAAAGAAGACTCAGGTCAGTCTGAAAGACCTCAAGCGGTTTATCTACATTGAGGACGAGAATCGGACTAGGCATGCGATGGAGGTGGTGAGCAAGCAGTAATCTACTGCTAATATGATCACACACCCAAAAAGGAAGCCTAAATCTGATCGGACTCGACCTCCCTCCAATGCACCCGCAGTAGTAGACACTAGCAAGAAGATAAAGAAGTTCAAGGGTAAGTGCTACAACTGCAACAAGTGGGGTCACTGCGCTTCTGACTGCAGGCAACCCAAGAAGCCCGATGCCAACCCACCAAAACCTGAAAATAGAGCTCATATGCTCCATCAGACTGCACCCTCCCACTTTGTTGCCATGGTTGGGAAAGGTCAAGCCAGTACTGATTGGTGGTTGGACTCGGAGGCGACCTGCCACGTCTGCAACAATCTCGTTCTGCTGAAGAATACCACTCCAGTCTCTGAGACAGTTATAGTTGCAAATGGAGTCACTGCTGAGGTGCTCCAGACAGGGACTGTGGATCTACTCCTCTCGTTAGGTACGCATTTAATTTTGAAAGATGTTAAATTCATTCCTACATTAGCTGCTAATTTAATTTCAATTAGTCTGTTAAGCGATGCAGGTATGTCTTTTAACATTAGTGGTGGTAGGGTGACCTTAATGGTCAACTCTCATTATTTTGGTTGCGCGTACGTTCTAAATGGGATGTATAGGCTGAGTCTAGCAAACGAAGTAGTCAATCAGGTTTGTTCAAATCTCATAGATCCTAAGACTCTACATGCAAGACTAGGACACATGAACTATAGAAAATTACTTTTGCTAGCTAAAACTCACAACATACCCTTAAACACTAAAACCAAATTTGACAAATGTGAGATATGTGCTCAAACTAGATAACTAGAACATCATTCAGTCAGGTGTCTAGGAGTACACGTTTACTAGAGTTGATACACTCCGACATTTGTGACTATTAAAGTTTTGTCACACGTGGTGGTCGGAAGTACCTGATAACTTTTATCGACGACTTCTCTAGATATACTCACATTTATCTCTTAAAAACCAAAGATGAAGCTTTTGAAAAATTTCAAATTTTCAAAAAACTGGTTGAAAATCAAAAGACTTAGGAGTGATCGAGGAGGCAAGTACGTCTCGGGTGAGTTTAGAGATTTTCTTGCCAGCAATGACATAATTCCTGAAACCACATCCACTTACTCACCCCAGTCTAACGGTATTGCCGAGCGGAAAAATAGAACTTTAACAGAAATATTGAACTCTATGTTGTTGACTGTCGGTATGCCTGCGGCTTATTGGGGAGAAGCAGCTCTCGCGTCGAATCACATCCTGAATATGGTTCCTCATGCTAAATTAAAGCAAACCCCGTATGAGCTTTGGTTTAAGAGACCGCCCAGATTTGATAATCTCACAACCTGGGGCTGTATCGCCTACGTTAGGATACCTGACATAAGGCGATCTAAGATAGGACCTAAGACGAACACTTGTGTATACTTAGGATGTGCGGTGGATAGTGTTGTAGACAGATTTCTAGATCTCTCTACAAACTCGGTCATTGAGTCTAGAGATACTGTGTTCTTTGAGGACGAGTTTCTTAAAAATAAAAATCTGACTCTTCCAGGTCTGCCATACACCAGTTCTGATACCCTCATTGGTACGGAACTATGACTCCCTGCGACTGAGCCAGTTCACACTAGTGCCCTAGAGTTCACTAGGCTATCTAATAGGGAACGAGTTCCTAAAAGCTTCGGTACAGACTTTGTGACTTACCACGTTGAAGCTGATCCATCCACCTATAAGGAAGCGATGCGATCTAGGGATTCCCTGTTATGGAGAGAAGCCATTGATGATGAGATGAACTCTCTCATGGAGAACCAAACTTGGACATTAGTTGACATGCCCAAAGGAGCTAAAACTATTGGGAGCAAGTGGGTTCTTAAGAAGAAACTGAATCCAGATGGGAGTATCGCTAAGTACAAAGCACGTCTAGTTGCCAAAGGCTTCACTCAAGTGAGTGGAATAGACTACTTTGATACATACTCACTTGTTTGTCACATTGCAACGATTAGGGTTCTTCTCGCTATCGCATCTATTGAACGCTTCGTTGTTCATCAGATGGACGGTAAAACTGCATTTCTAAATGGAGATCTAACTGAGGAGATCTATATGCACCAACCTGAAGGGTTCGTCATAGAAGGTCTAGAAACCAAGGTCTGTAAGTTGATTAAGTCACTCTACGGATTGAAGCAAGCACCGAAGCTATGACACGAAAAGTTTGACACTTGTGTAAAAGGCCTGAATTTTAAATCCAGCCTTTCAGATAAATGTCTGTACATACGGACAAGACCAAACTCCGTCGTTATAATCTGCTTGTATGTTGATGACATGCTAATTCTGGGTACTGATCAGTCTGAGGTGGAAGACGTTAAGGTTACCTTGAAGTCAAAATTTAGCATGATTGACTTAGGTGTGGTGAAAATCATCCTAGGAATGGAAGTGAACTTTACATGTCATCCTTGTAGAGTTTGGACACTTTTCTTAGATTCAAATATCCTAGTCTTTTATGCCAGAATTCAACATTTCTTATATTAGAGTTAAATAGGCAGATTTCATTTTGATTAGATGAAAAGTGTACTATGTAAACATTTTTTTCTATTACCAGTAAGAGCTATTCTACTTATGTTTGATGATATATTTTGATACTGGGTGTGGTTGAATACTACCTTGTATTTCTTATCATACAATTGACTTGTGCTGAATAGGTTGTGCTTCAACCCTTCAACATGAGTTACCTTGTCAAATGTTATTGGCCCAACCTTAATCATCCCATAGCCTTGGATTTGACCATAACTGGAGTCCCCAAACATGACCTTAGGTCCAGGCTTTATCTTACAGTCTTCCAGCAAATGCTTATCTCCAGTCATATGTTTGGAGCAGAACCACAACTGGTTTGTGACTGGAGAGTTCCTTTCCTGCAACATAATTTAGAAGTTAGGTGGAACTCATGTTACCTTGGGTCCAATTCTTCTATTGTAGGGGGTGACATAAGAGTATGAAGGTCTATCCTTGTACCCCTTAGGATGAGAGGTTGCTGGCAGATTATACCAACAATTCTTTATTAAGCGGCCAACCTTATGACAACAAAAATATTCATATTTATTATACTTATTTTTCTTGTAAACCTAAGCAAAAGAGGGAAAGGTCTTGTAAGAGATCCCTGCATTCTATAGCTTTGCTCTGAATCAGCCATACATTGACATCTAGTCGACGCAAAAGATGTATATCTTGACGTACGTCGAGTGAAACTCGACTTATGCTGAGATTTGTTAATGGATTTTGGCTGATTATTATTTTTGTTTATGTGAGCTTTTCCCAGGCTTCCTCCTTGTTCTGGGGGAACTAAAGATATCCTTGTATTGTTTGCTTGTTCATTAGTCCTCTTATGAGGAGATTTCCCTTCAACATCTTTTGATGTAGAAGGAACATCAACCATTGAATTCATTTGCTATTTCCCTTTAGCACTCGTGAACCTTACTGGATTTTTTTAGGTAGACATGCTAGGAGAACTAAACACTTTTCCTTGTCTGGTGACTCTTTCTACATTTCTTGTATCCCTCACTAGACCTTGGAGACATCGCCAAGTTCTGCTCGAACCCCCTCGGATTGTAGTCATTAGCGTAAAACCACGAAGACCATGTGTAGCGGGGAGTTTTCGCACACGTGTAGTGGTAGCTTGCCAATTTCTGTGCGATGGTCTTCAGAATTTTGGATCCCGGCCGGTATCTAACACACCCCTACATCAAGGGAGGTCTAGGTGATTATTAGCTCTACCGTGCCCTGAAAGGGATATAGTTACAGCTTTGATGATCTTTCTGAGGAAAGCAATGTTCGCCGCCTAGGCCCACCTGCCCAACTGACCATCTTAGTCTGTGACCATCGAATACTCCTAAAGGAAATCTCGAGCGGAGCCTAAAGGGGACCCACAACTGAGTTGATCTCTCTGAGGAAAGCAATGTTCGCCGCCTAGGCCCACCTGCCCAATTGATCAACTCGGCTTGTAACCCTAGGCTAGAGAGCAATTGAGTTAACGACATGTGTACAACTCTTATGACCACTTGAGGAAAGCAATGTTCGCCGCCTAGGCCCACCTGCCCACTTGGTCATCTGAGCCTGTGCTTATCTTTTCTTTTTATAAAAATTTATCTTACAGCTCTTATGACCACTTGAGGAAAGCAATGTTTGCCGCCTAGGCCCACCTGCCCACTTGGTCATCTGAGCCTGTAATCATTTTACTTCTTTACAGGAAGTTATTCCTCCTTTGATGGTCCTCTAAGACCATTCGAGAGAAAACAGGTTTTAACAGGTATAACAGAAACCGGGCGGTTTGACAAATCAAACCGCCCGGCTTGGGGTAAGCAGGTGTTATATCAGCATATCATGGCTTCTAAGACCAGGCGGTCTAACCCATTAAGCCGCTCGGCCTTAATATACTAACCGATCGGTTAGAATAAATCTAGCTGTAAAAGCTAGAGGAACAGGTTATCTAGCCGTCCACAGGAAGTTGACCAAGGATTATTCTTGCAAGAGTAAATATTACTCAAATATCAAATCACTAGTCGCACGGATTATATACAGACCGCGTGAGCTTGCCCGTTGTCACCTATACTTGCAAGGATGTTTGTTATACCAGGAGGGATATTCAAATCATTAATCGCCCGGATTGTGTACTGATCGCGCGACTTATTGGCTATTCTCTTATGGTTTGTTGACATTATTTATCTTATGAACAGCCGTGTGAGTCAATGGATAATCGCGCGACTTGATGTTTCGATTTCAAATCTGTGGAACATTGGTTATTACTCGCACAGGATACGTTCAAACCAAATGATTCATGATCGGGATTCATCTATTACAATTAGCGGCTTAGAATTGTGATTGGTTTCCCGTTAACTCCCTGGGTTTATTCATTTGAAATTCTTCAGTGCATGAACTCCTATCCGGTCGGATTGTATGTTAAACAGCACAACTAATCAAGATTCATTATGACTGGGGGTTTTTGGTTATGATTAATTCGCCAAGTCAGGACAGAAGTCAAAGATAATATTAAAACCGCACGATCTGATTCAAAAGGACTTGCAGTTTAAAAAAGAAGAGAAAAAGAGATCATAATAGTCACAAGTAAGTCGCAAAAGATAGACAGCCGAACAGGTAAAAACTTTCATTCATTTTCAAAACGTGTCTTTACATCATTTTAACCGACCGACTAACAAAAACAAGCCGTCAGTTATGCAAAAAAAATCCTGAAATACAAAACACTACTCGCCCGATCTTAGCCTTTTCGCCGCATGAGAGCTTGAATCTCCTCCACCCTCAATGTCAACCTCGGGCGAGTAGCCGCCACTGTCCGATGAAGAGCTTGACGAGCTGCTGCTTGAGCCATCTTTCAGGTCCCCAGTCCGGATGGCCTCACTTTCGGAGGTACTGGTTTCGGAAGATGAACCCTCTCCGTCGTCAGCGGCGGCCTCATCGTCAGCAGTGGCCCCTTGATCTGCAACGGTCTTGTCAACTGCAGCGGCTTCATTACCCGGTGCGGCTTCATCCTCGCTGCTATCTCCTTCTGAACTGCTGGAGTCGGCCTTGTCTTTTCCTTTGGCCTTGCGGTTTATCTCATCGAATTTGTCCTTCAGGCCGGGATAGATATCCGGGAAGGTGGAATCCTCGAAACCCGCAGCCAGGCCGTCCCGATCTCTCAGACGATTTAGGGTGGCGTCAATACCCTTAGCAACATGAGGAAAGACCTCGTCCTGGAAGGACGGATTATCCATATCATATTGATGCTGTAAAAAGAAAAAGGGTTTAGACCGCACGGTTTGAAGAAAGCAGGTCGCACGAGTACTTGTCAGATGACTTATCGCCACGATCTCCCTTAACCGGGCGATCTCTTCAGCCTGTTCAACACTTTTCTTTTCTAAGTACGTGTGGGCCGAAACTAGCCGTGTTGACGCCAGGAAAATCCTGACCTCAAAATTCGGACCGATGCAGCCGGAGACTACTCGCCCAGCAGTCCAACGAGATGACCTGGCTGGCGACTACTACAGAGCTAGAAGAACAACGAACCGGACCCCAGGTGCTTGGCAGGGAGGTCCCACCACGTACCCAGAAGCTCGAGAGAGTCTTCCCCTCCAAAACCAAAGTGGCCGAGCTTGGTACAGGGAAGGCACCGACTTGGCTGAAAGCAAGGGTGACGGGCTCGAGAATTCGGGAATCGGGGTCCAAAAGCTCAAGTCCAAGTGCCAATCCATGTACCCCTGGGGTCCTATTTATAGGAAAACCAAGGGGTAGGGGGGGTTTTATAGCCCAGCCCCCAACCCGGCGACTATGGGTTACTCGGCGAGTACCATGCCATAGTCGCCCATCTGGCGAGTATTGGATGCTGCTCGCACACGCCGGGCCAATGCTCCCCAGGTCTTCTGTTCCATACTCGCCAGCCTGGCGAGTATTGCCTGCATACTCGCCGAGGTCTTCTCCTCTTCTGCCTTGAATTGCCGGGCTCTGTGCTGACCCAGTTGACTTTGACTTCTGCCTACGTGGCCTTGGGGGGGTCCACTCTCGGAGAATGAGGGTTGTACACAATCCCCGCTCTTTGCGAGTAACTTAGTTGCTCGGAAAGAATCATCCAACCCTTATTCGAAGAGCTGTCTTTCTGGCGAGTATTTGGTCTGTACTCGCCTTCTCGCTGGCCGATGTTCGATCTCTATAAATAGAGGGGCAGGGGTCTCTGATGGCACGTCTTTTCTGAACTCGCTCAAGATGGCGCGCGACTATGCTGCAGAGGCTAAGGCCGCCATGGCTGGCCTTGTTGGTTTATTTGATGGTTCTTCGCTCCCTCCTCGCCCGGATCTCGTATCTGGCGACCTTCCATCTTCAAGGAAGAGGAAGAGGCTCGCCTAGAAGAAGAAGAAGAAGGAGAAGAAAAAGGCCGCCGAGGAAGAGGTCGCCGCTCCTTTGGGCGATCAACACCAGCAGCTGCTGGACGACCTGGGGCTCTCGAATGAGGGCGACTCGCCGGCTGCTGATCCTCCTGCTCCCAATGTCGCCGAGGAGGCAAGCATTCCTGAGACTTCGGCCCAGAATCCGCCGGAGAATCTCGCTTTTGTGCGAGGTACGAGCTACATACTCGCTACTGCCTTTGAACGTCCTCTACTTGGTCCGAGTTTGTTGAATTCCTCTTCTATGCTCGCAGATTCGTCCACCATCGGTGCTCAGGAGGAGCCTCTTGCCGCAACTCCTCTGCGATCGTCGCCCATGATCTCGCCTAGGGGTGGAGGTCGCTCAGGGCGAGTTCTTCACAGCTCCTCGCTGGAGAAGAGGCCGATGAGCGAGCAACGTGCTCCTTTGGCGGGCATCGTGCTTCCGTCTCCACCGCCTCCGCCTCTCCATTCTTCGGGGACAGCGAGTAGCTCGCAGCTGCCCGCAGGTGGACTTCCGCCACCTCCTCCGTTTCCTCCTTCTGCTACCCTTCAGGGCGATCAGCGCCCTTCGACCTCTACTGCGCCTTCTACTCATTAGGGTGAGTCCTCGCGCCGTGGCGGGACTGGGGGCTCTTCGGGCTTCTTCGCTCCCAGAGGGGGAGGGCGACCAGGCGATAATCGCGGTCGGGGGAACGCGCCTCCCAACCGGGATCCGGCGATTGGGGGCTCTTCGGGGCGAGGCGATCATCATCGTGGTACGTCTCCCCAGCGAAGCAGGGGTTCTCCTCGCCATCGCTCTCGCAGTCCTCGGCCAGGTATTTGGTCGCCATTGTCTTCACTTTGCTTTTGACGTCGCCTAAGTTCTAACACTTCTACCTTTTTGCAGCTCGCGCTCGTACTCCCATAGGAGCTTTGATCGACGCAGTCGGGCTTCCTTCTCGCGAGTACCAGGAGAAGGCTACTCGCGCAATCCTGGAGCTGGAATCCAAGCTGGAGCGCTTAGCGATCTGCGAGCCTCATCGCCGCCTGACTGATGTCGAATCGCGGGTTGAGCGCTTGGCGAGTATTGACGCTCATCGCCGCCTGGCTGAGGTGGAGTCGCGCGTAGAGCGTCTGGCGAGCAGCGATGCTCATCGGCGCCTGGCTGAGTTGGAGGCGCGAGTTTCTCGACTGGAAGAGTTCGATACTCGGTTGGTCGCCGCTGAATCTCGCCTTCAGTCGGTCAACGAGCTCGAGCGCAGACTTGGGAGGCTCGAACATCGCCAACAACTGCACCATGACGAGCTGGTGGGGATGCGCGCGAGCATGGGCTCGGTTGGCCGGCTGGCGAGGATCGAAGACCAGCTACGTCAGGGCGAGGACGCGATGTCTGTGGCCTCCGAGCACTTCAGGCGAGCTCGCGGCTTGGGATGGGTCGGGCGACAACCTCAACAGCCAGACACTCAGGCGAATCTCCAAGCTCCTCCCTAGATGCTGTTTTTTCTTTATTTTTTCTTCTTTCTGCGCTATGTCGCCTTTTGGCGAGTATCCCTGTACTGTTTGAACTGTTGATTAATATTTATTCGGCGAGTATTTAGAAACTTGCCTTTTATTACTCGCTCTATTTATTTCTTCTGTGATGGTTTTTCTTGATTTTTTCTATCTTCTTTCATTTCGGCGAGTATTGTCTGCGCGCGGCCTTAGGTATGGCGAGTTTATTGAGTTTGGCGATTATAATTTAATACTCGCCACCCCCTTATTCCTGATCGCGCCGTCGTGCTCGATACGCCAAGCGACCCGACCACTATAAATAGGGGGGGTGAGTCTTAATTACGCTTTTGGCGACTTCGTAGCTCTCGCGCGAGTATCCTCTGTTTCACTTTCTTCTTCTTGTCTTCTTTGATACTCGCCTTTCTTCACCTTCTTCTCGAAATGACTGACGAGGCGACCATCCGGCGTGCCAATCACGCCAAGAATTTTGCGGCGACTACTTTCAAGAAGTCAGTCCTGACTGAGAAAGACTTGGAGGTCATCAGGGCGAAGTACATCCCGCCAGAGTTCGTCGCTAGGCTTCCTCGCCAGAGCGAGCGGCTGAACTCGGTCTTGAGTGGCGAGGTGGTGCTCCCTATTCGCCATTTCGAAGTGGGCTTGCGACTACCATTGTGGACGGAGTTCTGCCAGATACTCCGCTACTTTGGGGTAGTCCCTGCTCAGATCAACCCTAACGGGGTGGCGATGATCGTGGGCTTCCTCTGCTATCTGCGCGACCAGGGAATAGCCTTCGACCTGTCGGTCTTTAGGCGAGTATTCCACTTTATGGCGACTGGCGAGGGCGTCGTCTTCTTTTGCAGCCACGTCTGTACTCTGGCCGGCACTGCCAACAAGAATCATCGCTGGGGGGAGCGACTAGTCGTCATTGCCGGCGACTTTCAAGCCGTCCCTGGCAAGTCCTTCCAGCCGCCGGAGAGCGCCTTTGGGGTTCCTCCCCTAAGGGAAAGTGGCGGGAAGCTGCTCGAGGCCTTCAAAGGCCGCCGCCTTGATGTGGCGTACTGGAGGAGGCGAGTAGACGAACTCGCTGAAGTTTTCGCAGGCGAAGGTAATTCTCCACGCGAGTTATTCGCAATACTCGCTCTTCGGCTTCTACTCGGCGACTAACTGGATTTACTACTCTTCTTGCCGCAGCAGTCCATGTCCTGCCGCGCGAGCTTCTTCCTGTGGTGGTGAAGGCGACGGCTTCTACACAGGGAGATACGGGGACCTCCGCTCGAGGGGATGGGTCCTACTCGCCTATAGACTTGTCGCCAGGAGGCGATGAGCCCTTGATCGGCGGCGAAGGATCTGGGCCGTCGAAACCGTCGAGGAAGCGGAAGGAGAGAGGCGAGTCCTCCGAGCCCTCGAGGAAGAAGAAGGAGGTCGCTCACCGGGACCTTGGCAAGAAGGCGGACCCTTCTGAGGCCGGCGAGCCCTATACCCACCCTAATTTCAATTTGGGTGTTCGTGGTGAGGACGCCTATGGTCGCCGCCTAGTCGCCTGGTCGGAGGGCGACCATGTGGTGTCCTTGAGCTCCAACCTCCCGCCTTGGTCAGAGGACTGGGAGGATCAGGGCGAGGCCTTTGATGTGCTTCATGCCATCTATGGTCGCGAGGATGCGGAGAGGCTGCGAGAAGAGTCCTCCGAGTATCTGGCGCATCAGACCTCGCGATCTCTGCTGCGATCTGCCGAGCTGGCCCATTCGGCGGCGAGGAGGTTGCTGGAGTACGAGGAGACCATCCGGATCAGTACAAAGAAAATGATCGCCATGGGGCTCAAGGCGAAGGAGCATGAGGTACTCGCTTCTCTTTGATAATCGTCTTCGGGATAGTCGCCCCTTTACCGAATAACTTACTGACTTTGTGCCTTCTTGCTTTTGAAGATCGCCGAGGTGGAGATGGCGACAAAGATGTCCCAGCTGGAGAAGGAGCTGGAGGATACTCGGCAAACCTTGGAGGCCGCCCAAGTGCGAATCGCTGAGCTGGAAACTCGGCCTGCCGAGCAACAGCCAACGGTAGCGGGCCCCTCTAGGGTCGGCAAGCAGATCCGGATGCATGGTGATGATATGCCACGCGTTCGTCGAGAGATCGCGCGAGCTACTGGGACCGTCATCCTGAGTCAGCTGAAGGCGGACGATCTCCTGAAGCCGGCGGCAATGGAGTTGACGGTGGAGGACATCATCCCGGCGTTGCTCGCCCAGGAGTCAACCTCTCCCTTGCGAGCATCGTCGCCGCCTTCCAGTGGTGCTGGGGATGACGATTCTGAGGACGAGGATGACGATGATGATGACGCTGATGACGATGGTGGTGATGACGATGATGCCGAAGTAGATATTTTGGGCGAGGATGTCGCCTAGTCGCCTGGGCTCCCTTTTTGCTCGCCCGGCGACCTTTTGTAAACACCTTGAATACATTTTTTTGTAATATACATCAGATATTTCTATATGAAAAGGTCAAAGCTTTTGCTCGCCTGTCTCCTTGGTGCTTGCTTCATTTTTTCTGAATGCCGCTTAGGCTCCTAGGCTCGAGGCGAGATTGAGTGCTCGCTAGGCTCTTAGGATCACGGCGAGATTGCGTGTACCTCCATACTCGTACTTATATACTCGCACCTCCATGCTCGCACATGTATACTCGCACCTCCATGCTCGCACATGTATACTCGCCTAGGTACTCGCACATGCATGCTCGCCTTCTGCAATGTTTCCCTTGAGGGAGTTGAGCTGTAGAGGCTACTCAGAGGGTTTAGAGGGACACTTGCTCTCAAGGTCTTGCCTGGTACCTGGTGAAGAGTTCATCAGACTCGTTCAACAATAATGGAGTTTTTAAGGGGAAAAGAGATAGGGAACGGCAGTCGGGGAGGCCTGGAGGGACACATCTTCCCGAGGCCTCCACCCTACTTGGATGTCGGATTGTTGACGAAGAATGACGTCAAGTAGGGAATGGCGTTTGGGGAGATCCAAGGGGATACACCATCCCGAGGCCTCCATCCTACTGGGATGCTTGAAGTCTTCGTTCTTCGGTTGGTCGAATCGATCACCTCTTTGTCCAAGTCGGGATATCGGCGTCCAGACTTCCTCCTGGTAATCCCTACAGTCGGACGAGAAATGCAGTCGGTGGGAACCGCGGCCAACATGCAAGGGGGGAGCCGATCTTGGCCGTCATTGCAGAGGCTTGGTCTTAAGGGAACGCACACCCGAGGCACTGTCCCATCATCCGTTCTGAGTTTTTACGAGGTATAAGTCGGAGGCTCGTTTCCCAACTGGTGGTGATGGATGTTGATGCAGGACGACGTCAAGCACGGAGTGGCAGTCGGGGAGATCCAAGGGGACACACCATCCCGAGGCCTCCATCCTACTTGGATGCTGGATGTTGACGAAGAATGACGTCAAGTAGGGAATGGCGTTTGGGGAGATCCAAGGGGATACACCATCCCGAGGCCTCCATCCTACTGGGATGCTTGAAGTCTTCGTTCTTCAGTGGGTCGAATCGATCACCTCTTTGTCCAAGTCGGGATATCGGCGTCCAGACTTCCTCCTGGTAATCCCTACAGTCGGACGAGAAATGCAGTCGGTGGGAACCGCGGCCAACATGCAAGGGGGGAGCCGATCTCGGCCGTCATTGCAGAGGCTTGGTCTTAAGGGAACGCACACCCGAGGCACTGTCCCATCATCCGTTCTGAGTTTTTACGAGGTATAAGTCGGAGGCTCGTTTCCCAACTGGTGGTGATGGATGTTGATGCAGGACGACGTCAAGCACGGAGTGGCAGTCGGGGAGATCCAAGGGGACACACCATCCCGAGGCCTCCATCCTACTTGGATGCTGGATGTGGATCGGACCTGCTTCCTGTTGCTCAGTGAGTTTAGCAGGGAGTTAAGCACATTTTAGGCACAATAACTCATATGATCTAACACAGTAACTTAGAAAATGTAATGCTTTGCTGCGAGCTTTTCAGCTTTCGAGGGTATATGACGCCTTTTTTCAAGGGTCCCCTGAGCTAGTGAAATCGATCATTCCTTCGCCGAATCGGAAGGTCGGCGTCCAGACTTCTTCCCGGTAATCTCTACAGTCGGACGAGAAATGCAGTCGGTGGGAACCGCGGCCAACATGCAAGGGGGGAGCTGATCTCGGTCGTCATTGCAGAGGCTTGGTCTTAAGGGAACGCACACCCGAGGCACTGTCCCATCATCCGTTCTGAGTTTTTACGAGGGTTAAGTCGGAGGCTCGTTTCCCAACCTAGTGTGGAGATCAATTTCACATACTCCCCTTCTTTTACTAGAGAACACATTAAGTGACAAAAGACTCACCATTTCCCATGTTTCAGGGAGGTGATCATTTTATTTATGGACAATACATTTACAAGGGTAAAATGTGTACATACTCCCGCTTAGCAGCCAAACCTTTTCAGGTTGTCGCCCTTTCAGGTGTTTTCCAACAGCTCCCCTTCACGGTGAAGGGTACTTCCCGTCTTGGATTGAGCTTTCCGACGGCGGCTGCTCTTCCTGTCGCGTAAGCCTTCTTTTGCTTACCTGTGAGATCAAAAAAGGGAGCCATCCAAGATCGTCATCCTTCTTGCCTTGATCTCCAGGTCGTCAAACGTGTCCGTGTGAACGACGTAAAGATGACACGGACAGATCCCCCGTTGCACTCCAGGATCCGGTTGACGGTGAAGTCTTCGACGATCGCATTAATCACACGGGCCTCATGGAAGGGATTCCCGTCCCTGAACATGCCCTCCTCCGAGAAAGTGATTTCTTCTAGCGGGGATGGCGCTTGAGAGGTTGGAGCGAAGTCTTGGCGGTAGGCCTGGTGGAAATTCGCTTTGCGGAAAGATCCGAGCTCCGCTTCTCCAAAACTCACTCCTACCTCCCCGACCTTGATACTTTCTTGACATCCTTGGCTGACCCGATCCCTATACCTCCTCCAGCTATTCCTCCGGTTACGTCTCTTCCCTCGACGGATAGAGTCGTCTCTCCCCGAGCAATAATTCATCGCGGGATCTATGAATCCTTCTGGCACCGATGCGGCAATGATCTCCTCGCAGAAGGGGCTCCTCCCTCCTACTCGGCGACGATCCTTTACCTGGCGAGCATTACCACCATACTCGCCATATGGGCGAGTATCCTGGTATCTCGCCTGCTCGCCGGGCTCGCGGAAGCGGATCCTTTGCGAGGTTGGTTGGTAAAACTGCGACCTCCTTGGTCGCTCGGTCTCGTCTTCCACGTGCTCCTTTCCCGCTCGCCGAGGGGGACTCCCTCCCTCGGACGGGACTGGGTGATGCGGCGAGGTCGCCGTAACCTTGGCGCGCGGCTGAAGCGCTGCTCGCATGGCTCCCTCCATGCGTTGCGCGAAGGCTTCGAAAACCTCCAGCGTCACGAACCTGCCAGTTCCCGCTGAGTTGCCGACCTCCTCCTCATGGTCGCAACCTGCGACCATCTCGCCTTCTTGCCGAACTTTCCTTCTCTGACTGCGGTCCACGCTCACCGCACCAAAGTGTTGACGCCAGGAAAATCCTGACCTCAAAATTCGGACCGATGCAGCCGGAGACTACTCGCCCAGCAGTCCAACGAGATGACCTGGTTGGCGACTACTACGGAGCTAGAAGAACAACGAACCGGACCCCAGGTGCTTGGCAGGGAGGTCCCACCACATACCCAGAAGCTCGAGAGAGTCTTCCCCTCCAAAACCAAAGTGGCCGAGCTTGGTACAGGGAAGGCACCGACTTGGCTGGAAGCAAGGGTGACGGGCTCGAGAATTTGGGAATCGGGGTCCAAAATCTCAAGTCCAGGTGCCAATCCATGTACCCCTGGGGTCCTATTTATAGGAAAACCAAGGGGTAGGGGGGTTTTTATAGCCCAGCCCCCAACCCGGCGACTATGGGTTACTCGGCGAGTACCATGCCATAGTCGCCCATCTGGCGAGTATTGGATGCTGCTCGCACACGCCGGGCCAATGCTCCCCAGGTCTTCTGTTCCATACTCGCCAGCCTGGCGAGTATTGCCTGCATACTCGCCGAGGTCTTCTCCTCTTCTGCCTTGAATTGCCGGGCTCTGTGCTGACCCAGTTGACTTTGACTTCTGTCTACGTGGCCTTGGGGGGGGGGGGGGTCCACTCTCGGAGAATGAGGGTTGTACAAGCCGCTTATATGATAGGGCCATAAAGTGATTAGCCGCAAAGCCCCATGCACTGGCTTGCGCGGCTACCCTGGAAAGCTCCTCCTCCGGGATCTTCTTCAGCCTCTTCAGTGTTTTCGGACCATACATAGCAGCACCGGCGGCTAGTGCATGTCGGCTGACCTTCTCGCTCCCCCTGAATGGGAGCGCGGTAGACACTTGCACACAATCCCCATCCTGATGCCAGAGGATTGTCGGTTTGCCCCGCAAATCTCGCGGATTGCTGCAGGAGCGAAGGAGCTCGAACTCGCCTGAGGAAGCTGAGCCCTCCTCCTCAGATGATTGCGGCTTGCTCTTCCTCTGCCGCTTTTCTCTCTGGGTCAGAACTGGGCCGGCCGGGCTGACCGGTTTGTTCTGTGGAACGATGGTGGCGGCTGCAAAGCAAAGTTAAAAGTTTAATAAGGCAGTCTGCGCGGTCACAAAGCAGCGAGTTGTGAGAAACTTACTATCTTCGGGTCGGACATCCTCCAACTCTACGAACAGCGGGATGTAGTGGTTCACATCAAGCCGCTCGTTCTCCAGAAATTCGAAGATCTTCAGCTCGGTCTCTCCGACATTGACCGTCCGGAAGGCCGCCTCACTCCTCACCTGTGGATTGACCTGCAACAACTCGAGATGGCCTTCGAACATCACATATCTTTCCGACCAGCTTGTCACCTTGTTCGCAAGGTTGACAACCTTCATCCCCCGACACCCAAAGTAAAGGTGCCCTCTGAAGATTGAAGTTCCGGCGTCGGGAATAGACCGCACGGAAAAGAATTTCCTGAACAGGTCAATCGAAAACCTGACCCGCTCAGACCGCAGGTATGAAATGAAACTGTAGATGGAGGCGATAGAGTTCGGCGAGAGTTGTCCGGGTACAACCCCATAATGATTGAAGATGGAAAAAACTTCAAGGGGCGGTGGAAACTTGAAGCCGTTTTCGAAATGATCAATGGGGATAGCGATTTGAGTGGGAGAAGAAGAATTAATCTGCTTGTCGCGCAAGGGAAGCCGCGCGAGTAGATTGCTTCCAACCATATGATCTTTGACGAAGTCGTCCAACTCGGCTTGAGTTAAACGACACTCCTTGTGATCAGCAGAGTGAAAGACGGAGGCCGCGTCCGTTCGGATGGCTTGAACTTTGCCAGACCGGTTCGACTTGCTCTTAGCCCGCACCATTTGGAAGTTGATGAACGAATCTCCGGAATGGCTACTACTTATAGAACCGATGACCTGCAAATAGTAAAATCGTGTTGCGGATATGTGCGCTAACCCCGAGGTCAGCAACCTACATGGTTATTGTCACACAAAAAATACGGCGAGCTATACGCACAAGTCGTCGGCATACAAACATCAAAAATATTCTAAAATATCACACAACAGGGGTCAATGGTTTGTATATAGCCAAGCCAAATCGTGGCCAAAGTTCCATTAACCGCACGGTCTGAAACCTGTATATTTATGAAATTAAATAGCAACATAAGTCGCGCGGTCCGCAACCTGCATCAACATATTGAGCGAGTTCAACAGAAAAACCTCAAGCATACATCACAAGTCGCGCGACCTGCAAAACAGTTCGGACAATATTCTAGAAATTCAAAGACACAGACCGCAATTATTCAATAACAATCCGCACGGATTATATATAAAAAGGCAGCGGAAGATAGACTATTGTCAAATAGATGCTCAACAACCAGGTTATCCGGAAGACCAAACAAATAATATTACAAATATTGTTTTCAAAGCCGCTCACGGTCGGCGATGCTCAGGAGAAGAGTCTTATCGATGAAGCCGAGCGACCTGGTCGCTGGTTTGGTTAAGGAGACTATAAATTTGGCTCGAATGATAGTGAAGTTGATTGATCGTGCTATGAAGCCGCCCGACATCCCTCTCTACCCGCATAGCGGAAATCATGCGAGCAGGAGGGATCCCAATGGCCTCGTCAATCATAGGATTGATCGCCCTAACTGTGGGGGGGGATTTGAGGTCGCCCCAACAGCCGGGCGGTTCGACATTTGCATCCTCTCATCATTCACGGGTTGCTGGCTTCCGCCGACTTCCCTAGTCAAGCGTAAATATTTTTCTTGATAATATCGGCAATCAATGTCAAGCTTCGAGACCGCCTTCTTCTCTCTCAAGCCGCGCGGTCAGAGTGGCGTTCTGCTCCATAAACACTTTTTCTTTATCCAGTCGCGCCTTCTTCTCAGCCTCTAGGGCAGTCCGAGCGGCTTCCAGCTGAGTTTCCAGCACCTTCTCTCTCTCCAATCGTGTCTTCTTCTCGACCTCCACAGCAATCCGAGCGGCCTCCTCCCGGCCTTCAACCTCCTTCATCTTCTCCTTCAAGTCGCCAAGAAGCTTCTGGAGGTTATCCAACTCCTCCTGCCCAGAGTTTAAGTTATGTGCAAAGACTGGCATCTGAGAGGGCAGCGGAGGCAGGCTAGATGAGAGGTCGCCCGACTTCATTGCATATTCCGGTTTGTCTACAAGTAAAAATGCGGTTAGCACAGCCGAAAGAGAATAGCACAACGTAAAAATTACAAGATAAATGCCTGAGTTCACAGGCCGCTACGACTGTCGGGTCCATTCTCCGGCGTTGTTCTCTCCAAATTCTCTCATTATTCCTTCGTCTAATGGTAGAGGTTTGAATCATGGGCGGAAAAAAGCTCGGCGGCGGATTCAATAATAAGTCGTTTTGCCTTTTCCGAGGTCGCGGAATGAAGAAGCGGACAGGGTTATAACCCGCATCGCGCTTACCTTTTGCGAATGGATCCGACATTCGCGGTTTATCTAGAGATCGCCTCCTCTCCTCTGCCTTCACTTTCATCAAACGCAGCCCGGTCATTGTCGGGTCATCTTCTTTCGGCGCGGACTCTTCGGGTTTACCAACATCCTTACCAGGAGGGCCAGCTCGGCTTGAAGTCGCAGGGCTGTCAATGAGCTTGTCCCGCTTCTGGAGGTCATCCATACCATTGAAGATGTCGCTGAGCGTCATACTATTCACGGAGTCCGGAGGCAAATCGTCCGGCTTGGCAGAAGGGGTGACTGGCTCTTCAACCTCCTCCTTCACGCGCGGGTCGCGTTGGAGGCAGGCCGCTGCCAGTTTCTTGTAGAGTTCTTTATTTTTGGCCCTCATCTTCCGGACCTTCCTCGCTATTCGCTCGGCCGCCGTCTCGGCTCTCTTCCTTTTCTTCTTACCCGGCTCCGGTTTTGCTTGATGAGATGGGCTGGAGTTATCATCCACCACCACCAAAGGAGTGGTCAACCCGTCCGATTTCGGGGAGTTGACCACCCCTTCTTCTCCCTCATTTACTAGGAGAAAGGGATTTCCAGAAGTTGTGATTTCAATACCAAAGGAGGCGGCTTCTCCGGTTTTCAACGCGACATTACTCGAGCCCGCCTTGTCAGAAGGGGCAGACTCCCCGGTCTTCGGCAAGATGGTGCTGAGGTTCAACTTATCGGAGGGTGCCGGTGGATCAGTCAAAGGTTTAGAACTACCCGCTTCAGGCTCCTCGGGCACCTTCGGGGTTGTCAAGTCCACAGCAAGTTTTGAGCTACCCGCTGTAGGATTCCCGGAGCGGTTACTTTTCTTCCGATCTTTCTTTTTCCGGTCTTCCTCTTTCTTCTGGTCTCCACTCTTGTCCACGCGGACTTGGAGATGATCCAGGAAATCCATTCTGATCAAAAAATTGCTGGCTTGAAAGAGCTTAACCGCAATTGGCGAGTAGCTCCCTGTGATTTCGAAGAAAGTATGCAGAATGGAGGGCCCTCAGGGTTTCTTGTAGACTTCAGAACAAACCGGGCGCGGTCTTCGGCTAGAACTAATATTTTCGAAATTTCCTTGAGATTTGAAAATATGCGGGGATTATGTTTACCCAGAAGACCGCTACCTAAAACCGTATCTCTCTCAGACCGGGTGGTTTGATTGAGTCAAGTCGTCCAGTTCCAGAACCAACGGGTCCCTCGGTCCAGCTTGAACAAGCCGGGCGGTCTGACAGTATCGAGACCGCCTTCAAGGATTGAAAACAGCCAAGGCTCAAGTCCAGAAGGCAAGTCGCGGTCTCAGGACAGAGGCCGCCCGGGCTGCATCATTGCCTTGATCGCAGCGCATTTCGACCCCGGCCAGTACAGATCGGATGCTCAAGCCGCCAAGTCGCGCGACTTGTTTCTTTTTCCTTTCTGTATCCTGTCACCCCCTGCCTGATTCTCCTGTATTCGGGCAGGCGGTTATTTTATCCCTGCCCGTTTGGGCAGGCCCCTAAGCCTATAAATAGGGGGCGGCGACGTTCCCAAGGGACGCATACTCGAATCCTGGAGCTCGCTTGTTAGAGCTGTGGTCTCGAATTCACTGTCTTGCGACTTGTCTGACCGGCCGACTTCTCGTTTCCTGGTCTTGTAACCCGCTGTAATCTCTTCTTTGAAATCAAAGGAATGCCCGTCACAGTAGTGACATTTGCCGTGACGAGCAAAGTCCGGTCTCGACCGCTTCCAGCGGTCTAATTTTCTCTACTCAATAGTAACCGACAGCCCGCAACCTCCGTTTTCCCTCGCTTCTCTAGCGTCGATTGTGGAGGCGCATTTTCGGATTCAACAAGATCCGTCTTTCTTTTTAACGAATCACACTGGAGCTCCCCAAGGTGAAGTGCTCGGTCGGATAAACTTTTTATCTAGAAGCTCTTGCAACTGCACCTTTAATTCTGCCATTTCTTTAGGCGCCATCTGGTTCCTTGGCTACGAGAGCAGCTCCTTCAATCAACTTAATTTCAAACTCAACTTCTCAAGTTGGGGGCACACCAGAAAATTCTTCTGGAAATACATCCAAGTATTCCCACACTACGGGCACAACCGTAATTTCTTTCTTTTCATCTTTCGATTCCTTGATCATTACTAGAATGGTATCGCAGTCTTTCCTTAATCTCTTCCATGCCTTTATGGCAAAAATCCTAACTTTTGAAACTTCTTCCAGACTCGTAAACACAAATAAACTTTCGTCTGGACATTTGAACGCGATCTCTTTCATTTTGCAATTTAGTACTGCTTCTCGATTCGAAAGTCAATCCATATTAAAGAGAACGTCGTACTCAATCAACGATATGACTTATCATTTACTTCAATTTTCGTATCGTTATCAAACATTCATTATCTTTATCGGGTTCTCATTATCTTTATCATCTCGCATTATGGTTTTCAGGCTTTCATTATCTTTATTATCTTTGTAACAACTCCTTCAGAACTACATAATATATATCGGATCCGACCGGAATCAAAAAATACATTATATCGAGCGAAGGTGAAATTACAATTCCGAATATCTCATTTTTTTAATTTTTAACATACATCTTTACGTTAAATTCCCGGGCACACACACACCCCAATTTACAGTCGCCAAACCTCTGATTGCAATTTTCCTCGCATCCAATTATTCCACAAACGCTTAGTCTCCCCCTCCAGCAAAAAGGCTTCCAGCTTCACTTTACGCTTAGCTGGACACCACATCGCCTCATCTATCATCTTGATCCGCAAATCCCATCTCTAGTCTCTAGCAGTGACAGGCCACCACGGAAGGTTGGCGGCTTTAAATTCAAAAGTTGTTTCGATTTAGTATCAATCATGTGAGGTTGTTGCGATACAACCGGTGCTGGAGGAGGCCTTGTTGGCTTAAGATATGTCTGTAATCTCAATGGGGTTCTAATACCATTCTCACTCATTTCTGATATAACTTCTCTGGCGCTCTCAGGATCTTCTAGAGTCTTTCAAATTCTACGACTCGAATACACTTGGAAGGATCCCAAGGCACGAGACATTCTCAAGTTATATTATGTTCATCATCCAGGTACTCTCTGCGTTACACGCATTGCGAAAAACTTCGCTCTGATACCACTTAATTGTAACGGCCTGAAGTCCGCTACAATTTATTTCTTATCTTTTGAGCTGTTTTTCACAATTAAATAACGCAACAATTCTGATAATTATACAAGAGAGGTACCAAGAGACAACATCAAATAACTTTTCGTTTAAATAAGCATGAGTTACAACATGTCAAAAAAATTCTAACCCGCATTCGAATCACACTCTTCTTTTACTTCATTTCTGCTTCCGCAAGTATCTTTCTAACGGGACATGATCCGCTGATAGTCTGATCCTAAAAATATAAATCGACAACCAGTTAGTTTAGAAAACTACGTGAGTTCCTTGCCTCTTCAACCGCTCTACAAGCAAACACAAAGAGGTAGCATCAAATAAGTAATTATATATTTCTATATGAATATGTTCAGTAGAACAAGAAGTACAGTAAACAAGTACAGTGAGCTAGTACAACAGAAATAAACTATTTATGTATCAAAATTCTTATTCTTTCATTCTTATTCATTTATGTATTCAATTCAGGATTTTCATACCACTTTTCATTCTTCGAAATACTGAGGGTCATTCTAAAATCAAACATCTGGGCCCATCAAATCAATGTCTGCTCTAGGGCGCTCAACAACGCAACAAGCTTTCACGCCTCCTAGATTGGACATTTCAGTATCAATTTCTGTAGGAGATCTACCCCTCCCATTGGATACAGGAGTCTGAAGCTGTAACCCCCCTACTAAGCTGACCCTTAGTGTTTCGATGCGTTGACGCCCTCTCAATTTCTTATTCTTTTCATGTCATATTCAATTCGTAAAGGAAATGATTATATTAATTTCCCCTCAGAGTTTTCATCGCTTGCTAATCCATGCTTAGCCTTTTAGCGATTTCATATTTTCATTGATTTCAAATCTTCGAATTTCTTTAATTCAATGCAATTCATATTCAGTGTTCATGCAAAGAAATAGCTCAGAATAAATTAATTCTACATGTTCATAAGTCAAAATATTCATATATATACGTAATCAAAGCAGTAAGGACTCACCGCAGCTTTTTCTTTGCCTTTGACCTTCGTAGGGTTCTCGCCGCGTCTATCGCCGGACATCATCCTCTGCAGTATTAAGTAAATCATTTACTTTAGGGTTGCGTCGTTAAATAGCTACGAACAGACACCTAAGACGGTCACAACTATGATCTCTAGGAGTTGTTTAGAGAAGGACAAGCTTGGTGACTCGAAAGGAACGCGAAAAAACAGATTTTAAGCGCTACAAAACTCAGAATTCAGCCACGATACGCTTCAAAAATCAGCCACTTTTGTGGCCCATAAGAACCAAGGAAGACATCCCACAATAACTCATCAAGCCAGCCCAAATAGCAGCCTAATAGGGAGCTAAACACCACTAAAAGACAGCCAGGACATGCTAACAAGAGGGCAATGTAATCAGGGCTGCTAATAGCAACACCAAGGGTTGCGAACAACAACACCAAGGGCTGCAACTAGCAGTCCAATTACAAGGAAAAACCCACCCAAAAACAGTCACCAATACAACTAATCAGAGCCTCTCATGGCTGGAGCATCTATTAGTAACAGGCTAACAACAGCCCACATAATCAGTACAACAACAGTCAAGAAACCTAAGGTAAAACAGCCGGTCAGCGCAACAGCAGCCAACAACTCAAGGAACAAGGCAGTAGTCAAGAAAGCAAAAGCCTAGCAACCAAGAGGGAAAGCTAGGCCAAATCAACAACCCAATAGCCAAGAGCTAACTAAGACCAAAAGAAATTCAATCAACAGCCCAATAGCCAAGACCACAAGAGTTCACTTCAACAGCCCCCTCCCCTAAAACAAAAATCCTTAGCCCAACAGCTAATTAGGAAGGAGAAGAAGCAAAAGAGCTTACAGAGCAAGGTCAAAGCTCCAACAATCGGCCAAGCACAAGACCCAAGACCAGCCCAGCAGCAAGGAGCAGCCTTCTCCCAGCACCAACGACCAAGGAGGAGAGGAAATCGTGGCCATGGAAGGAGGAGAGCAGCCTGCCCTAGAGGTCCCAGCCCGTCAAGCTCTAAGCGGCAAAAGAAGATATCGGGAGAAAGAGCCAGCTGAAGAGGATGTAATAACCACAAATTC
The DNA here is from genome assembly GCA_033032865.1 of Dactylorhiza incarnata. Lineage (NCBI taxonomy): Eukaryota > Viridiplantae > Streptophyta > Magnoliopsida > Asparagales > Orchidaceae > Dactylorhiza > Dactylorhiza incarnata. The sequence goes on along the minus strand of JAWHQI010000040.1, from coordinate 3,848,282 downwards.
TACCGCCTCCCATAAACCTTAGGTAAGTTACTTAACCCATAGGTCTAATTAGCAACCAGCCAGCCCAAAACCAGCCAATTAATCAAAATGAATCCAAATCAGCCAAACCAGCTACAAGACTAACCCAGCTTCAATAAATCAGCAAAACCAGCTACAGGACTAACCCAGCCTTCAATAAATCAACCAAACTTATCCCATGAGCCACCACCAACATAAATGCAAGCAAATAAATATAACATCACGAAACGAACGTCGCGAAATCTTCGAATAAGCTCGAATTTAAAAATTAAACGCGCGACGTCGAATCGACAATGAATCTTTCTCGTTTTCATCATAGGGGAATATTATTTCTTATATTTCACAATATAATACAACATTTATATACGATCGGGTTCGGGTATTACACTTATCATGATCATCCTATTTATCTTTAGTTTTTTCATTAGTTATATCTCTAACTACAATTATAGGAGGAGTGTAACAATGTTCAATCATAGCCCCGACTTCTATATCTAAAGTCATTAAGAAATATCGCATCCTAGTTCTCCAATAATTAGTCTGATCCGGTTAATAAAGGAGGTCTACTAATCCCTTGGCACTCATAAAAAACGAGATTATGATACGTCATTATTCCTAGTTGTGAAACCGTTTTGAAAAAACATGTAACGCCCCTGAATTTTTGGCTATATTTGGAAATATATTGATGACGTCATAATGACGAAGGGCGTTACGTTAGCGCGAAGTTAGCGGTGCGCGGTCGTTTGCGCGTTTTCGCGTCCGTTCGATCAAGTCGGCCAAATTTTGAAACTACCCTGAATTGGAAATTTTTACGTTAGGAAATTAGATTATTTAATTTTAGGAAGGCCCTTAAAGTTTCGTGGCGATCCGAGCGATTTTAGAGCCTCGGCAAAATTTTAGAAGATTTGCATGCTTTTGGCGTTGCCGTAAACTTCGGAAATTTATATCTCGAGATCGGTACGTCGGATTTTGATTCCGACAACGCCGTTGGATTCGTAGCGCCGGCGTTCACCTTTGGTGTGAATTTCGTCGGTTTCAACATTCATTTAATTTTGATAATAATATAATATTATTATAATAATAATTATTATTACGATAATATATACATTATCGTTTAAATTTAATGAAAGAAACGTTTATAATAAACGAATACTTTAATAAACGTTTATCATCCTTCATCCTTTAATAAACGAATCCTTTAATAGACGAATCGTTTATAATAATTATTATTATGTTAGAAAGAATGGCTTTTCGTCGATAGTGTATAGACGAACCGAAACCTATCTTTATTATTATTATTATTATTATTACCTTTAATATTAATAATAATATTATTATTATATATGTTATATATATATGTATACGTAAGCCCCCACACCTCCTCACCTTCATCCTTACCCGACCGAACCAGAGAGCGAGGCCGAGAGGAGAGCTTCCCGTTCGTGACCCTTGCGGTCGCTGCCGGCGGAGCTCCGGTGGGCGAAATCTCAAATCGAGCATAGATTCGGAAAGCCCTCGGCGAGAGCTTCGCGTTCGTGGTGAGTATTTCCCGTTTCTTGGACATTTTCACGCTAGGATTTTTCGCCCTAACCCCCGTTTGGCCGTATTTCTGTAGATCCTTCCTCCTCGTGTCTTCTTTTGGGCCGATCTACGGCGAGTAGATGTGTGGAGGACGATTCCGGCGATTTCAAGGCAAGTGGTGTTCCGCTTGCTTTCTTCCTTTTTTTTATCGTTTCCGATCGTTATTTATGCTAGTAGAAATTGTGTATGGATCTACCTATTCGTTTTGTCTCGTTTGCCCAAGGATTTCGTGTGTTGATTCATAAAAGGGTATGTTTGTCGAGGTGATGCTCGTCGGAAACCTTGTCATTTTCCGATGGAGTTCCGTAGTCGGAAGCCTCATCGTCTCCTATCTTGTCATTTGTGCATCGTACCTCTTGCTAGTCGTGTTGGTTGGATTGACCCGTCGGTTGCCGAAGTAAATCGTTGTTTCATCGTAAGGATTGTTAAATATTTTTTCTTGTGCATCCTGCGGCCTTGGAAAGGCATCTTTATGTAGGTCTCAGAGTTTTGCCGGGCCGACTGAATCGTCGCGTAGCTTCGACCAAGTAAATGATCTCATTTGTGTAAGCATCGTATTGATCGTCGAAGTTCAGTTCGACGAAACCCTTGTCGCTTTCCGTTGGCTTTAGTTCGTTGAAAGCCTTGTTGCCTCCCGCCGCCTCGCTGATTTGTTGTGTCGTTTGGATCGCCGTGTCAATTGGAGTAAGTCTTCCGCTATAATCGTGGTTTGTTTTTCATTGTCGTTAGCATTGTCGGATCATTCGTGTATGTCCTTGGACTTGGGAAAACATTGTGGTTAAGGCCTTGGGGTTTTCCCAGGCTTGTTTGTGTCATTGTGTCGATCGTATGTTGCGATCTGATTTTTAACCCTTTGTTAGCTATATCGTTTAGAGTTTTCATATTATGATGCATATAAGAATGTATATATATAATATAAGTTGGGCTGTGCGCGTTGTGGTTAATACCCCGGCACAGTACCATTTATGGTACAGTTTTGCACAGTGGGCTGTGCGCGTCGTGGCAAGATCCCCGCCACAGTGCCTTGTTGCTTGTGGATCATACACCCAGGCTTTGCCCGGTGTTTTGATGCCTTTTGGAGCTGATCAGTCTCTCTTTAACTTGAACTTGAATTTAATTATGAAAATGTGACAGGATATACATATATATGCATATGCATCTCTTTGCTCCCGGTTGCGAGTTGTTTACCTTGTACTGCATAGCTAGTTACCCTATGCTATTTCCATTATTTATACTGACTTTTGTTGATAGCTTGTTCGTCTGTTTCCCTCCTACTCGAAGGTTTGTCATTGCTCTTTGTTTTCTATAGCATCACTTGCAGCCTTTTTCTGAGGTGTTCTTTTTCTGAATGCCTCAGGTGCAGAGCAGTAGTAGGTTGGGCAGATAGAGTTCCTGTCTTCAGTGCTGCGAGTTGTATCAGCCTTTTGTTTCTTCCTCTCTTACTTTGAGGTTGTCTCTGTCTCAGTATGGCTTAGACTGGTTTTCCTATGGGTTTGTGTCAGTCTGTTGACACCTATAGTGTTTCTCCTAGTGTTTGTGTACTTGTTAGTTTGTTGCTGTTATTTTCTGTTATTTATACACTTGCTCCCTGAGAAAGATTTATGTTAGGGCGCATATTAGATATTTTTAATATAAAAGATGCATATCTAGCATGGAAACATAGCATCTCTTTCAAACCAATAATCTTACTAATTTGAGCATTATAAAACTATCATTTTACGTATATTAAATGTAGAAGTCACATCTTCACTCCACGATTTGTAGAGTCTTTTTGCTCATATAGGCTAATAAATTATTCAAATACTTTTCCGCTGGGTAAATCTATATTTTCGTACCCGTGGACTAGTTGATCCGCTAGACCGGGGGACACGGTCAATAAAACTTAAAAATGTAAACTATGTTTTTAAAACATAATCCATACGTCATTTTATAAAATAAATGAAATGACAGGCTTGCCTTAACGTCTGCAGTTGTCCCCTGCATGACGTGACATCACGACACGTATTTTCTCTTACTCTAACGTATTTCTTAATACGGAGAAAATGCGGGTTGTGACAGTTGGTATCAGAGGGAGGTCCGTTTGACAAATTGGTCGAACGACGTTTTCTGATCAGGTGTTAATCATCTTGTCTCATTGTATACACACGCCGAAGTGTCATCCGTACATCTTGGCTGAAGCATGAACACTACACTCATATCATGACAAGAAGTATACGGGGCATATTATGTAGTATGAGATGCATAATATGTGTTTGTATATGGATCCACCATAGGTAGCAACATGTGACGGTTATGTAGTATGAGATGCATAACCATCATCACATGGATGCCCATTAGCACGTTTTTTTATTCGTTACATGCAATATTATGTAGTATGTGATGCATAATATTTCATGCGTACGCCGCTCATAACATGCATTAAGGCTTTTTCTTAGAATGCATAGCACAACATACATGTCATAACATCGCATAAAGCACCCGTACCAAGCTAAAGATTTATATGATGACACTCGTACACATGATTTAAAATAAAGATTAAAGCATTCATACATTCATGGTACCTGCACATGAGTCAATCAGATGGTGGTATATCATCCTAAGTTTAAGCATAACATCATTTCATGAGTTCCCAGAGCAAAATAACAGCAAGGACAAGTACCTTTTCATTTCTGATTTGGGTTGCGTTAGGTTACTCGAGTTTGTTAGCTTAGGTGTCTTAAGCTAGGTCTTGATGAGTCGTTGTTTGTATTCATAGATGATGACCCAGAGGCATATTGCAATGAGGGCGATTTCCTAGTTTGAGGGTGAGTCTTTGGATTCTCGTATCGAAGCGATGCTAGATGAACTGCGTCAGAGCATTGAAACAATGTTAAGGCAGGTGTTTGTAATGCAAACACAGTTGCAGGCATTGCTTACTGCCACCTTGAGGCAGCAGCCTGGTGTGCAGCTTCCTGTGTTGGTTGGGTACCAGAGTGAGATCGGTAAATCGAATAGATTCGCCCATGAGTTGATAGCTGCTGAGGAGTGCAAGGCCAAAAATTTCTTGGGTGATCTTCAAGGTAACATCCAGCAGTTTGCTAACGCCTACCAATCCGAGACTGATGTGAAAGCAGTTGAAGCTGTCTTTAAGTTTGAGGCTATTGGAAATGCCAAAGATCGCGGTATGTCCTCGTTACTGGAAAAGAGAAAGGTTGGGGATGGCGAAAGCCTATGGGCATCTGGCCCCTCCCCAAAGAAAGGACGTGAGGAAGCGTGTAGTTTCTGTGGCCGGTCAGGCCATTCCCTCGAAAAATGTTTCAAGAAACTAAAAGCTCAGAAGCAGCAACGGATGATCGTAATTCAAGACACACCTAAAAGTGATTTGGTTTGCACTGCGTGTAATAAAGAGGGGCACGATGAGATCCGGTGTTGGATGAAGGAAAGGGTTTGCTACCAGTGTGGGCAGATAGGGCATATGACGCAGTTCCAGCCCTTGATGCAGTCGGTTCCTCCACAGGCTCTGCCACCGCCGCAGTTGCAGCCTTTGGATAAAGGAAAGGATAAACTGATCGTGGTGAGCGAGGGAGAAGCTCAGTCTTCAACCCCGGTGATCTTAGGTTAGATTCTGATTCAGTTAATAGCTTCCTCGCTATTTCGATTTCAGTTCAGCTGGCTATACGTGCGTTTTTTTGGGAAGTTAAGATAATTAACCGACGAGCACGCGTTCTTTTGATTGTGGTGTTATCCACTTGTTCGTGGCTAGGATCTTTGTAATTGTCATTTCTTGACTCCCGATCAAGTTAGTGATGTGTTTTGTGCTATATTTTCCCTCGGGTGACTCGGTGGTGTTAAACCATTCCTTTAATTTGATTTCGATAGTATGTTGATTGAAAGTGCCTGATTCGGAAGATGTTAGTATGATTTTTTTTGGGGCATGGATTGGAGATCTAGTTTGGCGTTGTAGACCGGTGCGAGGATAAACGTCTGGTCTTCTTGTTGGATATTGACCAACCCTTGAGTGTGTTTGGATTCCTGTAACAAGATTCTCCAGTTATTTCTGCGGTTCGTTCTCGTCAATCCTTAGAGTCTGGCAACGAGTCTTTTCTCATTTTATTTCTGTTCTGGAAACTTCTCTCCTTGTGCCGCGTGTTCTGTTGTGTGAGGGTTTTCAAATGTTTCTCCGGCTACTCTTCCCGGTCTTCTCCTTGAGAAAGAGGAGGAGTTTGTTTTAGGTCTTGAGCCAGACACCTGTCTTTTTGCGAGAGCACCTTGTCGCATGGCCCTGCGTGAGCCCGAAGAATGTTTCTGGAAGATTGTGAACAAATTGTACAGAGTTGAATGAGGTGACTATCGAGGTAAATGTTCATCACCTCGAATAGATGATTTGCTTGATCAGTTGCGAGATGGATCCGTGTTCTTGGAGATTGGCCTTCGTTTAGACTTTTATCTGTGAAGAATCTGTGAGTCGGATGTTTCACGGTCTGCCTGTTCGTTCCCGTTATGGGCTTTATTTTGAGACCTTAGTGTCGACCTTTGATTTAGCTAATGTCTCCTCTGCCTTCATGAATTCGATGAATAGAGTGTTAAGAGATTTTCCAGACCATCTTGTGGCCGTCCTTAGAAGTGGTGTTTGATACACTCTAAGAGTGCAGAGGATCATGCTGAGCATTGGGTGCGGTCTACATTGTGAGAGCGCAAGTTGTTTGCCAAGATGAGCAAGTACAAGTTTTGGATGTCTGTAGTTACTTATTCGGGTCATGTTATTAATGAGGATGAGCTTTCGACGGACCCAGTATAGATCGCTGAGTGATTGATTTGTAAGAGATTTACAACATCCAAGGAAATAGAGAATCTTTGTAGGATTGGAAGGATAATATAGAAGACTTGTGTAATGATTCTTGTGATTATTCGCGTCTCGGGTTAGATTTATGTAGGAGAATTCAACTTTTGTTGGGGTGACTAGTGCGAAGGAGCCTTTCAGAAAATCGAATAGAAGATTGAGCACTGCTCCAGTTTTGATCTTACCTCGAAGGAGTGGTGTACTGTTTATGTAGATGAGTTGTACGTTGAGCCCAGGTATGTCTCGAAAAAAAAATGTGATCACATATGGTTTGAGGCAATCGAAGATTCATGAAGAGAATTATCATGCACATGATTTGGAATTTTCCCCAGTAATCTAGGCATTGAAGCTTGGAGATTATTTTAGTATGACGTGTTGTGTAAGGTTTACGGACCATAAGAATTGAAGCATATCTTCGCTCGGAAGGAGTTGATTCTGCGCCAGAGAAAATGAATAAAATATATTGCGAATTCTGGCATTGGCATTCGTTACCACCCGGATCCTACTAGGATGTATAGAGATTTGAAGCATGTTGTTTGCTAGTATTAGTTTTTGTTATCGGTTTGATGAGGTCTTCCCGGAGACACAAATTTCGTGTGAGCTATCGTGTATGGATGGATAAAATATGCCTTTAAGTTTTGAGCCAGATCGAAACCCCAGGTTTTTTTTTTGTCGCGTATCTGGCCGAGTTTGCTAGAAGCTTCAGGTTCTGAAAGTTAATCTGGCTTTGGAAGAAATGAGTTTTTTTTGTAGCGGCGTCTGGGGTGCGCCCGGTTGGGTTGGCCCAGGTCGTTACATAAATTAGTGCATCAAGGTTCCTGTTTTTAGGCTGAAATTGCCTGCTTCTTTCCCAGGTGCTTGCGTTGGGTTCGCGTGAGCCAGTTGCGATAGTATGTTTGAAGTTCTCGGCAAGTCCATGACTCGGTGCCCCAGCAGCAGCCAAATCCTTCTTGTGTCGCGTAATCTGTCAGTGTTCAGAGACGCAAAGCTAAGTGCTGAGAAGAAATCTTATCCTCAGTTGTTCCCCTAATCTTCTTCGGTGAGTGTTTTCCTCTTTTGTATTCGAGTTATTTGTTAAAGTTTCGGGACGAAACTTCTTTTTAGGTGGAGTGACTGTAACGCCCCTGAATTTTTGGCTATATTTGGAAATATATTGATGACATCATAATGACCAATTGACGCAGGACAAATCTATAGGCGGCGAGATAACTGGGACATAACCCTACATGCTATGCAAAGCCCGACAGGTTAAATCACAATTGAATAATAAATAATAACGTCCCACGCAGATAATTCACAGCAAGATAGAATAATTAAATTAGGGCGAAACAGGTTTAGGCTTTCCTCCGCGTGGAGGGCCAAAGCACGAGCGCGCGGCGAATAAACACTGCAAATCACAATAATAATCTAACAAACAACTACCATGCAAGATATTCAAAACAAGTACAAGATCCAATCCAACATAAATATGCTGAAAATAATAATCCAATACAACGAGAACTCACAACGTAGTGGGCTGACCAAGGCAATGAAAAATTCGGAGTCGGAGATGCGTGTACGACGATCCAAGGTGGAACCGGCGACGTGGAAATGATGGAGGTAGCTGTCCTCGGCGGTGGATGATGGAATCGGGCTGGAAATGGATAGATCTGGCCACGTAGGTATGGATCCGGGCGGGGGTGGATAGATCCACTGTTTTGAGGGCGGATCCGGACTAGGGAATGATGGATGGATGGGGAGAAGGGCTATATGAGTTGGTGGGCTGCTCCAGAAAGAGGCTACGGAAGTCCAGAATTGGAGTTTTGCATTGGTGAGCTGCTGTAGTGGATGGATCGGGCCTCCTGGCTTGGGATTTTGAATTCCTGGGCGGTATTAAGGGTGGAGTGATAGTGGGGGGTCACGATTAAGGAAATTGGGAGGTAACCATGATCTGGATGCTTACTGCTAGGCTAATGGTGGCTGTTTGGGGGGGGGGGCTGTTTGGGCTGCGGGAGGGACTTTGGGAGGGGGAAAAGAGGGCTAGGGTTAGGGGGTACCTTGGAGAGGGAGATACAAGCCTAGGAGTCGTCACCTAGGGTTCCACGGAGTCGGCACCGTGCGATGATCGCTGGAATCCAGGATTTCTATTCTCCAAATTCTGCAATGCCTCCAATCAGCCCACTACTCTCATATTTATAATAAAAACAAAGCTAGGGCATCCCAATCAACGGCTATGATTGGTAGGGGGGAAATCCACTTAAATACAACAATAATAAACCAAAATATATAAAGTAATATATGAAATCGACCCGCAACACGATTCCGAACGCATCCACGGAGTCGGATCGTCGATCTGGGCACGCCATATATGGTGAGTCGCCAAATCAGCCCCGAATGGGCCCAAAGCTCGTCCTCGCCTCTGCTCCGCATCAACCTCCCCGGCTTGAAAGAATTCATCTCCCGATGAATAGGGGTCAGAATTCTCTCGCCGAATGCCAGGTAAAACTCGGAGAAGCCCGCCAGAGGTCGTCCAAGTGTCGTCGCTGAAAAGTGGCCTCGCCAATCAACTCCCCCTGACTGAAAAGTCGTCATCTCCGGTGAATGGAGACGGTCATATTGAAGTCGAAGTCCAGGGGCGAATCGATCAAGCTTTGCTGCAAGTACCCAGATATCATCAACGTCTGTAATAGGATTGTACCGACGGAATATGGTCTTCGTGATGCTCTCAACGCTCAACTCACGAGTGGTGGATCTCGGTGCGATCGGCGGCGCCGTGGGTAGAACCAAAGAAGACGAGTCCCCAGGTGGGTGGGTGTCAGAAGTGGGTGAGTAGTGGTGGTCATCAGACGTGGGTGGGCTATGCGGGTGGTAAGGCAACGAGAGTGGAGGTGTGGGCGGCTGGAAGTCCCCACTGCTTGGGTCCACATACTCGCGAGGCTCGTAGTACGGCCTCATATCTTCAACACTAAATACCAGGTGGATACCCATACTTGCAGGGACATCAAGATCGTAGTTGTTTGCTTCGATCTGTCTCATGATTATATAGGGATCCATTCGTCTAACGCTCAAGCTTTTAGCAAGCCTCGCACGGAGCCTCACAACGCAGATTCTCATCATCACCTGCTCGCCTTCATGAAGTACCTGCACTTGCCAATGAACATCCACATGTGATTTACAATATTTATTACCAATATGGATTATTCGTCGGACCGACTCATGATACACATGCGAACGATGAACAGACAACACAACAGGCTCATGCAAATGATGACAAAACGATTCAACAGACTCATGCAAATGATGTAAATGAGACACGACGGACACAATATACTCGCTATGGGAAAGGATAATATCCACTTGAACATCTACCAAAGGAGGCGGCCTATCAGGAGGCTCTTTCGGAGGAGTGTAGAAAAACTCATCTCGTGTGTGACGAATGCTCAGATGATCGTGAGAGACAACTATACTCAAATATGAGCTCATAAAGATCCAAGTGTCTCTCAGGGAACGTGACGCATCAGGGGGCTCACCAGGAGGTGTGTAAGAAAAGTCATCGCGAATGCGATGACCGCCTAAGTGAAAATCATGTGCACCGCCCAGAAGATGTGGCTCTATAGTGTAGTGAGTCCCCGAAAAGAAAGAGCCCGTCTGGTGGGTCAGCAGGTGGTGCATCCCAAAACTCAGCGAGAGTGCGATGTGTCATCAGGTGGTGCCTTAAATATTGGAAGCTCCTCACAATATCCATCCTCTGGGGAGGGGTCAGGGACGATAAAGGAAGAGGCTTCCATAAATCGATACTCATACATGCAAGGCTCACCTGAATCTCATCCTCATCAGGATGTGGCGGATCATCTGGAGGCTCAACTAGGGGTTCATCATAGAACTCGTCACTAGGGTCATTGTCCTCCAGATGAGTACCATCGTGAGGGGTGGTGTCCCCGTGAATGGGTGACATAGCCACTATAGGATCAACACCAGGCTCTGGGCTCTCAGTCGGGATGTGACTCAGAGCAATGACAATGGGAGGGCGACATAGACCTATACTCAAGAATGGATCTGTAGGTGCGGTGCCAGGAAGTGGGTCTGTGGTTGGGGTACTAACTAACCCAGTGGATGGCAGAGGAAGAGGTGTGGGCGAGGGACACAACACTACAGACTCAATAGGCCGCTCAGGTTCGCTCACAGTCGAGGTGACAAAAGACGGGTCAGAAACAAGAGATAAGTCACTCACTGGGCTAAGCTCCTCACTGGGGTGAGAGCAATCCGTATCAGGTATCACTTCTACCATGTCTGACGGAACAATGGTAGGCAGAGTGGTGTCCTCGGTGCGGGAGGAGCTCATACTGCGGAGGTCAAAGTGAGGATCCAACCGACCAGCTCTTGTGGATCTCAAAGACTGTTCGTAATGAAGGGCAAGCTGATACGTCTGCTCGAGGGACTTCGAGCTATGATAAACCACCTCAGTACGAATGTCTAATCGAAGGCCAGACCGAAATCTGCAAGAGGTCATGGCGGGGTCCTCTCGGATATCGCTCCTCACAACTAACTCATCAAAGCGATCCCTGTACTCAGCCTTGCTGAAGGGAAAATAATTGGTCGAGCAAGCGACTCCGATACGACGAAGGCAGATACCTTTGACACAATATACGTTTCATGTCCACCCAACTAGTGACGCGATGTAGACGGTCTCGCTCGCGTGTCCTCTCAATGCTAGCCCAATATGCCCTCGCCTGATCTAAAAGTCTAAGTTTCGCAAACTTGACGCGACACTCACCGAATAACTCAAAATGATCAAGATAGTACTCCATATCCATGTGCCAATAACTGAAAGACTCGGGACTCGATGAGCCGTCAAAGGAAGGGGCAGCAGTACGAAACTGAATCTCAAGATCTCTCTCGGAACGACGATCCTCATAATAATCATTCCTAAGGTAACTGAGTCGTGTCGAAGGATCAACACGATCCGCTCGCGTGTACGGATACGAACGACGACAATCATCATATTGATCGTCTCTAGCATAGTTGGGTCGTGTCGGTGGGTCAACACGATCTCTGAAAGTGGTGTACTGCGTTCGCGAATAATCATCGTAGTATCGTGAGGGTCTCCCTGAAGGGGATCTATGAGGGTGGGTGCAAGTGGACTCAAGACCTCCAAAGTGAGGGGAGGAATAATTGTGACACCTAGACATAATGAAAAACCTATAGACTCTACGACTGCGTATCGAAAACTGCGCACAACCTCGCTTTGATACCAATTGACGCAGGACAAATCTATAGGCGGCGAGATAACCGTGACATAACACTACATGCTATGCAAAGCCCGACAGGTTAAATCATAATTGAATAATAAATAATAATGTCCCACGCAGATAATTCACAGCAAGATAGAATAATTAAATTAGGGAGAAACAGGTTACGGCTTTCCTCCGCGTGGAGGGCCAAAGCACGAGCGCGCGGCGAATAAACCCTGCAAATCACAATAATAATCTAACAAACAACTACCACGCAAGATATTCAAAATAAGTACAAGATCCAATCCAACATAAATATGCTGAAAATAATATTCCAATACAACGAGAACTCACAACGTAGTGGGCTGACCAAGGCAATGAAAAATTCGGAGCCAGACATGCGTGTACGACGATCCGAGGTGGAACCGTTGATGTGGAAATGGGGGAGGTGGCTGTCCTCGGCGGTGGATGATGGAATCGGACCGGAAATGGATAGATCTGGACACGTAGGTATGGATCCGGGCGGGGTGGATAGATCCACTGTTTTGAGGGCTAATCCGGACTAGGGAATGATGGATGGATGGGGAGAAGGGCTATATGAGTTGGTGGGCTGCGCCAAAAAGAGGCTACAGAAGTCTAGAATTGGAGTTTTGCATTGGTGAGCTGCTGTAGTGGATGGATCGGGCCTCCTGGCTTGGGATTTTGAATTCCTGGGCGGTATTGAGGGTGGAGTGATAGTGGGGGGTCACGATTAAGGAAATTGGGAGGGAACCATGATCTGGATGCTTACTGCTAGGCTATACAGGAGATTCACGTGGTTCTGCCAGGGGGGCAGGCGGCGGCTTGCTGGAAGGAGGGCTTGGAGGCAGGCGGTGGAATAGGAGGGGAAAACTATAGGTTATGAATAGTAAATTTCATTTTTGAATTGTGACAAAATGGTGATTTTTTGGACAGCCAATGGTGGCTGTTGGGGGGGGGGGGGGCTGTTGGGGCTGCGGGAGGGTGTTGACGCCAGGAAAATCCTGACCTCAAGATTCGGACCGATACAGCCGGAGGCTACTCGCCCAGCAGCCCAACGAGATGGCTTGGCTGGCAACGACGAAGAAGCTAGAAGAGCAACAAACAGGACCCCGGGTGCTGCGGCAGGGAGGTCCCACCACGTACCCAGAAGCTCAAGAGAGTCTTCCCCTCCAAAACCAAAGTGTCCGATCTTGGTACAGGGAAGGCACCGACTTGGCTAGAAGCAAGGGAGACGGGCTCGAGAGTTCGGAAATCGGGATCCAAAAGCTCAAGTCCAGGTGCCAATCCAAGTACCCCTGGGGTCCTATTTATAGGAAAACCAAAGGGTAGGGGGGGCTTTTTATAGCCCACCCCCCAACCCGGCGACTATGGGATACTCGGCGAGTACTTACGCCATAGTCGCCCATCTGGCGAGTATTGGGTGCTGCTCGCACACGCCGGGCCAATTCTCGCCTAGGTCTTCTGCCGCTTTCCTGCGCTCGACGAACTCCTCTTGTCAATACTCGCCTATCTGGCGAGTAACCTGCATACTCGCCAGGGTCTTTTCTGCTTCTGTCTTGGACTGCTGGTCTCTGTGTTGACCATTTGACCTTTGACTTCTGTCTACGTGGCCTTGGGTGGGTCCACCCTCGGAGAATGAGGGTTGTACACAATCCCCGCTCTTTGCGAGTAATGTAGTTGCTCGGAAAGAATCATCCAACCTTCATTCGACGAGATTCCCTACTGGCGACTATTGTCTTATACTCGCCATCTTGCTGGCCGACGCTCGAACTCTATAAATAGAGGGGCAGGGGTCTCTGGTGGCACGACTTTTCTAAACTCGCTCAAGATGGCGCGCGACTATGTTGCAGAAGCTAAGGTGGCCATGGCTGGTCTTGTGGGCATGTTCGATGTTCCCTCGATCCCTCCACGCCTAGGTCCCGAAGTTGATGACTTCCTTGCTACCAAGAAGAGGAAGAGGCTTGCGAAGAAGAAGAAGAAGAAGCAGGAGAAGAAGAAAGCCGCTGGAGAGGATGTCGCCGCCCCTTTGGGCGACCAACACCAGTAGCTGCTGGACAAGATGGGGCTGTCTAACGAGCGCAACTCGCCGGCCGCTGTTCCTCCTGCTCCAAATGTCGTCGAGGGGGCGAGCATGCTTGGGACCTCGGCCCAGAATCAACCGGAGAATCTCGCTCCTGCACGAGGTGGGAGCTACCTACTCGCCACCTCCTTGATTAGTCTCAACTTGGTTTGTAATGCTAAATGCCTCTTCTATGCTCGCAGATTCGTCTACCATCGGTGCTCAGGAGGAGCCTTTGGTCGTACCTCCTCTGAGATCGCCGCCCATGATCTCGCCTAGGGGTGGTGGGCGCTCGACGCGAGTTCTCCACAGCTCTTTGCTGGAGAAGAGGCCGATGAGCGAGCAACAGGCTCCTCTGGCGGGCAGCATGCTTCCGTCATCAGTGGCGACTTCTAAGCCATTCCCGACAAGTCCTTCCATCCGCCGGAGAGCGTCTTCGGGGCTTCTCTCCTAAGTGAGAGCGGCGAGAAACTGCTCGAGTCCTTCAAGAATCGCCGCCTTGACGTGGTGTTCTGGAGTAAGCGAGTAGATGAACTCGCTGAGGTGTTCCCGGGCGAAGGTAACCTACCATGCGAGTATTTGTTATACTCGTTCTTCATCTTCAATCTGGCGACTAACTGGAGATGTCTTTCTTTTTGCTGCAACAGTCCACACTCTGCCACGCGAGCTTCTCCCTATGGCGGTGAAGGCGGCGGCTTCCATACAAGGAGGTGCAGGGACCTCCGCTCATGGGGATGGGGTTTCCTCGCCCATTGATTTGTCGCCAGGAGGCGATGAGGCCTTGATCGTCGGCGACGGTTCCGGGCCTTCCAAGAAGAGGAAGGAGAGGGGCGAGCCCTCCGACCCCTCGCGGAAGAAGAAGGAGGTCGCTCATAAGGACCTCGGCAAGAAGGCGGACGCTTCTGAGGCTGGCAAGCCTTACGCCCACCCGAATTTCAACCTCGGCGGGCGTGGCGAGGACGCCTATGGTCGCCCCTTGGTGACCTGGTCGGAGAGCGCACACGTGGTGTCTCTAAGCTCCAACCTCCCGCCATGGTCGAAGGACTGGGAGGACAAGGGCGAGGGCTTCGACGTGCTCCACGCCAGGATGCTGAGAGACTGTGGGAGGAGTCTTCCGAGTATCTGGCTCACCAGACCTCGCGATCTCTGCTGCGATCTGCCGAGCTGGCTCATTCGACAGCAAGGCGATTGCTTGAATATGAGGGGGTGATCCGGACCCAGTGCAAGAAAATGATCGCCATGGGGACCAAAGAGAAGGAGCATGAGGTACTCGCTTCGTTCCTTTACTCGCTTCTGGGATACTCGCCATTTTGCCGAATATTTTGCTTACTTTTTGCGTCTTCTCGCTTTTGCAGGCCGCCGAGGTGGAGATGGCGAAGAAGGTATCCCAGCTGGAGAAGGAGCTGGACAACACCCGACTGGCTTTGGAGGCCTCCCAAGTTCGCATTGCCGAGCTGGAAATTCGGCCTGCCGAGCAACAACCAACCACGGCGGGCCCCTCCAGGGTCGGTAAGCAGATTAGGATGCACGACGACGATATGCCTCGCATTCGTCGGGAGATCACACGAGCCACTGGGACTGTCATCCTGAGCCAACTGAAGGCAGACGATCTTCTGAAGCCGGCGGCGATGGAGTTGACAGTGGTGGACCTCATCCCGGCGCTGCTCGCCGAGGAGTCCACCTCCCCCTTGCGAGTATCTCCCCAGCTGTCCAGTGACTCCGAGGACGATGATTCTGAGGACGAGGATGATGATGATGGTGATGATGATGCAGATGTAGACATTGATGACGAGGATGACGCCTAATCGCCTGGGCACCCTTTTTGCTCGCCCGGCGACCTTTTGTAAACCCTTTGAAGATTTTTTGTAATTTATACCATACAGATAAATGAAAGGACAAGGTTTTTTGCTCGCCTGTTTCTTCTTGTACTTGCTTCCTTTCTTGAATGTCGCTTAGGCTCCTAGGCTGGAGCCGGGATTGAGTGCTCGCTAGGCTCTTAGGATCGAGGCGCGGTTGAATGCTCGCTTTTCGTTAGTGCTCACATGTGGATACTCGCTCCTGCATACTCGTACTTGCATGCTCGCACATATATACTCGCCCATGCACTCGCACCTGCATACTCGCCTTTTTTCAAAGGTACCTTTTGATAGAGTCGAGCTGTGAAGGGCACTTGGAGGGTCCCGAGGGACACATGCTCTCAAGGCCTTGCCTTGCACCTGGTGAAGAGTTCATTAGGATCACTCAATAATAATGGGGTTTTTAAGGGAAAAAAGATAGGGAATGGAAGTCGGGGAGGTCCGGAGGGACATATCATCCCGAGGCCTTCATCCTACTTGGATGCCGGATGTCGACGAAGAATGACGTCAAGTAGGGAATGGCGGTCGGGGAGGTCCAAGGGGACACACCATCCCGTGGTCTCCATCCTACTTGGATGCCAGAATGTCTCCATTTTTTGGTCGGTCGAATCGGTCTTGCCCTTTCCCAAGTTGGAATGTCGGCTTCCAGACTTTCCCCTGGTAATCTCTCTAGTCGGACGAGAAGTGCGGTCGGTGGGAACCGCGACCAACGTGCAAGGGGGGAGCTGATCTCGACCATCATTGCAGAGGTTTGGACTTAAGGGAACGCACACCCGAGGCACTGTCCCATCATCCGTTCTGAGTTTTTACGAGGGTTAAGTCAGAGGCTCGTTTTCCAACTTGCGGCGTCGAATGTTGATGCAGGACGACGTCAAGCAGGGAGTGGCAGTCGGGGAGGTCCAAGGGGACACACCATCCCGAGGCCTCCATCCTACTTGGATGCTGGATGTGGATCAAACCTGCTTCCTGTTGCTCAATAATTTAGCAGGGAGTTAAGCATATTTAAGCACACCAACTCGCATGATCGGACACAACAATTTAGGAAACAGATTGCTTTACTGCGAGCTTTCAGCTCTCGAGGGTACACGACGCCTTTATTCAAGGGTCCCCTGAGCTAGTTAAATCGATCATCTCTTCGCCGAATCGGGAGGTCGGCGTCCAGACTTTTTCCTGGTAATCTCTCCAGTCGGACGAGAAGTGCGGTCGGTGGGAACCGCGGCCAACGTGCGAGGGGGGAGCTGATCTCGGCCGCCATTGCAGAGGCTTGGACTTAAGGGAACGCACACCCGAGGCACTGTCCCATCATCCGTTCTGAGTTTTTACGAGGGTTAAGTCGGAGGCTCATTTCCCAACCTAGCATGGAGATCGACTTCACTGGCCTCCTTTCTTTAAAGACTTCTCTGGGGTAGGAAGGACTGCCTCGTCCCATGTTTCAGGGAGATGTAAATTTTTATTTATACATAAATGAATTTACAAGGGGGAGCATGTACATTCCCTCTTAGGCATAAAACCTTTTCAGGTCATCGCCGCTCCAGGTGTTCCCAAGCAGCTCGCCTTCCTGGTTCTGCAAGCGGTACCCTCCTGTTAGGAGTGCTTCCTGGATGATGAAGGGTCCTTCCCAGTTTGGGTTAAGCTTCCCGACGGCTGCTGATCTTCCTGCCGCGTCCACCTTTTTTAGGACCAGGTCACCTGCTTGGAAGTGCTTGAGGCGGACATTTTTGTCGAAATGTCTTGCCATTCGGCGCTTGATCTCTTCTTGCCTAGCTGAGGCCAGGTCCCGCAGCTCTTCTATATAGTCGAGGGATAACTTCTGCGCTTCTTCATTCTCTAATTGCCATGCTTCATTTCTGTCTTCGGCGGCTACCACCCTTGGGCTTCTGACTTCGAACTCTACTGGAAGGAGAGCTTCCGACCCGTGAGAGAGCTTGAATGGTGTCTCCCCGGTGGCTGAGCTAGGAGTGGTCCTCAAAGCCCATAGGACCGAGGGGAGCTGGTCCGCCCAACTACCTCTCAGGTTCTCCACTTTCTTCTTTAGTAGATTGATGATCAGCTTGTTGGCGGCCTCCACTTGACCATTGCTCCTGGGATGGTGTACGGGGGCGAATCGAAGATCAGTTCCCAGCTGCCTGCAAAAACCATCCAATTCTAAGCTGGCAAACTGGGGACCGTTGTCGGTGACGATGGCGAGAGGGATTCCAAATCTGCAGACGATCTCCCCCAGATGAAGTTCTTCACGACTTGAGAGGTGGTCTTGGCCAAAGCTTTGGCCTCAATCCACTTGGAGAAGTAGTCGATCATGACGAGAACGAACTTCCTCTGGCCACTTGCTTGAGGAAAAGGGCTGATCAAGTCCATCCCCCAAATGGCGAACGACCATGGGGCGGTGATTGATCGGAGCTGCTGGGCTGGCTGCAACTGAAGGGGGGCGAAGAGCTGACACTTCTGACACTTCTTCGAGAAGGTCTCAGCATCCTTTCGGATAGTAGGCCAGAAGTAACCTTGCCTCAGGATCCTTTGCTCTAAAGTGCGAGTCCCAGAATGGATTCCACACTCTCCCGAGTGGATCTATTCCAATACTCGGGGTACTTCGTCTTCAGAGACACATCAGGCCAGGGGGCCTGAGATGGTTTTGCGGTACAGCTCTCCGCTTTGTAGTAAATAGTACGCCACTTTGTACTGAAATCTTCTTTGATCCCCTTCGCCCGCTGGGAGCTGGCCGCTGGCCAGGAAGGCCATAAAGGGATCCATCCATGAAGGGCGCTGCTCGATCTCCATCATCTCTCCCTCTTCAATGGATGGGCGAAATAGCTCGGTAATAGTTCCTCCAGCCCTCGGCCCATACTTGGCTAAGCGATCCGTTGCCGAGTTCTCTTCTCTTGGCATATGCTCGACGAAGAAGGACTGGAAGCCTCCAATCAACCCTTTCACCTTTACTAAGTACTTCTGCAGGATGGTGTCGCGCACCTCGAACTCTCCTCGAATCTGCGACGCGACCACCATCGAATCCGTGAAAGCCCGGACATCACGGATCCCCAACTCTTTGGCAAGGCGCAAGCCTGCCACTATGGCCTCGTACTCTGCTTGGTTGTTTGTGACGGGGAAGAGGATCTCGACGGCTTGCTCGATCCTTGTTCCCTGTGGGCTGACGAGCATGATGCCCACTCCCACAGAACTTCTGCCCGAAGCTCCGTCCACGAACATCTTCCATGGAATTGGATTGAGAGCTTCTTCCCCTGGTTCCGCTTCTACCGAGAAGTCAGCCAAGAAGTCTGCTACCGCCTGGGCCTTGATCGCCACCCGGGGTGAGAAGGAAATGTCGAACTCGTTGAGTTCTACCGACCATTTCGCTAACCTCCCTGAATGCTCCACTCCCTCTAGGACATTTCGGAGAGGATGATCAGTTACAACCCGGATGGAGTGAGTATGAAAGTAAGGTCGGAGCTTCCGCTCCGACACCACCAGGGCGAAAGCAAGCTTCTCCAGGATCGGATATTTCAATTCCGCCTTCTTCAACACCCGACTGACATAGTAGATGGTCAGCTGCTTCCTTCCTTCTTCTCGGACCAACACGGAACTTACTGCCTCTGCTCCTATTCCCAGGTAGATGAGCAGGTCTTCGCCTTCCTTCAGGCTCTGAAGGAGAGGTGTCTGAGTCAACTGCTACTTCAGTCTTTCGAACGCCTTCTCACATCCTTCGGACCACTCAAAACTTTCAGTTTTGCGGAGTGTCTTGAAGAATGGAGAGCACTTCTCCCCGACCTTCGATAGGAAGCGGCTAAGACCAGCCAGCCTTCCTGTCAACCTTTGAACTTCCTTCATTGTCTTTGGGGACGGCATCTCCAGGATCGCCCTAACCTTGTCGGGGTTAGGCTCTACTCCCTCCGGGGTAAGGAGATGCCCCATGAACTTTCCTCTTCCAGCTCCAAAGACGCACTTCACCGGATTGAGTCTCATCTTGAATTTCCTCAGCGCCGCGAAGGTCTCCACCAGATCAGCTACGTGTTCCTGGACGCTCTTATTTTTGATCAAGAGGTCGTCCACGTACACTTCCAGGTTCCTCCCCTTCTGCTCCTTGAAGATGTGGTCCATTATCCGCTGGTAGGTAGCTCCTGCATTCTTTAACCCGAAGGGCATCATCTCGTAGTTGTAGCAGTCATCATCGATGATGAAGGAGACATCGCGGAAATCGGGGGGATGCATCCGGATCTGGTGGTATCCTGAAAACGCATCAAGGAAACTCATCACAGAAAAACCGACGGCTGAATCAACCAGCGCGTCGATTCAAGGTAGGGGATAACAATCCTTAGGGCAGCTTTTATTCATCAAAGAGAAATCAACACACATCCTCCAGCTACCCTCCGCTTTCTTTACCATTACAACATTGGAGACCCAGCCTGGGTACTGGATCTCCGATACAAAGCCTGCATCGAGCAGCTTCTTCACCTCCTCCCGGATTGGCTTGGCCAAGATGGTGGCGCTCCTCCTCTTCTTCTGGCGGACGGGCTGGACCGCGGGATCCATGTTGAGGCGATGGCATGCAACCTCAGGATCGATTCCTGGCATCTCGGCGGCACTCCAAGCAAAGATGTCGACGTTCTTTTGCAGACACACCGCCATCTCGATCTTTTCCTCAGTCTTCAGCGACCCGCCGATCTTCAGCAACCCAGGTACTCCTGCAGCGGAGAGTACCTCGATTTCTTCAACTTCTTCAGCCACCTCCAGCCTGGCCGGGCTCTCCAACACCCTTCCGAACTCTTCCACGTCAGTCATCCAGCTGATGGTACTGACGGCGCTGAGATAGCACTCCCGAGCGGCTCTTGGATCGCTCCTGATCCTCACCTGGACATCTCCCTGGCAGTACTTCAAGCACAGGTGGTATGAGGATGGGACGGCCTTGAAGGCATTGAGAAGTGGCCTCCCGAAGATAGCCCTGTAACAGCTCGGGGCGTCGACGATGACAAATCGACAGCTGATGGAGGTGCCACCGAGCGTTACAAGGAGATCTGCTCCTCCTTCCACCTCTTTCTTCTCTCCGGAGAAGCCGAAGAGGGGACCATCGGCTGCCCGAACCCTTGCTGCTCCGACTCCCAGTCCGTCAAACGTCCCCTTGAAAATGACGTTTACGGAGCTACCATTATCGATCAGAATCCGATCAACGGTGAAGTCCTCTACTGCGGCTTGGATCACGAGGGCATCATGGAAGAGATTCTCATTCCCTAACATGTCCTCCTCTGAGAAGGTGATCTCCTCCATCGGGGGCGGTGCTTGCGAGGTCGAGGCGACGCTCCTGCGATAGATCTGATGGAGGCTCCCCTTGCGGGAAGCTTCCAGCCCTGCTCCCCCATGGATCACTCCGACTCTGCCTCCCTGAACCAGGTTTCCTCGACCTCCCTGGTCGACCCGGTCTTCATTCCTCCTTCGAGCGACGGCTTGTACTGCCGGCGGCTCGACAGGGGCTTCGATTCTTCGATGCTCCCCTCCACCTTCTCCTGCTGCTAGCCTCCTTCTGGCTTCCCAAAAGTCTGGGCAAGCCATCATCGCATGCCCTTCTGCCTGGTGGTAGTCACAGTAGAGGGGAACCTCTTCCGCCTGCTGCCTTCTCTGCCACTGCTTCTTCCTTCCTTGACGGCGGCCACGCCCGGCTACCACCATCGCTTCATCTCTCCTCCTCTCCTGACGCCTCTCCGGCTGACGAAAGGATCTTCTCTCCGGGGATCTTCCCCTTTGATCCCGACGCTGGTGCCGTCCAGTCGGCCTCCAAGGTGGCCGGTTGACGGGGACCTGATAGCGCCTTTCCTCCTCCTGACGCTCCGGGGTCACGATGGGCCTCCTCTCATCGCTCCTC
Organism: Dactylorhiza incarnata; assembly: GCA_033032865.1. NCBI lineage: Eukaryota > Viridiplantae > Streptophyta > Magnoliopsida > Asparagales > Orchidaceae > Dactylorhiza > Dactylorhiza incarnata. The sequence continues at coordinate 3,826,873 of JAWHQI010000040.1, read as the reverse complement.
CGGGCTTCCTCCCTCCAGGGCTCCTCCTTTTTCTTCTCTTCTCCTTTCTTCGCTCCGCTCCGGCCTCTTCCTTTCCGCCCTCCGGGGCTCTTCTCTCTTCCTCTTCTCAGGGATCCTATCCCTCTCTTCTTCCTCACCTCTGGTCACCCTAGCAAGCCTGGCCAAGAAGTCAGGGTTGGAAGCCTCTCCTCGGACAAACTTGTTGGCCCTCTGAATGAGGTTGTCATAGGAATAGGGAGGATTCCTACTGAGCTCCAACTTGAAGAGGCCTTGCCTTATACCGAACGTCAAGGCCAGCAACAGGATGTTGCTATCCACCTCCTGGATCTGCAGCACCTCCTCTTGAAAGCGCTCGATGTAGGCTCCCAACGCCTCATCCGGCCTCTGTACCAGATAGAACAGGGCCGTTGCTTCCTTCTTCAGCTTCCGGGCCGTGGCGAACCAGGTTGTCACTCCACGGCACAGGTCTTCAAAGCAGTAAATCGAGCCGATGGGCAACTGGTGGAACCAGTCCCAGGCCTTTGCCCGGAAGGTGATGGCAAATAGTCTGCACTTAAAGGCATCCGACATGGTTCGGATAGAGACTATATCCTCGAACCACTGGATGTGCCGGACAGGGTCATCCCTCCCTGAATAATAATTCAGCACGGGGTCCCTGAACCCTTCTGGCACGGGCGCGGCAAGGATTTCCTCGCAGAAGGGGCTCCTCCCTCATGCCCGTCGACGATCCTCCACTTGGCGAGTATCACCACCATACTCGCCATAGGGGCGAGTATCACCACCATACTAGCCATAGGGGCGAGTATCCTGATACCTCGCCTGCTTTTCTGTCTCGCGGAAACGGATCCCTTGCGAGGTCTGCTGGTAGAACTGTGACCTCCTTGGTCGCTCGGTCTCCTCCTCTACATGCTCCTTTCCTGCTCGCCGAGGGGGACTCCCTCCCTCGGTCAGAACCGGGCGATGCGGCGAGGTCGCCGTGACCTCGGCGCGTAGTTGAAGCGCTGCTCGCATGGTCCCTTCCATGCGCTGCGCGAAGGCCTCGAAAACTGCCAACGTCACGAACTCGCCGCTCGCGGACGAGTTGCCAACTACCTCCTCATGGTCGCCAACTATGACCATCTCGCCTTCTTACTGAACTTTCCTTCTCTGACTACGGTCCACGCTCACCGCACCAAAGTGTTGACGCCAGGAAAATCCTGACCTCAAGATTCGGACCGATGCAGTCGGAGGCTACTCGCCCAGCAGCCCAACGAGATGGCTTGGCTGGCAATGACGAAGAAGCTAGAAGAGCAACAAACAGGACCCCGGGTGCTGCGGCAGGGAGGTCCCGCCACGTACCCAGAAGCTCAAGAGAGTCTTCCCCTCCAAAACCAAAGTGGTCGAGCTTGGTACAGGGAAGGCACCGACTTGGCTAGAAGCAAGGGTGACGGGCTCGAGAGTTCGAAAATCGGGATCCAAAAGCTCAAGTCCAGGTGTCAATCCAAGTACCCCTGAGGTCCTATTTATAGGAAAACCAAAGGGTAGGGGGGCTTTTTATAGCCCACCCCCAACCCGGCGACTATGGGATACTCGGCGAGTACTTACGCCATAGTCGCCCATCTGGTGAGTATTGGGTGCTGCTCGCACACGCCGGGCCAATACTCGCCTAGGTCTTCTGCTGCTTTCCTACGCTCGACGAACTCCTCTGGTCAATTCTCGCCTATCTGACGAGTATTACCTGCATACTCGCCAGGGTCTTTTCTGCTTCTGTCTTGGACTGCTGGTCTCTGTGTTGACCCTTTGACCTTTGACTTCTGTCTACGTGGCCTTGGGTGGGTCCACCCTCGGAGAATGAGGGTTGTACACAATAATACCGCCCAGAATTTGAGTTTTGCATTGGTGAGCTGCTATAGTGGATGGATCGGGCCTCCTGGCTTGGGATTTTGAATTCCTAGGCGGTATTAAGGGTGGAGTGATAGTGGGGGGTCACGATTAAGGAAATTGGGAGGGAACCATGATCTGGATGCTTACTGCTAGGCTATACAGGAGATTCACGTGGTTCTGCCAGGGGGGCAGGCGGCGGATTGCTGGAAGGAGGGTTTGGAGGAGGCGGTGGAATAGGAGGGGAAAACTATAGGTTATGAATAGTAAATTTCATTTTTGAATAGTGACAAAATGGTGATTTTCTGGACAGCCAATGGTGGCTGTTTGAGGGGGGGTGTTGGGGCTGCGGGAGGGAGTTTGGGAGGGGGAAAAGAGGGCTAGGGTTAGGGGGTACCTTGGGGAGGGAGATACAAGCCTAGGAGTCGTCACCTAGGGTTCCACGGAGTCGGCACCGTGGGATGATCGCTGGAATCCGGGATTTCTATTCTCCAAATTCTGCAATGCCTCCAATCAGCCCACTACTCTCTTATTTATAATAAAAACAAAGTTAGGGCATCCCAATCAACGGCTATGATTGGATGGGGGAAAATCCACTTAAATACAACAATAATAAACCAAAATATATAAAGTAATATATGAAATCGACTCGCAACACGAATCCGAACGCATCCATGGAGTCGGATCGTCGATCCGGGCACGCCATATATGGTGAGTCGCCAAATCAGCCCCGAATGGGCCCAAAGCTCGTCCTCGCCTCTGCTCCGCATCAGGTTTGCTACCAGTGTGGGCAGATAGGGCATATGAAGGCAATTTGCCCGCAGTTCCAGCCCTCGATGCAGTCGGTTCCTCCACAGGCTCTGCCACCGCCGCAGTTGCAGCCTTTGGATAAAGGAAAGGATAAACTAATCGTGGTGAGCGAGGGAGAAGCTCAGTCTTCAACCCCGGTGTTCTTAGGTTAGATTCTGATTCAGTTAATAGCTTCCTCACTATTTCGATTTCTGTTCAGCTGGCTATGCGTGCGTTTTTTTGGGAAGTTAAGATAATTAACCGACGAGCACGCGTTCTTTTGATTGTGGTGTTATCCACTTGTTCGTGGCTAGGATCTTTGTAATTGTCATTTCTTGACTCCCGATCAAGTTAGTGATGTGTTTCGTGCTATGTTTTCCCTCGGGTGACTCAGTGGCGTTAAACCATTCCTTTAATTTGATTTCGATAGTATGTCGATTGAAAGTGCCTGATTCAGAAGATGTTAGTATGATTTTTTTTGGGGCATGGATTGGAGATCTTGTTTGGCGTTGTAGACCGGTGCGGGGATAAACGCCTGGTCTTCTTGTTGGATATTGACCAACCCTTGAGTGTGTTTGGATTCCCGTATCAAGATTCTCCGGTTATTTCTGCGGTTCGTTCTCGTCAATCCTTAGAGTCTGGCAGCGAGTCTTTTCTCATTTTGTTTCTGTTCTGGAAACTTCTCTCCTTGTGCCGCGTGTTCTGTTGTGTGAGGGTTTTCAAATGTTTCTCCGTCTAGTCTTCCCGGTCTTCTCCTTGAGAAAGAGGCGGAGTTTGTTTTAGGTATTGAGCCAGACACCTGTCTTTTTGCCAAAGCACCTTGTCGCATGGCCCTGCGTGAGCTCGGAGAGTGTTTCTGGAAGATTGTGAACAAATTGTATAGAGTTGAATGAGGTGACTATCGAGGTAAATGTTCATCACCTCGAATAGATGATTTGCTTGATCAGTTGCGAGATGGATCCATGTTCTTGGAGATTGGCCTTCGTTTAGACTTTTAGTTGTGAAGGATCTGTGAGTCGGATGTTTCACGGTCTGCCTGTTCGTTCCCGTTATGGGCTTTATTTTGAGATCTTAGTGTCGACCTTTGATTTAGCTAATGTCTCCTCTGCCTTCATGAATTCGATGAATAGAGTGTTAAGAGATTTTCCAGACCATCTTGTGGCCGTCCTTAGAAGTGGTGTTTGATACACTCTAAGAGTGCAGAGGATCATGCTGAGCATTTGTGAATGGGTGCGGTCTACGTTGTGAGAGCGCAAGTTGTTTGCCAAGATGAGCAAGTACAAGTTTTGGATGTATTTAGTTACCTATTCGGGTCATGTTATTAATGAGGATGAGCTTTCGACGGACCCAGTATAGATCGCTGAGTGATTGGTTTGTAAGATATTTACAACATCCAAGGAAATAGGGAATCTTTGTAGGATTGGAAGGATAATATAGAAGACTTGTGTAATGATTCTTGTGATTATTCGCGTCTCGGGTTAGATTTATGTAGGAGAATTCAACTTTTGTTGGGGTGACTAGTGCGAAGGAGCCTTTCAGAAAATCGAAGAGAAGATTGAGCACTGCTCCAGTTTTGATCTTACCTCGAAGGAGTGGTGTACTGTTTATATAGATGAGTTGTACGTTGAGCCCAGGTATGTCTCGAAAAAAAATGTGATCGCATATGGTTTGAGGCAATCGAAGATTCATGAAGAGAATTATCATGCGCATGATTTGGAATTTCCCCAGTAATCTAGGCATTGAAGCTTGGAGATTATTTTAGTATGACGTGTTGTGTAAGGTTTACGGACCATAAGAATTGAAGCATATCTTCGCTCGGAAGGAGTTGATTCTGCGCCAGAGAAAATGAATAAAATATATTGCGAATTCTGGCATTGTCATTCGTTACCACCCGGATCCTACTAGGATGTATAGAGATTTGAAGCATGGTGTTTGCTAGTATTAGTTTTTGTTATCGGTTTGATGAGGTCTTCCCGGAGACACAAATTTTGTGTAAGCTATCGTGAATGGATGAATAAAATATGCCTTTAAGTTTTGAGTCAGATCGAAACACCAAGTTTTTTTTTGTCGCGTATCTGGCCGAGTTTGCTAGAAGCTTCGGGTTCTGAAAGTTAATCAGGCTTTTGAAGAAATGAGTTTTTTTTGTAGCGACGTCTGGGGTGCGCCCTGTTGGGTTGGCCCAGGTCGTTACATAAATTAGTGCATCAAGGTTCCTGTTTTTAGGCTGAAATTGCATGCTTCTTTCCCAGGTGCTTGCGTTGGGTTCGCGTGAGCCAGTTGTGATAGTATGTTTGTAGTTCTCGTCAAGTACATGACTCGGTGCCCCAGCAGCAGCCAAATCCTTCTTGTGTCGAGTAATCTGTCAGTATTCAGAGACGCAAAGCTAAGTGCTGAGAAAAAATCTTATCCTCAGTTGTTCCCCTAATCTTCTTCGGTGAGTGTTTTCCTCTTTTTTGTTCGAGTTATTTGTTAAAGTTTCGGGACGAAACTTCTTTTTAGGGGGAGTGGCTGTAACGCCCCTGAATTTTTGGCTATATTTGGAAATATATTGATGACGTCATAATGACGAAGGGCGTTACGCTAGCGCGAAGTTAGCGGTGCGCGGTCGTTTGCGCGTTTTAGCATCCGTTCGGTCAAGTCGGCCAAATTTTGAAACTACCCGTAATTGGAAAATTTTACGTTAGAAAATTAGATTATTTAATTTTAGGAAGGCCCTTAAAGTTTCGTGGCGATCCGAGCGATTTTAGAGCCTCGACAAATTTTTAGAAGATTTGCATGCTTTTGGCGTTGCCGTAAACTTCGGAAATTTATATCTCGAGATCGGTACGTCGGATTTTGATTCCGACTTCGCCGTTGGATTCGTAGCACCGGCGTTCACCTTTGATGCGAATTTCGTCGGTTTCAACATTCATTTAATTTTGATAATAATATAATATTATTATAATTATTATTATTATTACGATAACATAATATATACATTATCGTTTAAAATTATCGAATACTTTAATAAATGTTTATCATCCTTCATCCTTTAATAAACGAATCCAATAAACGAATCCTTTAATAGACGAATCGTTTATAATAATTATTATTATGTTATAAAGAATGGCTTTTCGTCGATAGTGTATAGACGAACCGAAATCTATCTTAATTATTATTATTATTATTACCATTAATATTAATAATAATAATATTATTATTACTATTAATATTATATATATGTATACGTAAGCCCCCACACCTCCTCACCTTCATCCTTACCCGACCGAACCAGAGAGCGAGGCCGAGAGGAGAGCTTCCCGTTCGTGATCCTTGCGGTCGCTGCCGGCGGAGCTCCGGTGGGCGAAATCTCAAATCGAGCATAGATTCGGAAAGCCCTCGGCGAGAGCTTCGCGCTCGTTGTGAGTATTTCCCATTTCTTGGACTTTTTCACGCTAGGATTTTTCGCCCTAACCCCCGTTTGGCCGTATTTCTGTAGATCCTTCCTCCTCGTGTCTTCTTTTGGGCCGATCTACGGCGAGGAGCTGTGCGGTGGACGATTCCGGCGATTTCAAGGCAAGTGGTGTTCCGCTTGCTTTCTTCCTTTTTTTTATCGTCTCTGATTGTTATTTATGCTAGTAGAAATTGTGTATGGATCTACCTATTCGTTTTGTCTCGTTTGCCCAAGGATTTCGTGTGTTGATTCATTAAATGGTATGTTTGTCGAGGTGATGCTCGTCGGAAACCTTGTCGTTTTCCGATGGAGTTTCGTAGTCGGAAGCCTCATCGTCTCCTATCATGTCATTTGTGCGTCGTACCTCTTGCTAGTCGTATTGGTTGGATTGACCCGTCGGTTGCCGAAGTAAATCGTTGTTTCGTTGTAAGGATTGTTAAATATTTTTTCTTGTGCATCCTGTGGCCTTGGAAAGGCATCTTTATGTAGGTCTCGGAGTTTTGCCGGGCCGACTGAATCGTCGCGTAGCTTCGACCAAGTAAATGATCTCATTTGTGTAAGCATCGTATTGATCGTCGAAGTTCAGTTCGATGAAACCCTTGTCGCTTTCCGTTGGCTTTAGTTCGTTGAAAGCCCTGTTGCCTCCCGCCGCCTCGCTGATTTGTTGTGTCATTTGGATCGCCGTGTCAATTGGAGTAAGTCTTCCGCTATAATCGTGGTTTGTTTTTCTTTGTCGTTAGCATTGTCGGATCATTCGTGTATGTCCTTGGACTTGGAAAACATTGTGGTTAAGGACTTGGGGTTTTCCCAGGCTTGTTTGTGCTATTGTGTCGATTGTATGCTGCGATCTGATTTTTAACCCTCTGTTAGCTATATCGTTTATAGTTTTCATATTATGATGCATATAAGAATGTATATATATATTATAAGTTGGGTTGTGCGCGTCGTGGTTAATACCCCGGCACAGTACCATTTATGGTACAGTTTTGCACTGTGGGCTGTGCGCGTCGTGGCAAGATCCCCGCCACAGTGCCTTGTTGCTTGTGGATCATACACCCAGGCTTTGCCCGGTGTTTTGATGTCTTTTGGAGCTGATCAGTCTCTCTTTAACTTGAACTTGAATTTAATTATGAAAATGTGACAGGATATACATATATATACATATGCATCTCTTTGCTCCCGGTTGTGAGTTGTTTTACTTGTACTGCATAGCTAGTACCCTATGCTATTTCCGTTATTTATACTGACTTTTGTTGATAGCGTGTTCGTCTGTTTCCCTCCTACTCGAAGGTTTGTCGTTGCTCTTTGTTTTCTATAGCATCACTTGCAGCTTTTTTCTGAGGTGTTCTTTTTCTGAATGCCTCAGGTGCAGATCAGTAGTAGGTTGGGCAGATAGAGTTCCTGTCTTCAGTGCTGCGAGTTGTAGCAACCTTTTGTTTCTTCCTCTCTTACTTTGAGGTTGTCTTTATCTCAGTACAACTTAGACTGGTTTTCCTATGGGTTTGTGTCAGTCTGTTGACACCCATAGTGTTTCTCCTAGTGTTTGTGTACTTGTTAGTTTGTTGTTGTTATTTTCTGTTATTTATACACTTGCTTCCTGAGAAAGATTTATGTTAGGGCGCATATTAGATATTTTTAATATAAAAGATGCATATTTAGCATGGAAACATAACATCTCTTTCAAACCAATAATCTCACTAATTTGAGCGTTATAAAACTATCATTTTACGTATATTAAATGTAGAAGTCACATCTTCACTCCACGATTTGTAGAATCTTTTTGCTCATATAGGCTAATAAATTATTCAAATACTTTTCCGCTGCGTAAATCTATATTTTCGTACCCGTGGAGTAGTTGATCCGCTAGACCGGGGGACACTGTCAATAAAACTTAAAAATGTAAACTATGTTTTTAAAACATAATCCATATGTCATTTTTTAAGATAAATGAAATGGCAGGCTTGCCTTAACGTCTGCAATTGTCCCATGCATGGCGTGGCACCACGACACGTATTTTCTCTTACTCTGACGTATTTCTTAATACGGAGAAAATGCGGGTTGTGACATAACCTAACTCTGATACCAAGTATTGGATCAATAGGCCCCTTAGAGAGGGGGGGAGAGGGGGGGGGGGGGGGGGTGAATAAGGGTTTTATGAATTTTAGTCTTAAATAAAAATATTTTTTTAATAAAAAGGTTTCGGAATATTTTATATAAAACTTTATTTTAAAATTTCAAAAAAGATTATATTGAAGATTTCTTTTTAAAATGCGGAGTTCAATTTATATTCACTACCGCCCGACGCTAGCTTACAGAAATTGAATCTTAAGAGTTATTGAACACAAAAGAAATTCACAATGTATTTTTCGTTTAAAGTTTTAAGAAATTATTATTTAAAACATTTTATAGCATGAAATAAAATAAAGATAATAAGACAAAGAGAGACATGATTTTATTTCTTTAGAAATTGAATACAAAAATGTTTTTAGAAATATTGTTTAGAAAATTTTACCTTGGCTTTCAGAGATGATAATCTAGAAGATTCCTTTTCATTTGTTGATCAAAGAAGTTAAGTTTCTGTTAACTACCGCTAGCGATAGGTGCTACCACGCGGCGTTAACGCCTAAAGATTGAACCTTCTCAAAAATTGTGCTAAACAAATTTTTCTTTGATTCATTGAAGGTAATAAAATCTTAATAATAGGGCAAAGACGAAAAGAAGATTTTATATCAAAAAGATAAATACAAAATTTTGTTTCCAATGACGCTTTAAATCGAGGCTTAAAGAAAAATCCTTTTGGTTTTTTATACCGATCATTCTCCTAAGGACCGGTTGGCTATAACTTATCTTACCCCAGATAAGGCCTCTAGCCTCCCCCTAGATCTAAACCTAGACATAGTCACCAACACCTGCGGCGAATTCCCCTTAAGCCTTGCAATACCTAGTTGCCAACAACCGCCACGAATTTCTAACCAACACAAATGAATTAAAAAGTAATAGAGAAATACTATGACAATTCAGAAATAAAGACTCCATATAATGAAGAACTCTGATGGAGATGATGAAGAACCGCCAAAGAAATCATTGGAGTTGATGCGCTCGTTCTTCACGTGGTATGACCGTTTAGAATTCTCCCTCAAGCTCTTGATCTTCAAAGATGGAGTTTGAAGTACTCTGGAACTCGGGGATAAAGGAACTCACGAAAGATTGGAGTTGTAGTTTTTTGGTTCACACCCCAAAAAATCGAATGAGAGGATCCTAGTCTTTAAATAAAACATGGAGCTACCGCCGGCGGTAACATCTACCGTCGCGCGGTATCAGATCGTGGAGAATTGTTTCCGACATCGTGCAATCGCGTTTGACGTGGCAGACCGTGGCCCTACCGCGTCGCGGTAAGTACTAACGCGTAGCTTTAGTTCGATGTACGCCACGACATCTCACCGACAATCCCTTCTCGTCGACATTTTCTTCTCGTCGACAAGCTACCGCTTGCGGTAAATGTTACCGCCGGGTGCTAGCTCTCTTTTCAGAGTATCGTCTTCAATTTTTATTTTACACATATGGGTATTGTACCAGTAGTTCCTGCACACTATAAACACACAACAAACATGATCAAATACACAATGAGATTTATTATTCTCAAACCAAGAGATGCGGAACACATGTTCCAACAAAGGGCCCTTGGAGCGTATAAAGTATAAAAATCAGAATAAAAATATACACAAAATAGATATATAATCCAATATATTGCAAATGTGAAAAAAGCCATCCTATCATTATAAATCTATTAGTTGAATGAAATGTATTGTTAATAGAGGCTACAAAAATATAGCGAATACTCGGGAGCTGTTTCACAGTCTGGCGTTTTCAATTACAAAAAATTTCCTTTTCAAATTTTGCAGCCTCTTGTAAAAAATGCAGGGTTAGGTTTGCCTACATTTCACCATTATGGTGGGACCGTTCACCGGACCCTCGCTGTGCGGGGATGCTTTGTGCACCGGGCTGTCCTTTATATTATAACAGCCATTTGTTTTTGCTTTGATGATATTATCTCCCTCAAATCTCTTTTATTATTATCTTTAGCTTTTTCCACATAATCGAAATTGTGGATTTCTAAGATTTCAATGCTTAATAACAGCAGAAGCCAACAGATGAACTTTGTTTAGTTCAGATGAGTTAAGAAGCTGTGAATAGTTTTATTGTCTTAATAACGCACAATTGATGGATCATTGAGACGGGATGATGGAAAACGTAACTCCGAAAGCAAAAATTAATGATGAAATATCCCCTCGGCTTTACCTCAAGGTTCCCATAAGTTCCTGTCATGATTTATGTACATAGGGAAGTAAACACGACTCCGTGCTGTCTAAATGGAAGGAAAGAGTTCCAAAACACTTGGCTACATCCAAAATTCCAAAAGAAGATTATAGTCCGAAAAGGTTAGCAACTGTAGAAGTTAGACATAAAAGAGAAATATGCAGGTTGAAGACTGCATTTCAAACATAAGAAAGAGCTTCCTGTGATTCTGGAGTAAATAATGTGGCACACTTGCAGCACTGTGATGCATCAAGTGAGCTGATCGATTGCATGTCTGAGGAACCTGTAAATATGAAATCCAGGACTCCATCTCCCTTTCTGACAAGTATCACAATTTCTAAGCAGCATAACTCTTTTCTCAAAGATGGGTCATTGAGGGAATCTGCGGTAATATTGAGGGAATCTGCAGTAATGGTGCCTGAGGCGGCACCATCAACTTTTGATGAAATTACTTGTAACAGCCCGCAGACCACCACAGAGTAACTGTATTCATTGCATCAGAATAAACCTTAAGCGTTAAGCAACAATTTTTATGACACAAATCAGTATTGAAGGGAAAGTACAGAAAAAACTCTTATTCCAAGTAATTTACATATTTTTACATGTCCAAAACAACATATATATATCAGTCTAGTACATTGTATGTTAAAAACTATATTAAAAGTTCCTTTGACAAGTGGAGCACTTCAAGCTTCGACACCTTTCCCGATGATCATTTGCCACTTCAAAACTGCTTACTATTCTTTTAAACCATAAACGATAAAGTTCCACTTTATTTTGCCTTACGTTTGATCCTAAAAAATATAGAATGGAAAGGGTTAGTCTTTAACTAAAAGACTAAGCGAGAAACATTATTCTTTTTTTGTTATACATGCAAGGTGTAAGTTTAGTAACAATATGCATATAATATTTTCTTTCTATCAAGTATAAGTAATTTACATATTGAATACATAAGAGGCACAATTCAATTGATAAAAAAATAAGAAGAAATTGCATGGAAGTATAATAGTCAAGTAACATTTTCATTTGTTTTCAATTCATTTTGTTAAGGGTCACTGCATTTATTTTAGTATTCAGTCTTGGGCCCATTCCACTTGGGTCAAACTTAGTGCGCACAACTCGCATAAGACCGTTAAGGTCCAACTGAGTTGTCTCGGGAATTTAATCCAGTGCGTACAACTCGCTTAAGATCTATTAAGGTCCAACTGGATTTAAATTAGTTTACAGATACTCTTAACTTTTGCTTCGATGCATTCATCACGTTCTTTAATTTTTCATCTAGGAAAATAGAATTATCATGGATCTATTGGTTCATAATGATGAAAATACTTGAAGATAACATAATTAAAGAAATAATCCCTCGCATTGAGTTTCTCTTTTCCTTTGTTTTTTCTCTGATCATCGCCACGTCTATCGGATGATGTCATTCTTCTTCGTATCTGCAAGTAAGCATCAATTGAATATGCTTCATGTCTTTAAATAATACGGTGTGGAGTCTAAGGGTGATGAAGGCTTCTAAGAGGGTAGTTCTAATGTCGGAAAAATGATGTCTTTAAATCCCAAAAACTAAATCGTCTTCTTAATTGAAATTATTATCCAATTAAACCTCAATTGATTTAATCTCTTCCATTACCAAAAAGATATCTTTATCATAAGATAGTGAAATCCATTTACAATTCATCATATAAGTCTTATCAATATTAAAATATTAACCATGGAATCCTACAACTGAATCTCCTCTTAAATTGTATTTAAACACATATATCATATTCAATTTCAGCTAAACTATCATCTGATAGACATTTATGTGAAATTCAACAACTATAGAAACCACAACTACGGAAATCCACAAATAATCATGATTTATGATGAGCATATCTGAAAATATAATTTCCCTATGTAAAAACCGCCCTCTCATGGGAAAATAAAACTTCAATTTCAGCAGCTCTCTTCTAATATACAACATTCCTAAGAATAAAATCAGCAACTCCATCCATGAAACATGAGATTCCAGCAGTCTTTAGAGATTTCATAGCATAATCCCTAGTCCGAAACATGATTCTTAATCCCTCTAGTAAAATTAGGATCAAAGCCCTATCAAATCAAACAAGTTTCTTCATAAACATGCTTATTTATTAACATGCAGGTTAAAATCAGCAAGCCCCTTTGAAAATTTCATAAGGTATAACTCTATTTTCTAACAACATCCAAGGAAAATCAAGTTTTCATGATATCATAATTTTCCACATCCAAACTGAAATACTTTTCTTTCAAAATCCCCAAAATCAAACTCTAAATACATAAAGGAGGGAGAAAAGAAGAGAAGAAAGACTTACAATGAGAACTAAGGAAAAGCTTGAAGATATCTAAAGTTGTTTTCTCAGTCAAGGCTCCGAAATCCCACTGCTAGCGCGCCGGTTTGGGGGAAAGCTCAGAGCAGGTGGAAAGAAGCTTTCTCCCCGTCGAAATCCGGTCGCAAGAGAGGGAGGGTGGCAAGGAAGGGGAAGGGAGACATGCGGCTTTCCGAAAGCCCTATGTAAGACCCATACTCGATCGTGTATAAATGTTGTATTATATTTTGAAATATAAGAAATAATATTCCCCTATGATGAAAAAGAAAGAGATTCAGTGCCGATTCGACGTCGCACATTTAATTTTTAAGTTCGAGCTTATTCGAAGATTTTGCGACGTTCGTTTCTTTTTATTTTTCTTATTTGCTTTCAATCATGTGATGATGGTTGAGTGAGTTGGGTCCATGAGCTATAGGGCTGTTTGGGTTTAAATTTCTAGCTGGTTGGCTGAATTGGGTTATCTAGTTGGCTGATTTGGGGTTCAATTGAGTTCCACTTATGTGTTTGGGCTGGCTGGTTGCTAATTCAATTTAATCTTAAGCTCCTAGTTAAGGAAAGGCGGTGGATTAGACATTTGGACGGCTAATATTATCCTCTTGCTGCTGGCTTCTTCTGATACTTCTCTCTCGCCGCTTGGAGCTTGACGGGCTGGGAAGTTTTAGGGCTTGCTGCTCTCCTCCTTTAGTCACGATTTCTCCTCTTGCTTGGTCGTTGGTGCTGGGAGAGGGCTGCTGCTATTTCCTTCTTGCATCCTTACTAGCTGGGCTAGTCTTGTGCTTGTGCTTGTCCGATTATTGGGCTTTGACCTTGCTCTGTAAGCTCTTTTACTTCCTCTTCCCCCTCTTTTCCTTCTCTTTAATTGCTGTTATGGTTATAGGGGATTGATTTAGTGGCTAGTTAGGGTTCCTAATAAGGGGCTTGTTCCGATTTAAGCTTTATAAGTAACTTTCCCTCTCTTTTTCTTTGTTTAATTCCTGAAATTGTGGGCTGATTTTATTATGGTTGGTATGTGCCATGATGGGGAGAATTATTGGATGTTCCCTGCTGCTGTTCCTTTGATTTCTGCCTTTGCTGGCTTCTATTATGTTGGTCGACTATTTTTCCCTTTAGGCATCTTGACTGCTGCCTTGTTCCTTGTATTACTGGCTGCTGTTTATGTTGGCCAATTGTTCTCTGCTGCTGTATTAATTATGAGGGCTGATGTTCCTATTAATTGCTCCTGACATTTGCTGTATTGTTGACTATTTTTGGATAGGTTTTGGACTGCAGTGGCAACCCTTGGGGCTGCTGTTGGCAGCCCTTGGTGTTGCCATTAGCAGCCCTGAAATGCCCTCTTGTTAGCTTGCATTGGTTGTCTTCTAATGGGGTTTTAGCTCCCTGTTAGGCTGTTATTTGGGCTGCCTTTATTAGCTATTGTGGGATGCTTTCCTTGATTCTAATTGGCCACTAAAGTGACTGATTATTGAAGAGTATCGTGGCTGAATTCTGAGTTTTGTAGCGCTTAAAATATGATTTTTACGCATTCCTTTCGAGTCACCAAGCTTGTCCTTCCCTCGGCAACTCCTAGAGGTCGTTGTTGTGGCCGTCTTAGGGAGTCTGTTCGTAACTATTTAACGACGCAACCCTAAAAAGTAAATGATTTACTTGATACCGCAGAGGATGGCGTCCGGTGATAGACACGACGAGAATCTTTCAAAGGACAAGGGCAAAGGAAAAGTTGCGGTGAGTCCTTACTGCTTTGATTTCGCATACATTTGAATATTTTGACTTATGAAAATGTAGAAGATGAATTGCATTGAATTAAAGAAATTCGATGAATTGGAATCACTGAAATTATGAAATCGCTAAAAGGCTAAATATGAAATAGCAATCGATAAAATATCCGAGGGGAAATTAATATAATTATTTGCTATATTTATGAATTGAATATGAAATGAAATGAATAAGAAATAGAGAGTGCGTCGGCGCATCGAAACACTAAGGGTCAGCCTAGTAGGGGGTAAAGCTTCAGACTCCTACACCTAGTTGGGGGGGGGGGGGGGGGGGGGGGGGGGGGGTAGATTTCCTACGGAAATTGATACTGAAATGTCCAATCTAGGAGGCGTGGAAGCCTGTAACGTTGTTGAACGCCCTAGAGCGGACATTGATTTAATGGACCCAGATGTTTGATTTGAGAATGACCCTCAGTATTTCGAAAGAATGAAAATAAATATAATAGAACATGAAAATGAACCAGAATGAGTTATAAGAAAATAAATAACAGAAATGGTTTATTTCTGTTGTACTAGCTCACTGTACCTGTTTACTTTATTTCCTGTTCTACTATACATGTTCATACAGAAATATATGACTGCCTATTATAGCTGACTCTTCGTGTTTGTCGGTAGGGCGGTCGAAGAGGTAAGGAACTCACTTAGTTTTCTAAACTAACTGGTTAATCTTATTTTTAGGATCAGACCGCCAGCGTGCTGGGCCCTGATAGGAGGATACCTGAGGAGGCAGAAAGGAAACAAAGGGAAGACGTGGCTCAGCCTCGGGTTAGAGTGTATTTCAGTTGTTATAGATTTCAGCTTAGTCTGTATTCAGTTATGTCATAGTATGTACTTCAGTTATTTTGGTTTTCCCTGTACTCCTGGACATGATGTATAGTAATAAAATGAATAAAATGTGCTTTTATGTCTTTTTCTGGTACCACTCCTGTGATCCGCTTAGCTGCATTATTTAATTGTGCAAAACCTGCTCAGAAAAAAGAAAGATTTAAATTGTGGCGGACTTCGGGCCGTTACACCCTAGGCGAGAGCGGCGATATCCAATGACTTGCGATCGTGCGGGATCTCTAGCTCGGCTTTGCTTTTCATCGTAAAGAGACGGACCAACTCCACCGCTCAAGACCCTACCGCCTAAGTGTAAGATGGATTAATAGGTTTTAATTGAACCCAATTCTGGTTTTTATTACTCTTAATGCATAAATTTTTTTCTATTCACACACCATTTACTATCCATACACCAATTCAACCATTAGCACACCTATGTGCATAAATTTTATCATTTACATCTTAACTTAAATTGTATACACAAAAAATTCAATGAAATAAACTTTAGTAAAACAGAATTTATGAAAGTCGTTGCGGCGACATTTCGCCGATACTTATAAAATTTTATGTCGTATGATGAAATTTGGGTGTCACATTACTTCCATCAATAGTATGCCTTGGGCTTGGTCAGATGGGTCTTCTGATGAATCTGTAATCATGGCTCTCGAGTCCTCTTCCTCCACACTAGAGAGCATGGCCTGCAAGATGCAACCATAATTCTCATGGTACTGATCAGAAGGGATCCTCTGTTGAGTTTGAATTTACACCGCAAAAAATCATTTCACCTGCTTCTAGTTATGACGCAGAAGAATCTTCCAGTAAAAGTAGAAGCTTGAAGCAAGAGACTGCAGGTACATTGTGGAAAAGCATGAAATTGATATGTGAGCTGGCTGGCAGATATAAGGTTCATGGATAACTCAGGTATGTAGGCAACATCGGGAACAACACTAGGTGGAAGAGGAACAAGCTCCCATGTACGAGTGTGCTCAAGCGCCTCCAACTCAGCAGAAATAGCAACCTGCCACTCAGGTAGCTGGGCAGCCTCACGATAGGAAGTCGGCTCTGGAGTACTGCAGACAGTGGCGGGAAGGGTAGGTAGGTCCAACGGTAGGGTAGCAAGGCTAAGACGGTCGGGAGGACGCCTCTCACGAGATGGGTTGCGACGCACAGGAGGATCATCCATATGGCACTCACTGGAGGAGGTAGATACTGAGTCTGGGGGCACTGGAGGAGAGGAGATAGGAGGAGGACGACGAGTATAGTGATAAGGAAGAGGAGAGACACGATCCCATGTGGACAGCTCATCAGAGGGAGAGGAGTGAGGAGGTGACGGTGTAGACTGCAAGGAAAGAGGAGGAGACAAAGTAGACTTTGTCAAGGGAGAAGGAGGTAACAGAGTAGACTGTGGCAAGGGAAGAGGAGGGGGACAAAGAAAGGGTGAGACTCATCAAAAGTGACATCACGTGAAATGCGAAGTCAACGTGCAACAAGGTCATATCATCGATAGCCATTGTGCTCAGCACTGTACCCAAGAAAGGCACAAGGAACAGACTGAGCAGAGAGCTTAGTGCGCTCACGTGGAGAGAGAAGAACATAACATCGACAACCAAAAATGCGAAGATGAGTGTAACGTGGGGGTCGAGAGTACAGATACTCATCGGGACACTGACCCTGAAGGAAGTGGGTCTTCAAGGTCAAACTCGCTCCAATGGTTCTGTGGAGAGGTACAAAGCTCGACTTGTTGCTCGTGGTTTTCAGCAGGAGCAAGGGAGAGACTATGACGAGACTTTTGCCCCAGTTGCTCATATGACTACAGTACGGACTCTTATTGCTGTTGTCACTGCTCGTCACTGGTCCCTATCACATCTCGACGTGAAGAATGCTTTTCTTCACGGTGATCTTCAGCAGGAGGTATACATGCTTCCTCCTCCGGGTCTAGGGCCGGGTGGCGGGCCGATCTGCTATAGCCTTCCTCGCCTCCTGGCCTTGTCTGTCGCTTGAGGCGAGCTCTTTATGGGCTCAAGCAGGCGCCCCGCGCGTGGTTTGCACGTTTCAGTTCAGCCATTACAGCCGCCGAATTTCAGCCATGCCCACATGATCCAGCTCTGGCGTGCAGTTTCTCAACCTCCCTCTGATACCATGATAGGAGAAAGGATTTTATGTGTATTCACAATTGAACAAGGGAGTACATATACATGAATAACGGAGGGTGATCCTAACACCCGAGGTGACTATAGGCTAACACTACTACTCAATATACAACATATCTAACATAAATCAGCCATGACCAGTTCATCAAAGGAACAAAAACAGGTGAACAGTTTGAAGAGAGATGAGAAGCAAATGAGGGAGATTCCAATGCTGAGGTCTTCACTGCCGGTGAGAACCATTCTTCTTGGTAAAATTAAGGCGAAGGAGAGTGTTGATACTGGTGTGGAGGCCGACATTACAAATGAAAAATCACCAAGTTTTGTTAGCACCGTTAAACAAGCTGGTGTGATCAAGGGACCAGGCACACCTTTGTCTCCCATAATAATCAAGAAATTTTTTTTGTCACCTGGCAAGAGGATGGATTTATCACCAAAGCCAGCAGTTTTACTGAAAACTAAAACTCTGTTGGTAAAATACAAATCACAGATGATAGTTTCAGGAGGACTCACAGGTCGAAACAGTAAGACAGATTCTAAGTTGGGAGACGAGAAGGTTTTGAGGCAACTTGGAGCATCTCAGGTTCAACCACTTACCGTGGTCCAAGGTTGAATTACAAAAACTTGAGGTCGGTGAAGATTCAAGTGGAAGCTGGGAAAGTGGATTAGATCAAGGAGAAAACACATGTAGTAGAGAAGAAACTCATGGGTGTTGCTTTTAAATCTTCAGAAAAAAGAAACTTAGAGCCGAGATCTCAGAAATTATCAAGAACCTTGTCTTCCAGGCCATCAATTTCGACTTCAGCATTGTCTTCCGTGTTAACTTCATCCACTTCTAGGGAAGAGAATAATGGTTCTCGGCTTACAATAGGCAATGGCGGCGAATCGAAGAAGACTCATATTGACCAGGGAAAAGGAAGAACACCACTTAATGATTACAAAAGAATACAGAAGATGACAGAAAATATTAGCCTGGAATATAAATCATTGTCATCTGGCAAGTTGCCATCAAAAACCTCGTCTTCCAGGTCATTGTTATCATGTTCAGCATTGTTGTCATCAAGTTCTATGGATCAAAGAAGACTCAGATTGTGAAGGGAAAAGGGAAAACACTATCCTACGACTACACAAGAATTCAAAGGAGGTCAATAAGTGTTAGCTTGGAAGATAAATCATTGTCACCTAAAAAGATGTCATTTGGAAGACGAAAGGATGTTCGTTTGAAAGAGAACACTGGCAAAAAGCAACTCGGATTCTTGCAAGAGAAAGCAGCGACTGAGGCTGAAAATTTTTAAGGTGAAATTTGTAGGAGTAGCTTCAGGAAGAGTAGAGAATTAACTACTGCAAGCTTTGCCCACTCCATGTTTGGGCTCTCCCGTAGTTTTGCTGAAGCATCAATATATTCAAGAAAAGAATACACAGGCTTTGTTTAATGAGGTAATTGAAAAAACAGTAAACAATCTAGTGGAGGTCAGAAAGAGCAAGGTAAAAGCTCTGGTTGGTGATTTTGAAAGTATTATATCTCTCCAAGAGAGAACTCTTCAGTGAGTAATATTGTTGTCCATTAATTGAAGTATTACTAAGAAATTTCATACGTTTTAGTTTCCATATTTGAACTTCCCAAAGTATATTAAAATGCTGATAAGCTTTTGTATTCCATAAGCAAAGCAATAAATTCTTCCAAAGTGCTTTCACTTGAATGCTATTTTGTGAAACGAAATAGTTTCTTTTGTACAAAAGATGATGCCATGTGAGTCTCCGTATACATCCTATCTTATGTTAGTGATGTCACTATTCTGTTAGTGGTGGCATTTTTTTTTTCGTTTTTTGATGATAACTTAATTGAAAATTCATCAATTATATGTATAAATAATATTAATATTCAGTGATAGAGCTAATTTAACATATATGTAAGTTCAAAAATTTTTGTGAAAAAAAGATTTAGAACTTCAAGAAACGGCACCAATATATGTGCATAAACATAGGGCGTTGTTCGCCGCAAAAATGACTTCAATCAACTCCTCTCTTCATACGAAGTAGTATGACTTGATTTCGTGAAGAATAGTGGTCTATTGAGGGAGTATTGGAGGAGAAAAGGTTAGGCTTATCTCACCCGTCGGCTGGAGGAAGAAGATGAACAACTTATATTAGATCTACTTCAAGATCTGTGCAAGATCTGTTATTTATTTAATAACAGAATCTGTTTTATGTGTGCGGTTGGCTTCAAGCCACTTTTTAGGCATGTTCCGGCCAGATTTAGGTCTCGGGATCAACATGAAAGTTGTAGCCCTCGGAAAGACCTTTTCTAAATGTTGTTGCATGTTTTCTGGGGAGTCCTGTAGCTCTCTAGGATTAAAATCGAAAATGTTGTGTTTTAGCTAACCATAAATTATGTGTTGGACAAATTCTGTCCAGGTTTATACAGTTGGGTTTAAACCCATATTTAGGTATGATACTCTTAGATCTGGACCTTGAGCTCAACATGAAAGTTGTAGCCTTTGAAAATACCTTTTCAGATTGGGGTGGCAAATTATTTTTGGTGCTCTTTAGCTTCCAGAAATCCTATTTTAGTAAACATTGATGAACATGTACAGAGTTTTAATGTTTTACCGATCTCTCCCAAAATATTTATCGGATGCTTACAAAATTTGGTAGAGGTGAGCCTGATGATATTATGATCACTTAGTTTTAGAAATTTTGGATACATATTTGCCATGAATTTGCCTACCGTATCATATAAATGTAAAGTGCCATAAATAAGTATTGTGTAATACAATGAGGTCAAAATTTGGTGGGATGATTCAAGCATTATTTATGATCTATAATAAAAGTTTCAGAGGATTTGGCTTTGAAATGAGTCCTTAATTAAATGTGCTATTATAATTTATTATGTTGAAATAAAATATTAAGATGCTCATTTAGACAAGGATTTTGGAAACATGCATAAATCTGTAACTATATCACTTGATAATCTATCAGAAAGATTAGATTTATGATAACCGCTTAGTATAGATTATGATTGATGACCCTTTAGTAGAACGGGCACGGGATGATTGGTATTGACTAAGCGTGATCGAGTAGTGCTTATGAATTCAATTGTGTTCAAAGCATGTTGTGAATCGAGCATGAGGATTGGTATGGTTAATATGTATGGGCTGATTTATATAGTAAACTTGAACTTGACATTAAATGCACAAGTAGTCATATAGGATCAAATAGAGTATTTTCCTTACATACACACACCACTGCACAAGAGTTATGACAACTCGGCATGAGTAGCAGTGATGGTTTGGTTTGGATTATAGGATATGGTTATATCATATTGTGTTATATTAGGGACCAGTTGGTAGGTAACTAGCATTGATTGAACTTGTAAACAGTAACATGTGTTATGGACTTGGTTAGGAGTCCTTGGGTGCTTGATATCACTTGTTGAGCATGAGAATTACTTGGGTGTGTATAGTCTTCACACGATTGCATAATGATCCTTATTGGAGGATTACTTGTGGCGAGTCTACGGGCTTGCTAGTTGTCACACCAACAGAAGCCGACAGATAGACTCTAGGACTGGTTGGGCTGAGTCCTTTGGTGCTTACTTCCCAAAGACCCCTTCCGCGTCATAAGACTCAGCTGGTTTAGCGAGCAAGAGTACGCAGGTTCTCCGCTGTTGTGTTCTTAGCGTTGAGGCGTACGTAAGGCCTAGGTCTGATAGTGTGCATACCCACCTAGTAGTGGAGAAGCCTGTTCCACTGTCTCCTTCTAGCTATGACGTGAAGTGCTTGAGTGGTTAGCTACCCTCGAAAAGCGGGAAGTAAAAGTCTATGTCGATATAGTAAATCAGAGGCCGTGAGTAAATCATGAGTGTGTCATCATACATACATTCATTGCATTGCATTGCACCACATAAAAATCCTCATCACATAAACTTCTATGGGCACATTTATGTTGGAACCAAGATTTGGCCCCAACGAGGAGATCAGACACCTTAGAGGGGGGCAGGTAACACCTACTGATC
Organism: Dactylorhiza incarnata; assembly: GCA_033032865.1. Lineage (NCBI taxonomy): Eukaryota > Viridiplantae > Streptophyta > Magnoliopsida > Asparagales > Orchidaceae > Dactylorhiza > Dactylorhiza incarnata. Next base: position 3,805,367 of record JAWHQI010000040.1, on the reverse strand, counting down.
CCGCGGAAGAAGCTGGCCAAAGACTAAGAGCTTAACACAGATCATTGGCTATAGCATAGAGGTACCACCACACACCCGAAAGATCTTAGAGCGCTTCCCCTCCCAAGCCAAAGCTGAAGCTGGGCACCTTGGAGAACCTATGGAGCTAACCAAAGAACCTAGGGAGGAAGAATCCAGAATTGGAATCCTCTCCAAAGGTGCCCTTCAAGGTCTATATATAGCTCTTCTAGTCTGGTGTGCTAATAGCGGGATTCCGCCTTTTTGGTTTTACTAAAAGCACCACAAATTGGCTTGCCAACAACCAAACTCCGCTGCTCTGAAGGGCTATTGGCAGCCCATGAAGGGTATCTAGGTAATTTTACCCCCCAAACCCCTGAGCGAGTGGTCCGTGAAGGTACCTCTCGCCCAGCCTTCCTTACACGAGGCCTTCCGGCACTAGCGGGGTGAATGCCCCTGGAGGGTACTACCCGCATGGACCTTGGACCCCAGTCGAGTGTCCCGCTAGTGTCCACCTTCTAGGGCCTGGGCGAATGCCCTCCTTGCTCTCTTCCCTATCTCAAGCCCGGGGTCCTGCTTGACAAATACGGGGTTGTACACAATCCCCGCTCTTTGCGAGCGAGGCACTCACTCAGAAAGAAAGTCCAACCCTGTGCATTTGATGAGCTTATGATGACCTGGAGGGAATCTTTTGGTGGGACCCTCCACTTCGCTATATATACCTCATTCTGTGGGGCCTGCTGTTCATGTTCACCTCACTCTCTTCCCTCTTCTTCCTTCTCGAGCTCTCGACTTTTGTGACAATCATGAAGCCGACAATGAAACCTTTATCCCAAGAGATGATCGACCGTCTTGCTGCGGGGCAAAAGGACTCTTTCCCTTTCGTGAAGTATGCTCCATGGCTCTAGTCAAAGAGGGACCCCACCTCCCCCTACCGGCTGAAGAGGGCCAAGACTGTTAGGGGCTCGATGACCAATGAATCTGCCTCGACGACCCCGCCCCCTTCTCACGACTCCCCTAATGTGCTGAAGGTAATTCCACTTCATTCTCACCTTGCCTTCATGCTGATTGGTGTGATATCTCGAACGTTAAATTCACTCATAGGAGAAACTGCTGACGGGAGGTGCCCCCGAGACAAACCAGACGGGTGTCGACTCGCTCCCGCCCCTTCTGATGACGCCCCGCTCATGCGGGAGCATGACCCTCCAGTCATTCCTGCTAGGACCCTTACCGAGCCTGGTAAAGTAATACTGCTTTCTCGTACAACTCAATTTTTCGCTATCTTACTCATTTCGCCTCCCGTAGCCCCCACCTTTGGGACCACGAGGCTTCCTCCTTCTCTGTGGGAACCAACTCCGCGGGTGCCTACACGACGAGAACCAACGTCGCGGTGCCTACACCGCGAGAACCAACACCATGAGAACCTCCTTTGACGCCATGCGCCTCCCCTGCTCGCAAGACATCTCTCGTCGTGCTAGAGGAGGAGCGCATGTATGACGGCGGAGCCACCACTTCAGCTGCTCACCCGGGATCTTTCCGCCCAGGAGGAGAAAATTCACTACATCCCCCTAGCCAGCCATTCGCGGGGCAGGCTACCCCCTCTTGCCCGTGCCCCAACAAGGAGCCCGTGCCAGGTCAGCTATCCTACTCGTTGCGATCCTTTATTCCGAGATTACCGACCAAAACTATCTCAAGGCCTGCTCTTGCAGAATATCGAGAGGCCTTGCCGATGTACTTCTAGTGCGGGGAGGAAGGGGCGTACTCACCTCCGCCCTCTCCTGAAGACCTCTTGGATTTCTTGGGAGATCCGACCAACCTCGAGATGTTGAAGGCGCGGACGGCGGAGGTTCTTGGCAAGCTCACCCTAATACTGCGAGATCATGCTGACTAGATTAATGCACAACTGACCACCTTCGAGTGGAGGGTGAGTGTTCTCGAGCGAGACTACCAACATCTCGTCGACGAGATGGAGCGCTAGGGGGGCGGGTGCGAGGAGAGTTCTCCTAGGAGGCACATTGCGTGGGCTATGGAACAGATGCGCCTGGTTAACAGGGATCTCACCGCAGTGAGCGCATATCATTATCCGCGAGTGCCTCTGAGGATAAGGAGGCGAGGTCAGGGTCGATGGCGATGGGAACAGTACTAAGACTACCGACTCTCGCTCCCTGTGTTCTCCCGTACCTTTCCAATTTCTCTTTCTTTTAGGCGCATACTGAATCAAGTCGAGACCTGCTGTGTCTCGCAAACAATTTATCTTGGATGTATATATAATGTGTTGCTTTGTCGAATGCCTTTTTGCATAACCGTTTGCTTTTGCTATGCTTTATTTTGCTTTCGCCTGACGATCCTTACGCGTGATGCTCGCCTCCTGCCGCCCACCGGAGCGGTGGGCTGGCCCCGGATCCCGAGACGTCGGAACAGCGCGGTTGCTATCCGCACCTCGTGCTTAGAATTTCATAATTTTCCGTTGTTTTCTATAAATAGATAGCATACCTACAGCTTTTATTACGCTTTCATTTCTCTCCCCTCTTGCTCTCGCGATACCACTCGTGTAACACCCTACCAGTACGAATAATATAACAGTAGGTCCGGCCGGGACCCCACGCCATACTAACCACACTAGCTAGGAGTTAAAAGGTGATAAACAGAAAGAACTACAACAGAGTATACTAAACACTAGCGGAAGCATAAAGATTTAACATTTCCATTAGAATTGTCCACTATCATAGGAATGAAACCAAGAAAGAGAGTTATGGCCTTAAGGCCTTACATTTAGCAAATGTACCAAAAACTCCAAAACATACATCAGCACGCAGGCCGGCAATACATGAGAAAGCTAAAAAGGAGGCTGGCCTTCAAGGGCCAACTCAGCAAAAGGGGCCACCGCCCGCTATTTCCCGCTAGGCTCACCTGCACGTGCATAAGAACATTCCACCAAGCGGTGGCAAACAAGGTAACGGTCAGCACAGCTGACCAAATTATAACAACCCCACCCCTTTCCCGGGGTGGCGGAGACTCTACCCTGCAAGCAAGCCATACCAGCACAAGTACTAACATAAAGAAAGTGCAACTACACAAGGTGAGGTTTCAAGCACATTCAATCTTCTAGGTTGAGCATCAAAAAGGAGGGAACCTAGGTATGCACATGATGTTGGTTGGGTTCACCCGAAGGTTCCTCGCAACCGCCTAAACAACTGCATGAGGCTAACAACATCAATTCCACAAACACTCCACCATAAGGGCCATCGCCTTATGTGGGAAAAAGAGCTTTTGGTCGGTCTAGGTAAACCACCTTCCACGACCTCTCCCATGATCACACGGCTACATGAGGTAGGGACCTCTTACCGATCTGCATGGAAACGGGTTCGGTTTAGCTTTGCCCGTGCTCTAATCGTCGCGATCTGTCGCACGACGCGGGTACGGCTTCGCCTCGGCCCGTAAGGGTTTAGCACCTTCAAGTGCTACACAAATATAAGCTACGCACCTAATCCCTTCACAAGGATCTAGGCTTCACAAATACTCAAAAAAAGGGAGGTATAATACGCTCCGCATCATTTTCACGGTGAAGGTTTGCCTTCATCCAATCTCAAAGCATGGGGCTTTCGTTAGGATCTTCACAAGACGCCCACACTTAATCCCGCACTACTATAGATGATTTCACGGAGTCATTCTCCGGCACGCATTCTAGGCTTAACCTAAATGCAACGTCGCAATCCAAGCATCACCGATTCGGGCTCACGGCCACGAATAGGCTTCACACAAAATGCCTAAATCCGCACAACTACCGGATTTTCTACATGCAATATGCCGGGGACGGACACAATCGACCCGGAGTTCTGGAGAACTTGAGAGAATCCTACACTTCACCCATTTGGTGAAAGGGATCCCTCATGCAAGCATAGAGAAACGAAGGAGAGGACAAAAGACAAGTCCAAACAACGGGAGAAGAAATCGTTACCCTAGGAGCGTTCTTTTTCGCCATGGATCCGAGATTCTAGACGGAGGGAAATGACCGCACCGGGCTGCACTCTCCAGATCTGGAAACGGTTCGCGAAACGGAGCTCTGGAGCTCCGTCAATGGCGGAATCTCCCTTCTTCTTCCTTGGCTCCTCCTTCTTTCTCTAGGGTTTGGAGAGAGAATGACTTAGAGAATATGAGGTTTAACCCCCTCTCATCAGCCCTAAAGGTCTCCCGCAACTAAACCTAGCCGTTGGATCAAATCCCAAAAGATTTGGACGGTCCGATCTTCTTCTCCGCTCAAAATCGCGGAACAGAATAAACAGGGCGCACGATCGCTGGCGCACGATCACTGGTCGTGCGCGAAGAGAGAAATGGTCGTGCGCACTGTCCGAGACAGAACTCGATTCTCTTCTGAATTAACGCACGATCGCTGGCGCACGATCACTGGTCGTGCGCGAAGAGGGAAATGGTCGTGCGCACTGTCCGAGACAGAACTCGATTCTCTTCTGAATTAACGCACGGTCGCTGGCGCACGATCACTGGTCGTGCGCGAAGAGGCCACTGATCGTGCGCTAAGAGCAGAAAGGGAAGATTTAGCCTGCTTCAAGTGCAGCACTACCACTCCGCCTACTTCGCTGAACCACGATTTTTGGGGTGTTACAACTCGCCTTTATCTCTGTAAAGAAACAGGGTGTGCCGAGACGAGAAATTCGAAAGAAAAATCAAAACAAGAAAAAACAGCAAATCAGATCTATCACAAAAGACACACAGATATACAGAGGTTCACCCAAATCCGGTCTACGTCCCCTCTCCCCTTCCTCTTCTCTTCTTTCTATTTACCAAGACGGATTACAGCTTACAAGGTTACAAGGATCAAATCCGATCCTACCTCACTTAACACTCTTCATACAAGAACAAAGGAACCGCCGCCAAAGAACACCACGCAAAAACCTTATTGCACTCTCTTGGACTTAATGACCTTAACCCTAAACCAGGGTTATCATTTTATCACAGAAGCAACATGTTGATTTTCTGGATATCCGAAGTGATATCCTTGCGTTCGTACTTGATTACCTGGATATTATAAATGATATCTAGTTAATCAAATATGTGTTATCATTGCACTCAATTGGGTATTCTAATAGGGTAATATACCAATGTTCGAAGTTGTTCAGTCTGAAGAGCTAGCATATGAAATGTATCTCATTTATGCTCGCAAAGTTGGTTTTAGCGTTCGAAAGGAGCACAAAATATGTTGGCCCAACACGAAGATTTTAAAGTCTAGAGAATTTTCTTGCTCAAGATCTGGGAAAAAAAGAACCCCCCAAGTATCCTGATTCATAAGTTAAGTTTCGTCATTTGGATGCAAGAACTACTTGTCCGACGGTCATAGTATTCAATGCTAACAAAGATGACAAAAACTTAGTTGTGTGAAAATTTGTAGAAGAACACCATCATCCCTTGTGCGATGCATCGAAACAACATTTACTTCTCTCTCATAGACGTGTCACAGAAAATTAAGGTAATGTCCTAGAGTCAATGACAGAAGCAGGAATACGACATGTAGATGCGTACAGATACCTTGCAGATGAAGTTGGAGGTTCTCAAAATGAAGGTTTTTCTAGGACAGATCTATACAATTTTATTGATAAGTCCAGAAGATCAAATATTGACGGCGGTGATGCGTCTAAATTGTTAGAAATGTTGAATGAACGACAATGTTAAAAGTGCACAGTGAGTCCTCTGAGTATTCTCTAGGGGGTGAATAGAGATTTAAAACTTTTCACTAAAAGATGTGCAAAAGAATAAAACAATTCTAATAACTATGCGTTCAGAAATCCAGTCCAGAATAAAGTAAGCACAGAAATGCAGAAATATAAAAGGGACAACACAGAAAATTATCAAGGCACAGATGAGACAAGATTTATAGAGGTTCCCCAAAATATGGTTACATCTACTCTTCTACCACCTTGGTAGGAATGCACTATCCAGTGCCTGAGTATTTTGATAAGGAGACTCTTAGAACCACTGAGTCTTTTGATAAGGAGACTCTTATAACCACTGAGTCTTTTGATAAGGAGACTTTTAGAACCAATGACTGAGTCTTTTGTTAAGGAGACTCTTCGAACCACTGAGTCTTTTGGTAAGAAGATTCTTAGAACCACACTAGATCTTTTGGTAAGGAGATCTTGAACCAACTGAATCTTTTGTAGAGCGATTCCTAAGACTCTTTAATCTGATTACAATGAATACAGAAAGAGTATAAAAAAGAAGAAGTGAAGAATGTTCTTCTAATTGAATCCTCCTTCAGCAATCACTGAGGATTGGCACTTAGTGCTCTGTAGGCTTCTTGTTGTGAGAGCAGATGAAGAAGAAGCCTTTCTGTTGATGTTTCCTGTATAGAGATTTCTTGTTGTATCTATCTTTTTGAGAGAGAGAGAGAGAGAGAGCTTCAGGAAGAAGAAGAAGAAGAAGAAGAAGAAGATTAATCGAATCCTTGTTATCTAAATCTTCCTCAGTACCCTTATTCTTCTGTCGAACAGAATTCAAATTCATTTCCTTTTCTGTTGTATCCCTAATAGGAAGTCCACGGGATAATTACGTTTTCTTTCTATTTTGATGACCCGTCAATTCCTTTTAGAATAACTTCTAGAAATATCTTGATTGTCTCTCTGTAGTCATTCTTTCCATTCTTGGATACAATCGACCAATTAGAGATCCAAACTATTCCATGTATAACCTCTGAATCATCTTTTAGAAAAGAATAAAGGAGAAATTCTAATTCTGTTTGTATTCGACGTAGCGTCGAATACATTTCCCTTCTTATCGACGCACCTTCGATTTCTACTGGAAGCTGCGTCTAAATCCTCCTCAGATTAGAAATGATCTCTGCAGTCGACGTTGCGTCGAATAGTTATCGACGTGTCCGTCGAGATGAAATCCTGAACTCAGAACTCTTCCTTCTGCGTTGAATGTGAGTCCAAGTTGCATCGACTTCAAATGCTGCTTTGACTGACTCTGTCTTCTGCGTCGAGTACATTTCGACATTGCGTCGACTTCAACTAATACATCGACTCCTAGTCGACGTTACGTATACTTCTAGTCGACGCAAAATTACTCTGGATAGTTTTCTTTATTCTCAGAGTTTGCCTTTCTCATTACTTTGGCTCAGCTGACTTCCTAAGACTTCTATGACCAAATTATCATTACTATACAACATGAGTAATTACCCTAGAGAGTAAAATCACCTATAGTTAATTTGTTAAGTTAAATCAAAAGGAGTTTTTCCCAACAATCTCCTCCTAGTTATCTTAACAAATTTTACAGATTGTTTAAAATGATTTTACCAATAAAGGAGGAAAAAAAAGAAAACTTGTAAAGAGAAAGAAGAAACCATGAGCAGGCAAATGAAAACTTGTGTCTTCAAGATTGAATTTTAGACTTTGCCCTTTACAAATTCAGCATCATCATTCAGCCTTTGTTTTTTTGTTCTTTTATCAACTTACTGTGATACTACCCTGAGAGATAACTTCCTGTTTCTGTAAAAAAATCTTGTAAATCTTTGGAAAGAAATGACTTGCTTCTCTCTTTCTGAATATCTAACATAGATAGCTCTTCTTGCTGTTTTAGAGGTGACACCTTTTCATCATCTTCGCGTTCAGTGACTTGATTAGGAGTTTGATTAACATCTTCTTCCCCCTGAATATGTGCACCCTGTTCAGCTTGTTCAATCTCAATCTCCCCCTGAATATATGCACCATGTCCGGCATGTTCAATCTCAATCTCACCCTGAATATATGCACCATATCCAGCATGTTCAATCTCAATCTCCCTTGTTTATCAACCTGATCCTCCTTCTTCTTAACCTCATCAACATGGGAGGTTAAGAATGACCTAGTTATAGAGGAGGGGAACATTCTTGACTGTAAGGACTGTACAGAGACAATGGCCACACCACACTGTGTTTGCATGATTTCAAAGATTATTTGAATTTTGAAAAGCATGCTGATTCATATTGAGATTGTGCTAGTGACCATCTATACTTCTTGAAGAATTAAAGAAGGTAGATTGAGAGGAGAAGAGGTTGGCATAGTGAAAGAAGTAAGCGTATTAGTGGGAGGGAGAAGTAATGAGGGAGGAGGTGATTGAAAGGCCTGGTTTGGTGGAATAGAAGGCTCTGGATATGGCAACATGGGCAGAGACTTTGCATATCAGTATTTTCCCATTAATATCTGCCAGGAATTGGTACTTTTCAGAGAGATTAATGTTCTTCAGGTGAATTGGTTTTTCCCTTGAAGAATTCATCAATTTCAGCATCTCTTTTATTTCTCTGTCAGATAGCTCTGCTTCCGCTTCTCCAGAAAGAAGGTCAAAGGTACATCTTGCATATGCAACTCCTTTAACTAAAATTAAAGTCCATTATATCTACATTACCCTTCCTTTAGTTTGGATGCCCTATGTTATTCATCCTGCACATGTAACTCAAACATCAGTAGGAACCCAGATTATCTTGGGCCCATTACTTCTACCTTGAAATGGTGAAATGAAAGTGTAAGCAGGCCTTTCATGATACCCATTAGGATGGTAGAGTGGTAGTTTGTTAAACCAACAATTTTTAGCATTGTGTCCACTTTTAAAACAATAAAAGTATTTAGAATTGTAGTGAGAAGTGAGAGAGGGAAGTCTAGATGTTTTAAAAAAATTTGCTGGAAACATACGTCGAGAAGAAATCGACGCATCTCTAGGGTTGCGTCGAATGGAATTCGACGTGTCTGCATAATCGCGTCGATAATAAGTCGATAATAAGTCGATGAAGAATGTTGGTTGCGTCGAGTGTAATTCGACGCACCTTCATACCTGCTTCGAGTTGATGTCGAAGCATATGCAGAACTCCGTTGAGTTGCATTCGACACATCTTTAAAGTTGCGTCGAGTTCTATTCGACGCATAATTCTCTTTATTAATAACTTGATGATTATTGATTGAATTTTCAAAGGGGTGCTTGCCTAAAATTCCTTTTTGATCAACAATGTTTACCCTATTAAATACAGTGATTTTATTAGGGTTATTATTTAATTCTTCACAAGATTCTATGTTGTCATTAGATTGATTTTCACTAGGTCTAATGAATACTTAGGATTTTCCCAAGCAGGTTTACTAGAGATTACTATGCTGGTGGATGGATCTGCTCCTAAACCAAGATATTTAAATTTCATAGAGAGATTCTGTGTGATATCCTTGAGCTTTTGACTCCTCCCATTGAGTGAGTCTTCAAAGGCTTTTGCTTTTGTAAGCTCTTCTTTTAATGTTACATTTTCATTAGTTAACTCACTTATCTATGTTTCTCTTTTATATATCTGATTCCTTAATTCATAATTAACAGAATACATTATCTTTCTTAAGGTCTTCTAATTCTTCTCTAAATGTTTTAAGTTCTTTTTGAACTTTAAGATAATCCTTATAAAATTCTGTAAAATAATTTTCAAATTCTTCTGAAGTAAAATCAAAGTCATCAAAAAGAGATACCTGATCTTCCTCAGAGGAATCTTCCAAATCCATTAGGCAGGCTTCTTTAGTAGTAGCCAGTAGTTTCTTCATCGCTTTCAGATGAAGAACTTGACTCAGATTCTGAGTCACTCCAGGCTTCAGCTATGAAACATGTTCCTTTCTTCTTGTCCTTCCTTTCAGCAGAACTTCCTTCAACTAAACTGGATAGGGAATCCCAGATTTCTTTTGCAGACTGGCATTCAGCCACCGTTTGAAATATGTCATCTAACATAGTTAGAGTGTTCAAAAAACATGGGCCCGACCAGGAAAAAGCCCGGCTAGGCCCGGCCCCAGGCTGGGCTATGGGGGCCCAACAGGGCCCCCATATACACTCAAAGCCCGGCCCGGGCTAGGCCCGCCTAAGCCCGGACACCGGGCCTGGCACCGAGGCCAAACACCAGGCGGGATAATCTCGCCTAAACAGGCGGGATTTTAATTAAATCCCGCCTAAACAGGCGGGAATTTAATTAAATCCCGCCTATTAGGCCGGATTTAATTAAAATCCCGCCTATTTTGGCGGGATTTTCCTAAATGGCACGGCCTTGGGGGCCTTGGCAGGCCCCCTGCCGGGGCTGGTGCCCGAGCCCGGCTAATGCAAGGCCCGGGCCTGATTGACAAAAACCAGGGCCCGTAAGGCTACCGGCCCGGCCCGGGTGGGCTTTTTGGACAGGACTAAACATAGTTGACACCAGGATATTCATAGCCTTTGCATCACAGACTTTCACCTTCTTTTCAGCATCTGATCATTCAGCTTTGGAGACAAGTTCTTGTGTCACAGTCTCACTTGCATCTTTTCTGTATGGCACTGGGGGACCTGACAAAATAACATCAAAAATGTCCTCATCAATAGAGTTCATATATAGCTTTATTCTGACCTTCCAGAGTGTAAACTTATTAAGGTTACACACTGCCACACTGGTGGTCTTATGGATGCATTGTCCTTAGAACTCATTTTCTGAATAATAATTTTAAAATATATAAATTTAAGTGAGAGGATCTTTTGATCAAGGTGTTAAACTTTTTATGATCAACCTAGCTCTGATACCAATTAAAAGTGCACAGTGAGTCCTCTGAGTATTCTCTAGAGGGGGGGAGATGAATAAAGATTTAAATCTTTTCACTAAAAGATGTGCAAACGAATAAAATAATTCTAATAACTATGCATTCAGAAATCTAGTGCAGAATAAAGTAAGCACAGAAATGCAGAAATATAAAGGGGACAACACGGAAATTATCAAGGCGTAGATGAAACAAGATCTATAGTGGTTCCCAAAATATGGGTACATCGACTCTTCTACCACCTTGGTAGGAATAAACTATCAAGTGCCCGAGTCTTTTGATAAGGAGTCTCTTAAAACCACTGAGTCTTTTGATAAGGAGACTCTTAGAACCACTGAGTCTTTTGATAAAGAGACTCTTAGAACCAAGGACCGAGTCTTTTGTTAAGGAGACTCTTAGAACCACTGAGTCTTTTGGTAATGAGACTCTTAGAACCACACTAGATCTTTTGGTAAGGAGATCTTGAACCAACTGAATCCTTTGTAGAGGGATTCTTAGGACTCTTTAATCAGATTACAATGAATACAGTAAGAGTATAAGAAAGAAGAAGAAGTGGCGAATGTTCTTCTGATTGAATCCTCCTTCAACAATCACTGAGAATTCAGGCACTTAGTGTTCTGTAGGCTTCTTGCTGTGAGAGCAGATGAAGAAGAAGAAGAAGAAGCCTCTCTGTTGATGTTTCCTGTACAGAGATTTCTTGTTGTATCTATCTTTTTGAGAGAGAGAGAGAGAGAGAGCTTCAGAAAGAAGAAGATTAATCGAATCCTTGTTATCTAAATCTTTCTCATTACCCTTATTCTCCTGTCGAACAGAATTCAAATTCATTTACTTTTCTGCTGTATCCCTAATAGGAAAGTCCACGAGATAATTACGTTTTCTTTCTATTTGATGACCCGTCAAATCCTTTTAGAATAACTTCCAGAAATATCTTGATTGTCTGTCTGTAGTTCTTCTTTCCATTCTTGGATACAATCGACTCGTTAGAGATCCAAACTATTCCATGTATAACCTCTGAATCATCTTTTAGAAAAGAATAAAGGAGAAATTCTAATTTTGTCTGTATTCGACGTAGCGTCGGATACATTTCCCTTCTTATCGACGCACCTCTGATTTCTACTGAAAGCTGCTTCGAAATCCTCCTCAGATTAGAAATGATCTCTGCAGTCGACGTTGCGTCGAATAGTTATCGACGTGTCCGTCGAGATGAAATCCTGAACTCAGAACTCTTCCTTCTGCGTCGAAGGTGAGTCCAAGTTGCGTCGACTTCAAATGCTACTTCGACTGACTCTGTTTTCTGCGTCGAGTACATTTCGACGTTGCGTCGACTTCAACTAATACATCGACTCCTAGTCGACGTCGCATTGACTTCTAGTCGACGTATAATTACTCTGGATAGTTTTCTTTATTCTCTGAGTTTGTCTTTCTCATTACTTTGACTCAACTGACTTCCTAAGACTTCTATGACCAAATTACCCTTACTATACAACATGGGTAATTATCTTAGAGAGTAAAATCACATATAGTTAATTTGTTAAGTTAAATCAAAAGGAGTTTTTCCCAACAAATGCCATGACAATATGCTTTCATTTGACTTTCAAGTTGATGATATAAATAGATTGACTAACTTTATATGGATTGTTGTTCAAGGAAAAATAGATTATCAATGCTTTGGGTATGTGATAACATTTGATACTACTTATAGAATGAATCAGTACAACATTGCATGTGCTCCATTTATAGCTCTTAATCATCATTGGCAAAATGTAGTTATTCTGGTTGCTTTTGTTGCTGTGGAAACAATTGAAACCTTTACTTGGTTGTTTCAGACATTTTTGAAATTTGTTGGAGAGAAACAACCAATAATCATTTTTACGGACCAAGATCAAGCAATGGCGGTTGCAATTCAGAATGTCATGAATTAGGGTAGACATCGTTTATGCCAGTGGCACATTGCCAAGAAAGCTCCATCTAAGGTGCCCACGATCAATGCCAATACTCATGCCCGTTCTTTATTTTATTTGTATCTTAGCAAATGTGATTCTTCTGAGAAATTTGAAATATATTGTGCTGAGTTGATTCAAACAGGCCATTTAGAAAACAATAGATAGCTTCTTGATTTGTATAAATTTAAAGAAAAGTGGTCTACAGATTTTAACAAAATGTACACAAACCATGACATGTGTTGTCTACCCAAAGGAGTGATGCAATGAATAGTGCATGCCATGGTGTAATAAAGGCAACTTGTTCAATTGCAGACTGCTTTACACAGTTGGAAAAACTAATTAAAAATTGTCGTGAAAAGGAACTTGAGGATGATCATAAATGCAGGCAAGGGAGAGTAGCAATGGATGTTAGAAATTGCCCCCTTTTAAGGCAAACTTCAAAAGTATATACATGTACTATGTATGACAAGTTTTACGATGCCTTCAAACAAGGTGCACTTGGATTATACATAAAGGAGGAAAGGATGATTGAAGACAACATATGTATGGTAATTTTGAGATGGTGTGACCGAGCAGAAAATAATAAGCATTGGGTCGCGTAACACCCTCATCCGTTCGGGAGCATATAACAGAAGGTCCGGCCGGGGCCCCACGTCATATACTACAAAACAAACGGGAACGTCACTTAATTGAAACATCGAACGACGCTATACAACGAAGCCTAACTCAGAGCATTCTATGCGAAAGCTGAAAAGTGACAAGATAAACCCCAAAACCCGTACCCGGGTATGTCCACTTTTACTAAATAGGAATAAATGTTTTACAACACAAAGTTTTGGCACTACAGCCTTACAAATTACCAACATCGGCGCGCAGGCCGGCCATACATGAAAACAAGTGAACATCAAAAAGGCCTTCAAGGGCCGCAGCAGCGCAGGGGCTTCAGCCCGCTATGAGCCCGCTATGTTCCCGCTCGGTCCAGCACCTGTACAACAAGCCCACCAAAAATGGTGGCAAAACAGGGCAACGGTCAGCTAAAGCTGACCAAATTATAACGACCCCACCCCTTTGAGGGGGTGGCAGTTTCCCGTCCCTGCAAGAGCATCACAACATATATATATATAACAGAATGAAGCGACTAACAAAGCCCACAACGGTTCATACATATGCAACAATCACAAACGTGGGAATGGACTCCACGTCTCGTGCTCTCAGGCACTCTTTGGTGTACTCCGCCTTCCACCACCATCCATTCTTGATGGCTTTGCCCTTCGAGGCTAAAGTCGGTGGCCCGAATACCAGGGCTCCCCCGTACTTTAATTGTGAACATCCCGTAGTCCGAAGACTCTTTCCCATTGCTTCCCGACATGCTGTACGAGACTCACTAATCAGGTGCTGCAATGGTGCGGTTTCAGGTTCGCCAAATGCCCGTTGTTCACAGCTCTCGTTGTACAACACGAAAAGCGGGTATGGCGTCCTCTCATCCCAGGTACTCTCAATTTGCCGGCTCTACGGGCCGCTAAGTCATCCACCAGGACACCCTCACAGGTCGGGCACACAGGCCTCAGGTCCTCTCAACAGGTGGGCACAATAACATCACCAGAACTCAGTTTGGGAGCTGTCGTCGGCGTTAACGCTAACGCCTGGTGATAGCGCACAGAAACCCCATTTTGGCTTCTAGCTATGGGTGCTTCCCGGGGCACACCCCCAGGCATTGCTGCACACGCAGTAGCACTCCCACTGCCTCAGAACGCACAAAATCACCAGAACCAAGTCTGGGAGCTATCGCCTGACGATATTCAATATCGCCAGCGATAGTGAACAGAACTCCACTTCTGCTTCTAACTTCGGGTGCTCCCCGGGGAACACCCCCGGGCGTTGCTGCGCATGCAGTAGCACCCTCTAGTCCTACAAAGCAGTATAACAACACGGAGTTTTCCCCCCGGCACGCACAATATCAAAAGCATCACCAATCCGGACGAACCGTCTCAGATGGGCTTCACACAACGCGCATATGCCCATTTTACGCATGGACTCTACATGTGCACGATTTGACGGGGATAACACGAATCGACCCGTCGGAGGCCACGACCTCACCCTTTTGGGTAGGGGCCTCAACGATGCTCGGAAATGGACTAGGACACGTCCAAATGAGGGTAGAAGAGATCGTTACCCTGAAACGTCACTTCGAGGCCATGGCTTGACTTTTGGCACTGATGGAAAGGAGCGTCTAGCCCTCCTCTACGCGTAGCCACCAACGTTGAGGGATTCCGATGAGTGTAGCTCCACCAAATCCAAGCCCTAGGGTTGAGAAACCCTATTCATCATCACTTTGGAGCTCTCCCTCTCTCCCAAAACAAAACCCTTAATGAATAATGAAGAGAAGAGGGGTTTCAGCCTCCCTATGCCAGCTCCCGAGCCAATCAACCCAAAACCAGCCCCAAAAGTCCAAGTGTCATCAATGCCCACGATTTCGGCTGCAAAGTACAAATTGGCGCTGTCGCCGGCGATAGCCGCTATCGCCTGGCGACAGCGGTAAAGAACCGACTCCGACCAGTCAACGCCACCGCTGCGAACAGTGCATGACACGTGTCACGGTGTCGCCTGCGTTAGCACTTACCGCCGCCCGGCAGCCTCTCGACAGAACCCTTCTCAACAGAACGCTATCGCCGGGCGATAGCTGCTATCGCCAGCGATAGCGTTGGATTCCAGAAATCCAACTTTCTGATTTGACGTCTTACAACCCTCCCCTCCTTATAAAAATTTCGTCCCGAAATTTGTAAAAACAGACATATATAAATATATCCAAAAAGGTCTTTACATAAAGGGGGAAAAGAGAGATAAACATCACCGAAATAGCTCGGGGAACTCTTCCATCATGGTCTGCTCACGCTCCCATGAGAGTTCCTCGCGACCGCAGTTGTCCCAACGGACCTTTACCATACGGATCGCCCTGTTCCGCAACTGACGCACCTCAGCAGCCTCGATGCTAACGGGCCTGACCGCCGTCTTAAGCCCACTATCCACGGGCACCTGATCCGCCACGACCACATGCATAGGCTCTTGCACCGCCTTCCGCAACACGGAGATGTGGAATACATCGTGTAGTCCGCTCAGTTCCGCCGATAGTGCAAGCCTATAAGCCTCCTCGCCGACGCGCTCGATGATCTCAAACGATCCAAGGTATCTCGGACTCAGCTTTTTCAAGCGTCGAATCCTGGATACACCCTTGAACGGCCTGCCAACGGCGAACTGGACGTCGCGGTGCTTCGCATTATAGTACTTCGCCTGCCCATCCTGTGCAACCAAAAGCCTCTCCCGGATCATACGTACCGTCGAAGTCGCCTCTTCGACGTCTTTACTCTTGAAGAGCTTCGTCTCGCCCGTTTTCGCCCAAGCTAAGGGAGTGCGGCACTTCCTGCCATAGAGGGCCTCGAAAGGCGCCATCTGAATACTCGTCTGGTAGCTGTTGTTGTACGCGAACTCAACAAGAAAGAGGTGATCTTCCAACCCCTTGCCGAAATCCAGGACGCACATCCGGAGCATGTCCTCCATCGTCCTATTGGTACGCTCAGTTTGGCCATCCGTCTGAGGATGAAAGGCCATGCTAAACTGAAGATTCGTACCCAATAGACGGTTGACTAGCCTCCAGTCGCTCGAAGTAAAGCGTCCATCTCGATCACTGACGATGCTACGGGGCACACCGTGCAATCGTACTATTGTATCAACATACAGCTTCGCCAACTTCTCCACCGAGTCATCCCTCTGGTTGGGGATAAAGTGCACCACCTTCGTCAGCCGGTCTACGACTACCCAGATGGCATCGTTCCCGCGCTGCGATCTCGGCAGCCCATGTACGAAATCCATGGAAACGTCATCGAATTTCCACTCTGGAACCGGTAATGACTTCAAAAAGCCACCGGGCTTCTGACATTCCGCCTTCACTAGCGCACAAGTGTGGCACTTGGCCACGTAGTGAGCGATGTCCCTCTTCATACCCGGCCACTAGAAAAGGACCTTCATGTCCTTGAACATCTTCGTGCTCCCGGGATGAACTGAATACCTGGTACGATGCGCCTCATACATCAACTCACCGCGCAGCTCACCCACCTTGGGGACGCACAACCGGTCGCCTCTCCACAGCAACCCGTCACGCACCTGAAACTGGGCATCCGGCCCACCACCAGCCTCCTCCGCGTAGCGCTTTAAACTCGGATCGAGTTCCAAAGCCTGGCGGACTCTATCTGCGAGGTCGTACTGCACCTCAGTCCAACTCAAACAGGCACCGACACTGCTCCGCTTCTCCACGCAAGAAATACCCAAGGACTCCAGGTCACGTATCAGGTGCTCATCATGCATCTGAATCCAGTTGGACTGCGCTGGAGCCCTGCGACTGAGCGCATCTGCGACAACATTCCCCTTCCCGGGAGTATAGTGGATCTCGAAGGTGTAGTCCCCAAGGAACTCCATCCACCTCTGCTGCCGCATATTCAGCCCCTTCTGCGTCAGAAGGTACTTCAGGCTCTTATGGTCCGTGAAGATGTCGATCTTCAAGCCATACACATAATGCCACCAAAGTTTCAGGGCAAATATCACGGCCGCCAACTCCAAGTCGTGGACCGGATAGTTCCGCTCGTGCACCTTCAGCTGGCGAGAGCCGTACGCTATTACCTTGCCATGCAGCTGCAGAACACAGCCAAGGCCGCTCCCAGAAGCGTCGGTGTAGATCTCGTAGCCTTCCGTGCCGCAAGGCAAACATAAGATCGGAGCCGTGGTAAGCCGCCGCTTCAACTCCTCGAAAGCCTGCGCACACGCAGGCGTCCAAATAAACTCCTGCATCTTCCGTGTCAGCGACGTAAGAGGCAGCGCGATCCGTGAGAAGTTCTCCACGAAGCGCCTGTAATAGCCGACCAGCCCTAGAAAGCTACGGACCTCCGCTACAGTAGAAAGGACAGGCCACTCCCTGATGGCCGCAACCTTCACCGGATCTACCGCCACACCCGCTCCACTAACCACATGGCCTAAGAACGCCACAGAAGTAGCCAGAACTCGCACTTCGAGAACTTGGCATACAGCTGGTTCCTCCTCAGAACCTCCAAGACTACTCGCAGGTGATCACCGTGCTCCTCCTCGGACTGAGAGTAGACCAGTATGTCGTCAAGGAAGACGACCACAAACCGGTCGAGGTACTCTCGGAAAGTCTGGTGCATCAAGTTCATAAACACCGAAGGTGCATTAGACAGCCCAAACGGCATCACGGTGAACTCATACTGCCCGTACCTTGTACTGAAGGCAGTCTTCGGGATGTCGCACTCCCTGATCTACACCTGATAATAGTCGGACTTCAAGTCCAGCTTCGAGTATACTATCGAACCAACGAGTTGGTCGAACAAGTCGTCTATCCTCAGAAGAGGATACTTGTTCTTCTCGGTCAGCTTGTTCAGCTCCCGATAATCGATGCAAAGCCGCAGGCTACCGTCCTTCTTTTTGACAAAGAGGACTGGTGCACTCCAAGGTGAGGAACTCGGACGCACGTAGCCCTGCTCAAGCAGCTCCTGCAACTTCAACTTCAACTCCGCCAACTCCTTCGGAGCCATACGATACGGCGAGTGGGCCACAGGCTTAGCGCCTGGCACCAACTCAATCGTGAAATCTATCTCCCGCTGCGGTGGAGCACAGGGGAGATCACTCGGGAACACATCGGGGAACTCTGATACTACCGGAACATCCACTAGGCTGGGCCTCGGCGTTGAAGCCTCCACTAGAGCAAAGAATAACTCTGCTCCCTATCACACTGCCTTGGACACCTAAAGAGCAGACATCAACATCTTGCTCGATCCACGCATGCCCACAAAGACCGTCTCACGATCGGCACACTGCCCAAACCTCACCTCCTTGGTGGTGCAATCGATGCATGCACGCTGTTCCGACAGCCAGTCCATGCCGAAGATTACATCGAACTCAACCAGGGGGAGTAACGATGCTTTCAGGTCATACTCCTGGCTTCCAACTAGAACCTTCACGCAGCAACTCCTCTCCACACGCATCGAATATCCATTCGGCAGTAGGACCTCCAGTCCATCTGCAGAAGCAATCGACGGCGCACCAATACGTTGGACGAAGTCCGACGATAAGAAGGAGTGCGAAGCTCCAGTATCGAAAAGCGCTCTTGCAGGAACGCCTAAAATATTTACAAAGCCTACGCCGCCAAACAAGGTTAGCATGAACACTAAAACAAGTATATAAAATAGTAAGGACTGTATCTTAAATTATACCTATCACGACGTCCTATGCTTTGATAGCCTCCTGCTGACCAAGACTGAAGACTCTGGGCTGCGGGGGAGCCATACGGGAGGCAGTGGACTCAGCCGTCTTCCCCTTCTCAGAATAAGATGGCCCAGTCTTCTTCTCTGACCTTGGAAGCCCACTGCGGCAATCCCGAGAGAAATGGCCAGGCTTGCCACAAGTAAAACAAATAAGAGGGCCACGTCCAGACAACGCGCCCGAAGCAGAGGGAGCTGGCCCAGATAATCGAGCCTTCTTCCAGCGATTCAACCTCCGCAACTTCGCCACACTCGGCGCCTTGCCCTCCGGCACTGCCTCGACCACAGCCACCTTGCCCTTCTCCCTGAGCATGTCCTGCTCAAGCGCTCGGGCTGAACTAACGAGGGTCGTGAAACCCTGCGTCAACGTCCCTGTCAGAAGGTACCGCAACTCACTACGCAAGCCACCGTAGAACCTGTTCACCCTTCTCCCCTCGTCATCGAAAGAAGTTCCAGCGTAACGCCCGAGGCGGGTGAACTCATACAGGTAGTCATCAACCAGTCTATCACCCTGCGTCAGAGCCAGAAACTGGTTCTCCATCGCGATCTGCTGCGACGGAGGCACATACCTTGCCAGGAAGATTCTCGAGAACTCTTCCATCGGCACATCAACCAGTCGCCTTCCCGCAAACTGGCGCCTCTCTACCTCATCCCATCACCTCCTGGCTTCCTTTTCCAACAAGAAGGTAGCGAAGGTCACTTTCTGCGCTTCATCTGACTGTGTCGCTGTCAGAATTTGCTCCATATGCGACAGCCAGTCCTCGGCCTCAGCTGGGGATTCAACCCCGGTAAACGGAGGAGGTCGAAATCCCAGGAAGTGCTTCAGTTGTTGCTCAGCAGCAGGCCTCACGGGGACCTGCTCCACTCTTAGTGGCTCTGGGGACACTTCCTGCACTGGCGGTTGACCTTGCCTTCCAGGCTGGCCATTTAACGCAGCTAGAATGGCTTCAGTAACTAGCCGAACCATCTCAGCAGACGGAGGTGTAGGAGCCTCAACAGACCCGCTACTCTCAACCACGTCACGAGGACGCGACGGTCCCGCTGTAATTCGAGTGCCCTACACGAGTGCAACACACCGTTAGGCGACAGCATAGTCGCAACTAACAACAAAAGGAACACTCAGGTTCCAAAATCATGCAATAATTGTTGGTTTGTTGTTACATTTTATTCCTAAGTGGACATTTTGGGGTTTATTTTACGTCTCGACGGTAGCGCACACACGTGCTCACCACCCCTTAAAAGAATTCGTCCACGAATTCCTTAGAAGGATACGGAACCCTAGAAGCTGATACCAATTTGTAACACCCCCATCCGTTCGGGAGCATATAACAGAAGGTCCGGCCGGGGCCCCACGCCATATACTACAAAACAAACGGGAACGTCACTTAATTGAAACATCGAACGACGCTATACAACGAAGCCTAACTCAGAGCATTCTATGCGGAAGCTAAAAAGAGACAAGATAAACCCCAAAACCCGTACCCGGGTATGTCCACTTTTACTAAATAGGAATAAATGTTTTACAACACAAAATTTAGGCACTACGGCCTTACAAATTACCAACATCGGCGCGCAGGCCGGCCATACATGAAAACAAGTGAACATCAAAAAGGCCTTCAAGGGCCGCAGCAGCGCAGGGGCTTCAGCCCTCTATGAGCCCGCTATGTTCCCGCTCGGTCCAGCACCTGTACAACAAGCCCACCAAAAATGGTGGCAAAACAGGGCAACGGTCAGCTAAAGCTGACCAAATTATAACGACCCCACCCCTTCGAGGGGGTGGCAGTTTCCCATCCCTGCAAGAGCATCACAACATATATATATAACAGAATGAAGCGGCTAACAAAGCCCACAACGGTTCATACATATGCAACAATCACAAACGTGGGAATGGCCTCCACGTCTCGTGCTCTCAGGCACTCTTTGGTGTACTCCGCCTTCCACCACCATCCATTCTTGATGGCTTTGCCCTTCGAGGCTAAAGTCGGTGGCCCGAATACCAGGGCTCCCCCGTACTTTAATTATGAACATCCCGTAGTCCGAAGACTCTTTCCCATTGCTTCCCGACATGCTGTACGAGACTCACTAATCAGGTGCTGCAATGGTGTGGTTTCAGGTTCGTCAAATGCCCGTTGTTCACAGCTCTCGTTGTACAACACGAAAAGCGGGTATGGCGTCCCCTCAACCCAGGTACTCTCAATTAGCCGGCTCTACGGGCCGCTAAGTCATCCACCAGGACACCCTCACAGGTCAGGCACACAGGCCTCAGGTCCTCTCAACAGGTGGGCACAACAACATCACCAGAACTCAGTCTGGGAGCTGTCGCCGAAGTTAACGCTAACGCATGGCGATAGCGCACAGAAACCCCATTTTGGCTTCTAGTTGTGGGTGCTTCCTGGGGCACACCCCCAAGCATTGCTGCACACGCAGTAGCACTCCCACTGCCTCAGAACGCACAAAATCACCAGAACCAAGTCTGGGAGCTATCGCCTGGCGATATTCAATATCGCCAGCGATAGTGAACAGAACTCCACTTCTGCTTCTAACTTCGGGTGCTCCCTGGGGCACACCCCCGAGAGTTGCTGCGCATGCAGTAGCACCCTCTAGTCCTACGAAGCAGTATAACAACACGGAGTTTTCCCCCCGGCACGCACAATATCAAACGCATCACCAATCCGGACGAACCGTCTCGGATGGGCTTCACACGCGCGCCTACGCCCATTTTACGCATGGACTCTACATGTATGCAAGATTTGACGGGGATAACACGAATCGACCCGTCGGAGGCCACGACCTCACCCTTTTGGGTAGGGGCCGCAACGATGCTCAGAAATGGACTAGGACACGTCCAAATGAGGGTAGAAGAGATCGTTACCCTTAAACGTCGCTTCGAGTCCATGGCTTGACTTTTGGCACAAATGGAAAGGAGCGTCTAGCCCTCCTCTATGTTCGAGTTACCATTGTGATCTAGAAGTGGTCAAACATGTAATGTCACTGCCAACGCGATATGAGCCTGCAGGGTCGCACATAAGAGCATATGGAGAAGTTGGAAGATGGACTGTGTTGGTAAAGGTTACCAATCACCATTTAGAATGGGGGAAGTCCAGCAAATGTTGCTGTCTGAATTCGTCGGGTTTACACGGATAGAATTCGTCAGATTCGTCGGATTCGTCGGATTGTCCCGTGGAATCCCGACGAATTGTTACAGAGATCCTTAACTCGGCAAATGTTGCCGTCTGACATGATTCGTCGGAATTCGTCGGACTGTCCCGTGGAATCCCGACGAATTGTTACAGAGATCCTTAACTCGGCAAATGTTGCCGTCTGTTGTGATTCGTCGGAATTCGTCGAATTGTCCCGTGTAAACTCGACGAATGCTGATTCGTGAAATCCCCACGAATTGTTACAGAAAGAGTTCTTTTTCTGTATGGACTGCGGATAGTGATTATTTTAGGTCTGTTTATACTTCGACTATAAATAGAACTTAATCTTAAGGGTTCATTTCTCTGATGTGAATAGAAGATTCGGCCGACGGAAGTGTTCCGCCCGAACCCTAGACGGAAGTGTTCTGCCGCTCTGAATCGCCTCCGCCGACCTCTTCTCCGGCGACCGTCGCCGTGATTGTTCTTCCTGGAATGAACCTAGCAGTTCGTGGAAGTGCAAGGTGCAGTCGTTCTTCTCCCGGCTCGTGTGGATCACTGTAGAGACGTAGACATAATTCTACGTGAGAACACTCTTGCAAAGCCGACGAAGGCACTCTTCTTCTTGGAGCATCTAGGTTAGATTTGATCCAATCCCGCAAAGGTAATTTTTGCCTAGTAGTTTTGTTTTACTTCTTGATTCAATATTCATGGCCGATCCAAGTCTTTTTGGGTTATTTCTCTTCATTTCCGCTGCGCCTACATGTGATGTATGGTTCTAGAAAAACCCAACAGTGGTATCAGAGGGAGGTTTTGGTCATGAATGTTGTTTCAGAAGTTTGGTTATTCCAGTACGTGCAAATCTAGGTATTTGGAACATCAAATGTTGATGATTTTTCCAAGTGACTCTTGGAACCCCGCCAGGAACGTCTGGGATTTCGTGGTAATTTCTAATTGTTAGAAATTGTTGTCTCCTTAGCAGTAACCGTCCCTCAAGTGGTTAATGAACCCTTGTATTGTTTTGGATTTTGAATCCAACAATGAGAGACGAGCTTGTCTACTGCTTTAAGTCGAGTTGTCTTTGCCTTTGTCCAATGCATGTAAATCTGAAGATTTGGAAGAGTTCTAAATGTCCAGATTTAGCCCTTTCGTCTATCAAAGGTTGATAGTCTTGTGTTGTGCACATAAGGGATGCATGTGGTTTTTAGATAGCTTGTTTTTCTGTTGATGTGCACATTGATCAAATGTTGATCATGGTTAAGTGTTAACCTATTATTAAAAAAAAATCCCTTCATCAAATATTAAGTGTTCGGATGCCTTCCGATGGATGACACTCTTCCTGCCTCGATCGATGAAATGTGGGCTTGCCAAAGCAAGGTGCATTAATCTATCTTGGTAAGGGTGCGAGCGGATAATTATGATATCCCACTGTCGACATCGGGTCTAACTTAACTAGGTGACCTCAAAGGTTGAGTGCCCAGAGGCATAGGGTTGGCATGCACCATATGATGGATGCGAATAAGGAGTTATTCACCAGCCATACAAGAGTTGCATGAGGATGCAATTGGCAAGCGTTGCCTACCTAAATAACCGCATTATGAGAGGAACGCCAAAGCGGACTCGTGGTGTTGGTGAAATACGGATCTTGTCGACTAAGAGAGTAGCTCGCATGGACTCTCCGAATTGATAGTGAGGGTTATCAATTTGAATAAAATAGTGGGAGTATTTAATTGAAGTCCAAATTAAAATAAATTGTATTTTGAAATTAAGGTACTGATTAAATTCTGCATGAATTCTTGTAGAATTCCATGACAAGTGGTTCACATTCCACCTTGTCCCTGAGAGCTATCCTTGAGAAGGACAAGCTTAGTGGGACGAATTATGGACTGGTATAGAAACCTGAGAACTGTTCTCAGGCAAGAGCGAAAGCTCTATGTCATGGAAGAAGAAGCCCCGAGGTGCCGACCGGGAACTCGTCCCGTGTTGATAAGGATGCTTATAAGAAGTATACCGATGACGCCTTAGACGTCGAGTGCCTTATGCTTGCCACCATGAACTCTGAGCTTCAGAAGCAACACGAGAACATGGGGTGCAAGGAGATTGACGAGCACCTAAAGAAAATGTTTCAAGGGCAAGCTCGTCAAGAGAGGTTCGATGTCACAAAGGCATTATTTCAGTGCAAAATGAGAGCTCGAGACTCGGTTGGTACTCACGTACTCAAGATGATTGGGTATATAGAGAACCTGGAGAGACTGGGTTTTCCTCTGGGCCAAGAGTTGGCCACAGATCTTATCCTGCAATCGTTGCCGGATAGTTATGAGCAGTTCATCTTGAACTACAACATGAATGAAATAGACAAGACACTGCCCGAGCTCCTAGGCATGTTGCGAACTGCCGAGATAAATATGAAGAAGGCCAAGCCTGCTAGTCCCATATTGATGGTACATAAAGGCAAGGGTAAGGCCAAGGGCTTCAAGAAGACAAAGGTGGGACCTAAGTCACATCTTGAGCCCAAATCTTCTGCGCTGAAAAAGAAGAGCACCGTGAAGGAAGGGAAATGCCATCACTGTGGCAAGGCTGGTCATTGGAGAAGGAATTGTCCTTCGTACATTGAGGGTCTGCAGAAAATGAAGGGAGGTATGACTTCCGCTTCGAATATTTACGTCATAGAGATAAACCTTTCTGCTCCTTCATCTTGGGTATTGGATACCGGATGTGGTTCTCACATTTGTACAAATGTGCAGGAACTAGGAAGGAGGAGATTGCTGAGTAAAGGAGAGGTGGACCTGCGCGTCGGCAATGGAGCAAGAGTTGCTGCTGTAGCCGTAGGGGTTTACCGTCTTTCTTTGCCCAGTGGGCTTGTAATAGAACTTAATAGATGTTATTATGTTCCGGCCATAACTAGAAACATTATATCCATTTCATGCTTAGACATGATTGGATTTTCTTTTATAATTAAGAACAATTGTTGTTCTATATTTAAGAATGATGTTTGTTATGCTGTAGCTCAATTGTTTAATGGTCTTTATGTTTTGAACCTAGACCATCCGATCTATAATGTAGATAATAATAAAAGACTAAGAACAAATGACTCAAATCCTACATATCTCTGGCATTGTTGTTTGGGCCATATAAACGAGAAGCGCATATCCAAGCTCCATAAAGATGGACTATTGGACTCATTTGATTATGAATCATTTGAGCGATGCGAGTCTTGTTTATTAGGCAAGATGACTAAAGCCCCTTTCACTGGTTATACTGAAAGGGCTGAGGATCTCTTGGGTGTTGTACATAGTGATGTATGCGGGCCCATGAGTTCTATGGCTAGAGGTGGGTATTTTTACTTCGTTACATTTACTGATGATTTCAGTAGATACGGATACGTGTATCTTATGAAGTGCAAATCCGAAACTTTTGAAAAGTTCAAAGAGTTTAAGAATGAAGTGGAGAACCAATTGGGTAAAAAGGTTAAAGCACTCCGATCTGATCGAGGTGGCGAATACCTGAGTCATGAGTTCCGTGATCATCTGAAAGAGTGTGGTATTGTATCACAACTCACTCCACCTAGGACACCGTAGCATAATGGTGTGTCTGAGAGGAGAAATCGTACTCTGTTAGACATGGTACGGTCGATGATGAGTCATGCAGACTTGCCTGTTTCCTTTTGGGGTTTTGCTTTAGAGACTGCTGCAATGACACTGAATCGCGCTCCGACGAAAACGGTTCTAAAGACACCATATGAGATATGGACTGGGAAGCGTCCTAGTTTGTCATTCATTAAAATTTGGGGTTGTGAGGCATACGTACGACATCAAATGCCCGACAAGCTGGAACCTGATGAGTCCTCATCATATACACTTTTATGGACTCATCTGGGCCGTTTAGTTAGTCATTTCACTGCACTTTAGCCCTGTTTTAGTTCATATTTGATATCCCATGCTAGGTGCACCTTTTGGCCCATTTTGGTGTGATTTCATGTTGATTTTCATTAGTAGTTTTCATGCATTGTTCGGTGCCACTTTTAGTGGCCGGATTGGTGGTTGTACGCTAGAACAGGAGTCGTGCAGGTGTTTCCGGTGCAATTCTGCACAGGAACACTGCGCACGATCACTGGTTCTATTGCGCACGACCACTGGTCGTGCGCCACTGATCGTGTGCACTTAACGCTTTTTTCATAAGTTCTGTTTGGTGTAATGCGCACGATCATCAACTCCAGCGCGCACGACCACCGGTCGTGCGCCACTGCTCGTGCGCACTGACCATTAATTTTTAAGTTCTGTTTCATCTATTGCGCACGACCACTGACGCTAGTGCGCACGACCATCGGTCGTGCGCCACTGGTCGTGCGAACATGTTATGTTATAATTTCTGTCTTTGCAGGTTCCGTCCAGGCAGAGCGCACGATCACAGGATTCTAGTGCGCACGACCACTGGTCGTGCGCCACTGACCGTGCGCACTGTTTAATTCCAGCGCCTATAAATTCCCTGCTCGCGATTTTAGGTCATCATCCCGATTTTCAGCGCCGTTTTCCGCCCGGTTCCGCCCAGTTTCGCCCCTCCACCGTCGCCCACCATCTAGAGGTGCTCCGGGCTTGCTCTTCACGCCTATCTTGAGCCGGAGTTTCCTCTCGGCCTCCTCCTTCATCCAAGAGCTCCAAAGGAAGACCTAGCCGCTATCTCCATCGAGCAAGAGGAAGTTGGCAACCTCCACCGGATCGTGACACGAAGAAGACGGGTCCATTGGAGAGTCGTGACAGCTCTCTCTATCCCGGACGTAGTTGTGGACCGAGCTTGGACGCGGATTGACAACCCGGCGATTCCAACCGTGAATCTTCAACGAGCCTTCGGATTCGGTCGATTTCTTGCCTTGTTCTCCTTTTATTGATGTATTTGCAACTAGATCTAACATTATGATGAAGTGTATTTTGATTAAATAGCATTTTTACTTGATTATGTCTATGTGATTGAGTATTTTTGTTTATATTATTGAGGTGCGCCTTGTGGTGTGGTTTGTTGGTTGTCCGGTGCCGCACTAGCAATTGCTAGTGGCGTGCTTGTCGAAGAGGTGCTTGCGACCCTCAATCCATTAGCCTACTCGTCCATCCGCCTACCGAAGCGTGGCATCGCGACCCGTATTCCATCTCGCCTATCGAAGCAGCGCGCTCAAGGCCTGCATAGTTCGATCCGCTTGCCCACTCGTCCATCCGCCCTTGCGACGCAGCGCGCTCAAGGCCTGCCTAGTCTCCATCCCGCCAAGCGAAGCTTTGCATAGCGGCATTGCATAGGAGTAGTTGATAGCTTTTCTTTTATTTTCCAAAAGCCCAATCACCCCGTTTCCGCATTCCATCCGACTCAAGGACTTCAATCTCAAGTCCTTCCTCGACATTTAACTCCACCTTACTGTGTTCCTCAAGAGACCGACACTCGGGGATTTATTCCCAACATTTATTACTTGAACGATCGGTACACTGCCGTTTCGTGTCGCAGTCAAGCTACCGCCTATAGCGGTGTGTGAGATTTGCGCCATCAGAACCCAAATCAGATAAGTGTTATCTGGTGGGATATCCTAAGGAAACGAAAGGATATTACTTTTACCTACCGTCTGAGGGCAAAGTGTTTGTCACAAGGACGGGTGTCTTCTTGGAGAAAGAGTTCTTATCAAGAAAGACGCAAAAGGTAGAACTTGAAGAATTTCAAGAACCACAAGTAATGAATGAACCAGAATTGCATTCTGAGCCAGGACTACAAGATGTTGTAGCTAAAGAACCTGCTCAAGAGACACAAGTCCTACGTAGATCTGGTAGACCAAGATTTGAGCCCGAGATATATGGATTTCTCATGTCTCAAATAGGTAATGTGTTGCTTATGGATCATGATGATGAACCAGCAACCTACCAAGAGGCTATGAATGGACCGGACTCCGACAAATGGCTTGAGGCTATGAAATCCGAAATGGACTCCATGTATACAAACCAAGTTTGGAACTTGGTGGAACCACCTGAAGGGGTACGACCCATAGGGTGCAAGTGGGTCTCAAGAAGAAGACCGACATGGATGGGAATGTACAGACATTCAAAGGGCGACTGGTGGCTAAGGGTTTCAAGCAAATTCATGGTATTGACTATGATGAGACCTTTTCCCATGTTGCCATGGTAAAGTCCATTAGGATATTGCTTGCTATTGCTGCGTATTATGACTACGAGATCTGGCAGATGGATGTCAAAATGGCTTTCCTAAATGGAAACCTCCTTGAGGAAGTGTACATGACACAACCCGAGGGTTTTGTATCCCCAAATGAAGCCACTAAAATATGCAAGCTGAATAGATCCATCTATGGATTGAAACAGGACTCTAGAAGTTGGAATCTTCGTTTTAATGAGAAAATCAAAGAGTTTGGTTTTGTCAAGAATGAAGATGAACCGTGTGTTTACAAGCGAATCAGTGGGAGCATTGTTGTCTTCCTGATATTGTATGTAGATGACATACTGCTGATCGGGAATGACATACCTACCCTGAAAGTTGTTAAGAACAACCTAGGGAACTGCTTTTCCATGAAGGATTTGGGTGAAGCGACTTACATACTCGGTATTAAGATCTATAGAGATAGATCGAAGAAGTTGCTGGGTTTGACCCAGAGTACGTACATTGAGAAGGTGTTGAAGCGGTTCAACATGCTTGAGTCCAAGAAAGGATTTTTGCCCATGTCTCATGGTGTGAATCTCTCTAAGGACCAGTGTCCAAAATCTTGTGAAGATAAGGACCGCATGAAGTTGATTCCATATGCTTCGGCAATTGGGTCAATCATGTATGCAATGTTATGTACTCGACCCGATGTTTCTTTTGCTTTGAGCATGACTAGCAGGTATCAGTCTGATCGCGGTGAATGTCACTGGATAGCCGTAAAGAATATCCTGAAGTACTTGAGAAGGACTAAGGATGTATTCTTGGTGTATGGTGGAAAGGAAGAACTCGTTGTAAGTGGTTACACGGATGCCAGCTTCCAAACTGATAGGGATGATTTGAAGTCTCAGTCAGGGTTTGTGTTTTGCCTGAATGGAGGAGCTGTGAGCTGGAAGAGTTCCAAGCAAAAGACAGTTGCTGATTCTACAACTGAGGCCGAGTATATCGCTGCGGCAAATACAGCGAAGGAGGCTGTATGGATTAGGAAATTCATCGGCGAGCTAGATGTAGTTCCTAGCATTGTTGGTCCCGTAGTTCTCTACTGTGATAACAATGGTGCAATTGCACAATCTAAGGAACCTAGATCCCATCAGCGCTCCAAGCACATACTTCGGCGGTTCCATCTTATTCGTGAGATTGTCGAACGAGGAGATGTGAACATTTGCAGAGTGCCGACTGAGGAGAATATTGCAGATCCACTGACAAAGCCTCTCTCATAGAGAAAGCATGATGGTCATACTAGATCAATGGGTATACGATACCTGAGTGATCAACTCTAGTGGGAGTCTTGTGGGTTGCATGTAAAATAAATATTCTGTTGGCTGTTTATTATTTATTCATATGATGAATTGTGTACCAATTATTTCTTTTTACAATTAATGACAAGTTCTTTTATTACGATATACTGTTTCTATATGATAGAATAAAATTCGTGATAAATACCCTTAGAATGTTCGCTTCCATAGGACATCAAGTACATGACTTGAATGTGAGAGCCTATGATTTCGAAGCTTCATTCTTAAAAGGTCCCTGGTCGAGGTATCATCGTAGAAGCTAAGGGTGATGATGATACATTAAGACTAGCATGCGTGTTGACTGATGACCGGTTCTCACAGGTCATGATATTGTGATATCAAGTCATCACGTGGGTACTTGTTAGTGAACAAGTTGTACTGGACAGACCCAACCTGAGACTACTTTGTGGATTGTTACTTAAAAGTGTCACAAGTATGTCTCATTTGACAATGGTGTTGTGGTCCTTTGACCTGAAGTCACAGCATTCATCGAGTGAGGAAGAGCGTGCTTTGATGTCATCTAAAGTCTTCCTTGAAGAAGGTTAATGATAAGGGTGGTCGTTGGGTATGTTACGAATCATTTGGGTGTTTGAGTGTGAGCAGATATGGAATTTGTCCTCCTATATAACATGAGTTGCATCCATGGGCCCCTTGATGGAATTGGACTGGGAAATGCATGACCATGCTTGGTTGAGTCAATATGTGATATTGAGCTCACCATTCTCTGGAAGTCTGTTCTAGATCAAGAAACTTGGATTGAGCTATTATGAGGGTGACACGGTCCATGCCTCTAGTTCTTTTCGGATGTAAGGGACAAAGGGACAAAGACAACGCTGGAACATTGGTCATAAAGGCTTATGAGTTATGAATTCTTATTGCTTGGGGAGCAATGATGCATTGCTAGATGCCGCTCATTGTTTGTGAGGTTTTTGTTTGATACTTTCAAGATCAAGTGTGAGACTGTTGGAGTTACCATTGTGATCTAGAAGTGGTCAAACATGTAATGTCACTGCCAACGCGATATGAGCCTGCAGGGTCGCACATAAGAGCATGTGGAGAAGTTGGAAGATTGACTGTGTTGCTAAAGGTTACCAATCACCATTTAGAATGGGGGAAGTCCAGCAAATATTGCTGTCTGAATTCGTTGGGTTTACACGGATAGAATTCGTCAGATTCGTCGGATTCGTCGGATTGTCCCGTGGAATCCCGACGAATTGTTACAGAGATCCTTAACTCGGCAAATGTTGCCGTCTGACATGATTCGTCGGAATTCGTCGGAATTCGTCGGATTCGTCGGACTGTCCCGTGGAATCCCGACGAATTGTTACAGAGATCCTTAACTCGGCAAATGTTGCCGTCTGTTGTGATTCGTCGGAATTCGTCGAATTGTACCGTGTAAACTCGACGAATGCTGATTCGTGAAATCCCGACGAATTGTTACAGAAAGAGTTCTTTTTCTGTATGGACTGCGGATAGTGATTATTTTAGGTCTGTTTATACTTCGGCTATAAATAGAACTTAATCTTAAGGGTTCATTTCTCTGATGCGAATAGAAGATTCGGCCGACGGAAGTGTTCCGCCGCTCTGAATCGCCTCCGCCGACCTCTTCTCCGGCGACCGTCGCCGCGATTGTTCTTCTTGGAACGAACCTAGCAGTTTGTGGGAGTGCAAGGTGCAGTCGTTCTTCTCCCGGCTCGTGTGGATCATTGTAGAGACGTAGACATAATTCTACGTGAGAACACTCTTGCAAAGCCGACGAAGGCACTCTTCTTCTTGGAGCATCTAGGTTGGATTTGATCCAATCCCACAAAGGTAATTTTTGCCTAGTAGTTTTGTTTTACTTCTTGATTCAATATTCATGGCCGATCCAAGTCTTTTTGGGTTGTTTCTCTTCATTTTCGCTGCGCCTACATGTGATGTATGGTTCTAGAAAAACCCAACACTCTACGCGTAGCCACCAACGTTGAGGGATTCCGATGAGTGTAGCTCCACCAAATCCAAGCCCTAGGGTTGAGAAACCCTATTCATCATCACTTTGGAGCTCTCCCTCTCTCCCAAAACAAAACCCTTAATGAATAATAAAGAGAAGAGGGGTTTCGACCTCCCTATGCCAGCTCCCGAGCCAATCAACCCAAAACCAGCCCCAAAAGTCCAAGTGCCATCAATGCCCACGATTTCGGCTGCAAAGTACAAATTGGCGCTGTCGCCGGCGATAGCCGCTATCGCCTGGCGACAGCGGTAAAGAACCGACTCCGACCAGTCAACGCCACCGCTGCGAACAGTGCATGACACGTGTCACGGTGTCGCCTGCGTTGGCACTTACCGTCGCCCGGCAGCCTCTCGACAGAACCCTTCTCAACAGAACGCTATCGCCGGGCGATAGCCGCTATCGCCAGCGATAGCGCTGGATTCCAGAAATCCAACTTTCTGATTTGAGGTCTTACAGGTCGTAAGGGTGAATACAATCAACAATGATGTAAACTGTTCATGTGGTGGATTTGAAGTGACTGGAATGTTATGTTGTCATGTCTTAAAGGTATACAATAATAAAAATGTGACAACTATTGCATAGAAATATTTATTAAAAAGATGGATGCTTAGAGCCAAAAAAGACATCTACCTTGATATTAACCAAATCTCAGGCGATTTGTTCTCGGGGCCGATATTTACCAATTACCAATCATATAAGCCATTTCGCATATGATTTGTTACATTCACCTTCAAGTCTGTCCTGCTTATTGTGCCAAAATGTTTTATTTTAATAACTACTTCTTCACCACGATTCGACAAACCTAAGATTGCTGCAACTTCATTAACTGTTAATTTAATTTTCTTCCCGCCTAAGTAGAATGAAGAATCATTGAGACTAAAGCATATTCTGAGCACATAAAGTAGAGATATATTCTGGGGCAACCTGGGCAGGTCAAACAAGTGCAAAATGCCACAATCGTCAATTAATTTCTTGCTTTCACCTTGCAACTTGTATATAATCGGTAATGCTAGTTCACAAAATGTAGACACAAAACATCCAGTGCTTAACAAATGTGTTCTATTTTTCTTTAAACTTCTCTCGATATTTGAAAAATAACATCAAAGTATAACATTAGTATAGCTTATGATTGTAACAAGTTCAACTTGATGGCATGAAAATCGAAATGTGATCGTATGGAGAACACAAAGTTATCACATGGTGATCAAAAAGTTAACGCAAGATGATCACAAAGTTAATGCAAGGTGATCACAGCGTTAACGTATGGTGATCCTATTGTGAACGCGATATAATTAAAAAATGATCGCAATCGTGCATTATGGTTGTAGGGTTAGATAACTTATCGAAGGATGTACATGCTTGATCGCCACAAAATCTATTGTCAAGGCAGACCTTCTGCGATCAGAAACCGGCACTCTGCTATACCATAAACCACATCTACAAGGTAGGAATGAAGAAAGGATGAGATAGAGAAGAAAGTATACCTTATAAGCCACGGGGAACTCGAGAGGCGGCGAGAAGGAGCCCCATTTTCAAACTCTGGTGTACTAAGCCGACGGGAGGGTTGTCGGATGCCCTAGGTTCAACACAGCGAGAAGAAGAAGAGGCAATGCGATCATAGAAGGGTCGTGTGGATATCAAATTAACGCATAAAATAGCATTTTTATTAAAGCACGCTTGCCACGTGGCAGCATCGCAGCGGCCCCCGTCTCCAAATCTGGAGACCGTGCCCGAACCCAAATTTTTTCCCCGGGGAAGGTTCTCATCACAAAGGTGAAATGTAGGCAAACCTTGCCTGCATTCGAAAAAAATTCAAATATAATCAGCCCGCGAATGGCTATTCACAGCCTCTCTTTTCTTAAAATAAACCCTAAATCTCTTTTTTCCCCTCATCTAAACGCTGCCCTCTGTCTTCTTCGGCGCCAGATAGCAGCCGGCCTTCTCTTTCAGCCGTTCGACGAAGGCCCCCACGCTGCCGGCTGGTGAAGGACGACGTTGAAGCCTCCTTAGAGGTCGGAGAGTCCTCTAGTTACTCTGGCCGCCGCCCATTTCAGTTTTGGCCGACGAAGCATAGCGATGGCTGCCAACATCGGGCTGCCGGGAAGTATGTCGTCTGAGTTTATCTCTTTGATAAGCATCAAGAGATGTTGTCTTTATTTCTCGGAAGAGAGGGAAATTTATCTGTCTCATCTCCTAGATCTATCCGTCTCCTAGAAGAGAGGGAAATTTATCCCCAAAAAAACTGCACACAAGCTGCTTGTGATATGCCTCTTCCAGCTGCCAGCAAGGCGCTGGACCTGGATTATGGGGGAAGAAGAGGAGCCCGCTAAATTGTTCAAAACGTAGTGAGAATCCTAGTTATTTCTCCGCTGTCGTGTGCAAACAAAGAACATGTTGGTTGGAAAGTGCTGCTATAAGACTGAAAAGCTTTTCAACTCCATTACGCTCTCCTATGCTTCCGGGTGATTGAAATTCTGCAGCTTGTTGACCCCATTTTAGCAAAATTTTGGCTAGTTGCATTGACATCTACTGACTGAGTTACTGGAGGTTGAGTTTTAATGGATTCCTTATTAGTTCTTAAAGAGGTTGAGTTTTAATGGATTCTTTATTAGTTGGGTTGTAATGGATTTGCTTGCTAGAATATGCAGGAATGCCTTGAAGTTGTTGATGATATCCTCTCTTCTTCACCTAGTGAGGTGTTCATGTTTTAATGGTTTTTTTGGTTCATATAGTCTCTTGGATTTGTTTTCCTTACAATTTGTATCCAAATTCATCATCCAAGATCTCACAATGTTCTGAATTCTACCCCAGAATGACTCCAATCTCTTAAAATCTAAAAAAAGTGTATTCAGATGTGCTGGTTAATCACAAGTGGGGCTATGATGATTTTAACTCGATTAAGGTTGGATATGAACAGTCATGCTCCACTCTATGAGAACGAACTATCTCTTTGTCTTGGCTCTTCACAACATTCTGTTTTGAATTTGCCAAACATCGATGATCCGTTCAAAGATGTTGATAAGATGCACAATCTTAGCAAATGCCATCTTAACTTTCATATTATATCAAATGTCATCTTAAATTTTGGACTGCGAATATCCAATGGGCTACGAATATTGCTTTATTGGACTGCTATTATCTATGGGCTGCGAATAGACATTCGTAGGTTGCTTATATAAACGCCAGTTTTTAAATGTATTTGAGGGCCTAAATTTTCCAAAAAATTCAAATAAAGAAAACGTAGCCCGGTGCACAAAGCATCACCGCCCAGTGAAGGTCCGGGGATGGGTCTCACCACAAGAGTGAAATGTAGGCAAACCTTGCCCTGCAATCCAAAAAATTCAAATATTTATAATAAATCATAGATTCACATGATTTAACTTTTTATATTTAAAATTTTTAGCTCTATTTCTCAGGACTAAAGTGCATCCCTATTGAATTTATTTTGGTATTTGGTTACTAGCTTGAACTAGGAAATCCGTCTTGAGGGCTAAACTCTCTTGTGCTAGCTAAGCATCCAACATACTGCCACGAGTGAGATATTTAACTTTAGCACGCAGATTTGTTTTTTTTTAAATTGGGTGACGTGGGTGTGGTTCATTGGGCCTAAACTTCACTGATACTATATCAGAACCTCTGCATCTATAATATCAATTAGCTGTTGGTGAAGGAACCCAAGTTCTATAAAGGCTACGTGAGTTTCTTGATGTGAGACTATATCTCGACACTGCCCCTCATGCGTTGTGTGTGTAAAGTTGTAGTCCCACATAATGATCTCTTGTAGCCTTGTGCACTTAATAAAAATCCTAAGCACCTCCCCTACAACCAATTACTTTTCAGTTGGATGTTAGGTTCTAACATGGCATTCGAACCATCTAGGCCCAACGATCCAATCTCACATCACTCATTTAAAAATTAAATTAATTTATGGTTAGAGGCCAAAG
Organism: Dactylorhiza incarnata; assembly: GCA_033032865.1. NCBI lineage: Eukaryota > Viridiplantae > Streptophyta > Magnoliopsida > Asparagales > Orchidaceae > Dactylorhiza > Dactylorhiza incarnata. The sequence continues at coordinate 3,769,993 of JAWHQI010000040.1, read as the reverse complement.
ATACAATATGGTAGGGGTTGTTGAGAATATACTCTCATGTTGGAAAACTAATGTAGTCTTATCACTTATGCACTTAATATGCATATAACACTGCACCTACAAACATTTAGTTTTAGGTTGGAGGCTTAGCTTCTAGCATGATATTGGAGCAGGTTATGCTCAACTGACCACTTCCACATCACCTAATTATACAAAGGAGCACATGCTTAGGTTTTAAGTTGACACTTTGTGTTCTATGCCAAGAATGGGAGCATATGCTATTAACAATCTCCTTCCAAAATTTCTTTTGAAGCAAGAATCCAAGATTACTTCGCTGGACAAAGCAAATATGAATTTGTAATCACAATTTTTCTGTGTTAGGTTTTATCTTCTCTGGCTACCTTGATTATTGGCATCAATTTCCATACAAAGAAAGATCAATATCTCTGAAAGCATGAATATTTTGTAACAATTTGGCATGCAAAAGGAAAGGGCGCTACTTTTTTTCCCTTAAGGAAGTAGCAAACGCGCCACGGGTCAAGTGAAGGAACGCTGGACCGAACAATCCCTCCGCCCCCCCAGCACGACCCATCAGGCTCAGAGGTGGGGTTACCACATGGCTCAGAGGTGGCGCACCACATGACTCAGAGGTGGAGTTACCATATGGTCGGGGCTGCCTGCCCCGCCGGACCGGCTCAGAGGTGGCGCACCACATCGCCAGACCCACACAGGTAGAGAGGTAATAAAATCAAGATTTATTTGCGCCCCCCCCCCCCCCCCCCCCCCCCCCGGTCTTGAACCCGTGACCTCCTCTGATACCACTTGTAGGATAGAGCGCTTACCCAACTGTTCCAAAAGCCCGGACTTGTGGAAAAGACGCTACTTTTTTCCCTTACGGAAGTAGCAAACGCGCCACGGGTCAAGTGAAGGAACGCTGGACCCAACAATTGGATATCTCATCTAATTCTATATTTGTTAACACTGCTTTGAAAATTTACACAATAGAAATCTTATTTATGTGCCGATTCCTAACAATTAGACCATATTGATGTATTCTTTCTCTGCCATTTTGTAATTTTACATTGTAAGATCTTATTTATTTCCAATAGCACTGATGTACTATAAGATACAATTTAATATTAAGGAAATTTTGCTTTTTCAGAGGAATGGATAAATATGCTCTTACATTTCATGGAAGTGTTTGCTCTTTTGTTCCTTTATCATGAAATTTTCTAATAACGAGGCATTCAAATCACATAGAAATAGGCAGATATACTACTCTGATTGTAAGATAGTGGAGATTTGACATGTTTAAACTCTAGAACTTAGTCCACCATTCCGATTCAGCAACAGTTGCAGTAGGCACCAGGCAATTTCCCAGTAGACTTAATCTTTGCTGTCTTTTCCCTTATTTTCATTTCATCATTTTGTTTCCTCGATTTTGCTAGTGATTGTGCATCGCCAACAATTTTGTTGATCCTTGATACCTCATCATTATATTGCTGCAAGGCTTTGGCACGCTTGTGTTCTGGTTCTCCCTGCAATTTTGAAAGGTTTAGCTAGACTTGCAAGATGATTGTTAATAGATTCGTTTAGGGTCTAAATTTTGAGTTCTATTCCTCATGTTCTATATTCATCATTATTATCTTTAGCCATAGTTTCTGTAATTGTTATGGGGATTCTCACAAAAGATATCCAAGTAGAGGTTCCTGTATATGATTTTTTTGTAAATGTCATAGTTTTAATCAATAAAATATCTTCCGACTTAAGTGAAAAATATAGAATTTGGAGATGTTTTCTAGAAGATAGAAGACTTCGAATTAGCAAAGTCTGAGATAGTAAAATGTAACTTCATTGGGGTTGATATTAACATTTATATTATTAAGGATAAAGATATTCTTAGATATACAGAAGGAATGCTAATATAGATGACGATAGAATCTATAGAGTTAATGCTAGATTGTTAAAATATAAAAAACATCTAGGGAGTACTACATAATAAAATGATATTATGGAGAATTAAAATGTAAATTTATAAAACCGCTATTAAGCTGACTTGTATAAATTTGAGGTTTCAAGGTTAAAATTTTTTAGAAATTTTTCGTTGTGTGGACTCGATTCATCGAGATGTCCCGGTGCAGTCGTATGCGAATACTTGAGTCTATTCGGACTCTTACGAGCATGCGTTAGTTCAGTCGCGTGAATGGTCGAAGCCTGTGATAGGTGGGCCCAACTGTCTCGTAAATTCATGTCGTGAACCCGGTCTCACCCTTGCCATTAGGCATGCTAATTGAATCGTAATTAATTTGTAGGATTCAATAAAATTTATTTGGATTTAATTAAGGAGTCATGGGGATTAATACACCCTATGTTTTGGAAACTCCTAAATGGTTCTCCTATTAAACCTAAAGCAAATTTCCATTCAGCCGTGAGAGAGTGAACATGGGTGATTTAGGTTTGCTGCCTTCATCGTAAAACTGTTGCACCTCTTCATTTCGTAAAACCGCTGCCTCTCTCGTTTTCTGCGATCCATAGGAGAACGACATCTATTCCCTTTTTCCTTTTGTTGGTTCTGGATTTGGATCTCCACCGCCGGCAAAGACTCTCGGCAACAGAGGAAGCTGCTGCTTGTAGATTTGAAGCCGCCCTCTTGCTTTCTGCGACTTGATCGCCGGAGAAACGGAGAAGCCTGCGCTCGATCTGTTTCAAGATCCGACAACATACACCGCTCCACTTCATCATTTCGGTAATTTAAGAGGTTGGACCACTGCTCCTATTCAGATCATTGCTGCTTCCCATCAGATCTGGTGGATCGACTTCTCTTATGTCCAGACCAAGAGGAAAAAAATTGTGTTTTCGGTTTTGGGTGATCCACAACTAAGGGTTTTCAGGTAATATTGATTGAAGCTTATCTTTTTAGATTAATTTCACCTTTATAGTTACAGATTATCCAGTTTTGTTTCGATCTGAAACCATAATTGATATTGATCTTCAGCAAAACCCCTTGATCTCGATCAATTTACATATGTTTGGTTTTCATTATCAGATCTAATGATTTAACAGATTTATAACTTCATTTATGCGATTCAATATGAGATCTGAAGTTGAGACCTCGTTTCTTATTTATTGATCTTGATTATGAGCCATAATCAGTTATATATATATTGTGCTAATCCTTTGCTTTGTAGAGTTCAAAGCTTGAATACTTTTGTATGTTGAAAGGATCTTCTGACGCAACGGAGTTCATAAGGAACAACACATCTTAATTGTTGCGAATATCCGCCATCATGAAGCACGACTAAGAATCGGAAAATGGTATACATTAAGCTTCCGCATTTCAGTTGTATTCCATTGATTTTAGTTTCCTTGCGTGTTGTTTATTTTGATTAATTGGTTAGTTAGAAAATAATTTTTGCATAAACTCCAACTTGAGATTGATAGAGTTTGGTTAGGACGATCCTTAAGCTTCATTAGTCGCTACTTTCATTTGAATTTTTCGATAATATAAATTTACCATAGCGACATATACTCCAAATATTTATAACAAAAAAGTCAATGGTATCTAAGTTGAATGTGAAATAAATGAGAATGCTGAGATGAATGTGCACTAAAATTAGAAAGGTAATTTAATCTATACTATTAAATGGAGTTGTGTGCTAATGGACAGCATCCATGCAACCTAAAATTATGATTTTACTCCTAATTAATTCTTAAAATAATTGATTTCGGATTCCATGTTGGTGGTCTTTGTACACTATGCATTATTATATAATATTTTTATTCTGCTTTTTATATGTAAGTAAAAATATTAAAATTTTCTCCATTGGGCAACTAACTGTTATTCTAAGCACCGATCTCATCATCTTTCAGCTTTTAATCTTTCAGTACTTACTGGAATTTCACGATGTGGGGATAAAGCTAGGAGTATTATTGTTCACTTCTGGCATTGACTTTTTCCGGCAAATATCATTTCGTTGAGAAAGTTATTAACAATTAAAGTAATTAATATCCAATCTCGCATCAAGTGAGATTGGGGTTTGTTCGCTGCTGCACAGTGCGCACTTGGGAAGAAGAGCGTTAAGATTACTGATGCACGGGGCACATGGGTCCCCATGCCAGACAGCTCATGAATAATACATGAAAGAAACGATAAGAGTGACATCTATTGAAAATAAGATAATAAAAATAGAATTAGGTGGATTGGCATGCATAAGGAAGTTTAATAAATACGCCAGTTAAGCGACTTGATTAAGTTAGTGTCAAAGGATTAGGTAGGAGAAGGGGCAAACCTAAGGTAATGTAAATGAAAGTTATTCAGGATTCAGACAGCTCATGAACATCAAAAGCTCACAGCTGCTGAAGGATTCATACAGCAGAATTCTATTCTTTTTCTTCTTCTTTCCCTTTGTTCTTATTTTGTAACTAAGAACGAGTCTTAAGAATCTCTCTCCAAAGGATTCAGTTGGTTCTAAGAGTCTCCTTATCAAAAGACTCAGTGATTCTAAGAGTCTCCTTATCAAAAGACTCAGTGGTTCTAAGAGTCTCCTTATCAAAATACTCAGTGGTTCTAAGAGTCCCCTTGCCAAAAGACTCAGTGCTGGTTCTGAGAGTCTCCTTATCAAAAGACTCACACATATAGTGCAATCATACCAAGGTGGTAGAAGAGTGGAGTACCCAAATTTTGGGAAACCACTATAAAAATTCTGTGTCTTCTGTGTTTTCTTTTCTGTGTTGTCCCCTTACTTCTTACTGTTTTCTGTGATTATATTATTCTGTGTTGGTATTGCTGAATGCATAGTTGTTAGAGTTGTTTTATTGTGTGTGCATATTTAGGGTAAATGTTTTCAAACTCTATTCACCCCCCTTTAGAGAATACTCAGAGGCACACTGTGCATTTTCAGATCGCCTCCCGCTTTTGGGCCTGATTAATAGCAGACATTCGTAGAGAACTCATTCCCCACCACCTGGAGTCCGTCGAGCAGATCTTTCAGCTCGCATTAGAGTACGAAAAAATATTTACACACTTCAGGTCCGAGGTAACCTAATGCACACCCAGATAGCTCTGCACAGCAGGGACCCAATCCATCCATGCCTACTCGTGGTCCCGTAGACACGAGGGGCACATCTACTGCCATTGGGTCCCCGAAGCCTGAAGGAATCCAGTGTTACCGTTGTCAGGGTAAATGCCTTTTGGCGGCACAATGCCCCATATAGAATTTGCTTATAGAGGAGGACCCAGACACTAGTACTGATTCCATAGAGCCTCCTGAAGAAGTGATTGTTGTGACTATTGAGGAGGGTTGGGACGACGAAGCTGATCGAGCACTTGAGATGGGCGTTATCCGCCTCCTACTCCACACTCCCCACACGGATGAGGATTTGAGGCAGACCACTATCTTTTACACTTATTTCCGAGCATAGTCGGAGCCTGCAAGCTCTCTATTGATAGTAGCAGGCTGGCAGGTGTGTGAGTATCATTGCCCCAAAGGGGCTTGAACGAATGAATATTAAAGCAGAGCCCCACCCACACCCGTATAGACTCGTCTGGGTAGATAAGACAATGATCCAAGTCACTCAGAGGTGCCAGGTACCTATTCAGCTAGCCTTCTTCGAGGATAGAGTTTGGTGTGGCGTCATTCTTATGGATGTCACACATGTATTATTATGCAGATCTTGGCTTTACGATATGGATGCTACTTGTTATGGGCGGTCCAACACTTGCGTATTCTTTGACAAGGGCCGCAAGATCACATTATCCCCGGCCCAACCCAAGGATCCCGCATAGGGAAGGGTCGAGCCTTCAATTACTACAGGTACCCCGAGACCTATCCATATTCTACGACGTAGTGAGTTCACTCGGGAGAGTCATGATACTAGCATCATTTATGTCGTTACTGCCTCACAGACTACGAAGGACATTATAGACTTAGAGTCATTCACTCCAATGCTCGATACCTCCTAGATGAGTACAATGATATTATGTCAGATGAGCTCCCCAATGATCTACCCCCACACATGATCGACCTTATACCGGGATCATCTTTGCTGAATCTTCCACATTATCAGATGAATCCCGACGAGCACGAACATCTCCGGACTCAGATCGCCGACCTCCTACGAAAACAATTTATTAGGGAAAGCTTGAGCCCTTGTGTAATACCTACCTTTCTTACCCATAAGAAGGATGGTAGTTGGTGAATATGCGTAGATTGCAGGGCTATTAACAAGATCACGATCAAATATCGGTTTCCCATTCCCGGACTCGACAACCTCTTAGACACCATGTCAGGTGCCCAAATTTTTTCCAAAAGTAGATATACGGAGCTGGTACCACCGGATCAGGGTCAGAGAAGGTGATGAGTGGAAAACCGCATTTAAGACGAAGGAAGGGTTATATGGGTGGTTGGTTATGCCCTTTGGGCTATCCAATGCCCCTAGTACATTCATGCACGATGACTCAGATTTTACGCCCGTATATGGGCAAGCTCCACGTAGTCTATTTTGAAGATATCCTAGTTTACAGTCAGACTCACGGGGAGCGCCTCACACACCTACGACTGTTCTTCGACACCCTTCGAAAGGAGCACTTTTATATCCACCTGAAAAAGTGCACATTTCTATCTGAGTCTGTACACTTTCTAGAGTTCATCATCTCTGCCTCAGGCGTGTTCGTAGATTTTGATAAAGTCAAGTCTATTCGAGACTGGCCAACTCCCACAAATTTCCATGAAGCTCGAAACTTACGTGGGTTGGCCATATTTTAGAAACACTTTGTCAGAGGTTTCATCACCATTATGGCTCCCTAAACAGGCTGCGCGAAAGAGAGATTTTTAGTGGACACCCGCCGCCACTTAGACACTTAAGGACATTAAAGCAAAATTGACCACGACCTCAGTACTCTGATTACCTGATTTCGGTCGAACATTCGAGGTAGCTTGCGACGCTTCCGCCGTAGGTATATGAGGCGTTCTTAGTCAGGAAGGTCACCCATTTTCTTACTTTAGTGAGAAATTGAACAATGCCCGACAGAGACATTCCAACTACGACTAGGAGTTCTACGTGATTATTTAGTCCTCAAAATATTGGAGACACTACCTCCTCCCTCGTGAGTTTGTATTATATTCGGATCACCATGCCTTACACTATCTAGACTCTCCGAATAAATTGAGTCATCGCCACGCCAAGTGGATAAAATATATGCAAGATTTCAATTACGTTCTTAAACACCGAGCTGGTATTGAGATCAAATCAGTCGATGCGCTTAGCCACCGAGTGGGCCCACTCCAAACCCTTACCACCGAGATCACCGCATTCGAGCAATTGATCACGGAGTCTCCGACATATCCAAACTTTGTGGTTATACACTCCACGCTATCTCAGGACCCACCTGAGGTCATCACTAACTTTTCTATCACCGATGGTTATCTATTTCGCAGCACACTTCTATGCATTCCTATGACATCCATCCGAGATCATCTAGTCTGGGAGATGCATGCCGGAGGTGTAGCTGGTCACTTTGGTAGAGATAAAACCACCGCTGTAAAAGATCGTCTCTATTGGCCCACACTCAAAGGGGGCGTTGCTCGAGTTGTCCGACATTGCTATATCTGTCAGACGACTAAAAGGTCGTGGCAGAACACGGGTCTAGATACATCACTTTCGGTACCACACTAGCCTTATGTGGACATTAGTATGGACTTTAAGCTCTGATTACCTCGCACCTTGCGCAAGCATGACTCCATCCTTGTCGTTGTTGATCGATTTTTCAAAATGGCTCTGTTACGCGGACGCGCGTATTATTATTGTATTTCTTATTGTTTTAGGATTTTGGCATGTGAGTCCCCCCTCCCTATATAAGGAGGTGGTTTGGGAGTAGAAGAGATCTTTTGATCATTTAGGTTTTGGGCTCTCATTTGAGAGAGGGATCATAGGAGGACCCAGCCTCCTTGATCTTGGCCGGAGTTCACTCCGGATTGTATCTGTGTTCTTGATTAATGCAATCTTGTCTCGTTCTTTTTTCTTAATCGTAACAAGTGGTCAGACCTGCCCTCTTCCGGCCGCGGTTTCCGCCGCCCGAACCCGATCCCGTACCGCTACTGTTCCGCACTCAACATCCCGCGTCCGCGACGACCTCGCCGATCCAGATCCCGCGTCCTCTTCCGCTACAACAGCCCTGCTGCCGATCCCGTTCCGTGCCGACCTCGCCGATCCAGATCCCGCGCCCTCTTCCGCTACAGCGGCCCTGCTGCCGATCCAGATCCGACCGCCCTTCGCCGCACAACAGCCCTTCGCCGCGCAACAGCCCTTCGCCGCACAGCAATCGATCCAGCCCCCTTTTGGTTTCGCCGCACAGCAGCCCGTCGCCGACCTCCATTTCCCGTTCCAGATCCGGCTGGCCTTCGCCGCACAGCAGCCCTGTTGCCTATCCAGCCCCCCCTTTGGTTTCTTGCGTGCATGCCACGCCGTTCCAGCCGTCTAATGGGCAACCCAGATCCCACGCCTTCTCACCCAACCACCGATCCCGCCATTCTTCGTCGCTTGGATGACCACGACAGTTCCATCGCGTTGCTGCAGGCCCTCATGTTACGCATGGATGCTAAGCTCGACTCCCTCCTGGCCGGCCTCCCTACCACCTCCGCCACGTCGATGGCGGATCCGCCACCCCTCCTCGGGACTCCCCCGGAACTCTTCCATGCAACAGCCCCCCTACCCGGGGTGTGCTCACAGGGCCCTCGTTCCTTGGATGTCCCCTCTTTCAACGACACCGATCCTATGGGATGGATTGCTCGGGCCGAACAGTTCTTCGAGATACAGCAGATCTCGGAGCCACAGAAGGTCAGCACGGCCTTGATCGGCATGGAGGTCTCCGCCCTCCACTGGGTCCGCTGGCTCCGCCAATCCTCTCCCGGCCTCACCTGGACAGCTCTCACAGAGGCCCTCATTCAGCGGTTTGATCACCGCTACCCCGGCTCCATGATAGAACGCCTTTGTGGACTCCGTCAGACCGGCCCCATTGATTCGTACGTTGATGCATTCATCGAGTTGGTCACCCATGTTCCTGGTATCCCACCCGACCATTACTTGGCCTACTTCATGCACGGCTTACAACCCCACATCCGAGCCCGCCTCCGCACCCTGCAACCGTCAACTGTCCACCAAGCCATGAACCTCTCCCCACTGGTGGAAGCCGAATTCATGGCAACGTCCGGGACCCTACCTTCCCATCGCCTCCGTCCAACCCCCCATACCAACCATATTTTCCTCCCCCGTCTAAACCTCCACCACTGCCACCTCCTCCTCCTCGACCATCCATTATGGGCCCACGCAACAACCGTCATATTCCCACTCTCCGTCTCTCCAACCAAGAGTACAATGACTTGCGGAACAAGGGTCTGTGCTACCGTTGCAAGCAACCTTACTCGCCTAATCGTAATTGTCCTGCCAAGGAGTTCCGGGCCCTCATCGGGGACGATTTGGACGACATCGGTGCGGCTGCCTTGGACACCCTTCTGCTCAAGGATGTACCGCCAGACGGAGATCCGGGCACCTCCGCGGCGGACCAGCGGACACATTACTACTAGATGACGGACGGTACTTCGACTTTGGGGTCAAGGTCGATTTTCTGGCGGGATGGATTGTTACGCGGACGCGCGTATTATTATTGTATTTCTTATTGTTTTAGGATTTTGGCATGTGAGCCTCCCCTCCCTATATTAGGAGGTGGTTTGGGAGTAGAAGAGATCTTTTGATCATTTAGGTTTTGGGCTCTCATTTGAGAGAGGGATCATAGGAGGACCCAACCTCTTTGATCTTGGCCGGAGTTCACTCCGGATTGTATCCGTGTTCTTGATTAATGCAATCTTGTCTCGTTCTTCTTTCTTAATCGTAACAGGCTCACTTCATCGCATGCATCAAGACTACCGATGTGTCTCATATCACATCAATATTGATTTGGGACATCTTTACGCTCCATGGTCTACCTAAGGCCATTGTATTTGATCGAGATGTCCGATTCATAAGTTATTTTTGGAAAACCCTATGGAAGAAGACCGACACTACACTACAATTCTCTTCTGCTTACCACCCATAGACGGATGGTCAGACTTAAATAGTAAACAAAAGTCTAGTAAACCTCTTACGATGCCTTGTCGGTGACCACACCTCCTTTTGACATTCAGTATTACCTGTGGCAGAGTTCGCATTTAATCGCTTGAAAAATAGGATGACAGTTTTGAGTCAATTCTAGTTAGTCTTAGTGTATGGACCTAGGAAGCCCATATATTTTATTCCATTACCCATAGAGTCCCGCCCTAGCGAGTCAGCCGAGTCCTTTGCTAGACACCTCCATAGTTTGCATGAGTCTATCCAACAAAAATTTACTTGCAATAATGACATTTATAAATCTTATGCTGATAGCCATAGGAGACTACAAAGCTTCAAAGAAGAAGAGCAGGTGATGATCTGTATACGTGAGGAAAGGTTCCCTAAGGGAATTGCTCGAAACTTAAATGCTAAGAGAATAGGTCCTTGCATTGTCCTCAAAAGAATCAGAACGAATGCTTACAAATTAAATATTCCGAAGAGTATGGGGATTTCACCCGCATTCTACATTGAGAATTCGACTCCATTTTTTGAGCCACACAACTACATGTACCCATCGCCTCCTGCCACCTTAGCTCCGCAAACTCATCCTTCGCCTACTAATCAGCCTCTCCCACTGACTACCGCACAACATCGCGCGTCTTCAGCACCGAATGTTCATTCGACTTCTTCCACTACAGTACCGCTTCCTCCGACACAGTTTCCACCGTCCGCAGGCACCGGCCCGTTCAACATCATCACTGATCCAACTATAGTTCCAGCTTCTCCCGCAGCAGTACCACATACATCGACACGGGTTTCGCCGTCCAGAGGCACCGTATTGTTCGACGCCATCACTGATCCAACTCCAGCTTCTTATGCAGTAGTACCACTTCCTCTGGCACCGGTCTCATCGCCCACTAGCTCCGGACTGTTCAACATCGCTGGGATCGTCACCCAGGAGCTCAAACCCGCACCGCACTAAACAGAGTCAGACACTTGGCCTGTTTGTATGGCCGCACTTTTATCGATGTCACTTAGATTTGTGCAGCAAAGCTCGAGAGACTCGTCCCGGTCCTACAACGATATTACAACCATCTACATTCTTCGGAGATGAATGATTTTGAGCCGAGGGGGGGGGGGGGGGGGTAGTTAATGGGGATCACGCCACTCGGCCCCTTAGGGCCTATTCTCGTTGACCACAAACACAGTAACGATCGAGAACGCTCATCTTGAGCGGATCGCCGATCGTAGTATTTTTCATTCTTTGCATTTTTAATTTTACTTTGTAATTTTCTTTGTTTTGAGGTAGGCAACGAACGGAGAATCATGGCCGTTCGTTGCCCCCCTTTCTACTATATATATAGACTATAGATGTAGAAGACTCTAATGAGAGGCATTGAGTGTTGAAGCCAAGAAGCCTAGCTTTTGATCAACTGGTGCTAAAGTTGGAACCCCTCCAGGTGCGACGCTTGGACCTCCCCTCTTCCTTTGGTCGCCATCCATACTCCTCCCCCTCCAATCGAGCCTACCCCATCCTCCCCCACCCCACATATTTCATCCTCCCTCCCACAACCGACAACCCCTTTCCACCCCACCCATCTCCTTCAACAACCCCAGCAAAGCCCCCTAACCACCGACTAACCACCACCAAAATCCCCTTCCCAACTCCACCAAAACTGCCCCCTTCTCCTCCAAATTCTCCCCATTTCCGGTCTCCGACGATCACCGGAAAACCTTCCCAACCACCTCCGTCGAACCTCCACCATCACCCTCCACATTCCCTTCATTTTTAGTTTTCTGACGATCGACGAAAAATACCTCTTGCCACCACTACCACCACCGCCCGCCTCTCTGACGACCACATCTGGCCACCTCAGGCCAGCCACGACCCCACTACCTCCATCTGCTCGTAGTCTCCGCACCTCCAGATGCTCCTCCACCCCCCTCCCCAACCCTTCTCCAGCGGACACAAGCCCCCTTACTTCCCCTACCTCCATCTGCTCGTAGTGGACGCTCGGGCTCTCGGGGAAGGGGGCGTGGCGGTCGGTCTCGACCCAAATGTACCTTCTGTGGGCGAGACGGACATTTTGAGGCAACCTGCTACCAGAAGAATGGTCATCCTCCTCGTCCGGCTGCAGCTGTTGCCGATGACAGCTCCTCAACATCCCGCACTGATCTTGAGGAACTCCGCCTACAGTTCCAGCAGCTTCAAGAGCGGGTGTCCTCCTCTGCCTCCGTCGCCTCCGTTTCCAATACAGGTATCGCCTGTCTCTCCACCAGTCCACGTTGGACAGTGGACTCTGGTGCCACTCATCACATCACCTCGCTGTGCCCACCCAAGTACCCGACTACTCCTCATCCGAAGTATATCACCGTGGCCAATGGGGCGACTGTTCCTGTCTCCGGCTCGTCTGACCTAACTCTTAACTCCTCCATCTCTCTCCGCTCGGCTCTTCATGTCCCGGGCTCCTCGTTCAACTTGCTTTCTGTTAGCCGTCTTACTGCCGATCTCGATTGCTCCGTCATGTTTACCTCATCTTCTTTTTTGATACAGGATCGGCGGACGCAGACTACCATTGGTAAAGGGCAACTGCGTAACGGGCTTTACCTTCTCGACGACTATCCTACTGCCCTCTCATCTGTCTCCTCTGCTGATCGGCATCGACGTCTTGGACATGCCCCGCTTTCAGTCCTCCAGAAGGCTCTTCCCGATGTATCTCTTCCTGCTTTCCAGTGTGATTCTTGTATTTTTGGCAAACAGCTGCGTTCTTCTTTTTCAGCACATTGTACTCGGAGCTCTGCTCCTTTTGAATTACTGCATTCTGATGTGTGGGGTCCATATAAAGTTACTAGTATCTCTAGTTATCGATACTTTATCACGTTTATTGATGATTACTCTCGAACAACATGGTTATACTTACTCCGCAATCGCTCTGAACTCCCTCGTGTTTTTAGGGCCTTTATCCTTGAAACCCGCACACAATTCTCTACTACCATCAAAACGCTACGCACAGATAATTCTCGCTAATACACCAACAATGACTTTGCAAATTTATGCTCTGAATTCAGGATTGTTCACCAGACTTCATGTCCTTACACCCCACAGCAAAATGGTGTTGCCGAACGGAAGAACCGACACTTGCTTGATGTTGCCCGCTCTCTCATGCTTCATATGAACGTTCCCAAAGTCTACTGGAACTTTGCGGTCTCCACTGCGTGCTTCCTTATTAACCGTCTTCCCTTCTCTGTCCTCCACCATGCCACTCCATTCAGTCTTCTCTTTCCCTCTGCTTCGACTTTCTCTCTTACACCTCGAATCTTCGGATGTACCTGCTATGACCACATCATGGCGGCCAAACATATATTTGTCGGATATTCACGTACTCAAAAAGGCCACGTCTGCTATAATCCTACCACCCGAAAAATTTCGGTTTCGGCTGATGTTACTTTCCGAGAGAATCAACCGTTCTTCTCTGATCCTGTATCCAGCTCTGTACCACCACCTCTTACACAACCCATCATGAGACCTGTCATACCTGTTAACATACCTCCGCCACCAGCTCTTCCAGCACCAACTCCTGCTCCTGGTCCCTCTAGGCCGCCCCTTATCCATGTCTACTCTCGTCGCGCTCCTCCGTCCATTGCTCCTACGCAGTCGGCCTCCACCTCGGGTACTCTGCGCCCTGCTGATCCGGTAACAGATTCCACCGCTCATCCAATGGCGAACTATGTATCCCTACATCGCCTCTCTCCTCCTCTTAAAACTCTTGCTACTTCATTATCCTCCGTTTCTATAACTAACTCTGTGCAGGAGGCTCTCCAACATCCTGGCTGGCGTGCCGCCATGGAGGAGGAAATGACTGCTCTCTGGGCCAACCAGACATGGACTCTGGTACCCTGCCCTCCGGGTCAGAAACCGATTGGGTGTAAATGGGTCTATGTCATCAAGCATGCTCCTGATGGAACAATTGACAGGCTAAAAGCTCGATTGGTCGCTCGTGGTTACACCCAACAACAAGGCATCGACTATGAAGAGACTTTTTCTCCCGTGGCCAAACTCAACACGGTTCGTGTACTTATCTATGTGGCTGTACATCGTCGATGACCCTTACTTCAACTGGATGTAAAAAACGCCTTTCTGAACGGTGATCTCAACGAAACTGTTTACATGGTGCAACCTCCCGGGTTTGAGACCACGGGGGAGTCTATGGTTTGTCATCTTTTGAAATCATTTTATGGTCTCAAACAATCCCCTCGGAACTGGTTTGACAAGTTCAGCAAGGCTCTTCGCAAAATTGGCTTTACTCGGAGCTCGGCTGACTTCTCGCTGTTCACTCGCCACCAGTCCACGGGGACTGTTCTTCTGTTGGTCTACGTGGATGACATCATAATCACTGGAGATGACTCAAAAGGAATGCAGGCGGTCAAACAACATCTTAGCTCTGTATTTCAAACAAAAGATCTAGGGCACCTTCACTACTTCCTAGGTCTGGAGATCGCCAGACGATCGAATGGACTTGTCCTTTCTCAGCGCAAATACTGCCTCGATCTTCTTCAGGATGCGGGCTACTCTGGCTGCAAACCGATTAACACTCCAATGGATGTAAATCACAAGATGTGTGCTCGGTCCTCTAACTCCGATCTTTTGTTACAAAATCCGGAATACTATCGCCGCCTGGTTGGAAAATTGATCTACCTAACGGTAACAAGACCAGACAGCTCCTTCGCTGTTGGTATTGTCAGTCGGTATATGCATGCCCCTCAGAGCTCTCATCTTCAGGCTGTTGAACGAATCCTCCGATATATCAAAACAACTCCTGGTCAAGGAATAGTTTACAAAACCTCATCATCAACTCCAACACTAGTAACATACTCAGATGCTGATTATGCTGGGTTAGATGATCGTCGATCAACCAGTGATTGTTGCACGTACTTCGGAGGACACTTGATCACCTGGCGAAGCAAGAAACAAGCGGTTGTTGCGCGTTCCTCAGCTGAAGCAGAATACCGGGCAATGACATCTGTGGTTTCAGAACTCACATGGCTGGAAAGCCTCCTTACGGATCTTGGTATAAGGCTTCCCTCACCCGCTCTCCTCTTCTGTGATAGTCAAGCTGCTATACATATTGCCAAAAACCCGGTCTTCCACGAGAGAACAAAGCATACTGAGGTAGACTGCCATTTCATATGAGAGAAAGTTCAAATGAAGAAGCTCGAACTGAAGCATGTTCCTGGTACTGAATAGGTTGCGGATGTCCTCACAAAGGCCCTGTCCAGTACTCTCTTCCATCAGTGCCTATCCAAGCTCGGCGCCTACGATTTGTATGCTCCAGCTTGCGGGGGAGTGTTAGAAAGGCCCATATGAGAGGCCCATTTATTTGTGCCCAAATAATGTATTCCTCCTTTTTTAGTCCCACATTGTGTATAAGTTTTCTCTCCTCTCTCTCTCTCTCCTATAAATATGTATTCTCTCCTTGTATTTGATACATGAATATACATCAAGCTTCAGTTTTTTCTACAATATCAATTGAAAGGTAGGGTAGTATGCTAAAAATTACTCTAGAGGGAGGGGGGTGAATATGGTATTTTAAATTTTCTTTTCGATTTTAATCATTCACAACAGTACCTACAAATTATTTTGTTTGTTGATTCCTCAGGGGTCGAATATGGCTTCCTCAGGGGTCGACAGACTCAACTCCCTCAGCGGACGCCAGTGGAGAGAGCCGCATATGGCACGCTCAGGATCAACATCGTGAAGGAGCCCTTAAACCCGCAGTCGATCGACGACGGAAGGCCGTGTGAGATGCGGGAGTAGCGGAGACGGCAAAATGGCGGAGGTCGTGCGGGAGTTAGGTCGTCTCTTTGATACCAAGTAGAAAACAATTCTCAATCATGATGAATAATACTAGCCTACACTGATACATATACATGAGTAGGGGCCAAAAGACTAAATTACCCTTAGCGGGTATTACAAACATGACTTGATAATAATGCCTAATTACAATTGTTCACTCCTGAACCGGTCCAGTCTCTCGCTAGGCTCCCAAATCCCTGCTGCCCAGCCTCAGATCCCTCTTCCTACGCTTGCAGAAAACATGTCAGTTAGGCACTTGGAAGAATTAGTATGAAAGAAATGATTAGGAGAACAGGTTGATGGAAGATAAAACCACCCAAATAAGTTGAGCTAAAATAGCAACATTACGGCTTACACCACATATGTTAGAGTCAAGGCAGTGATGAAGATTCCTCAAGATCCTCGAGACGAGCGCCCTCCCAGAGCTCTGCCTGTGCCGTTTCTGTGCCCTCATCTTCCTCGAGCAAGCAACCGCATGCCGATCCCATCCGCACCCGTCCCACGACACCACCAGCCCGCGAATCATCATCTCCTTCCTCAGCGCCAACGAGCCAGGATCCGCACGTCTCCTCTGCTCCCGCCAACGCAAGCAACCCCCTTTCCGATCTCCATCGGGTGGTCCCTCACGTCTCTTTCTCCGTCTTCATCGACGCACTCCTCCATCTCTCGTCCCGCCTACCGCAGTCCTCGAGCCCCGTGCCCCTTTCTCCTTCGATTTTCTTTTTCACGCCTTATCCCTCTGTCTGAGCCGCTTCTTCTCTGGGGAACCGTGCAGACCCCCTCCCCCATACAGAGAGACTTACATCAAATTGAATTTTTAATTCCTCCTTGAATTAATTAATTCATCTTGAATTAATTCATTCCTCTTGGAATTAATTATTTATCCATTACTTATGATGAACATGCAACCGCGCGACATAAAATTAAGTGCTGCGAACGAAGCCGACCTTTGTTCGAAGTTGTGGAAAATACTGAAGTCCTTTCAGGCTTCGCATCTCGCCCCGACACCGCATTCGACAAATTGGCGACTTCGGGACACTTCAGAGTACCGCCTCTCCTTGTGTCGGCGCCCTCCCGGCTCGTACATACTACCACCATTTCCGCCCCAACATGCCCACCGCTAATGACGGTTGCCTCTCCACCGCTCGGCGATGTTCTTCCCGCTCCACCATTATCTCTAGTGACTTCTGCTCCTCTGTTGTTCCCATCCCTGCCAACCACCTCCCCGACACTTTCAGACTGCCTCCTGATGCAGCTTCCATCGCCGTTCGTTCTGCTGCCCGCGCTGCCGGCCCCTGCCTTGCCGGTCCCTCCATCCACGTCGCCACCCGCCTTGTCGGCCACCGCTCCACTGGCTTCCGGTTTGCCGCTTCCGACCACCTCGCTGCCTATTCTGCCAGCCCTTCCTCCGCCGGTCCTTGCTCTGCCGGTCCCTTCGGCCGCCTTTCCGTTGCTACCTCGCGCCGCCCTGTCGACCCCGCCGGACTCGTTCTGTCCACCGGCCCCACCACACAGTTCATCCCGTCGGCCTTGGTTTCCTCGGCCGACTTACCGCATCTTTTTACCGCCGCAACGCCGATTCCGCTAGACCCCTTTCTTCTGCCGACCGTTGTTCCTTCGGTTGCCCTGCTACTCCGGTCTCCCGCCGCTCCGCCCGACCAGCCAGCACCATTCCTTTCGCCACTCGTCTTCCCGAAGGCGCCGCCGTTACTCGTTGTCGCCAATGCTGCCGCGACGGACTACCAGACCTTATTTTTGCGTGAAATCAAGGAGCCAGAGGAACCGATCATCCCACTGGAGTTCGAGCTCGAGGGCAAGCTCGATGTCAAGGACGGGTGGAGTCTTATGGTCCTCACGCCGTTGGTTATCTATTATTAGGCTATTTTTATATTAAGTCGAATTGTTTCTAGTCGAGTGCATTAGGTGTTTTATTATTGTAGTGAGTCTAGTCTTATTATATTAGTATTTATGTATTTTAATTTTATATGTCTTGATGTAATTACAGGGTTGCCACCCGGGGTTCCCATATAATTGACCCTTGTCATGTATTTGAAATTACTAAATGAATGAAACTTTTCCTTCCCGCTCTAGTTCCTCTCTCCCTCTCTCTAAACTCTTCTCTCCTTCCTCCACCCTCTAGAGTTTCATCTTCTCTCATCTCCTCCGCCATTTCTAGGGCTTGCCCCGTGTATCCCGACCTCCAACGGTCTCAACGAAACAAGCCCATAACAGGGGTTTGGGGTTCAAGCCCAGGCCTCAACAACCCGTCATTGGAATTGCCACCCGGGGTTATACACGTGATGTTGTCCTTATGATGGTAACCTCTATAGGACTTCTGATAATCATCCAAATGGTCGTCCCTAACGTAATCAAATTGTTCCCGAGGGTAGACATGATTCCTACGAATGTGTGGCGGAGGACGAGGATGATCAACATAATAGTACGAGAATCTCTCTGGACGAACTCTATGGGGGTCGAGTATATACAGACTCTGGTTCCTCAAATAGAGGAGATGGTTAACGATGATGATATGAACGATACTCGACGCTATCACCATAAAACTGTGTCGAACGATCATTATGATTAGCCATGGATAACCTATTGACTATATAAGACCTACCACTATGTATATTGTTACAAACCCTAAATAAATAAAGCCCATGTATTTAGGCCGATAAGGCCTATCCTCTAGCTCCTCCTTTAGTCCCACGTGTTCAGTTTGTAGTTAGCTCTCTTTCTCTCTCTTTTTCTATAAAAGGAGACTCATTGTACAATGATTTTTTTGAATTTTTATGAGAATTGTATAATATTGGCCCTTTTTATTCTCAATTTCCACTTGGTATCAGAGCAATATGATCCAATCGGCCCGATTTCACCCGATTGATCCTCTGCTTTCGCGGCTTTGGACTGTTTCCTTTGCTCTGTCCACGGCCTCCCCCGGTGTGTCCGCGCAGTGCTCACGATTACGGTTGTGTTCTCTCGCGTTTGCCATGGACTCTGCCCCCTCCTCTTCCTTTTATAAACTCGGTTCGCGGGTCCCGCCTGCCTGTTCTGGCCGCAACTGCGTTGTGACCGCAATGTGTCCGCCTTCTTGTTCTAGCAGCCGTAGCATCGTGGCCGCAAAGCCGTGTCCGCCTGAGTCGTGATCACTGCACCCGATTTTTGGCGTGAGCGGCCTTCTCCGCTCTACGCAATTGCTTCTCCCTCAGGTCGCAGCACCTGTTGTGCCCACCTCTGTGTGATCCTTTCCCTCTTTCCGCCGAGCTCGCCACTCCCTGCAACGATGGTATGGCCCGCTGAGTGCATCTTCCTTACGAATTCCAGCACGTGCTCGCCTCCTGTTATTGCCCTTTTTCTCGGGCTATCGTGCTCACCCGATCCGCCGTGATCGCCGTGACCGCCGAGCCCGCTGTGTCCGCACGCGCTGCTGTGCCCGCTGAGACCTCATGTGAACACAAATCCTTTTTTCCGCAGAGCTCCTTTGTCCTTTGCTTCACGAGCGACCTGTGCGTCCACCGCTAGTGTTGTTCGCGCAGAATTCCTGTCCGCTCGATCGTTGCTGTTCACCGAAAAATGTTGTCCGTCCTGGATGCCCGCCGGTCTCCATGTTTGTCGGTCCTTGAGTGAACAGCTGCTCGCTCTTGCTCGCCTCTGTGTCATGCATTTGCAGCTATTTTCATTACTCGTCTCGCTTGCTGCTCTTCGTTGCTTCATTGCTTCTGCTTGCCAAGACCATTGCTGCTGAGACCGCGCTCTCTCTCTGTCGACTGCCACCCCTCTTCCTGTGTTCTCCGCTTCTTGCTGTTTGTGCTCACTATCACCCATCATTGGACCTCCTATCCACCACCCTCAAGATCGCCCTTCTAGTTCCCTTGTTGACATCAACGACTTGTGGGATGAACTCTGGCGACTGCGGGAGCTTCTTACACGCACCCACAACCCCGTGGCCTCTACCTCCCATGTCGGCCTATCTTCTCTTGCTCTTGGATTGTGGACTCCAGGGCTACCAATCACATTTCTCCACAACTGCCCTCTCGATACACGGATACTGCTACTCCCAAGTTTATCACCGTTGCGAATGACGATACCACCCCTGTTTGTAGTTGCGTCGATGTTGTGACTCTGTCCATTACTCTTCGTTTTGTTCTTCATGTCCCTGACTCTAAATTTAATCTACTCCCCGTCAGTCGTCTTACCCAAGACCATGATTGGTCCATAACTTTTACCTCGTCTTCTTTTGTGGTGCATGATGGACGGACGCGGTGTGCCATTGGTACCGGCCGACTGTCAAATGGGCTATACACTTTAGACCTTCCCTACTCCGTGTTGTCCTCAGTTACTTCCGTTGACTGGCATCGTCACCTTGGCCATGCTCCTCTTCCTATCCTCCAAAAAGCTCTTCCTGATTTTCCGTTTACTGAGTTTCAATGTGAAACTTGCATTTACGGCAAGCAACATCAATCTACCTTCCCCTAGTTGTTTTCGGAGCTCCGCTCCCTTTGACTTGGTTCACTTGATATTTGTGGTCCGTATAAACTTGCCAGTTTGTCTGGCTATTGGTATTTTTTGACCTTTATTGATGATCATTCTCGCGTCACCGGGTTGTACTTACTGCGTGATCGCTCTGAGTTGTTGCAATGCGTCCGCTCCTTCATTGCTGAAACTGAAATTGTACTCAATTCTCGAGCACCATTACTTCACACTGATAATGTTCGTGAATATACCAGTCGAGAATTTCACGACACCTGCAATCTCCTCGACATTCTCCATCAAACATCTTGTGCCTATACACCACAACAAAATGGTGTCGTCGAGCGGAAGAACCACTAGAGATTGCTCGCTCTCTTATGTTCCAAATGCATGTTCCAAAGCAGTATTGACACTTTGATGTTTCCACCGCGTGCTATTTAATTAATCGCATGTCGTCGACCATTCTCAACTTTGCTACTCCCTTCTCCATTTTGTTTCCTTTCACACCTCCCCTCTCCCTCCCTCCTCGGGTTTTTGGGTGTGTCTGTTCTGTTTCTGTCCATCTTCTCGAACCTCCTGTCGATAAGTTGTCTCCTCGTGAGACCAAGTATATATTTGTTCAGTACTCTCGTACACAAAAAAAATATGTGTGCTACTCTCCCACTTCTGGGAAAATGGCCACCTTTGCTCTATGGGTCAATCATATATGGGACCTTGTTCTTCTTCCTCCGAATTAACATACAGAGAGCTGCAAGTGGGTATTCACCGTGAAGCATCATCCAGATGGGACTGTTGACCGCCTCAAGGCTCGTCTTTTTGCCAGAGGTTTTACTCAACAACATGACCTTGATTATGAAGAGACCTTTTCTCCGGTTGCAAAACTCAGCACCGTTAGGGTCTTACTTTCCCTTGTTGTTCATCGTCATTGGCCGCTCCATCAACTTGACATTAAAAACGGCTTCCTTAACGGCGGCCTCCTGAAGACTGTGTATATGCAACAACCTCCTGGTTATATAACCACGGGGGAGTCCCTTGTCTGTCACCTGAATAAATCACTCTATGGCCTCAAATAGTCTCCACGAGCATTATTTGAGAAGTTTAGTCGGATAGTTCGTGAGGTTGGCTTCACCCGAAGCTCGGCAGACTTTCCTATTTATTCGACAACGTCCATCTGACACAGTGATTCTTCTAGTCTATGTTGATGGCATCCTTGTTACTGGAGATGATCTTCCGAGCATCACCCAAATCAAGCAGCATCTTGCCTCTCATTTTCAAAATAAGGATTTGAGATGACTCCGCTACTTCTTGAGAATTGAGGTAGCCCGACGACATGATGGTCTTGTCTTGTCACATCGGAAATATTATCTCGATCTACTTCATGCATGCTCCTCAGACCTATCATTAGGCAGTTGAGCGTATTCTTCGATACTTGAAGAATGCTTCGAGAAAAGGTCTGGTGTATAAGCCTTCTACTTCTATGTCTCTCATTGCATACTGTGATGCTGACTATGTTGGGTCTCTCGTCGACCATCGGTCCACAAGTGGCTACTGCACATATTTTGGCGGGAACTTGGTTACCTGGCGGAGCTAGAAGCAAACCGTGGTTGCTCGGTCTTCAGCTGAAGCGGAGTATCGTTCCATGGATGTCATTGTCTCTGAACTTACATGGCTAGGAAGTCTCCTCAATGATTTAGGTGTCGAACTTTCAGCCCCAACTATTCTCTTTTGAGATAGTCAAACTGCTATACATATCGCCGAGAACCCTGTGTTTCATGAGCGAACAAAACACATCGAAGTTGATTGCCATTTTGTCCGGGAAAATGGTTCAGCTTTGAAAACTGATTCTATGACATGTGCAGGCTGTCGATCAAATCTCCGATATACATACTAAGGCCTTGTCTCGCCCACTATATCAGCAATTCCTCTCCAAGCTTGGCGCCTACGACTTGTACGCTCCAGCTTGCGGGGGATTGTTACAAATCCTCTAACTCCTCATTTAGCCCCACATCTTTTGTTTTCAGTTATCTCTCTTTCTTTCTATAAAAGGATTCCCATTGTACAATGATTTTCTTGAATTTTTATGAGAATAATATTATATTGGCCCTTTTTATTCTCAATTTCCACATATATAAATGTGGCACAAATCTTGAGCTTTGATACAAACTGTTGTAGGGTAGGCTAGGAGCGAGCGGACTCTAAACATGCAATCATAAGTGTAGTGCTGGGGAAATAATGTATGTCTAGCCTAGGATGATATGTTTATGCAATTAGAGATCCAACAATAAATTACAAATAAGAATTAAGGCATAAAACCAATGCAGTTAACATAAGCAGTTGCAAATAATTTTGAAAGCAAACAAATTAGGCTTTCCTTAGAGGGACAAAAGCCAACACGCGCAAGTAATCAAGGTCCTGCAAGCCAAGATTAATTTAGAACAAATAATCTACAAGAGCAAGACATCCATAATCATAGAAGAGTGCAAATCTGTACAAGAAATAAATAACACAATACAACTGAAACTCACGAGTGGGTGGCCGGAGGCATA
This sequence comes from Dactylorhiza incarnata, assembly GCA_033032865.1. NCBI lineage: Eukaryota > Viridiplantae > Streptophyta > Magnoliopsida > Asparagales > Orchidaceae > Dactylorhiza > Dactylorhiza incarnata. The sequence goes on along the minus strand of JAWHQI010000040.1, from coordinate 3,747,061 downwards.
GGAGCGTAGATCCTGTGATTGGAGGATCCACGGTGTAGATCCGGAGGAGAGAGGAGTGCTATAAGGTGGCTGCCCGGGGATGGAATTGGCTGCTGAGGAAAGATTTGAGTGGGGGAATGGGTTTGGGGCTCGGCAATGTATGACGGAGGAATGGAGGGGTCGGATAAGTCTTTGGATAGGCTGCCGGCTGCTGTACTGGAGCTGAAGGCGTGGTTGTAACCGGGAAATGGTGGTTGTTTGGGAGGGGAACGGGGCTGTTGTGAGCTGCTTGGAGAGGGGTGGGCTGGGAGTTGTCCAGGGGAGGGAGTTATGGCTGTATGGTGGGCTGGGCTGTGGGGGAGTCGTTTATGTCTTGGATGGTAGCTCAAGCAGGTTTGGCTTTAGAGATGCAAGGGACTGATGTGGGGAAGAGATTGGATGGCTGGGAGGAAGGATTAGGAGTGGTTGGTCGAAGGGTGGTGTGGGTTGTAGCAGGTGGTGGATGGGGAAGCAGCAAGAGGCTGCTGTTTGGGAGAGGATTTAGGGCAGGCCAGCTTTATTTGGAGGGTATTCAGCGTTGGCACAATGGAAAACAAAGGAAACAAGGCAAGGAACAAAGATAACATACCAAGGAGTCGGCACCTTGGGGTTTCGTAGAGTCGGCACCACGAGAGATCGTCGGATTCCGTGAAGAAAGTCTCTCCAAAATCAGTCATGTCTTATGGAGGCTTCCCATACCTCTTATTTATAATAAACCATTACTTGGGGCAACCATCTTGGACGGCTATGATTGGTTGTGCACGATGGTTTTTCGATATCACTAAATAAAACACAGAAAAAATATAACAAATACATGAAAATTATAAAAAAGTTGATCCGGATGCAACCACGGGTTCTCAGATCGTCCACTGGTTGACGCCAATTATGGCAGGTGATAAATCAGCCCTCAATAGGCCCAAAACGTGCTCCACCACCTCGACGATCACTATCACATTCTAAGGCTGGTGTTAGACAGTTGCATGTTATAATTGAGAAATATAACATATTTCTTAATTATGAATAGATTATGTTGAAACTATTCTTCCCATTCTTAGTTTTAATTGAGAAATAGTTCCTCATGTTTAAGAAAGTAATCTTTGACATCTTATGGGAGTGTTGGATGTCTTAAATGATTATTCCAAACAAGTAAAGAGAGTTAATAGGTCCATTGTATAAGATAGCAAGATATCCAAGTACAAGTATTCTGTAGAGAAGAGCTTTTGTGGTGGGAAACATGGTCTTAGAGTGCTTACTGAATGACTATATTCTTAGGTTTTCCTTTCAGAATAGTAAAAATGCAGTTAGGTGCAATAGACAATGGGAGTATTGGTTTCTAAACAATATGCTTAAGATTAATGAATGAAAGTTAATTTTCCCCAGGAACAGTGATTAAAAAAAAAGAAAAAACGTGTGAAAATGAAGATTTGTTCATAAATTTAAATTTAGCTAGCCAGTCTAAGCAAAACCTGCTTCCTTTCCATTCGGCGTCTTGCCTTTGTCTTCTTTTCAATCTGCCATTCTGATATCAACGACATCATCTTTTCGTACCTGCAACATAGACCAGCAAGCCTTAAGCACTGAAGTTTGTCAAGATGTAAGGAGTTTAGTAGATAAAATCTTCCCGGGTTATGCTAAGTTAGTACCTATTGTTAGCATTATCCATCTTCGTCTTCTCCCACATATCTGCTTCTTTTTCTACTTTGCCCTCATATGGATATTTCTCCAGATTTTTATAATCAGATGAAAATCCTGTAGGTTTTCTGTTGGATGGGGCTTTTGTTCCATCCGCGCTCTCTTTGCCACTCTGAAGCCTCTTGACACCCTTTTCATTTGGATTATTCTTAGTCATGGTTGGCAGCTTCCTAAGAGTTGGGGATTCATCCGTTTCTTCTCCATCATTTGTGTACTTACTACTGTAATTTTCTTTTGTTGCTCTTTCAATTTCCACTGATTTGTGCAATACACTGTTCCCTGAGACTTGGATGTTGGACAATTGAATGTCACAATTTATGAATTATGATGACGGTGCTTTACATAAACATAAAACTTTTGTGTACTTTAAGATTCACCACTTTAGTATAAATGTATATCTTAATACATTAAATATAACATGCATTCATGAAAGAAACTAAACTGAACTCACATGCTTACATTGTAACGATCAAGTTTGTGTCACGAACGTTTTCATAGGCCGCTATTACGGCAGGAGGCAACATGACGGGAGAGCGTAGACACTCCATAGCCATTATTTTTGTTGCTGGTCGCTTTGCACTCACCTAGACTGGATGAATCCAACCGTCTTAGATCGAGAGTGAGCCAAACGCGCAAACAGTCAAAAAGAGAACCAACAATAGAACAACAAGACGTTTTACGTGGACAAACCTAGAAAGCAAACAAAATCACGGGGCTAGATCGGTGCTGGCCAAATCCACTAGTTGTTAGCGGTTACAATAGTTTGAGCTCTCGGGAGGGTGACATGCCACCGCTCCTTTTACAAGTATTTTGAGGAAGGAAAGAAGTTAAGCCTTCAACGACGCTCGCGGGAGAGGTCTCTGGAGCAGTCTCTGTAGATGGCGCAGAGCGAACGCTGAGCAGGAGAGTGGTCAGAATGAACATCGAGCAGGAGAGTCAGAGTGAACATCGAGCAGGAGAGTCAGAGTAGTATCAAGTCTTCGCCGGAAAACTTCAGAGCTCTGTCTTCACCCTTTTGTTGACTATCTTCAAATGAAGACTTGAGGGTCTTTTAATAGCTTTTCTGGGGGGCGCCCTGGTAATTGCGCCCTTCTGGATTCTGAACGGGCCAATAAGAATGTCTTATTTTGATTACCTGGATCACCAACTTCCGGAAAATGACGACCATGCCCGCGGGACTCCTTGGGCAGTCCGGGAGGCTTGGGTAGGTTTGCCAGTGAGGTGATGGAGGCGACGACAACGTCCGCGGAGACAACGCTCACAAAGGGGGCGTAATCACGCGGCCTGTGCCGCGCGCGCACACGTGCAAGGGTGTGCATGCGCGGGTACGCGTGGCTTGTGCGTACGTACACTCTATCTCGCGTGCGCCCCCGGAAGGGTGCGCGTGCTCGCGCGGCTGCTGGTCTTGATCTGACCTGGAAAAGTCCCGCGCTGTTGAGTATAACCGTTCTGGCTAACTCCGGTCTGACTCGAATAGATTTTAGGGGAATCCTATCAAATGCCCCCTAATTTCTGGAGTCGCGACTTGTAAAAAGCGAGCGAAGATATTTTCTATACGATCATAATTTTGGGGGTGACTCCGTTTATTCGACTTTTGCGCTGAAATCATTTTTCCATGCAGGTCGTTTTGCGTGTTTGCTTGGGCGAATTGCCTTGCTCTGTGCGGTTATGAGCTTGCTGCTTTGCAAAGATCCTGAAAGTCTGCGCTTGCGAGCACGAAGCATGGTGTTAGCATCGGAGGTCAGTGCTTGGGTTTGTGAGCTCTCTGCTCGGCGTTAGCATCGGAGATCATTGCTTGATCTTGAGCTTGTCGCTTGGAGTGGGCACCGGAGGTCGCTGTTCAGCGTTAGCGCCAACGGTTGACGTTCGGTTGGCGTAGGGGGACCTTCATCCGCCCTTACCTGGGATTGGTAAGCTTGTTATTTGGGATTGGCTCCGGAGGTCGTCGCTTGGCGTTAGTGCCAAAAGCCGACGCTCGGATGTGGCATAGAGGGACCTTTGTACGCCTTTACCGAAGGTTGGTTAACTCGTTGTTTGGCTCCGGAGTTCGTCACTCGGCGTTAGTGCCAGAGGTCGACGCTCGGATGTGGCGTAGAGGGACCTTTTTCCCCCTTACCGGTTGGTTAACTTATTGTTTGGCTCTGAAGGTAGTCACTCGGCATTAGTGTCGGAAGTCGATGCTCAGATGTGGCGTAGAGGGACCTTTGTCCACCCTTACCGGTTGGCTAGATTGTTGTTTGGCTCCGGAGTTCGTCAGTTGGCGTTATTGCCGGAGGTTGACGCTCGGATGTGACGTAGAGGGACCTTTGTCCGCCCTTACTGAAGGTTGGTTAACTTGTTGTTTGGCTTCGAAGGTCGTCACTCGGCATTAATGCCGGAGGTCGACGCTCGAATGTGGCATAGATGGACCTTTGTCTGCCCTTACCAGCTGGTTAACTTGTTGTTTGGCTCTGGAGGTCATCACATGGCGTTAGTGTCAGAGGTCTACGCTTGGATGTGGCGTAGAGGGACCTTTGTCCGCCCTTACCGAAGGTTGGTTAACTTGTTATCCGTAGGTCGTCACTCAACGTTAGTGTCGGAGGTCAATGCTCGGATGTGGCGTAGTTGGACCTTTGCCCACCTGTACCGGTTGGTTTACTTGTTGTTTGGCTCAGGAGGTCGTCACTCGGCGTTAGTGCCGGAGGTCGATGCTCGGATGTGGCGTAAAGGGACCTTGGTCTTCCCTTACTGGTTGGTTAACTTGTTGTTTCGCTTCGGAGGTCGTCAATCGACGTTAGTGTTGGAGGTCGGCGCTCGGATATGGCGTAGAGGGACCTTTGTCCTCCCTTATCGGTTGGCTAACTTGTTGTTTGGCTCCGAAGGTCGTCACTCGGCGTTAGTGTCGGAGGTCGACTCTCGGATGTGGCGTAGAGGGACCTTTGTCTGCCCTTACCAGTTGGTTAACTTGTTGTTTGGCTCCGGAAGTCGTCACTCGGTGTTAGTGCTGGAGGTCGACGCTCGAATGTGGCGTAGAGGGACCTTTGTTCGCCCTTACCGGTTGGTTAACTTGTTGTTTGGCTTCGGAGGTCATCACTCGGCTTTAGTGCCGGAGGTCGACGCTCAGATGTGGTGTAGAGGGACCTTTGTTCGCCCTTACCGGTTGGTTAACTTGTTGTTTGGCTCCGGTATTCGTCACTCGGCTTTAGTGCCGAAGGTTGACGCTCGGATGTGGTGTAGAGGGATCTTTTCCCTTACCGGTCGGTTAACTTGTTGTTTGGCTCCGGAGGTTGTCACTCGGCGTTAGTGTCAGAGGTTGACGCTCGGATGTGGCGTAGAGGGACCTTTGTCCGCCCTTACCGGTTTTGATCTATCTATTGGTAGTGTGCCACCTGATATGGAGCATATAGTTGAAGAAGAAGATAATTTAATAGATGACTTGGAGATTCAGCGATGTGGACTTGAAGATATAAGTGGAAATGCATCAACCAACATTGGAAATGCTTCCACCTCTTCGAGAAAAAAAGAAGGATGGAAAGAAAAAGGGAGTGGCTATATCTTATATGAGTGAGCTGCCTGATTGTGCACTTGCAGTGAAGCCTCCACCAGTTATCACAATCAAGGAGACAGTGGAGTTGATCTCCAGTATTCAGGAGATACGTTCTGACCTCGGCTTATACTACTTTGCTGTGAACTATATCAGGGACAAGAACAACAGAGATTTTCATGAGCATTCCAGAAGATATACGAGTTTGGTGGATCAAAAATGCTTATGAGAATAGGACAGAATGATATGTTGGGGGTTCTTGAGCAGAGAGATTATCATGTTTTGTTTCTATTTTATATTTTTGAATCTTGTAATCTTGTTTTGGAAACTTTTATTGTTATTTTGTTAACTGTCATTTGGAGACATCTAATTTGAGCACTTTAAATTGTTCTGTGTTGTTTCTACTTTGCTGATTGTTGTTTACGTAATTGTTATTACTTTTAATTCTTCCGTGTTTACATAATTTATAATTTTTTCTTTGACAGCTAAGGTGATGGAAGCACATGACTCTTCCAATGAAGATTCGGGAGAAGATACCTGCCTTTCTCCAGAACGGGTGCAATATGTTGAATACTGCAATATAGTTATCTCAATAATTGATGAGATAAATAATTGCATGCGGGAGAAGAGACCGTGCATGATGTCTACTCAAACAGGAGAGAAATGATTGAAAGAGTTGCTTGAAGGGTATCCAGATAGAATTCATGACGCATTTAGAATGTTAAAGCGAATATTTATTGATTTACTTCGAAAGCTAGTAAACGATCTTGAATTACAAGATCACAACGCACAACCTCAAGAGAAATCCTAGGAATTACATTGTACATCCAAGCACATGAAGGCTCTATGAGATTAACAAAAGAGCGATTTCAACACTCAATTGAAACTATAAGTAGATATTTTTCGAAAGGTCTTAAATCACTATTGCTACTGTCAGTTGATGTTATAAAACCAACCGATCGTCATTTTAGAGAAATACCTGCGGAAATATGGTATCATGCCCATTACATGCCATTCTTTAAGGACTGTGTCGGTGCAATTCACGGTACACATGTAGATGCGAGGATACCCGTTGATGATCAAGTTAGATATATTGGACGTCATGATACAACAACGCAAAATGTGATGGTTGTTTGCGACTTTAATATGTGCTTCACATTTGCACTGGCTGGGTGGGAAGGATCCGCTCATGATAGTCGTATTTTCGCCTGCGCATTGTCAGACGAAAAGCTACATTTTCCGCATCCCCCTCAAGGTAAATTGTTTAATAAATGATCGTATATGCTTTAATCATTCGCTACCATATTATAATGTTTAACATATCAACTAATTACAGGTAAATATTATTTAGTGGATGCTGGATATCCATTAAAGACGGGCTATCTAAAACCATATCCTGAAACAAGATATCATTTGACAAATTTTGCACGCGGGAGTCGTCCCGCCCATGACAAACATGATCATTTTAATAAGGCACATTCATCTCTTCGAAGTGTTATAGAGCAGACGTTTGGAGTTTGGAAGAAAAGTGGCACATTCTTTAAAAAATGCCTCAGTACAATTTCAAGAAACAACATTCAATTGTGCTAGCGACCATGACATTGCATAACTTCATTCGTAGACATCCATCTCGATTAGACCCAGAATTTAATGCTTGCGATGCTGATGACTCATTCATACCCCCAGAGGATGATGATCATACAACAGAGGATGATATTGAGACAGATATGTTTGATGTAGGGGATCTGATCATATGTCTGCAATACGAGATAATATTGCTAAAGAATTGTACAACCGCCACATGTAAAATTTCCCGGCATCTTTTAAACAAACTGTAGAAATCAATATATTCAAAAGTATAATTAATATCAATTTTTTTTATCACGCAGGTGAACAAAAAAGATTGGAAGATGTGGAATGACCGCACCGAAAAACTTACTTTTTAGGCCTAGTTATGTTTGAGAACAATCAATAATTTGATTCGTATGTCACATGTTTTGTAATATTTTTATTTTATTTATATTTCAGTATTTTCGTTTAGAAAAAAAGAGCTCTCAAAAAGCTGTTCTACCAAACAGTTTTATTTGAAAGAGCTCTGTTCCATCAACGCTTATACACAGACTCTCCAAACAGCATGCAGCTATTCAAAACAGCTTCTAAAAGGGCTCTGTTCAATCAACAGTTTTTCAATCCGCAGCAGTTGTCCCAAACAGACCCTAGGTCCACGACCATGTGCCCAGTTCTGTAGCTTCAGGTCTCCAAAGTCTTCATCCAAAGCTGTATACGACCAGGTACACGGCCTTTAGAGGAGATTTTCATCCTATATGGCCCATAGCTATGTACACGACCGTGAACCCATCCCTATAACTTCAGGTCTCCAAAATCTCCATCCAGAGTTGTACACAGCTTGGGACACTGCCTGAAGAAGCTATGTACCAGGCCGTGTCAGTGGACACGACTCAGCATATGGCCTGGCCAGGTTGTGTGCAAGGGCATGCCCAAGCCCATGCAGAGAGCTATTTTGAGCAGCTTTCTAAATTGCGGGACATGGCCTGTAAATGGACATGTGGCAGGCCATGTACAAGATCGCAATGTCCGATTTCAGCCATCTGATCTTGTTTTTTGATTTAATGACTAGGATCGAAGGATGAGAGTTATAGGTTGGCAAATGAGGGTTTGAACCCTCATTCTAAAATGTTTATTCTCTCTCTTGGGTTAAAAAAAGAGGGGAGGTAGAGAGATTGGAGGAGGAAGAAGGTGAAGCCGGTGGAGCTCCATGAACCCAAACGAAGAACCCTCTTCGACAGCGGGTAGATCGTGCCTCCACGAGCATTTTCCACCCTCTTATGCAAGGATTCCATTGCTGAAAGAAGAGCGAGGAAGGTAATGACTCCCTCTTCCCGATCTTTAGGATTACAATTTAATTCCTTGCTTTCATTTATGTATATTTTGTGATAGTGATACTCGGATCCTCTAATTAGAGGGTTTGGAGTAGCCACAGTTTATTGTGAACCACCGGGGCGTGGGATTGTGACCCCGACATTCTTGCATTAGATTTGCCCAAGTTCGATTCTGAGATAGACATTGTGGGTGAAGCATAATCGCTACCCGTGGTTCGATTCAATGATGTATGATTGACGTTGCATTTAAGGATTTTGGTAGTAGTGCGAATGCGGCCATATTCCTGTTATAATATCCATTTTTGTGGGGATTTTCCATGTTGGGGTTAAGGCATGTGGTGCACGTCAAATCCCTAGTGAATTGATGTAATCTCCTTAGGATTACTTGTGTAATTTGATTGATGAATGTGGATGATGCGAAGATGGATAGAAGGGTCTTTAATGAGGCATAACCGACCTCCCTCTTGTCTATGGAAATGGTAGAAGGGCTTATGAGAGAGGTATAACCAACCATTTCGTTGTGGATAATTAGGGAGTTAGTAAAAGGGGTCAGGGATGGATATAACCAACCTCTCCCATTGTTGAATTAAAATGAATTATTCTTAAGAGTCGCTAGAACCGAGAAAGGGTATAACCGGCCTCTCCGATCGTTATGGTGCTAATAGAAGGGCCCGAGTGAATGGTTATTATCGACCTCACCCGCTTGAGTTAGGATTCTAGTAGAAGTGCCCTAAATGTGGGTATAATCGGCTAAATCCTTGTGTGATTGAAACGCCTTGAATGCATTTGGTTCTTATGGCTTGATGATGTGCTAGGTTCATACACGCTAAGCTAGGTGTCGTGGTGGATCCGCATGAGATACCCGGTTGCATTTATGATTGCATTATATGCCCATTTTTTTAATGTTTCACATAGAGACGTGATTGATGATTGTGCCACCTAGTTGGTTCTCTTTATAAGCATTGCTTATATTGTTTATTTTATTATACAGAGTGCTAGCTTACAAGGTGATGTGGTTCCCCAGAGTCCGCTAGGATGGCCGAGAGGAGTGAGGTTATTACGCAGTTTCTGTTCAGCCTAAATATGATCTTTATTTTTCCTCTCATGTGTATTTAGTTGTAGGGCACGGACCGGAAGCAGGTGCACGCTAGCCTTTTAAAAAGCTAAAAGAGAAGCTTGCCTCATGAACTATTTTTGTTTCTCTTTTGATTTTGTGTTCTCTTTTTGTATTATTTTTCCTCTCATGTGTATTTTTGTTCTCTTTTTCCATGTTGGGGTTAAGGCATGTGGTGCACGTGAAATCCTTAGTGAATTGGTGTAATCTCCTTTGGATTACTTGTGCAATTTGATTGATGAATGTGGATGATGCGAAGATGGATAGAAGGGTCTTTAATGAGGCATAACCGACCTCCCACTTGTCTATGGAAATGGTAGAAGGGCTTATGAGAGAGGTATAACCAACCATTTCGTTGTGGATAATTAGGGAGTTAGTAAAAGGGGCCAGGGATGGATATAACCAACCTCTTCCATTGTTGAATTAAAATGAATTATTCTTAAGAGTCGCTAGAACCTAGAAAGGGTATAACCGGCCTCTCCGATCATTATGGTGCTAATAGAAGGGCCCGAGTGAATGGTTATTATCGACCTCACCCGCTTGAGTTAGGATTGTAATAGAAGTGCCCTAAATCTGGGTATAATCGGCTAAATCCTTGTGTGATTGAAACGCCTTAATGCATTTGGTTCTTGTGGCTTGATGATGATGATGTGCTAGGTTCATACACGCTAAGCTAGGTGTCGTGGTGGATCCGCATGAGATACCCGGTTGAATTCATGATTGCATTATATGCCCATTTTTTTAATGTTTCACATAGAGACGTGATTGATGATTGTGCCACCTAGTTGGCTCTCTTTATAAGCATTGCTTATATTGTTTATTTTATTATACGGAGTGCTAGCTTACAAGGTGATTTGGTTCCCCAGAGTCCGCTAGGATGGCCGAGAGGAGTGAGGTTATTACGCAGTTTCTGTTCAGCCTATATATGATCTTTATTTTTCCTCTCATGTGTATTTAGTTGTAGGGCACGGACCGGAAGCAGGTGCGCGCTAGCCTTTTAAAAAGCTAAAAGAGAAGCTTGCCTCATGAACTGTTTTTGTTTCTCTTTTTGTGTTCTCTTTTGATATTGTTCTGACCTGCGTGCCGAGGTTGATTAGGTTGTATGTTTGATTTATATTCGTACTCGTGATGTATTTTCCATACGACCTTGAACTTTATTATCTTGATAACTTTGGACACTCTGTTATTGTTTTAGTTCTTCCGCTGTGATCTTTAGAAACTCTATGATGGGAATAGTTAATGAAATAGTTTTTTATATCTTATTTTAATATCTAGTTTGTGATGGTTGTATGGTGTAGGGCCCGACTGGACCTATAATATGCAATTTTTGCAGGTGGAGTGTTACAGTTTGGTATCAAAGCTAGGGTTAAGTTTTCTAAACCGTTAGGAAGTGTTGCCCACATATGATTGTTTGTTCGACATTGTGTGTTCCTAAGCTTGATGCTTGATTATTTCTTGTGATCTAATGTTATAGTGTTTTTATGCGTTAGAGCGCTAATGGAGAGGCAGGAACCTCAGGGTCTCAGGAGGACCCCACAGACAGTAGCAAGACAACCCCAGATCTTTCGAATATGAATATGACTCCCGCAGATGTCTGACGAATGCTAGCTGATGTGGTGGTGCCATAAGAGCGATAGTCGTTGGGACACCTGTCACACTAGAGGGTGCAGTAGAGCGGAGGCGACAGTGGAGCCAAGAAGTGGAGCAGGCAGTTGGTCAGAGGGGCCATCAACTGGAGTACTTTTTAGGCTTCTAACCTCGGACATTCAAGGGAGTTGACACTCCGACTGACACGAAGGACTGGTTAGCAAGGATCAACGAACTGTTGAATGCGACAGAGACTACCAAGTAGTGGTAAGTTCCACTTACCACTTTCATTCTTGAGGGGTATGCCAAGCTATAGTGGTTGAAGAAGCATGGTATGCGCTTTGTGGGGTGTCTTACTACTTAAATCACAAAGGGGGAGTTTGCGACCACTTTCCTTAATCTCCCCATGAAGACAAGACTAGCCCTCCATGGGAAATTTTTGAGGCTGCTATAGAGAAAGATGAGTGTGGATGCGTACTTGTAGGAGTTCACCCGCTTGAGTCGGTAAGTGGTAAATATCATTGTATATGATGAGAAAAAGATTCAACGATTCTATGAAGGGTTGCAGGACAACATACAGTAACCATTGATCTCCTTGAAGGAGGCGGGCTTCAATGCTTTGGTGGAGCCACACGGACTTTATAGTTGGACATCGAGAAAGCCCAGCGGCGTAAAGGGTTCGCGGTGAAGCATGAAGAGGGAGAATCCTCCGAATAACATGTGAGATCTGATCGAGGAAAAGGAAGCAAGAGGTACCGCCCCCCAACAATCGAGTGGAGGGAACAAAGTAGTGGATAACGGGGCCTCCAATGTGGCAAGACAGACCACATCGGGCGCAAGCGCCGTGAAGGTGCACCTACAGAAGAGCGGAAGCAAGAGCTCACTGCACCAGAGGGGCGTGGTTATGCAGAGAAGGGAAAGTCGGTGTACTCTAGTGCTTCACGTTTTGCACCAGTGCAGCCTAGGGCCTACAATCTCAGGAACATGAGGCTATCCATTAGCCAGATGTGATGACAAGTACAGAATTTTAGAGATTTTTGCATTATCAATCTTATCTATTCTATGATTTTAGACTGCAACCACTAGTTTGTGTTATGTATGTTGTTAGGCATCGCCTTAGTGCTCAACATACCCGCGAGGTCTTGTTCGACACGGAGGCACCACATTCATTCCTTGCAGATAGCTTTATCCAAGGTATTGGTGTGGAGCCATTTTATGCGGGAGTGGTGCTAAGTGTGCAGATACCCAATGTGTCCTTTATGAGCACAAATAGAAGAGGCCACATTATCTTGAGGATAAAGGATCATGACTTCGATTTGGAAGTAGCGGTGTTACCTTTAACAGAGTTCAATGCGATCTTGGCATAGTTATCAAGGCGTGTGCCTAGGTGCGCCTAAGGCGCCGAGCGCACCAGGCGCATTGGCCAGCGCCTCTGCAAGGCAGAGCCGGGCGATGTGCCCCAAGCGCGCCTAGGCGCGCGCCTTACCAACTCCAGGCACACCAAAGGCGCGCCTGGGCCTTTCAAGGTGTTTTCTTCAACCAGTTGTTTTGGGAGGTGGGCAAAAACATGATCTCAGACGCATCCAAGGCACACTTGGGCATCCAATTCGCCGATTTTCAGTGAATTGAGTGCCCAATCCACTGAAAATTAGCGAATTAGGTGCCAAATTCACTGAAAATCAGGGAATTGGATGTCAATTCGCTGATCCCCTATTCACTGAAAATCGGCGAATTGGATGCCCAATTCGCTGATTTTCAGGGAATTGGGCCAAATTCACTGAAAATCGGCGAATTGGATGCCCAATTCGCCGATTTTCAGGGAATTGAGCCCAATTCATTGATTTTCAGGTAATTGGACACCAAATTCGATGAAAAACAGCGTATTGGATGTAATTCGCTAATTTTCAGGGAATTGGGCAACCAATTCACTAAAAATCACTGAATTGGATGCCAAATTCGCTGATTTTCAGTAAATTGGGCACCTAATTCATTTTTGCGCTTCGCGTGCCTCAGACGCGCGTCTGTGCCTTGCGCTTAGGCTCCATGACTCCTTTGCGCCTTGGTGCGCCTTGCGCCTCCGATAACTTAGGATCTTGGGTATGGACTGGCTCGCGGAGCAACTAACTAATATCGACTGCAAGTTGAAGGTGAAGACTTTGAAAAGTGGGGGGCAAGATGAAGTCTAGTTCAGAGGTTTGACCGACATCGCATCTTCTCTAATTTCTGCAATGCAAGAGATGCACAAAGTAAACCGAGGCAAAGTGTTTATAGCCTTGTTGGAGACCCACTCCCCGAAGTTAGCTATTTATGACATACCTGTGTTGGCGGAGTTTGAAGACGTGTTCCCTGATGAGCTTCTTGGAGCACCACCCTAGAGGGAGATCGATTTCACGATAGACTTGGTGCCGTGTGCGAGACCAGTATCACGTGCTCTGTATCGGATGGCGCCAAAGGAGTTGACCGAGCTGAAGATTCAGCGTCAGAAATTGTTGGAGTAGGGTTACATCAGACTAAGCTCTTCGTTGTGGAGCGCTCCTGTGTTGTTCGTGAAAAATAAATATAGTAGCATACGACTTTGCATTGACTACCACAAATTGAATAAGCTTACGGAGAAGAACAACTACCCGATTCCACGTATTGACGACCTCTTTGATCAATTGGTTGGGTGGCGGGTTTACTCCAAGTTGGACTTGAAGTCGGGCTTCTACCAATTAAGAATTCGGGTGGAGGATATCCTGGAAACTACTTTTGGTACGCGGTATGGGCTTTTTGAGTTCTCGATTATACTGTTTGGGTTCACGAATGCGCCGTCGGTATTCATGGACATAATGAACCGCATATCTCGGAAATTTTTGGATATGTTCGTGGTGGTTTTCATAGATGGCATTCTGGTTTACTCAAAGTCGGAGAGCGATCATGAAGATCATTTGAGGCTACTGCTGCATACACTTAGAGAGAACCGGTTGTATGCTAAGTTCTCAAAATGTGAGTTTTGGATTGGAGAGATTGCTTTTCTGGGCCATGTGATTAGTAATAATGGGGTGGTGGATCCGACGAAGATTGAAGTTATACGTGATTGACCTATATTGAAAAATATGGCTGAAGTCAGGAGCTTCCTTGGACTAGCCGATTACTATATGAGGTTTGTGGAGAACTCCTCGCGAATCACATCATCCCTCACCTCTCTCACCCGCAAGGAGAACATATTTGAGTGGACGCTTGAGTGCAATAAAGCTTTGGAATGCTTGAAGGAAAAATTGATGACGACCCCAATCTTTAGTCTCTCAAGTGGAGCTGATGGATTCCAGATCTTTAGTGAAACATCAAATCGTGGTTTGAGATGTTTTCTTGTTCAGCATGGTAGAGTAATCGCTTATGGATCAAGACAATTGAAGTCATTATGAGAAGAACTACCCCGTGCATGACTTGGAGATAGCAACAATGATATTTTTTTGAAGCTTTGGAGGCATTATGTATATAGAGCGAAGGTGGAGGTCTCACCGACCATATGAGTTTGAAATATCTCCTCCATAAAAAAGAGTTGAGCATGTGCCAACAGGTAGATTGAGTTCCTTGGGAACTACAAAGTGGATATTCAATACACTCCCAGGAAGGCCATTCAGTGGACGATGCCTTGAGCAAGAAGTATTCAGGGAAATCAAATTGGATCGAAGCACATTGTGAGCAACTAGCACGAGATTTTGAATCACTGGATATCACTTGTGTGGCTCACGGTGGTGCTAGTGTAGTCTGTTTGAACTGGATTGAAGTACAATATGACATTGCAGATCGGGTGCGGGAGGCAACCATGATTGATGAAGAGCTCCAACCATGAGTGTTGGAGGCTCATGACGGAAAGCGTGATGATTTGATGTTGGTTGTCGGGTTTCTGAAGAAGAATGGAAGGGTATGCATTCCAAAATTTGGCAAGCTCCGGGAAGAATTGTTGTTTGAGGCATACTTCACCAAATATTCTATTCATCCGAGCAGTACGAAGATGTATATGGATTTAAAGAATTTTTTTGGTGTCCTGGCATGAAGAAGGATGTGACGTTGTTTGCGAGTCAGTGTCATGTGTATGCTTTGGTGAAGGAGGAATGCCAAAGACCCGATGGTTTTTTATGACCCCTTCCTATTCCTGAGTGGAAGTTTCACGACATCTACATAGACTTTGTGCACAAATTGCCCAGGTCTCAGGCTCTCAGCAGGGGAATTATACTATTTGGGTGATTGTGAACCGCTTGACTAAGATGTCTCACTTCATCCCATATCAAAAAGACGATGATGTGGAGAGGCTTGTGGAGCTCTATGTGCGGAATATTGCGCGGTTGCATGAGATACCGAAGAACATTATCAGTGACAGAAATGAGCTCTTTACCTCCAAGAACTAGAGGCTACTTCAGAAAAGCTTGGGGACGACGAAGCTCAAGTATAGTACGACGTTCCACCCTAAAAACCAACCATACTATGGAGGACATGCTCAGGATGTGTGTACTTGAATTCCGAAAGAAATGAGAGGATCACCTATTTATGGTCGAATTCGCGTATAATTATTTTCAAGCGAGCATCAAGATGGCGTCGTATGAAGCCTTTTATAGAAGGCGATGTCAAACGCCGATGTCATGGGAGGAGGCGGGCGACACACGACTATTGAAAAAGAAAGTGTCAGATGCTTTTGAGGTCATCGAGACCATTTCGGAGCGCATGAAGATCGCGCAGGACTGGAAGGCGAAGTGCTATAATGCACGCCACCGGAATGTGGAGTTTGCGGTTGAAGACATTATCTATTTGAAGATCAAGACTTTCAAGGGCGTAACATGGATTCAACGACTAAATAAGTTGAGTTTGAGGTATTTGGGTCCTTTTCTGATCGTTGAACACATAGACGAGTGTGCGTATTACCTTGCTTTGTCGACAGAGCTAAGCGACCTACATGATGTTTTCCATGTGTCAGTGCTAAGGAAGTCTTTGGAGGAACCCGATGCGGTGGTTGAGCCGACTGCGGTGTTGGTTGAAGAAAATTTGCAATTGTTGTTCGCCCGGTTTGCATTGGAAGTCAAGCTCGGGAAAGTGCTTTGGAATAATTGCGGGCGCGACTAATTCTCTTGGGAAAGAGAGCAAACCATGCAAGAGGAATATCCAGAGCTCTTCGGAACAATGTTATATGAAGCTATGTTTACAATTTCGGTGGCGAAATTCCTTCTAAGGGGTAGAGAAATGTAATGCCTCAATTTTTTCTTCAATTGTGGCTTTTATGGACTCTTAAAGTTTGGAATGGGCTCATGCATGTTTGTTGCAACTTGTGGGGTCTTTGGGGACCTTTTAGAGGAGGTTTTCATCTTACATGGCTAGGTACACAACCATGTACACTCCTGTGCTCCTAGTCCTATAGTTGCAAGTCTCGAAAGTCTCCATCCAGAGTTGTACACGACCTGGGACACGGCCTGGGACACGGCCTGGAGAGCCCGTGTACCTGACGTGTCTGTGGACACGGCTCAGCACATGGCCTAGCTAGGCCGTGTGCACGGGCGTGTCTTGGCCCAAACAGAGAGCTATTTTGAGCAGTTTTCTGGATTGCGTGACACGACCTATACACGACCATGTGATGGGCCATGCACAGGATCGTAAAGTTCAATTTTTTGCCCTATTTCAGCCATCAAGATGGGTTTTAAGATCCAATGGATATGATAGATTGCTGGGAGTTATGGGTCAGCAAAGGAGGGTTTAATTCCACATTTTAAAGTGTTCATTTTCTCTCTGAGGTTAGAAAAGAAGAGGGGTAGAGAGCTTGGAGGAGGAAGAAGGTGAAACCGGCAGAGCTCCGTGAACCCAAACGAAGAACCGTCTCCGACAGTGGATAGATCACACCTCAACGAGCATTTTCCACTGACTTGTGCAAGGATTCCATGACGAGAAGAAGAGTGAGGTGGTAACGACTCTCTCTTCCCGGTCTTTAGGATTACAGTTTAATTCCTTGTTTTCGTTCATGCATATTTTATGATGGTGGCACTTGGAGTAGTCACAGTTCATTACAAACCCAGAGCGTAGGATTTCGACCCCGACATGCTTGCAATAGATTTTCCCGAGTTCGATTTCGGGATAGGCATGTCGGTGAAGCCTAATCATGACCCGTGGTTCGATTCTTTGATGTTTGATTGACGTTGTATTTAGGGATTTTGGTAGTAATGCGAATGTGGTCATAACATCGCTATACTACCCGTTTTTCGTGGGGATTTTCCATGTTGGGGTTAGGGCATGTGGTGCACGTGAAATCCCTAGTGAATCTGTGTAATCGCTTTCGGATTACTTGTGCAATTTGATTGACGAATGCGGAGGATGCGAAGGAGGGTATAAGAGCCTTTGATGAGGTATAACCGACCCCCTTCATGTTTATCGAAATTGTAGAAGGGCCTACGAGAGAGGTATAACCTACCATTTAGTTGTGTATAATTAGGGAGTTGGTAGAAGGGCCCGAGGATGGATATAACTAACCTCTCCCATTATTGAATTGAAATTGAATTATTGTTAGGAGTCGGTAGAATGGCCCCAAAAATGGTATAACCATCAGCTCTGATTGTTAGGGTGCTGGTAGAAGGTCCCGAGTGAATGGGTATAATCGACCCTACCCGCTTGTATTAGGATTCTAGTAGAAGGGCCCTAAATGTGGGTATAACCGACTAGATCCTTGCGTGATTGAAATGCCTTGAGTGCATTTGGTGCTTGTGGCTTGATGGTGATGATGTGCTAGAATCATACACATTATGCTAGGTGTCATAGTGGATCCGCAGGAGATAATCGATTGCATTCATGATTGCATTATAAGCCCCCTTTTCTTAATGCTCACATAGAGACGTGATTGATGATTATGTCACCTAGCTAGCTCTCTTTATAAACATTGTTTATATTGTTTATTTATTATACATAATGCTCACCTGCAGGTTGATGTGGTTCCCCGGGGCCCGCTAGGACAACCGGGAAGAGTGAAGTAGTTACGCGGTTTAGTTGCATGGCACGGACCAGAAGCAGGTACGCATTAGCGTACTAAAAAACTAAAAGAGAAGCTTGCCTCATGAAGTGTTTTTGTTTCACTTTTTGTACTCTCTTTTGATACTGTTTCGGCCTACGTGCCGAGGTTGATTGGGATGTATGTTTGATTCATGTTTGGACTCGTGATGTATATGTTATAAGGCCTTGAACTTTGTTATCTTGATAGTTGTCGACACTTTGATATTGTTTTAGTTTTTCCGCTGTGATCTTTAAAAACTCTATGATGGGAATAATAACTGAAATAGATTTTAATACCTTGTTTTAATATTTAGCTTGTGATAGTTGTATGGTGTGGGTTCTAGCCGGACCCATAATATACGGTTATTTTAGGTAGTGTATTACATGGGTCATATTGTCTATAGCCATGTAACTGACCTTGGTAAACTAGACTGCGCCCACAACCCACAAAGGCGTTGCGGAGATTTCTAGGCTTGTCAGATTATTACTGTATGTTTATTTAGATATGCATGGTATTTGCGGCATCCCTGACGAACCTGCTCAAGAAGAACAAGATCCAATGGACACCGGAGGCGACACATGTGTTCCTGCCTTTAAAATATGCCATTGCATCCTCGGTCCTATAGTAGCAAGAACACCTCATTACATACTTCAACCACAAACTACCAGTGCATCACTTGACACTGCCCTCTTACAAGCAGGAATTGATCGGGTTGGTCAAAGCAGTGTGACATTGAAGACCATCCATGTGGGCCGTCATTTAAGCATTAGAACAAACAACTACAGTCTTAAGTACACCTCCTGAAGCAATAATTGACCACTTCTCCACAACAAGATTGGATAAGTTGACTCATGGGGTTCGACTTCACACTGAATATCTAGTTAGGAAGTGAAATCGAGCGGCGGATGCTTTTCCACCTTGACGAGGAGAGTGTCTTGCTATTTATGAGCCACACTTGGCACTATTTAAGGTCATTGATGATGCTTAATTATATACATTGTATTCTATACTTTATCCAATGAAAAGAGCTAAAATAAGTGTCTAATGTGATAATTTCTTTACTAATACATGATTGAGTTACATGAGAGCTGGCACGAACAATTTGGGGGCAATTTTGATCACTTTTGGATGATTTTTGCAAGCCAAGGCAAAGAGATACACGACATAATCGACTGAGGCTTGCCATATGTCCGTGTGCAGCAATTGTGAGCGGTTTGAAGCAAAACGGTGTGACTTTTGGTAGACACGGCTAAGCGACACGGTCGTGTCACCAGGCCATGTTGAGCTAAAAACCTCGCCGATGGATCTGTGCATATATATGCACCATTTTGTCCTGAAGAACCCAGATTGGATCTGGCGTTCTGATGTCATAAACCTTTAAAGAAGAACCACTAGGAAGGAGAGATTGAGAAGGAAGACATCGTACACGAAGCTCGACTATCTAGTATGATCCTCGCTTATTCTATCCTCTGAACTTTGTGTATTTCTTTTAGTGTTCTCTTGAACTTCTACTTGTTTGGATGATGTAAACTTTATACTAAATCATTCATCTCTACTTTTTCTTCATGATTTGTGGTTTCCTACGATTTACTTGTGTTGAATAGTGCACGAAATTAGTAGTCTTGAGATACTATGCTTAATTATGAGTCTCATAATTCTAAAGGCCTGTGTTGATTGTTTTATGAATAGATTACATGCCGGTAAAGAGAGTTGCATGCAAATCTCGAGAGAGACCGACATTAATCTCCCGTCTTAGTGTCAAAGCCAGGCATTAGGGTTTAAAGAACATTAAAGCAATTTTTTGGAAAGTGTACGCAACGGCCGGTTTCCCGAGTAGATTACTCTAAAGTTGGTCTCTGTTCATCTGGACCAAGGTGTTTGGAGTAGTGTGAAATCCTCATTGTCTAGAGTAATCATTATCACAAGAGAAAAAAAATCTTCAAATGATTAAGTAATACTTATTTTTATTACATAATACAAACAAGTTATTTTCACTAAATAAAAATATATTTTGGTTATTTTCAATTTGTTTGATATCAGAGTAGGAATCCATGTCTCACTTATCTTATTATTTAAATTATCTTTATAAGTTTGTGTAATAATGGAATAAAATGAAATAAGGTGTTCACAAGGACCCAGTGGAATGCGATCTTGATATTAGTTTATTCTATACTATCCACGATATATGCGCTTGCCTTTCTTATATAGAATACGTAAAATCTATCGTCATTAATTACATACGATAACGGCGTTTCATGTTTTTGGCGTCGTTGCTGGGGATATTCTTGTAATATTCTGAAAATTTTGATTTCATTACTTATACCATTAAAATGTTTTGAATATGTTGCTTATTTGAATTCTTATTTGTTTGTGTATCTTAGATTTCTTCACTTGATTTTGATGATTGCAGATAAAATCATGACTAGAGAATATTGGACGGAATGTACTTCCAACTTTCTCCATCTATTAATTGGAATTAAAAGCCCCGGAGTACTTCCTTTCTGAGATGATGACAGAAGGAGCATTACAAAGATTCAAAAATGTCGATGCCTCCATGCAATTACTAGAGAGACACCTCAAGAAGTTAGAAGAGTAGACCACAGAGCTATTAAAGTCAATAGTCAAGTGCAACGAAAGCAAAGCACTTAATGAAGCCACCGAAGGAGTCAAACACCCAACTATCAATAGTTGGGAAGGTAAAAATATAATTCACCTTTATATTTATCATTTCATGTAGGCACTGCGCAACCAACACAACAATATTCACAACTCGTCAAAGAACTAGTTTCCAACATCATGATGTTAGAAGAGAAAGCTGATATGCGACTCAATAGGAACTGCTCAGATATTTTATTCAAATTACCATTCAAGTACCAGAGAGGTTTTTTTACTTTTTATTTTATCAATAATATGATTTCTGGTAATGTTTATGTAGATCAAACTTTGCATTTTAATATTATGTCGTTTAAAATTTTCCAAACATTAAACATGGCTAACCTAGAAACTACTAGGGAAACCATTCAACTTGCTGATAGGACAAATTTGGAAACTCATGGAATATTAACAAATATTATAGTCAAATTAAATGAATTGATGTTCTCTGCTAATTTTATAGTTCTAAATATTGAAAGTAGTAAGGGAATACCTCTTATTGGAGTTCGACCTTTATTACTTACATATAACGTCCTAAAACATGGCACTAATGAAACACTAGTAAACTTTATTAGTGGAGACAAGGTTGTTTATCCTTTAGGAAGAATTATGAGACAAATTTTAGAGTTTAATGATCCTAAATATTCTTTAGATGAGATCGATTTTCTAGCCAATACTTTCTCACCAAATATCTTCTGTAAGGATCTACTTCAACTCACCCTTACTGTTAGTCACAACCAGAATATTGATCAAATAAACTTTCTTCACTACCTTAATTGTTTAGATGAATATAATTCTGAGCTCCATTCTAAGGACTTTATTTCATTGCCTTTAACCTAGACAATTCGCCCTAAAACTTCTATAGAAGATCCACCTGAAATTGAGTTGAAGAAACTACCGAATTGCACTTTATTTCTTGCACGGCCTCAAGCCACACATCAAGCTCATCTATGCATCCACTATCCCCCCCGCCTTGTCGGTTGCTATGCAACAAGATTAATATGTCGAGGAGAACTTCGCCACTTCCGAGTGACTCTCCGCCGACTGTTAGAACTACCATTTATCCTCCCACCGATCCTATCCCAAATCAGAACCATCTTCTTCCCACCATCCTCTACATAAATCCACCACTGCTCTCCAAACAAGTTATCCTACAAAAATTTCTTTGAACTGAGCAACAAGAGGGTTGTGTTTCAAGTGCAAGCAATCATTTACGCTCTTTATGATTGTCCCCCTCAGTGAGTTGTGGATGTTGGTGGTGGAAGAAGAAGATAAGAATACTATGAAAGATTTTGAGCCAATTGAAAGAAATCACGATTTAGTTTCAAGTGAGTCGATGGAAGCAGACAACTGCACATCACAGATCTCTCTCTACTCTATGGGCGGTATTATGGGACCTTCACCATGAAACTGCATGGACATCTGGCCAACCACCTTGTGATCTAAATGATTGATAGTGTTGTAAGCCACAACTTTGTGTCGCAGGACGTTATTCACCTCCACAACATACCTGTGCAGATGAGGAGTTCTTTGAGTTTTCATGGGGGATG
Organism: Dactylorhiza incarnata; assembly: GCA_033032865.1. Classification (NCBI taxonomy): domain Eukaryota; kingdom Viridiplantae; phylum Streptophyta; class Magnoliopsida; order Asparagales; family Orchidaceae; genus Dactylorhiza; species Dactylorhiza incarnata. Next base: position 3,725,019 of record JAWHQI010000040.1, on the reverse strand, counting down.
GCCGCATGTGGAGGTCTAGCTGCATGTTTACTCATGTCATCGGTACCTACTTGTGCATGACTGATGCGGTCACGGCAAGTGCACCGGTCGCATAAGTAATAAAAGTGGGAGAGATCCCCCGAATATCGTTCTCAAAGGACTGCAGTTGGGGTGTGTGATTTTCTCGTTGGGGAAATTATTATAGAGATTTCTAAACCAATAAAAAGATGGGGGTTTTGGTTTGGTTATGAGAAATGCGATTAAAGAAAACTAATTTAACTAATGGTCGACTGCACCGCTTCGCTTGGTGGATGGACGAGTAGGCTTGCGGATGAACGAGAAGGCTTGCGGATGGTTGATTCGTAACCGGCGGAGTGAGGGTCGTAAGCACCTCGTCACAAAGCACGCAACTAGCAATTGCTAGTGCGGCACACAATTAGCAATTGCTAGTGCGACACACAACGCAGCGATGGAATGGATAGTGAAATGGGGCGCTCCTCAACTCACATAAACCGCAATAAACTTCATTAACATGAAATTACATTAACATTCACAAACACACATTCACATGAAATATCCGAACAAATACAAGGGGGAGAGAGTAAACCCAAGCTCGAAGACTCGCCGAAGGTTCACGGTCGGAATCGTAGGGTTGTCAAGCCTCATCCGAGCTCGGTCTTCAGTTGCCGTCCGGGGTTCAGAAGAGTTGTCACCTTCCTCCACGTTACCTGTCTTCTTCGTGAAATAACTTAAGCTAGCTCTCGCTGGAGAACCTTGAATACAGCAGAAACTCTCAAGCAATGGCGTTCTTGAGCTCGAGGATGATGGAGGAGGCCGAGGAGGAAGCTTTAGCGCTGGATTTGCAAAGGAATGATGGCCGGAGCTTCTCCTATAGTGGGTGGTGGTGGAGCGATGAAAATTGCGGAGCTGGAGTGGAAATGGCAGGCTCGGTCTGCGATCCCCGAAAAAGGGCGAATCCTGCGGCTTTTATAGTAAACAGTCAGAAAAATGGTCACGCACGGTCGAACGCACGACCATGCGTGGACCGTGCGTTATTAATTAAGAAGAAAGCCCCGGAAGACAACCCAGAGTGCCCGTGCGTTTTACTCACGCACGGTTGAATCCGACTGTTCGTAAAAACGCACGGGCAAATTCTGAAACCCATAATTTCAGCTCACCAGAGGAGCTCGTGCGATTTTACTCACACACGGGCAAACTGCTCGTGCGTGAACAAATCGCACGAGCGGGGACGGAACATCGTTTTGAACCACAGATGATCGTGCGTCAAGGAAACGCATGACCGTGCAATTCATGCAGACATGAAATCTGGGCACAATTGGATGAACCGTCCACCTGCACAACAATCAAAACGGGAATCACACAGCTGGGAATACCCCTCCAGCTCAATCCAGATACAAAAAAAGGGTTCGGGAGCACCATGTGCTTACCCCCAACAACATGGAGCGCAAATGCACACCAAAACGGGCCTAAAAAGTGCACATATCATGAAAGCGTATGTAAGTGAAATACAAACTAATATGGCTTGAAAGTGTAGTGCACACGAGTAAAAACTAGCCCGGATGAGTTCGTAAAACACTATAAATATCGGACTCATCACACCCCTAGACTTAACCGTTTGCTCGCCCCGAGCAAATCATCCCTTATGCGGACGAGAGAAAGGAATAGCTGGCTTAACAATTGCAAATGCGGAGTACCATGCGAAGTCGCATGCTCGCGCACGTAGAAATTCAATAGAAAGAATTTTTACTTATACAAAATAGTTTGTAACAATCTAAGAGCGTAATTATATATTATTTCTACTCAAAAGTCGAACCTCGGTGAATCGTCCGGTCATGCGTAGGAAGAAAGTAAACTGATCGTTGAGGCGAGTATTGCTCAAGATCGGTACTCGGAACAACCTCCATTGAAATCCATCAATGTCGGTGACCATAAGCTCACCCGGTCACACTCTCTCCACGACACTAGTTCGGTTCATTGCGTGAGTCAGTAGGACTTTAGGATAGAGATGGGGCTTGGGTTGCGGTAGGATAAACAATGATAAACTCGAAGGCCTACGCACCTAACGCAAAAGAGCTCATGTAAAAGAGCTAACCAAACAGCCACTAAAAGCGCGGGTGCACCACACCCCCAGACTTGAACCTGAAAACATGGCTGTGTGCACCGCCTACTCCCAATACAAATCTAAAATAGATTTTTAATTAAGCTTTTTTCTCAATCATATATATTTTTTTCTTTTCTTTTTCTAATTTTCCTTTTTTTTTTCTTTTCAAACACTTTCAGCGAAAATTTCAAGGAAGCACAACCACATTTTCACAGAATTACTCCTCATCAACACCCTCAACTAAAAATAATAAAACATTAGAGCTCAGATTGGGTGTGCGACTCGGATCAGTTTTTTTAGGCTTTGGTGAAATGTAAGTGGAGCTGAATGAAAAGGATCGGGTAGGCACAAAGGGGCTAGCAAGGATTATAAGATAGGATCTGTATACAAAGCTCAAACTGGCCAAAAAGGACGGCCTACATCACACTCACGTACTGAACCAACTTATACCAATGCTTCAAGAGTCTCTTGGGGCAAGTTCTTAGCCACCGAGAAAGATAATTCGTCCTCCCACTCGAGCAATACGAACCTAGCAATCGTTTACACACATCCCTACGCTACCGTCAGATTCACACCGGATTCACCACTTTTGAGTAGAATAAACAATTATTACGCAAATAGAAAAATACAAAATTATAAGCATAATGAAAAAATTATTCTACACAATTCTATGCAAGACGCGAGTACTCAACTAGAGCACTACGGGAGTCAACATTTTACTCCGTCTCACTATCCTAAGCCAGCACAACAATTTTCCCAATCATACAAAAGAAACGAGTTAGACTCATTACGCGCCTACGATTAAGTGCGCTCTCTAGTGGGTGTTGTGGTGTGCGATGAAAATGAACAAATAAATAATTGGTTGAAATAAATTATAACTTTTAGTATGCTGTGTCATGTGCATGTGCATGTGGGTATGATAATCTACTCTCCCCCAAACTTAGATCTAAGCAACATAGAGTGTAATACGACAATTATAAAAGGTGGGAAGAGAGGTTACCCCATGCTCAGAAATGAGCATACCAGAAGTTTGGCACTAGGCTGCAAACTCAGCTCTAAATGTCCGCCACCACAGTCGCCACACCTACAGAAAATTGCTCCGGTGCCGCACAAAACATAGCAGAAATAAGCTACTAAACTTAAACAAAATCAACACAATAAACTACCTGCACTGATATTAACACAAGAAGGCTTATGCGGCAAAGACTAACAATATATCAATGATGAAAAACATCACACAAGAGTTGTTCACAACCACACCCTAGGGGCGAAGCCCCAACAGAAAAATATCAGGTACAGAGTCAAAAATAATAGCGCACACAAGATTTTTTTTTTAAAAGATACAAAACTTCTAAAAACATAAAGAGGCCTTGGAAGAGATAGCTGCGCAGTCACTGGGGAGACAATAGAGGAGACTGCGGAGGAGGAATACGCATCCGCCGAGACCGCGATGTAGAAGCACGAGCAGGAATATTAGGAAGTTCAACTCCCAAGTGTGCGCCAATCCGCGAAGAAATTTCGTACTGCATGGCCATAGCATCCTCCAAACCTATCGCAGAAATCAGGATACTGCTGCTCAATGCTTTGCCGCGGGGCATACCATTGCGAAGCAGGATCAGCAGAAAGGGGCACATCCGGAGGTTGCCTACTCGTCCCAGCCGAGGTACTAGCCTCGGCAGCATTGGCACGATCAGCACCACCAATCCCAACTTCGTGAACCTGGTAACTCCAATTGTCACCATTCCGCACCTTCTGAATCAACTTGATCGAAACCATCATGGTCACCGAAATAGCATAACCCCTGGAGATAATCGTCATGGGTGCAGCGAATCCCATATGCTAAGTCCCTTGGCGATCCGAGTGATATAATACGAGCCTCCGATCGACTTCAGGGGGAGGTAGGTGGCCTGGCGAAGAAGATATTGGGCAAGCACAAGCCCGAGATGGAGGGGCACACCCTGGTCCATGCTGTAGAGGTAGAGGAGGTCCTGCCAGCCCGCTATGTTCTGGCTCATGGCACGGCCATTGATGCTATGCCTGATCAAGTGCTGGACGTAGCGAAGCGCAAGAGAAATAATGTGGGAAGACTTTGCTGCGCGAGCCTCGTACGGCTGATTCTGTCCCGTAATGGACTGCCAGAATTCGCTAGGAGATACTCCCTCTGGGAACTCATCCGGAAGGTCGAGAACGTCCTTCTGCATGAGTTCGCACTGCATGAGTCCAGTGGATGCAGACCTTAGGAGGCATGCATGTCAACAGAGCCAAGCACTTTACGTCTTTTGACATACTCAGAGTTTTCTCACCAACCCCAAGGCAAAGTGTCGCTCTTTCTCCACCCTACTTCCTTGTCGATTCAATGAAGCTAAAATTATCAACTCTCCTTTTGTCCCTTGTGCCCAAGTTATCCCACCTTCCCCATACCACAATGGATTATGGCTTACAGACATTACTGCCAACTTATGCAGACGTATTTAGGGAACCGAAGGACCTTCCACCTTTTCGTCAAATCAAATTCACCTTAGCTCCGTGTGACCTCCATGTTAAGATGCAAAAGGATGAGATTGAGTCTCTTGTAGCATAAATGCTTACAACGGGGATCATTCAGCCTAATTCCAGCCCCTTTTCTAGTTTGATCGTTTATGGTGTGCAAGTAGGATGAAAGCTTATTCTGCGTTGACTACCTTGAGCTCATATCTCTACCGTGCTAAACAATTTCTCTATTATAGCTGTTCAGGTGCTACTTGACGAGCTTCATGAAGCCACCACCTTTTCCAAGATCGACTTCCGCTCAGATTAGTATCAGATTCGGGCGTGCACTGAAGACGCCCGAAGACGGCTTTTCAGACTCATGAAGAGCATTATGAGTTCCTCATCATGCCCTTCATGTTGATGAATGCGCCGCCACTTTTTAATTGATGAGGGATTTCTTGTTTAGGTTTTAAGTATGTTGGTTTTTTATGACATTATCGTACACAGGTCCACAGAGGATCTCTACCGCAACCATTTGCAGATGGTGCTCAATATCCAGGTTCAACACCACCTAGAGGCCAACTCCAAGAAGGGCTCATTTGGGCAGTCCATTATGTAGTACTTATGCCACATGATATCAACATGCAGATGGACCCAGGAAAAGTCGAATCAGTTCTGGATTAGCCTAAGCGGAAGACCGATTGAGTTGTTCAAGGAATTCTTGCCTTCTACTTTTGCCCGTGATTATGGGCTTTTGGAATGACCCTTCACCTCCATCCTCCATAAGGATTCCCCAACGACCTTTACTCGAACAGTTGATGCTTATACAACCCTCACATCCACCCTAGACTCCAGATTCAACAATGTTTTCATAGTCTAGTGCAACATGTTCCATGTGTGCCTTCGGGTCGTACTCAGACAGGATGATCAACCATTGACCTATTTTTGTAAGACCCACACTAGTGTTCGCCATCCAAATTCGCATATGATGTCGAGCTCAATGACTTGTACTCATTGTGTAGCATTGGTACCCATACTTGTTAGGCCGTCACCTCATCATCCAAACTGATCATCGCAAATTGAAGTATTTGTTGGACATAAAAGATCTGAACTCTTGCCCAACTACTATGGATCGCGAAGTTGTTGGGATACAACTTCTTCATTGAGTACAAGTTATGGGCGACCGACACCAAATTAATGTTGTCTTGGAAGTCAGAGGATGGTACCTTTTTTCACTCTCTTCTCAACATAGGGTAGATGCAAAGGAAATTTTCTTTGAAATTAGTTGTGACAGCCTATACACCACATTATAGCAGGGCTTCGACAAGATCTGACCGCTCATCCCCTTTCCATTGATCGAACTTCTCCTCTATTATGGAGATCGATTGGTGGTCCTAGATGTAGAACCTTGAATCTAATGAGAGCGGTCTGATGAAGGTGGTGAGTACCTTTAGGCAAAGAATCCCACAGAAAGACAGTTTCTGTCACACTTCTAGATGAAAGGAGGTGCAAAAATGAATTGAATCTCATATTTGAATGAGAGGAAATGTTACTGGACTTAAGTAATAATTTACACATCATCTGGTGTTTCACTTCTCACAACTCAAGCGAATCATAGGCAATCACCCTTCCCCTAGACCTCAAACCGAGGCATGTTTGAGCCCGAAAAGATTCTTGAGAGCCACATCATCACACATGGGGAGCACGAAGTTCAACAACATCTGACCCAATGGAATGATTGGACAATCAAGGATGCAGCTTGGATGTACGATGAGGACATAAACTCAATTTCCTTCATTCGGCTTTGGGTAGAAAATCAATTTTCAAGGGGAGTATTGTCATGGCTGCAGCAAAGTATTCACGAAGCGGCCACGGTTCTAACAACCATGGTGGACGGTTCACATTAGGCTATACTCTATCTAAGCTTGTATTTTTTGTTTTGTCCGTGCAATGCAAAATTTCTATGGTTTCCTCTATACATATGCACATAAAAGATGCATACAATCAACTATGAACACAATGTGAAATGCAAATTAGAACATGTGTAAGATTTCAGCGTTATGCAGAAAATGAAAGTTGGATGTTTGTAACATTAAAAGAAATGCTATGGACTAACCTGCTTGTTGCTCGGTCTCTTTTGCTTCTGTACCGCTGAGCCATTTGAAAGACCAGTTGAAACTCGTTCTGGCTGTTTTCTCTTCAAGTTTGCTTTTCGTTCTGGTCAGTCCTTCAACTTTCTTTTCTTGTTTCAAAGAATCTTCTTCCTCTTCCAATGTGGTGATAGCATATGCAGTTGCAGCAATAACAGTTTCATATTCCCCATCGTTAGGGTTCTCCATATTGCTCATTTTTTCCCTTCTGGATTTACCTGTTCTTTATGGAGATTGCACTACCTATGTTTAAATTGTGCACATGACTTAGAACACAAATTTGTTTTGATAGAATGTCTAGAATCTACCTCAATAACCCAACTTTAGATTTTGTTTTTCTGCTGATTTCCTAGAGGCCTTCACTGAGCAAATGAACGATGGGTTAAAAAGGGAAGTGCTATTTTACTTACCTAACAGAAATTGGATTGAAAAGTCTTTGATGAGAGGCATTTATGGATCCCATTGCTTAATTTTCTTTTCCTTTTTATAATTATATGTGATAAAAATACTGACTTGGATGCATAGAACAATAATATTTAACTTTTCTTAGAATATATGCATCCAACTCAAAATCTATTGGTTATAGGTGGAATGGCCCAAGATCTATATTAAGTGCACATATTAGTTTATTGAATATCAAGTTATATTCTCAACATGCCCTTAGTGGACGATCGGGACCTGTGTTTGCTTTGTTGCAATAATATAATTTATTGTCCGTTATGCGCGACGTTTTTGCTCAGGTGTGTTCAGGTGGGAACATCACCATTATAAAACACCCTTTTAGCACGCCATTTGACAGTTTCCAATTTCCATAGTAAAACTCCTTTATGAACCTAAGCGGAGATGCAGTTTCAGTAATGAGGTCGGATGTTCATGAACAACAGTTCAGAGCTACTGTGTTCACGACCACCACATCTAAGCCAAACGGATCCTTATGCATCCAAACCAAAACTATTTAGTAGCAAGTGAACGGACACTGTTTTTTATTGAGTGCACAAGGCTACTTGAGTTTACCGATTTGTGACTATATTCTCAACAAACATTCTGTCACTTGCATTTTGTTGGTATCCTTAGCATATTGTTTAAAGTTGGAATTGTTTTTTCTCTCTCTCAAAAGATATTTCAAAAAAGCATGAGTTGTTGCATCTGTTGATCTGTTCCAGAAATCTTAGCCAACAGAGTCACTAGTATTGTAAGAGAGAATTTATGGTAACCTCAGGACATAAGACAAAATAAATGTAATTTTTTTTCTACACTTGGATGTATATGCAAGACTCTATTGTTGTGTAGCCTTTTGTTGAAGTTTTTGTTCATGATGGCGTGCCTGGTGGGAAGGACGTGTGAAGGCGTTGCTACTGAATTGAATTTTAGTTATTTGAAGTATTCTGCTCCAATTGTTGGATGATCCTGCTATTATCTTTTAGCTTGTTTAAATCTGTACAAAAATAATGTTTCTAAATATAGAACCTGTAGACAACCAGCCTTTTCCATTATTCTGGTTCTGTGGTGCCCTCAATTTCATATTTTGTGATGGAAAACTAATAAACTAAATAAACTTCTGAATATACTGATTTTTAAATTGCCTTCAGGAGTTGAAGTCTTGATTTCTCCTTTGAAGGTTCACTGATTACCACCTAGACAGTTGACAATTATTATTATTATTATTAGTGAGTGATAACAGTTCTTATAATTTTACTCGGTCCACTGGCTTTTATTTTTAGATATCCAGATTTTTGTATTAAGTTAATGCTCTGTTTGGGAGATCGGTAGCAGTTGTGAATGCAGAGGTTGAAACAGTCGGTAGAGTTTTCGTAGCTGCCGATGCGAATGAAATTTTCCCAAAATGCCACTACAGTCATCTATCTGTGGTCAGACATTAGAGGTCAAGAATGCTCGATCCCAAGACTGAAGTTTAAGCTAGAAACTCTACAAAACTGAGCCAAGGTGATTTGCATAATTTCCCAATGCAGGACAAATCCTACCACTCCATTTAGTACTATGGTCTCAAACAGTCACCGCTCAAACTCCATAGTCACTGTAAAGAGCGCCTACGTGATTAGCAGAAGGTTTAATAACGATTGTTTTATTTGAAATCTATTGTCATAATATATTTTGAATTTGAGGGCCTATATAGAAAGCTCTAACACATTATTTGTCACATGCAAGTCATATAGGAAGCCGAATGCTGTTTACAAGTCATGGAAATGGATTCATTAGAAATAGTAAGTTTCCTGGCACTAAATTGATTAATTCAGCTGACTTTCAAAATTGGTGTATAAAATCACTGTAATTGAGAAGGGATATGATGCAGGGCGGGCCCACGTTGGATTCCACCAGAGGGCTGTTAGCACTTTTGCCTAGCCTTCTTGCCATTATCAGGGCTACAACCCGCACACCCCAACCAGCTTTGATAGTGGCAGGACTGACCACAATGCGGAGAGCTGGTTGGGGTGTACGAGTTGCTACCTTGATAATGGCAGGAAGGCTAGGTGAGAAGCTAACAGCCCCCTGGTGGATTCCAGGATGGGCCTGTCCTGCATCAGGATATCTATATGGTTTCTGCTGATATGTGCTTGGTTTTTTAATCTTAAATCTCCATGTATCATCATTAGTATCGTCGTTCATTCATATTTTCCATTCGTTCTTGTTAAGTGCAGCCTAAATTGTTGAATTTATCCCCACATCATTTTGAACAAATTTTAATCGTGCTACCTTAAGTCCATCATTTCTCCTTCGTAATACTGATTTTAGGTGCATTTTCAAACCACTCAAAGCTTGTAACTCTCCAACCATTCTCTTAATGCGTAATACACAAGTGGAATTTCTCCATTTTAACTACTTGTAATACATAATACATTAACGATACTTAAACCAATCAAACTTAGGTATCAGTACACCTCACTGATTCATAAGTCATAGTAATACCTGATGCAAAGCTACAGGAAGTACATGAAGCTTTATAACTGCAATTTTTCTTCCACCAGCATACAAGATCCTGAAACCCTAGATTTTTCTTTTTGGTGATAAGATGAAGAGAAGAATTCAGCAGGTATTCTTATTCAAGTACAAAGCTTGAAGACATGGATTACTTGTAGGTGTAGAGAAGAAAGAGATTCTGCCATTTTCCAAGTACAAAGGCTTCTGTCTTCTCTCTTTGGGGTTGCTTGCCTTTATGCTTGGTTAGAAAGTCAAGTTTATTCTTTTCCTGGTATTCTGTTTATGTTATCATATAGAGTTTAGGAGATTTTGTGATGGAGATTTGACAGCTGATATTCTTTTTGCACATTTCAACAAAAGTTCATCAAATATTGATGAAGGTGATCTTTGTTTTGTAGATTAGAATGCTTGACAGAGGCCAATCTGGCAAATTCCAACGTAATAAATTTGTTCACTATCAAATACTGTGCAGGATTAACTACTACGCTTACATTATTGGCGGGACGGATTCTTTCTGCATTTTCATGCACACATTCAATGGTGCTAAATTATCATTGGATGGCAATTCGGAGAAGTCACGGTCGAGTTCTTTACACAGGAGGGTCCAGCGCAAATATCATTTTTGGACCCGTATTGTCCTTGGAGAAGGGGGAAGGTTTTTTAGCTCAATTTTGTTTTCTAAAAAATGCTACCATAATTTACAAATTGTTTGGAAAGTCTATCTGTTGGAAAAGCTACCGTTCAAAATTCTTTTTTCTCATCTTTTTGAAAAATCAGGAGCCTCTTACTTTTCAACTTTTTCGGAAAGCATTTTCTCATCCAGATACAAAGTTGATACTGCGAAAATCCTAGCATTTTCCGGACGATCCAGTTCCCCCGACAATCCATTTTTTGCCCAGACGCAAATTTTTGGCTCGGGCACGCATTTTTGGGCAGAGTGCATTTTTTTCCCGGTGCACATTTTCTGCATGGTCGTGCACTTTTAGCGCGGGCACGCTTATTTCCACCTAACGCGCATTTTCTGCCGAAGCGCGTATTTTAAGCCCGGGTGCACATTTTTTTTTTCTCCCGAGCGCACATTTATGATTTTGTTTTGCTTTTGTCAAGTTTTGTCAAACAGTGTAATATTGTGCTTCTCCTTTCTGAAAAGCTCTGCAAACGCAGTTCACCCAAACAAATTTTTATTTGCAATAGACCTTTTCTAATAGCAACATTTCCTACCCCCAGTTTGCTACCACTTCACCGCCACTGCCACCGCTCTCCCAAACAGGCTCTTAGGCTCCGTTTGGTGTTGTGGTGGCGGTCGTGAACGTGGTGGTTATGAATCGTCATTCGTGAGCATCCGGCCTCATCCAAGTAACTTCATCCACTTTTATCTTCAAAACTAGTTTTATTTTTTGGTGGCGGTCATAATTGCTGTCATGCCAAACGCATTCTATGATGGTGGTGTTTTTGTTCAAACTCTCCGGCGCAAAAAAAAAGCCGCTTCAAACAGCGCCTTAGTTGATCCTCCTCTTAGGAGATAATTTCAGAAGTTCTCTCCTCAAAATCCACACAATCTCCTGCAGGAAATCTCTGAAAACAAAAATAAAGGAATAAAATCAATGATTTAACTCAGTCCTCAGGAAAAGTTGAAAAAAAAAGAATCCTTGTTTAATCACCCCTGGGCTATTCATTGCTCAAGAGTATGGGCTTTACGTGATTGGGTGAAGGCATTGTTAGAAAATTGAGATCTGTCGCTACGAAAATCTATTAGGCTCCGTTCGTTTGGACGGAATTGAGCTTCTGGAATTGGAATTAAAGGTATAATTCGAATTTTGTCGTTCGTTTGCGCGCTTGACGTTGGAATTGAAATTTTAATGAATTTTGTGGAATTCATTTTGAACTAAACACAATTCTTTCCAATCTATATAAGAATTGGATAATTCCGGCCGAGACTTTTTTTTGACTTAGCGCACGATTTTCGCTCGGGCGCGTGTTTTTCGCGTGTGAGTGCGTTTTTCGCCGAGACGTGAATTTTTCGTCTGGGCGCGCATTTTTGGCCCGTGCTTGCGTTTTTTGCCCGGGCGTGTGTTTTTGTCGTCGTGCGCGCGTTTTTATAATCAGGCGCGTGTTTGTTGTCCGGGCGCGCGTTTGTCGTCAGGCACAATTTTTTCGCAAGAGCGAGATTTTTTCGCCCGACAGCGAAAATTTTGCCTAGGGGCAATTTTTTCGCACTGACGCGAGTTTTTCGCCCGGGAGCGATTTTTTTCGCCCGGGCGTGATTTTTTGTCCGGGAGCGAATTTTTCTCCCGGGGGAGATTAATTCTCCCGGGCGCGATTTTTTCACCCGGGCGCGATTTTTTCACCCGAACGCGATTTTTTCCCCGAGAGCATTTTTTCGCCCGGATGCAATTTTTTCGCTCGGGCGCGATTTTTTTGCTCAGAAGCGAATTTTTCGCCCGGGCGCGAATTTTTTTCCCTGGGGAGAGTTTTTCGCCCCTGTGCGATTTTTCGTCAAGAAGTGATTTTTTTGCACGCGCGCACTTTTTACGCCCGTGCGCAATTTTTTCGCCCAGGCAAGATTTTTTTGGCCGGGAGCGATTTTTTTGGCCGGGAGCGATTTTTTCGCCCGGCGAGATTTTTTTGCTCGGGGGCAATTTTTTCGGTCGCAATTTTTTCGCTGGGGAGCGATTTTATGCCGGGACGCGCTTTTATCGCACGTGCGAGCTTTTTTCGGCCGGGCAGGTGGAAAAATCGCACCGGGGAAAAAAATTTGCGCCCGGGCAAAAAAATTGTGCCAGGGACAAAATCGTGCCCTGGCGAAAAAATGAGCCCGGGCAAAAAATGCGCGCCCATGCGAAAAAAAATCGCCCGCGGGCGAAAAAATCACCGTCATGACATACATTTGTTTATGATATATGTGATAAATATTAGGTTATTCGTAATATTTTTCAATTCTTAAATTGAATTTTATTTAACAAACGAACAAAAGTATTGATTAATTCCACAATATTCAACAATATTGATAATTAGGAGAACGTTGGAATTGGAATTAGTCACCAATGTTTAATTCAACAATATTCATCAATATTCAATTCCAATATCGAATTCCAATTCCGTCCAAACGAACGGGTCCTTAGGGCCCGTTCGTTTCGACGGAATTGAAATTTGATATTGAAATTCGATATTGGGATTCGATATTCAGAATTGGAATTGGTCTAATTCCAATTCCATCGTTCGCCTAATAAACAATATTGTTGAATATTGTGGAATTGATCTATTCTTTTGTTCGTTTGTTAAATAAAATTCAATCTTAGAATTGAAAAATATTATAAAGAAACTAATATTTTTTTACATATATAATAAAAAATGCGCGCACTGACAAAAACCACGCGCTTGGGCGAAAAACGTGTGCCCGGACAAAAAAAAACGCGCCCGGGCACAAAAAGTGCGCCGGGCGAAAAATTGGGCGCCCAGGCGACAAAACGTGCGCCACGGCGAAAAAAGCGCCCCCGAGCGAGAAACGCGCGACCTGGCGAAAAACGCGCGTTTGGGCGAAAAACGCGCTCCCTGACGAAAAACGCGCGCCCGGGAGAAAAACTCGTGCACGTGCGAAAAACGCGCGCCCTGGCGAAAAATGTGCACCTGGGCGAAAAACGCGCGACCGAGCGAAAAATACGCACTCGGGCGAAAAATGGGCGCACGGGCGAAAATTTGCGCGCCCGAGCGAAAAATGCGCACTCTTGCAAAAAACGCACGTCCGGGCGAAAAACGCGCGCCCGGGAGAAAAAACGTGTGCCCGGGAGAAAAGCTCGCGCCCGGGCAAAAAATTTTGCGCCCGGGCGAATAATGCGCACACGATCGAAAAATGCCAGCCCGGGCAAAAAACGCGCTCTCAGTCGATAATTGCGCGCCCGGGCAAAAAATGCGCGCTCGGGCGAAAAATGGGCTCCCGGGCAAAAATTGCGCTCCCGGGCAAAAAACGCGCGCCCTGGCGAAAATTGCGCGTCTGGGCGAAAAACGCGCGTCCGGGCGAAAACACGCTCCCGGGCGAAAAAGGCGCTCCCGGGCGAAAAAGGCGCTCCCGGGCAAAAAACGTGCGTCCGGGCGATAATTGCGCGCCCGGGCAAAAAACGCGCCCCCAGGTGAAAAACGCGCCCCCGGGCGATAATTGCGCGTCCGGACGAAAAACGCGCGCCCGGGAGAAAAACGTGCGCCCGGGCAAAAAATTGCGCGCCCGGGCGACAAAACGTGCGCCGGGGCGAAAAACGCGCACACGGGCGAAAAATGCGCTCCCGGGCGAAAAACGTGCTCTCGGTCGATGCCCGGGGAAAAAATGGGGGCCCGGGCAAAAAATGGGCACCCGGGCAAAATTGCACTTCCAGGAGAAAAACGGGCGCCAGGGCGAAAATTACGCGTCCGGGCGAAAAACGCGCGTCCGGACAAAAAACACGCGCCCGGGCGAAAAAGGGCTCCCGGGCGAAAAACGCGCGTCCGGGCGAAAAACTCATTCCCGAGCGAAAAACTCACGCCAGGGCGAAATATTGCTCTCCCTGGCGAAAAAAGCGATAAACCGAGCGTGCCAGACTCGCCCAATTCCGATATGTCAAGCTAGATTTTGTGCCTAGGTTAAAATCAATTCCATGATATTCTCAAATTCCAATTATTAAAGTTACATAACAAACGAAGGACGTAATTGAAATTCGAAGTCGAATTTCAATTCTAAGTCTTCAATTCCGTCCAAACGAACGGGCCCTTATAAAAAATTTAGGATAAGTTCAAAAAACACTGAATGTAGCGACGACATATGTAGGATCGTCTTATTCAAAATATGTCAATCTCTGTTGGAATATTAAAATGCAGGATTTAAAATTTTCTAATTAAATAAATGGATCAAGAACACGCAATAAAAAAACAGCACGAATGAACAATATACTAATGTATTGTGGATATTAATGTATATCATTCTTTGAGTCCAGCTCGTGCTTCATCATGGCGGTAAAAAGTTTGGATGTGTTTGTCCTTATAAAATCCGCCACGTTCGAAAGTCCCGTCAATATACAATGGTGACTAAAGGCTGAATCTCTTCAACAAAAGATGATTAGCAAAATTGTGTACGTGAGGCAAACACACCAACTTGAATATGTAAGTAGATCTACCTGAGGTTTGAAGATCTGAAAAATCTGATTCTTCGGATCTAAAATAGAGCAGTCCTGGATTGGAGATCCCAATAGAGCAGTCCTTCTCTGTTACTTGCGGCAACATGATAAGAGAGGATCTCTCCCGGCAGGCCTGGATTGGAGACCAGCTAACTCCTTCCCAAAAATTTGCACAGGAAAAACCTTTCCAAGAAAACTCCAAGTATGAAAAGAAGATGCAAATATTGGAATTTGTGAAAATCAATCCACGAACCAGATGGTTGGTTCGGTAAGCGTAAGCCTCATCCAAAATTTGAGCCGAGAGAGGGGAAATGGAAGTAGGAGAAGCTTTTCTTCTCTCTCTCGATTTCTCCAAGAAGAAGATTACGCCCCTCTCTTTCGATCAATGTCTGCGTTCCAGAAATCAGAAATCTTGCCGCTGACGATGGAGATCCAACTCCTGCAGTGAACGATGCCCCTTTCTCTTCCATAGAACCGAATGGGGAAGAGCTCCTCTAGGTTTCTCAAAGAAGAGATTCCGATAAGACGTGGAGCGGCAGTTTCACCAAAAGCTGAATGAGAAAAACTCGGGTTTTCAGCCCTTGTTCACCGTTTATGGCTTAGAATGAGATTTGGGATTTTATATAATAGACTCTAATAGGGCAAGCTCTCTAAAGGTATAATTCGAATTTTGTCGTTCGTTTGTGCGCTTGACGTTGGAATTGAAATTTTAATGAATTCCGTGGAATTCATTTTGAACTAAACACAATTCTTTCCAATCTATATAAGAATTAGATAATTCCGACCGAGACTTTTTTTTTCGATTTAGCGCACGATTTTCGCGTGTGAGTGCGTTTTTCGCCGAGACGTGAATTTTTCGTCTGGGCGCGCATTTTTGGCCCGTGCGTGCGTTTTTTGCCTGGGCGTGGGTTTTTGTCGTCGTGCACGAGTTTTTATAATCAGGCACGTGTTTGTTGTCCGGGCGCGCGTATGTCGTCGGGCACAATTTTTTCGCAAGAGCGAGATTTTTTCGCCCGACAGCGAAAATTTTGCCTAGGGGCAATTTTTTCGCACTGGCGCGAGTTTTTCGCCAGGGCGACATTTTTTCGCCCGGGAGCGATTTTTTTCGCCCGGGCGTGATTTTTTTGCCCGGGAGCGAATTTTTCTCCCGGAGGAGATTTATTCTCCCGGGCGCGATTTTTTCACCCGGGCGTGATTTTTTCACCCGGACGCGATTTTTTCCCCGAGAGTATTTTTTCGCCCGGACGCAATTTTTTCGCTCGGGCGCGATTTTTTTGCTCAGAAGCGAATTTTTCGCCCTGGCGCGAATTTTATTCCCTGGGGAGAGTTTTTCGCCCCTGTACGGTTTTTTGTCAGGGTGCGATTTTTTTGCCCGCGCGCACTTTTTCGCCCGTGCGCAATTTTTTCGCCCAGGCAAGATTTTTTTGGCCGGGAGCGATTTTTTTGCCCGAGCGAGATTTTTTCGCCCGGCGAGATGTTTTTGCTTGGGGGCAATTTTTTCGGTCGCAATTTTTTCGCTGGGGAGCGATTTTATGCCGGGACACGCTTTTATCGCAAGTGCGAGTTTTTTTCGGCTGGGCAGGTGGAAAAATCGCACCGGGGAAAAAAATTTGCGCCCCGGCAAAAAAATTGTGCCAGGGACAAAATCGTGCCCTGGCGAAAAAATGAGCCCGGGCAAAAAATGCGCGCCCCTGCGAAAAAATCGCGGTTGGGCGAAAAAATTGCGCCTGGGTGGAACAAATCGCGTCCGAGCGAAAAAAATCGCCCGCGGGCGAAAAAATCGTCGTCATGACATACATTTGTTTATGATATATGATAAATATTAGGTTCTTCGTAATATTTTTCAATTCTTAAATTGAATTTTAGTTAACAAACGAACAAAAGTATTGATTAATTACACAATATTCAACAATATTGTTAATTAGGAGAACGTTGGAATTGGAATTAGTCACCAATATTTAATTCAACAATATTCATCAATATTCAATTCCAATATCGAATTCCAATTCCGTCCAAACGAACGGGTCCTTAGGGCCCGTTCGTTTAGACGGAATTGAAATTTGATATTGAAATTCGATATTGGGATTCGATATTCAGAATTGGAATTGGTCTAATTCCAATTCCATCGTTCGCCTAATAAACAATATTGTTGAATATTGTAGAATTGATCAATTCTTTTGTTCGTTTGTTAAATAAAATTCAATCTAAGAATTGAAAAATATTATAAAGAAACTAATATTTTTTACATATAAAATAATAAATGCGCGCTCTAACAAAAAACACGCGCTCGGGTGAAAAACGTGTGCCCGGACAAAAAAAAAAACGTGCCCGAGCACAAAAAGTCGCCCGGGCGAAAAATTGGGCGCCCAGGCAACAAAACGTGCGCCACGGCGAAAAAAGCGCCCCGGAGCGAGAAACGCGCGACCTGGCGAAAAACGCGCGTTTGGGCGAAAGATGCGCTCCCTGACGAAAAACGCGCGCCAGGGAGAAAAACTCGTGCACGAGCGAAAAACACGTGCCCTGGCGACAAAACGCGCCCCCGGGCGAAAAATGTGCCCCTGGGCGAAAAATGCGCGCCAGAGCGAAAAATGCGCACTCGGGCGAAAAATGGGCGCTCGGGCGAAAAAATGCGCGTCCGAGCGAAAAATGCGCACTCTGGCAAAAAACGCACGCCCGGGTGAAAAACGCGCGCCCGGGAGAAAAGCTCGCGCCCGGGCAAAAAATTGCGCGCCCGGGCGACAAAACGTGCGCCCGGGCAAAAAATGCGCACACGATCGAAAAATGCCCGCCCGGGCAAAAAATGCTCGCTCGGGCGAAAAATGGGCTCCCGAGCGAAAATTGCGCTCCCGGGCAAAAAACGCGCGCCCTGGCGAAAATTGCGCGTCTGGGCGAAAAACGCGCGTCCGGGCGAAAACACGCTCCCGGGCGAAAAAGGCGCTCCTGAGCGAAAAACGTGCGTCCGGGCGATAATTGCGCGCCCGGGCAAAAAAAGCGCCCCCGGGCGAAAACGCGCGCCCGGGCGATAATTGCGCGTCCGGACGAAAAACGCGCGCCCGAGAGAAAAACGTGCGCCCGGGCAAAAAATTGTGCGCCCGGGCGACAAAACGTTCGCCGGGGCGGAAAACGCGCACACGGGCGAAAAATGCGCGCCCGGGCGAAAAACGTGCTCTCGGTCGATGCCCGGGCAAAAAATGGGCACCCGGGCAAAATTGCACTTCCAGGAGAAAAACGGGCGCCAGAGCGAAAATTGCGCGTCCGGGCGAAAAACGTGCGTCCGGACAAAAAACACGCGCCCGGTCGAAAAAGTGCTCCCGGGCAAAAAACGCGCGTCCGGGTGAAAAACTCATGGCCGGGCGAAAAACTCATGCCCGGGCGAAATATCGCTCTCCCTGGCGAAAAAAAACGATAAATCGAGCGTGCCAGACTCGCCCAATTCCGATATGTCAAGCTAGATTTTGTGCCTAGGTTAAAATCAATTCCATGATATTCTCAAATTCCAATTATTAAAGTTACATAACAAGCGAAGGACGTAATTGAAATTCGAAGTCGAATTTCAATTCCAAGTCTTCAATTCCGTCCAAACGAACGGGCCCTTATAAAAAATTTAGGATAAGTACAAAAAACACTGAATGTAGCGACGACATATGTAGGATCGTCTTATTCAAAATCTGTCAATCTCTGTTGGAATATTAAAATGCAGGATTTAAAATTTTCTAATTAAATAAATGGATCAAGAACACGCAATAAAAAAACAGCACCAATGAACAATATACTAATGTATTGTGGATATTAATGTATATCATTCTTTGAGTCCAGCTCGTGCTTCATCATGGCGGTAAAAAGTTTGGATGTGTTTCTCCTTATAAAATCCGCCACGTTCGAAAGTCCCGTCAATATACAATGGTGACTAAAGGCTGAATCTCTTCAACAAAAGATGATTAGCAAAATTGTGTACGTGAGTCAAACACACCAACTTGAATATGTAAGTAGATCTACCTGAGGTTTATAGATCCGAAAAATCTGATTCTTCGGATCTAAAATAGAGCAGTCCTGGATTGGAGATCCCAATAGAGCAGTCCCTTCTCTGTTACTTGCGGCAACAGGATAAGAGAGGATCTCTCCCGGCAGGACTGGATTGGAGATCAGCTAACTCCTTCCGAAAAATTTGCACAGGAAAAACCTTTTCAAGAAAACTCCAAGTATGAAAAAAAGATGCAAATGGAATTTGGGAAAATCAATCCACGATCCAGATGGTTGGTTCGGTAAGCGTAAGCCTCATCCAAAATTTGAGCCGAGAGAGGGGAAATGGAAGTAAGAGAAGCTTTTCTTCTCTCTCTCAATTTCTCCAAGAAGATTATGCCCCTCTCTTTCGATCAATGTCTGCGTTCCAGAAATCGGAAATCTTGCCGCTGACGATGGAGATCCAACTCCTGCAGTGAATGATGCCCCTTTCTCTTCCAGAGTACCGAATGGGGAAGAGCTCCTCTAGGTTTCTCAAAGAAGGGATTCCGAGAAGACATGGAGCGGCAGTTTTGCCAAAAGTTGAATGGGAAAAACTCGGGTTTTCAGCAAAATCAACGGATGCAATAAAATCCATTAATCTTCAAAATTAAATGAAAATGAATACCCAAAATTAATTAAATTCATGATTAAGCCAAAATTTGTGTCAAGAGTGAGATCTAGTCCGCGCCATGAAGTTACGAGACGATCTCGCCCACCTATCACATGCTTCAACCGTTCGCGCGACTGAATTAACACACACTCGTGGGAGACCGAATAAACTCTAATTTTTGCTTACTATTTTATCGGGATGACTCGATGAATCGAGTCCACTCAATGAAAAATTTCCAACATTCTCCCACTTGGACTTGTATTCATCGCAATTTATGACGTTCCGTATAAAATCTTCACTAAACTTAAGAGTAACATTAGTGAACGCGATATTAAGAGTCTACTCTCATGTCAATCCAGTCCAACCAAATCGTTCACTCTGAATCATGACGGCAACCACATCATTCAGCGACACGGGACCTTCCATGATCACAGTAGCTTACAGATTCAATCGACATGGACAAAGCGCTGTTAAATTTTAGAACAATATAATGAAGAGTGTATACATATGTAGTTGTTGTCCTAATTTGTTGGTTAATCAATTTCTCTAATGAATGCACTAAACCATGCTACGAGAAATCCTTAAGTGTTCAAAAGAACATGTATGTCTTTATCTTAAGATTTTAATTAATGTGTCAAATAGACATACCAAGGCTTTAGAAGTAAAATGAAGTGCCTAAAGCCTTATGCTCAGAATGACACTCGTCTGAGTATTTTACATGAAGTGTGATATATCACAAATTTTATGAATATCAAAACTTAATGATATGCATTATGAATATTCACTTAATGTTTGATCTCAAACTATTATTCACGAATTTAATCAAAGTGCAAAAATAAATGAAAGATGAATGAATTGGAGCTTTATGTAGCCTCCCACCAATTAAGCATATCAATTGACTCCATAAGCCCCACACTGAAGGCATGCTTTTGGAATACATTTGGGCGAAGTCCTTTAGTAAGCGGATCGACTATTATATCATTTGTTCCTATATGCTTCACTATAATGTCACAATTCTTAACCAATTTCTTAACGGTTAAGAACTTAATTTCCATGTGTTTGGACCCTGTGATACTTTTATTGTTCATCGAGATCATAACTGCAGAAATATTATCACAGTACAACTGAATGGGTCCAGCTATAAAATCGACGACCATCAACTATGTAATGAAGTTCTTAAGCCACACCGTGTGAGTAGAAGCTCCAAAGAGAGCTACAAACTCTGCGTGCATAGTGGATGAAGTAATGAGTATCTGTTTGGCACTCTTCCACGAAACCGCCCCACCAACAAACTTAAAAATATAACCCAAAGTAGACATCCTATCATCCTCATATCCGACAAAGTCAGAGTCTGTATACCCTACCAATTCGAGATTTTGAACTTTATGGTAGACCAACTTAAAATCTTTTGTTCATTTCAAGTACCTTAAGACCTTCTTGGCAGCCACCCAATGAGCCGATCTTGGGTTCGATTGATATCTGCTTAGAAGTCCTACTGCGAAGGCAAGGTCCGGTCTAGTACAGACTTGAGCATACATCAAGCTGCCTACCGCACTAGTATAAGGTATATCTTTCATGCACTCTCTCTGTATCGTTCCTGGAACATTGTGACAAACTTAGCTTATCACCCTTAATCACAGGTACATCTTGTTGGGAAAAACTGTGCACTTTCACATCTCCAGGGTTACATTCGAGCATGTTAATGTTGGGTTTTTCAAGAACCATACATCAAATGTAGGCGCAGCGGAAATAAACAGAAACAACCCAAAAATGCTTTGGATCGGCCATGAATGTTGAATCAAGAAGTTAACAAATGCTAGGTATGAAATTACCTTTGCGGGATTGGATCAAATCCAACCTAGATGCTCCACGAGTTGATTCCTGTCGTCGGCTATGCGAGTCCTCACGTAGAATAATGTCTACGTCTCTACAGTGATCCACACGAGCCGGGAGAAGAATGACTGCACCTTGAACTTCCACGAACTGCTAGGTTCGCTCCAGGAAGAACACACACGGCGACGATCGCCGGAGAGGAGGTCAGCGGACGCGATTCAGACGGCGGAACTCTTCCGTCGGCTAGGGCGAGAGGCGGAACTCTTCCGTCGACTTCTATTTCATCGGGTTATGAGAACCCTAAAAGAAGTCCTATTTATACCCAAAGGATAAACAGCTTCTAGAAGAATCGCTATCCGCAGACCACACATCAGAATAAGGGCTTCTGTTACAATTCGTCGGAATTCCACGGAAGATCATTCGTCGAGATTTCACGGGACAACCCGACGAATCCGACGAATCAGATCAGACGACAACATTTGCCAAAAAATGATCTGTAACAATTCGTCGAGTCTTCACGGGACAACCCGACGAATCACGACAGACGGCAATAATTGCCTAGTCAAGGCTCTCTGTGATAATTCGTCGAGATTCCACGGAACAATCCGACGAATTCCGACGAATCCCGACGAATCCGACGAATCCTATCCGTGTAAACCCGACGAATTCCGACGAATCATATCCGACGAATTCAGACAGCAACATTTGCTGGACTTCCCCATTCTATATGGTGATTGGTAACCTTTACCAACACAGTCAATCTTCCAACTTCTCCACATGCTCTTATGTGCGACCCTGTAGGCTCATATCGCGTTGGCAGTGAGATTACATGTTTGACCACTTCTAGATCACAATGGCAACTCCAACAGTCTCCCACTTGATCTTGAAAGTATCAAACCAAAAACCTCACAAACAATGAGCGGCATCTAGCAATGCATCATTGCTCCCCAAGCAATAAGAGTTCATAACTCATAAGCCTTTATGACCAATGTTCCAGCGTTGTCTTTGTCCCTTTGTCCCTTACATCTGGAAAGAACTAGAGGCATGGACCGTGTCACCCTCATAATAGCTCAATCCAAGTTTCTTGATCTAGAACGGACTTCCAGAGAATGGTGAGCTCAATATCACATATTGACTCTACCAAGCATGGCCATGCATTTCTCAGTCCAATTCCATCAAGGGGCCCATGGATGCAACTCCTGTTATATAGGAGGACAAATCCCATATCTGCTCACACCCAAACACCCAAATGATTCGTAACGTACCCAACGACCACCCTTATCATCAACCTTCTTCAAGGAAGACTTTAGATGACATCAAAGCACGCTCTTCCTCACTCGATGAATGCTGTGACTTCAGGTCAAAGGACCACAACACCATTGTCAAATGAGACCTACTTGTGACACTTATAAGTAACAATCCACAAAGTAGTCTCAGGTTGGGTCTGTCCAGTACAACTTGTTCACTAACAAGTACCCACGTGATGACTTGATATCACAATATCATGACCTGTGAGAACCGGTCATCAGTCAACACACATGCTAGTCTTAATGTATCATCATCACCCTTAGCTTCTACGATGATACCTCGACCAGGGACCTTTTAAGAATGAAGTTTCAAAATCATAGGCTCTCACATTCAAGTCACGTACTTGATGTCCTATGGAAGCGAACATTCTAAGGGTATTTATCACGAATTTTATTCTATCATATAGAAACAGTATATCGTAATAAAAGAACTTGCCATTAATTGTAAAAGGAAATAATTGGTACACAATTCATCATATGAATAATAAACAAACAGCCAACAGAATATTTATTTTACACACAACCCACAAGACTCCCACTAGAGTTGATCAATCAGGTATCGTATACCCATTGATCTAGTATGACCATCATGCTTTCTCTGTGCGAGAGGCTTTGTCAGTGGATCTGCAATATTCTCCTCAGTCGGCACTCTGCAAATGTTCACATCTCCTCGTTCGACAATCTCACGAATAAGATGGAACCGCCGAAGTATGTGCTTGGAGCGCTGATGGGATCTAGGTTCCTTAGATTGTGCAATTGCACCATTGTTATCACAGTAGAGAACTACAGGACCAACAATGCTAGGAACTACATCTAGCTCGCCGATGAATTTCCTAATCCATACAGCCTCCTTCGCCGCATTAGCTGCAGCGATATACTCGGCCTCAGTTGTAGAATCAGCAACTGTCTCTTGCTTGGAACTCTTCCAGCTCACAGCTCCTCCATTCAGGCAAAACACAAACCCTGACTGAGACTTTGAATCATCCCTATCAGTTTGGAAGCTGGCATCCGTGTAACCACTTACAACAAGCTCTTCCTTTCCACCATACACCAAGAATACATCCTTAGTCCTTCTCAAGTACTTTAGGATATTCTTTACGGCTATCCAGTGACATTCACCGGGATCAGACTGATATCTGCTAGTCATGCTCAAAGCAAAAGAGACATCGGGTCGAGTACATAACATTGCATACATGATTGACCCAATTGCCGAAGCATATGCAATCAACTTCATGCGGTCCTTATCTTCACAAGATTTTGGACACTGGTCCTTAGAGAGATTCACACCATGAGACATGGGCAAAAATCCTTTCTTAGACTCAAGCATGTTGAACCGCTTCAACACCTTGTCAATGTACGTACTCTGGGTCAAACCCAGCAACTTCTTCGATCTATCTCTATAGATCTTAATACTGAGTATGTAAGTCGCTTCACCCAAGTCCTTCATAGAAAAGCAGTTCCCTAGGTTGTTCTTAACAACTTTCAGGGTAGGTATGTCATTCCCGATCAGCAGTATGTCATCTACATACAATATCAGGAAGACAACAATGCTCCCACTGATTCGCTTGTAAACACACGGTTCATCCTCGTTCTTGACAAAACCAAACTCTTTGATCTTCTCATCAAAACGAAGATTCCAACTTCTAGAGGCCTGTTTCAATCCATAGATGGATCTATTCAGCTTGCATATTTTAGTGGCTTCATTTGGGGATACAAAACCCTCGGGTTGTGTCATGTACACTTCCTCAAGGAGGTTTCCATTTAGGAAAGCCGTTTTGACATCCATCTGCCAGATCTCGTAGTCATAATACGCAGCAATAGCAAGCAATATCCTAATGGACTTTACCATGGCAACAGGGGAAAAGGTCTCATCATAGTCAATACCATGAATTTGCTTGAAACCCTTAGCCACCAGTCGCCCTTTGAATGTCTGTACATTCCCATCCATGTCGGTCTTCTTCTTGAAGACCCACTTGCACCCTATGGGTCGTACCCCTTCAGGTGGTTCCACCAAGTTCCAAACTTGGTTTGTATACATGGAGTCCATTTCGGATTTCATAGCCTCAAGCCATTTGTCGGAGTCCGGTCCATTCATAGCCTCTTGGTAGGTCGCTGGTTCATCATCATGATCCATAAGCAACACACTACCTATTTGAGACACGAGAAATCCATATCTCTCAGGCTCAAATCTTGGTCTACCAGATCTACGTAGGACTTGTGTTTCGTGAGCAGGTTCTCTAGCTACAACATCTTGTAGTCCTGTCTCAGAATCCAACTCTGGTTCATTCACTACTTGTGGTTCTTGAACTTCTTCAAGTTCTACCTTTTGCGTCTTTCTTGACAAAAACTCTTTCTCCAAGAAGACACGCGTCCTTGCGACAAACACTTTGCCCTCAGACGGTAGGTAAAAGTAATATCCTTTCGTTTCCTTAGGATATCCCACCAGATAACACTTATCTGATTTAGGTTCCAGCTTGTCAGGCATTTGACGTCGAACGTATGCCTCACAGCCCCAAATTTTAATGAACGACATACTAGGACGCTTCCCAGTCCATATCTCATATGGTGTCTTTAGAACCGTTTTCGTCGGAGCACGATTCAGTGTCATTGCAGCAGTCTCTAAAGCAAAACCCCAAAAGGAAACAGGCAAGTCTGCATGACTCATCATCGACCGTACCATGTCTAACAGAGTACGATTTCTCCTCTCAGACACACCATTATGCTGCGGTGTCCTAGGTGGAGTGAGCTGTGATACAATACCACACTCTTTGAGATGATCACGGAACTCATGACTCAGGTATTCGCCACCTCGATCAGATCGGAGTGCTTTAACCTTTTTACCCAATTGGTTCTCCACTTCATTCTTGAATTCTTTGAACTTTTCAAAGGTTTCGGATTTGCACTTCATAAGATACACGTATCCGTATCTACTGAAATCATCAGTAAATGTAACGAAGTAGAAATACCCACCTCTAGCCATAGAACTCATGGGTCCGCATACATCACTATGTACAACACCCAAGAGATCCTCAGCCCTCTCAGTATAACCAGTGAAAGGGGCTTTAGTCATCTTGCCTAATAAACAAGACTCGCATCGCTCAAATGATTCATAATCAAATGAGTCCAATAGTCCATCTTTATGGAGCTTGGATATGCGCTTCTCGTTTATATGGCCTAAACGACAATGCCAGAGATATGTAGGATTTGAGTCATTTGTTCTTAGTCTTTTATTATTATCTACATTATAGATCGGATGGTCTAGGTTCAAAACATAAAGACCATTAAACAATTGAGCTACAGCATAACAAACATCATTCTTAAATATAGAACAACAATTGTTCTTAATTATAAAAGAAAATCCAATCATGTCTAAGCATGAAATGGATATAATGTTTCT
Source organism: Dactylorhiza incarnata (assembly GCA_033032865.1). NCBI lineage: Eukaryota > Viridiplantae > Streptophyta > Magnoliopsida > Asparagales > Orchidaceae > Dactylorhiza > Dactylorhiza incarnata. The sequence goes on along the minus strand of JAWHQI010000040.1, from coordinate 3,699,072 downwards.
AGTTATGGCCGGAACATAATAACAATTATCAAGTTCTATTACAAGCCCACTGGGCAAAGAAAGACGGTAAACCCCTACGGCTACAGCAGCAACTCTTGCTCCATTGCCGACACGTAGGTCCACCTCTCCTTTACTCAGCAATCTCCTCCTTCCTAGTTCCTGCACATTTGTACAAATGTGAGAACCACATCCGGTATCCAATACCGAAGATGAAGGAGCAGAAAGGTTTATCTCTATAACATAAATATCCGAAGCGGAAGTCATACCTCCCTTCATTTTCTGCAGACCCTCAATGTACGAAGGACAATTACTCCTCCAATGACCAGCCTTGCCACAGTGGTGGCATTTCCCTTCCTTCACGGTGCTCTTCTTTTTCAGCGCAGAAGATTTGGGCTCAAGATGTGACTTAGGTCCCACCTTCGTCTTCTTGAAGCCCTTAGCCTTACCCTTGCCTTTATGTACCATCAATATGGGACTAGCAGGCTTGGCCTTCTTCATGTTTATCTCGGCAGTTCGCAACATGCCTAGGAGCTCGGGCAGTGTCTTGTCTATTTCATTCATGTTATAGTTCAAGACAAACTGCTCATAACTATCCGGCAACGATTGCAGGATAAGATCTGTGGCCAACTCTTGACCCAGAGGAAAACCCAGTCTCTCCAGGTTCTCTATATACCCAATCATCTTGAGTACGTGAGTACCAACCGAGTCTCGAGCTCCCATTTTGCACTGAAATAAGGCCTTCGTGACATCAAACCTCTCTTGACGAGCTTGCCCTTGAAACATTTTCTTAAGGTGCTCGTCAATCTCCTTGCACCCCATGTTCTCGTGTTGCTTCTAAAGCTCAGAGTTCATGGTGGCAAGCATAAGGCACTCGACGTCTAAGGCGTCATCGGTATACTTCTTATAAGCATCCTTATCAACACGGGACGAGTTCCCGGTCGGCACCTCGGGGGCTTCTTCTTCCAAGACGTAGAGCTTTCGCTCTTGCCTGAGAACAATTCTCAGGTTCCTATACCAGTCCATGTAATTCGTCCCACTAAGCTTGTCCTTCTCAAGGATAGCTCTGAGGGACAAGGTGGAATGTGAACCACTTGCCATGGAATTCTACAAGAATTCATGCAGAATCTAATTAGTACCTTAATTTCAAAATACAATTTATTTTTAATTTGGACTTCAATTAAATACTCCCACTATTTTATTCAAATTGTTAGCCCTCACTATCAATTCGGAGAGTCCATGCGAGCTACTCTCTTAGTGGACAAGATCCGTATTTCACCAACACCACGAGTCCGCTTTGGCGTTCCTCTCATAATGCGGTTATTTAGGTAGGCAACGCTTGCCAATTGCATCCTCATGCAATTCTTGTATGGCTGGTGAATAACTCCTTATTCGCATCCATCATATGGTGCATGCCAACCCTATGCCTCTAGGCACTCAACCTTTGAGGTCACCTAGTTAAGTTAGACCCGATGTCGACAGTGGGATATCATAATTATCCGCTCGCACCCTTACCAAGATAGATTAATGCACCTTGCTTTGGCAAGCCCACACTTCATCGATCGAGGCAGGAAGAGTGTCATCCATCGGAAGGCATCCGAACACTTAATATTTGATGAAGGGAATTTTAAAAATAGGTTAACACTTAACCATGATCAACATTTGATCAATGTGCACATCCACAGAAAAACAAGCTTGCTTTAATTCTCATGCATCCCTTATGTGCACTACATAAGACTATCAACCTTTGATAGACGAAAGGGCTAAATCTGGACATTTAGAACTCTTCCAAATATTCAGATTTACATGCATTGGACAAAGGCAAAGACAACTCGACTTAAAGCAGTAGACAAGCACGTCTCTCATTGTTGGATTCAAAATCCAAAACAATACAAGGGTTCATTAACCACTTGAGGGACGGTTACTGCTAAGGAGACAACAATTTCTAACAATTAGAAATTACCACGAAATCCCAGACGTTCCTGGCGGGGTTCCAAGGGGCCGCGCCCCTGGCGGGGGTCTCGCTGACCGATCAGCGAGCGGGGTCAAGGGGCAGAGCCCTTGCGGGGTGCGGGGCAGAGCCCCGACCAAATTTTCGAAATCCCACCACCAGAAACCACACAAAATCACATCAAATGTGATATTCCAAGAAGAAATCTTGACATTTAGAACGCTTCCAAATACCTAGATTTGCACGTACTGGAATAACCAAACTTCTGAAACAAAATTCATGACCAGAACCTGGCTCTGATACCACTGTTGGGTTTTTCAAGAACCATACATCAAATGTAGGCGCAGCGGAAATAAACAGAAACAACCCAAAAATGCTTTGGATCGGCCATGAATGTTGAATCAAGAAGTTAACAAATGCTAGGTATGAAATTACCTTTGCGGGATTGGATCAAATCCAACCTAGATGCTCCACGAGTTGATTCCTGTCGTCGGCTATGCGAGTCCTCACGTAGAATAATGTCTACGTCTCTACAGTGATCCACACGAGCCGGGAGAAGAATGACTGCACCTTGAACTTCCACGAACTGCTAGGTTCGCTCCAGGAAGAACACACACGGCGACGATCGCCGGAGAGGAGGTCAGCGGACGCGATTCAGACGGCGGAACTCTTCCGTCGGCTAGGGCGAGAGGCGGAACTCTTCCGTCGACTTCTATTTCATCGGGTTATGAGAACCCTAAAAGAAGTCCTATTTATACCCAAAGGATAAACAACTTCTAGAAGAATCGCTATCCGCAGACCACACATCAGAATAAGGGCTTCTGTTACAATTCGTCGAAATTCCACGGAAGATCATTCGTCGAGATTTCACGGGACAACCCGACGAATCCGACGAATCAGATCAGACGACAACATTTGCCAAAAAATGATCTGTAACAATTCGTCGAGTCTTCACGGGACAACCCGACGAATCACGACAGACGGCAATAATTGCCTAGTCAAGGCTCTCTGTGATAATTCGTCGAGATTCCACGGAACAATCCGACGAATCCCGACGAATTCCGACGAATCCAGACAGACGACAACATTTTGCCGAGTGAAGGATCTTTGTCACAGTTCGTCGAGTTTCCACGGAACGACCCGACGAATCCGACGAATCCTATCCGTGTAAACCCGACGAATTCCGACGAATCATATCCGACGAATTCAGACAGCAACATTTGCTGGACTTCCCCATTCTATATGGTGATTGGTAACCTTTACCAACACAGTCAATCTTCCAACTTCTCCACATGCTCTTATGTGCGACCCTGTAGGCTCATATCGCGTTGGCAGTGAGATTACATGTTTGACCACTTCTAGATCACAATGGCAACTCCAACAGTTAAACCTCTCAAGTACACGCTCTATATAGGCTTTCTGAGAGAGTGCTAATGTATGATGAGATCGATCCCTAATGATCTCAATCCGTAGAACAAAAGACACTTCTCCAAGATCTTTCATATCAAAGTGCTTTGACAAAAATTGCTTAGATTCATGCAATAGTGCCAAATCACTACTCGCAAGCAAAATATCATCTACATATAAAATTAAGAAGATGAATTTGCTCACACTGATCTTGAGATATATGCAACGGTCTACCTTATTTTCTTCAATACCAAATGAAGTGACTACCTCATCAAATTTTAAATACCACTGTCTAGAAACTTGCTTCAGACCATATATGAATTGATTAAGCTTACATATAAGTTGGTCAGTATGTGTAACAACCCTGAAGCAAATTAACTAGACAAAAATCCTATCCGCACCCCAGCCCTTTTATTTCCCAGCCGAGCAGCCCTCCTCTCACCCGATTAAAACCCCCAGTCCAAGACCCCCGCAAACCGCAAGCCGCTCAGCTAGGGCTCCCATCTCCCGCTCCCGATCTAGCTCCCGCACGCGTCTCCTATCTCGCTGAATTCCGCAAGCCGCTTTCCCCTTCTCCTGCTCTAGCCGACGCCGTCCCCTTCTCCCTCTCCTGCCGGCGCCGCCGCCTGCTACCCCTCCTGCTCTGGCCGACAACTTCTCCTTCCAGCAACCTGGAATCTTCTTTCTCCAGCAGCCGACCGCTCTCCCTCTTCCCCTCCCAAGTTTGGCAGCAGCCTCCTCAAGGTCCGACAGCAGTTTCTGCTCCCCTCCGACAGCCGGTAAATGCTCCCCCTCGTCGTTTTGGCTGTTGATTTCAGGAGGAAAATCTAAGGTTTCCTTCTCTCTCCTCCTCGAGCCCAGATCTGAGTTCCTTGGGGTAAAATTCCTCCTTTTCTCCCTTATTTCAGAAATTTTGCCTTGATTATTTGGGACTTTTGCGCTCCAATTTTGCATTTTCAAATTTTGTGCACATCCTAATCGCCAAATCCTTAAGTATTCGTGATCCCTGACGCCATTCGTCGCACTAATTGACGGGATCATGCGAATCCCCTTCTGATTCAGGGTTTCCCTAACCTAAAGCGTCGCCAAATCTCCGGTTCCCGCGTTGTAATTCCTTCTCCCCTCACCTTGAGGGAGGTAAATTGCTAATCCTCTCTTGAGTGTGTTTTTGTGAAATAAACTACCTGTGTTAGCCTTTGGTTTTCTACTTGTCAAGTATCAAATGTCGTCAATGATTATTCCTGAACAGGTTCAATATAGCCTTTGACTTTTCTTGCGCCACTTAGCTGTTGCTGGTAGCTTCGGCTTCACCTTAAGGCAAGTGGAGAATTTCCTCTCGCTTGCAAACTAAGAATTTAAGTTCTTTATACCTGTATCTAAGTTATTAATTGTATCTTACAACACAAGAATCATCGTTCGTAAGCATGTCAAGTTATGATAGAAGTCTCCATGGAAAATCATGAATCACTTAGGTCCTGAGTGTCATAAGCAAATCTTGGAAGCTAGGGTTTAGATGGTGCATCATCTTGATTGCATGGTCACGGTAAACAAGAATACTCTTATTCTAGTAAGACTTACACTTGAACTTGAGTGTGAACCATGTACACCCACTGTAAACACCTACGCATTTCAACGATTACAACTTATGTCATTGTAAGAATGTTTATGTTATACTCCGGAGTAGGCTAATATTTCCAAATAGTTCTGCTTGTTTCAGTTACTTGCCTGTTTCACTGGTTTGCTTCAGGATTAATTGGTACCTTAGAATTTCTAATTTCTTCTGCACGTACTTATATTTATAACTTATTTACTATTATTTTCTTGTTCTGAGGCATTTTCCTTCTGTTTAGATTTGTCGTTGGGTTCGTGACCGCGCCGTCTGCTCCCTGAGTTTTTCTTCGTCCAGCTGCAGCTTTACTTGGAGGTTTTATTTTGAACGATGTATCAACAGGTTCTATGTATTTTTTTTTCAATTACTGTTGGATTTACTTTTCATGTATTGGTCATCGTCAACCATTTTCTCGTGTATTATGGACAATTTCTAGGATGTTTTGATGTATCAGATCATTTTATATATGGAATTTTTACTACTATGACTTATTGCATGTTCATTGTTCCAGCACTGTGCGTGACATTAGTTTTTAATAAAAACGCATAAGCATCAACCTTTCATTTCGGCTTCCGCATAATTATAAAATATATTAAATTATTTTCAAAGTAACAAACTTAAAACTATTATAGTATCCCTGTTTCCGCCTTAGCAGACATGGATTCATTTCCGCCCATGCCTGTGGCATCACGGCCCGCCCGAAGTGCGCTCTGACCTTTGTTGAGACTGGCCGTGATAGTTGGTATCAGAGTCTGGTTTAGCATCTAAAGATAAAGTATTTTAAAAATCTCATAAATTTTGAAATCTATTATGTAAATATATGTATATGCATAATTTTCTCACTCACTTTGTCGTTGTCTGTTGTTCGAGGCCGAAACACACACCCACTCACTCATAAGCATGAGTAGTATGCGTACAAATGTTAAGGGAGTATGGGCAAGCTTAACATTTATATGCATATGAATTTCCACTAGGATATACACTGCTTGCGAATATTAAATTGTATGGGCGGTTTAATATTTTTAAGTGCGATGACATTAGAATCATCATGCGCATTATTGGAACATGGTCTTCCGCATATCCTAGGTTTGAGAATAACAAATCCTATGTGTATTTGATCTTGTGTGTTTAAGTGTGCAGGAAAACAAAGTCCATATGACTCAAGGATTACATAAGAAGGTTGCCCCCAAATTTGAGCCATCAAATCCAACACTCCCACTAGCGCCGGTGGTAATACCTTGCACCCGACGCTAAAGATGATCTGCGCAATTCCGGGAGCACATATAGAAGGAGATAGCGCCTGGCGGTAGCCGATAGCGCATGCGGTAGCACGGAGCACAGAAGGCAAGAGAGAAATGTTTCCTCAGATTGAAGATTCTGCCGCGCAGAATATGTCCTAAAATGGGATAGCGCCGATGGTAGAACTAGCGCAGGCGCTAGCGCTGAGGCTATAAATAGGACCCCTCTTCTCTCATTTCGAACAGACATCAGAGAGAGAGATTAAGTGCTAGAATTCTAGAGGCTGCCTTGGTCGAAAGTTGATGTCCTACCAAAGTTCTGCGAATTTCTGAAGGAGAATCTCTTCACGCCGGATCCAAACGACGTCCGCTTCTACAACGCTTATTCTACAGCGGATCTTCATCTCCAACTTCAGAAGTTCTTTAAGAGGGAGTTTTAATTATTTTCATTTCATATTTCTTGTAAACGGTTAGAGAAATCGCCTCGTGTTGGCGACTAGGTCTGGGTAGGACTTAGGGCAGAAATTCGCCTCGTGTTGGCGACTAGATCTAGGTTAGGTCTAGGTGATGCAGGCCTCCGCTCTCCAATACACTCGTTATCGGGTAGATCTACGACGAACGCGCGACTCAAGAAAAATGATGCAAAATGCAAGCCACACAGTGTAAGTGCACCGGACTAGGCAAAGAGAGACAATTGCCACACGAAGGTCCGCTAAGCCTCTAGAGATCTCCCAAGGGCTATAAGCCAATGTTCGACCAAGCGAAAAGGACCCACCCGATCCGATCAAGCTATGCGTTGTACCAAAAGAGACCCACCGAAAATATCGATTCAAAAAAATGGTAGATCTCTCCCAACAAAAGGTGGGGCTCGCCAAGCCCCTTCGAATATTAAAATTACGGATGAAAAAGATGCAACTTTCAATATGAAGGAAACCACGAAAAATCAGTGATTCGAAGATCACGCCACAGTATTCCACCACCAGAAAAATCAAGAAGGAAAACACGCTAGTGGATTGTTCGTTACCCGCTTGAGATAGGATTGGCCTCAAGCAAAACACTCGCCTGACCGTTTCTTTTCAGATCCACCGGAGGCGCGTCGTTTGGAGAGGAATCTGTTCGCCGTCTTGCTTCACCGTATCCAAGATCCGCCGAATACCACTTAGATCTCTTGGCGTAATCCAAAGAGAATGAAGAATCGTCCACGCTTGGAGGGAGGAAAGGTGGAGAGAGATTTCATGGTGAGAGGGGGGGGGGGGGGGGGGGGCGACTAGAGGAGAGGAGAGGAGAGAATCTCCCTTAGGAGTGGGCGGCCGGCGGTTGGAAGAGGGAGGGGAGCGGCGGCCTCCTTTGGCCGAACCAAGGAGAGAGGGAAAGAGGGGGGTGGGTGGCCACCAAGAGAGGGAGAGAGTTAGAGGGGGGAAAAATTAGGGTTGGTTTTTTTCTTCATCAAAATTAACCACAAAACAATACATGAAGGTCTTTTATAGGCCTTGCTTTAGTTTGTCTAAGCGCAGCCCAAAATTAAACAAAACCAAAATTTAAAACAACAACAATTCATAAAATTGAAATATGATAAAATTAATAATTATAATAGAATATTATAATTATTAATTGCTTTGCTTGCGCCTCGGGCGGAGATTGTAGCGGCGCGCTTCCTTGTCGTCACGACGGCGATGGCGTAAATCCTTGGCCGGCGTGTTGTCTTCATCTGTAGGTGCGCCGTCCTCCGTAGGTGCACCGTTTCCAACATCTTCATGCGGAGGGTCTTCATGCTGAGGGCCGTCGTCGCCATCAATCCTCCCCCGCTCAAAAGTACTCATCACCGATGAGTTGTCGCGGCGGTAGCGGCGGAGAAGAGCATCGTCCAAAAGGGTCACCTCCGATTCTGGGAGCCACGAGTCATCGGAGGCAGGGCGGTCACGCCAACGGATCAAGTAGCGGCGACTGGTACCACTAGGCGAGGAAAGCACTTCATCTGTTAGGATCCTGTCAGGAACATAAATGGTTCGGGGGAACCTTGGAAACGCATTAGGCAAAAAAGGAGAATTAATTCCATCATCAACATTCAACGTACCTCCAGTGGGGACCGAAGAAGAGAGCGTGCCGGGCATAACCTCACCCCCACACCCATGAGATAAAGAAGTGGAACCAAACGGGCAGACCGATAAATCAAGTGGTGGAGACACATACGGCGTTAAATCCGAAACATTGAAAATAGGGGAAATACCCCATTCAGTGGATAACTCCAAAAGAAATGCATTTTCTCCTAGTTTTTTTAATATTCGAAACGGGCTCGCTCGCCGATTAGCCAACTTTTTAAGGACGCCCGAAGGCATCCGTTCAGGTACAAGACGCACCATAACCAAATCTCCAACTTTCAAGTGGGATGCCCTCCTATGTACGTTAGCGCTTACTTGATAAGATGCGTATTGAGTCTCGAGCGTTTCCTTCACGAGTTTATGTAAGTCATGAACATGAGCGGTAAAATCCTGTGCAAATTGACTCGACTTGTAAGATGGAGGTAACGAAATTAAGTCAAGTGGCACAGGGGCCTTATTGCCATGCACGATCTCATTTGGGGACAACCCGGTGGACCTATTTTTTGAGTTATTGTAAGCTAATTGTGCATGTGGAAGGATGAGGTCCCACGTACCCTTGTGATCACCAACGAGACACCGCAGTAAACTACCCAAACTCCGATTCACTACCTCCGTTTGCCCATCCGTTTGGGGGTGGTAGGCTGAGGTAAACAAGAGCTTAGTGCCCATGATCCGCCACAAGGTCTTCCAGAAATAACTAGTGAATTTCACGTCCCGATCGGTGACTATGGACTTAGGAACGCCTCGATGTACAACGACTTCCTTAAAAAATAACTTTGCCACGTGAGATGCGTCGTCTGTCTTATTACCCGCAATAAAATACGCCATTTTGGAGAATCGGTCGACGACCACCAGAATGGAATCGTTTCGACGAAAAGTGACAGGAAGTCCTAGAATGAAATCCATACTAATATCCTCCCAAGGTACTGACGGAATCGGGAGAGGGGTGTAAAGCCCTGCATTCGTTTTGTTCCCCTTAGCCAATTGGCACGTCCGACAACTGCTCACAATCTTATGTACCGTCGACTTAAGACCCGGCCAATAAAACTTATCCTCTACTAACGTGATGGTTTTGTCACGTCCAAAATGTCCGCCTAGACCACCACTATGCGACTCCCACACGATGAAATTGCGCAGGGACGAGCGAGGGATACAAAGTTTGCTGTGCCTAAATAGGTAGCCATCACGAATATAATACGCGGAAATGGTCGTGGGCGCATCGCCGTGAGTGGAAAGATATATCTCCTTAAAATCCGGGCAATTGACATACTCATCCTTAATACGTTCAAATCCGATCACCGTTACCTCTAACGTGGTCAATAATAAGGATACGCGACTAAGGGCGTCCGCCACACGGTTAAGGGTTCCCTTAAAATGTTTGATAATAAAAGAGTACTCCTGGAGATAGGAGACCCACTTAACGTGTCGGGGGCTGACCTTGCTTTGGGAGTTGACAAATCTTAACGCCTCATGATCAGATTGTATGACAAACTCCTTCGGGAGGAGGTAGTGCCGCCAATGTTGGAGGCAACGTATCACAGCATAGAACTCTCGGTCATAATTCGAATAATTCAGTTTTGGACCCGCCAATTTCTCACTAAAGTACCCCACCGGATGACCTTCCTGACTTAATACTCCTCCAATACCGATCCCCGACGCGTCACATGATAATTCAAAGACCTTATTGAAGTCCGGCAACCGTAATAGGGGGGCTTCCGACATCTTTTCTTTAATCGTTTGGAATGCATGAGTGGCCGATTTCGTCCAAGTGAACTCCCCCTTTTTCATGCACTCGGTGATCGGTGCCATGATGCTACTAAAATCACGAATGAATCGGCGATAGAATGTGGCTAATCCGTGGAAACTCCTAACGTCCCTAATGTTAGTGGGTTCAGGCCAATCTCTAATGGCTTGGACCTTCTTAGGATCCACGTGTATTCCTTCCGAACTCACGATATACCCGAGGAATTCTACGGACGAAACATAGAATGTACATTTTTTGATATTGACGAATAATTTTTCCGCGCGCAACGTCTCTAGGATGGTCCTCAAGTGCGACTCGTGATCAATAGTAGACGTGCTAAAAATCAGAATATCATCAAAATATACCACAATAAACTTTCCCATGTAGGGTTGGAAGACGTGTGTCATCATCCTCGAGAATGTACTAGGGGCATTGGATAATCCGAACGGCATTACTAACCACTCATAGAGCCCCTCTTTAGATTTAAATGCAGTCTTCCACTCATCGCCCTCCCGGATTCTGATATGATGGTAGCCACTCCTAAGGTCCAATTTAGAAAAGATCGTGGCATCGGCTAACATGTCCAACAAGTCGTCCAAGCGCAGGATGGGAAACCGATATTTAATTGTGATTTTATTAATGGCTCTACTATCGACGCACATCCTCCACGAGCCATCTTTCTTTGGTGCTAACAAGGCCGGAACGGCACACAGACTCTTACTCTGACGAATAAATCCCTTTTGTAACAAATCCGAAATTTGCGTTTGGAGTTCTAAATGTGCTGACGGATTTAACCGATAGTGAGGCATGTTGGGTAAAGAGGACCCTGGGATTAAATCAATTGCGTGCTGGATGTCTCGTAATGGGGGTAACGTGGGGGGCAACTCTTCTGGGTAGACATCCTTAAATTCCTCTAACATGCTCCGCAGGGTGGGTGGTAAACAATCAAACGAAGGCACGTCCTCCTTGATTTGTAGACAAACCAAGGCATATAGGACACCATCCAAAAACGTCTGGCGTGCGAACTCTTTCTTACCAAGCAGACTTAAGGTTTTCTTCTCTACGGGCACAATTGTGTCTTTCGAGGCGCTCGACGGGTCCTTAGGAGGAGTGGGTTTCAAGATAATGGTCTTGCCATTAAACTTGAATTCGTAGGTGTTGGCTCGCCCGAAGTGGGTAACGTCATGGTCAAAAAGCCACGGACGTCCGAGCAACACATGACAGGCATCCATGGGGATGACGTCACACCAAATCTTCTCCGAATAAGTTTTGATGTTGAGGGGAACCAAACAGCGCCGCGCAACCGGAAGGGATGTCTTATTAACCCATGCCACCTTGTAAGGGTGAGGGTGCGGGTCGGTGACCAAGTTCATCCGGGTCACGGCGTTCTCAGAAATAACGTTCATGCAACTTCCGCTATCAATAATCAGCTTACACCTCGCCGCTTTTAAAATTTAAAGAAAAGATGTTCGTCCGATTCCAGTCATCAGACGCACGCGGGGAGGCGTAAATACAATGCATCACCATCATGTTGGTGTCATCGTCCAAATCACTCGGTACTCCCTCCGAGTCGGAGTCATCACCGACCTCATACTCGAGCTCGGCGGCGTCGTCAGTGGTGTCCAACAGAGCTAGGGGCTTGGCCTTAGTGGGGCATTCACTTGCGTAGTGCCCTTGAACACCGCAGCTAAAACACGACGCGTTTGTTTTGCTAATCCGACCTACAGGCACGCGATCACCGGATGGGTTACGCATATTTCTATCTGTAATGACGATGGAGTTTGAATCAGTGGATCGAAACTTCCCCTTGTCTCGCATGGCTAACGGAGGAGGTCCTAAGATGGACTTGTTCTTTTGGAATGAACGCGACTTAGATTTGTGCGCCAGGTGTTTCTCAATGTCTAACGCGGCGTTATACATGGTGTTCAAATCAGTGTGACCATAGCGAAGGAGTTTACCCTGAATTTCGGGACTAAGCCCCTTGCGGAATCGGGAGAGGGTAACTTCGGGCATTTCCTTAATGTCACATCTAACCATCATATCTTTCAAGATCCCCATGTACTCCGCGACCGAGCGGTTCCCTTGTCGAAGGGAGGCTAACTCATCAAACCTTTGTGTTCGATGATACGTCGGGACGTACTGGTCAGTCAACAGGGCTTTCATGCCCACCCAGCCAATGGGAGGCAAACCATCCCTCGCACCTAAACGCCGCTCCTCATTGAGCCAGTAAGACTTAGCTCGACCCAACAACTTCATACGCGCCACACGCACCTTATCCTCGTCAGTTAAATTTTGCCACTGAAAGTAGCATTCTATCTCCGTAACCCAATCCAAAAAAACTTGGGGATCACCCAACCCATCATAGGATGGTGGTTTGATCCGGACATCCCTAGTGATATCAAAACCGTGCGGTGCACGTGGGGCCTGTTCGGGATAGCCATTAGGATTACTGTTCCCTTCAGCACGAGGGTGGGCTGCAGGGTTTTGGGGGTCAGGGTCGGGGACACGATTAACGTTAATATTTTCCCCTACGCGTTGACGGGCAGCATGATCCTGAGGTGCCCTTTGGGCTAACCGAATCTCGTGTAACATCTCCCGGATGTCCGTCAACTGTTCATTGAACTCCTGGCGGAGTTCGTCAACAGCCGTTGGACCGTGACCCGAGTCCCGATCGTCCGTCATTTGAGACGAAGACGTTGGATACTCTGTGCCAAGTCTTGTACGCATGCAACGTAGACCTAACGATTCAGACCAGAAAATGTTTATAAATGATACCTTTTTCTTTTGTTGGTTTTCTAATGGAAAATGATATTTGGAATATTAGTATTTTTTTTTTGATATTTTGCTGGAAAATAACAGATTTAGGACGCTAATGGCAGACCAGAAATTTTAAACAGGCTAACAATTTATGAAAGATAATTTTTCTCCCGCCTAATAACTAGGGTAGTAAAATATGTTTTTTGATTTTCTTGCAGAGATAATACTGGGGAAAGTCCAGAAATTTTTTTTTTTGAATTTCGCAGAAAAATAAAAATTCTAGACCGCTATTCGCAGACCGACGAAAATTTATTTTTATGTTTTGAGCGTAGAAACGTGTGTAGGTTGTGAGTGCCGGCGTTTTAAGAAAATAACAGGAATGCGTCAATTAAGAAATTGACACGAACCTCGCTTTGATACCAAATTGATGCAGGCCTCCGCTCTCCAATACACTCGTTACCGGGTAGATCTACGACGAACGCGCGACTCAAGAAAAATGATGCAAAATGCAAGCCACACTGTGCAAGTGCACCGGACTAGGTAAAGAGAGACAATTGCCACACGAAGGTCCGCTAAGCCTCTAGAGATCTCCCAAGGGCTATAAGCCAATGTTCGACCAAGCGAAAAGGACCCATCCGATCCGATCAAGCTATGCGTTGTACCAAAAGAGACCCACCGAAAATATCGATTAAAAAAAATGGTAGATCTCTCCCAACAAAAGGTGGGGCTCGCCAAACCCCTTCGAATATTAAAATTACGGATGAAAAAGATGCAACTTTCAATATGAAGGAAACCACGAAAAATCAGTGATTCGAAGATCACGCCACAGTATTCCACCACCAGAAAAATCAAGAAGGAAAACACGCTAGTGGATTGTTCGTTACCCGCTTGAGATAGGATTGGCCTCAAGCAAAACACTCGCACGACCGTTTCTTTTCGGATCCACCGGAGGCGCGTCGTTTGGAGAGGAATCTGTTCGCCGTCTTGCTTCACCGTATCCAAGATCCGCCGAATACCACTTAGATCTCTTGGCGTAATCCAAAGAGAATGAAGAATCGTCCACGCTTGGAGGGAGGAAAGGTGGAGAGAGATTTCGTGGTGAGAGGGGGGGGGGGGGGGGGGGGCGACTAGAGGAGAGGAGAGGAGAGAATCTCCCTTAGGAGTGGGCGGCCGGCGGTTGGAAGAGGGAGGGGAGCGGCGGCCTCCTTTGGCCGAACCAAGGAGAGAGGGAAAGAGGGGGGTGGGCGGCCACCAAGAGAGGGAGAGAGTTAGAGGGGGGAAAAATTAGGGTTGGTTTTTTTCTTCATCAAAATTAACCACAAAACAATACATGAAGGTCTTTTATAGGCCTTGCTTTAGTTTGTCTAAGCGCAGCCCAAAATTAAACAAAACCAAAATTTAAAACAACAACAATTCATAAAATTGAAATATGATAAAATTAATAATTATAATAGAATATTATAATTATTAATTGCTTTGCTTGCGCCTCGGGCGGAGATTGTAGCGGCGCGCTTCCTTGTCGTCACGACGGCGATGGCGTAAATCCTTGGCCGGCGTGTTGTCTTCATCTGTAGGTGCGCCGTCCTCCGTAGGTGCACCGTTTCCAACATCTTCATGCGGAGGGTCTTCATGTTGAGGGCCGTCGTCGCCATCACTAGGGGGTGCTCGAGGCCAAATCCGGGGAAGGGTTGGCTAGAGCGGCTTGAGGCCGAATCCGGGAAGGATAGGCTAGGGCCACCAGTTCGTGGGGATGCGAGTCGGGATAGAAAACAAAACGAGTCTACTATTATTCGCCACCGATTTCTAGCGTTATAGAAATCAACTTTTGTAAAATCTTATTTCATACTAATAAAACACGTCTCTACTTTATTTCAATTGTTTTACTTGATTTCTTATTGTCTTAAGCTCACATTATTTCAAAGCTTTTTCAAAATATAATATAAATTTTAAAAACCCTTATTCACCCCCCTCTAAGGGTGCCTACCGATCCAACAAGTGGTATCAGAGCGGTTTTATTCCAATCGGCTTAACAACCGGGAATAATGGCGTCTCATGATCTCGCTTTTCCGGTGGGTCAAGGGGTTAGTCGACCACCTCTCTTTTCTGCGTCAGATTTCAACTACTGGAAAAATTGAATGATGTGTTTTCTTATGACCATGGATGTAGAAGTATGGAACATGGTAGAAGTTCGGTACTCTCCTCCTACAACTGTAGTGGGAGAGGCAACATTACTAAAACCTAAAGATAAATGGGATGATAACGATAAACTAAGGTGTAAAAATAATGCTAAAGCAATGAACGCTTTATATTGCGCCTTAAATATGACTGAGTTTAATAGAATTTCTGCATGCATAACTGCTTATGATATTTGGAATCAATTGGAAGTTACTCATGAAGGTACATCGCAGGTGAAAGATGCAAAGCTATTCCAACTGGAATCTGAATATGACAAATTCTGGATGGATACCGAAGAGGACATCAACTCGATGTACACTCGCTTCACCAAGATCGTCAACGCTTCAAAGGCACTTGGAAAGATCTACTCAGGCGGGGATTTGGTGAGGAAAATTCTTCGCTCTTTACCTCCAAGGTTCAATCCAAAGGTGACAGCCATGTCGGAGTCGCACAACTTAAGAACTCTCCAGATCGAGAACCTTATTGGGAATCTCAAAACCCATGAGGTAGAACTCCAGATTCAACACGATGAATACAACAAAGAGCCAAAGAAAAAGGCGCTAGCACTAAAATAAAAGAAAGAGAGCATCGAAGATGATGATGAAGATGAAGAAGGTCTCCTGGTGAAGAACTTCAGAAAGTTCATCAGGAATCCGGAAAGAAGGAACACATTCCTAAAATACTTCCAAAAGGATGCTTGACGAAAGGGATCTTCCTCTTCATCATGGAAAGGAAAAGGAAGCGAAGATGAAGAAGAAAGACCACCACCAGAGTGCTACCACTGCAGAAAGACCCGGCACATTCGGAGCCAGTGCCCGAAGTATCAAAAGGAGCAAAAAGAACAATACAAAGCAAAAGAGAAAAAGAAAGTATTGAAAGCCGCAACTTGGGATGATTCTTCCTCTGAAGAGTCAAACGAATCTGAGCCAAGCAGCGAGGAGGAAGCAAACTTATGCTTAATGGCAAAAAGCAACGATGACGACACCAGTGTTCTTAGCGACACTGCGATAACTCCTCCTACCTTTGAAGAACTCTATGATGAATTTGTTCTAACTTGCAAATCCTATGATCAAAGTATAAAAGATAATATCATATTAAATCGTGAAAATGAATCTATTATTGAAGAAAATCATAAGCTCACAAAAAATTGATTTCCCTTGAAAAGAGAAAGGTTTCATGTCAAGAGTGTGAGCACTCTTTATGTAAGGCAAAAGAACTTGAAGTTTCTCTTTCTAAGGCCCTCTCACAAATCAAAACTATTACAAAAGAAAAGGGGGACTTAGAGAGAAAACTAAAAACCTCTCTTTTACAAATTGAAAATAACAAAAAGGGCTTTGAAAATAAATGTGTTATGATTGTTGATGAGTCCTCATCATATACACTTTTATGGACTCATCTGGGCCGTTTAGTTAGTCATTTCACTGCACTTTAGCCCTGTTTTAGTTCATATTTGATATCCCATGCTAGGTGCACCTTTTGGCCCATTTTGGTGTGATTTCATGTTGATTTTCATTAGTAGTTTTCATGCATTGTTCGGTGCCACTTTTAGTGGCCGGATTGGTGGTTGTACGCTAGAACAGGAGTCGTGCAGGTGTTTCCGGTGCAATTCTGCACAGGAACACTGCGCACGATCACTGGTTCTATTGCGCACGACCACTGGTCGTGCGCCACTGATCGTGTGCACTTAACGCTTTTTTCATAAGTTCTGTTTGGTGTAATGCGCACGATCATCAACTCCAGCGCGCACGACCACCGGTCGTGCGCCACTGCTCGTGCGCACTGACCATTAATTTTTAAGTTCTGTTTCATCTATTGCGCACGACCACTGACGCTAGTGCGCACGACCATCGGTCGTGCGCCACTGGTCGTGCGAACATGTTATGTTATAATTTCTGTCTTTGCAGGTTCCGTCCAGGCAGAGCGCACGATCACAGGATTCTAGTGCGCACGACCACTGGTCGTGCGCCACTGACCGTGCGCACTGTTTAATTCCAGCGCCTATAAATTCCCTGCTCGCGATTTTAGGTCATCATCCCTCGCTTCCAGCCGCCGTTTTCCGCCCGATTCCGCCCGATTTCGCCCCTCCACCGTCGCCCACCATATAGAGGTGCTCCGGGCTTGCTCTTCACGCCAATCTTGAGCCGGAGTCTCCTCTCGGCCTCCTCCTTCATCCAAGAGCTCCAAAGGAAGACCTAGCCGCTATCTCCATCGAGCAAGAGGAAGTTTGCAACCTCTACCGGATCGTGACACGAAGAAGACGGGTCCATTGGAGAGTAGTGACAGCTCTCTCTACCCCGGACGTAGTTGTGGACCGAGCTTGGACGCGGATTGACAACCCGGCGATTCCAACCGTGAATCTTCAACGAGCCTTCGGATTCGGTCGATTTCTTGCCTTGTTCTCCTTTTATTGATGTATTTGCAACTAGATCTAACATTATGATGAAGTGTATTTTGATTAAATAGCATTTTTACTTGATTATGTCTATATGATTGAGTATTTTTGTTTATATTATTGAGGTGCGCCTTGTGGTGTGGTTTGTTGGTTGTCCGGTACCGCACTAGCAATTGCTAGTGGCGTGCTTGTCGAAGAGGTGCTTGCGACCCTCAATCCATTAGCCTACTCGTCCATCCGCCTACCGAAGCGTGGCATCGCGGCCCGTATTCCATCTCGCCTATCGAAGCAGCGCGCTCAAGGCCTGCATAGTTCGATCCGCTTGCCCACTCGTCCATCCGCCCTTGCGACGCAGCGCGCTCAAGGCCTGCCTAGTCTCCATCCCGCCAAGCGAAGCTTTGCATAGCGGCATTGCATAGGAGTAGTTGATAGCTTTTCTTTTATTTTCCAAAAGCCCAATCACCCCGTTTCCGCATTCCATCCGACTCAAGGACTTCAATCTCAAGTCCTTCCTCGACATTTAACTCCACCTTACTGTGTTCCTTGAGAGATTCGATACTCGGGGATTACTCCTCATTTTATATTACTTGAACGATCGGTACACTGCCGTTTCGTGTCGCAGTCGAGCTACCGCCTATAGCGGTGTGTGAGATTTGCGCCATCAAGTTTTTGGCGCCGTTGCCGGGGAACACAGTCGTGTGAGTTTTCTGGAGAGGGAGAACCTGAGAGAAAAGCCCTTCCATTTGTAAATTGCATTTTCTGTTATTTTATTTCTGTTCTTTTTATTCCATTTTCTTGTTTTTATTAGGTTGCTTTAGTAAATTTTTGTTAGGTGTAGTATTTTGCACATTTTGTCTGAATCGTATTATCTTCACACTATGTGGGCACATCTAAATTTCCGTTGCCGTTGGTGTGGAGCTACCTCCCACTCTAGTGATGAATGCCCTACGGAGAATAGTAGGCATAATTCTTATAGCCCAGCATATGGAGCACCGACTTCGTCTAGTACTCCATATGGTGCGCGTAAGTCTTATGGCTACTCTGCTGAGCCTTTACCGTCATACTTCTTTTCGGCTCCAGCCCCCGCTGTGCCAAAGAAGCCCGCTAGGCAGTGCCAGTTTTGTCGGAGCACAGATCATGCCCTGAAGGATTGTGCTGCTTTTCGTCGCCAATTGGATGAGGATGATGAGCCGGATATCCGGATCGTCCCAACTCCTAACTCTGGCGGCACACCTTCAACATCCGGTTTTGTGTCTTTGCCACCTTCACATCTTGAAGGGTATGGCGTTGACACAGTCACCAGATGTGTGGCTGATCTGGGCACCGATATTGCTGAGCCCATTCTCCCAGTGCATCCACCACCTCTAGTGGATTCGATTCTTTGTGAGGAATCGGTGCTCGACTTTTATCCGAGCACTATTCCTCTCCCTGTTGTGCATACTACACTCGTCTCTGACGACATTGTTGATGATGTGTCGCAGGAGGAGGCGGTTGATCTTAGTATTGTGCCTATTCCTATGGAGGAGGACAACCTTCTAGGTGAAGAGGAGTTTTCCTCAGCACCGGTGGAGGAAGTCCAAATCTCTAGCTTGGCCACTGTTGATCCCGCCGAATCTTGTAGCATTGATGACAATGCAAACATTATTTTACTTCCCCAACCTAATGGGAGTGAGACCGGGACCACTCCCCCGATTTTTGATTATTTATGTTCTTCATCTTGTTTACTTCTCGATCCCCCCTCTTCACCCGAGCCTGTGCAGGTTGAATCTTCACAGGTACTTCAGGAGGACTTGGAGCTTTTTGCTCAAGTCAATGATGAGAGTATCCTCTCATGTGAGGAGATTTATTCCCCCTCCGTTGAGGAAGCTCCACTCATTGCCTTCTCCTCCTGCGAACCTGCCGCAGACGATACCTTGCTGGGCAAGGATATTTTTGGTAAGATGAGTGAGGACCAGGCCTCCTCCTCTTCTTACTTTCTTTTCCCTTTACCTGTGATGGGCAGGTTTTATCTTTATTCAGGTAGAGGCGTGACTGTTCTTTCTCCGTATAGGTACCCGCTACCGACACGGATATTAGGCCAGTTACCTGTCCACTTCTCCTTCCATAGGCCCATTAGCTAGAACCTTTAAGATTTTGAATAAGTCGTGCTGGGATGACAATAACCCCAGTAGTTATCTTCCTTTTCTGCATTTCTATTTTTATCTAATCATGTTTAGTTAGTAGTATTTTCTTTTCAATTTTCTTTTGTCTTTTGTTTTTGCGGAGCTGATCCCTGCAGGTATCTTCTCTGGATGGCGGACGCTGCAGCTTAGTCCAGGTTTTCACGCCAATCTTCTGGTGTGCTCATTTCTGAGCACTGGGTACCCTCTTTCCCTAGCATTATTCTGAATTTCATAGCTGCATTTTGCGCATATTGTTTAGTTTAAGTCTGGGGGGGAGTGTACCGAGTGTTCACTACACGTGTACACGTTTTTGCATATCAGAAGTGTATTTTTATTATTGCATACACCACAACACCCACTTGAGCGCGTACTCATCTGTTTGTTCGCTCTGCTGTGAATTTAATTCTTTTGCTTATGTGGGAAAGTCTAGGTGATGGTTTAGGATTATGTAGCAGAGTAAAATGTTGACTCTAGTAGTGCTGCTAGTCGAGTGCTCGGTTGCATAGAAATTTGTGTAGATTAGACTTCTCTTTATGCTTATGGTTTTATATTTTTTCTTATTAGTGTAAATGTTGTTTACTCTACTCAAATGGTGAATCCGGTGTGAATCAAACGGTAGCATAGGGATGTGTGTAAACGATCGCTAGATTCGTATTGCTTGAGTCGGGAGAAAGGAGAATCTTTCTCGGTGGCTAGAACTTGCCCCAAGCGATTCTTGAAGCATGGGTATACGGTTAGTCAATTGCGTGAATGTGATATAGGCCATCATTTTGGCCCGGTTGAGCTTTTGTGCATATCCCTACCGCTTTATCCTCGCTAGCCCAGTTGTGCCTACCCGTTCTTTGATTCAGCCCCACTTCCATTTCACCAAAGCCTAAAAGCCAATCCTAGTCGCACGCCCAAATCTGAGCTTTAGCTGTTTATTATTTTCATGGGTTGGGGTGTTGATGTTGTGATACTTTTGTGAATATGTGGATGTGCAACATTGATAAATTTGCTGAAAATGTTTTGAAAAGAAAAGAAAAGAAAAAAAATGGGAAAAAGAAAAGAAGTAAAAAGAAACGAAAAAGGAGTTGAGCTTTAATGAAAAATCTGTGTAAAAATATATGTTTGGGAGTAGGCGGTGCACACACCCATGCTGTTAAGTTCAAGTCTGGGGGTGTTGTGTACCCGCGTGTTTGTGTGGCGAATGAGGATAGTTTCCTGCATTAGCTCATTTGGGTTTAGTGCTTGAGCCGTCGTTTTTATCTTTGTTTATCCTCACCTAAACCCAAGCCCCAATTAAAACCTAAAGTCCTATTGATTCACGCAATTGAGTCAAACCAGTGCCGTGGAGAGAATGTGACCGGGCAAGCTTATGGTCACCGACACTGATGGATTTCAGTGGAGTTTGTCCCGTACCCCGATCTTGAGCAATGCTCATCTCAGCGTTTAGTTTACTTTCTCCATGTGCAAGACTAAATGATTCACCGTTGTTCACCATTTTGAGTAGTTGTAATATGCTTTTACTCTTTTAGAAATATATAGACTGTTTGTATAATCAGTAGTCTTTTTTACTAATTTTCTTATGCACATGAGCATGCGACTTCGCATGGTACTCTGCATTGTAATGTTAAGCCATCTACTTTTCTTTCCCTGTTCGCTTAGAATTCGTTTGCTCGGGACGCGCAAACAGTTAAGTCTGGGGGTGTGATGAGTCCTCATCATATACACTTTTATGGACTCATCTGGGCCGTTTAGTTAGTCATTTCACTGCACTTTAGCCCTGTTTTAGTTCATATTTGATATCCCATGCTAGGTGCACCTTTTGGCCCATTTTGGTGTGATTTCATGTTGATTTTCATTAGTAGTTTTCATGCATTGTTCGGTGCCACTTTTAGTGGCCGGATTGGTGGTTGTACGCTAGAACAGGAGTCGTGCAGGTGTTTCCGGTGCAATTCTGCACAGGAACACTGCGCACGATCACTGGTTCTATTGCGCACGACCACTGGTCGTGCGCCACTGATCGTGTGCACTTAACGCTTTTTTCATAAGTTCTGTTTGGTGTAATGCGCACGATCATCAACTCCAGCGCGCACGACCACCGGTCGTGCGCCACTGCTCGTGCGCACTGACCATTAATTTTTAAGTTCTGTTTCATCTATTGCGCACGACCACTGACGCTAGTGCGCACGACCATCGGTCGTGCGCCACTGGTCGTGCGAACATGTTATGTTATAATTTCTGTCTTTGCAGGTTCCGTCCAGGCAGAGCGCACGATCACAGGATTCTAGTGCGCACGACCACTGGTCGTGCGCCACTGACCGTGCGCACTGTTTAATTCCAGCGCCTATAAATTCCCTGCTCGCGATTTTAGGTCATCATCCCTCGCTTCCAGCCGCCGTTTTCCGCCCGATTCCGCCCGATTTCGCCCCTCCACCGTCGCCCACCATATAGAGGTGCTCCGGGCTTGCTCTTCACGCCAATCTTGAGCCGGAGTCTCCTCTCGGCCTCCTCCTTCATCCAAGAGCTCCAAAGGAAGACCTAGCCGCTATCTCCATCGAGCAAGAGGAAGTTTGCAACCTCTACCGGATCGTGACACGAAGAAGACGGGTCCATTGGAGAGTAGTGACAGCTCTCTCTACCCCGGACGTAGTTGTGGACCGAGCTTGGACGCGGATTGACAACCCGGCGATTCCAACCGTGAATCTTCAACGAGCCTTCGGATTCGGTCGATTTCTTGCCTTGTTCTCCTTTTATTGATGTATTTGCAACTAGATCTAACATTATGATGAAGTGTATTTTGATTAAATAGCATTTTTACTTGATTATGTCTATATGATTGAGTATTTTTGTTTATATTATTGAGGTGCGCCTTGTGGTGTGGTTTGTTGGTTGTCCGGTACCGCACTAGCAATTGCTAGTGGCGTGCTTGTCGAAGAGGTGCTTGCGACCCTCAATCCATTAGCCTACTCGTCCATCCGCCTACCGAAGCGTGGCATCGCGGCCCGTATTCCATCTCGCCTATCGAAGCAGCGCGCTCAAGGCCTGCATAGTTCGATCCGCTTGCCCACTCGTCCATCCGCCCTTGCGACGCAGCGCGCTCAAGGCCTGCCTAGTCTCCATCCCGCCAAGCGAAGCTTTGCATAGCGGCATTGCATAGGAGTAGTTGATAGCTTTTCTTTTATTTTCCAAAAGCCCAATCACCCCGTTTCCGCATTCCATCCGACTCAAGGACTTCAATCTCAAGTCCTTCCTCGACATTTAACTCCACCTTACTGTGTTCCTTGAGAGATTCGATACTCGGGGATTACTCCTCGTTTTATATTACTTGAACGATCGGTACACTGCCGTTTCGTGTCGCAGTCGAGCTACCGCCTATAGCGGTGTGTGAGATTTGCGCCATCAATTGTACAAGAAAATACATTTCTTAAAAAACAAAATCATGACCTCAATATAGCCATAAAAAAATTTGGGATTAGTCAAAAATCCTTGGATATGATTCTGGGAAACCAATGTTATGGTTCTGGAAAATTTGGGGTCGGATATCAAAGTGAGCCCTACCGCTCGGCGCTAGCCACCAACGCCGACGGTAGCTCAACAGTTAAAAAATATCCTATTTTTTCTAAAGTTCAAACATCATCAAGCAAGAGCAATGTAGAGATTCAAAAAAGGGTCTCAACCCCCTTTATTTCGTGTGCAAATTGTCTTAAGTTTGGACACACGTCTAGCTCTTGCAGGAATATAAAACAACGACCGTTAAAACAAATCTGGGTACCTAAGAAATCCACTTACTCTATGGGTGGTACCTCTTGGGTATCAGGATATTTACTCATCTTCTCTCTAGATTTGTAGGAAGGATAAGGAAACGGAGGACGTGCGGTACTTGGACTCAGGCTGCTCCAAGCACATGATGGGCAACAAAGCAAAATTCCTTAGCCTAGAAAAGAAGAAAGGAGGGATCGTAATGTTTGGTGATAACGGTAAAAGAAGGATCATGGGAGTAGGTACAGTGGGTAACGAATCCTTTCTTATCTCAAATGTTCTTTATGTAAGAGGATTAAAACATAACTTAATATCTATAAGTCAACTATGTGATAAAGGATTAGATGTATTATTTGAATCATCTACTAATCTTTGCAAAATATTTAATCCTAAAACAAAAGATGTGTTACTAACTGCACCTAGAATTCACAATGTTTACATAGTTTCGTTTCATGATCTCTCCAAATCATCTATAAAATGCTTTATAACCAAAAATGATGAATTAAAACTATTGTTGGAACATGGTCTTCCGCATCTCCTAGGTTTGAGAATAACAAATCCTACGTGTATTTAATCTTGTGTGTTCAAGTGTGCAGGTTTACTAGGTCCACATGACTCAAGGAGTACACATGATGACTGCCCCCAAAATTGAGGCCAAAATTCGAACAAGCTCACTATCGCCGGCGGTAGCGATAGCGCCCGGCGATAGCGTTGATTAACGCGTTTCCGGCATCGTTTTTAGAAGGAGCTAGTGCCAGGCGATAGCGGATAGCGTTGGCGGTAGCGTGGCACATATGAGGCATAGAGCAAAATGTTGCCTCGGATTGAAGATCCTCCCGCGCAAATTGTTTCTTAATCCGGGCTAGCGCCGGTGGTAGCGCTAGCGCTGAGGCTATAAATTGAGCGCTGAGGCTTAAGTTTTAAAAAAACCCTTATTCACCCCCCCTCTAAGGGCGCCGACCGATCCAACAACTATGGCATAGACGTTTAGGCCACGCTAGTACAAAGCTCATTTTAAAACTAGCAAAAAAGGAATTAATTAGAGGATTGCCTAAATTGAATGGAAATTTATCTTCACTATGTTCTCCATGCCAAAAAGAAAAATTTACAAAATCATCTTCTAAAAGCAAAAACAAAATTTCTACTTCCCATTGCAATTAATTCATATGGATCTCTTTGGTCCCGTTAACACCGCAAGTCTTGGTGGTAGAATATATACTTTCGTTCTAATAGATGATTTCTCAAGATATTGTTGGACTTTATTTCTCTCTTCCAAATCTGATGCGTTTTGCGAATTCCAAAATTATGTACTCGTATTCAAAATGAACTAGATTTAAAAATAAAATGCATTCGCTTAGATCATGGAGGTGAATTTGAAAATGAAAATTTTAAATCTTTCTGTGAAATGTTAGGTATTAAGCATGAGTTCTCCGCTCCACGCACACCTCAACAAAACGGTGTTGTAGAAAGGAAAAATATGACAATTCAAGAACTAGCACGCACCATGTTATCTGAATATAAATTACCTAAGTCTTTTTGGGCCGAAGTCGTAAGCACATCATGCTATGTAATGAATAGAGTCATGCATCGCCCATCACTAAATCTCACACCGTATGAACTATATTATCAAAAGAAACTTAACGTATCATATTTCAAAGTATTTGGATGTAAATGTTTTATTCTTAACACAAAATATTCTTTAGGAAAATTTGATGAAAAATGTGATGAAGGAATATTTCTTGGATATTCTTCAACCAGTAAAGCCTATAGAATATTTAACAAAAGATCGAGTAAGGTTGAAGAGTCTATTAATGTTAAATTTGATGAATTTATTCTGTGTGCAGAAAGGCTTCCTATAGGTACAAATGATGAACCTTTGCCATCTTTGGAGCACGACGAAGAGGAACCTTCCAAAGAAGAGGAGGAGAAGTCCAAGGAAGATGAATATGTACCTCCAAGCATTTTGAACTTCTCAAAAAATCATCCAAAAGACCTAGTCATTGGGGAACCTTCTACTAGGGTAAGAACTCAATCTTCTCTTCATGAAACTTTTTCAAATATTTGCTTTGTTTCTGAAATCGAACCTAAAAATGTTTCCACCTCTTTAAATGAGAAATTTTGGTTTTTGGCTATGAATGAAGAGTTAGATCAATTTGAAAGAAATAAAGTTTGGAATCTAGTAGATAGACCATCTAATCATCCAGTTATCGGCGTAAAATGGATCTTTAAAAATAAATTAGATGGTGAATCTAGGATTATAAGAAATAAAGCACGCTTGGTTGCTCAAGGTTATTCTCAAATCGAGGGGGTAGATTTTGAAGAAACTTTTGCACCCGTTGCTCGCTTAGAATCTATACGAATATTTTTGGCATTTGCGAGTTTTAAAAGAATAAAATTATTTCAAATGGATGTCAAAAGTGCTTTTTTAAACGGGTTTATAAAAGAAGAAGTTTATGTAGAACAACCCCCGGTTTTATAAATGAAAAATTTCCTAATCATGTTTACAAATTAGAAAAAGCGCTTTATGGTTTAAAACAAGCGCCCCGTGCATGGTATGATAGACTTACATCATTTTTGTTAAAGCACGGTTATGTTATGGGAAGTGCCGACAACACACTCTTCATTAAGCATAATAATAACGATCTAATTATTCTACAAATATATGTTGATGATATCATTTTTGGAGCCACTAATGAAGAGTTGTGTAATGAAGTAGTCTTAGTAATGAAAAATGAATTTGAAATGAGTCTTGTGGGAGAACTATCATATTTTCTTGGTTTTCAAATCTCACAACGAACTGATGGTATCTTTATTTGCCAAACAAAATATGTTCACGATATGCTTAAACGATTTGGATTTAAAAATCTTAAACAAGCTTCTACTCCTATGAGTGCTTCGTTAAAACTAGGAAAAGATGAATCTGGAATTTCCATTGATCAAATGTTATATAGAGGAATGATATGATCTCTTCTTTACTTAAGTGCATCTAGACCAGATATAATGTTTGCCATATGTTTATGTGCTCGCTTTCAAGCCAATCCAAAAGAATCTCATTTAAAAGCGGTAAAACGTATTTTTCGTTATCTATTAGGGTCATCTAAATTAGGATTATGGTACCCACACAATGATTCATTCACACTCCATAACTATTCCGATTCGTACTATGCCGGTTGTTCGCTAGATCGAAAAGGCACTAGCGGTACTTGACACTTTTTAGGACCCTCATTAGTTGCTTGGTCTAGTAGGAAACAATCTTCGGTTGCACTCTCCACCACGGAGGCCGAATACATTGCACTTGGTAGTTGTTGTGCACAAGCGTTATGGATGAGCCAAACTCTAAAGGATTTTGGATTTCATCTCAAAAACATTGATCTTAAATGTGACAACAAAAGTGCAATAGACCTCACATATAATCCTGTACACCACTCACTACTAGAAAATTGACTTTTAGCCAGGGCAAATTACCGTGGATTAAAGTCCAAAATCGTGGCAAAAGACTTTTAGCCACGGGCTGCCATGGCAAATAGGCGTGGGCAATACGAGCGTGGAAAAAAAGTATTTGCCATGCTCTTTCTGTGGCAAATGCCCTTTTTCTATGACTTTTAGCCACGATTTTAGACTTTTAGCCACGATAATTTGACTGTTTGCCACGACAAATGGCCGTGGGCAATACTAGCGTGGCTAAAAGTCATTTTTCTAGTAGTGACTCTAGATCCAAACACATCGATGTTCGTCATCATTTCATTAGGGATCACATTAAGAAAGAGCATGTAAAAGTAAGTTTCATTGGCACAGACTCTCAACTCGCTGACATATTTACTAAACCTCTTCCCGGTGCAAGATTTTGATTATTACGACTTGAGTTAGGTGTCCTAGATCTTTCGAGTTAAAACACATTCATAAATGCAATCTTGCAATTTTTAACCATCTAAAACATCTCCTAAAATTCTGAAATTTCTGCATGGAACTACTATTGGGATACTTAATCAAGATCAACAATTAAAAATTTCAAAATCAGCAAAAATTGTGTACTGTTTCCCGCGCTAGCGCTAACGCCGGCGCTAGCGCAGCTATGTGTTTTTCTGTATTTTTAAAATTTGAAAAATCCCTAAAAATATATTAATCTATGTGTACTATTTATTTCTGCACTTCTGCTTTTATTTCATTCTTGAAAAATCAAATACAAAAGCCAAAATTACAAAAAAATATGTTTTTTGTTTTTTTTGTCATTTGTTTAAATTCTATTTCTAAATACAAAAATCAAATACAAAAATATAAAATGCAAAAACCAACAAAAAAAATGTATGGAATTTAGTGTGATAATCAAGCATGATTTAATCTATTATTTAGAACTTCTATAATTTTGCAATTTATCTTTTCAAACTACTTTGAACATTATTTTCATCATGCTTTGATATATCTATTCATATGTGCATCAATTATATTGTAAAAGTTGTGTAGAACCAAGCTTAGCATTCCTCTATGTATGAGTAAATATTTTATGTTTGATAATGATATTTATTCACTCACTTATTTTGACATTGTCTACATATGTGTTTAATCTAAGAATGCTTGTGTATGTTTTGTATTAGTACAATGAATTAAAATTGCACAAGTATCTTACCTACACTATCTTTATTTTCACTTTTAAAAGTTAAGAAAAGTGGTTATGTTTTCATAAATTATATTGGTTTGCAAAACAAGTGTATTCGGAGAACTTTGTACAAAACAAAAATCATAAAATGACAAAGATAACTCCACCAAGCACTACTTGAACCTCCTGATAAGTCTTCATAAGCGTTGTGAGGTTGAGCACCTTGGAAAGAATAGTAAAGTATCTTGTGTAAACCATATCTTTCTTTCAAAATAAAAACCACTTTCTCTTAAGTACACCGGATCACTAGTTTCAATATTAAAATAAAATAAAATATGTGATCCCCCAAGCACTACTTTGCACCCTGATAAGTCTTGATGAACATTGTGTGTGCAAAGCACCTTGGTAGTTGTACATTTTGTTTGTGCATTGAAGTGTGTGGAAGTGAAATTATTTGTGTTTTATTGTGCTCTTACTTTACACATTTCTTGTATTTTTGATTAAAACATGTGTTTACTTCACTCAAAAATACACTTTTGTGCACATCATTATCTTCCATAACACTTCTTCTCATGAGTATTGGATCCTAATGCAAATTCTATACTACTCTTTATTTATGAAATGCACTAGATAACCTAGCATGCTTTCTACAATGTTTAGTATGTTTTGAAATTGTGACTTAACATAACATTGTAGTACTCTCTTTTTGGTAACATTATTTCATGCTTGGTTACTTTATTATTGAATTTAAAGATTTTACTTGAACAATGATTTACAAAAACATCTTATTTATGAAATTTAACTCATATATCTTTGTATGAATCATCATGTCTTACAAAAGATGTTTGATTGTATTTTTCTAAGTCTTCAGCAACTTTACATTTACCTTGTATTCTTTATATGCTACAAACTCTATTTTATGAAAATATTGTAATACTCAAACTCTGATCTATTTCAATGAAAAGTATTCTAAAACTCCTTATCATTTCCTTCTCTGTACAAGCTCGATCATGCCTTTATCTTATTATCAAAACTTTTAAGTGGTGTCTCCTTACCCACTTTTGCTAATAACAAAAGGGGGAGAACTAACATGATAAATATAATCTGCTATCAAAATAGAAAACTAACATGCTTATTAAGATGATAACTTACATATTAAGGGAGCATTCACTTAGGGGGAGCATGTATTTCGGGGGAGCAATTCTAAATGCTAAAATCGATAATTATCCCAAGTCATCACTCTCACACACACACAAGTAAGTTTCATCATGCTTATATATTAATGCTCTGATTTATCATTAATGGATTTGTTATTATCAAAAGGGGGAGTTTGTTGGAACATGGTCTTCCGCATCTCCTAGGTTTGAGAATAACAAATCCAATGTGTATTTGATCTTGTGTGTTTAAGTGTGCAGGAAAACAAAGTCCATATGACTGAAGGATTACATAAGAAGGTTGCCCCCAAATTTGAGCCATCAAATCCAACACTCCCACTAGAGCCGACGGTAATACCTAGCGCCCGACGCTAGCGATGATCTGCGCAATTCTGGGAGCACATATAGAAGGAGATAGCGCCTGTCGGTAGCCGATAGCGCAGGCGGTAGCACGGAGCATAGAAGGCAAGAGAGAAATGTTTCCTCGGATTGAAGATTCTGCCGCACAGAATATGTCCTAAAATGGGATAGCACCGATGGTAGCACTAGTGCAGGCGCTAGAGCTGAGGCTATAAATAGGACCCCTCTTCTCTCGTTTCGAACAGACATCAGAGAGAGAGAGATTGAGTGCTAGAATTCTAGAGGCTGCCTTGGCCGAAAGTTGATGTCCTACCAAAGTTCTGCGAATTTCTGAAGGAGAATCTCTTCACGCCGGATCCAACCGACGTCCACTTCTACAACGCTTATTCTACATCAGATCTTCATCTCCAACTTCAGAAGTTCTTTAAGAGGGAGTTTTAATTATTTTCATTTCACATTTCTTGTAAACGGTTAGAGAAATTGCCTCGTGTTGGCGACTAGGTCTGGGTAGGACTTAGGGAGGAAATTTGCCTCATGTTGGCGACTAAATCTAGGTTAGGTCTAGGGGGTGCTCGAGGCCATATCTGGGGAAGGGTTGTCTAGAGCGGCTTGAGGCAGAATCCGGGAAGGATATGCTAGGGCCACCGATTCGTGGGGATGCGAGTCGGGATAGAAAACAAAACGAGTCTACTATTATTCGCCACCGATTTCTAGCGTTATAGAAATCAACTTTTGTAAAACCTTATTTCATACTAATAAAACATGTCTCTACTTTATTTCAGTTGTTTTACTTGATTTGAGAGGACCCAGCGCAACCAACTCGACCAAAAGCCCGGATTGTTGGTGAAGGCGCAACTTGAACTTTATATCAACGGAAAGGCGCTACGGGTCAAGTGAAGGAACGCTGGACCCAACAATCTCCCCCAGCATCCAGCACGACCCGCAAGCTCAGAGGTGCTCCACATGGCCCGCAAACTCAGAGGTGGCTTGACACATGGCTCCGGCCGCCTGACCCGCCAGGACCCACACAGGTAGAGAGAATTTCAGGAATTATCAGCGCCCCCCCGGTCTCGAACCCGCAACCTGCTTTGATACCAATTGAGAGGACCCAGCGCAACCAACTTGACCAAAATCCCGGACTGTTGGTGAAGGCGTAACTTGATCTTTATATCAACGGAAAGGCGCTACGGGTCAAGTGAAGGAACGCTGGACCCAACATGATTTCTCATTGTCTTAATCTCGCATTATTTCAAAGCCTTTTCAAAATATAATATAAATTTTAAAAACCCTTATTCACCCCCTCTAAGGGCGCCTACCGATCCAACACGCATGACATGTTAAGTGATACGGGCGCTTAACATGGCTTGCGTATCCAT
Organism: Dactylorhiza incarnata; assembly: GCA_033032865.1. NCBI lineage: Eukaryota > Viridiplantae > Streptophyta > Magnoliopsida > Asparagales > Orchidaceae > Dactylorhiza > Dactylorhiza incarnata. Next base: position 3,668,313 of record JAWHQI010000040.1, on the reverse strand, counting down.
TCATGGACATTCTTAAGGATGCATTGTAGACATAAATACATTGCATACATGACATAACTCATTGCACAAGTGTTAAGCTAAGAGCAACATATGACGATTGTACATACATGGTTTTTTCAAATCATTATTCTATCGCACGCGATCTTATCGTCGCATTTGCACTTGCATGGCTATCACCTAGAGTTGTCCAATGAAAATGCTGTAACTATTACATGATTTACGTATTCAACAATATTAGAATGCTAGAACCTGCAGTCTCAATCCTTTATGCTTAATTTGACTGTTTCTCTTACTCGATTCTTTGTGTCTCCTTCTAGATGGCTCCTAAGCGATCGCAGCGCAAGCAGGTTACCTATTCAGTGGGAGGACCACCTGGAGACGCCACTGCCCAGCTGCTGAGGTAGATTCTGGAATGTCTCACCCGCCTAGAAGAGGATCGCCAAACTCCTGATCCAGCCAATGGTTCCGGCAGTGCATAGACAGCTGGAGTTACTAACACTACAGCCCCCCTGGAGCCACCCCTCCTGCAACTGATTCTGGGACCGGCCCGCCTGCCGTCACCTTTGTACCCCCGCTCATGTCAAGCCTGGCTTCCCCGCCCATAGAAATGGCAGATACTCTGGCATTCAAGAGGCTGAATCTGCCATCTTTCGATGGCAATCAAGATTACTTTGTGATATCTGAATGGCTTTCGCAGATGGAGAAGCATTACGAGTATGCTGGAGTTCCGGAAGCTCAGAAGGTTCTCCTTGCGGTTTACCAGCTGACCGAGGATGCGTACACCCGGTGTCTTCAGCGCCGCAGTCTCCCGAATTTTGCCACCTTGAGTTGGGGTGTTGGATCTTGAGGCGCCCTTAGAGGGGGGGGGGGGGGTGAATAAGGGTTTTAAAACTTTTGTTATATTTTAAAATACTTGAAATGAATAAATATTAAACTAACGATAAAACCACACAAAAAGAGGAGATTAAGTATTATAAATGAAAGACATGATTTTATTAACTTGAAATATAAGATTACAAAATTCGATTTCATATGATGCTAGAAATCATATGCGATAAAGCAAAATATTCTTTTTGTTTTCTATACTGACTCTTCTCACCAAGAACTGGTTGGCTTTAGCCGATCTCTCACCAGATACGGCCTCAAACCACTCTAGCCCTTCTATCCCCAGAAAGGCCTCGAGCACCCCCTAGATCTACTCCCTAGACCCAGTCGCCAACATGAGACGAATTTCTCTCTAAATCCTACCCAGACCTAGTCGCCAACACAAGGCGAATTTACTCCACGATAGTTATAAAAAGAGTTACAAAACAAAATACAAAATACAAATAAAAACTCCCTATGAAGAATTCTGGAGATGGTGGAGGCTCGATAAATATTCTCGAAGTTGAAGCATGCGTTCTTCGCGTTGAGTAAGCGTTGATCCGGTCCTCCTTGAATTCTTCTCTCAAAATTGTGTGGGAGATGATGGTCTGGAAAATACGGCCCTCTCTGAGTTACTGCAGTGCTGGAATAGGGCTCTCTTCAATCAGTGGTTGGAGAAGATGATGTCCACCAATTTATAGGACTGGAAGTTAACACCGATGTTATGGCTAACGCCCGACGTTGACCCAGTATGGAATTGTTTTGATGGCTCGGATCTTCAAAATGGGAAGAAGATACTACACTTTAGGAAACATCCATTTTAGGCAACCCTAACGCTGGCGTTGAGGCTAACACTGGCGTTAGGTCAAATCATTCCTAAAGTGACCCTACAATCATGACTGCTTCCCTCCTTGCCATAATCATCCGGAGTCAATGCCACGCGTTAAGATCTAACGCCTGGCGTTAGAACTCTTTCATTTTCTCAGGAACAAATCATCTCGTCGATTGGCAAGCCATCCCGTCGATCGGCAAGCCATCCCGTCGATCGTCAACGCCCAGCGTTAAGTCTTAACGCTTGGCATTAGACCATAATCAAAATTTCTGCTTGTGGGCAGTTCCAGACCAATAATGTAGCAACCTAGTGTTATATCAGTTCAAACCTGCATGCTAAAAAACACAATGACAAACAAGATCAAATACATGTAGGATTTGTTATTCTCAAATCAAAGGGATGCGAAAAACCATGTTCCAACAATCTCCCCCTTTTGATAATAACAAATCCATTATAGATAAATCAGATTCATATATAAGAGAGGTGTGCATTTAGAAGAATATATGACACTAAGCAATATAGAGATAATGATAAGAATTATAGTTTGTTTAAGTTGTGTTCTGTTGGATTGGTAGGCGCACTTAGAGGGGGGGGGGGTGAATAAGGGGTTTTCAAAACTTTAGTGATATTTTAAAAACTTTGTAATAATGCAAGATTAAGACAATAGAAAGTCAAGTAAAACAATTGAAATAAAGTAGAGACATGCTTTATTAATATCAAATAAGGTTTTACAAAAGTTGACTTCTATGACGCTAGAAATCGGTGGCGATGAATAGTAAACTCTTTTTGTTTTCTATCCCGACTCGCATCCCCACGAACCGGTGGCCCTAGCCTATCCTCCCCGGATTCGGCCTCAAGCCGCTCTAGCCAACCCTTCCCTGGATGTGGCCTCGAGCACCCCCTAGACCTAGCCTAAATCTAGTCGCCAACACGAGGCGAGTTTCCCCCCAAGTCCTACCCAGACCTAGTCGCCAACACGAGGAAATTTCACTAACCGTTTACAAGAAGAATATGAAATGCAAATAAATAAAAACTCCCTTCTGAAGTTGGAGGCGAAGATCCGCTGTAGAATAAGCGTTGTAGAAGCGGACTTCGTTTGGATCCGGCGTGATGAGATTCTCCTTTAGAAGTTTGCAGAACTTTGGTAGGACATCAACTTTCGGCCAAGATAGCCTCTGGAATTCTAGCACTCTATCTCTCCCTGATATCTCTCTGATGTGTGTTTGAAATGAGAGGAGAGGAGTCCATTTTATAGCCTTAGCGCTAGCGCCTGCGCTAGCGCTACCGCCGACGCTATCCCATATTAGGACACATTCTGCGCGACATAATCTTCAATCCGAGGAAACAATTCCCCCTTGCCAACTGTGTTCCTCGTTATCGCCTGCGCTATCGGAGATCGCCTGGCGCTATCTCCTTCTATAAGTTCTCCCGGCAATTTCGCTTCGAGCCAATATTTTGTCGAACAGGAATTCGTCGACCATTGCTAAGAGTTCATCGAACGGCAGCTAGCGCCTGCGCTAGTACTACCACTAGCGCTAGTAGATGTATTGAATTTGTTGGCTCAACTTTGGGGGAAAACTTCTTATGTAATCCTTGAGTCATGTGGACTTTGTTATCCCGTACACTTAAACACACAAGATCAAATACACATGGGATTTGTTATTCTCAAACCTAGGAGATGCGGAAGACCATGTTCCAACAAACTCCCCCTTTTGATAATAACAAATCCATTAATGATAAATCAGAGCATTAATATATAAGCATGAAGAACCATACTTGTGTGTGTGAGAGAGTGATGACTTAGGATAATTTTAGCATTTAGCATTTAGAATTGCTCCCCCTAAATACATGCTCCCCCTAAGTGAATGTCCCCTAAGTGAATATTCTCCTAGTATGTAAGCTATCATCTTAATTAAGCATTATAGTTTGATAGCAGATTAATATTTATCATGTTAGTTCTCCCCCTTTTGTTATTAGCAAAAGCGGGTAAGGAGACATCACTAAAAAGTTGATAATAAGATAAAGGCATGATCGAGCTTATAGAGAATGAAATGAGAAGGAGTTTTAGAATTATTTTCATCACAATATTGTCATAAATCAGAGTTTGTAGCATGATCAAATAGAAGGTAAATGTAAAGTTGCGGAAGGCTTAGAAAAATACAAGCAAACATCTTTTGTAAGACATGATAATTAAAAAAAATATAGGAGTTTAATTTTATAAAGACGATGTTTTGTAAACATTTTAAAATCAGTAATAAATTAACCAAGCATGAAATAATGATATCAGAAAGATAGTACTACAATGTTATGTTGATTCATAGTTTCAAAACATACTAAACATTGTAGAAAGCATGCTAGGATATCTAGTGCATTTCATAAGTAAAGAATAGTATAGAATTAGCATTAGGATCCAATACTCATGAGAAGAAGTGTTATGGAAGATAATGATGTGCATATAAGTGTATTTTTTAGTAGAGTAAACACATGTTTTAATCAAAAATACAAGTAATATGTAAAGTAAGAGCACAATAAAACACAAATAATTTTACTTCCACAAACTTCAATGCACGAAAAAAAATGTACAACTACCAAGGTGCTTTGCACACACAATGCTCATTAAGACTTATGTGCAAAGTAGTGCTTGGGGGAACACCTAGTTTTATTCTTTAAGATTGATTTTTATTGTGATCCGGTGTACTTAATAATAAGTGGTTTTTATTTTGAAAGAAAGTTATGGTTTGCACAAGATACTTTACTATTCTTTCCAAGGTGCTCAACCTCACAACGCTTATTAAGACTTATCAGGAGGTTCAAGTAGTGCTTGGTGGAGTTATCTGTCCCTTTATTTTATGATTTTTGTTTTGTACGAAGTTCTCCGAATACACTTGTTTTTGCAAACCAATAAAATTTATGAAAAAGATAACCACTTTTCTTAATTTTTAAAAGTGCAAATAAAGGAGTGTAGGTAAGATACTTGTGCAATTTTAATTCATTGTACTAATACAAGACATATACAAGCATTCTTAGATTAAACACAAATGTAGACAATGCCAAAATAAGTGAGTGAATAAAGATCATTATCAAACATAAAACATTTACTCATACTTAGAGGCATGCTACGCATAGTTCTACACAACTTTCAATATAATTGATGCACATGGTAATATATATATCAAAGCATGATGAAAACAATGTTCAAAGAGTTTGAAAAAAATAAAGTGCAACATTATAGAAGTTCTAAGGAATAGATTAAATCATGCTTGATTCTCATACGAAAATTCATACAGTTTTTTTGATAGTTTCAGTGTTTTATATTAGTTTTTTATTTGAATTTATTTTTCAAAAAGACGTAAACTTATTTTTTTTTGTAATTTGGATTTTGTAAAAATAATAGACTTTAAACAGAACATACATTTTTTTGTAGTTTTAGCTTTTGTATTCGATTTTTCAAAAATAGACTTTAAACAAAACATATATTTTTTTTTGTAATTTTAACTTTTGTATTTTTGTATTTGATTTTTCAAAAATAAAATATAATCAGAAGTGCAAAAACAAATAGTACATATAGATTAATATATTTGTAGGAATATTTCAAAATTTTAAAATTACAGAAAAACACATAAGTACGCTAGCGCCGGCGTTAGCGCTAGCGCGGGAAACAGTACATGATTTTTCATGATTTTGAAATTTTTGATTGCTGATCTTGATTAAGTGTCCCAATAGTAGTTTCATGCTGAAATCTCAGATTTTTAGTAGATGTTTTCGATGGTTAAAACTTGCAAAAATTGTGTTTTGTGAATGTATTTTAACTCGAAAGATCTAGGACACCTAACTCAAGTCGTAATAATCGAAATCTTGCATCAGGAAGAGGTTTAGTAAATATGTCAGCGAGTTGAGAGTCCGTGCCAATGAAGCTTACTTTTACATGCTCTTTCTTAATGTGATACCTAATGAAATGATGACGAACATCGATGTGTTTGGATCTAGAGTGGTGTACGGGATTATATGTGAGGTCTATTGCACTTTTGTTGTCACATTTAAGATCAATGTTTTTAATATGAAATCCAAAATCCTCTAGTGTTTGACTCATCCATAAAGCTTGTGCACAACAGCTACCAAGTGCGATATATTCGGCCTCCGTGGTGGAGAGTGCGACCGAAGATTGTTTTCGACTAGACCAAGCTATTAAAGAGGGTCCTAGAAAGTGACAAGTACCGCTAGTGCTTTTTCGATCTAGTGAACACCCGGCGTAGTCCGAATCAGAATAGCTGTGGAGTGTGAATGAATCATTGTGTGGGTACCATAATCCTAATTTAGATGACCCTAATAGATAACAAAAAATACGTTTTACTGCTTTTAAATGAGATTCTTTTGGATTGGCTTGAAAGCGAGCACATAAACATATGACAAACATTATATCTGGTCTAGATGCACTTAAGTAAAGAAGAGATCCTATCATTCCTCTATATTGCGTTTGATCAATTGAAATTCCGGATTCATCTTTTCCTAGTTTTAAAGAAGCACTCATGGGAGTAGAAGCTTGTTTGAGATTTTCAAATCCAAATCGTTTAAGCATATCGTGAACATATTTTGTTTGACAAATAAAGATACCATCAGTTTGTTGTGAGATTTGAAAACCAAGAAAATATGATAGTTCTCTTACAAGACTCATCTCAAATTCATTTTTCATTACTAATACTACTTCATTACACAACTCTTCATTAGTGGCTCCAAAAATGATATCATCAACATATATTTATAAAATAATTAGATCGTTATTATTATGCTTAATGAAGAGTGTGTTGTCGGCACTTCCCATAACATAACCGTGTTTTAACAAAAACGATGTAAGTCGATCATACCATGCACGGGGCGCTTGTTTCAAACCATAAAGCGCTTTTTCTAATTTGTAAACATGATTAGGGAATTTTTCATTTATGAAACTGGGGGGGGGGGGGGGTTGTTCTACATAAACTTCTTCTACATAAACTTCTTCTTTTATAAACCCGTTTAAAAAGGCACTTTTAACATCCATTTGAAATTAGTTTATTCGTTTAAAACTCGCAAATGCCAAAAATATTCGTATAAATTCTAAGCGAGCAACGGGTGCCAAAGTTTCTTCAAAATCTACGCCCTCGATTTGAGAATAACCTTGAGCGACTAAGCGTGCTTTATTTCTTATAATCCTAGATTCACCATCTAATTTATTTTTAAAGATCCATTTTACTCCGATAATTGGATGATTAGATGGTCTATCTACTAGATTCCAAACTTTATTTCTTTCAAATTGTCCTATCTCTTCATTCATAGCCAAAAACCAAAATTCGTCATTTAAAGCGATGGAAACGTTTTTAGGTTCGATTTCAGAAACAAAGCAAATATTTGAAAATGTTTCATGAAAAGAGGATCGAGTTCTTACCCCAGTAGAAGGTTCCCCAATGACTAGCTCTTTTGGATGATTTTTTGAGAAGTTCAACACGCTTGGAGGTGCATATTCAACTTCATTGGACTTCTCCTCCTCTTCTTTGGACGGTTCCTCTTCATCGTGCTCCAAAGATGGCAAAGGTTCATCATTTGTACCTGTAGAAGGCTTCTCTGCACATGGAATAAACTCATCAAATTTAACATTAATAGACTCTTCAACCTTACTCGATCTTTTATTAAATATTCTATAGGCTTTACTGGTTGAAGAATAACCAAGAAATATTCCTTCATCACATTTCTCATCAAATTTTACTAAAGGGTCTTTTGTATTAAGAATAAAACATTTACATCCAAATACTTTAAAATATGATACGTTAGGTTTCTTTTGAAAATATAGTTCATATGGTGTGAGATTTAGAGATGGGCGAAGCATAACTCTATTCATTACATAGCATGATGTGCTTACGGCTTCGGCCCAAAAAGACTTAGGTAATTTATATTCAGATAACATGGTGCGTGCTAGTTCTTGGATTGTCCTATTTTTTCGTTCTACAACACCGTTTTGTTGAGGTGTGTGTGGAGCGGAGAACTCATGCTTAATACCTAACATTTCACAAAAAGATTTAAAGTTTTCATTTTCAAATTCACCTCCATGATCTGAGCGAATGTATTTTATTTTTAAATCTAGTTCATTTTGAATGCGCGTACATAATTTTGAGAATTCACAAAATGCATCAGATTTAGAAGAGAGAAATAAAGTCCAGCAATATCTTGAGAAATAATCTATTAGAACGAAGGTGTATATTTTACCACCAAGACTTGCAGTGTTAACGGGACCAAAGAGATCCATATGAATTAGTTGTAATGGTTTTGAAGTAGAAATTTCGTTTTTTCTTTTAAAAGATGATTTTGTAAATTTTCCTTTTTGGCATGGTGAACATAGTGAAGATAAATTTCCATTCAACTTAGGCAATCCTCTAATCAATTCCCTTTTTGCTAGTTTTAAAATGAGCTTTGTACTAGCGTGACCTAAACGTCCATGCCATAGTTCTAATTCATCATTTTTGGTTATAAAACATTTTATAGATGATTTGGAAAGATCATGAAACGAAACTATGTAAACATTGTGAATTCTAGGTGCAGTTAGTAACACATCTTTTGTTTTAGGATTAACTATTTTGCAAAGATTAGTGGATGATTCAAATAATACGTCTAATCCTTTATCACATAGTTGACTTTTAGATATTAAGTTATGTTTCAAACCTTTAACATAAAGAACGTTTGAGATAAGAAAAGATTCGTTACCCACTGTACCAACTCCCATGATCCTTCCTTTATCGTTATCACCAAACGTTACGATCCCTCCTTTCTTATTTTCTAGGCTAAGGAATTTTGCTTTGTTGCCCATCATGTGCTTGGAGCAGCCTGAGTCCAAGTACCACACGTCCTCAGTTTCCCTAGCCTTCCTGCAAATCTAGAGAGAAGACGAGAGTAAAGATCCAGATACCCAAGAGGTACCACCCAAAGAGTAAGTGGATTTCTTAGGTACCCAAATTTGTTTTAATAATCATTGTTTTATTTTCCTGCAAGAGCTAGACGTGTGTCCAAACTTAAGACAATTAGCACACGAAATAAAGGGGGTTGAGACCCTTTTCTGAGTTTCTACGTTTCTCTTGCAAGATGATGTTTGGATGTTAGAAAAAGCAGAAAATTTCTTATCAGTTGAGCTACCGCCAACGTTAGTAGCTAGCGCTGGACGGTAGGGTTCACTTTTATATCCGACCCCAAATTTTGCAGAACCATAACATTGGTTTCCCAAAATCATATCCAGGGATTTTTGACCAATCCCAAATTTTTTATGGCAATGTTGAGGTCATGATTTTGTTTTTTAAGAAAAGTATTTTCTTGTACAATCAAAACACATTTATTTTCAAATCCCTTTTTATTATTTTCAATTTTTAGAAAAGGGGTTTTTAGTTTTCTCTCTAAGTCCCCCTTTTCTTTTGCAATAGTTTTGTTTTGTGCAAGGGCCTTAGAAAGAGAAACTTCAAGTTCTTTTGTCTTAAATAAAGAGTGCTCACACTCTTGACATGAAACCTTTCTCTTTTCAAGGGAAATCAATTTTTTTGTGAGCTTATGATTTTCTTTGATAATAGCTTCATTTTCACGATTTAATATAATATTATCTTTTATACTTTGATCATAGGATTTGCAAGTTAAAACAAATTCATCATAGAATTCTTCGAAAGTAGGAGGAATTACCTCAGTGTCGCTAAGAACACTGGTGTCGTCATCATTGCTTTTTACCATTAAACATAAGTTTGCTTCCTCCTCGCTACTTGACTCAGCCTCGTTTGACTCTTCAGAGGAAGAATCATCCCAAGTTGCGGCTTTCAGTACCTTCTTCTTCTCTTTTGCTTTGTGTTGTTCTTTTTGCTCCTTTTGATATTTTGGGCACTGGCTCCAAATGTGCCCGGTCTTTCTGCAGTGGTAGCACCCTGGTGGTGGTCTTTCTTCTTCATCTTCGCTTCTTTTTTCTTTCCTTGATGAAAAGGAAGATCCCTTTCATCGAGTATCCTTTTGGAAGTATTTGCGGAATGTGTTCCTTCTTTCCGGATTCCTGATGAACTTCCTGAAGTTCTTCACCAGGAGACCTTCTTCATCTTCATCATCATCTTCGATGCTCTCCTTCTTTGACTTTAGCGCTAGCGCCTTTTTCTTTGGCTCTTTGTTGTATTCATCGTGTTGAATCTGGAGTTCTACCTCATGGGTTTTGAGATTCCCAATAAGGTTCTCGATCTGGAGTGTTCTTAAGTTGTGCGACTCCGAGATGGCTGTCCCCTTTGGATTGAATCTTGGCGGTAAGGAATGAAGAATTTTCCTCACCAAGTCCCCGTCTGAGTAGGTCTTTCCAAGTGCTTTTGAAGCATTGACGATCTTGGTGAAGCGGGTGTACATCGAGTTAATGTCCTCTTCGGTATCCATCCCGAATTTTTCATATTCAGTTTCCAGTTGGAATAGCTTTGCATCTTTCACCTGCGATGTACCTTCATGAGTTACTTCCAATTGATTCCAAATATCATAAGTAATTGTGCATGCAGAAATTCTATTAAACTCAGTCCTATTTAAAGCGCAATATAAAGCGTTCATTGCTTTAACATTATTTTTACACCTTAGTTTATCATTATCGTCCCATTTATCTTTTGGTTTTGCTAATATCGCCTCTCCCACTACAGTTGTAGGTGGAGAGTACCGAACTTCTACCATGTTCCATACTTCTACATCCATGGTCATAGGAAAACACATCATTCGATTTTTCCAGTAGTTAAAATCTAACCCAGTAAAGAGAGGCGGTCGACTAACCCCTTGACCCTCAGGAAAAGCGAGATCATGAGACGCCATTATTCCCGGTTGTTAAGCCGATTTGGAATAACCTGGATTTGATACCACTTGTTGGATCGGTAGGCGCCCTTAGAGGGGGGGGGGGGGGGTGAATAAGGGGTTTTCAAAACTTTAGTGATATTTTAAAAACTTTGTAATAATGCAAGATTAAGATAATAGAAAGTCAAGTAAAACAATTGAAATAAAGTAGAGACATGCTTTATTAATATCAAATAAGGTTTTACAAAAGTTGACTTCTATGACGCTAGAAATTGGTGGCGATGAATAGTAAACTCTTTTTGTTTTCTATCCCGACTCGCATCCCCACGAACCGGTGGCGCTAGCCTATCCTCCCCGTATTCGGCCTCAAGCCGCTCTAGCCAACCCTTCCCCGGATGTGGCCTCGAGCACCCCCTAGACCTAGCCTAGATCTAGTCGCCAACACGAGGCGAGTTCCCCCCAAGTCCTACCCAGACCTAGTCGCCAACACGAGGCGATTTCACTAACTGTTTACAAGAAGAATATGAAATGAAAATAAATAAAAACTCCCTTCTGAAGTCGGAGGCGAAGATCCGCTGTAGAATAAGCGTTGTAGAAGCAGACTTCGTTTGGATCCGACGTGATGAGATTCTCCTTCAGAAGTTTGCAGAACTTTGGTAGGACATCAACTTTTGTCCAAGATAGCCTCTGGAATTCTAGCACTCTATCTCTCCCTGATATCTCTCTGATGTGTGTTTGAAACGAGAGGAGTGGAGTCCTTTTTTATAGCCTCAGCGCTAGCGCCTGCGCTCGCGCTACCGCCGACGCTATCCCATATTAGGACACATTCTGCGCGGCAGAATCTTCAATCCGAGGAAACAATTCCCCCTTGCCAACTGTGTTCCTCGCTATCGCCTACGCTATCGGATATCGCCTGGCGCTATCTCCTTCTATAAGTTCTCCCGGCAATTTTGCTTCGAGCCAATATTTCGTCGAACAGGAATTCGTCGACCGTTGCTAAGAGTTCGTCGAACGGCAGCTAGCGCTTGCGCTAGTACTAACGCCAGCGCTAGTAGATGTATTGAATTTGTTGGCTCAACTTTGGGGGCAAATTTCTTATGTAATCCTTGAGTCATGTGGACTTTGTTATCCTGCACACTTAAACACACAAGATCAAATACACATGGGATTTGTTATTCTCAAACCTAGGAGATGCGGAAGACCATGTTCCAACATGTTCCCCCCTACTTAAGTGCTCCCCCTTAGTGTATGCATCCACATACTAGATTTATGCTCCCCCTTAATCTAGTGAATCCTACTCCTTTAATCATTATGATTTATAATTTTATTCTCCCCCTTTTATTATTAGCAAAAGTGGGTGGAGTAGAAACAAAACTAGAAAAGAGACGACAAAAGTTAGGACATAACCAAGAGAGGATTAAGAGTTTTGTTTAAACATAAGGTAAGTAGTGATCGAGCAAAGGGAGAGAGTAGCACATCGGAAAAAGATATGATAAGCGTGAAAGAACAACATTCCATTTTTTTGTGTTTTACCAAATGAATTATACCACTTGCTTCTTAAAGTGAATTTTTTTTAAGAAACTTGTTGGAAGAAATGCAATATAGTTTGACAAGCACAAGTGAAGAAAAACCTTATAAGTAAGCATGATAAACCATGGTAAAAGAAATACATGATCAAAATAGAAATGCGAAAAATAAAAACAAATTAATTAAGAGTAGTATTTTTGTTATAGTTTGACCATTCCAACAATATGTCTAGACTCTTCACATTTGAGCATTTAGCTTTGAAAATTTTCATAACAAGTAGGCAAGCATGATTTAACATATTCAAAAAGATAATAGCTACAATGTAACCAATTTGTATATCAAGTAAAGAAAATATTGTAGAAATCATGCATTGCAATCTAGTGCTTTTACTTCATTTTTTAGAGAATTATGTAATTTTGCATTAGGATCCCCAATTCTCATGAGTAGAAGCTTTATGAAAAACATTTGTTGGGAATCTTGCCCACATGATTCCTGATTTGAAGACGTCACCAAGTCAAGAAAACTTCACTTTGTATTTGATCACTTCTCTAGCTTATAAATTCAGGAAGTACGCAGAACGCTGTTCGTCGAACGCAGAAGGGAGTTCGTCGAACGCAGAATACTGTTCGTCGAACGCAGAAGGGAGTTCGTCGAACACAGAATGCTATTCGTCGAATGCTAAGACTTGGTGAGTTCGTTGAACGCTGAGACTTGGCGAGTTCATCGAACGAAGAATAAAGTTCATCGAACACAGAGACGGGACAGAAGAATGAAGGTCGTCGAACGCTGAGACTTGGCGAGTTCGTCGAATGAAGAATGCAGTTTGTCGAACGCAGAGAAGACACGGTATCATCGACTTCACCCAAGTGGGCTTGTCGTCGAGAAGATGAAGAAGCCTTGTCGTTGAAATGACAAAGAGAAGATCAGTGTCAAAGAGATCGTCGATAAAGAACTGTATCGTCAAGAAAGTCAAAGAAGAACAGACATCGTCGTAAAGAAGGCATGTCGTCGATAAGACTGAAGAAGGACAGCTGGAGACAAGCAGTTGCTAAAGTATGATCTGTCGACATGTTATCGCTCATGTCGTCGAGAGAACAATGTGATTACGATGACAGTCTACAAGAAAGAAGATTACGACGACACAGTCAGAGACTGCATATCGTCGTATATGCAGAAGCACCAGAATGTCTCGTATCGTCGAGATACCTGCATCAGAGGCTGAAGCAAGAAGAATTGAAAGTCTACCTAAGTTCAAGGCATCGACAAAGTCCTGTCGTCGAGATATTGTCCATGTCATAGTAACAATGGAAATATCGTCGAGACAGATTCAAAAGTTGTGGATGCGCTGTCAACATTTAATGCCTCCGCCTGATTGTCCAATCAGCGCGTGCTCTTAAGGAAAGGAGCGTCTGACACTTAAGGGACTTTTTCAGAAGACCGTTGGGAGCCTTGCAGTCTTATAAAAGAGATAAGAGGTTGCCCTAATGTAGAATCGATCGATCAATCAGAAAGTACTTGCGCATACATCGAATAGAACAGTAAAAGCGGCGCAAGAAAGAAAGAGAAAAGAAAGAAGCAGTCATCTCCATCGACTGATAAGAAGCCAATCCTCACCAGGCTAAGAAAAGATTGAAGAAGAACTGTGCGCTCAAGATCTGAATCAGAAACATCTTCTTCAACCTTAAGGAGCCGATCTTCATCAGGCTAAAGTTGCCGATCTTCATCCGGCAGAAGAAACAGTCTTTCATCACTGTAATTTCTTGTAAGTCTTGCAAGCCTATGTGTCTAGCTTGAAGGCTGGAGAGCTGTGAGGCTTGAGGGCCAGGGCAGTGGACTTGCGGGTCCGACATCATCTAGCTTGAGGGCTGGAGAGCTGTGAGGCTTGAGGGCCAGGGCATTGGACTTGTGGGTCCGATCTTGTCGAGCTTGAGGGCTCGGGCGTAGTAGGGGCTTGCGGGCCTAGGTGTAGGCACAGGACTTGCGGATCTGTGTTGTGTATGGATTGAGGGCCTGAGTGTCGAGCTTGCGGGCTCGAGTGCAGTAGGGGCTTGCGGGCCTAGGATGTAGGACTTGCGGGTCCGTGGTGTAAGGCTTGATGGCCTGAAGTTTTTGGCGGAGTTTGCCGATCCTAGCACACTGCTGGGTAAGCGCAGAGGGACAGAGGACTACTCAAGACACCTGGTCTTGAGGAACCTCTATAGATCTTGTGTCGTCTGGTGTGTTTTATCTGTGCGATATTTTTGTGCTGTGCTTGAATATTTGAAACTCGCGCAAATAGTTTGAAAAGAACCCAGATCACCTAACACCCCCCTCTAGGTGAACATTCCATTACTAACAAGTGGTATCAGAGGGAGGTTTATCAAAAGAAGACTTAACCGTCTGATCTAGATCATGGAACGACTCACCATGGCTGGTGGAGATCAGAATCGGGAGATGAGATCCATGAAACTTCCAATCTGCACAAAGGAGAACTTTTCTATCTGGAAGGAAAGGGTTAGGCTATTCATGGAAGCGGCTGATCCAAGAATCTATCTGACAATCCAATAGGGTCCCTTTATCCCAACAACTGCTTCCACCATTGATCCAATAAAGAAGGTGGTAAAGAAATATGAGGACATTGTTGGAGCTTGCGTTACGCATCTCTTGGTTTGAGAATAACAAATACCATAATATATTTGATCTAGTCTTTTGTGTGTTTATAGTGTCCAGGTTGTACAGGTTGAATGAGGAGACAAGTCCTCATTCATGGGAATGATCCAAGAGTGTGTACACTTTCGAAAAAGCAAAAGGATGAGTTTTGTGTGCTGATCTTAAAATGGCCATAACTTTCAATCCAGGAAGAGTTACGCAACGTTCCACCCCATTTCGGAGATGAGAACGACTCCATCTACAGTCTGGAGAAGTTTCGGATGGCAAAAATGAAGAGAAGATATCGGATTCCGACATCTAGATGTTGGAATCCGACAGTGAAAATGACGTCAGAATGAAAACGGGCATGTTCCGCACGATTTGCACGAAGAACAGTTATATCCACTGTCGGAATTCCGACATCGATGTCGTCGACGACAGCTCCACGACCATCAAATCTTGTAGAAACGTCGCATTCATGGGATACGTGGTAGCTGGAGGAGATAACGTCGGCGGATGACATCTAGATGTAGTCGACGACATCGACAAATTATATATTGACTCATTTTTCATGGAGGAGAAGTTACACACAATTCTGGGGTACCTATACCGAAGTGCATTCCGTCCAGAGAGGTCCAGAACTCCAAAAACTCCCATTTTGGCAAGAACGTTCAAGAGCGAAGAAGAGACGGTCTGTGCGCAGTATCTCAGGCAATCTTTGCAAGGATTCGACGTCGTCTTCAGAGCTTCATATTTAGGGAGTTCTCATATCTTAATCTCTATTTTGTAATTTATTTTATTATCTTGTAATCCGTAGAGGAAATCGTCGCCTTGTTCGTGGCGTCTAAGTCCGTGTGTGGCTTAGGAGGAAATCGCTGCCTTGCGCATGGCGTCTAGGTCCTTGTGAGGCTAAGGAGTAAATCGCCGCCTTGTGTGCAGCGTCTAGATTGTGGAGAGATCTAGGGGGAGGCTAGTAGTAAGATCTAGGAAGACATACGCTATAGCCGGTCGGTCCTTGGTTGAAGAACCGATAAATTAAAAAGAAGTTTATTTTTATCATAGCCTTGATCTTAAGCTTTATTAAGATAAATAGATCTTTGTATTCATCACTTGTGAAAATAAAATTTGTTTTCCAATTTTCTCGTGATTTTCTAAGTGATTATTTTGGTTGTGTAAAAATCTACTTGTTTATCATTGCGAAATTATCTTAATATTTTAGAAAAATTTCAAAGTAAATATTAGCCCTTATTCACTCCCCTCTAAGGGCGCCGCAAGATCCAACACTTGGTATCAGAGCAGGTTATTCCAGTACGGCTTCACAACCGGGAATAATGGCGCTTCATGATCTCGCATCTTCTAGAGGGGAAATTTTTTATGAAAATGAAAAATCATTATCACCACCATTATTTATGGGTGAAAATTATAATGGGTGGAAAACTCTTATGGAAAAATTTCTTAAATCTTTGGATATTGAAGTTTGGAAAATTACTATTAAAATTCCCCCAAGTATTCTGATATAGAAATTTCGTGTTTTGAAATTAAGCGAAGGTTTGAAGATTTTCTCCAAAACTATATCCGATTAAGGCAAGCGTACCTTATCGTCTATAGTATAGGATATTTAGGAATATCAAGGTCGTATTCCATGGGGCGCATTGATTACTTCTACTTCGAGGAAAATCACCATTATCTTATCGAATGATTTTTTGGAGGTTGTTTTACTTAACTAAAAAAAAGACAAATTGCAAGCTAAATGAGAAGATTAAACATTGCATGAAAGGAGAGAAAAATTAACATTACATGAAAAAGAAATTACTAAGGAGAAAGAGAACATGAAAGAGAGCAAACTTAATTTTATCGAAAAACAAAACTATTACAAGCTTAAAGAGAGATTACAAAGCTAGGAAATTAAGGTGGCAAGCTTTAATTAACTAGTGCATGAAAGAACTAAAAACTAGTACAATGCATGAAAAGAGAACATGAAAGCTTAAGGAAAAACATGAACATGAACATGAAAAGCTCACTTACAGCTCTAGCAGCACCTCCCTCATTCCAAAATTCTGAACTCTGGACTCAAGGAGAGCCTCTGAATTTATAGGCAAAAAATTCAGGTTACACGCCCTCGGTCACGGGCGTGACCTAGGGCGTGTAAACATTACTGACATCAGATCTGACAGTGGCGTAGACTTTGCGTGATGGCGGGAGACATTCGGACATTACACGCCCGTGTAACTTTGGTCATGAGCATGACTTTGGGAGGCTTCATTAAATGCAGCGTGGGATGGAATTCGGCGCGGCAGAGCAGGGATCACGCGGGAAAGTCACGGGCGTGACATTTTGGGTCACGGGCGTGTACCTGGGCGTGTACCTGGGATAGAATTCGGCGTGGCAGAGCGCGTTCGTCGAACTCAGCTCAGATTTCATCAAACGCAGGGACGGAGAGCGTTCGTCGAACGGAGCTCAGATTTCGTCGAACGCAGCGGCAGAGAACTTTCGTCGAACGCAACTCCAGAGATCTTTAGTCGAACGCAGCTCCAATTTCGTCCAACGCAGCGACAGAGAACTATCGTCGAACGCAGCTTCAATTTCGTCGAACGCAGATCTTTTGGTTACACGCCCTTGGTCACGGGCATGACTGAGGGCGTGACTTGTGATTTTCTCCAATTTTCCCCAAAATTCTGCAAAAATAAAAGTAAACTATATTTAGAACAGAAATTATAAAAGAAGTGATTTTAAACTAAAATATAACTAATATTTGCAATTTTACATTAAAACTAAACTAAATACTATAAAAGAATCGGGGAGTTTATAAGTTTCTCTTTGATAAGTTGAAAGGCTAAATGACATTCATCGTTAAAAAGAAAAGATGATTCTTTCTCGAGAAGATGGGTTAACGGCTTTGTGATTTTGGACAAATTTTGTATAAAGCGCCGATAGAACCCCGCGTGGCTTAAGAAACTTCTAATATCTTTTACGTTTATTGGAGGCAGGAGTTTTTTAATTTCTTCGATCTTGGCCCTATCGACCTCGATCCCCTTGCCCGAAATTTTATGGCCAAGGACTACTCCTTCTTTGACCATAAAATGGCATTTCTCCCAATTAAGCGCTAAATTCGTTTCCTCACGTCGCTGCAACACGCGCTCGAGATTTTTTAAACAGTTTTTAAATGATTTTCCGTACATGGAGAAGTCGTCCATAAACACTTCCATCACCTCCTTTACTAACTCGTCAAATATTCCCAGCATACATCTTTGGAATGTAGCTGGCGCGTTACAAAGACCGAATGGCATCCTTCAATAAGCGAAGGTGCCAAAGGGACAAGTGAAAGTGGTTTTCTCTTGGTCGTCGGGCGAAATCGGGATTTGGAAATATCCCGACAAACCATCGAGAAAACAGTAGTAGGAGTGACCCGAAAGGCGCTCTAAAATTTGGTCGATAAATGGTAGAGGGAAGTGATCCTTACGGGTGGCATCATTTAGTTTTCGATAGTCGATGCACATCCGCTAACCCGTAACAGTACGAGTTGGGATCAATTCATTATTATCGTTTGCAACTACCGTGACGCCACCTTTCTTCGGCATGACTTGTACTGGGCTAACCCAAGTACTATCTGATATCAGGTAGATGATTCCCACGTCCAGAAGTTTCATAACTTCGTCCTTAACGACTTCTTTCATGTTCGGGTTTAGTCGTCGTTGAGGATGGACCGAGTTGCGGGAATTTTCTTCGAGAAAGATTTTATGAGTGCAGAAAGAAGGGCTTATACCCTTAATATCCAATAATTGCCACACAATTGCGTGGCGGTGCTTTCTTAAGACTGTAGTCAACTCAGAAATTTCTGAGTTTTTAAGATCGGATGAAACGATGACGGGTAGTTTAGACTCTTTTTCTAAAAACAAATATTGGAGGTGAGGGGGGAGTTGCTTTAACTCTAATTCGGGTGGTTCTTCATAAGAAGTTTTAATTTTCAATTTTTCTAGAAATAACGGTTCGGGTGGTGTGGGGTGAGAAACTTCTTCTTCAACAAAAAAGAGCTCTATGGGCTCGGAATCACTACTTGCCGATGAAACTAACTCAAGGGATGAATCGAACTCACAACACTCTTCCAAGTAAAAACACGAATCGTCGTTTTCTAATGTGTTCCGCATCGAGGAATTTATGCCGAAAGTAACTTCATCGTCTCCAACCCGTAGGAGGAGCTTTCGGTTACTTACGTCTATAATAGCGCAGGAGGTGGCAAGGAAGGGGCGGCCGAGTATGAGGGGTACTTCGACATCCTCTTCAATGTCAAGAATGACAAAATCCACTGGGAAGATGAATTTGTCAACCTTGACGAGCACGTCCTCCACTATTCCTATCAGATATTTTAAAGAACGATCCGCTAATTGAATACTCATTCGAGTGGGCCTTGGATTTCCTAGACCTAGATTTTTGAACAATGAAAACAGCATAAGGTTGATGCTTGCTCCAAGATCCGCTAAGGCGTGTTTTACTAATGAATTGCCAAATAGACATGGGATGGAAAACCGTCCCGGGTCATTTGCTTTTTTAGGCAATTTGTTGAGTACAACCGCGGAGCATTCTGCGTTTAAAGAAATATGCGAAATATCTTCTAACTTTTTCTTATTGGAGAGCAACTCCTTAAGATATTTTGCATATTTAGGCATTTGAGAGATAGCCTCGCAGAAAGGTACATTAATATGGATTTGTTTTAAAACATCTAAATTTTTTTTATAATTTTTTTCGGCGCACTCATTTTTAAATTTAGATGGATACGGAATATTAGAAGTAGGAGCGCGCGGATTTAAAATAGAAGCGTGCGGAGCTGAAAGTGAAGCGTGCGGAGCTAAAAGAGAAGCGTGCAGAGCTAAAAGAGAAGCGTGCGGAGCTACCGTAGCGGGAAAATTCGAAGATAAATTAAAAGTAGGAGGAGAGGAAATTACCATGGGTTCGTCCTGTTTTGAAACCACCTCCTTCCCGCTTCGGAGTGTAATCGCGTGCGCGCTCTCCTTTGGATTTTGCTCTGTATTCCCCAGTAGTGCTCCTTATTGACGCTCAAAAATCATCTTTGCGAGCTGGCCCACTTAATTCTCTAAATTTTTGATCGATCCGGTAAGGTTCCGTATGTTCGTTTCATTTGTAGCAACATATTTTGCAAAAACCTCTTCAAGCGGAGAGAGTTTTTGCTGTTGCGGTGGAAAACGGGTGGATTAAAATTTTGAGAAATCAAATTTGGAGGCGGAGTTAAGTTAATAAGTTGATTAGGGGGAGGTTGATTTAGATTCATAGGACGCTGAGCATTTCCTTGGTTGCTCCACAAGAAATTCGGATGATTCCTATAACCCGCATTGTATCTGTTGGGAGTGAGGGAGGTGCTGAGAGCGGTGTTGTTATACGGAGCGGTGTTGGGTTATAGGAAGGCCGAGGCGGATTTCCCATGTAGTCAACATGTTCTTCAATTAAAACGTTATTAGCCCAAGGAGGAGTGGCGGAGGAAGCAGACATCTCCGCCACTTGCTTTGTAAAGCGCTCAACTTGTAAAGCCAAATTTTGCGTTTGCGTCTATTTCAAAAATTCCGGCCGGCTTATTAGGCCGCGCTCGGGGCATGTTCCATTGGTACGCATTTGTGGCCATCTCTTCGAAAAGATCTTGAGTGGCGACCGGGGTTTTGTTCTTTAACGTCCCTCCGGCGGCTGCATCAATCATTTGTCTCGTTGAGAGATTTAAGCCATTATAAAATATTTGCACTTGTTGCCAAGTGGCAAGTGCGTGGTGAGGGCATCGATGTAAAAGCTCCTTGAAGCGCTCCCATGTGTCATAGAGAGTCTCCGAGTCGATTTGCATGAACGACGCAATATCCGTGCGCAATTTAGCGGTCTTTGAAAACGGGAAATATTTATTGAGAAATTTTTCCGCCATTTCGGCCCATGTAGTGATGGATCCCCTAGGTAGGGAGCCCAACTACTGCTTGGCCTTAGATCGCAAAGAAAAAGGAAAAAGACGCAATCGAATGGCATCATCGGTGACACCATTGGTCTTAAAAGTGTCACAAATTTCAAGAAAATAAGAAATATGCGAATTTGGATCTTCGTCCGGTTGACCATCGAAGGTCACTGATTGTTGCACCATTTGTATGATGCTGGACTTGATCTCAAAATTATTGTTCGCCACCGTGGGGCGAACAATACTTGACTGTGTGCCATCCAAATTCGGCCGCGCATAATAGGACATGGTCCGTTGCGCGTCCTCATCAGGATTTGGCTCGTTAAGATTAGGAGGATTAAGATTATGATCCATATTCACTGTGTTAGTGTCCCCGATCGACTCTTCGAATCCTACTTGATTTTCCTGATCACGAGAATGGCGGTGCCTCAAAAAGGTTCGCTCGATCTCTGGATCAAAAGGAATAATCGAAGCGCTACCTCAGGTCATACAGTAAAAGGAGAAGAAAGGAAAAACTATTTTTTTTTTGAAATTTAGAAAAAGCAAAATAAAATAAAAAGAAGCATGATAAAATTATTAGCTATTCTCTTTTCAAAATATCTATGCAAGGTCCCGGCAACGGCGCCAAAAACTTGATATAGAAATTTTGTGTTTTGAAATTATGTGAAGGTTTGAAGATTTTCTCCAAAACTATATCCGATTAAGGCAAGTGTATCTTATCGTCTATAGTATATGATATTTAGGAATATCAAGGTCGTATTCCACGGGGCGCGTTGATTACTTCTACTTCGAGGAAAATCACCATTATCTTATCGAATGATTTTTTGGAGGTTGTTTTACTTATCTAAAAAAAGACAAATTGCAAGCTAAATGAGAAGATTAAACATTGCATGAAAGGAGAGAAAAATTAACATTACATGAAAAAGAAATTACTAAGGAGAAAGAGATCATGAAATACATCAAACTTAATTTTATTGAAAACCACAACTATTACAAGCTTAAAGAGAGATTACAAAGCTAAGAAATTAAGGTTGCAAGCTTTAATTAACTAGTGCATGAAAGAACTAAAAACTAGTACAATGCATGAAAAAGAGAACATGAAAGCTTAAGGAAAAACATGAACATGAACATGAAAAGCTCACTAACAGCTCTAGCAGCACCTCCCTCACTCCAAAATTCTGAACTCTGGACTCAAGGAGAGCCTCTGAATTTATAGGAAAAAAATTCAGGTTACACGCCCTCGGTCACGGGCGTGACCTAGGGCGTGTAAACATTATTGACATCAGATCTGACAGTGGCGTGGACTTTGCGTGACGGCGGGAGACATTCGGACATTACACGCCCATGTAACTTTGGTCACGGGCGTGACTTTGGGCGGCTTCATTAAATGCAGCATGGGCTGGAATTCGGCGCGGCAGAGCAGGGATCACGCGGGAAAGTCACGGGTGTGACATTTCGGGTCACGGGCGTGTACCTGGGCGTGTACCTGGGATAGAATTCGGCGCGGTAGAGCGCGTTTGTCGAACTCAACTCAAATTTTGTCGAACGCAGGGACGGAGAGCGTTCGTCGAATGGAGCTCAGATTTCGTCGAACACAGCGGCAGAGAACTTTCGTCGAACGCAGCTTCAGAGATCTTTAGTCGAATGCAGCTCCAATTTCGTCGAACGCAGCGACAGAGAACTTTCGTCGAACGTAGCTCCAATTTCGTCGAACGCAGATCTTTAGGTTACACGCCCTTGGTCACGGGCGTGACTGAGGGTGTGACTTGTGATTTTCTCCAATTTTCCCCAAAATTCTGCAAAAATAAAAGTAAACTATATTTAGAACAGAAATTATAAAAGAAGTGATTTTAAACTAAAATATAAATAATATTTGCAATTTTAAATTAAAACTAAACTAAATACTATAATTAAAATACGCATAAATACTACTCATCATATTCTAAATAAAAATGAAATATTTTTAAATGCCAAATATATGAATAGTCTATATTGTGTTCTAGATCAAAATATTTTCAAGCTTATTTATACGCTTCCTACTGCTTTTGAAGTTTGCAAATTTCTTGAGAATACTTATAGTCGTCCTTCCACAGATGGTAAAAAAGAGCAATTCTTTTTGGATTCAAGCGAAGAATTCGATGAGGACTCATGCTTGGAGGAAGATCTATCTAAGAGAGAAGAATGCAACGTCACAATATTGGACTCAAATGATGGCAACACATCAAGCAAAAGAGAAAGTGAAAACTCAACTATGGAAGAGGAATGCGAAGAAAATGTCAAAGGAACATTTGGTTCAAATCTTGCCTCATCCCATAGCAAGGTAAGAAAATCAAAACATTCTTTTTTTGTATCAAATTCTACTTCTACATTTCGTATGCTTGAAATTGCTAAACGTAAAATTTTAAAGTTGAGAAATGCTAATTCCAAACTACATTTAGAAAATAAATCTTTAAAAGCAAATGCTAAAGTAGAATCTCATATTGATGTGTCAAATTCTCTTTTATGCTCTTTATGTGAAAATGTTAAACCTTGTTTTGATTATAATTATTTTAAAGAAGAACTCAAGGTTTTAGAAAAAGGACTTTTAATTTCAAAAGAGCATAATGAAAAATTGATAAAAGAAAATGATAATTTAAAGGATAAACTAGAATCATTAAAATTGTTTATTGAAAATTTTTCAAGTAATAAAAATTCTCTTAACTCTAGTTTATTAAGAAATCTAAATTTAAAAAGTTTTACTCCACATATTGAGTATGTATAAAAGGAAGAGTGAAAAATGATAAGCAACTTAATTGTAGTTTGAAAAACAATTTCAAAACTCATAAATCTGCAATGCTTTGTTTTTCAAATAACTATCATCATCTTTCACAAAATCATTTATCTCTCAAATTGAATGTTAACAAATTTCCTATCAATAATACGTTGAAAACTCACTGCAATTATAAGCCACAATTTCATGACCATGGAAATTTGAAACATATTCAACCAAGGTATGAATGGAGACCCAAAATTAAAAATGAAACACTAACTCCACCTGTAAGGGCTCATTCATCCTTGTCTCCCTATAAAACATCACTCAATATTTGGGTACCCAAAGGAACCATCACGCTTGGTCCCCTTTGGATACCTAAATCACTTATTCACTAGGATTCATTAAATTGCATGAAGTAGAAATAAATCAAAATGAAATTTTTAATATTCTACTTCATGATATGCTTAATTTCTTTTTCGTTTGTTTATTTTTATTGTTGAGCCAACACGCTAAGGTCACTTAGATATGTTATGCAATATGACTTTCACATTTTAAGACTAATGTTTAACAATTCAAATTGAATTAAATTGAATATAAAGTCATAAAGTTTTTCAAGTAATCTATCTTTTTTTTTTCTAAAGTTTTATCCTTTTTAAATCCAACACCTATACATGTCTTATTTTATCATTATAAATTGAATGATAAATTTGTTAAGTGATATTATCAAGACTAATGAAATTACTTTCAAAAATGGATTTAAATGGGCTTTTAGGGATCTTAGGCTAAAATATTAAATACACAACTTACTGTATATTTATCTAATTTCTTTATTGCATATAATTGACCCTATATTTAAAAATCATGTTCTAGAAAAATCGTAATTGAAAAATTACAAGACTGATGAATATGATTTCACACACTCCACCGTGATTTATTAATAACCTATGCTAAAATTCACTATTATCATATATCATAATTCATGATCTATCTATAATTATCATAAATCAACTATCTCTATCAACCTTAGGATTTATGAAATATATGATGGCTATTGGTATTAGAGTTTCATATCTTATTTTGTGTGTGTGATGTGCATCTCTATTGTATGCATATATCTCATTATATTTAGACCTAAAAATTAACTTGACATTAACAAGATGAAATCAAATAGAATTGCCTCTTCATTCTAGGTCTATAAATTTTCAAAACTCTATAATTGATTACATGCAAACCAATTATATATATTTAACATATTTTGCATAACATCCAAATTCATTATCCTAGCTGCACCTCTTGGTATATGCTCAATTTAGTGTCTATGCTAGGATTATCAATATAGTGGCATGCTAAAGGTAGAGAAATTTTGAGCTTTAAAATTCATGAGTACAATGTGGTTTCAAAATCAACTATATGTTCTAAAACTAAAACAAACTCATGTTTTATGAATCAATCCTTAGACTAAAACGCTTAGTATATCCATAATCATTAACCCATGACTTGTGTCTTACAATAGCGAGGGCGTAGGATTGTGTGCATTAGAGACCTAACCTCTAAGTCATGTCTTGTCCTTAATCGGGGAGGGTTCCAGTAGGGCCTTGCGAGGCACTGGGGGGAAAGAGTGCTAGGTTGAGTGTCGTCTTTTGTATGCATATGGGATTAACACCCCAATATACGGCATGTGTGCAACTCCTCATGCCCATCCGTCACTTAGTACGGGGCTAGAGTGTAGTCATGTAGTTAAGGTATCTTGATCTTAGATATACTAATATTATATTCATTGCATGAACATCATCTCACTCTTTATACTTAAATCATGCATATTATTTTTGTTCTATCTTTGCATCTTGTGTTTGCATATTTTATTATTTTGAGCTTTACTGATAAAACACAAGTATTTGAAAAAGCATCGAAAACATGCTTAAAAGAGCCTTCAAATCATCTCTAAAAAGTCTGAAATTTCAACTGAAGGAAGGCCTCTTTATAATACAAATGAATTTTGAAAAACATTTTTCTAACGCCTGGCGTTAGCCCCTTTGCTATAAAATTTTTTCTTTTTGGAAAAATTTCTGTTTTGTTTATGCATTATTTTGGGTTTATTTCTCTAGCATAGAATATCATTTACTGATAGGGCTAAAAAGACTTCTATGTTTTCCAGAAAATATTTAAATTTTAATATTTTAAAACAAATACAAAATTACAAAACAATTTCAAAGAACAAAAATATGTTTTTCTCTTTATGTGTGATTATTGTTTTGTACTTATATAAAAATTAAAAAATATTTAAATATTGATTGTTATTCATTGACATTGTCAAGGATGATTAATTATATCAATTAAAGATTAAATACAATGTTTAATTTAACTTTCAAGTTTCTTAAAAAACATTGTTTTGTATTTATCATGCCTTGAAAGTTATCTTGTTATGTGCAATGAAATTGATTGTAGATAAACATGTGTAGAAACGCTTAGCATGCCTCTAAGTATGAGTAATGTATTATGTTTGATAATGATTTATTCACTCACTTATTTTTGATAATCTACATGTGTTTACAATCTTATACTTGCATGATTGTGTAGTGTAATAACATAAATAATTTAAATGCATAAATAGATTACCTACACAACATTGAATTGGTTATTACAATTCTTTGTCTTTCATGCACTTATTCTTTAGAGAAATGTGGTTGAAAATGCGATGTTTGCAAAACAAGTGAATTCGGAGTCCTTAGTCACTAAACTAAAAAACAAATAATAAATGATAAGGAAAACTCCACCAAGCACTACTCACCCTCCTGATAAGTCTTAATGAGCATTGTGAGGTTGGGCACCTTGGCTAAGAATTATAAAGTGTCTTGTAGCAAACAATTTATACACCACTTCTCTTAGTACACCAGGATCACCAAAAATGAAAATAAAGCTAAACAGTATAAAAGTGATCCTCAAGCACTACTTTGCACCCTGATAAGTCTTACTAAGCATTGTGTGTGCAAAGCACCTTGGTAGTTGTACTCTTTATTCATGTGCATTGAAATATTGTGGAAGTAATAGTATTTGTGTATTTTAATGTTGTGTTAATTCATTATATATATCATGTGTTTTTGATTGATTCACTTGTATACTTTATCAAAACACTATTTTGTACATATTATTGTCTTTCATAAAACTTCTACTCATGAGAATTGGATCCTAATGCTCATCTACACTATTCTCTACAAACTTAAGTAAATGCACTAGATAACAAAGCATGACCGCTACAATGTTTATGTTTACTTGAAATGCAAATTCTATTACATTGTAGTTTTTGTATCTTTTCTTGATATTATAAAATCATGCTTGAACATTTATCCTAATGGAATAGCATCTCTTGAATCTTTAACTCAAATATCAACTTTTCAAATTTAAAACTCTATATCCTTTAAATGATTTTATCTTCTAAAAATGATGTTTATGTTTAAGAGTGTTTAATATATTCTTCCGCTAAGCTTACTACTTATGCTCTTTCATGATTTTTTTTTCCAACAAGTGGTATCTTAAAATAAGAATGCTTACCTTATCATTTCAGCTATGTTGCTTACTACTTTATGTTCCATCATGCTTATATTTTTCTCAATAAGGAGTATTTAATAAGCTTTATATTGCATCCTATTTTTCTTCTCAACATAAATCATTTAAATTTTTATTGCATAATATCACCTAAACCATCTATTGATACTACCAAAAGGGGAGATTAAATTGCAAAAATCTATCATTTATGGGAAGTACATTAAAAATTCATAAGAAGTATTTATGTAGGGGGAGTAATCATATATGAGGTGCATTCTTTATCCCGTGCTCGATCATGACAATCCTTCAATAAGTGATCCCTAACCACTTAGTAGATATACACTCATACCTACCCGCTTTTGCTAATAACAAAGGGGGAGAAGAAATTGAGAAATCTAGTAAAATAGATATGGGGAGTAGTTTATAAGAGAACACTTATGTAGGGGGAGGACATGATATAGAAAGAGTATGCATTATCGCTTTCAATTCAATCACGCTCTTAATATGTTATTCATGCATATCTTATTACCGCACTTATCTATAAACACAAATTGTCTTAATCCCACTAATTTCTCATACGGGTATTTGTTATTATCAAAAGGGGGAGATTGTTGGAGCTTGCGTTACGCATCTCTTGGTTTGAGAATAACAAATACCATGATATATTTGATCTAGTCTTTTGTGTGTTTATAGTGTCCAGGTTATACAGGTTGAATGAGGAGACAAGTCCTCGTTCATGGGAATGATCCAAGAGTGTGTACACTTTCGAAAAAGCAAAAGGATGAGTTTTGTGTGCTGATCTTAAAATGGCCATAACTTTCAATCCAGGAAGAGTTACGGAACGTTCCACCCCATTTCGGAGATGAGAACGACTCCATCTACAGTCTGGAGAAGTTTTAGACGAAAAAAATGAAGAGGCAATATCGGATTCCGACATCTAGATGTCGGAATCCGACAGCAAAAATGACGTCAACATGACAACGGGCATGTTCCGCACGATTTGCACGAAGAACAATTATATCCACTGTCAGAATTCTGACCTCGATGTCGTCGACGACAGCTCCATGACCATCAAATCTCGTAGAAACGTCGCATTCATGGGACACGTGGCCGCTGGAGGAGATAACGTCGGCGGACGACAGCTAGATGTAGTCGATGACATTGACAAATTATATATTGACTCATTTTTCATGGAGGAGAAGTTACATACAATTCTGGAGTACCTATACCGAAGTGCATTCCGTCCAGAGAGCTCCAGAATTCTGAAAACTCCCATTTTGGCAAGAATGTTCAAGAGCGAAGAAGAGACGATCTGTGCGCAGTATCTCAGACAATCTTTGCAAGGATTCGACGTCGTCTTCAGAGCATCATATTTAGGGAGTTCTCTTATCTTAATCTCTATTTTGTAATTTATTTTATTATCTTGTAATCCGTAGAGGAAATCGACGCCTTGTGCGTGACATCTAAGTCCGTGTGTGGCTTAGGAGGAAATCGCCGCCTTGCGCATGTCGTCTAGGTCCTTGTGAAGCTTAAGAGTAAATCGCCACCTTGTGTGCAATGTCTAGATTGTGGAGAGATCTAGGGGGAGTCTAGTAGTAAGATCTAGGAAGAGATACGCTATAGCCGGCCGGTCCTTGGTTGAAGGACCGGTAAATTAAAAAGAAGTTTATTTTTATCATAGCCTTGATCTTAAGCTTTATTAAGATCAATAGTTCTTTGTATTCATCACTTGTGAAAATAAAATTTGATTTCCAATTTCCTCATGATTTTCTAAGTGATTATTTTGGTTGTGTAAAAATCTACTTGTTTATCATTGCAAAATTATCTTAATATTTTAGAAAAATTTCAAAGTAAATATTAGCCCTTATTCACCCCCCTCTAAGGGCGCCGCAAGATCCAACAGACATGACCAAGGATGAGCTAGCCTTGGAAGGTCTAGATAAGAGGGCACAAAATGTCATAGTAAGTGCCATAGATGATTCAACCCTCCAGAATCTGATTCACTGCAAAACGGCCAAGGAGATGTGGGACTCCTTGATCGTGTACATGGAGGGTACTGAAGAGGTTACAGATGATAGAAAATCCCTTCTCAATCAAGAGTATGAGGCCTTCAAGCAAGGCAAGAATGAAACAATCTCTAACTGTTATGAGAGATTTTTCAAGATAGTGAATGGATTGAGAAACTATGAAAGAGAGTTCACAAACTCAGATCTTAATGACAAGTTTCTTAGATCCCTCACAAAAGAATGGGACATCAAGATCTGTGCCATCAGAGAGATGGGTCAGCTGGGCATCATGGAGCCCAAAAATCTGTATGGGAAGTTGCTGTCTCATGAACTTCAACTTAACACCAGGAAGGCTGAAGAAGAAAGATCAAAGGTGAGCTCAAGAGACAGATCTGTGGCTCTAAAGGCCGAGAGCACCAGAAGATCCAAGGGAAAGATCTCTGCAACTCAGAGCAGATCTGAGAGCAGTGAGGAATCAGAAGCTAGCTCTTCAGATTCTAATGACACTAACAGAGAGGTGGCCCTTCTCTCAAAACAGTTCAGGAAGCTGATACACAGAAGGAGGAGGGACAATCACGGAAATTCATCTTCAAGTTCCAGAAGATCTGATTATCGTGACAGATCCAGAGCCCCCAGGGAGGAAAGGTACATGTCTAGCCCTGGTAAATATGATTTAAATAATACTGTTTGCTATTCCTGCAGCAAGACATGTCACATGGCTGATGACTGCCCCTCTAAGAAGAAGGAGTCAAGGAACCATGAAGAAAGAAGAAGCTCAAGGAGCAAGAGGAAACCAGAAAAAAGATTCATGGCAAAGAAGGTCAGAACACTGAGTGATTCTGACTCAAGTTCCTCTGGTACTGAGGAAGATGCACTCATTAGCTTGATGGCCATAGGTGAAGACAACCAGGATGACATCTCTCCTGGGAAGGTAACCAACAGAACTCCTCTATCTGACTCTGATTCTGAATGAGTAGCAGATTCTGTGCATGATGATGAGGGTGTGTCTGCTGCCAACAACACAGCCTCAAGATCCCAATATGATGTTGAATCTGAACTAATAAGACAATATAAAGCCCTATGGAAAGCTTTCAAAAGCTGTAAGAAACTCCTCAAAGTCTAGACCAAGGAGTTAGATTCCTTGAAGCCTGTTCAATCTGAGCTCCAGGAGACAACTGAGAAGTTGGCTGCTATGAGCAAAGAAGTGGACAAATTCAAGGAAGCCATAAGGCTTAAGAATGCTGAATTAGGACAGAAGAACAAGGTCATCAAGGACCTTGAGGAAATGTTGTTGGATGAGAAGAAACTTGTATCTAGCTTCTCAATGCCCAAAATTATTCTGCCTATCATTGACACCTTCTCTGGACAGTTCAGAGCTGGTATCGGTTTTAATCAGAAAATAGTTACAGGCAAAGATTATGAGGCTAGATCTTCCTATAAGAAGGTGCTGGTGTCAAGTCCTTCAGCCCACAAACCTGCAACAACAATAATCAAGGGTAGGGGAAAGGCCGTTCCTACAAAGCCTGTTCCCAAGAAGGTGAATCAAAATGTGGTGAGACCGATTCCACCCCAATCTCACACATCTAAGGTTCAACCAAGATCTGTTAGGCAAGAAGCATCCTCTTCTACTCATCAGCACTGCCACCCCACTCAGATAGTGAAGCAGAAGAGAAGATACAACAGACATGAATGCTGGTACTGTGGGAAAGTAGGCCACTTTGACTTGGACTGTTGGTTCAACCCAACAGGGCTCAATGCAAAGAGAGTGCAGAACCCTCAGAGGTTTATTATTCCTTTATATTACCCTAACAGAAACCAAGGACTCAATCCATATTGGGTACCTAAGGAGAAGTGATTTATTTTGCAGGTAGGTCCAAATGCCAACCAATCTCCAATTTGGTATTTGGACAATGGCTGCTCCAGGCACATGACTGGAGTCAGAAGTGTTGGATCTTACGGCACCCTTAGAGGGGGGGGGGGGGATGAATAAGGGAATAAAATTCTTTTTATAATTTTTGAGAAAATTTCTAAGTTGTTTTGATTAAATGATGACAAATTAGAAATAAATAATTTAGATTTAGAATTGAAAACTTAGAAACACAAAATAATAAAGATTATGCCAAATGATAGAAATCAAAGTAAACACAAATGAGACATGATTATATTATGTGAAAAAGTGTTTACATAAAATTTGATTTCTATAACGCTAGAAGTCGGAGGCGTACAAAAAATGATTTTCTTTTCCTTTTCTATACCGACTCGTATCCCCACGAACCGGTTGGCTTTAGCCAATCCTTCCCCGGATATGGCCTCAAGCTGCTCTAGCCAATCCTTCCCCGGATATGGCCTTGAGCACCCCCTAGATCTACTCCCCAAGACCTAGTCGCCAACTCACGTGGCGAATTCCCCCTAAGCCGCGCAAGGACCTAGTCGCCAAAAACAAGGCGATTTCACTACAACGGATACAATAAGTGTGGAATGAAAATAATAAATAACAAGCAAAACTCCCTCTTGAGATTTCTGGAGATGAGGATGAAGAATTGCTGAAGCACAAGCGAGGTCGAAGCGATCATTCTTCGAATGCAGCGTGATGGCTTCCTTCTCAAGAATTTCTTCTTTTGCTTTGAGTGGGAGATGACCTTTTGGCAGAGTAGCAGCACGAGAGTATGGGCACAAGTAGTCTCTCTGGAAGGTCTAACCAAAACGAGAGAGAACACTTCAATTTATAGACCTTGGAGCTAGCGCCTGCGGTAGTGGATAGCACTGGCGGTATCGTTCGTGTAGAGCGGTTGCGCAACCGTCGTCGGCGTGGCATTGGGCACGAACTGGAGATAGCGCCAGCGGTAGCGATAGCGCCTAGCGGTAGCGCTAAGGAAACCGCTGAGACGAGTCTAACCGCTGAGCTAGCGCCTGGCATTAGCGTTAGCGCTAGCATTAGCGCTGGCGGTAGCGCTAGCGCTGGCGGTAGCGCTCCTCCTTTCAAAAAGTTGTTCCAAGCTGCTTTCTACTAGTGGAGTATTGCACCTATAGTTCCTGCACACTATAAACACACTACAAGCAATATCAAATACAATATGGGATTTGTTATTCTCAAACAAAGGGATGTGACACACATGTCCAACAATCTCCCCCTTTTGATAATAACAAATCCTCTAAGCAAGAAATTAACAATAGTGTTTATAGATAAGATAAGCAAGATAAAAGTGCAACTATAGTAAATGATATGCATGATAATGTGCATACTCCCCCTATCTTAATGCTCCCCCTACATAAATGCAATTTATGTGTTACTCCCCCTAAATAATAGATTTCATGAATATATTCTCCCCTTAAACTTCTATATTTTTTTTCTATATAGATTTCTTCAATTTAAAATATCTCCCCCTTTTGGTATTATCAAAAGAAGGCGGGGTGAGGGTTTAAAGGAGGCATTAATATATCTTGATCGATCTTTTATAAATAATGATAAAGAGTTTAAGCATTGTATATAAGAGATTTCAAAAAAAAAAATAAGAGTTGTAAGCAAGCAGAAGATTATAGAAAACATCTTTAAGTAAGCATGAAGATCATAATTATAAATATGAGTTTAAGTTCAAAATGTAAAGATGTTGTAACCTTTTTGAAATCTCAAAGTTTTTTATAAAGATACCAAGCATGAAATGAACATATCAAAGAGAGATTATACTACAATGTTACTTAATTTTAAATTCAAGAAATACTAAAACATTGTAGAGATCATGCTAGGTTATCTAGTGCATTTTTACATAAAGAGTAGTATAGAATAAAGCATTAGAATCCAATACTCATGAGAAGAAGTGTTATGAAAGATAATGATGTGCACATAAGTGTATTTTGGGCAATGTTAACAATTGATTTAAATCATCAAAATACAATACATATGTAGAGTAAAGTGCACAATAAAACACAAGTAAATTACTTTCACACACTTTTAATGCACATAATTTTTAACAAAGTGGTGTAATAACCAAGGTTTGCACAAGTAACTTTACAATTCTTTCCAAGGTGCTCAACCTCACAATGCTTATGAAGACTTATCAGGAGGTTCAAGTAGTGCTTGGTGGAGTTATATTTATCTACATATATATTTTTTGTTCACATTTGTGAGACAACATTCTCCGAATACACTTGTTTTGCAAACCAAAATTTTAAACTAAACCACTTTTCTAAATTTCATAAGTGCAATTCAAATGTAGTGTAGGTAATAAACTTATGCAAGTTTTAATTCATTGTACAAAATACAATACACAAGCAAGCATTTTTAGATATAGACACACATGTTGATTACCAAAATAAGTGAGTGAAATGTATCATTATCAATCATAAAACATTTACTCATACTTAGAGGCATGCTATGCTTGGTTCTACACATTTTTCAATACAATTGATGCACTTTAAATAGATATATCAAAGCATGATAAGCAAAACAATGTTCATAGTAATTTGAAAGAATATGTTTTAACATTGTAAATAATTCTAAATAATAGAATTCATACATGCTTGATATTGGCAATAAAGATCATACAGTTTTTTTTTTGTTTTATCATCATTTTTTTAAATCAAAAACAGAAAAATCACAAAAACATATTTTTGTAAGTTTTGAATTTTGAATTTTTGTAGTTGATTTTTCATAATATAAATAAAACAAAAAATACCAAAAGTCAGAAACACAACAAATAAGTAGAAAATATAAACCAACATGTTTTTATGGATTTTTTGAAATTTTAAAAATCAGAAAAATCACACACTCATGCTAGCGCTGGCGCTAGCGCTAGCGCTGGAAACAGTACACGATTTTTCAAGAATTTTAAATTTTTGATTTTTGATATTGGTTAGGGGTCTTAAGAGTAGTCTTATGCAGAAGTTTAGTAATTTTCAGAGATGTCTTGATTGCTCAAATTGCATAAAACATTAGCATTTTATAAGTTTTTCATCCTAAGATGTCTAAGACTCCTAATTCCAACCTTAACATTTGAAACCTTGCATCGGGAAGAGGTTTAGTGAATATATCAGCAAGTTGAGAGTCCGTGCCAATGAAACTAATCTTTACATTTTCCTTTTTAATGTGATCTCTTATGAAATGATGACGCACATCTATATGTTTGGATCTAGAGTGGTGTACCGGATTATTTGTGAGATCAATGGCACTCTTGTTGTCACATTTTAATTGAATAAGTTTTAGATGAAAACCAAAATCCTCTAAAGTTTGGCTCATCCATAGAGCTTGTGCACAACAACTCCGTAATGCAATGTATTCGGCCTCCGTGGTGGAGAGTGCAACCGAATTTTGTTTCCTACTAGACCATGCAACTAATGAAGGTCCTAGAAAATGACAAGTACCACTAGTGTTTTTTCTATCAAGTGAACAACCGGCATAATCTGAATCGGAATAGCCATGCAATATAAATGAATCATTATGTGGGTACCATAGTCCTAATCTAGATGACCCAATGAGATATCTAAAAATTCGTTTTACCGCTTTTAAATGAGATTCTTTTGGATTGGCTTGAAATCGAGCACATAAGCATACGACAAACATAATATCGGGTCTAGTTGCACTAAGATAAAGTAGAGATCCTATCATACCTCTATATAAAGTTTGATCTATAGAAACTCCTGATTCTTCTTTTCCTAATTTTAGTGATGCACTCATGGTGTAGAAGCATGTTTAAGGTTTTCAAATCCAAAACGTTTAAGTATATCATGGACATATTTAGTTTGACATACAAAGATACCGTCAATTCTTTGTGATATTTGAAAACCAAGGAAATAAGAAAGTTCTCCTACAAGACTCATTTCAAACTCATTTTTCATCACTAAAATAACTTCTTTACACATCTCTTCATTAGTAGATCCAAAAATAATATCATCAACATATATTTGTAAAATAATTATATCATCATTATTGTGCTTAATGAAGAGAGTATTATCCGCACTTCCCATAATATAACCGTGCTTTAATAAAAATGATGTAAGTCTTTCATACCATGCACGGGGTGCTTGTTTTAAACCATAAAGCGCTTTTTCTAGTTTATAAACATGATTTGGAAATTTTTTATTAATAAAACTGGGGGGTTGTTCAACATAAACTTCTTCTTTAACAAATCCGTTTAGAAAAGCACTTTTCACATCCATTTGAAATAGTTTTATTCTTTTAAAGCTTGCAAATGCTAGAAAAATTCTTCTAGACTCCAATCTAGCAACAAGTGCAAAAGATTCATCAAAATCTATCCCCTCGATTTGAGAATATCCTTGTGCTACTAAGCGTGCTTTATTTCTAGATATTCTAGACTCACCATCTAATTTATTTTTAAAAATCCATTTTACACCTACAACCGGGTGATTAGATGGTCTTTCTACTAATTTCCAAACATTATGTCGCTCAAATTGTTCTAACTCTTCATTCATAGCCAAAAATCAAAATTCATCATTTAAAGCGGTTGTAATATTTTTTGGTTCAATTTCGGAAACAAAACAAATATTTGAAAAAGATTCATGAAGAGAAGAGCGAGTTCTTACCCCGATGGATGGTTCACCAATTATCAATTCCCGTGGATGATCCTTTGTAAATTTTAAGACGCTTGGAGGTACATATTCATCTTTCTTGGCCTCCTCCTCTTCTTCTTTGGAATGTTCTTCATCACCATGCTCCAAAGGAGGTAATAGATCATCCTCTTTACCTGCGGAAAGTCTTTCTATACAAGGAACAAGCTCATCAAATTTCACATTAATAGACTCTTCAACTTTTCTAGTTCTTTTATTAAAAACTCTATAAGCTTTACTAGTTGAAGAGTATCCAAGAAATGTTCCTTCATCACATTTTTCATCAAACTTTCCCAAGCTATCTTTTGTATTTAAGATAAAGCATTTACAACCAAAAACTTTGAAGTAAGACACATTAGGCTTCTTTTGAAAATAGAGTTCATATGGTGTGAGATTTAAAGATGGGCGAAGCATGATTCTATTTATAACATAACATGATGTGTTTACGGCTTCGGCCCAAAAGGTCTTGGGTAATTTATATTCACATAACATAGTGCGTGCTAGCTCTTGAAGTGTCCTATTCTTTCTTTCTACAACACCATTTTGTTGTGGTGTGCGTGGTGCGGAGAACTCATGTTTTATGCCTAACATATCACAATAAGAAGTAAATTTTTCATTTTCAAATTCTCCTCCATGATCCGAACGAATGCATTTAATTTTTAAATCGCTTTCATTTTGAATACGAGTACATAATTTTGAAAATTCACAAAACGCTTCGGATTTGGATGAGAGAAATATTGTCCAACAATATCTAGAAAAATCATCTATTAAAACATATGTATACAATCTACCACCAAGACTTGCAGTGCTAATGGGACCAAAGAGATCCATATGAATTAATTGCAAAGGTCTTGTAGTAGAAATAACATTTTTACTTTTGAAAGAGGTTCTAGTAATTTTACCTTTTTGACATGGTGAACAAAGTGAAGGTAAATTTCCATTTAATCTAGGCAATCCTCTAATTAAATCTCTTTTGGCAAGTTTTACAATAAGCTTTGTGCTAGCATGTCCTAGCCTTCTACGCCAAAGATCAAGTTCATCATTTTTGGTAATAAAACATTTTAAAGATGATTTTGAAAGATCATGAAATGAAACAATATAAACATTGCGAATTCTTGGTGCAGTTAGTAAAATATTGTTTGTAGTAGGATTAGATATTTTGCATAGATTAGTAGAAGATTCAAATAAAACATCTAATCCTTTATCACATAATTGGCTAATTAAAATAAGATTATGTTTTAGCCCTTTTACATAAAGAACATTTGATATAGTGAAGGATTCGTTACCAACTGTACCAATTCCCATGATTCTTCCTTTTCCGTTGTCGCCAAAAGTCACAATCCCTCCCTTCTTTCTTTCTAGGCTAAGGAACTTTGATTTATTGCCCGTCATGTGCTTGGAGCATCCTGAATCCAAGTACCACACGTCTTCATTGTCTTTAGCCTTCCTGCACATCTAGAAAGAAGATGAGAGTAAAGATCCGGATACCCAAGTGGAACCTCCCATAGAATAAGTGGAAGCCTTAGGTACCCAGATTTGCTTTAAAGTATTTTGTTTTACTTTCCTGCAAGAACTAATTGTGTGACCTAACCTATAACAGTTTGCACACAAAATAAAGGGGGGATTGAGACCCTTTTCTGTAAAATTTTCTTGCTGGAATAATTTTGATTTACAGGAGGAAAGCATTTTGAAAAAGAAATTTTATGTTTCTGGTATGAGGTGCTAGCGCTGGCGTTAGTGGCTAGCGCCGGGCGGTAGCTCTCACCTCGATATCCGAGCCCAAACTTTCCAGATCCATGGCACTGGTACCCAAGAATCATTTCCTGTGATTTTTGGCCTATTCCAAATTTTTTAATGGCCATGGTGAGATCATGAATTTGTGCTTTAAGTGAAGAATTTTCTTTCACAAGCATGACACACCTATTTTCAAAACCTTTCTTATTATTTTTGATTTGCAAAAGAGAGGCTTCTAATTTCCTTTCTAATTCCCCCTTCTCTTTTGTAAGAGTTTTGGCATGAGAGAGGGCTTTAGAAAGTGACTCTTCAATGTCTTTTGCCAATTTTGTGGAGTGATCACATTCTTGGCAAGAAACCTTTCTCTTTTCTAAAACAATTATCTTTTTGGAATGCTTTTGATTTTCTTTAATAAGGGATTCATTTTCACGATTTAATAAAATACTATCTTTCATATGTTTATCAAAAGCTTTGCAAGTTTCAAGAAATTCATTATACAATTCATCATAAGTGGGAGGAGTTACCTCAGTGTCACTAGGAACACTGGTGTCGTCGCCGTCATTTTCATGTCCCATGAGGCACATGTTTGCTTCCTCATCTTCTCTTGATGAAGACCCACTTGATTCTTCGGAGTAGGAGGAGGAAGAGTCATCCCATGTTCTAGCTTTTAGTACTTTCTTCTTCTCCTTCCCTTTGTGCCGTTTTTCTTTCTTCTCCTTCAAGAACTTTGGGCACTAGCTCCGAATGTGCCCGGTATTCCTACAATGATAGCATTCCAGTAGAGGTCTCTCTTCTTCATTGTCGCTCTCTTTTTCCTTCTTTGAAGATGACCCTTTACATTTTTCACCCTTTTGGAAATATTTTCGAAAGGTGTTTCTCCTTTCCGGATTGCGCATGAACTTTCGGTAGTTCTTTACCAAAAGACTCTCTTCATCTTCATCCTCATCCTCTTGGCACTCCTTCTTTGATTTTAATGCCAACGCCTTCTTCTTTGGCTCCTTGTTGTATTCATCATGTTGGATTTTGAGTTCTACCTCATGGGTTTTGAGATTCCCAATGAGGCTCTCAACTTGGAGCGTCCTTAAGTTGTGCGACACCGAAATAGCCGTCACCTTCGGGTTGAATTTTGGAGGAAGAGAACGAAGGATCTTACAGACCAAGTCGCCATTTGAGAAGGTCTTTCCAAGAGCTTTTGAGGCATTAACGATCTTGGTGAAGTGCGTGTACATACCATAAACATCTTCGCTTTCATCCATTCGGAATTTTTCATATTCTGACTCCAGTTGGAAAAGCTTGGAATCTTTAACCTGCGATGTACCTTCATGAGTTACTTCCAAATGATTCCAAATTTCATATGCAGTAGTACAAGCACAAATTCTATTAAATTCATTTCTATCTAACGCACAAAATAGAGCATTCATGGCTTTTGCGTTAATTTTACATTTGAGTTTATCCCGATCATCCCATTTATCTTTGGGTTTGTCTAAAGTTATCTCTCCAACTACAGATGTAGGAGGAGTGTATTCTTCTTCTACCATGTTCCAAACCTCAATATCTAGGGTCATTACAAAACAACGCGTCCTATTTTTCCAATAATTATAATCCGACCCAGTAAATAGTGAAGGTCTACTAATTCCCTGACCTTCGGAAAAAGCGAGATCATAAGACGCCATTATTCCTAGTTTTTAAACCATTTGGAATAACCTCCTCTGATACCACTTGTTGGATCTTACGGCGCCCTTAGAGGGGGGGGGGGGGGGGTGAATAAGGGAATAAAATTCTTTTTATAATTTTTGAGAAAATTACTATGTTGTTTTGATTAAATGATGACAAATTAGAAATAAATAATTTAGATTTAGAATTGAAAACTTAGAAACACAAAATAATAAAGATTACGCCAAATGATAGAAATCAAAGTAAACACAAATGAGACATGATTATATTATGTGAAAAAGTGTTTACATAAAATTTGATTTCTATAACGCTAGAAGTCGGAGGCGTACAAAAATGATTTTCTTTTCCTTTTCTATACCGACTCGTATCCCCACGAACCGGTTGGCTTTAGCCAATCCTTCCCCGGATATGGCCTCAAGCCGCTCTAGCCAATCCTTCCCCGGATATGGCCTTGAGAACCCCCTAGATCTAATCCCCAAGACCTAGTCGCCAACTCACGCGGCGAATTCCCCCTAAGCCGCGCAAGGACCTAGTCGCCAAAAACAAGGCGATTTCACTACAACGGATACAATATGTGTGGAATGAAAATAATAAATAACAAGCAAAACTCCCTCTTGAGATTTCTGGAGATGAGGATGAAGGATCGCTGAAGCACAAGCGAGGTCGAAGCGATCGTTCTTCGGATGCAGCGTGATGGCTTCCTTCTCCAGAATTTCTTCTTTTGCTTTGAGTGGGAGATGACCTTTTGGCAGAGTAGCAGCACGAGAGTATGGGCACAAGTAGTCTCTCTGGAAGGTCTAACCAAAACGAGAGAGAACACTTCAATTTATAGACCTTGGAGCTAGCGCCTGCGGTAGTGGATAGCGCCTGCGGTAGTGGATAGCGCCTGCGGTAGTGGATAGCGCCGACGGTATCATTCGTGTAGAGCGGTTGCGCAACCGTCGGCGGCGTGGCGCTGGGCACGAACTGGAGATAGCGCCAGCGGTAGCGATAGCACCTGGCGGTAGCGCTAAGAAAACAGCTGAGATGAGTCTAACCGCTGAGCTAGCGCCTGGCGTTAGCGTTAGCGCTGGCGGTAGCGCTCCTCCTTTCAAAAGTTGTTCCAAGCTGCTTTCTACCAGTGGAGTATTGCACCTATAGTTCCTTCACACTATAAACACACTACAAGCAATATCAAATACAATATGGGATTTGTTATTCTCAAACAAAGGGATGTGACACACATTCTCAATAAGAAGGTACTTGAAAGAGTTCATCCATGTGGAGAATGGACCAACAGTGATTTTTGGAGGTTCAGAAAAGGGAGTGACCAGGGGCTATGGCAACATCTCAAATGGGTTAGTTACAATCATAAGGGTTGCTTATGTGGAGGGATTGAAACACAATCTCATAAGCATAAGTCAACATTGTGACTTAGGCTTTGTTATTACCTTCCACAAGGACAAGTGTCTAATTAAGAAGTCCTTAGATTCCGAGGCTACCTTAACTGGCACTAGGAGTGGGAATATTTATTGTTTAAACTTTCTCAATACAAATTATTCCATACCCATATGTATTGTGGCTGATGATAAAGAGGCTCTCTGTGTACAATGGCACAAGAGACTTGCACACATAAACTATAAGACAATAATCAAGCCGTTCTTACAAGACCTAGTTAGAAATGGACCTGATATTAAGTGCATCAAAGATGGTCCATGTTGGAACCTTAGTTATGATTTGAGTTAGGATCCACCTTTAGTGTCTAAGTTTATATCATAACTCATATTATAACTAAGATTAAATCTCATTAAGAAAGAAGGCTGAAAAGAAACATATTTTAATAGGCAGAAAAGAATAGTATATATATATATAAGAAATATACAATAATATAAATAATATATATATATAATAAGAAATATACAATAATATAAATAATATATAATATAATAAGAAATATACAAAAAAATATATATAAAATACTAAGAAATATATATATATATATTAATAGGCAGAAATTAAGAGAAAGAATAAAAAATACATATATTTTCTGCGTTCGACGAACGACCATCTACATTCGACGAACGACGCTCTGCGGTCGACGAAAAGTATTCATTCTGCGCTCAATGAAATCCAGCGGTTCAGCGGTCGACGAACAAATTATCTCAACGGTCGACGAACAGACGCCGTCTCAGCGGTCGACGAAATCCTGTCTTCGACGAACTCAAGTCTACGTTCGACGAACGGCTCAATATTCAGCGGTCGACGAAATATCAAGTCTCTGCATTCGACGAACAGTTCTGTTCGATGAACTCCATTCTGCGTTCGACGAATATTCAGCAGATGTTCAGAAACAGTAAATCAAATGACCAGGTCGACGAATCAAATGATGAGCTCGACGAACGTGAAGCTGAGCTCGACGAAATATCTGCAACATTAATTTTATATTATTTAGCTCGACTAAATTATTATATATGCTGTCAGATTTTATAAAGTAATATTTATTATTTATATATCTATATTTTTGACTTAACAATACAACTGTCAAAGCATTTAATGCTGTAGCCGTTGGCAGCAAAGCATTAAATGCTGTAGCCGTTGCAGCAAGCTAAAGAAGGAAAGCTGTCTGCTCGAGGATCTGCGAGATAAAAGAAATATTATTTCTTTCCTCTTCCGTCAGCAAGGATTCAAATCAGTTAGGAAAAAGGACAACTGTTTTACACGACAGCAGGAGTCAACTTATTATACAGCAGATTATTATACAGCAGATAAATATATAACAAATCATAACCTACAGCTGCTCTCTCTCGACAGAAATATATATCAGATTATATATAGCTGTCTCTCTCGACAGAACATATACAGATCATATATACACGTCATATTGCTGTACAGATAATATATACAACATCAGCTAGCAGCAGAAGATTATCAATATTGCTGTATAGGAAAAGAGAAGAAGAAGAAGAAGAAGAAGAGGAAAAGAAGAACATCAGCTAAAACAGAG
Organism: Dactylorhiza incarnata; assembly: GCA_033032865.1. Lineage (NCBI taxonomy): Eukaryota > Viridiplantae > Streptophyta > Magnoliopsida > Asparagales > Orchidaceae > Dactylorhiza > Dactylorhiza incarnata. Next base: position 3,626,463 of record JAWHQI010000040.1, on the reverse strand, counting down.
AACAACACTATTACTCTATCTTGTTCTGTTTTTGCTAACTCTTTCTTGCAGATCTTATATATCTTGAGACACCAATCACTATCATTAGCTCAGGATCAAAACTGCAAGAAGAAGAAGAAAAGAGTTATTTGCATTCTAGAGAAGAAGCTCCATCCATAAAGCTGTCATCAAACTAAATCAGACAGGGGGAGCTTTCTTCAACATCATCTTCATCAAGTGTCTTCTAAGCCAAGAGAAGAACAACATATCTTTTGTTTTCTTTATTTCTCCCATCTTGTAAAGGGTTATAACTCCCTTCAAAAGTTTACTCCCGATTACAGGGCACCTTAGCAAAAACCCGCATCTTGGTTTTGAGCACATGATTAAAAGCTCTATGGTGTGTGGACACCTGAACAAAATCACCTTGGTGTGAGGGCACCTGATCAACAACCTCCTAGTGGATTCCTGCAAGTGGGTCTACAAGCTGAAGAAGAAAGCTGACAGCAGTATCGAGCGGTACAAGGCTCGTCTTGTAGCTCGGGGGTTTTCGCAGCAATACGGTGAAGACTACGATGAGACATTCAGTCCGGTGGCAAAAATGACTTCAGTTCGATTCATCATTGCCTTGACGGCGTTCAGTGGATGGGAGATCTGGCAGCTCGACGTCAAGAATGCCTTCTTGTACGGCGAGATTGACAAGGACATCTTCATGGCTCAGCCACCAGGTTTCGTGTCTGAAGATTTTCCGGAGCATGTCTGCAAGCTGAAGAAGGCTCTGTATGGGTTGAAGCAAGCGCCGAGGGCGTGGTACGGGAAGATCGCAGAGTATCTCTTATTCTGTGGATTTGTTGCTTCAGACTCGGACTCAAGCTTGTTCGTCAAGAAGAGCGGGGAGCTTCAGGTCATCGTGCTGCTGTACGTCGACGATATGATCGTAACGGGGAACTCAAAGGTGGAGGTAGCTAGGCTTCGGGCTGAGCTATCTATCAGGTTCGAGATGAAGGATTTGGGGGAGCTTCACCATTTCCTTGGACTTGAGGTGCGGAGGAAGGAAGGTGGAGTGCTAGTGACCCAGGACGGGTATGCGGAGCGGATCGTGGATCGATTCGGCATGAAGGAAGGGAAGTGCACCTCCACACCTCTAGAGAAGGCTATGAAGCTTCGGAAGGATAATGGGAGGATTATGCAAGTTCCGTTGGTGTTCCGAGCTCTGGTTGGGAGCTTGATCTATCTGACGATCACAAGGCCGGATATTGCATATGCAGTAGGCAGAGTGAGTCGGTATATGGCGGAGCCACGGGTACCTCATCTGCTAGCGGCCAAGAACATTTTGAAGTATGTCAAGGCGACCTCGGACATGGGTCTCCTGTATAGGAGGGATGCGGGCTTCGAGGTGCATGGATACATGGATGCTGATTGTAACACCCCAAAAGTCATGGTTCAACGAAGTAGGCGGAGTGGTAGTGCTGCACTTGAAGAAGGCTAAATCTTCCCTTTCTGCTCTTAGCGCACGATCAGTGGCCTCATCGCGCACGACCAGTGATCGTGCGCCAACGATCGTGCGTTAATTCAGGGGAGAATCGAGTTCTATCTCGGACAGTGCGCACGACCATTTTCCTCTTCGCGCACGACCAGTGATCGTGCGCCAGCGATCGTGCGCCCTGTTTATTCTGTTCCGCGATTTTGAGCGGAGAAGAAGATCGGACCGTCCAAATCTTTTGGAAATTGATCCAACGGCTAGGGGTAGTTGCGGGAGACCTTTAGGGCTGATGAGAGGGGGTTAAACCCTCATATTCTCTAAGCCATTCTCTCTCCAAACCCTAGAGAAAGAAGGAGGAGCCAAGGAAGAAGAAGGTAGATCCCGCCATTGACGGAGCTCCGGAGCTCCGTTTCGCGAGCCATTTCCAGATTTGGAGAGTGCAGCCCGGTGCGGTCGTTTCTCTCCGTGTAGAATCTCGGATCTATGGCGAAAAAGAACGCGTCTAGGGTAACGATTCTTCCTCCCGAACTTTGGACTTGTATTTGTCCTTTCATTCCTCTTTCTATGCTTGCATGAGGAATCCCTTTCACCAAATGGGTGAAGTGTAGGATTTCCTCAAGTTCTTCGGAACTCCGGGTAGATTGTGTCCGTCCCCGGCATTATTGCTTGTAGAAAATCCGGTAGTCGTGCGGATTTAGGCATTTTGTGTGAAGCCTATTCGTGGCCGTGAGCCTGAATCGGTGATGCTTGATTTGCGACGTTGCATTTAGGTTAGGCCTAGAATGCGTGCCGGAGAATGACTCCGTGAAATCATCTATAGCAGTGCGGGAAATAAGTATAGGCGTCTTGTGAAGATGCTAACGAAAGCCCCATGATTTGAGATTGGTTGAAGGCAAACCTTCACCACGAAATTGATGCGGAGCGTATTGCACCTCCCTTGTTGAGTATTCGTGAAACCTAGATCCTTGTGAAGGGGTTAGGTGCGTAGCATATAATTAGTGTAGCACTTGAAAGTGCTAAACCCTTACGGGCCGAGGCGAAGCCGTACCCGCGTCGTGCGATAGATCGCGACGATTAGAGCACGGGCAAAGCTAAACCGAACCCGTTTCCATGCAGATCGGTAAGAGGTCCCTTCCTCAGGAAAGCCATGTGATCATGGGAGAGGTCGTGGAAGGTGTCATACCTAGACCGACCAAAAGCTCTTGTTTCCACCCAAGGTTGTGGCCCTTACGGTGGAGTGTTTTGTGAAATGGATGTTATGTTAGCCTCATGCGATTGCTTAGGCGGTTGTGGGGAACCTTCGGGTGAACCCAACCAACATCATGTGCATACCTAGGTTCCCTTCTTTTGATGCTCAACCTAGAAGATTGATTGTGCTTGAAACCTCACCTCGTGTAGTTGCACTTTCTTTATATTTAGTACTTGTGCTAGTATGGCTTGCTTGCAGGGTAGAAGCTCCGCCACCCCGGAAAAGGGGTGGGGTCGTTATAATTTGGTCAGCTGTGCTGACCGTTACTTTGTTTGCCACCGCTTGGTGGAATGTTCTTATGCAGGTGCAGGTGAGCCTAGCGGGAAATAGCGGGCGATGGCCCTTTGCAATGTTGGCCCTCGAAGGCTAGCCCTTTTCCTGTTATTCATGTATGGCCGGCCTGCGTGCCGATGTATGCTTATGGAGTTTTGTGCATTGGATGAATGTAAGGCCTTAAGGCCGTAACTCTTATTCTGGATACATTCCTATGATAGTGGACAGTTCTATTTGAATGGTTTAATTAATGCTTCCGCTTACGTTTTGTACTCTCGTTTAGTTGTTACTTTTCTGGTTATCACCTTTTAACTCCTAGCTAGTGTGGTTTGTATGGCGTGGGGTCCCGGTCGGACCTGCTGTTATACTCTTCGTACTGGCCGGGTGTTACAATTTGGTATCGGACTTAATGCGTCGATCCGTAGTTTAGCGAATTCGGGACGAATTCCTTTTAAGGGGTGGTTGATAGCTAAAATTTAGGATGTAAATAATATTCTCCAAATTCTACGAACTATAGGCAAGAGCACCTATCGGTCATAGCATAGGATATTTAAAACAAATAAATATCAAGTGTCGTATTCCACGGGTCTGTTGATTACTTCTACTCACGCAAATTAATATTATTTTATCGAAAGTAAAATAGAGTTTTGTAAATAATTAAAAGAAGAAAAACATTTGATCGGGAATCTTTCTTAAGTAAAATATTTCATAAATCTAGAATTCAGAAGAAATCAATTTAGACAAACTTGACCGTGGAGGTTCCCAAAATATGATAGAACCTCTCTCGAGAGAACTACCACCTAACCTTAGGTTGATCGATTAAGACCCCTCGGCCAGTCGAAACTCCTAAGCTTGCTTTATGCTGTGAGCCCCACTATTGGATTTGACTCCAATCCGGAAGATTTGCGACACCCTCTCTCGAGGAGTGCGAACAATTCTTTCTACCGATGAGCGATCTACCGTATTTAAGGATCTCTCGATACACTAAAATATGGATCAAACTTGATTATCATACCCTAGAAATATGAAACCAAAAATATTGCAAATCAACGGTAAATCTTAGTTTTCAAAATCCAAACAATGAATAAAAGATTATGAAATATAAAAGCTTAGGAATTCATCCGATCAAATGCTACAAAATTAGCTACTCATGATTAAAGAAAAAGAACATTTTATAACTAAGAAAGAAGAATTACAATTGCTGGGAAAGTAAATCTAAAATAGGAAATAAAAGGACAAGACATAAAATAAAGTTACACTAAAAATGCAGGAAAACTATACTAGAAATGATCCAATCGAAGCATGGACTGGATGCCCATCACTTTGGCAGCAGCTGGCTTTTATAGGCAGAAAATTGCTGAGTCACGCCCTTGGTCACGCCCGTGACCAAGGGCGTGTAAGCTGCGTAATTGCGTCTTGAAAGCCCGGGAACGTTGGGGAAGAAAAACCGCCAAAATTGATCATCTCGACGGGTCACGGCCTAGGTCACGCCCGTGACCTAGGGCGTGTCTTGACCGAGTCAGGAAACGGCGGGAAACGGCGCGATCTGGAGTTAATTTGGCAGTTGAGGGAGAGGGCACGGCCACGGTCACGCCCGTGACCAAGGGCGTGTAAGCTGGAACGACTCGGCGGCAGAAACTGCTTGAATTGAATGCTTGTTGGGCGAGTCACGCCCGTGACTTGAAGGTCACGCCCCCGGTCACGCCCGTGACCTGGGGCGTGTAACTTTAATCCGACGTGGCAGCGAGTTCTGTGAGCTGAAAGCGATACACGGTCGTGGCCATGGTCACGCCCCTAGGTCACGCCCGTGACATGGGGCGTGTATTGAGGGTTTTTGCAGAAATGCTCCAGAATTTCCCCTGAACACGGCTATGTGCTTGAAATTGCTATTAGCAGCCCCAAAGTCCCTGAAAATATAAAACAAAGCAAATTAGATATATATTAAATTAAAATTATATAAAAACTAATTAATTACTACTAAAATACTATATAAAAATAACTATAAATAATGCACTATCAAATACCCCCATACTTAAGCTTTTGCTATTCCAGAGCAAAAACTAATTTATAAGTATGAGAAGAATTTATAGGACATTTCCAAAAGGATTTACTTCAAATTATGCACTTCAAATCTCATAAAACTCATGTCAAAATAAGTTAAGAAATTAAAATTCAGATTTATAAGAAATAATTAATAATTCATAAATTGAAATGAGTAGAATAAATTTTAGTTTTGAAATTCTCTAACTAAATCTTCATAAACAAAATTGCATTGAATTAAGCAAAATATTCCAAGATTAAAATTATAAGAACTTTACAATCATGAGAAACTTTTAGAAAACTACAAAATATTAACTATGCTCTCTCAATAATATCTTGGATAAACAAGTGAACTTGGCTAAATGGGGTAAAATTGGCATTGAAGAAGTTACTTTGTATATGGGAAATGATGAATTTTATCCTCTCATTTCCATCTTTTTTTTTTTTAATTTCTTCTTCTTTATATCCCAAATGTATATGTTTAGGAGTGATGAATTTTATCCTCTCAACTCCATGCCATATAATCTTTTACTAATTTGGGTGCATATGTTTAGGAATGATGAATTTTATCCTCTCATTCCATGACATATGATCTTTTCAAACCTTTTTTATGCCAAACAATGGGTTTAACAAAAAGGTAGGGGAAGGGCTAGGGTTTAAAGGCTAAACAAATTCCAAAGAAACATTTTAAGAGCATAGAAAATAATTTGAGCAATCTACAAGAAACTATGAGTTCAAGTTAATATAAGTAAAATCTAGAGATATTTAACACAATTACTACAAAATTGAATTATGATATTTTAAAGAGAGAAAGTAAAACTAAGAAATATTCTAAGCAAATCAAGATAATGAAAAACTCATTAAATCAAATTCATCTAAAAATTAAATCTAACATATTTTGAAGAGAAATATAAGATTAAAACTACATAAAAAGAAAACTCTTTAAAAAGCCTATAAAGAAAACTCATAATTAAAATCAATTTTGCATAAATGAAGTTTGGAGAAATTTAATATTACAAAATTTATTTTATTGGAAATTAAAATAGTTTTTTTAAATGAAAACATTTTTTGAATTTTGTAAATTTTTATAACAAAATTGAAAATAAAGAATAAAAAAAAAATCAATTTTTTTTTGTGAGTTTTGAAAAAGATTTTCTAATTTTTTTGGATTTTTAATAAAAACTGAATATAGGAGAATACACCCCCATACTTAAAAATAAACATTGTCCCCAATGTTGATAAGCCAAGTAGGAGGGAAAAGTAAATAAAATGCATAAAAAGTAAATTGCAAGACAAATAATGATAAGCAAGGGGTGCCTCCCAAGAGCGCTTTCTTTTTCCCGTCTTTAAGCTAGACGGTTATTGTTAGGAAAAAGGAAAATAAAATTGAAAATGCACAGGCAACTCCCTTAATTCACGCTCAGGTGAGCATGCCGAAATCCGTTGCCCGGCGACTCCTCCGCTATACTCTTGATTCTTCCGTTGTCCGTTAGCGTGAAATTGTGAATCCAAATTACCTATACATACCTTAGGTAATTTGGATTGTTGGAGATGAGCGGCAAATGAATCGGTGAAGACCTTTGGTTGCAACGGCTCATCCTCTACATGAAAATCGTTAGTATAAAAAGAATCAAGATTAAGCGAGTCAGAAAAATTTTCACAAGGAGGAGTTTCTTGTGAAAATACATGATTAAGCTCCGGTTGTTCATTTTCAAAAATAAAATTCGTATCCAAAAATATATTTGAAATTCCAAGTGGACTAAATTCATGGGACACAATATTTTCATGAATTTCACTTTCAAAGTGAATAATTGGCGAGAGAGAAAATTCATGAAAAATAGGAGGAGATTCGGGCGGAGGAGGAGATGAAACATGTTCTTCTTTAATTTCGTCCGGTGTCTCCATGACTCTTTTAAATTCGTGGTAAAGAAGTTCTTCTTGAGCTTGGGTAAAGATATTTAAATTTTGACAAATAGAATCTGGAGAATACCCAAGAGTAGAAGAAAAAGAATTTTGTGCGGTAAAAGAGGAGGAGTGAAAATCTTGATTGACTGGATTTCCTTCATCGCACCGAAAACTATCCGGGTGATCTTGCCACCATGAATAATTAATATCGGAGCAAGAAGATATATTATTAGAATCAGAAAAATCATTCGCATGAAAACTAGATGAATTATTTTCATCAAAGTTTGAATAATTGTTTTCATAAATAAACTCAAAATTATTTCCATAAGAAAAACTTTGAGGGTAAAAATGAATATAACAATCCTCACTTCGATGTGGTGCTCCACAAAAATTACAAATAATTTGGCGCTTCCGTGCGGCTTCCAAAAGATTGACTTTATTTTGAAGCTCGGCAACTTTGGCGGCCAATTGAGATAACATTTTTGAAGAAAGAAAATTGAACAATCGTCACTTAATATAATGAAATTTGAAAATAAATCAAAAAGAGAAATGGGGGTGGAGAAAGAGAATGATAAAAGTAAGAAAATTCACGCTTTCAAAATATCAACAAAAATATTCCCCGGCAACGGCGCCAAAAACTTGATAGCTAAAATTTAGGATGTAAATAATATTCTCCAAATTCTACGAACTATAGGCAAGAGCACCTATCGGTCATAGCATAGGATATTTAAAACAAATAAATATCAAGTGTCGTATTCCACGGGTCTGTTGATTACTTCTACTCACGCAAATTAATATTATTTTATCGAAAGTAAAATAGAGTTTTGTAAATAATTAAAAGAAGAAAAACATTTGATCGGGAATCTTTCTTAAGTAAAATATTTCATAAATCTAGAATTCAGAAGAAATCAATTTAGACAAACTTGACCGTGGAGGTTCCCAAAATATGATAGAACCTCTCTCGAGAGAACTACCACCTAACCTTAGGTTGATCGATTAAGACCCCTCGGCCAGTCGAAACTCCTAAGCTTGCTTTATGCTGTGAGCCCCACTATTGGATTTGACTCCAATCCGGAAGATTTGCGACACCCTCTCTCGAGGAGTGCGAACAATTCTTTCTACCGATGAGCGATCTACCGTATTTAAGGATCTCTCGATACACTAAAATATGGATCAAACTTGATTATCATACCCTAGAAATATGAAACCAAAAATATTGCAAATCAACGGTAAATCTTAGTTTTCAAAATCCAAACAATGAATAAAAGATTATGAAATATAAAAGCTTAGGAATTCATCCGATCAAATGCTACAAAATTAGCTACTCATGATTAAAGAAAAAGAACATTTTATAACTAAGAAAGAAGAATTACAATTGCTGGGAAAGTAAATCTAAAATAGGAAATAAAAGGACAAGACATAAAATAAAGTTACACTAAAAATGCAGGAAAACTATACTAGAAATGATCCAATCGAAGCATGGACTGGATGCCCATCACTTTGGCAGCAGCTGGCTTTTATAGGCAGAAAATTGCTGAGTCACGCCCTTGGTCACGCCCGTGACCAAGGGCGTGTAAGCTGCGTAATTGCGTCTTGAAAGCCCGGGAACGTTGGGGAAGAAAAACAGCCAAAATTGATCATCTCGACGGGTCACGGCCTAGGTCACGCCCGTGACCTAGGGCGTGTCTTGACCGAGTCAGGAAACGGCGGGAAACGGCGCGATCTGGAGTTAATTTGGCAGTTGAGGGAGAGGGCACGGCCACGGTCACGCCCGTGACCAAGGGCGTGTAAGCTGGAACGACTCGGCGGCAGAAACTGCTTGAATTGAATGCTTGTTGGGCGAGTCACGCCCGTGACTTGAAGGTCACGCCCCCGGTCACGCCCGTGACCTGGGGCGTGTAACTTTAATCCGACGTGGCAGCGAGTTCTGTGAGCTGAAAGCGATACACGGTCGTGGCCATGGTCACGCCCCTAGGTCACGCCCGTGACCTGGGGCGTGTATTGAGGGTTTTTGCAGAAATGCTCCAGAATTTCCCCTGAACACGGCTATGTGCTTGAAATTGCTATTAGCAGCCCCAAAGTCCCTGAAAATATAAAACAAAGCAAATTAGATATATATTAAATTAAAATTATATAAAAACTAATTAATTACTACTAAAATACTATATAAAAATAACTATAAATAATGCACTATCAAATACCCCCATACTTAAGCTTTTGCTATTCCAGAGCAAAAACTAATTTATAAGTATGAGAAGAATTTATAGGACATTTCCAAAAGGATTTACTTCAAATTATGCACTTCAAATCTCATAAAACTCATGTCAAAATAAGTTAAGAAATTAAAATTCAGATTTATAAGAAATAATTAATAATTCATAAATTGAAATGAGTAGAATAAATTTTAGTTTTGAAATTCTCTAACTAAATCTTCATAAACAAAATTGCATTGAATTAAGCAAAATATTCCAAGATTAAAATTATAAGAACTTTACAATCATGAGAAACTTTTAGAAAACTACAAAATATTAACTATGCTCTCTCAATAATATCTTGGATAAACAAGTGAACTTGGCTAAATGGGGTAAAATTGGCATTGAAGAAGTTACTTTGTATATGGGAAATGATGAATTTTATCCTCTCATTTCCATCTTTTTTTTTTTTTTAATTTCTTCTTCTTTATATCCCAAATGTATATGTTTAGGAGTGATGAATTTTATCCTCTCAACTCCATGCCATATAATCTTTTACTAATTTGGGTGCATATGTTTAGGAATGATGAATTTTATCCTCTCATTCCATGACATATGATCTTTTCAAACCTTTTTTATGCCAAACAATGGGTTTAACAAAAAGGTAGGGGAAGGGCTAGGGTTTAAAGGCTAAACAAATTCCAAAGAAACATTTTAAGAGCATAGAAAATAATTTGAGCAATCTACAAGAAACTATGAGTTCAAGTTAATATAAGTAAAATCTAGAGATATTTAACACAATTACTACAAAATTGAATTATGATATTTTAAAGAGAGAAAGTAAAACTAAGAAATATTCTAAGCAAATCAAGATAATGAAAAACTCATTAAATCAAATTCATCTAAAAATTAAATCTAACATATTTTGAAGAGAAATATAAGATTAAAACTACATAAAAAGAAAACTCTTTAAAAAGCCTATAAAGAAAACTCATAATTAAAATCAATTTTGCATAAATGAAGTTTGGAGAAATTTAATATTACAAAATTTATTTTATTGGAAATTAAAATAGTTTTTTTAAATGAAAACATTTTTTGAATTTTGTAAATTTTTATAACAAAATTGAAAATAAAGAATAAAAAAAAAATCAATTTTTTTTTGTGAGTTTTGAAAAAGATTTTCTAATTTTTTTGGATTTTTAATAAAAACTGAATATAGGAGAATACACCCCCATACTTAAAAATAAACATTGTCCCCAATGTTGATAAGCCAAGTAGGAGGGAAAAGTAAATAAAATGCATAAAAAGTAAATTGCAAGACAAATAATGATAAGCAAGGGGTGCCTCCCAAGAGCGCTTTCTTTTTCCCGTCTTTAAGCTAGACGGTTATTGTTAGGAAAAAGGAAAATAAAATTGAAAATGCACAGGCAACTCCCTTAATTCACGCTCAGGTGAGCATGCCGAAATCCGTTGCCCGGCGACTCCTCCGCTATACTCTTGATTCTTCCGTTGTCCGTTAGCGTGAAATTGTGAATCCAAATTACCTATACATACCTTAGGTAATTTGGATTGTTGGAGATGAGCGGCAAATGAATCGGTGAAGACCTTTGGTTGCAACGGCTCATCCTCTACATGAAAATCGTTAGTATAAAAAGAATCAAGATTAAGCGAGTCAGAAAAATTTTCACAAGGAGGAGTTTCTTGTGAAAATGCATGATTAAGCTCCGGTTGTTCATTTTCAAAAATAAAATTCGTATCCAAAAATATATTTGAAATTCCAAGTGGACTAAATTCATGGGACACAATATTTTCATGAATTTCACTTTCAAAGTGAATAATTGGCGAGAGAGAAAATTCATGAAAAATAGGAGGAGATTCGGGCGGAGGAGGAGATGAAACATGTTCTTCTTTAATTTCGTCCGGTGTCTCCATGACTCTTTTAAATTCGTGGTAAAGAAGTTCTTCTTGAGCTTGGGTAAAGATATTTAAATTTTGACAAATAGAATCTGGAGAATACCCAAGAGTAGAAGAAAAAGAATTTTGTGCGGTAAAAGAGGAGGAGTGAAAATCTTGATTGACTGGATTTCCTTCATCGCACCGAAAACTATCCGGGTGATCTTGCCACCATGAATAATTAATATCGGAGCAAGAAGATATATTATTAGAATCAGAAAAATCATTCGCATGAAAACTAGATGAATTATTTTCATCAAAGTTTGAATAATTGTTTTCATAAATAAACTCAAAATTATTTCCATAAGAAAAACTTTGAGGGTAAAAATGAATATAACAATCCTCACTTCGATGTGGTGCTCCACAAAAATTACAAATAATTTGGCGCTTCCGTGCGGCTTCCAAAAGATTGACTTTATTTTGAAGCTCGGCAACTTTGGCGGCCAATTGAGATAACATTTTTGAAGAAAGAAAATTGAACAATCGTCACTTAATATAATGAAATTTGAAAATAAATCAAAAAGAGAAATGGGGGTGGAGAAAGAGAATGATAAAAGTAAGAAAATTCACGCTTTCAAAATATCAACAAAAATATTCCCCGGCAACGGCGCCAAAAACTTGATAGCTAAAATTTAGGATGTAAATAATATTCTCCAAATTCTACGAACTATAGGCAAGAGCACCTATCGGTCATAGCATGGGATATTTAAAACAAATAAATATCAAGTGTCGTATTCCACGGGTCTGTTGATTACTTCTACTCACGCAAATTAATATTATTTTATCGAAAGTAAAATAGAGTTTTGTAAATAATTAAAAGAAGAAAAACATTTGATCGGGAATCTTTCTTAAGTAAAATATTTCATAAATCTAGAATTCAGAAGAAATCAATTTAGACAAACTTGACCGTGGAGGTTCCCAAAATATGATAGAACCTCTCTCGAGAGAACTACCACCTAACCTTAGGTTGATCGATTAAGACCCCTCGGCCAGTCGAAACTCCTAAGCTTGCTTTATGCTGTGAGCCCCACTATTGGATTTGACTCCAATCCGGAAGATTTGCGACACCCTCTCTCGAGGAGTGCGAACAATTCTTTCTACCGATGAGCGATCTACCGTATTTAAGGATCTCTCGATACACTAAAATATGGATCAAACTTGATTATCATACCCTAGAAATATGAAACCAAAAATATTGCAAATCAACGGTAAATCTTAGTTTTCAAAATCCAAACAATGAATAAAAGATTATGAAATATAAAAGCTTAGGAATTCATCCGATCAAATGCTACAAAATTAGCTACTCATGATTAAAGAAAAAGAACATTTTATAACTAAGAAAGAAGAATTACAATTGCTGGGAAAGTAAATCTAAAATAGGAAATAAAAGGACAAGACATAAAATAAAGTTACACTAAAAATGCAGGAAAACTATACTAGAAATGATCCAATCGAAGCATGGACTGGATGCCCATCACTTTGGCAGCAGCTGGCTTTTATAGGCAGAAAATTGCTGAGTCACGCCCTTGGTCACGCCCGTGACCAAGGGCGTGTAAGCTGCGTAATTGCGTCTTGAAAGCCCGGGAACGTTGGGGAAGAAAAACCGCCAAAATTGATCATCTCGACGGGTCACGGCCTAGGTCACGCCCGTGACCTAGGGCGTGTCTTGATCGAGTCAGGAAACGGCGGGAAACGGCGCGATCTTGAGTTAATTTGGCAGTTGAGGGAGAGGGCACGGCCACGGTCACGCCCGTGACCAAGGGCGTGTAAGCTGGAACGACTCGGCGGCAGAAACTGCTTGAATTGAATGCTTGTTGGGCGAGTCACGCCCGTGACTTGAAGGTCACGCCCCCGGTCACGCCCGTGACCTGGGGCGTGTAACTTTAATCCGACGTGGCAGCGAGTTCTGTGAGCTGAAAGCGATACACGGTCGTGGCCATGGTCACGCCCCTAGGTCACGCCCGTGACCTGGGGCGTGTATTGAGGGTTTTTGCAGAAATGCTCCAGAATTTCCCCTGAACACGGCTATGTGCTTGAAATTGCTATTAGCAGCCCCAAAGTCCCTGAAAATATAAAACAAAGCAAATTAGATATATATTAAATTAAAATTATATAAAAACTAATTAATTACTACTAAAATACTATATAAAAATAACTATAAATAATGCACTATCAGTGGTGCGCACGGGTTGTGCATTCACCTAAAACGACAAAAACTAATAAGAATGTCCACTTAGGAATGAAAAGAAAACATACTTGTTTGCGGAACCTGAGCGTTCCATGATTGATGTTTGATATGTTTTGGGTCACTAAATTGTGCTTTGCATGATTATAGGTGACTAGAAGTGCTGCGGGGCAGTCTCGACCCCGTAACACCGCTGAAAGTAGTGGGTCGGCTGAAGTGCCAGCGACCACTCCTTCTGCTGAAATGATCAAATTAGTCGCAGAAGTAGTCTTTGCGATGATCAACGCTCAACCCCAAAGGCTGGTCCAGCCTGCTACTCCTACTCCGGATGTGGCCCCTGAGGCTGTTGCTGCAGTGGAACCTGCGATGGAACCAAGGGTGGAGGCCCCTGTGCCTGTAGCTGCAGTAGAACCTGCGGTAGCGCCGAGGGTGGAACCTCAAGTTGCGCAAGTTGTTGCGGGGTGAGCGCGTGACCAGCAATTAAAGCATTTCCTGAGCTTTAATCCTCCTACCTTCTCGGGATCTGAGTCCCCAACGGAGGCAGAGGACTGGTTGTCAAGAGTTAGAAGAACTCTGAGGGAGACAGCGACGGACGAAGCCATGATGGTCACCTTAGCCACTTTCCTTCTTGATGGAGAGGCTGTGCTGTGGTGGGAAGAGCAGGAGCTGCATAAGTTCTGCGGTAGAGATATTACTGAAATCACAATGGCTGAGTTTTCAAAGTCGTTCCTCCAAAGGTTTATCCCCTCTGCCCAGCGCATTGCGTTACAAAACCAGTTCTTGAGGTTGACACAAGGTGATCGCTCCGTTGATGATTACTTGCATGAGTTTACCAGACTGAGTCGCTATGCGGGGTCCTTGGTGGAGGATGAGGAGGCAAAGACAAATAAGTTCTATGAAGGGCTTCGGGACGAGTTGAGGCTGCTCCTTGCAGGCCCTATGACGTTCGGCTTCCAAGTGATGGTGCAAACTGCCAGATCTTTGGAGTTGGACATGAAGAGGGTACAAGCAAGGGGTGTTGTAAAGAAACCTGAGTTTCATGTGCCGGCCTCTCAGTCCAAGTCGGATTTCAGAAGGAACAAAAGGAAGTTCAAACAGGCGGAACCAGCTCCTTCAAATGTTTCGGGAGCCACGACTGCGCGGACTCCTATTACGTGTTTCACCTGCGGGAAGGTGGGACACAAAGCTGCGGTGTGTCGAAGTGGTCCCCCGAAGGCTGGTAATCGAGCGGTGGATTATGCTCGTACTGCGGAAAAGGGTAAAGCTGCGGAGTCTTCGGCTTCCCAGCACATTCCGACTCAGCCGAGAGTCTTTTCGCTTGGCCAACAAGAAGCTATAAGACAAACTGATCTCGTCACAGGTACGAATTAGAAGTTAGCTTTTACAGCTATATATATAATTCATACTGTGGTACGACTATATGCTTTATTTGTGTGCAATTAGGTTTCGTCCTAATTTTCAACTATCCGGCGAGAGCTCTATTTGATACGGGTGCATCGCACTCTTTTCTGTCCGAGGACTTCGTTGTGCGAATCGGAGTGTCGTCTACCTTCGTAGAGGATAGATTGGAAGTAGTGCTACCCAATGGATCTCGAATGAGTGCGGATAGGAAGAGCCGTGTGAAGGTGCGGATCAGAAGTCAGGATTTCGACTTGGAAGCGTCATTATTACCGTTAGCTGAATTTGATGTGATCTTCGGCATGGACTGGCTCTCGGAGCAGCGGGCATGCATAGATTGCAATACAAAGGAGATCACTCTGGGAAGGGACACCGAAGGAGAAACCATGTTTGCCGGTATACGAGGAGCGAGCAAGACGCTGATGTCTGCTCTCCAGTTGGTTAAGGCGGTGAGAAAAGGCGCCGAGTTGTTCTTCACCTTATTGGAGACTTCAGAGCCAATGCCCAGGTTATGTGATGTCCCAGTTGTAGCAGAGTACGCCGACGTGTTTCCTAACGAACTCCCTGGGGCTCCGCCTCAGCGGGAGATCGATTTCTGTATCGAGTTGGTGACAGGTGCCAAACCTGTGGCCCGCTCACCGTACCGGATAGCGCCAAAGGAATTGGCAGAGCTGAAGGTTCAATTGCAAGAGCTGCTAGAGCAAGGCTACGTACGTCCAAGTTCATCGCCTTGGAGTGCACCGGTCCTCTTTGTGAAAAAGAAGGACGGGAGCTTGCGTCTATGCATTGATTATCGAGAGCTAAACAAGTTGACCGAGAAAAACCGATATCCGATTCCAAGAATCGATGATCTATTCGACCAACTGGTAGGGTCGACGGTTTACTCCAAGCTGGACCTAAGGTCCGGCTACTACCAACTGCGGATAAGGGAATGTGACATTCCAAAAACAGCGTTCATTACCCGCTTTGGGCACTATGAGTTCACGGTATTTATGGACTTAATGAACAGGACGTCCCGTGAGTATTTGGATCAATTTGTGATCGTCTTTATCGACGACATTTTGGTATACTCTCAATCGGAAGAGGAGCATGTAGGGCATCTGCACGCCGTTCTGAGCACCTTGAGGAGGAGTCAGCTCTATGCCAAGTTCTCAAAGTGCGAGTTTTGGCTACCGTCAGTATCATTCCTTGGTCACGTCGTTAGTGGAGATGGAATTGCAGTAGATCCGTCGAAGATAGAAGCGATCCGAGCGTGGCCTTTGTTGAAAAACGTAGCGGAAGTCCGAAGTTTCTTAGGACTTGCCGGCTATTATAGGCGCTTTGTGGAAAACTTCTCGAGGATCGCACTTCCTCTCACAAAACTGACTAGGAAGGATCATAAGTTCGTTTGGTCGCCCGAGTGCGCACGAGCTTTTGAAGAACTGAAGAGCTGTCTGACCACGGCGCCCATTCTATGCTCGCCACAAGGTACGGAAGCCTACAAAATTTATAGCGACGCCTCAGGAAGTGGTTTGGGTTGTGTCCTAGTGCAGTTCGGGAAGGTAATTGCCTACGGCTCCCGGCAACTGAAGGTTCATGAGATGAATTACCCGGTCCATGATTTGGAGCTAGCGGCCGTGGTATTTGCTCTTAAGCTTTGGAGGCATTATTTATATGGCGTGAAGATCGATATCTTTACCGACCACAAGAGCCTCAAGTACTTGCTGGATCAAAGGGAGTTGAATATGCGTCAAAGGAGGTGGATGGAGTTCCTTGGGGACTACACCTTCGACATCAATTATACTCCCGGTAAGGGAAATGTAGTAGCGGACGCGCTGAGTCGTCGGGCTCCCGCTCAAGCAAATTGGATTTTGATGCACAATGAGCGTCTAATCCGTGAGCTGGAGGAAATGGAGATCGTTTGCATTGATAGGAGAACGTCTACTTCAGCATGCTTGAACTGGACGGAGGTTCAATACGACCTTGCCGACCGAGTTCGACAAGCATTGGAGCTGGACGAGAGCATGAAATGCTATAAAGCGGAAACCGTTGAGGGGTTAAACGCTGATTTCTCCTTTGAAGACGACCTTATGTGGAAACAGGAAAGGTTGTGCATCCCAAACGTTGGCACTCTACGGGCGGAGTTGATGTATGAGGCTCATCATACTAAGTACTCGATCCACCCGGGGAGCGCTAAAATGTATATGGATTTGAAGAAATTGTTCTGGTGGCCGGGTATGAAGAAAGACATTGCCCTTTACGTGGCCAAGTGTCATACTTGCGCGTTGGTGAAAGCGGAATGTCAGCGTCCCGGTGGGTTTCTGAAGTCCTTGCCGATTCCGGAATGGAAGTTTGATGATATTTCGATGGATTTCGTGCACGGATTGCCGAGATCGCAGCATGGAAACGACGCCATCTGGGTGATCGTGGACCGTTTGACGAAGGTATCACACTTCATTCCGAACAGGAAGGATGATTCTGTAGAGAAGCTAGCAAAGCTCTATGTTGATAGTATTGTGAGACTGCACGGTGTCCCCCGTAGTATCGTCAGCGATCGTGACGGGCGTTTCACATCGAAAGATTGGAGGCTTATCCATGAACTGTTGGGCACGAAATTGAAGTTCAGCACGACCTTCCACCCGCAAATGGATGGACAGACCGAGAGAACCAATAGGACTATGGAGGATATGCTCCGAATGTGCACTCTAGATTTTGGAAAGAGGTGGGAAGATCATCTCTACATGATCGAGTTCGCCTACAATAATAGCTATCAAGCCAGTATAAAGATGGCTCCCTTCGAAGCCCTCTATGGTAAGAAGTGTCGTACGCCGTTGTCTTGGGCGGAAACGGGCGATACTAAGCTATTGAAGGGAAAGGATGTTGAAGAAGCAACTTCGACGATCCAGACTATACGTGAAAGGCTGTTGGTTGCCCAGGATAGGCAAGCAAAGTATTTCAATGCCAAGCATAGGAACCTAGAGTTTGCTGTCGGTGACCGGGTTTACTTGAAGATCAAACCGTGCAAAGGGGTATCAAGGATCCGACGCTTGAAAAAGCTTAGTCCAAGGTACTTAGGACCGTTTGAGATCGTGGAGCGTGTTGGTGATGCGGCTTATCGGCTTGCACTATCTGCAGAGCTGAGCGGTCTGCACGACGTGTTTCACATTTCAGTGTTGAGGAAGGCAGTACAAGAGCCTACTCATATCGTTGCGGTCGGCAAAGTTCCGGTTGATAGTGGGTTGTCGACGAAGGTCAAGCCCTTACGCATCGAAGATACCGAAGTAAAGCAGCTGCGGAACAAGTCCATTCGGATGGTAAAAGTCCGGTGGGATAATTGCGGCCGAGAGGAGCTCTCTTGGGAGAGAGAGCAAGCGATGCTTGCGGAGTACCCCGAGCTATTTCTCTCAGGTAAATTATAGCTGAATTTCTTGCTATTTCTGTTTTATAAAATTTGGGACGAAATTCTTTTAAGGAGGGTGGAGTTGTAACACCCCAAAAGTCGTGGTTCAGCGAAGTAGGCGGAGTGGTAGTGCTGCACTTGAAGAAGGCTAAATCTTCCCTTTCTGCTCTTAGCGCACGATCAGTGGCCTCATCGCGCACGACCAGTGATCGTGCGCCAGCAATCGTGCGTTAATTCAGGGGAGAATCGAGTTCTGTCTCGGACAGTGCGCACGACCATTTTCCTCTTCGCGCACGACCAGTGATCGTGCGCCCTGTTTATTCTGTTCCGTGATTTTGAGCGGAGAAGAAGATCGGACCGTCCAAATCTTTTGGAAATTGATCCAACGGCTAGGGGTAGTTGCGGGAGACCCTTAGGGCTGATGAGAGGGGGTTAAACCCTCATATTCTCTAAGCCATTCTCTCTCCAAACCCTAGAGAAAGAAGGAGGAGCCAAGGAAGAAGAAGGTAGATCCCGCCATTGACGGAGCTCCGGAGCTCCGTTTCGCGAGCCATTTCCAGATTTGGAGAGTGCAGCCCGGTGCGGTCGTTTCTCTCCGTGTAGAATCTCGGATCTATGGTGAAAAAGAACGCGTCTAGGGTAACGATTCTTCCTCCCAAACTTTGGACTTGTATTTGTCCTTTCATTCCTCTTTCTATGCTTGCATGAGGAATCCCTTTCACCAAATGGGTGAAGTGTAGGATTTCCTCAAGTTCTTCGGAACTCCGGGTAGATTGTGTCCGTCCCCGGCATTATTGCATGTAGAAAATCCGGTAGTCGTGCGGATTTAGGCATTTTGTGTGAAGCCTATTCGTGGCCGTGAGCCTGAATCGGTGATGCTTGATTTGCGACGTTGCATTTAGGTTAGGCCTAGAATGCGTGCCGGAGAATGACTCCGTGAAATCATCTATAGCAGTGCGGGAAATAAGTATAGGCGTCTTGTGAAGATGCTAACGAAAGCCCCATGCTTTGAGATTGGTTGAAGGCAAACCTTCACCACGAAATTGATGCGGAGCGTATTGCACCTCCCTTGTTGAGTATTCGTGAAACCTAGATCCTTGTGAAGGGGTTAGGTGCGTAGCGTATAATTAGTGTAGCACTTGAAAGTGCTAAACCCTTACGGGCCGAGGCGAAGCCGTACCCGCGTCGTGCGATAGATCGCGACGATTAGAGCACGGGCAAAGCTAAACCGAACCCGTTTCCATGCAGATCGGTAAGAGGTCCCTTCCTCAGGAAAGCCATGTGATCATGGGAGAGGTCGTGGAAGGTGTCATACCTAGACCGACCAAAAGCTCTTGTTTCCACCCAAGGTTGTGGCCCTTACGGTGGAGTGTTTTGTGAAATGGATGTTATGTTAGCCTCATGCGATTGCTTAGGCGTTTGTGGGGAACCTTCGGTTGAACCCAACCAACATCATGTGCATACCTAGGTTCCCTTCTTTTGATGCTCAACCTAGAAGATTGATTGTGCTTGAAACCTCACCTCGTGTAGTTGCACTTTCTTTATATTTAGTACTTGTGCTAGTATGGCTTGCTTGCAGGGTAGAAGCTCCGCCACCCCGGAAAAGGGGTGGGGTCGTTATAATTTGGTCAGCTGTGCTGACCGTTACTTTGTTTGCCACCGCTTGGTGGAATGTTCTTATGCAGGTGCAGGTGAGCCTAGCGGGAAATAGCGGGCGATGGCCCTTTGCAATGTTGGCCCTCGAAGGCCAGCCCTTTTCCTGTTATTCATGTATGGCCGGCCTGCGTGCCGATGTATGCTTATGGAGTTTTGTGCATTGGATGAATGTAAGGCCTTAAGGCCGTAACTCTTATTCTGGATACATTCCTATGATAGTGGACAGTTCTATTTGAATGGTTTAATTAATGCTTCCGCTTACGTTTTGTACTCTCATTTAGTTGTTACTTTTCTGGTTATCACCTTTTAACTCCTAGCTAGTGTGGTTTGTATGGCGTGGGGTCCTGGCCGGACCTGCTGTTATACTCTTCGTACTGGCCGGGTGTTACACTGATTACGGGGGAGATTCAGATGATCGAAAGTCGACATCTGGATTCGTCTTCATGGCGGGCCCTACGGCTATATCATGGTGCAGCAAGAAGCAGGATTCCGTATCGGTCTCCACCACAGAAGCGGAATACAAGGCCTCGGCCTTGGCAGCTCAGGAAGCCATCTGGCTTAGGAGGTTGGTGGGAGACGTCCACAAGGAGGTTCGGGAGCCGACTCTGCTACGCGGTGACAACGAGAGTGCTCTCAAACTGGTAACCAATCCAGTTTGTCACGCGAGGACCAAGCATATCGAGATCGAGCACCACTTCATACGGGAGAAGGTGCTGGAGGGATCTCTTTCGGTCGGGCATGTGCGGAGTGCGGACAATGTCGCAGACATCTTCACAAAGGCGCTGGCGAAGGGGCCGTTCACACGGCTAAGGGAGTTACTTGAACTGGTTTCAACTTCCAACTTCAAGGGGGAGTGTTGAAAATGTTGAAGTGGAAGTTAGAGGGTTTTTGGACCTGGGCGGTCTGGGAGAAGGTCGGGCGGACTGGCGAGGTCGCGCGACCTGGCGGGTTGTCCGTGCGGTCTGGCTGGTATCAGCCTAGCTGCGGTCTCCTGGAATGACTGCTGGTACCTAGTCCAAGGCGGCAAGGTGGAAGCCGCGCGGTCTGCCTCTGACCGCGTGGCGGGTTGTCCTCCCCTAGGCTGTGGCGGTATGGTGTGACCGCACAGGGTAGTCCAGGTTCTCTGGTAGTATTCGCGAACTAAGGAAGTTAGTCGCGCGGTCTCAGTGCGCGGTCTCAGGTGGAGGCTGGTATGCGAGCTGGTTGCTGTTCGCGGTCTCAGGAGGAGATCGACATGCGGACAGGAGTTCGCGATCTGATGGCGGACTGGCTGTATTCGCGGTCTCGAGCAAACACAGGTGGTGAACAGCTTCGGGCGGTCTGGCGAGTTCTTTGTAGAGTCGCGGTCTGCTGTGAGAGCGGCGGTCTCTCATGGCCGATGTTGAAGCTGGCGAGTTCACCAAAACGGAGCAGGAGCATGCTGCTGATCGCGCGGGTTGACCGGTCAGGTCGCGCGGTCTGGAGGGTGGTGATCCTATCTCATAGGGTGGTGACTGGATCAGGTCCCGCGCCTATAAATAGGAGCCACTGTAGCAGCATAAAATATAGAGACACCAAGTGTAAGCTGAGTCCGGCTTGTTCTTGCGGTCTGTTTTATTCTGACCGTGCGGTCTGCTGATCGAATTCCCTTTGTGCAGCTTCTGCGGATAGTGCGGGCAGCAGCGTTCACCTCTTCCTCTGAAAGTGTTCGGGCGGTCTGCGGCTTGGAGTTGTGGTGCTGGAGTTCGGGAGAATCAGGAGGTCGGAAGAAGTGGGCGGCTTGATCAGCGAGTTGGTGGGGTTCTGTGATTGTCAAGTCGCTGCGGTCTTGCAGTGTGTTGAAGTCGCAAGGAGGTCGCGCGGTCTGGAGCGGTCTCAGTTATCTGCATTTCCTTGTATTTCCTTTTTTGGTGTTTGTGCTGGCGAAATCATGTCTCGCCAAGCATGTCTTGCCCTGTAATGAAGTTTTATGCTATCAATAAAGATCACATATTTGCCTGAAGATTGTTTCTGGTTGCTTTGGCTAGTATCTCTTAGTTGCATAATCGATTCCTGCTTGCTCTCACAAGGTCCTTAGAGAAATTTCACAAGGGAGACCTTTATGTGCCTCAGGGAGGAGATCAGGGTGAAATGGTTGCGTACCCGCTACGAGAAAGGATCCGAGTAGGAGATGCTGAGATGATGCTTTGTTGGAATTTTTTTGTTTTATCTACCTAATTTGCATTTAGAATATGATACAATAGCTATTCTTAGCTTATGTTTTTGTCATGGTGTTTTTATTATAAAAGTTTGTTATTTTATATGTACCATGTTTGAGTATAAATGTTTTGACACATTGCTATAATTCATATTGTAATTTACTTTATTTGTGTGAAACAGAGAATGTCTAGTGAGGACTCGGATTATTCTAGTGATGAGTATGAAAGGGTTAGAAGGCGTCATGTTGCTGCCTATCATCAAGTCCTAACTTCAACGATATATGTGTTAGCTGAACACACCAATTATTTCAATTCGAGCACACCATGCATGACATCAAAACAAACCGGTGATAAATGGTTGGGGGAATTACTTGGTGGCCATCCAGCTAGATTTCATAATGCTTTCAGAATGCCAAAATGAATTTTTTTTATTTACTGCAAACTTTAGAACAAAACTACGGATTGCAAGGTTCGCGAAGGACCGCAAGTAGAGAGGTCCTTGCAATTACATTATATGTTTTATCGCATAGCAAGACTATCAGAAAAATAAGTGAGCGGTTTCAGCATACAACCGAGACTGCTAGCAGATATTTTAGCGAAGGTCTTCGTGATCTGATACGCCTTGCGAAAGATGATATAGTGCCAGAAGAGGGATCTTTTGCTACTACTCCGGAAGAAATTATGGAAGATGAGCGTTACATGCCGTTCTTTAAAGATTGTATTGGTGTCATAGACGAAACATATGTTGATGCAAGTATTCCAGTTAAAAAACAAGTATCATATGTTGGGCGACATGGAATTACTACACAAAATGTAATGGTTGTTTGTGACTTCAACATGTGTTTTACTTTCTCCATGGCTGGTTGGGAGGGATCTGCGCATGATAGTCAGATTTTTAATTTTTCTATAAGCAATCCCAAGTATAACTTCCCTCAACCCATAGAGGTAATAAAGTTATAATTGTAGTTAATATATTAGTGTTTTCCTATTTTTTATCATTAAAATTTGTTAGTTTTTCCCTATTTTTTCATTAAAATTTGTGCAACGATCATGCAGGAAAGTATTATTTGGTAGACGCTGGCTATCCACTACAAAGAGGTTATATAAAACCATATCCAGATACACGTTACCATCTTCCTGATTTTGCTCGTGGGAATCGTCCAGTGGAGGGACTTCGAGAGATTTTTAATCAAGCACACTCTTCCCTTAGGAGTGTGATTGAACGCACTTTTGGTATGTGGAAGAAAAAATGGGCAATACTGCGCGATATGCCAACCTATAGTTTTGAGAAACAGACACATCGTCCCGGAGACAATGTCTTTGCATAATTCTATACGGAGGCATCCATCACGTATAGATCCTGATTTTAGAGAAAGTGAGAGAATGCGTACGGGAGGTGGAGTAGACTCACAGAGACAACATGATAGATGCATTGATACAAAAAGTGGTGTTGACGAGATTATAACACTGCGTGAGTCTATAGCGCAACAACTCTATGATGCAATAAGGTAATATTCATTACTCCTATGTTATATTTTATTTTAATATAAGAATCTAATATAAAACATTTTTAATCATGTAGGTGATACACCGATCTACTTGCATGCAGACGATGGATCTGTGCCTCGAGAGTTAGCTTATGTTTTTTTGTAACGTTGGTTGGTAATATCTGAAAACCATTCAAATTTTATTTGGTATGTTGTGTGACTTTTGTTTTAAATGTTTAAAATTATTTCAGGCATTAAACAAAAAGTTAAATTAAATATAAAATTAACCTACAAAAACTCCATTTTTGCCAAACAGTTTGTACAAAACAACTTATCAAAAGCTCTGCAAACTCCATTTCACACAAATAGTTTTTTAACAAAACTCTATTTTCCAGAAACATCACTTTTATAGTCAACAGCTATTCATCAACAACTTTTGATCAGCAACAACTCATCCAAACTGGCCCTAAGTACTCCCTCCCACGTGTGGATGACCTAATCGATCAGCTTAAGGGCAGTACCGTCTTTTACAAGATAGATCTCAGATCGGGTTACCATCAGCTGAAGATCAAGAACTCCGACATCCCCAGGATGGCCTTTCAGACTCGGTATGGGCTTTTCGAATTTTTGGCGATGTCTTTTGGATTGACTAAAGCCCCTTCTGCATTCATGGACATGATGAACCGTGCCTTCTGTGAATACCTGGACAAGTTCATCATCGTTTTCATTGATGATATCCTGGTCTACTCCAAGACCCACAAGGAGCATGCATCCCATCTTAGACTCACTCTCTCCACTCTTCGTCAGCATCAACTTTATGCCAAGTTGGCAAAATGTGAGTTCTGGCTGGATCGTGTTGCCTATTTAGGCCATGTCATTTCAGGTGATGGACTTTCTGTTGCCCCTGCCAAGATTTCCGCAGTTATGGGCTGGAAGCGACCTTCTACCCCTACCTAGATCCATAATTTCCTTGGTTTGGTTGGATATTACCGACGCTTCTGTAAGTTTATATAGGATGTAGTCCAATTGACCTAGAGGGTGGGGGGGGGGGGGGGGGGGGGGGGAGGGGTTGGGGGGTGAATAGGTCTTTTGATTTTCTACTTGTTTGATATAGATAGTTAAAATTATTCTAAGCAAGTAATCAAGCAAACCCAGAAAACACACAAGTGTTTATAGTGGTTCCCCAAGATAGTGTGTTTATGGGTAGTCCACTTTCCCCTTTCACCCTTCTAATAGTGTGTTAGACAGGGCCAACTCCTCCAAACTCAGCTCCAAGAGCTTACAACACAGATCCCTCAGGATCTCTCAGGTTTTCCCAAACCCTACCTCAGGCACAACAACCCTACCTCAGAGGAAACCACCTCCTACAGCTTAGACCACCTCCAGGTCCTACCACAAGCTGATCTCTCAGCTCTACAACTCAGGCTATTCAGCCCTACCTCAGATCTCATAGATCCTACCTCAGAAGACTCCACCTCCTACAGCTCAGACCACCTCCTGGTCCTACAACCCCAGGCCAAATGGCCCTACAAACTCAAGCCTAATAGCCCTACAAACTTAGGCAAAAATCCCTACAGTAAAAGAGTATTTAAGCTTACTACAGCAGACAGCACAGAGAAGAAGTCTCCTGTAGTTCCTGCACAGCTTGTGCTTTCTTGTAGCTGGAGATGATAATGACAGCTACAACCTGATCTTCCTCTTCAGTTGAAGGATGGAAGATCACCTTGCTCCTTCTTGTAGAGGAGCTATCTTTATCTCTCAGTTTCTTCTTCCTTGTTTAGTGAGCATGAGGAGAATGACTAGTACTAAGCCATCAATGGAATAGTGAAGATGTTAGCACTCGACCATCACTCCTCCAAAGTGCCCTAACTTCTTCTTTTATACATCCCTGATCTTCAATGACTCTCAACCGTCCTTCTGACAGATATGGGAGTGGTTGGTGGACCCCACAATACCTTTCTGCAGCTTGCGCCAAAAGTAGAACCCGCCATATCACATTTGAACTGTCTCAGCGGTTGGGCTGAGATGGATTCCTCTTCTCAGCGGATTCTGTCGATCTGCAGAGAAGATCCCGCGTTCGACAAACTGTAATCTGCGTTCAACGAACTCGACAAACTGTAATCTGCGTTCGACGAACTCGCCAAACTCTGTGTTCGACGAACTTCATTCTTCGTTCGACGAACACACCAAGTCTCAGTATTTGCTTCTGTCCCATCTCTGCGTTCGACGAACTGCTTTCTGCATTCGATGAACTTGCCAAGTCTCAGCATTTGCTTCTGTCCTTTCTCTGCGTTCGATGAACAACATTCTTCGTTCGACGAACTCCATTCTGTGTTCGACGAACTTCATTCTGCGTTCGACGAACACGTCATGTTTCTTCTATCTGTAGCTCAACTTGCCCAGATGCCTTCTCAGCGGCTCCTGGTCTTATCTCAGCGGTTCAGCTGATACAGTGAGACCTTCTCAGCTGATTAAACAACACACCTTTGAATCTATTCCATTGTTTGGAATATCATCTCCCTGTACAATACTTGAGACAAAATAGAATGTATCAAATACAATATGTACTTAGCATTGTGAGTGATGCCTCTACAAATCAATGGAACATTGAGGGAAATATTCCCAATAATCTCCCCCTATTTGAAGAAGGCAGAACATTCCCAATGCTAATGTACATAGCCAACAAAAACATATCATGAAAATGATCTATATAACATTCATGATAACATTGCTTCTAAAAAATAATATTGTTTAAGCATTCTATCAAAACTCATGACAACATTCTATATTAAGCTTTGACTAACTCAGAGGGCAATCCACTCAAAGCTAACTCTGAGTTGTTCTTAGCATTGTCCATCTCCCCCTTTCTGGTTTCTTCAACTATTTTACCCTCTAGGGATAGGGAGGCAGCAGCTACAGACCCTGAGAGGGTTTAGAAAGCATTTTCCAAATCCCCCTTTAGGTCATCCTACATCTTATCCGACCCTCTTAGCATTTACCAACTCCCCCTCAACCTGAGCAGGAACTTGCTCCCCCTCAATGTGAGAACTATTATCTTTAATAGCTGTTCTTGTTCATTTTGAACAACCCTTTCTAGATCCCCCTCAATGTGAGTACTATTCTACATTTAACATTCCTAGTTCAATATTGAAAACATTAAACTTAGCCTCATCCAATGGCTTAGTGAAGATATCAGCCACTTGACTGTCAGTGGGGACAAATTCAAGGCAGATATCTTTACATTCAACATGTTCTCTTATAAAATGATACCTTATCTCTATGTGCTTAGTCCTGCTGTGAGAGATAGGATTCTTAGCAATATAGATAGCACTAGATGAGTCACAATAAAGAGGAGATTTACTTACCTTGAGGTTGTAGTCCTCTAGCTGGTGTTGAATCCACAATAGCTGTGCACAACAGCTCCCCCTTGGCTCCCAGCCTTGCCTTGTTCTTTATGATTTTGCCATTTTCATCTAACTTGATCCAATCATGTGCGTTGAGCACCCACTATCCAAGTACCAAATTTTCATCTATCTTGATCCTATCATCTAACTTTGATTCATCCCCGGTGAGGTGGTGTCCACACCCTGAATCCATGATCCAATCCTCTTCGAAGTTGATGGCAGCCAAGGCCTTAACGGGCATTGCCATCATATTAGCCGCAAAGTCTCCTCCCCATCAAGCTTTATTAGACTTTGGCTTCTCCTTCTCCGCTGCATGTCCCGGCTGAAGATTAACCTGACAATCTTTCTTGAAGTGCCCGGTCTTGTTGCACCTGAAGCACCTTGGTCCCTCTCCCTTCTTGTTCCCATCAGACTTAGGAGCATAACTCCTTTCCTACTGACCTGAAGTAGAAGGTCCATCATGACCTGGCTTCTTCTTCTCCCATTTCTTCTTCTTCTTCTTCCCAGAGAATAACACATCACTATCTCCCCCAGAGATAGAAACCCCCACCATCTGTCTTGCCAAACTTTCCTGCGAAGCAAGTAAGTTTTCCAGCTCCAACAGAGATGGCTGATTAGCCCATCACAAAGGCAAGATACTCCTTCCGCAATCCGCGGATGATATGCCTCTTCAGTTTTGCCTCCGAGATGGGCTCATCAGGGTCCAAAGCAAAAATCTCTGCTGTGAGGTTCTTCATCTTGAGAAAGAAAGTAGAGATGGAAAGATCACCTTGATAGGCCTTCGCCAACTCATTTTCAAGAAACTGTAGCCGAGCTACATTCTTCTTATTGAACAGCCCGTCCAAAGACGTCCAAATCTCAGCAGCAGATTTACATCCAATGATGTGATCTAATAGCTCTGGTGAAATAGCCCTCTTGAGAGTGAACTCTGCCTTTGCATTAGTCCTCCTCCAAAGTCTCACCTCTGCAATATTATCTCCTTCTAGACGAACTTCTTGTGTGTTTTCTCCTCCAACTATATCCCATAGATCCTCGCCAAGCAATTAACTCTCCATACACGACTTCCACTTCTTGAAGTTAGTCGATGTTAGGAGTTCAATACCAAGCCCTCTTGCGTATCCAGCTTCCATGGCAAACTATGTGGTTTCTTCTTCACAAGACAATGGCAACTCAAGTTGAACACTGCTTATCCACTCCAATAACCTCCCTCTGATACCATGTTAAATTTTTTTGATTTGAATCGTTTAGGAGTAAGCAGGAGTTGCATCAACTGTGTTATAGCCAAACAACCACAATGCCACACAGCAACACAATAGTCTTTATTGAATCACAAAACTTGATTACAGTGCGAGGTATACATAGCGAGACATGATTCATAAGAATAACGAAGGATAGAAGAACAAAACACACCAAAAAACAAAACTGGCGGCTTGACAAGCAGAGACCGCACAAACCGCTGAACTCCAGAGACCGCCCGACTTGTCCTGAGACCGCACGAACAGAAAACAGGCAAGATGACCTGCACTGCAAGACTGCCACCTCAGACCGCACGAACTGGAGCTTATTGAATTGAACAAAGAACAGAAGCTGTCGCCAGACCGCAACTCAAACCGCCTAACCACAGAAGGTCGCCTGATCGTCGAGCTCGCTGCGAACAGCACAAGAACAACATAAACTAGTTCGCAGACAAGCCGCTGCCGAACTGTATATTCAAGCCACTGGGAAATCACCAAGGAAGGAGACCGCAACCTGCTGACCGCAAACCTGTGAACACAACAAATAGTCAACTCGCTTCCGAGACCGCCCGACCTTAAAGTTGAGACCGCACAAAACAACCCAGTCTCTAGTTCTTATAGTTCTCGTTATGAATGACGGGCCCTGCACCCCTATTTATAGGCGAGAAGACGGATGTCGTCACTGCCGCAAAAGAGATACAATCACCACCCATCAGATCACCAGCGGTCTCACAGAGCAGACCGCACGATCACACCACCTGGACAACATCCTGTCCAAGACCGCAAATCAGCAGCAGACCGCGCACAAGCCGCGCGGACACAAGACCGCGCACAAGCCGCGCGGACACTGATCACACCTCCCTAAGATCGCCAAGAGCAACCCAAGAACATCTGGCCGACTCCAGACAAGTCGCCAGATCAACCTGCATTGGCCGCCCGGTCATAGCGGTTACACAAGAACAGATCGCCTGGTCTTCTACAAAGGAGATAGACCAACCAAGCAGATCAGACCGGGAAGAGACCGGAACAAGCTAGAACAAACCGGCCAACACAGCAGACTGCCAGAGCCAGACCGGCAGAGCACCAACACAGAGACCATGCGGTCTCTGCGGTCACCAAAAAATAGACCACCAGCCACCTTCCACTCCACTTCAACAATTTCAACACTCTCCCTTGAAGAGGAAAGTGGAAACTAGCCCAAGTAAACTCCGCAACTGAGTAAACGGTCCCTTTGCCAGCGGCTTTGTGAAGATGTATGCAACATTGTCCACACTCCGAACATGCTCGACCATAGGAGATCCTCCCAACACCTTTTCACGAATGAAATGGTGCTCAATCTCAATGTGCTTGGTCCTCGCGTGACAGACTGGATTATTAACCAGCTTGAGAGCACTCTCATTGTCCCCACGTAGCATAGTGGGACCTCGAACCTCCTCATGAACGTCCTCCACCAACCTCCTGAGCCAAACGACTTCCTGTGCTGCCAAGGCTGAAGCCTTGCATTCCGCTTCTGTGGTAGATACAGACACTGAGTCCTGCTTTTTGCTGCACCAAGAAATAGCTGTGGGGCCTGCCATAAAGACATAACCAGACGTTGATCTCTGATCATCCACGTCTCCCCCATAATCAACATCCAAGTACCCATGCAACTCCAAGCTTGACCCTCTCCTATACAGGAGACCCAGATCAGAGGTCGACTTCACATACTTCAAAATTCCTTTTGCCGCCAGAAGATGAGGCTTTCGTGGTTCCGCCATGTACCGACTCACCTTGCCAACTGCATAAGCAATATCAGGCCTTGTGATCGTCAAGTAGATCAAGCTCCCAACCAGAGCTCGGAAAACCAACGGTTCAGATAGAACTCTCCCCTCATCCTTCCGAAGTTTATGATGCTGTTCCAGAGGTATAGAGCTGCTCTTCCCTTCCTCCATGCTGAATCATTGAACGATCTGCTCTGCATATCCAGCCTGAGAAATGAGCACTCCGCTCTCCCACCTCTGCACCTTGAGTCTAAGGAAATGGTGAAGCTCACCCAGATCCTTCATCTCAAATCTGATAGCAAGCTCGGCTCTCAGCCTTGCTACAGCCTCCTTCGAGTTCCCGGTGACAATCATATCATCCATATACAATAGAACAATCAACCGAAGCACCCCCTCCTTCTTGACGAACAAACTGGAGTCAGAGTCTAAAGCAAAGAATCCACAGAATAGAAGATACTCCGCGATCTTCCTATACCACGCCCGAGGCGCTTGCTTCAACCCATACAGGGTTTTCTTCAGCTTGCAGACATAGTCCGGACAATCCTCAGAGATGAAGCCCGGCGGTTGGATCATGAAGATATCCTTGTCAATCTCACCGTATAAGAAGGCATTCTTCACATCGAGCTGCCAAATATCCCAATCACATGATGCCGCTAAAGCAATAACAAATCGAACCGAAGTCATCTTTGCCACTGGACTGAAAGTCTCATCATAATCCTCTCTGTACTACCGTGAGAACCCACGAGCCACAAGGCGAGCCTTGTATCGCTCGATCATGCCGTCAGCTTTCTTCTTGAGCTTATAGACCCACTTGCATGTCACAGGGGTAATGCCCTTAGGCCAGGGCACTAGAGACCAAGTCTCATTCTTCTTGAGAGAATCCATCTCTTCCTGCATAGCAATGTCCCACTGTTCCACGCCTTTGGCCTTCTCAAAGCTCGACGACTCCCGCTCATCCAAGGGACTAGCAAAGAAACATGAGATAAAGCTCACCATGTTTCCTCCTGTGTATCGATCCGGTGGCTTGATAGTCCTCTTCGACCTCCTAAGAGGTTGCACCTAACTAACCACCTCCTCAGCTGCTTCTTCTGTGCTAGCTCCTCTTCCAGATGAACTTGGAGCATCACTCCCCCTGCTTCCAGAATCTGAAGCCTCTATCTTGGAGCTAGACACAGCTGGAGCCTCTTGTGAAATAGGCAACTCCACTTGAAGATTTTCCGCAGCCTTCCTTTTTTCATCAGCCCTGCTCTCCGGTAGTTCAACTCCTGAACTCCCTTTATAGGAAGTCACCTCATTGAACACCACATCCCGAGATACTACTGATCTCCTTGTCTCAAGATCCATGCATCTCCACCCCTTCTTCCGCTCATCATATCCAACGAAGACTAGCTTCCTTGCTTTCACATCTAGCTTTGTCCGAAGAGCATCAGGGATATGCACAAAACAGGTTGACCCGAACACCCGAAGGTGTGCAACACTCGACTTCTCCTCGAACATCAGTTCGTGAGGGGTGTTCATGTTGATAGGACTTAGAGGCATACTGTTGATGACGTAAGTAGCACAAGATATTCCCTCCGCCTAGAATGACTTTGGGATACTCTTGGCATGAAGCCAGCATTTGTAGGTTTCCGTCAGATGACGGATCTTCCGCTCTGCAACGCCGTTTTGCTGTGGAGTATGGGCACAAGTGAGCTCTCTCCGGACGCCGTGCTTCCTGCAAATACTTGAGAACTCACCAGAGGTGAACTCCCCACCATTGTCAGTTCTCAATTTTTTCACCCGTAGGCCTAACCGACCTTCCACCAGCTCCTTGAACTCCACAAACTTTGCAAAATCTTCTGACTTCTCTTTCAAAAAATACACCCAGACATATCTGGTGTAATCGTCGATCAACACCAACATATATCTGTTGCCTCCAAGACTTGGGGTGGCAGTCGGTCCCATCAAATCACCGTGAATGCACTCCAACGGCGCTTTGCATCTTGTTTGCGATTTATCAAATGGAAGTCGATGAGACTTACCAAACTGACATCCCGCACAAACATGACCATCTCCATAGGAGGACAAGCTAGGCAAGCCCATGAAAAGGAACCTTACCGCCATAGCCTTCAATTTGTCCATGCTTACATGCCCCAGCCTTTCATGCCAGATAGCCGCGCTATCATTGGTCCTCATCTTGTCAACATAAGTACTTGTCGATAAAATGAACAAGTCCTTTACCCGCTTTCCAAAATGAATAACATCTCCCTTTATCTCCGGTTGAGTTTTAAGAAACTTCACTTATGTTGGGCCAAACAGAACATGATAACCGGCATCGACCGCATTGGTCACAGAGAAGAGATTCTTCTTCATACCCGA
Organism: Dactylorhiza incarnata; assembly: GCA_033032865.1. Lineage (NCBI taxonomy): Eukaryota > Viridiplantae > Streptophyta > Magnoliopsida > Asparagales > Orchidaceae > Dactylorhiza > Dactylorhiza incarnata. The sequence goes on along the minus strand of JAWHQI010000040.1, from coordinate 3,594,353 downwards.
CACGTGATAAACACTCCTCAATGTGAGTGGACCCTTATCACTGCTCAGAGAGACAACACCTTCTTGTTCTACTGAATGAACAGAATTATCAGCCTTAATGATTGCATCGTTACCTGAGTAAGGTGCCAAAGAAGAGAACTTTGATTCATCCCCGGTGAGGTGGTGTCCACACCCTGAATCCACGATCCAATCCTCTTCGAAGTTGATGGCATCCAAGGCCTTAACGGGCATTGCCGTCATATTAGCCGCAAAGGCTCCTCCCCATCCAGCTTCATTAGACTTTGGCTTCTCCTTCTCTGCTGTATGCCCCGGCTGAAGATTAACCCGACAATCTTTCTTGAAGTGCCCGGTCTTGTTGCACCCGAAGCACCTTGGTCCCTCTCCCTTCTTGTTCTCATCAAACTTAGGAGCATAACTCCTTTCCTGCTGACCTAAAGTAGAAGGTCCATCATGACCTGGCTTCTTCTTCTCCCACTTCTTCTTCTTCTTCCCAGAGAACAACACATCACTATCTCCCCCGGAGATAGAAACCCCCTCCATCTATCTTGCCAAACTTTCCTGCGAAGCAAGTACGTTTTCCAGCTCCAACAGAGATGGCTGATTAGCCCAACCCTGAACTGATGTCACAAAGGCAAGATACTCCTTCCGCAATCCACGGATGATATGCCTCTTCAGTTTTGCCTCCGAGATGGGATCATCAGGGTCCAAAGCAGAAATCTCTGTTGTGAGGTTCTTCATCTTGAGAAAGAAAGTAGAGATGGAAATATCACCTTGAGAGGCCTTCGCCAACTCATTTTCAAGAAAATGTAGCCGAGCTACATTCTTCTTATTGAACAGCCCGTCCAAAGACGTCCAAATCTTAGCAGCAATTTACATCCAATGATGTGATCGAATAGCTCTGGTGAAATAGCCCTCTTGAGAGTGAACTCTGCCTTTGCATTAGTCCTCCTCCAAAGTCTCACCTCTGCCATATTATCTCCTGCTAGACAAACTTCTTGTGTGTTTTCTCCTCCAACTATATCCCATAGATCCGCGCCAAGCAAGTTACTCTCCATACACGACTTCCACTTCTTGAAGTTAGTCGATGTGAGGAGTTCGATACCAAGCCCTCTTGCAAACTATGTGGTTTCTTCTTCACAAAGACGATGGGAACTCAAGTTGAACACTGCTTATCCACTCCAATAACCTCCCTCTGATACCATGTTAAATTTTTTGATTTGAATCATTTAGGAGTAAGCAGGAGTTGCATTAACTGAGTTATAGCCAAACAACACAATGCCATATTGCAACACAATAGTCTTTATTGAATCACAAAACTTGATTACAGTGTGAGGTATACATAGCGAGACATGATTCATAAGAATCACGAAGGAGAGAAGAACAAAACACACCAAAAAACAAAACTGGCGGCTTGACAAGCAGAGATCGCACAAACCGCTGAACTCCAGAGACCGCCCAGCTTGTTCTGAGACCGCACGAACAGAAAACAGGCAAGATGACCTGCACTGCAAGGCCTCCACCTCTGACCACACGAACTGGAGCTTATTGAATTGAACAATGAACAGAAGCTGTCGCCAGACCGCAACTCAGACTGCCTAAATACAGAAGGTCGCCTGATCGTCGAGCTCGCTGCTAATAGCACAAGAACAACATAAACCAGTTCGCAAACAAGCCGCTGCCGAACTGTTTATTCTAGCCACTGGGAAATCACCAAAGAAGGAGACTGCAACCTGCTGACCGCAAACCTACGAATACAACAAACAGTCAACTCGCTTCCGAGACCGCCCGACCTCAAAGTTGAGACCGCACAAAATAACCCAGGCTCTAGTTCTTACAGTTCTCGTTATGAATGACGGGCCATGCACCCCTATTTATAGGCGAGAAGATGGATGTCGTCACCGCCGCAAAAGAGATACCGTCACCACCCATCAGATCGCCAGCGGTCTCACAGTGCAGACTGCGCAATCACACCACTTGGCCAACATCCTGTCCAAGACCGCAAATCAGCAGCAGACCGCGCATAAGCCGCGCGGACACAAGACCGCGCACAAGCTGCGAGGACATAGATCACACCTCCCTAAGATTGCCAAGAGCAACCCAAGAACATCTGGCCGACTCCAGACAAGTCGCCAGATCAACCTGCATTGGCCGCCCAGTCACAGCGGTTACACAAGAACTGACGGCCCGGTCTTCTACAAAGGAGATAGACCAACCAAGCAGATCAGACCGGGAAGAGACCAGAACAAGCTAGAACAAACTGACCAACACAGCAGACTGCCAAAGCCAGACCGACAGAGCACCAACACAGAGACCGCGCGGTCTCTGCGATCACCAAAAAATAGACCGCTGTCCACCTTCCACTCCACTTCAACAATTTCAACATGAACTGCCTTAAAAAGGCAGCAAACTCTTCATCAGAGGAAGAGCTATCTGAGGTGCTGGTTTCAGATTCAGCACTTCTCCTTGGAGGAGACACCATCCTGCCCTTGCTTATCTTGGAGTTGTTAGCTTTGAGAGCTACAAATTTCTCCCTTGCCTAAGCCTTTGTTGAGGTGTCCTCTTTCTTTCTTGCAGACAGCTGCATCTCATAATAGAGAAACTTTCCAAACTATGTGTGAGTGGGGGTCTCACCAAGCCTGGCCACTTCCTTGATAGCACAGATTTTTGTGTCCCAAACCCTTGTTAGAGATCTGAGGAACTTATCATTCAGCTCATAATTAGTGAACACTCTCCCATAGGTTCTCAGCTCATTGACTATTCTGAAGAACCTCTCATAGCACATGGAGATGCTTTCCTAGCTCTGCTGCCTAAAGGCTTCATACTCTGGGTTAAGGAGTGACTTTCTATCATCCCTTACTTCAGTTGTCCCTTCCATATATACTACTAATGTATCCCACATTTCCTTGGCAGTAGTGCAGTGAACCAAGTTTTGAAATGTGGAATCATCAATAGCATTAACTATGATGTTCTGGGCTCTTTTGTCCATGGTGAACAATTCAAGTTCATCCTTGGTCAAGTCTTTGAATGCCTTGGCCACTCTTCTTGTTGGATCTATAGTGGAGGTAGTTTGAAAGATGAAAGGTCCTTCCTCAACTGTAATTTAAATCCTTGGATGAGATGCTTCCTTTAACAGTCTAATCCTTTGCTTCCATATGCCAAAGTTTCCTTTGTTGCATATGGGCAACTTCATGGATCCCATTTCCTTCTTCAATCCAGAGGAGGCCATTGGATTGAGATTAGACTATTCCTTTATAGGATCTGGTCAGACAGTTATGTCTTTCTTGACCAACCTCCCTCTGATACCACTTGTAAGTTTATATAGGATGTAGTCTAATTCACCTAGAGGGGGGGGGGGGGGGGGGGGGGTGAATAGGTCTTTTCATTTCTACTTGTTTGATATAGATAATTAAAATTATTCTAAGCAAGCAATCAAGCAAATCCATAAAACACCTAAGTGTTTATAGTGGTTCCCCAGGACAGTGTGTCTATGGGTAGTCCACTTTCCCCCTTCACCCTTCTAACAGTGTGTTAGACAGGGCCAACTCCTCCAAACTCAGCTCCAAGAGCTTACAACACAGATCCCTCAGGATCTCTCAGGTTTTCCCAAACCCTACCTTAGGCACAACAACCCTACCTCAGAGGAAACCACCTCCTACAGCTCAGACCACCTCCAGGTCCTACCTCAAGCTGATCTCTTAGCTCTACAACTCAGGCTATTCAGCCCTACCTCAGATCTCACAGATCCTACCTCAGAGGACTCCACCTCCTATAGATCAGACCACCTCCTAGTCCTACAACCTCAGGCCAAATGGCCCTACAAACTCAGGCCTAACAGCCCTACAAACTCAGGAAAAAAGCCCTACAAACTCAGGCAAAAAGGCCTACAGTAAAAGAGTATTTAAGCTTACTACATTAGACAGCACAGAGAAGAAGTCTCCAGTAGTTCCTACACAACTTGTGCTTTCTTGTAGCTGGAGATGATAATGACAGCTACAACCTGATCTTCCTCTTCAGTTGAAGGATGGAAGATCACCTTGCTCCTTCTTGTAGAGGAGCTATCTTTATCTCTCAGTTTCTTCTTCCTTGTTCAGTGAGCAGGAGGAGAATGACCAGTACTGAGCCGTCAATGGAATAGTGAAGATGTTAGCACTCGACCATCACTCCTCCAAAGTGCCCTAACTTCTTCTTTTATACATCCCTGATCTTCAACAACTCTCAACCGTCCTTCTAACAGATATGGGAGTGGTTGGTGGACCCCAGAATACCTTTCTGCAGCTTGCGCCAAAAGCAGAACCCGCCATGTCACATTTGAACTATCTCAGCGGTTGGGCTGAGATGGCTTCCTCTTCTCAGTGGATTCTATCGATCTGCAAAGAAGATCATGCATTCGACGAACTGCAATCTGCATTCGACGAACTCGCCAAACTGCGTTTGATGAACTCGCCAAACTCTGCGTTCGACGAACTTCATTCTTCGTTCGACGAACACGCCAAGTCTCAGAGTTTGCTTCTGCTTTGTCTCTGCATTTGACGAACTACATTCTGTGTTCGACGAACTTGCTAAATCTCAGCATTTGCTTCTGTCCCGTCTCTGCGTTCGACGAACAACATTCTTCGTTCGACGAACTCCATTATGCGTTCGACGAACTTCATTCTGCGTTCGACGAACACGCCAGGTTTCTTCTATCTGCAGCTCAGCTTGCCCAGATGCCTTCTCAGTGGCTCCTGGTCTTGTCTCAGCGGTTCAGTTGATACAGTGAGACCTTCTCAGCTGATTAAACAACACACCTTTGAATCTATTCCATTGTATGGAATATCATCTCCCTATATAATACTTGAGACAAAATAGAATGTATCAAATACAATATGTACTTAGCATTGCGAGTGATGCCTCTTCAAATTAAGGGAACATTGAGGGCAATATTCCCAACAGCTTCGTCAAGGGTTTTCCTCTATTGCTGCCCCCCTAACTTGGCTAACTCAAAAGCATGTTAGATTCGAGTAGTCAGATCAGTGTGAACAGTCCTTTTCTGAGTTGAAGCAACATCTGTGTTCAGCATCTGTTTTAGCTCTTCCGTCGGAGGGGTTGGACTTTTCAGTTTACATTGATGCTTCCGGAGTTGGTTTGGGTTGTGTTCTGATGCAGGATGACCGTGTTATTGCTTAAGGGTCGACACAGTTGAAGGTTCACGAATGCAACTACCCCACTCATGATCTGGAGTTCACTGCAGTGGTGTTTGCTTTTAAGCTTTGACATCATTATGTTATGGATCACGCATTATGATTGTACCACGTATTATTATTTCTTTTATCTAGGTGTCTAGTTGTCATCTTAATGTAGGAGACCTCGAGATCCGGGTCTACTATTAGGCGTCATCATTATCATTATGTCTTATTATATGTTGTAGCCTATATAAAGGCATTAGAGGTGTTGTATGAAGGCAAGCATGAAGAATTCTAATTCCCATCTTGAGTGTGAGGTCTTGGTAGCTCTCTCCTCCAATGAGCAAGCCCCGCTTAGGCAGCCACGGTCATGGCTCCGTAGTATCTCCACCATTATCATCTCCATCTCCGGCCACCTCCGACCAAGGACCATAACAACTTGGTATCAGAGACGCTCGATCCTCTTCCGCCGACGCGCGCCATCATCACCCTGGTCTCCTTCTTCGTCAAAGCCATTTCTCTGTCCACCTCAACTGCAGCAGCTGCTTCCAAAAAAAAATCACACTGGACGACACCCTCATCCACCCAGCAGCTCTCCAGACAACACGAACGCTTCCTCCACAGCAAGCCTTTTAGCCTCCAACAACCAAACTCCATCCAAAATTGCTGCTAGCACTAGCCGGAACCTCCGTCAAATTCAAGGGTATCTCGATCACCTTCCGCCGACGCCACTCCATTCCAGCCAACTGCAGCTTCAACCGACCACTACTTCATCCCACGTAACTGCACGGTGCTCCTTCTCCATCCATCAATAGCCTCCGAGCCCTGCTCCGCCAAGTACGTCGCCGCAAACCGTGGCTTCCTCGAGCCCCACACAGTAGTGCTCCATCGAACCCCGCATAGCAGTCCTCATCGAGCCCCGCTGCCCCTTTTCATTCCTTGAGCCCTGTGCAGCACGCCTCCCTCTTGCATTTTTCCAACAAACCGCCTGCCACCCTCTTAATTTTCCTTGTTTTAATTTCTGTTGACCCCACCATCACTCTCATTCCTCTCCATTATTATTATTCCTTCTCATTTAAATATCTAAGACACTTCATTAATTACCTCTAGCCGCACACCCAACTAGCCCATTTCTATTCAACTATTCACCGGAGCATTATTATTTGAAAATATTGGGCGCAACCGCGACACTCGTGGCCACTTCCAATCATCTGACTCGACGCATTTCAAATGCCCTGTCACCCGCTCTTTTTCTCGCTCCTCTTCTGGCACTATGGGTGACTCATCTGACTAACTAAGTCAGATTATGACCATGCTGTTGGACATGTGTGTCACATCTCTTTGTTTGAGAATAACAAATCCCATATTGTATTTGATATTGCTTGTAGTGTGTTTATAGTGTGCAGGAACTATAGGTGCAATACTCCACAGGTAGAAGGCAGCATGGAATCAAACTTTTGAAAGGAGCAGCATTAACGCCAGCGCTATCACTACCGCCGGGCGTTAGCTCGTTCGACGAATGTCGAGCTGCGTTCGACGAAAATTTTGTTCGACAAAAAGTTTCGTTCGACGAATGTCGAGCTGCATTCGACGAAATTTTTGAATTCGACAAAAATTTCCGTTCGACGAATTCGACCTCCATTCGACGAAAATTTCGTTCGACAAATTTCGTTCGACAAATTTCGTTCGACAAATTTCGTTCGACAAAAGTTCGTTTTGCCACGCCACCGACTATTTTTGCTACCGCCAGCGCTAGCGCTACCGCCTGGCGCTATCTCAAATTCGTGCACTGCGCCACGCCGCCGACGGTTCCGCAACCGCTCCACACGAATGCTACCGCATGCGCTAGGAGCTAACGCAGGCGCTATCTCCAAGTTGTAAAAATGATGGGCTCTCTCTCATTTTGAGCTAGTGCTTCCAGAGAGATTACCTGTGCCATATTTCCAGAGCTGCTACTCTGCCGAAAGTACATCTCCCACTCAAATTCAAAGAGGATTTCTGGAGAAGGAAGCCACCACGCTGCATCCGAAGAATGATTGCTTCAACCTCGCTTATGCTACAACGATCCTTCATCCTCAACTTCAGAGATCTCATATAGGGAGTGTCATTATTGTTAATTTTATTTTCATTTCATATTTCTATTGTAATCATTTAGTTAATTCGCCTTGTGTTGGCGACTAGGTCTGGGTAGGACTTAGGGGGAAATTCGCCTTGTGTTGGCGACTAGTTCTAGGTGTTTAGATCTAGGGGGCTCGAGGCCATATCCGGGGAAGGATTGGCTAGAGCGGCTTGAGGCCTTATCCGGGGAAGGATAGGCTAAAGCCAACCGGTTTGTGGGGATACAAGTCGATATAGAAAAGGAAAAATTGTATTACTTTATTCGTCTCCGATTTCAAGCGCTATTGAAATCAATTTTTGTAAACACTTTTTTTTATATAATATAATCATGTCTTTTTGTGTTTACTTGATTTCTATCATTTGACGTAATTCATAAAATTGCAAATTACAATTGTTTTCCTTCATTAAGATAAATTGTTATTTTTGTTCTAAGTTTCTCTAAACAATTTAGTAAAAAAATTACAAAGAATTTTATTCCCTTATTCACCCCCCCCCTCTAAGGGCGCCGCAAGATCCAACAAGTGGTATCAGAGCCAGGTTATTCCAAACGGTTTAAAAACCAGGAATAATGGCGTCTTATGATCTCGCTTTTTCCGAGGGTCAGGGAATTAGTAGACCTCCACTATTTACTGGGTCAGATTATAATTATTGGAAAAATATGATGCGTTGTTTTCTAATGACCCTAGACATTGAGGTTTGGAACATGGTAGAAGAAGAATACACTCCTCCTACATTTGTAGTTGTAGAGGTTATGTTAGAAAAACCCAAAGATAAATGGGATGATTGAGATAAACTCAAATGTAAAAATAACACAAAAGCCATGAATGCTCTATTTTGTGCGTTAGATAGAAATGAATTTAATAGAATTTCTGCATGCACTACTGCATATGAAATTTGGAATCATTTGGAAGTTACTCATGAAGGTACATCGCAGGTTAAAGATTCTAAGCTTTTCCAACTGGAGTCAGAATATGAAAAATTCCGAATGGATGAAAGCGAAGATGATGATGGTATGTACACGCGCTTCACCAAGATCGTCAATTACTCAAAAGCTCTTGGAAAGACCTTCTCAAATGGCGACTTGGTCCGTAAGATCCTTCGTTCTCTTCCTCCAAAATTCAACCCGAAGGTGACGGCTATTTCGGAGTCACACAACTTAAGAACGCTCCAAGTTGAGAGCCTCATTGGGAATCTCAAAACCCATGAGGTAGAACTCAAAATGCAACATGATGAATACAACAAGAAGCCAAAGAAGAAGGCGTTGGCACTAAAATCAAAGAAAGAGTGACAAGAGGATGAGGATGAAGATGAAGAAAGCCTTTTGGTGAAGAACTTCCGAAAATTCATGTGCAATCCGGAAAGGAGAAACACCTTTCGAAAATATTTCCAAAAGGGTGAAAGATGGAATGGGTCATCTTCAAAGAAGGAAAAAGAGAGCGACAATGAAGAAGAGAGACCTCCACCAGAATGCTAACATTGTAGGAAGACGGGGCACATAAGGAGCCAATGCCCATAATTCTTGAAGGAGAAAAAGGAGAAACGTCACAAAGGGAAAGAAAAGAGGAAGGTGCTAAAGGCAAAGATATGGGATGACTCCTCTTCCTCCTCCTCTGAAGAATCAAGCAGGTCTTCATCAAGCGAAGATGAGGAAGCAAACATGTGCCTCATGGGACATGTAAACGACGGCGATGACACCAGTGTTCCTAGTGACACTGAGGTAACTCCTCCCACTTATGATGAATTGTTTAATGAATTCCTTGAAACTTGCAAAGCTTTTGATAAAAATATGAAAGATAGTATTTTATTAAATCGTGAAAATGAATCTCTTATTAAAGAAAATCAAAAGCTTTCCAAAAAGGTAATTGTTTTAGAAAAGAGAAAGGTTTCTTGCCAAGAATGTGATCACTCCACAAAATTGGAAAAAGATATTGAAGAGTCACTTTCTAAAGCCCTCTCTCATGCCAAAACTCTTACAAAAGAGAAGGGGGAATTAGAAAGGAAATTAGAAGCCTCTCTTTTGCAAATAAAAAATAATTAAAAAGGTTTTGAAAATAGGTGTGTCATGCTTGTGAAAGAAAACTCTTCACTTAAAGCACAAGTTCATTATCTCACCATGGCCATTAAAAAATTTGGAATAGGCGAAAAATCTCTGGAAATGATCTTAGGGAACCAGTGCCATGGTTCTGGAAAATTTGGGCTCGGATATCGAGGTGAGGGCTACCGCCTGGAGCTAGCCACTAATGCCGACGCTAGCACCTCATACCAGAAACCTGAAGTTTCTTTTTCAAAATGTTTTTCTTCTATAAATCCAACTTATTCCAGCAAGAAAATATTCCAGAAAAGGGTCTCAACCCCCTTTATTTCATGTGGATACTGTTATAGGTTAGGTCACACATCTAGTTCTTGCAGGAGAATAAAACAAAATGCTTGAAAACAAATCTGGGTACCTAAGGCTTCCACTTATTCTATGGGTGGTACCACTTGGGCATCCGGATCTTTACTCTCATCTTCTTTCTAGATGTGCAGGCAGGCTAAGGACAATGAAGACGTGTGGTACTTGGATTCAGGATGCTCCAAGCACATGACGGGCAATAAAGCAAAGTTCCTTAGCCTAGAAAAGAAGAAGGGAGGGATCGTGACGTTTGGAGATAACAGAAAAGGAAGGATCATGGGAATTGGTATAGTTGGTAACAAATCCTTTACTATATCTAATGTTCTTTATGTGAAAGGATTAAAACACAATTTAATTTCTATTAGCCAATTATGTGATAAAGGATTAGATGTGTTATTTGAATCTTCCACTAATCTATGCAAAATATCTAATCCTATTACAAACAATATCTTTCTAACTGCACCAATATTACACAATGTTTATATAGTTTCATTTCATGATCTTTCAAAATCATCTTTAAAATGTTTATTACCAAAAATGATGAACTTGAACTTTGGCATAGAAGGCTAGGACATGCTAGCTCAAAGCTTATTGTAAAACTTGCCAAAAGAGAGTTAATTAGAGGATTGCCTAGATTAAATTGAAATTTACCTTCACTTTGTTCACCATGTCAAAAAGGTAAAATTACTAGATCCTCTTTCAAAAGTAAAAATATTATTTCTACTACAAGACCTTTGCAATTAATTCATATGGATCTTTTTGGTCCCGTTAGCACCGCAAGTCTTGGTGGTAGATTATATATATATGTTTTAATAGATGATTTTTCTAGATATTGTTGGACAATATTTCTCTCATCCAAATCCTAAGCGTTTTGTGAATTTTCAAATTATGTACTAGTATTCAAAATGAAAGTGATTTAAAAATTAAATGCATTCGCTCGGATCATGGAGGAGAATTTGAAAATGAAAAATTTACATCTTATTATGATATGTTAGGCATAAAGCATGAGTTCTCCGCACCACACACACCACAACAAAATGGTGTTGCAGAAAGAAAGAATAGGACACTTCAAGAACTAGCACGCACTATGTTATGTGAATATAAATTATCTAAGTCCTTTTGGGCCGAAGCCGTAAACACATCATGTTAAGTTATAAATAGAATCATGCTTCGCCCATCTTTAAATCTCACACCATATGAACTTTATTTTCAAAAGAAGCCTAATGTATCTTACTTCAAAGTTTTTGGTTGTAAATGCTTTATTTTAAATACAAAAGATAGCTTGGGAAAGTTTGATGAAAAATGTGATGAAGGAAAATTTCTTGGATACCCTTCAACTAGTAAACCTTATAGAGTTTTAATAAAAGAACTAGAAAAGTTGAAGAATCAATTAATGTGAAATTTGATGAGCTTGTTCCTTGTATAGAAAGACTTTCCGCAGGCAAAGAGGATGATCTATTACCTCCTTTGGAGCATGGTGATGAAGAACCTTCCAAAGAAGAAGAAGAGGAGGCCAAGAAAGATGAATATGTACCTCCAATCGTCTTAAAATTCACAAAGGATCATCCACGGGAACTTATAATTGGTGAACCATCCATCGGGGTAAGAACTCACTCTTCTCTTCATGAATCATTTTCAAATATTTGTTTTGTTTCCGAAATAGAACCAAAAAACATTTCTACTACTTTAAATGATGAATTTTGGTTTTTGGCTATGAATGAAGAGTTAAAACAATTTGAGCGATATAATGTTTGGAAATTAGTTGAAAGACCATCTAATCACCCAGTTGTAGGTGTAAAATGGATTTTTAAAAATAAATTAGATGGTGAGTCAAGAATCTCTTGGAATAAAGCGCGATTAGTAGCACAAGGATATTCTCAAATCGAGGGGATAGATTTTGATGAATCTTTTGCACCCGTTGCTAGATTAGAGTCTATAAGAATTTTTCTAGCATTTGCAAGCTTTAAAAGAATAAAACTATTTCAAATAGATGTGAAAAGTGCTTTTCTAAATGGGTTTGTAAAAGAAGAAGTTTATGTTGAACAACCCCCCGGTTTTATTAGTGAAAAATTTCCAAATCATGTTTATAAACTAGCGAAAGCGCTTTATGGTTTAAAACAAGCGCCCCGTGCATGGTATGAAAGACTTACATCATTTTTGTTAAAGCACGGTTATATTATGGGAAGTGCGGATAATACTCTCTTCATTAAGCACAACAATGATGATATAATTATTTTACAAATATATGTTGATGCTATTATTTTTGGATCTAATAATGAAGAGATGTGTAAAGAAGTTATTTTAGTGATGAAAAATGAATTTGAAATGAGTCTTGTAGGAGAACTTTCTTATTTCCTTGGTTTTCAAATATCACAAAGAATTGATGGTATCTTTGTATGTCAAACTAAATATGTCCATGATATGCTTAAACGTTTTGGATTTGAAAACCTTAAACATGCTTCTACACCAATGAGTGCATCACTAAAATTAGGAAAAGATGAATCAGGAATTTCTATAGATCAAACTTTATATAGAGGTATGATAGGATCTCTACTTTATCTAAGTGCAACTAGACCCGATATTATGTTTGCCGTATGCTTATGTGCTTGATTTCAAGCCAATCCAAAAGAATCTCATTTAAAAGCGGTAAAACAAATTTTTAGATATCTCATTGGGTCATCTAGATTAGGACTATGGTACCCACATAATAATTCATTTACACTTCACAGCTACTCCGATTCGGACTATGTCGGTTGTTCACTTGATAGAAAAAGCACTAGTGGTACTTGTCATTTTCTAGGACCTTCATTAGTTGCATGGTCTAGTAGGAAACAAAATTCGGTTGCACTCTCCACCATGGAGGCCGAATATATTGCATTAGGGAGTTGTTGTGCACAGGCACTATGGATGAGTCAAACTTTAGAGGACTTTGGTTTTCATCTAAAAAATATTGAACTAAAATGTGACAACAAAAGTGCCATTGATCTCACAAATAATCCGATACACCACTCTAGATCCAAACATATAGATGTGCGTCATCATTTCATAAGGGATCACATTAAAAAGGAAAATGTAAGGATTAGTTACATTAGCACGGACTCTCAACTTGCTGATATATTTACTAAACCTCTTCCCGATGCAAGGTTTCAAATGTTAAGGTTGGAATTAGGAGTCTTAGACATCTTAGGATGAATAACATGTAAAACGCTAATGTTTTATCCAATTTGAGCAATCAAGACATCTCTGAATATTAAACAATTTCTGCATAAGACTACTATTAAGACCCCTAATCAATATCAAAAATAAAAAATTTAAAATTCTTAAAAAATCGTGTACTATTTCCAGGGCTAGCGTTAGCGCCGACGCTAGCGTGAATTTGTGATTTTTCTGTTTTTTAAAATTTCTAAAAATCAACAAAAATATATTAGTTTATATGCACAAATTTATTTTTTGTGTTTCTGTCTATTTTATTTTTGTTTTTATTTGCATTATGAAAAATCAACTACAAAAATTCAAAATTCAAAAATACAAAAATATGTTTTTGTGATTTTTCTATTTTTTATTTCTTTAAAAAGGATAAAACTACATAAAAACACTGTATGATCTTTATTGCCAATATCAAGCATGTATGAATTTTATTATTTAAAATTATTTACAATGTTAAAATTTATTCCTTGAAATTACTATGAACATTGTTTTGTTTATCATGCTTTGATATATCTATTTAAAGTGCATCAATTGTATTGAAAAATATGTAAAACCAAGCTTAGCATGCCTCTAAGTATGAGTAAATGTTTTATGATTGATAATGATACATTTCACTCACTTATTTTGGTAATCAACATATGTGTTTAAATCTAAAATGCTTGCTTGTGTATTGTATTTGTACAATGAATTAAAACTTGCATAAGTTTATTGCCTACACTACATTTGAATTGCACTTATAAAATTTAGAAAAGTGGTTTAGTTAAAAATTTGGGTTTGCAAAACAAGTGTATTCGGAGAATGTTGTCTCACAATTATGAACAAAAAAAATTATATATGTAGACAAATATCACTCCATCAAGCACTACTTGAACCTCCTGATAAGTCTTCATAAGCATTGTGAGGTTGAGCACCTTGGAAAGAATAGTAAAGTGTCTTGTGAAAACCTTAGTTATTACACCACTTTGTTAAAAAACATGTGCATTAAAAGTATGTGAAAGTAATTTACTTGTGTTTTATTGTGCACTTTACTTTACATATGTCTTATATTTTGTTGATTTAAATCAATTGTTAACATTGCCCAAAATACACTTATGTGCACATTATTATCTTTCATAACACTTCTTCTCATGAGTATTGGATTCTAATGCTTTATCTATACTACTCTTTATATAAGAAATGCACTAGATAACCTAACATGATCTCTACAATGTTTTTAGTATCTCTTGAACTTAAAATTAAGTAACATTGTAGTATAATCTCTCTTTGATATGTTCATTTCATGCTTGGTATCTTTATGAAAAACTTTGAGATTTCTATAAGGTTAAAACATCTTTCATTTTGAAACTAAAACTCAAATTTTTACTTATGCTTTTCATGCTTACAAAAAGAAGTTTCTTATAATCTTCCGCTTGCTTACAACTCTTATCTTTTTATTTTGAAATCTATTATATATACTATGCTTAAAATCTTTATCATTATCTATATTACAAAAGCTCGATCATGCTTTATCATTTATAAGAAATGCCTCCTTACAACCCTCACCCCACCTTCTTTTGATAATACAAAAAGGGGGAGATTAATTGAAGAAATCTATATAGGAGTAATTTTGAAGAATAAGGGGAGAATAATTCATGTAATCTATCATTTAGGGGGATTAAAACATAAATTGCATTTATATAGGGGGAGAATTAAGATAGGGGGAGTCTGCACATTATCATGCTTATCATTTACTATAGTTGCACTATTATCTAGCTTATCATATACTATAAACACTATTGTGATTTCTTGCTTAGAGGATTTGTTATTATCAAAAGGGGGAGATTGTTGGACATGTGTGTCACATCTATTTGTTTGAGAATAACAAATCCCATATTGTATTTGATATTGCTTGTAGTGTGTTTATAGTGTGCAGGAACTATAGGTGCAATACTCCACAGGTAGAAGGCAGTATGGAATCAAACGTTTGAAAGGAGCAGCACTAACCCCAGCGCTATCACTATCGCCGGGCGTTAGCTCGTTCGACGAATGTCGAGCTGCGTTCGATGAAAATTTCATTCGACAAAAAGTTTCGTTCGACGAATGTCGAGCTGCGTTCGATGAAATTTTCGTTCGAGAACGAAAATTTCGTTCGACAAAAATTTCCGTTCGACGAACTTCGACCTCCGTTCGATGAAAATTTTGTTCGACAAAAGTTCGTTCTGCCACGACACCGACAGTTTTCGCTACCGCCAGTACTACCGCCTGGCGCTATCTCAAATTCGTGCACTGCGCCACGCCGCCGACGGTTCCGCAACTGCTCCACACGAATGCTACCACTGGCACTAGGAGCTAACGCAGGCGCTATCTCCAAGTTGTATAAAATGATGGGCTCTCTCTCGTTTTGAGCTAGTGCTTCCAGAGAGATTACCTGTGCCATATTTCCAGAGCTGCTACTCTGCCGAAAGTACATCTCCCACTCAAATTCAAAGAGGATTTCTGGAGAAGGAAGCCACCACGCTGCATCCGAAGAATGATCGCTTCAACCTCGCTTATGCTACAATGATCCTTCATCCTCAACTTCAGAGATCTCATATAGGGAGTGTCATTATTGTTAATTTTATTTTCATTTCATATTTCTATTGTAATCGTTTAGTTAATTCGCCTTGTGTTGGCGACTAGGTCTGGGTAGGACTTAGGGGGAAATTCGCCTTGTGTTGGCGACTAGTTCTAGGTGATTAGATCTAGGGGGCTCGAGGCCATATCCGTGGAAGGATTGGCTAGAGCGGCTTGAGGCCTTATCCGGGGAAGGATAGGCTAAAGCCAACTGGTTTGTGGGGATACAAGTCGGTATAGAAAAGAAAAAATTGTATTACTCTATTCGCCTCCGATTTCAAGCGCTATTGAAATCAATTTTTGTAAACACTTTTTTTTATTTAATATAATCATGTCTTTTTGTGTTTACTTGATTTCTATCATTTGGCGTAATTCATAAAGTTGCAAATTACAATTGTTTTCCTTCATTAAGATAAATTGTTATTTTTGTTCTAAGTTTCTCTAAACAATTTATTAAAAAATTTACAAAGAATTTTATTCCCTTATTCACCCCCCCCTCTAAGGGCGCCGCAAGATCCAACAAGTGGTATCAGAGCCAGGTTATTCCAAACGGTTTAAAAACCAGGAATAATGGCGTCTTATGATCTCGCTTTTTCTGAGGGTCAGGGAATTAGTAGACTTCCACTATTTACTGGGTCAGATTATAATTATTGGAAAAATAGGATGCGTTGTTTTCTAATAACCCTAGACATTGAGGTTTGGAACATGGTAGAAGAAGAATACACTCCTCCTACATTTGTAGTTGGAGAGGTTATGTTAGAAAAACCCAAAGATAAATGGGATGATCGGGATAAACTCAAATGTAAAAATAACGCAAAAGCCATGATTGCTCTATTTTGTGCATTAGATAGAAATGAATTTAATAGAATTTCTGCATGCACTACTGCATATGAAATTTGGAATAATTTGGAAGTTACTCATGATGGTACATCACAGGTTAAAGATTCTAATCTTTTCCAACTGGAGTCGGAATATGAAAAATTTCGAATGGATGAAAGCGAAGATGTTGATGGTATGTACACACGCTTCACCAAGATCATCAATGACTCAAAAGCTCTTGGAAAGACCTTCTCAAATGGCGACTTGGTCCGTAAGATCCTTCGTTCTCTTCCTCCAAAATTCAACCCGAAGGTGACGGTTATTTCGGAGTCGCACAAATTAAGAACGCTCCAAGTTGAGAGCCTCATTGGGAATCTCAAAACCCATGAGGTAGAACTAAAAATCCAAAATGATGAATACAACAAGGAGCCAAAGAAGAAGGCGTTGGCACTAAAATCAAAGAAAGAGTGCCAAGAGGATGGGGATGAAGATGAAGAAAGCCTTTTGGTGAAGAACTTCCGAAAATTCATGCGCAATCCGGAAAGGAGAAACACCTTTCAAAAATATTTCCAAAAGGGTGAAAGATGGAAAGGGTCATCTTCAAAGAAGGAAAAAGAGAGCGACAATGAAGAAGAGAGACTTCCACCGGAATGCTATCATTGTAGGAAGACGGGGCACATAAGGAGCCAATGCCCAAAATTCTTGAAGGAGAAAAAGGAGAAACGACACAAAGGGAAAGAAAAGAGGAAGGTGCTAAAGGCAAAGACATGGGATGACTCCTCCTCCTCCTCCGAAGAATCAAGCGGGTCTTCATCAAGCAAAGATGAGGAAGCAAACATGTGCCTCATGGGACATGGAAACGACGGCGATGACACCAGTGTTCCTAGTGACACTGAGGTAACTCCTCCCACTTATGATGAATTGTTTAATGAATTCCTTGAAACTTGCAAAGCTTTTGATAAAAATATGAAAGATAGTATTTTATTAAATCGTGAAAATGAATCTCTTATTAAAGAAAATCAAAAGCTTTCCAAAAAGGTAATTGTTTTAGAAAAGAGAAAGGTTTCTTGCCAAGAATGTGATCACTCCACAAAATTGGCAAAAGATATTGAAGAGTCACTTTCTAAAGCCCTCTCTCATGCCAAAACTCTTACAAAAGAGAAGGGGAATTAGAAAGGAAATTAGAAGCCTCTCTTTTGCAAATCAAAAATAATAAAAAAGGTTTTGAAAATATGTGTGTCATGCTTGTGAAAGAAAACTCTTCACTTAAAGCACAAGTTCATGATCTCACCATGGCCATTAAAAAATTTGAAATAGGCCAAAAATCTCTGGAAATGATCTTAGGGAACTAGTGCCATAATTTTGGAAAATTTGGGCTCGGATATCGAGGTGAGGGCGACCGCCCGACGCTAGCCACTAACGCCGGCGCTAGCACCTCATACCAGAAACCTGAAGTTTCTTTTTCAAAATGTTTTTCTTCTGTAAATCCAACTTATTCCAGCAAGAAAATATTCCAGAAAAGGGTCTCAACCCCCATTATTTCATGTGCAAACTGTTATAGGTTAGGTCACACATCTAGTTCTTGCAGGAGAATAAAATAAAATGCTTTAAAATAAATCTAGGTACCTAAGGCTTACACTTATTCTATGGATGGTACCACTTGGGTATCCGGATCTTTACTCTCATCTTTTTTCTAGATGTGCAGGCATGCTAAGGACAATGAAGATGTGTGGTACTTAGATTCAGGAAGCTCCAAGCATATGATGGGCAATAAAGCAAAGTTCCTTAGCCTAGAAAAGAAGAAGGGAGGGATCGTGATGTTTGGAGATAACGGAAAAGGAAGGATCATGGGAATTGGTACAGTTGGTAACAAATCATTTACTATATCTAATGTTCTTTATGTGAAAGGATTAAAACACAATTTAATTTCTATTAGCCAATTATGTGATAAAGGATTAGATGTGTTATTTGAATCTTCCACTAATCTATGCAAAATATCTAATCCAATTACAAATAATATTTTACTAACTGCACCAAGATTACACAATGTTTATATAGTTTCATTTCATGATCTTTCAAAATCATCTTTAAAATGTTTTATTACCAAAAATGATGAACTTAAACTTTGGCATAGAAGGCTAGGACATGCTAGCACAAAGCTTATTGTAAAACTTGCCAAAAGAGAGTTAATTAGAGCCTAGATTAAGTGGAAATTTACCTTCACTTTGTTCACCATGTCAAAAAGGTAAAATTACTAGATCCTCTTTCAAAAGTAAAAATATTATTTCTACTACAAGACATTTGCAATTAATTCATATGGATCTTTTTGGTCTCGTTAGCACCGCAAGTCTTGGTGGTAGATTATATACATATGTTTTAATAGATGATTTTTCTAGATATTGTTGGAAAATATTTCTCTCATCCAAATCCGAAGCGTTTTGTGAATTTTCAAAATTATTTACTCGTATTCAAAATGAAAGTGATTTAAAAATTAAATGCATTCGCTCGGATCATGGAGGAGAATTTGAAAATAAAAAATTTACATCTTATTGTGATATGTTAGGCATAAAACATGAGTTCTCCGCACCACGCACACCACAACAAAATGGTGTTGTAGAAAGAAAGAATAGGACACTTCAAGAGCTAGCACGCACTATGTTATGTGAATATAAATTATCAAAGTCCTTTTGGGCCGAAGCCGTAAACACATCATGTTTATAAATAGAATCATGCTGCGCCCATCTTTAAATCTCACACCATATGAACTTTATTTTCAAAAGAAGCCTAATGTATCTTACTTCAATGTTTTTGATTGTAAATGCTTTATTTTAAATACAAAAGATAGCTTGGGAAAGTTTGATGAAAAATGTGATGAAGGAACATTTCTTGGATACTCTTCAACTAGTAAAGCTTATAGAGTTTTTAATAAAAGAACTAGAAAAGTTGAAGAATCAATTAATGTGAAATTTGGGGGTGTGGCCAAGCAGTACTCATCATTGGGGGGGGGGGGGGGGGGTGTGGCCAAGCCCGCACACCCATTGCGGTGCGGCCAAGCACACACCCCCCATTGGGGGGAGCGGCCAAGCCTGCACACCCCTTGGGGGTGCGGCCAAGCCGCATCCCCTCTTAGGGGGTGCGACCGAAATCGCACCCCCTTTGGGGGGGGGGGGTGTGGCCCAAATCGCACCCCCCTTGAGGGGTGCTGCCAAAATGCACCGCCTTTTGGCGTGCGATCGCTCGCTTTAGAGGATGTGGCCAAAGCCGCACCCCCCATCCCTTGAGGGGTGCGACCAAGGGAGTACCCCCCGTTAGTAGGGTGCGCTCTCCATCTTTTGGTTGCACCTCTCCGGCATCGCTCGGCTACCTTTACTGGGGTCCAAGATCACACCGTGCGTTCAGAATGCCTTCCCTCTCAGAACGCTCTCATGGTCGTTGCGCGCTCAAAATGCTTCCGTGCTCATTGCACGCTCAAAAACCGTGCTCGTTGCGCTCTTAGACCGCCTCCGTGCTCAACACGCTCAGAACGCTTCCGTGTTTGTTGCGCCCTCAAAATGCTTCCCTACTTGTTGCGCGCTCAGAATGCCTCCGTGCTCATTGCGCGCTTAGAACACCTTCGCGCTCACCGCGCGCTCAGAATGCTTCCACGTCCGTTCCACGCTCAGAATGCTTTGATGTTCGTTTTGTGCGCAGAAAGCTTTCGTATTCTTTGCAAGATCAGAATGCTCCCACGTTCATTGCGCGCTCAGAATGCTTCGATGTTCATTGCATGCTCAGAATACTTCTGTGTTCATTGCACGCTCAAAACGCTCCTGTGTACGTTACGTGCTCAGAATGCTCCTATGTTCATTGCACGGTCAGAATGCTCCCGTGTTCGTTGCACGTCCTGAATGCTACCCTGTTTGCTGCGCGCTCAGAACACTTCCACGTTCATAATGCACTCGACAGATAACCTTTCCTAACTTACTAGATTGCAAGTCCAGTTCTCTTCACTCAATGCCGCCAACAAAGCTGCCTAAACTCCCCAAGCTGACCGAACTGCCCGGGGGGCAAGATGGGAATATCCAAAAAATGGCAATCCATGTGATCCAAATCGACTAGCGTGATTCATCCTTGAGGTTGTTACGGTGGTTATGATGGCCAAATTATCGGGCAACTCCTGCCCAAGGCTATAAAAGGATCCCGGGGCATTCATTTCTGGATACCTTGCCTTCTACGCTCGAGAGAGCTCCTTTGAAGATTTCCTTGGAATTTTTCACAGCGCTTGAAGATCTCATTCGAGCCTTCGAAGGTTTTGAAAGACGACTTGAGAATCTCACTTTCATTCCCAGAGAAATAAATTGTTCTCCGAGAGATGCCCCATCACCATCAGGGCTCTCTCTCTCTCTTTCTCTCCTACCGTTGTAACGAGCCGCTTCCTGTCGCGCTTGATTTCTTAGTTTCCAATTGTAACGCACCAGTAGATAATGAAATTTGGCAAGCACAACCCCAACTGCGTGGTTTTCACCCTTTTCGGGTTTTCCATGTTAAAAGTCCTCGTGTCATTTAATAAATTCTTTCATTGACTGTTTGCGCGCTCGGTTCTCTCCCAAGATAAGGTGGTTCAATTCGACCGGTCTACCAGAGCATCGAGCGACGTACAACAGTTTGGCATCGTCTGTGGGAAAGGTGTTCCCAAAACTCTGCGAAGACTTTCCCATAGTGAAAATTCACTTCGCAGCAGTACTCGAAACTGATACTGATGGCCAAAAGAAGTGCCAGAACCATCGAAGGATCAATCCCTGAGGGGCGCATCGATCTGACTCCCTCGCATTTGCTCATAAATGCGCCTCTTATGGAGGAAGCAGGAAATGCTCCAATAGTAGCACTAGAAGAGCACATACTTCAGATGGAGGAGCAGCAAACCGAGATGATAACTCTCTTGAGAAATTTCGAGGTTCCTCGAGCTCCCGCTCCACCTCTAATACTCAATGTTCTGCTCCCGCCAGTTCCAAATGGTGCTTTGATCGAGTAGGACGCTCGGGAAGATGATGTCTCGGAAGAACTAGCTGATGCAACGAGCTCTGCTTATCTCGCCCGACCGTCCAGGGGACCAGGAGACGACCCCCATCACCAACGCCAAGAAAGAATTGGCCCTGATCAAGTTATAGAAAGAATCACTCACAAAGAAATTGATGATGTAATCACCGAAGAATACAGACAAGTCGGATGATGGGCCACCTTTGTCCAATTTCCACTCCACCATGGCTCGCCATTAGCACCCGAGGTCCTGGCGCATCCGATGCCGCACAGCTTCAAGCTCCCGAACATCGAGACATTCGACGGAATGGATGATCCACTGGAGCACATCAACCACTTAACCACCATCATGAGGATCTATAGCGCCCTAGATCAGTTGTTGTGCCAAGTGTTCTGGGCAATGCTGAAAGGGCAAGCGCGAACCTGGTTACACTCTCTCAGAGAAGGAGCCATCAACAACTTTGCAGAGCTGGCTCGACAATTCACAAATCAATTCATCGCAAACCGCAGAACCATTCAGGACCCCTCCCACCTTTAAGGAATGCGCCAGAGCGAGGGAGATACCTTCAAGGATTTCTTCCGCTGCTTCACTACTCAGGAACGACAATTTCTAAGTGTGAACTCCGAGCTTCTGTGAGGAGTTTTTCATGGAGGGCTCCGCCACTGTGGCTTTTACTCCGCGCTAATGCGGGAAACTGTACCCAGCTACCCAAACCTCGTTCACCAAGTCGAGACTCAGATAGAAGCTGACAAAGTAATAGAGGCTCATCTACAATAATTTGAAGGCAGTCTAAAAAGAAAAAGAGAGCACGACCCACCAACAATACCGAAAAGGAATGATAGACCTCATGACGACTCCCGCCAAGCCGGGCGGCACCACCGACAGCAAACTTTCACCCCACTCCATACCTCACGAACAAAAGTATTGATGACCATATGCGATCATCCCTCTCTTTAGAGGTCGACAACTCTTACACCAAACTATGAAAATTTATCCAAGTACTGCGACAACCATCGAGGTCACAAGCAAAAAACAGAAGGTTGTTCACGATTGAACGCAGAAATCGAACGAGTCGTTCGTATGGGACTCCGTGGAAATTTTCTCCAAACCAAGGACCCAGAATCAATAGGTGAAGAATGACTCAACAAGTGGGAAATCCCCAGAGCGACCGTCCCAAAGAAGAGCTTGTTCTCTGTGTTTGTTATTGAACTATCACCTAAGGGGGGGGGGGGGGGATAGGTGATTTGGCTATTTTTGAAATTTAAGCACAAGAACTAAATAACTATATCACAGTATAGCAAACCACAAAAACACAGTACACAAGAACACCAGATATTTAAAGGTTCCTCAAGACAGGGTGTCTTGACTAGTCCACTGTCCCTCTGCGCCTTTTTAGCTGTGTGCCAGGGTCGGTAAACTCTGCCAAAAATGCAGGCCTGCAAGCCCTACAATATTAGACCCTCAAGCCCGACAACTAAGGCCCTCAAGCCCTACAAAACTTAGGCCCTCAAGCCCTACAAACTCAGACCCTCAAGCCCTACATCTCAGGCCCTCAAGTCCTACAAAACTCAGGCCCTCAAGCCCTACAAAACTCAGGCCTTCAAGCCCTATAGCTCAGGCCCTCAAGCCATATAACTCAGATCAGAAACAGATCCTACAAGCTCGGGCTTGCAAGCCCTACAGAAAAAAATTTGAGAAAAACTTCTTAGCAGGATGAAGATCGGCTTCTTGGACTTAAAGAGAATTCTTTGATGATTTCTTGGATTACACAGATATATCTTCAATCCCTTCTTCAATTTGGAACAATACTTATCAGTCGATATTGCTGGACTGAAACTTGGAGAACACTTGATGAAGATCGTTGTTGTTCTCTGGTTCTTGTTCCTTCTTTTGGCAAGCTGTTACTGTTCTATTGACTTGTGCATTTTCTCTGCGTTTCTTACTACTTAAATTAGGGCAGACACTTATCTCTTTTATAAGACTGAGAAGCCGACTAACGGTCTCCTAGAATGTGCTTTAAGTGTCAGGAGCCCGTTCTTTAACGGAACACGCTAATTGGGCCATCATGCGGCGACATTAAATTTATACAGCACGATTTGAAATGTCTTGATCTATCTCAACGATATTAGCAATGTCTCGTTGACATATCTTGTCATTATGCCGATCCATCTTGGACTTGGACAAATATTCAAGTCTTCTTCAATCTTCTTCAGAGAATGATCGATACAAGATATCACAACTACACTAGCACTTACGATGATATCAAGATGTAGTAATCTTTTTGTCAACTTCGGTCTTCTCTATGATGTTGTTGAAACCATTATGTCTTCTCGACGATGTCGTTGAGACCATTCTGTCTTATCGATGATATCGTTGAGTGTCACAACCCACATTTTCTCCGAATTTAAGAATATCAGAGTAAGAGAAAATACACGTCATGATGCCACGTCATACAGGAGACAACTGTAGACGCTCAGGCGGGAACCTATTACTTAACTAAACAAACTTGATTATATGATAAGTCATCATTTGAAATCATTTATCAGGGGTTTTGAGATAAGAACTGTGTCTCTCAGTTCGTGGATCAACTAGTCCACCGAGAAAGTATATATAATTGCAGCGGAAAGTACTTAATTTAGTTTACTTAAAGTCCTACATGTATGCAAACGACGGAACACGAAATAAATGATATGCACATAACTAGGCGTACTGTAAGGGTAGAAAATACCTTTAGGCGACTTTAAAGTTAAGGGTTTCAGTTAGAAAGAATGCAATGAGAATGAAGAAAAATCATTTTTTTTAACTATAGTGCACCTAGCATAAATCATTCCCAGAGGGTAAGATACACAAGATCTAAAAGTAGTGGCATAATCTGGCAAATAATCTATAAAGTAATAAAAAGGGCACAATGGGCGTCAACAACATGACACTAACCCATTGGAACCAACTAGTATGTCTGAGCACAAGAAGTAACTAAAAACAACTACCTCGCAGCAGCGGGGTGAACAGCTACTAAAACTCTGAACTTCAGGCTACACCACTAGCCGTTACGGCTCTGAACCTGAGGCATTCAATAAAACAAAGAACGCCTCAGCAAGGATTACAAGTGGCAGAAAGCTAGCAGAAAAACAAGCAAGGCATAAGGGGTACCAACCCAAGCCAAATTTACCGAAAAAGAGAGCTCTGAACAAAGAACCAACAAGCATCAGGTGCACTAAATATCAAAAGAGGAACAACACGTTCATTTATTTAGTTTCGTCAATTAAAGAGACTGATCAGCTCAAATTATACGGGAGCGGTTAACTACCTCCGCTACCCAAAGCCCAAAACCAGGTGGGGGTACCACTAGACCCTACCACCCAAACACGACTACCGTGCAAGGCTATAACATTTTCCCCCACTGTCTCCCAAACACAACTACTGTGTAAGGCTAAAGACAGTAGTTCTTATTACTTAAATTTTTAATTAAACACGGGACGCTGCCCGAAAGAATAATCACTGGGAGGACATAAGAATTAGGGTCAAGGCAAAGTACACATCGATCAATATGAATCATAAGAGTAACTCAAATGTCGACAGACCACAACGAGTAGAAAGAAGTTCAAACGGGAGGAATTCGAAATCAGGAGCACCGGAAGGTCACTGGCCATCATCCCAAACACAACTACTGTTTCGCGGAGAAGATGGAAGATTGACTGTGTTGGTAAAGGTTACCAATCACCACATAGAATGGGGGAGGTCCAGAAATTGTTGCTGTTTGAATTCGTCGGAATTCGTCGGGATTACACGGAATGTCCCGTGAAATCTCGACGAATTGACACAGAAAAATCTCTAACTCGATTCGTCGGAATTCCACGGGATTCGTCGGAATTCGTCGGGATTACACGGAATGTCCCGTGAAATCTCGACGAATTGACACAGAAAAATCTCTAACTCGATTCGTCGGAATTCCACGGGATTCGTCGGAATTCGTCGGGATTACACGGAATGTCCCGTGAAATCTCGACGAATTGACACAGAAAATCTTTAACTGGATTCGTCGGAATTCGTCGGGATTACACGGAATGTCCCGTGAAATCTCGACGAATTGACACAGAAAATCTTTAACTGGATTCGTCGGAATTCGTCGGGATTACACGGAATGTCCCGTGAAATCTCGACGAATTGACACAGAATCCCCTATTCTGCTGTGTGGCCAGCGGATAGCGATTCTCCTAGAAGCTATTTATCCTTTGGGTATAGATAGGACGGTTTTCTCCAGGGAACAACTACCCGATTCATAGCAAAGGAAGAATAATCAAGGAAGCTTACATTAACACTCCAAAACTTAAGTTAAACCGAGCGACATGAAATCGACACGAGCGAAACAATACTTCAAGAACAGAAAGAGAAGGAGGAGGAAGCCACTTGCCTTAACCTTGCAAACTCGAAGATCTTCGCTCCGGAAGCTATGGTTCGGCTAGGAAAACACACGAGCACAGATTCCTGAAACTTTTCGGGTCGAAAGAAGGGGTTAGGTCACTACCCTAACTTATTCCACAGAACGGGAAAAGCTTACCGCTAGAACGAAGATCTCGCCGAGAGCTTTCCAAATCTTCAAACCAAACTCGATTCCGACCACTACAGCCCTAGGAATCGCCGGTTGAAGGCTCACAAAACCTCCGCTCTCGCCTCTCTCGCTCGGCGGCTGGTTTGATCGAGGAGGAAGATAATGAATAGGAAAGAAGAGACTTAGGCTTAAATACTAACCTAAGTTTATTATTTAAATTAATTAAATAATTCTCACATCTTACTTAACCCTCGAGGGCGACCAAAACACTTCGGATTTCTACGAAATTCGCACCTTAACTAAAACACGGCGCTACGAATCCAACGGCGAAGTCAGAATTCAATTCCGACGGGCCAAAATCGGGCTAAAGCCTCCCGAAGCTAAAAATCTGGAAATCCACTCAAAATCTTCACTTTAACTCGAAACGACGCGAAATCTCGCATGCTTGACCTAAATCACAAGATTTAACTAAGCTAAAACTCGAAACACTACCAGACGAGCTGACATAACGCCCTTACACCAAAATTACGTCACAGAGGGTACGTAAAATAATTAACGAAAATCGGGGGCGTTACAGTCACTCCCCCTAAAAGGAAGTTTCGTCCCGAAACTTGAAATCCAAGGATCAAGGAAGATACAGAAACAATTCTAAGGATACAGAAAAGAAGACTTACCCGAAGTCTAAGAGAAGAGGCTAGGATGAGTCTCTCTCATAGCAGACTCCAATTCCCAAGTTGCGCTTTCGACACCCTGATTCTTCCAAAGAACCTTAACCATTGGGATCGTCTTCCTTCGCAACACACGCTCCTGAGTCTCCAAGATTCGGACAGGCTCTTCGACATACGAAAGATTGGGCTGCAAAACTGGCACCGAATCAAGAACAAGCCGATCGCTAAGCAAACACTTCCTCAGCTGGCTCACGTGGAACACATCGTGAACATTAGGAAGGGAAGCAGCCAAATTCAATCTATACGCTGACACTCCGATGCGCTCAACAATCTGAAAAGGTCCCACATACCGGGGATCCAACTTGTGGTTCCTTCCAAACCTCTTAACACCAGGCATCGGAGAAACTTTCAAAAACACACTGTCTCCAACGGCAAACTCTAAATCCACCCTTCTTCGATTCGCATACTTCTCATACCGCTCCTGAGCAATACGGAGCTTCTCGCGGATATGAGTCACAGCGACATTCATCTCTTCCAAAGCCTCTGGGCCTAGCAAGGGACTCTCACCAACCTCGGCCCAAAACAACGGAGTCCGACAACGCCTCCCATACAGAGCCTCAAACGGGGCCATTTGCAGGCTTTCCTGATAACTGTTGTTATACGCAAACTCCATCAGTCCAAGCCGCTTATCCCAAGCTCCACCATGATCTAAGATATAGCACCTTATCATATCTTCCAAGATCTGATTAACTCTTTCTGTCTGACCATTGGTCTGGGGATGATAAGCGGTAGAGTACCTAAGGTCCGTACCCAAGGCTCCCTGCAAACTCTGCCAGAAACGAGACGTGTACCTCGAGTCTCGGTCTGACACAATGCTCACAGGCACACCATGCAATCTGATAACTTCATCCAAATACAGTTCTGCTATTTTCTCCATCGAGTATCCAATCTTAAAGGGCACAAAGTGAGCACACTTTGTCAAGCGATCTACTATAACCCACACCGAGTCATGACCACTGGGAGATCTCGGCAAACCGGTAATGAAGTCCATCGAAATACTCTCCCACTTCCAGCTTGGAATATCTAACGGGTTCAACTTACCTCCAGGCCTCTTATGATCTGCTTTCACGCTCTGACAAGTTAAACATTCAGACACATACTTCGCTATATCATTCTTCATACCCGACCACCAAACGATCTGCTTCAGATCTTTATACATTTTCGTGGAACCAGGATGATAGGAAACACTAGAATCATGCGCCTCGCTACAGATCTTTGTCCGAATTTCTTCCAACGCGGGGACGCAATATCTACCTCGGTACCTCAAAGTATCCTTATCATCGATTGAAAAATCTGGCAATTCTCCTTTTTCAGTTCTACTTCGAAGATGCTGCAAGTAAGGATCTTCCTTCTGATGCAGCCTAGTAAGGGCAATCCAAGAAGGCTCTTCAACCTCTAAGCTCGAAGGTGCGGAACAACTACCGACTGAGATATCCATCAACATAAACTCCTCCACTAAGGACTGCACTGAGAGATTGAAGATATGCGCGGTCTTCCGGCTCAGGGCATCGGCCACCACATTAGCCTTACCCGGATGGTACAGAATATCTACTTCATAATCCGCCACATACTCCAACCACCTCCGCTGGCGCAGATTCAGCTCCTTCTGGGTGAAGACATACTTCAGACTTTTATGATCCGTGAAAATCTTGCATGGCACTCCATATAACAGGTGTCTCCAAAGCTTCAAAGCATAGATCACTGCGGCGAATTCTAAGTCATGCGTAGGGTAATTCTTTTCATGAACTTTCAATTGTCTAGACCCATACGCAATCACCTTCCCTTCCTGCATCAACACACATCCCAGTCCAATGTGAGATGCGTCTACATAAACTGCATACTCGACTCCTTCGATCGGCAAGGACAACACTGGAGCACTACACAAACGCCTCTTCAATTCCTGAAAGGCCTCTTCGCACTTATTGCTCCACACAAAAGCAGTATTCTTCTGGGTAAGCTTAGTCAAGGGTGCGGACAGCACTGAAAATCCTTGGACAAATCTCCTGTAGTACCCGGCCAACCCTAAGAAACTCCTTATCTCCTTAGGCGTCGAAGGCGTCTTCCAATCCAATACGGCAGAAATTTTAGCGGGGTCTACCGTAATTCCATCTTTGTTCACCACATGACCCAGGAAGGACACCTGAGAAAGCCAGAACTCACACTTGCTCAGCTTCGCATACAACTTGTGCTCTCTAAGAGTAGACAATACTAAGCGCAAATGCGTAGCATGCTCCTCCGCACTTCTAGAATAAACCAGCACATCATCTATGAATACCACCACAAAATGGTCCAGAAAATCCTTGAACACGCGGTTCATCATGTCCATAAATGCAGAGGGTGCATTTGTCAAACCAAATGACATGACTAGAAACTCAAAATGACCATACCGGGAACGAAAGGCAGTCCGGGGAACGTCCGACTCACGGATCCTCAACTGATGGTAACCCGACCGAAGGTCAATCTTCGAAAATACAGTGCTACCACGCAACTGATCGAACAGATCATCAATCCTTGGCAACGGGTACCTGTTCTTGATGGTCACTTTGTTTAATTCTCTATAGTCTATGCACAATCTCATGGAACCGTCCTTCTTTTTCACGAATAAAACTGGAGCACCCCAGGGAGAAGAACTTGGCCTAATGAAACCACACTGCAACAACTCATCTAACTGAGTTCGCAACTCTTCTAACTCGCGCGGGGCCATACGGTACGGTGCCTTAGCAATAGGACGAGTACCAGGCTCAAGATCAATAACGAACTCCACATCTCTAACGGGCGGGAGACCAGGGAGATTAGCAGGGAAGACATCGGGAAACTCTCGCACCACCAGAATATCCTCGATACACGGCGAACCACCAACAACTTCTACTACAGAAACAAGGTAAGCCAAACAACCGGAAATTAACAGTTTCCGAGCACATACCGCAGAAATTATCGAAGAACTCTGGTACGGAGAACCAAAAACACTCATGGGTTGACCGTTGTCCATCACGAAGTCCAGACGCTTTTCCTTGCATCGGATGACCGCATCATAACTGGACAACCAGTCCATACCCAAAATTACGTCAAAGTCTTCTAAGTCCAACACTTTGAGATCAGCAACAGCCCAGAAATCTCCTAAGAGAACGGGGCAACTTCGGACGCACTGGTTAGAGGTCACCAGATCACCAGAAGGGAACTTAACGAGGAACGAATCGTTGCCCAGCTCAGGGGTCAAACGGTGACGCTCAACGAAGGCCCTTGCTACGAACGAATGGGTAGCACCCGAATCGAACAGAACACGCGCCCAACGATTCTTTACCTTAAATCTTCCTATAAGCGCGAAGAGAAACTAGTCTAATACAGCGAACTAACATGAAAACAAGACTAAACAGTTGTCTTAAGGTCTAACCTGCGATCACTTGGGTCGAAGACTGCGCTTGCTCCTGGGTTAACATGTTCAGCTTTCCTCTTCCTTTATCCTGATGCTGCGGCGGCGGCAAGGTTCGAAGCGGTACAGGCTGCAACGGAGGTTGAATCAGCGGGCATTGGAACTTCATGTGCCCCTTCTGCTTGCACTGGAAGCAGACTTTATCTTTGGTCCAACACTGGGCCACATCATGCCCTTTCTGCTTGCACAACTGGCAGAGCACCTCACCCTTTGGAGCACCCTGGATTGCTAGCACTCTCTGCTGCTTCTGAGCTCCCTTCCTCTTGAAACATTTCTCCACTGGATGGCCGGGGCGGCCACAGAAGCTACACACCTCTCCACTCCTTTTCTTTGGAGCCGAGCTAGATACCTTGGGGGTCTCTCCCTCTTCGACTTTCCTCTTGTCCTTTTTCATTAGAGCACCCCGATTCTTGGCATTGTCGATAGCCTCGACTTTCAGTGCTGCTTCTACCACTTCGGCATAACTTTCAGATTTATAAGCACTCGCCAACTGCTGTATATCGCTACGAAGACCTCCAAGAAATCGCTTCATTCTTCCTGCCTCAGAAGTCACTAAATCTGGAGCAAATCTGCTCAACTTACTGAACTCGATCTCATACTCACTAACCGTGAGTTGTCTTTGCTTCAGGTGCAGAAAATTATTCATTAAACGGTCTTGCTCGACCGACGGCAGGAATTTCTTTAACACCATCGCCTTGAACGACTCCCACGAACATCCACCCACGAGATTTTCCCTCTCCCTAATCCACCAGCTCTTAGCAAGTCCTTTCAGCTGGTAAGCGGCGACCATCACCTTTTGGTCTGCAGAGATTCCTGAGTACGAAAACATCTCCTCAATGGCAACAAACCAGTCGTCTAATGCCATGAAGTCTGCTCTTCCGTCAAACGTAGGAGGTCCCAACCTTTGAAAATGCGAAATGAAATTCATTTCCGGTGGTATCGCTACCGGGGGTACCAAGGGGGCAGGAGGAGTAGGTACAGTCTGTCCTACTACTGGGGCCTGCACTACGGGTTGCTGCCTAGCACCGGCAGCCAACAACGCCTCGACCTGCGACTGCATCGCAACCATCTGCCTAGTCAGAGTCTCATTGCTCTGGCGCAGACTCTCGATCAAGGCTTCACTCTGCGCACCCGAAGACTCGCCCTCAGACTGGGGAGTCGACCTAGTCGCGACTCGCTTGCGCGCCATTTCTGCTAATACGCATAAACCTCTAATTAAAACTTAACCTTACACTAGAACTACACTGCTTGTTTCAGAACATACATGTACAGTTACTTGCCATTTCCACTACCTTTCTCTGGGATATTTTCATGATGATATGCTAAATTCAGGAACGATACTACATCGTCCCACTTGACTCATGTGCAAGGGGGCATGGATGCATGAATTTTCTATTCGTTTTGAAATCATGTGTGTACGAATGTCATCATGTAAATCTTTAGCTTGGCACGTGTGCTTTATGCGATGTTATGATATGTATGTTGTGCTATGCATTCTAAGAAAAGCCTTAATGCATGTTATGAGCGGCGTACACATGAAATATTATGCATCCCATACTACATAATATCGCATGTAACGAAAAAGAAAACGTGCTAATGGGCATCCATGTGATGATGGTTATGCATCCCATACTACATAACCGTCACCTGTTGCCACTTATGGTGGATCCATATACAAACACATATTATGCATCCCATACTACATAATATGCCCCGTATACTTCTTATCATGCTATGAGTGTAGTGTTCATGCTTCAGCCAAGACGTACTGATGACACATCGGTGTGTGTATGCAATGAAACTAAATAACTAAACTATATCAGAATTAGTCGCTCGACCAACTTGTCGAACTAACCTCCCTCTGATACCAACTGTCACAACCCGCATTTTCTCCGAATTTAAGAATATCTGAGTAAGAGAAAATACACGTCATGATGCCACGTCATACAGGAGACAACTGTAGACGCTCAGGCGGGAACCTATTACTTAACTAAACAAACTTGATTATATGATAAGTCATCATTTGAAATCATTTATCAGGGGTTTTGAGATAAGAACTGTGTCTCTCAGTTCGTGGATCAACTAGTCCACCGAGAAAGTATATATAATTGCAGCGGAAAGTACTTAATTTAGTTTACTTAAAGTCCTACATGTATGCAAACGACGGAACACGAAATAAATGATATGCACATATCTAGGCGTACTGTAAGGGTAGAAAATACCTTTAGGCGACTTTAAAGTTAAGGGTTTCAGTTAGAAAGAATGCAATGAGAATG
The DNA here is from genome assembly GCA_033032865.1 of Dactylorhiza incarnata. NCBI lineage: Eukaryota > Viridiplantae > Streptophyta > Magnoliopsida > Asparagales > Orchidaceae > Dactylorhiza > Dactylorhiza incarnata. The sequence goes on along the minus strand of JAWHQI010000040.1, from coordinate 3,562,063 downwards.
AAGAAAAATCATTTTTTTAACTATAGTGCACCTAGCATAAATCATTCCCAGAGTGTAAGATACACAAGATCTAAAAGTAGTGGCATAATCTGGCAAATAATCTATAAAGTAATAAAAAGGGCACAATGGGCGTCAACAACATGACACTAACCCATTGGCACCAACTAGTATGTCTGAGCACAAGAAGTAACTAAAAACAACTACCTCGCAGCAACGGGGTGAACAGCTACTAAAACTCTGAACTTCAGGCTACACCACTAGCCGTTACGGCTCTGAACCTGAGGCATTCAATAAAACAAAGAACGCCTCAGCAAGGAATTACAAGTGGCAGAAAGCTAGCAGAAAAACAAGCAAGGCATAAGGGGTACCAACCCAAGCCAAATTTACCGAAAAAGAGAGCTCTGAACAAAGAACCAACAAGCATCAGGTGCACTAAATATCAAAAGAGGAACAACACGTTCATTTATTTAGTTTCGTCAATTAAAGAGACTGATCAGCTCAAATTACACGGGAGCGGTTAACTACCTCCGCTACCCAAAGCCCAAAACCAGGTGGGGGTACCACTAGACCCTACCACCCAAACACGACTACTGTGCAAGGCTATAACATTTTCCCCCACTGTCTCCCAAACACAACTACTGTGTAAGGCTAAAGACAGTAGTTCTTATTACTTAAATTTTTAATTAAACACGGGACGCTGCCCGAAAGAATAATCACTGGGAGGACATAAGAATTAGGGTCAAGGCAAAGTACACATCGATCAATATGAATCATAAGAGTAACTCAAATGTCGACAGACCACAACGAGTAGAAAGAAGTTCAAACGGGAGGAATTCGAAATCAGGAGCACCGGAAGGTCACTGGCCATCAACCCAAACACAACTACTGTTTCGCGGAGAAGATGGAAGATTGACTGTGTTGGTAAAGGTTACCAATCACCACATAGAATGGGGGAGGTCCAGAAATTGTTGCTGTTTGAATTCGTCGGAATTCGTCGGGATTACACGGAATGTCCCGTGAAATCTCGACGAATTGACACAGAAAAATCTCTAACTCGATTCGTCGGAATTCCACGGGATTCGTCGGAATTCGTCGGGATTACACGGAATGTCCCGTGAAATCTCGACGAATTGACACAGAAAAATCTCTAACTCGATTCGTCGGAATTCCACGGGATTCGTCGGAATTCGTCGGGATTACACGGAATGTCCCGTGAAATCTCGACGAATTGACACAGAAAATCTTTAACTGGATTCGTCGGAATTCGTCGGGATTACACGGAATGTCCCGTGAAATCTCGACGAATTGACACCGAAAATCTTTAACTGGATTCGTCGGAATTCGTCGGGATTACACGGAATGTCCCGTGAAATCTCGACGAATTGACACAGAATCCACTATTCTGCTGTGTGGCCAGCGGATAGCGATTCTCCTAGAAGCTATTTATCCTTTGGGTATAGATAGGACGGTTTTCTCCAGGGAACAACTACCCGATTCATAGCAAAGGAAGAATAATCAAGGAAGCTTACATTAACACTCCAAAACTTAAGTTAAACCAAGCGACATGAAATCGACACGAGCGAAACAATACTTCAAGAACAGAAAGAGAAGGAGGAGGAAGCCACTTGCCTTAACCTTGCAAACTCGAAGATCTTCGCTCCGGAAGCTATGGTTCGGCTAGGAAAACACACGAGCACAGATTCCTGAAACTTTTCGGGTCGAAAGAAGGGGTTAGGTCACTACCCTAACTCCAAAAATTCCACAGAACGGGAAAAGCTTACCGCTAGAACGAAGATCTCGCCGAGAGCTTTCCAAATCTTCAAACCAAACTCGATTCCGACCACTACAGCCCTAGGAATCGCCGGTTGAAGGCTCACAAAACCTTCGCTCTCGCCTCTCTCGCTCGGCGGCTGGTTTGATCGAGGAGGAAGATAATGAATAGGAAAGAAGAGACTTAGGCTTAAATACTAACCTAAGTTTATTATTTAAATTAATTAAATAATTCTCACATCTTACTTAACCCTCGAGGGCGACCAAAACACTTCGGATTTCTACGAAATTCGCACCTTAACTAAAACACGGCGCTACGAATCCAACGGCGAAGTCAGAATTCAATTCCGACGGGCCGAAATCGGGCTAAAGCCTCCCGAAGCTAAAAATCTGGAAATCCACTCAAAATCTTCACTTTAACTCGAAACGACGCGAAATCTCGCATGCTTGACCTAAATCACAAGATTTAACTAAGCTAAAACTCGAAACACTACCAGACGAGCTGACATAACGCCCTTACGCCAAAATTACGTCACAGAGGGTACGTAAAATAATTAACGAAAATCGGGGACGTTACATTGAGACCATTAATGCCTTATCGACAATATTGTTGAAACCATAATATCTTATTGACGATATTGTCTTGATCATCTTGAAGACAAGTGATTCTTCTTCCATAAGGTATCTTCACGAGTTCATTGACAAAGCCGAGCATTCTTACTTAGGTCTTCAGAGAGCTTCCTTTCTTGTCTCGATGACAAGATCTCTTCATGACGATGTTGTCGACATTGCCGAGAACTTTGACTTAACTCTTCTTAAACCTTACAACGATATCGTCATGTGATTATGGTTGACACGATGATACTGGACTTTTATCGATTCTTCTTGATCTTACGACGATGTTGTTGTGTGTACTTTGATGTCGCAACGATATCGTCGAATTGTCCATGTTATCTCGATGATAACTGATGTGAACCTTCTGCTTAACTCTGAGTATCATCTCAATGATGCCTGAGTATTTATTTGACGATGTGTCTAGTCGTTCTCTATGATTTTAGACTTAGTGAGATTGGAGAAGAACTGGACATATGATTTAATCTCTGCAAATGTAAACTAAGCAAACCATTAAATACATAGTGCTTTAATCATTGACCTGAGCACTTCTTCAAATCAGGAACATTGTTGGGCACTGTTCCCAACAATCTCCCCATATTTGAAGAAGTTCTTACTCACCTCAATGATAAATGCCACACATAGAAAGATTCAAAATTTGGGCAAATAAAATCGATTCAACTACCAGATGGTTCTGCTAATGCATATCCTGAGGGGGGACTTCTGCAAGGTTTGCTTGACTTAATGACAGTTCTTGATGTGAGTCCTCTGATACCAATCTCCCCCAAATGGTTCAGCTAATTCATATCCTGAGGGGGGCTTCTGCATGGCTTGCTTGACTTGACGGTAGTCCTTGATGTGAGCCTGCACTCATGATTGTCTTCTCCACCTTTAGGAATTCATCAATTATCGATCATCCAAGGTTTCTTACAATGAGATCAGCCTTTCATGAATCTGCCGTTCAGTTGCATCTAGGGTTGAAATCCCCCTCAACTGGATCACTGTCCAGGATTGGACTTCACCTCTCTTTAGCCACCTCTCTGTTAGTGGGTACAACTTTTGGCTCTGAGATATCTTGAGGTAAATACATCTCCCCCTCAATTTGATCAGGGTTCTATTAGAATGGGGCTCTGTTGAATTGGTAGGCGCCCTTAGAGGGGGGGGGGGTGAATAAGGGTTTTAAAACTTTTTCTTATATTTTGATTATCTTGAAACAATATGTGATTAAGAAGGTGAAAAATCAAACAAATCATGTGAAATAAATTAGAGACATGCTTTATTACTATGAAATATAGTTCTACAAAATTTGATTTCTATAACGCTAGAAATCAGTGGCGAATAATAATAAACTCTTTTTGTTTTATATCCCGACTCGCATCCCCACGAACCGGTGGCCCTAGCCTATCCTTCCACGGATTCGGCCTCAAGCCACTCTAGCCAATCCAACCCCGGATTTGGCCTTGAGCATCCACTAGACCTAACCTAGATCTAGTCGCCAACACGAGGCGAATTTCAGCCCTAAGTCCTACCCAGACCTAGTCGCCAACACGAGGCAAATTCTCTAACGATTTACAAAGAAAATAAAATGATAACAATAAAAACTCCCTCTTGAAGAACTTCTGAAGTTGGAGACGAAGATCCGTTGTAGAATAAGCGTTGTAGAAGCGGACGTCGTTTGGATCCGGTGTGAAGAGATTCTCCTTCAGAAATCCGCAGAGCTTTGGTAGGGCATCAACTTTCGGCCAAATCAGCCTCTGGAATTCCAGCATTAAATCTCTCTCTCTCTAAAGGGTGTCTGAAACGAGAGAAGAGGGGTCCTATTTTTAGCCTCAGCGCTAGCGCCTGCGCTAGCGCTACTACCAGCACTATCCCGTATTATGCATTATTCTGAGCGGGAGAATCTTCAATCCGAGGAAACATTTCTCTCTTACCTTCTGTGCTCTGCGCTACCGCCTGCGCTATCGGCTACATCCAGGCTCTAGCTCCTTCTATAAGTGCTCCCGGAATTGCACTAATCATCGCTAGCGCTGGGCACTAGGTGCTACCGCCGGCGCTAGTAGGCATGTTGGATTTGTTGGCTCAATTTTGGGGCAACCTTCCTTTGTTATCCTTGAGTCATATGGACTTTGTTTCCTGCACACTTGAACACACATGATCAAATACACATAGGATTTGTTATTCTCAAACTTAGGAGATGCGGAAGACCATGTTCCAACAAACTCCCCCTTTTGATAATAACAAAACCATTAATGATAAATTAGAGCATTAATATATAAGCATGATGAAACCTACTTGTGTGTGTGTGAAAGTGATGACTTAGGATGTTTATTGATTTTAGAATTTTAGAACTGCTCCCCTAAATACATGCTCCCTTAATATGTAAGCTATCATCTTAATTAATCATGTTAGTTTTTATAGCGGTTTTTATTTATCATGTTAGATCTCCCCCTTTTGTTATTAGCAAAAGTGGGTAAGGAAGCAAAACACATAAATTTTTTGAGTAGAAGTTAAAGGCATGATCGAGCTTTGTGAGAGAAGGAAATGATAATGAGTTTTAGGATAGTTTTTATAGAAATAAATCAGAGTATGTAGCTTTAAATCATATAACATTTACCATGGAAGTCTATCATTTGGAAAACAGTTTTGAGTTGGAAAGACTTGAGATAAGCATGAACAGATCACAAAGGTAAACGTAATGCTGCGGAAGACTTATATAAATACAACAAACATCTTTTTTTTAAGATATGATGATTAAAAAAAAGTGAAAGTCCCAAAAAGAATGAAAAAGATGTTTTTGTAAATTATTTTTCTTTGAAATTTTTTAAAGATTTGCATGAAGGAACCAAGCATGAAAGAGATGTATGAAATAAAGAGACTACTACAATGTTATTCTAATTCATAAATTCAAAACATACCAAACATTGCAGAGAGCATGCTAGGGGTTATCTAGTGCATTTCATATATAAAGAGAGTATATAAATTTTAGCATTAGGATCCAATACTCATGAGAAGAAGTGTTATGGAAGATAATGATGTGCACATAAGTGTATTTTGAAAAGAGTAAACAAATGTTATAATAAAAAATACAAGACAAATGTAGAGTAAAGTGCACAATAAAACACAAATAAGATTACTTCCACATACTTTTTATGTAAAAAAAAAGGTACAACTACCAAGATGCTTTGCACACACAATGCTCATTAAGACTTATCAGGGTGCAAAGTAGTGCTTGAGGGATCACACAATTTTATTTTTCAATGTTATTTTTTGATCCGGTGTACATAAGAATAACTGTTTTTTTTTTGAAATGAAGGTTTGCACAAGACACTTTACTAATCTTTCCAAGGTGCTCAACCTCACAACGCTTATTAAGACTTATCAGGAGGTTCAAGTAGTGCTTGGTGGAGTTATCTTTGTCAATTTTATTTCATTTTTTTGTTTTGTACAAAGTTCTCCGATTACACTTGCTTTGCAAACCAATTAGATTTTGAAAGTACAACCACTTTTCTTTATATCTAATAGTGCAAATAAATATAGTGTAGGTAAGATACTTGTGCAAATTTAATTTATTGTACAATTACAATATACTAGCAAGCATCTTTAGATTAAAAAACATAAGTAGACTTTAGCCAAAAAGTGAGTGAAGAAATATCATTATCAACCATAATACATTTACTCATACTTAGAGACATGCTTAGCTAGGTTCTACACTACTTTTACAATATAATTGATGCACAAATGATTTAGATATATCAAAGCATGTTAAAAACATTGTTCAAGTAGTTTGAAAAGATAAATTGGAACATTGTAGAAGTTCTAAAGATAGTTTTAAACATGCTTGATTTTCACAATAAAAGTCCATACAGTTTTTTGTTGTTTTTGTGTTTTATATTTTTGTATTTGATTTTTGCATTTAGAAATAGAATTTAAACATATGATCAAACAATTTTTTGTAATTTGGCTTTTGTAATTTTGTATTTGGAGTTTTCAAAAATGAAATAAAGTCAGAAGTGCAAAAATAAATAGTACATATAGACTAATATATTTTTAAGAATTTTTCAAAATTTTAAAAATACAGAAAAATAGATAGGTGCGCTAGTGCTAGCGCGGGAAACAGTACATGATTTTTGATGATTTTGAAAATTTTAATTGTTGATCTTGATTAAGTGTCCCAATAGTAGTTTCATGCAGAAGTTTCAGAATTTCAGGAGATGTTTTAGATGGTTAAAAATTGCATAATTGCGTTTATGAATGTGTTTTTACTTGAAAAATCTAGGACACCTAACTCAAGTCGTAATAATAAAAATCTTGCATCGGGAAGAGGTTTAGTAAATATGTCAGCGAGTTGAGAGTCCGTACCAATGAAGCTTACTTTTACATGCTCTTTCTTAATGTTATCCCTAATGAAATGATGGCGAACATCTATGTGTTTGGATCTAGAGTGATGTACGGGATCACTTTTGTTCTCACATTTAAGATCAATGTTTTTGAGATGAAATCCAAAATCCTCTAGAGTTTGGCTCATCCATAACTCTTATGCACAACAACTACCAAGTGCGATGTATTCGACCTCCGTGGTGGAGAGTGCAACCGAAGATTGTTTCCTACTAGACCAAGCAACTAATTAGGGTCCTAAAAAGTGACAAGCACCGCTAGTGCTTTTTCGATCTAGTGAACAACCGGCGTAATCCGAGTCGGAATAGCCGTGTAGTGTAAATGAATCATTGTGTGGGTACCATAATCCTAATTTAGATGACCATATTAGATAATGAAAAATACGTTTTACCGCTTTTAAATGCGATTCTTTTCGATTATTTTTTGAGAAGTTCAAGACGCTTGGGGGCACATATTCATCTTCCTTGGCCTTATCCTCCTATTCTTTGGAAGGTTCCTCTTCATCGTGTTCCAAAGACGGCAAAGGTTCATCATTTGTACCTATAGGAAGTCTTTCTGCACATGGAATAAATTCATCAAATATAACATTAATAGACTCTTCAACCTTACTCGATCTTTTGTTAAATATTCTATAGGCTTTACTGGTTGAAGAGTATCCAAGAAATATTCCTTCATCATATTTTTCATCAAATTTTCGTAAAGAGTCTTTTGTATTAAGAATAAAACATTTACAACCAAATACTTTAAAATATGATACATTAGGTTTCTTTTGATAATATAGTTCATACGGCGTGAGATTTAGAGATGTGTGAAGCATGACTCTATTCATTACATAACATGATGTGCTTACGGCTTCAGCCCAAAAAGACTTAGGTAATTTATATTCAGATAACATAGTGCGTGCTAGTTCTTGGATTGTCCTATTCTTTCTTTCTACAACACCATTTTGTTGAGGTGTGCGTGGAGCGGAGAACTCATGCTTAATACCTAACATTTCACAAACAGATTTAAAATTTTAATTTTCAAATTCTCCATCATGATCTGAGCGAATGCATTTTATTTTTAAATCTAGTTCATTTTGAATACGAGTACATAATTTTGGGAATTCGCAAAACGCATCAGATTTGTAAGAGAGAAATAAAGTCCAACAATATCTCGAGAAATCATCTATTAGAACGAAGGTATATATTCTACCACCAAGACTTGCGGTGCTAACGGGACCAAAGAGATCCATATGGATTAATTGCAATGGTTTTGAAGTAGAAATTTTGTTTTTGCTTTTAAAAGATGATTTTATACATTTTCCTTTTTGGCATGGAGAACATAGTGAAGATAAATTTCCATTCAATTTAGGCAATCCTCTAATCAATTCCCTTTTTGCTAGTTTTAAAATGAGCTTTGTACTAGCGTGGCCTAAACGTCTATGCCATAGTTCTAATTCATCATTTTTGGTTATAAAACATTTTATAGATGATTTGAAAATATCATGAAATGAGACTATGTAAACATGGTGAATTCTAGGTGCAGTTAGTAACACAGCTTTTGTTTTAAGATTAAATATTTTGCAAAGATTAGTGGATGATTCAAATAATACATCTAATCCTTTATCACACATTTTGCTTATAGATATTAAGTTATGTTTTAATCCTTTTACATAAAGAACATTTGAGATAAGAAAGGATTCGTTACCAACTGTACCTACTCTCGTGATCCTTCCTTACCGTTATCACCAAATGTCACGATCCCTCCTTTCTTCTTTTCTAGGCTAAGGAATTTTGCTTTATTGCCCGTCATGTGCTTGGAGCAGCCTGAGTCCAAGTACCACACGTCCTCCGTTTCCTTAGCCTTCCTACAAATCTAGAAAGAATATGAGAGGAATGATCCGAATACCCAAGAGGTACCACCGATAGAGTAAGTGGATTTCTTAGGTACCCAAATTTTGTTTTAAAAATTGTTGTTTTGTATTTCTGCAAGAGCTAGATGTGTGTCCAAACTTAAGACAATTTACACATTAAATAAAGGGGGTTGAGACCCTTTTCTGAATTTCTATATTGCTCTTGCAAGATGATGTTTGAATTTTAGAAGAGACATGAGATTTTTTAACTGTTGAGCTACCGCCGGCGTTAGTGGCTAGCGCCGGGCGGTAAGGATCACTTTGATATCCGAGCTCAAGCTTTCAAGAACCATAACATTGGTTTCCCAAAATCATGTCCAGGGATTTTTGACCTATTCCGAATTTTTTTATGGCCATATTTAGATCATAATTTTGTTTTTTAAGAGATGAATTTTCTTGTACAATCATAACACATTTATTTTCAAAACCCTTTTTGTTATATTCAATTTGTAAGAGAAAGGTTTTTAGTTTTCTCTCTAAGTCCCCATTTTCTTTTGCAATAGTTTTGATTTGTGAGAGGGCCTTAGAAAGAGAAACTTCAAGTTTTTTTGCCTTACATAAAGAGTGCTCACACTCTTGACATGAAACCTTTCTCTTTTCAAGGGAAATCAAATTTTTAGTAAGCTTATGATTTTCTTTGATGATAGATTCATTTTCATGATTTAAAATAATATTATCTTTTATACTTTTATCATAGGATTTGCAAGTTTGAACAAATTCATCATAGAGTTCTTCGAAGGTGGGAGGAGTTACCTTATTGTCGCTAAGAACACTTGTGTCGTCATCGTTGCTTTTTGCCATTAAGCATAAGTTTGCTTCCTCCTCATTGCTTGACTCAGATTCGCGTGATTCTTTAGTGGAAGAATCATCCCAAGTTGCGTCTTTCAATACCTTCTTTTTCTCCTTCGATTTGTATTGTTCCTTTTGCTCCTTTTGATACTTCGGGCACTGGCTCCGAATGTGCCCAGCCTTTCTGTAGTGGTAGCACTCCGGTGGTGGTCTTTCTCCTTCATCTTCGCTTCATTTTTCTTTCTTTGATGAAGAGGAAGATCCTTTTCGCCGAGCATCCTTTTGGAAGTATTTCCGGAAGGTGTTCCTCCTCTCCGGATTCCTAATGAACTTCCTGAAGTTCTTTACCAGGAGACCTTCTTTAGCTTCATCATCATCTTTGATGCTCTCCTTCTTTGATTTTAGTGTCAGTGCCTTTTTCTTTGACTCTTTGTTGTATTCATCATGTTGAATCTCGAGTTCTACCTCATGGGTTTTGAGATTCCCAATAAGGTTCTCGATCTGGAGTGTTCTCCGAGATGGCCATCACCTTTGGATTGAACCTTGGATTGAACCTTGGCAATCACCTTTGGATTGAACCTTGGAGGTAGAGAGCGAAGAATTTTCCTAAGCAAGTCCCGGTCTGAGTAGATCTTTCCAAGTGCTTTTGAAGCATTGACGATCTTGGTGAAGCGAGTGTACATCGAGTTGATGTCCTCTTCGGTATCCATCCTAAATTTTTCATATTCAGACTCCAGTTGGAATAGCTTTGCATCTTTTACCTGCGATGAACCTTCATCAGTAACTTCCAATTGATTCCAAATATCATAAGCTGTTAAACATGCAGAAATTCTATTAAACTCAGTTCTATTTAAAGCACAATATAAAGCGTTCATTGCCTTAGTGTATCGTTATCATCCCATTTATCCTTAGGATTTAGTAACGTCCCCTCTCCCACTATAATTGTAGGAGGAGAGTACCAAACTTCTAACATGTTCCATACTTCCACATCCATGGTCATAAGAAAACACATCATTCGATTTTTCCAGTAGTTGAAATCTGACCCAGAAAAAAGAGGTGGTCGACTGACACCCTGACCCTCCGGAAAAGCGAGATCATGAGACTCCATTATTCCCGGTTGATAAGACGATTGGAATAAAACCGCTCTGATACCACTTGTTGGATCAGTAGGCGCCCTTAGAGGGGGGGGGGGGGTGAATAAGGGTTTTAAAACTTTTTCTTATATTTTGATTATCTTGAAACAATATGTGATTAAGAAGGTGAAAAATCAAACAAATTAAGTGAAATAAAGTAGAAACATGCTTTATTACTATGAAATATTGTTTTACAAAAATTGATTTCTATAACGCTAGAAATCGGTGGCGAATAATAATAAACTCTTTTTGTTTTATATCCCGACTCGCATCCCCACAAACCGGTGGCCCTAGCCTATCCTTCCTCGGATTCGGCCTCAAACTGCTCTAGACAATCCAACCCTGGATATGTCCTTGAGCACCCCCTAGACCTAACCTAGATCTAGTCGCCAACACGAGGCGAATTTCATCCCTAAGTCCTACACAGACCTAGTCACCAACAAGAGTCAAATTCTCTAACGGTTTACAAAGAAAATGAAATGATAATGATAAAAACTCCCTCTTGAAGAACTTCTGAAGTTGGAGATGAAGATCCACTGTAGAATAAGCGTTGTTGAAGTGGACATCGTTTGGATCCAGCGTAAAGAGATTCTCCTTCAGAAAACCGCAGAGCTTTAGTAGGACATCAACTTTCGGCCAAATCAGCCTCTGGAATTCTAGCACTCAATCTCTCTCTCTCTCTAATGGGTGTTTGAAATGAGAGAAGAGGGGTCCTTTTTATAGCCTCAGCGCTAGCGCCACTGCCGGAGCTATCCCGGATTAGGCATTATTCTGCGCGGGAGAATCTTCAATCCGAGGAAACATTTCTCTCTTGCCTTCTGTGCTCCGCGCTACCGCCTGCGCTATCGGCTACTGCCAGGCGCTAGCTCCTTCTATAAGTGCTCCCATAATTGTGCTAATCATCGCTAGCTCCGGGCGCTAGGTGCTACCGCCGGCTCTAATGGGCATGTTGTATTTGCTGGCTTAATTTTGGTGCAACCTTCCTTTGTTATCCTTGAGTCATATGGACTTTGTTTCCTGCACACTTGAACACACATGATCAAATACACATAGGATTTGTTATTCTCAAACTTAGGAGATGCGGAAGACCATGTTACAACAGGCTCTTCCTTCCTCAGAGCTACTTGAGGACTCCTCCTCCTCTGAGGCCACTGCCCTGGCAACCTTCTTTGACGTCTTTTGCTGAACTGAAGAAGTAGATTTTGGTCACCCCTTTTTCTGAAGCTCCAAATATGACTGTTGGTCCATTCTCTACAGGGGTGAAGTTTCTTAGATAGTTCCTTACTCCATTCATGTGTCGGGAGAAGCCACTGTCCAAATACCCAATGAGAGATTTGTTGGCATTTGGACATGCCTGCAAGAAAAATTACTTACCTGTAGGCACCCAATTTGATTTGGGTCCATGGTTTATGTTAGGGGGGTAAACTGGGACACCACACCTCTGAGTGGTCTGCATTTTCTTTGCACTAGGCCCTGTTGGGTTGAACCAATAGTCTAGGGAAAAGTGACCAACTTTCCCACAACACCAACACTCATACATGTTGTATCTTCTCTTCTGCTGCACCATCTGAGTAGGATGGCAATGTTGATGTGCAGGAGTGAAGACACCTAGCCTAACAAGTCTTGGATGAACCTCACAAGTGTGAGCATGAAGTGGAGCTGGTCTCACCACCTTTTGATTCACCTTCTTGGGAACAGGCTTGGTAGGAGCAGTCTTTCCCTTGCTTTTGAGTGTTGTGGCTACAGGTCCATGGACAAAGACATTTGGATTCTTCATCTGAATCTCCTCATGGCGTGCTTTAAAAGCACTTAGCCCAAAGCCTGCTCTTCAATTTGGAATGGAGGGCTTACTGCCACTTGCATAACAGGCATTGGTCAGATGACCATATGAAGATTCCTGGTCAAAGGGGTTTGATGCCAGTAGCACCTTCTTAAAAGAGGTTTGCTCTTCAAAGACTTTACCCTTCACCGTCTCACTATTGAATCCTACACCAGCTCTAAATGGTGCAGAAAAATCGTCAATAATGGGAAGGATAGTCTTGGGTTTCGAAAAGCTGACAACAATCTTCTTTTCAGCCAACAGTATTTCCTTAAGGTCTTTGATGACCTTATTCTTCTGAGCCAGTTCAGTATTTTTGAGCTTTGTGGCTTCCTTGAATCTGTCCACCTCCTTGCTCATAACATCCAGCTTCTCAGTTGTCTCCTGGAGCTCAGAGTGGGTAGATCTCAAGGAATCCAACTCCTTAGTCTAAACTTTGAGGAGTTTTTTGCTTTTCTTAAAAACATTCCACAAAGCTTTATATTGTTGTATCAGTTCAGATTCAACCTCACGTGTGGATCTTGAGGATGTGCTGTTGGCACCAGACTCACCTTCATCATCATGCAAGGAATATGCTACTGATTCAGAAGCAGATATGGGAGCTTTGATTTGTACCTTCCCAAGAGAGTAATTGTCATCTTGGATTTCTTCATTTATGGCCATAATGCCAATAAGTGATTCCTCTTTAGTTTCTGAAGAGCTTGAATCAGAATCACTCAGGGTTCTGATCTTCTTTGTTATTAACCATTTGTCAGGTTTCTTCTTGTCCCTTAACCTTCTATTGTCTTTACGGTTCTTTGATTCCCTCTTCTTGGCAGGGCAATCAACAACCGTGTGACCTGCTTTATTGCAGAAATAGCAAACAATGTTAGATAAATCAAATTTACTAGGTTTTGATTTGTACCTGTCCTACCTTGAGGATTTAAATCTGTCATATTGACCAGATCTTCAAGACCTTGAAGAAGATGGTCTGTGGTTGTCTCTTCTCCTATAAAAAGATCAATTTTTTGAATTGTTTAGATAGGAGGTCCATCTCTTGGTCAGTGTTGTCAAATTCTGATGTGCTGGCATCAGAATCTCCACTGCTTTAAGATCTGTCCTAGTGTGCAGGAGTCTTGTCCCTGGACCTCCTCATGCTCTCAGCCTTGAGAGCTACTGATCTTTCTCTGGTGCTCCCCCTTAATCTTTCTTCTTCAGCTTTTCTAGTGTTAAGCTGAAGCTCATGGGAGAGCAACTTCCCATATAGGTTCTTTGGCTCCATGTTGCCCAGTTGACCCATCTCTCTAATTGCACAAATTTTGATGTCCCACTCCTTAGTGAGGGATCTAAGGAATTTATCATTCAGATCTGAATTTGTGAATTCTCTTCCATACTTCTTCAACCCATTGACTATCTTGAAAAATCTCTCATATTAGCTAGAGATATTTTCATTCCTGCCTTGCTTGAAGGCTTCATACTCCTTGTTCAGATAGGATTTCCTGTCATCCCTTACTTGCTCATTGCCCTCCATATAAATAACCAGGGAGTCCCACATTCCTAGGCAGCTTTGTAGGGAATAAGGTTTTAGAGGGTTGAGTCATCAATTGCACTCACAATAATGTTTTTTGCCCTCTTATCTTGGCTAACCAGCGTAAGCTCATCCTTGCTCATATCAACATATTTCTTTGGCACACTTTGAGGAGGATCAGTGGTGGATACAGTCATGGGGATGAAGGGACCCTCTTGAACAACTACAAATACCCTAGGATCAGCAGCGTCCATGAAGAGTCTTACCCTTTCTTTCCAAATAAGAAAGTTCACTTTGGTGCAGGTTGGGAGCTTCATTGATCTCATTTCTCTGTGTTGATCACCTCCAGCCATGATGAATAGTTCCTTGATCTAGATCTGACTATTAAGTCACTTTTTGATCAACATCTCTCTGATACCACTTGTTAGTTATGGAACTATAACCTAGAGGCGGGGGGGGGGGGGGGGGGGGGGATAAGTGATTTGGCTATTTTTGAAATTTAAGCACAAGAACTAAATAACTATATTAAAGCACAACAACAAACCACAAAAACACAGCACACACGAACACCAGATATATAGTGGTTCCTCAAGACAGGGTGTCTTGAGTAGTCCACTATCCCTCAGCGCCTTTCTAACAGTGTGCTAGGGTCGGCAAACACTGCCAAAAACTCAGACCCGCAAGGTCTAAAATCTCAGGCCCTCAATCCCTACAACTCAGGCCCTCAAGCCCTACAAAACTCAGGCCCTCAAGCCCTACAAACTCAAGCCCTCAAGCCCTACAACGCAGGCCCTCAAGCCCTACAAAACTCAGGCCCTCAAGCCCTACAAAACTCAGGCCCTCAAGCCCTACAACTCAAATCTGAAATAGATCATAGAAGCTCAGGCCCGCAAGCCCTACAAAAAAAGATTTGAGAAAAACTTATTAGCCGGATGAAGATCGACTTCTTGGACTTGAAGAGAATGTTATGAGGATTTCTTGGATAACACAGATTCTTCTTCAATCCCTTCTTTGATCTGGAATAATACTTATCAGTCGATGTTGCTGGACTGAAACTTGTTGAACACTTGATGAAGATCATTGTTGTTCTCTGGTTCTTGTTCCTTCTTTCTCGCAGGTTGTTACTGTTCTATTGATTTGTACATTTTCTCTACATTTCTTGCTTCTTCTTAAATTAGGGAAGACACTTATCTCTTTTATAAGACTGAGGAGATGACTAACCGTAAGACCCTTTTTTTGTTTCACAACCGGGTCTTATGCCCAGAACCGCCGCCAGTCCAAGACACTTATTCTTATTGGTGTCTACCCTTGACCCGACCACTATTAATGTTACACTTACTAACGCTAAGTGTGTTTTACCTCACTCCAATGGAATGACTATCTTTTGATAATCCCGAGCACATTCTTGCCTCCTAGTCACCCAGACATCTTACTCCCCATGTAAAATCTACATATTTATCCTTATTCAACCATTTTCACTATACGCAAACCACTTGAACTATATGATGGATAAAGAGAGAAAGACTCCAAATGCTCATACAAATGACCCAAGATTATTATTGCGAGTGTGTTATGCCATTTTAGACTAAATCCAGTAATTCATAATTTTCCTAAATTTATTTGGCATTTATTATAATTTTCCCAAAATCTGGGAACCTATGACTTTGAACACCAAGTATAATTTTCTGATAAACTATGTCCTTAATAAAATTTGTACAGCTGTATGATATCAAAATAACAGCCATGTATGAAATTCATAAATTTCCATAAAGGTTTTGACCTCCAAATAAAATATTGACTAATTTATCAAAATTAGAGATTTAGAAAGGAAGTACCAAAAATCCTCATTCAAAAATTATAAGAAAATTACCAGATGTCTAGAGTTCTTATAAAAGTTTACTGATTGAGTTTCATAATTTTCCAAAGTCATCTGACCATATAAATCCTTTATTTGATTAAATAGAACTTAGGGCCCTTTGTGAAGAGAATCATTTATAAGTTCTTCCAAAACTTATGCTTAAAATAACATATCACATGTTTGCCCTAAAAAGTCCTCTGACCAAGTTTCATAAATTTTTAGTGAGTATTAAACCCATAATTGATTTTCTTACAACTAAGGCAAATATTGGGCGTTGTGAATGAAGTACTATATATAACACTTCAAAATACTTAGTAAAATTATCATAGAATGATATCATCAATGTAAACTCACTGCCAAAGTTTCATAAACATCCTAAGATATATGACCATGTAACTCCTTGTAGTAAGAGAGTGCCCTAAATGACTCTTAACTAATTTAGAGAGAATAAATGTCTCTAAAAATTACAAATAAATTACCTAGGGCTTAATACCACCCTACGAACCTCTCTACCAAATTTCAAGTCAATCCAAGGACATATAACCCTATGTCCTTCAATGGGTTCAATGTACAACCCTAAGGTTTGAACTAGGGTCCTAGAGCACATCCACCCCAAATCATTGGTGGAGGAGTTTTATGTGATATTAAGTCAGTGGCCATGGTTTCATCACTTTTGGATGAGGGTTGACCACTCAAACCCAACATGTGCACTTTTGACCTAATAACCCCTACTTTGACCAATCTTGGGTTAATTAATTACCCAACCAATTCAATCCAGAATATGATGAAAATTTTAAAAGAGTCATATCATGACCCTAAGGACCACCCACCATAATTTGGAAGGGTTTGGACGTCATTAGGCCCTATAAGTAATTGTTACATGCATTATTAAATGTTTGCAAAAACCTTAGAAAAAGTTCCTCCAAAAATTCTCATTTTTTGATATATTAAGGGTGTGGATATAAGTAAGCTATGTCCCAAATTTTAGAGCATTTGGGTGGCTGGATTGATGGGGGCACTCAAATCAATCTCTAGTCAACCCGATGTATAGGCTGCACCATTTTGAGTGCGGTGGTCAGACCACCGACCCAATTGGTGTGAAATCAATTTTAAAATAAACTAGACCTCAGGGGCTACAAGTTTGGTATTGACCACTTTCTCTTGAGAGGGATCTAGGTATTTTCTATAAATAAATTAAGGTTCAGCATAAAAAAAGATAGAAACGTGAATTAAATCCATATGATAAAATCTGTCAGCACACATCTTGAAGCAGAAATGGACTGCATCCCACTTTCTTCTTCCTCCATCCAATGGCTGAGATCAACTCGTCCTAGAGCTCCTTCAAACCAATTCTCTCGGCCATCCAGCCACCTCCCTGGCCGGCCACCGCCACCACCACCTCCGTTGAGGTGGTGACTAACGCCGGGCAGCGGCACGACCGCCGGAGAGGCCGTTTCCGGCAAACCCGCAACTCCATTTTTCCATGAAAATTCAGATTTTGCTCACCTTGGATCGGGCACAATTAAGCCTGATTTCTCTCCTAATGGATCTAGATTGTTAGCATAAGGGGAGAGGAGGAGAAACCAGACCTTGTTTGGGCTTGAGGTTGAGTGATTTTCGGATTTGCCATGGCCGACCACCCTCCTTGAGCTAATTGCCGATCTCTCAATTCTCTACCAAAACCTACTATCCAATATATGATTTCGACTTCCATCCACCTTTTGAAGCTAATGGTGGAGTTGGATTTGAGAATGGGGGCTGTATAGAGGGGATTTGAGGAGAAATGAATTCGGCCATGCCATTAACGACCCCTCTTTGATGGTTGTGCACTGTAATTGATGGGGAATCTCCTCCCAAGCATCAGGGGAAATGAATGGTGAGCTTGGGGAAGAGGAAGAGTGTGCCCCATGGCCTCGCTCCATAACTCCTCTCTCTTTCCTCCATTAAAAATTGGAATATTCCCTTTTTAATTTCTAATTAAATTTAATTAACCCCAAAATTCAGAATAATTAAATTAATAATTATAATAGGCTGTAGGATGAGCCTTAAGTAAGGCCTTAGCCTACTTAATTTAACTTGGGCTCAATTCTCCTTCTTTCGGCTAGGTTTGACCAAGGTTGACTTTAGCTGTTGACTGGTCCAAGGGGTGTGTCTTGGGTCCCTTAACACCACCTAAAGTTGGTTGGGTCATGGTGGTGCCCCAATTGGGCCAATTTATCCAAATGGAGTGGGTTTGAACAGATTTGGCCTAGGTTTGACTTTGGTCAAATTGGTGGCCCCATGATGGGGCTTTTGGGTCTATTGGGTCCCCTGTGACATCATGAGGCCAAGGGTAGAGTTAATTTGACCATGAGAAACCTAATTGAGCCAATTAGGGTTGAATTGACCTATGTAGACCTTTAGTTGACTTTGGTCAAACCCATGTGATTTGCCTAGGTTCAACCTAGCCTAGGGCCATCTCATGACCCCTAGTCACTACCAAAGTCTTAACCCTAACACAAGGGGTATAGAAGGAATAGGGATGTTACAAATCCCAATAAACAAAAAAATAATTTCGTCCCCGAAATTCAGGTTAGGTTTGCGGGGTTTCTACCAAAAGTAACTGAACGTAACATCCCCTAAGATTAGAAGTTATACCTGACGTGAGAGCACCGACTACCTATGATGCATCAGTTCCAGTGGCTCCCAGATTAGCTCCTCCTGTCCATGATTTTACCACATGACCTTTACCTACGGAACCTTCATGTGCCACAAGACTCGCACTGTCGTATCGTCTATCCTGACTGGCTCCAAGTGAACTGATCGATCAGAAGCTACTGGGCCATCTAAAACAGATATCTACTGCTCCGAACTGGTAGAGCCCTCCTTAGGGAGGAGGCGTGGAAGACGTCGTGCAATCCCGCTAACTCCGGCGGCAGGTCTAGTCTGTAAGCCATGGGGCTGATCCGCTCTAGGATCCTATAAGACCCCACATATCTCGGACTAAGCTTCTTCCGCCCATGAACCCGCGAGACTCCATGCATCATACGTATCTTCAGAAACACCCAATCTCCAACCTGGGACCCTACTTGACGATGTCGCGCATAGGAATACTTGGCCTGTCTATTCTAGGCCTCCAACATCCTATCTCGAATCAGTCACAACTGGGCATCTTTGTCCTCTACAAATTCTGAGCTGAGTACCTTTGGATCATCATCATGGATCCAAGGCAGTGGATTCATGCACCTCCGTCAGAGGGTGGAAAGCTATGCCGAATGTCACAAAAACTTATGTCACCATAATTATATCCTGTGTACGAAATCCATAATTATATCCTCGAACTTCCACTCTAACACGGCCAATGGCTGTAGAGTAGTCCCCATGGACTCTTTCACTTGGCCTTCTCCAGCTGACCGACCTCACCTTGCATCGCAAAGTCTATGACTCTTTCCTCATTCCGAGAAAATACGTGTTCCAAAGTACACAATTTTTTTTCCGGTGGTTAAAGTTCTCGTTTGGTGTGTACAGACAACAACTTTATAAATTTCCTCTATACAATAAAATTCGTATTCCTTTGAATATGACCGAGTAATCGATCAACACATTTTTGTGATTTATTCAATCTTACCATTTAATGGGAATGATCACGTCGTCAAGCAGCCCATCATCCTCAAAATTTAAAAGGGTTTACTTGTGAACCTTTGGAGATTAACATTAATACCCATAATTTTTTGAGCAATTATGCCGTAATCACACTTGATAATCAATATCTATTTCCCATAGTGACGAATCTTGCAAACCGTGATTATACGTATATATATTATGGTTCTTGATGTCCGAATCATGGCTGTAGAGTCATACCTAAGGTATACATCTTCAATATGTCGTCTACTAATTTCTCAACTTACATGACAACTTAGCTCTAACTGCTTAAGTATCATAAATTTCACTACCCGTCAATTAATTCATATGGTATCTTGTAATAGTTTAGTCTCGTAATTACTCTTCCTTATGACAATGACGTTGCCCTATCCCAAACTACAAATTTTCAATCTAAAGACTTGGGTATGTCAGGTAAGCGTGAATAGTAGTGGGCAATCACTGCTCATGTTTAGTTCATCAATTCCAAACATTTTAATACATGACAGGCTTGGACACCCTTGTATGATCAAAATAAGATAGGATTAAAACATTTAAACCAATAGTAAAACTTAAGCATTACATTCTAAATCCAATAAGTCATCGTCTAAGAGTCTATGATATTACCTCTCACACAAGGTTATTAGGAACCTGTTCATCCCTTATTCAAGTTTGACTCTTATCCAATCTATACCTGCTTAAGGTTAAGTAATTCTTCAAGGATCCCGTTTCTTAGGGAGGGTTGATCATCCCTCCAAACATGCTTTTTACAAAATCTCACACTCGCTCGAGTAACATCGAATGTAATAACTTCAAAATCACTATGTTTGTGACACAACATTTTCTAAATCAGGTCTAAGGAAATCCAAGTCAATAACTAATTTGCCCAATAAACAAAAGATAAGCCCCTACCTATTTTGGGCTAAGTTTCTTCGACATTACCATGTTATATTCATCCTTAGTATGCACGCATTCCTTTTGGCATACGACCTTAGACTTGGGGTTGTTGGATCTTACAGCGCCCTTAGAGGGGGAGGGGGGTGAATAAGGGAATAAATATCTTTCTTATAATGTTATGATTATTACTAAATTGTTTTATAATACGAGAAAGGCAAAATGACTATTTAGCTAATTTGTGAAAATATTATAATTTTCAAGTTTAGAAATAAGTACTAAATTGTTTTATGATTAAGAGATTGAAATAAACAATTTAGATAAAGTAATTTGAATTGAAAACTTTGTAACCAATATTTTTGAGATAACGCCAAAGGAGAGAAATCAAGCAAACACAAATAGAGACATGATTGTATTTATATATAAAAAAGGTGTTTACATAAATTTTATTTCAATATCGCTAGAAATCGGATGCGTATAAAGTAATACAATTTTTCCTTTTCTATACCGACTTGTATCCCCACAAACCGGTTGACTTTAGCCTATCCTTCCCCGGATAAGGCCTCAAGCTGCTCTAGCCAATCCTTCCCCGGATATGGCCTCGAGCCCCCTAGATCTAATCGCCTAGAACTAGTTGCCAACACAAGGCGAATTTCCCCCTAAGTCCTACCCAGACCTAGTCGCCAACACAAGGCGAATTAACTAAACGGTTACAAAGAAAGTATGAAATGAAAAATAAAGATAACAATAATAAAACTCCCTATATGAGATCTCTGGAGCTGAGGATGAAGGATCGCTGTAGCATAAGCAAGGTTGAAGAGATCGTCCTTCAGATATAGCGTGACGTTGTTCTCCTCCAGAATTCTCCTTAAGCTTTTAGTGGGAGATCCATCTTCGGCAGCATAGCAATAATAGAATTGTGGCACAAGCACTCTCTCTGGGATGGATAGGCAAAATGATCGAAGTTGGCTCATTTTATAGAACCTGGAGATAGCGCCTGCGGTAGCGTTCGTGTCGAGCGATTGCGAAACCGTCGGCGGCGTGGCGCTGTGCATGAACTTGGGATAGCGCCAAGCGGTAGCGCTAGCACTAGGCGGTAGCGCTAGTGCTGGCGGTAGCATTCGTGAAACCGTCGACGACGTGGCAGAACAAACTTTCGTTGAACAAAATTTGCCAAACGGAATTTTTCGTCGAACGAAATTTCTGTCAAACGAAAATTTTCGTCGAACGGAGCTTCAAGTTCGTTGAATGAGCTAGCGCCTGGCGTTAGCGATAGCTCTGGCGTTAGTGCTGCTCCTTTCAATAGTTTGATTCCTTGCTGCCTTCTACCTGTGGAGTATTGCACCTATAGTTCCTGCACACTATAAACACACTACAAGCAATATCAAATACAATATGTGATTTGTTATTCTCAAACAAAAGGATATGACACACATGTCCAACAATCTCCCCCTTTTGATAATAATAAATCCTCTAAGCAAGAAATCAACAATAGTGTTTATAGTATATGATAAGCAAGATAATAGTGCAACTACAGTAAATGATAAGCATGATAATGTGCATACTCCCCCTATCTTAATGCTCCTCCTACATAAATGCAATTTATGTTTTACTCCCCCTAAATGATAGATTACATGAATTATTCTCCCCTTAATCTTCTATATTTCTCATATATAGATTTCTTCAATTAATTTCCCTCTTTTGGTATTATCAAAAGAAGGTGGGGTGAGGGTAGTAAGGAGGCATTTTTTAGGCTAGTTATAAATCATGATCAATCTTTTGTAATATATGAAATGATAAAGAATTTAAGCATAATATATATAAGAGATTTCAAAATAAAAAGATAAGTGTTGTAAGCAAGCGGAAGATTATAAGAAACATCTTTTTGTAAGCATGAAAAGCATAAGTACAAATATGAGTTTTAGTTCAAAATTGAAAGATGTTTTAATCTTTTTGAAATCTCAAAGTTTTTCATAAAGATACCAAGCATGAAATGAACATATCAAAGAAAGATTATACTACAATGTTACTTAATTTTAAGTTCAAGAAATACCAAAACATTATAGAGATCATGCTAGGTTATCTAGTGCATTTCTTATATAAAGAGTAGTATAGATAAAGCATTAGAATCCAATACTCATGAGAAGAAGTGTTATGAAAGATAATGATGTGCACATAAGTGTATTTTGGGCAATGTTACCAATCGATTTAAATCACAAAATACAAGACATATGTAGAGTAAAGTGCACAATAAAACAAAAGTATATTACTTTCACACACTTTAATGCACACTAATTTTATAAAAAGTGGTGTATTAATCAAGGTTTGCACAAGACACTTTACTATTCTTTCCAAGGTGCTCAACCTCAAAATGCTTATGAAGACTTATCAGGAGATTCAAGTAGTGCTTAGTGGAGTTATAGTTGTCTACATATATAATTTTTTGTTCACATTTGTGAGACAACATTCTCCGAATACACTTGTTTTGCAAACCCAATTTTTTTTTAACTTAACCACTTTTCTAAATTTCATAAGTGCAATTCAAATGTAGTGTAGGCAATAAACTTATGCAAGTTTTAATTCATTGTACAATTACAACACACAAGCAAGCATTTTAGATTTAAACACACATGTTGATTACCAAAATAAGTGAGTGAAATGAATCATTATCATTCATAAAATATTTACTCATACTTAGAGGCATGCTAAGCATTCTACACATTTTTCAATACAATTGATGCACTTTAAATAGATATATCAAAGAATGATAAACAAAACAATGTTCATAGTAATTTCAAGGAATAAATTTTAACATTGTAAATAATTCTAAATAATAGAATTCATTCATTCTTGATATTAGCAATAAAGATTATACAGTTTTTTTTGTAATTTTATCATTTTTAATAAGATAAAAATAGAAAAACACAAAAAACATATTTTTGAATTTTTGAATTTTGAACTTTTATAGTTGATTTTTCATAATAGGAACAAAATACAAATCTCAAGAACATATTTTTGAATTTTTGAATTTTGAAGTTTTGTAGTTGATTTTTCATAATATGTATAAAACACAAATCTCAAAAACTTATTTTTGTATTTTTGAATTTTGAATTTTTGTAGTTGATTTTCTTAAATATAAATCAAAACAAAAATAAATGTCAGAAATTCAAAAAATAAATTAGTTAATATAAACAACATATTTTTAATGATTTTTAGAAATTTTAAAATTCAGAAAAATCAAATACTCATGCTAGCGCCGGCGCTAGTGATAGCGCGACAAACAATACATGATTTTTTGAGAATTTAAAATTTTTGATTTTTGATATTGATTAAGTGTCCTTAGAGTAGTTCCATGCTGAAATTTCAGAATTTTTGGAGATCTCTAGGTGGATCAAATTTGCATGAAACTTTGGCTTTTCAAATTCTTGTGTTTTACAAAACCATTTAAACATGAAAATATAAACTATGAAGACACAAGAGGACAATTTTTTATTAAACAACCCAAAATATGCATGATTTAAGTGATAAGTAAATAAAATGATCATGCGAAGAGTAATATAAGTATGTCCTAAGATTAAAGACTACCCCGACTAAATGTCTACACCCTAGCCCCGTACTAAGTGACAGATGGGCATGAGGAGTGATGAGTCCTCATCATATACACTTTTATGGACTCATCTGGGCCATTTATTTAGTCTTTTCACTGCACTTTAGCCCTGTTTTAGCTCATATTGGTCATTCTATGCTAGGTGCACTTATAGGCCCATTTTGGTGTGATTTCATGCTTATCATCATTAGTAGTTTTCATGCACTGTTAGGTGCCACTTTCAGTAGCTGGATTCGTGGTTGTACGCTAGAACAGGAGTCGTACAGGTGCTTCCGGTGCAATTCTGCACAGGAACACTGCGCACGATCACTGGTTCTATTCCGCACGACCACTGGTCGTGCGCCACTAATCGTGTGCACTTAACCCTTTTTTATGAGTTCTGTTTGGTGCAGTGCGCACGACCATCTACGCTAGTGTGCACGACCACCGGTCGTGCGCCACTGTTCGTGCGCACTTATCATTAAATTTCTGAGTTCTGTTTCATCTAATGCGCACGACCACCGACGATAGTGCGCATGACCACCGGTCGTGCGCCACTGGTCGTGCGAACATGTTATTTCATAATTTCTGTCTTTGCAGGGTCCGTCCAGGCAGAGCGCACGATCACCGAATTCTAGTGCGCACGACCACTGGTCGTGCGCCAATGACCGTGCGCACTATTTATTCCAGCGCCTATAAAACGACCTGCTCGCGATTTTAGGTCGGACCCCGCTTTCTTCCGCCGTTTTCCGCCTGGTTTCGTCCGACTTTGCCCCTCCATCGTCGCCCACCATCTAGAGGTGCTCCGGGCTTGTTCTTCACGCCAATCTTGAGCCGGAGTTTCCTCTCGGCCTCCTCCTTCATCCAAGAGCTCCAAAGGAAGACCTAGCCGCCATTACCATCAAGCAAGAGGAAGTTTGCAACCTCTACCGGATCGTGACACGAAGAAGACGGGTCCATTGGAGAGTCGTGACAGCTCTCTCTACCCCGGACGTAGTTGCGGACCGAGCTTGGACGCGGATTGACAACCCGGCGATTCCAACCATGAATCTACAACGAGCCTTCGGATTCGGTCGATTTCTTGCCTTATTCTTCTCTTATTGATTGTTGTAATAGCTAGATCTTGTGTGTTTTGATGAAGAGCACTTAAACTTGCTTTTATTTATATATATTTCATGTTGTTGTGAAATGCTTTTGTGGTTTATGTGTTTATGAGGTGCGCCACCATCCCTTTTCCACTCCACCACCGTGTCCGGTGCCGCACTAGCAATTGCTAGTGGCGTGCTTGTCGAAGAGGTGCTTGCGACCCTCATTCCGTTAGCCTACTCGCCCATCCACCTACCGAAGCGTGGCATAGCGGCCCGTGTATTCCATCCCGCCTAACGAAGCAGTGCGCTCAAGGCCTGCATAGTTCGATCCGCTTGCCTACTCGTCCATCCGCCCTTATGAAGTAGCGCGTTCAAGGCCTACGTAGTCTTCCATCCCGCCAAGCGAAGCATTGCATAGCGGCATTGCATAGGAGTAGTTGATAGCTTTTATTTTATTTTCCAAAAGCCAACCCAACTCCCCCGCATTCCATCCGATTTAAGGACTTCAATCTCCATAAAAGTGGGAGTTGGGTTAAGGACTTCAATCTCAAGTCCTAATAAAAGCTATCAACTACTCCTGCATTCCATCCGATTTAAGGACTTCAATCTCAAGTCCTTCCTCGAAACCTAACTCCACCTTACTGTGTTCCTCAAGAGACCGACACTCGGGGATTTTCCCCATTATTATTACTTGCGCGACCGGTGCACTTGCCAAATTATCGCATCAAGGAGCTGCACACATACTGTAGGTTAGGGTGTTAATCCCATATGCACACACTAGAGAACGCTCAACCTAGCACTCTTTCCCCCCAGTGCCTCACAAGGCCCCACTGGAACCCTCCCCGGTTAAGGACAAGACATGACTTAGAGGTTAGGTCTCTAATGCATACAACCCTACGCCCCCGCAATTGTGAGATATGAAGTCATAGGTGATAATCCTTGGACAACCTATGCTTTTAAATTATGGGTTGGTTTACAAACTATGGGTTTTGTTTATTTTGATGAGTTATATATTGCCGCATAGTTTTTCTACTATTATGAGATGACGATATGAGATAACTAACACAATTACTAATATTCAATAAGTGACAATGCTAGTATGATGAGTTTTGGGTTTAATGTCATGTCATAAAATTAATATTAATGTTGAATGTATTCCAAAATAGAGTTTCAAAGTATAGATCTAGAATAGAGTGATGATTAAGTTTGATTTATACTTTCATTACAAAGTTGATTCTAGAGTCTACAAATATGAGAGATACATGCAATCACTAGCAAAGCAAATCAATACATCAAATAATGTAAAGAAAACATTATTCATATTTTTATCATAAGATTCATAATTCCTAGGTGATAGACATCATTGATTTGAGATATTTCTTGATAGAACATGAATTATAAATTATGATTATAGAGAAATTTCGCATAGAATATATGTTAGATCATCATGATGTATGAGAAATCTAATCCGTCTAGACTTGTGATATAGTGATATAGTGATTTTCTTTGAATAAGCATGTTTGATTTTTAAGCCTAGAAAAAATGATGATCATCCAATCATACCAAAGACAAAGATCACATATATAACATTTTGAAATTTATAATAAAATTGCATTGGATAATTAGATTTATTGATCTTTGGTTTTGCATGATGATATATAGTTTCATGATATATATACTAATGATCAAACCATAAACTATGTTTTTGTTGGAATTTTTAGTATTCTATTATAATTTCAAATCACATAGTTATCATCAAATTTAAATAACATTGTACATGTTATACCTAGCATAAATTTATAAGCATAGACCAAAAAGTGATGATAGGATGATGAGTTTGAATGCAATGTTATTACATAGGATTAATGGAGATAATGTTGCATGTAATATGAGAAGTTTTCAAATTAATTTTCTTTAGACCTAGAAGGAAATGATTAAACTTTTGATTTTAATGATACAAGATGATTCTAAGGTCTAAAATACATGCAAACATTGGTGACACACATCACACACATAATAAGATATGAAACTATAATACCATTGCCATCATATATTTCATAATTCCTAAGGTTGATAGAAATATTTAATTTAAAATAATTCTTGATTTTCAATATAGGGGCTATTATATGCATCAACGAAAAAATAGACAAATATGCAATTAGTTGCGCATTTAACATTTTAGCCTAAGACCCCTAAAAGTCCATTTAAATCCAATTTTGAAAGTAATTTCATTAGTCTTGATAATATCATTTAGAAAATTTAGCATTCAATTTATAATGATAATATTAGACATTTATAGGCAATGGATTTAAGAAGGATAAAATATATAAAAAGGAAAGATAGATCACTTAACATTTTTATGACTTTATATTTAGTTTAATTCAATTTTGAGTTGATAAACATTAAGTTTAAAATGTAAAAGTCATATTTCATAATATATCTAAGTGACCTTAGCGTGTTTGTTCAAAAAATAATAAAAAATAAATAAAAGAAAAGAGACAATAAGCATTTCATGAAGTAGAGTATTGATATTTCATTTGTAATTGTTTCTACTTCATGCAAATGATAGGATAATAATAAATAAGAGATTTAGGTATCCAAAGGGGACCAAGTGGGATGGTTCCTTTGGGTACCCAAATACATCGTGGTGGCTTTGGGAAGATAATGATGAATGGGCTTTTATAATTAAAGATGATATGTCATTTTTCTTTATGGGTCTCCATTCATACATTGGTTGTTTATCTTTTAAATTCATATTATGATTATGTGACATCTTTATATGATTATATTTGTTTGAAAAATAATTCATTTGAGATTTATGTTTATTCAAATTATTTTTCAAAATACTTTGATGTTCATAATCATAACGAATTTTATTATATGGATTCTTTGAAAGTTTATAAGAGTGATTGTCTTTCTTTAGAAGTGATTGTTGAAAGAGTGGGTTACAATATGTTTTAAAAGATTGATTACTATTTTGATGATTTTTATTTCCACTCTTTCTTATAGACATACTCTTATAATATGAAGGAAAATATTTTATAGTTTGTTTTTCATGAAAAGGAGTTTTTAAATATGAGTCATGATTGAAGATATATTGAGACCTATAATAATGACTCTTAAGAATTTTGTGAGGATCATAATTCCTTTTGAAACTAAACTCCTTTTGAGTTGATGTGTGAAAATGATCCTTTTTAGAAATGATGTTGTAAGTTAATTTATCCTTATTATTCAAAATCTTATGATGAAATTCATTACATGACATTTGAAATTTTTCAACAAAAGATTTTAATTGTAATAACTTACAAGATAAAGCATCATTTTCAATTATCAATTTTTCATTATGCCTTTTAGAAATTAAGTGCCCTTTTTCAATTTCCTTGAATTTTTCTTTTAATAAATTGCAATCAAAACAAGGAATAGGAATTTTAACTAAAGAGCAAGAGAGAGTATTTAACACATCAATATTTGATTCTACATTATCGTTTGATTTTAAAGATTTATTTTCTAAACGTAATTTGGAATTAGCAATTTTTAACTTTAAAATTTTACGTTTAGCAATTTTAAGCATACGAGAAGTAGAAATTCAATTTGTTACAAAAAGAGGAGTTTTAGATTTTCTTACATTGCTTTGGGATGAGGCAAGATTTGGACCAACGATTCCTTTGACATCTTCTTTGCATTCCTCTTCCATAGTTGTATTTCCGTCTTCTCTTTTGCTTGATGTGTTGCCAACAAATAAGTCCAATATTATGACGTTGTGTTCTACTTCCTCCAAGCATGAGTCCTCATCGATTTATTCTCTTGGATCCATAAGGAATTCCTCTTGTTCATCATCTGTGCAAGGAAGACTATAAGAATTCTCAAGAAATTTCCAAACTTCATAAGCAGTAGGAAGTGTATAAATAAGTTTGAAAATATTTTGATCTAATGCACAATATAGACTATTCATTGATTTGGCATTTAAAAACATTTCATTTTTATTTAAAATACTTGGGGGCATTTTAATTGTAATATTACATACTTCAATATCCAAGGATTTAAGAAATTTTTCCATAAGAAATTTCCACCCATTATAATTTTTGCCTTCAAATAAAGGTGGTGCTAAAGATTTTTCATTTATAAGAAAGTTTCCCCCACTAATAGAAGCGAGATCATGAGACGCCATTATTCCTGGTTTTTAAACCGTTTGGAATAACCTGGCTCTGATACCACTTGTTGGATCTTACGACGCCCTTAGAGGGGGGGGGGGGGGGGGGTGAATAAGGGAATAAATTTCTTTCATATAATGTTATGATTATTACTAAATTGTTTTATAATACGAGAAACACAAAATGACTATTTAGCTAATTTGTGAAAATATTATAATTTTCAAGTTTAGAAATAAGTACTAAATTGTTTTATGATTAAGAGCTTGAAATAAACAATTTAGATAAAGTAATTTGAATTGAAAACTTTGTAACCAATATTTTAGAGATAACGCCAAAGGAGAGAAATCAAGTAAACACAAATAGAGACATGATTGTATTTATATATAAAAAAGGTGTTTACATAAATTTGATTTCAATATTGCTAGAAATCGGAGGCGTATAAAGTAATACAATTTTTTCCTTTTCTATACCGACTTGTATCCCCACAAACCGGTTGGCTTTAGCCTATCCTTCCCCGGATAAGGACTCAAGCCGCTCTAGCCAATCCTTCCCCGGATATGGCCTCGAGCCCCCGTAGATATAATCCTCTAGAACTAGTTGCCACCACAAGGCGAATTTCCCCCTAAGTCCTACCCAGACCTAGTCGCCAACACAAGGCAAATTAACTAAACGGTTATAAAGAAAGTATGGAATGAAAAATAAAGATAACAATAATAAAACTCCCTATATGAGATCACTGGAGCTGAGGATGAAGGATCACTGTAGCATATGCGAGGTTGAAGCGATCGTCCTTCGGACGTAGCGTGACATTGTCCTCCTCCAGAATTCTCCTCAAGCTTTTAGTGGGAGATCCATCTTCGGCAGCATAACAACAATAGAATTGTGGCACAAGCACTCTCTCTGGGATGGATAGCCAAAATGATCGAAGTTGGCTCATTTTATAGAACTTTGAGATAGCGCCTGCGGTAGCTCCTAGCGCCTGCAGTAGCGTTCGTGTGGAGAGGTTGCGAAACCGTCGGCGGCGTGGCGCTGTGCACGAACTTGAGATAGCGCCAGGCGTTAGTGCTAGCGCTGGCGGTAGCGTTCGCAAAACCGTCGGCGACGTGGCAGAACAAACTTTCGTCGAACGAAATCCGCCGAACAAAATTTTCGTCGAACGGAGCTCGAAGTTCGTCGAACGGAATTTTTCGTCGAACGAAATTTCCATCGAACAAAAATTTTCGTCGAATGGAGCTTCAGGTTCATCGAACGAGCTAGCGCCCGGTGTTAGCGATAGCGCTGGCGTTAGTGTTGCTCCTTTCAAAAGTTTGATTCCATGCTGCCTTCTACTTGTGGAGTATTGCAACTATAGTTCCTGCACACTATAAACACACTACAAGCAATATCAAATACAATATGGGATTTGTTATTCTCAAACAGAAGGATGTGACACACATGTCCAACAGGGGTTCCATCCTGAGACTAATCGGTATTCTCCATACTTTGGACTCTCCAGGTGACCATTTATGACAACCTTCTCAAGGTCAATATGCGACCTAATCCCAAATGGGTCACTTCCGAACTTGAACTCTTATCCGACCCTTGGTGCTTAGTGTGATGGTTGTCTCAACCTAATCATGTCATCGGTACGAGGGTTAAGTCTACGAGTCCATTACTATTCCACTAAGGATTGTAGGCATCTATTCTCCTTAAGGCTGTTCGATTTAGTTTGGGTAATTCCATGATATGCGAAGTAGGGACATCCGAGTTTAAGCCTTAAGTAGCTACTCTCACGTTAAACTCTTCCTCTATTCGCTTTGGGTATCCTCGTACCATAACCCAATTTATACTTAAGGTCAAATTTTGACTAAGATACGATATAAATCGTCATAGTAAGTCAAGCGTTCTAGTTGGGTTGCCCTAATTCATTGATTAAAGGACAATATAATGTGATTTTTACACATGAGCACACCACAACTTCCGCTGCTTAGTTTGTCCCCAAACTAATGCTCGCGTGGGGTGACCAAGTGTTGTGGACTTACTTCTTCTATAATCGTGGTATCCTCTGATACCAGTTTGTAAGACCACTTTTTTTTCTTCACAATCGGGTCTTATGCGCAGAACCGCCGCCTTTCCAAGACACTCACTATTAATGTTACACTTACTAACGATAAGTGTGTTTTACCTCGCTCCAAGGGAATGATGATATTTCGACAATCTCGAGCACAGTTTTGCCTCCTAGTCACCCAGACATCTTACTCCCTATGTAAAATCTACATATTTATCCTTATTCAGCCCTTTTCACTCTACGTAGACCTCTTGAACTATATGGTGGATAAACAGAGAAAGACTCTAAATGCTCATCGAAAAGACCCAAGATTATTTTTGGGGGTGTGTTATGACATTTTTAAACTAAATCCAGTAATTCATAATTTTCCTAAATTTATTTGGCATTTATTATAATTTTCCCAAAATCAGGGAACCTATGACTTTGAACACCAAGTATGGCTTTCTGATAAACTATGACCTTAATAAAATATTGAACCACTGTATGATATCAAAATAACAGCCATGTATGAAATTCATAAATTTCCAGAAAGGTTTTAACCTCCAAATAAAATATTGACTAATTTATCAAAATCAGAGATTTACAAAGGAAGTACCAAAAATCCTCATTCAAAAATTATAAGAAAAATACAAAATGTCTAGAGTTATCATAAGAGTTCACTAATTGAGTTTCATAATTTTCCAAAGTCATTTGACAATATAAATCATTTATTTGATTAAATAGATCCATGGGCCCTTTGTGAAGAGAATCATGTATAAGTTATTTCAAAACTTATGCTAAAATAAACAGATCATATGTTTGCGCTAAAAAGTCCTCAGACCTAGTTTCATAATTTTTCAGTGAGTATTAAACCCATAATTAATTTTCTTACAACTAAGGCAAATATTGGGCATTGTGAATGAAGTACTATATATAACACTTTAAAATTCTTAGTAAAATTATCATAGAATGATATCATCTATGTAAACTCACTGCCGAAGTATCATAAACATCCAAGGATATATGAGCATGTAATTCCTTCTAGTAAGAGAGTGCATAGATGAATCTTAACTAATTTAGAGAGACTAAATGTCTCTAAAAATTAGAAATAAATTACCTACGGCTTAATACCACCCAATGAACCTCTCTACCAAATTTCAAGTCAATCCAAGGACATATGACCCTATGTCCTTCAATGAGTTCAATATACGACCCTAAGGTTTGAACTAGGGTCCTAAGGCACATCCACCCCAAATCATTGGTGGAGGTGTTTTATGTGATATTAAGTCAGTGGCCAAGGTTTCATCACTTTTGAATGAGGGTTGACCACTCAAACCCAACATGTGCACTTTTGACCTAATAACCCCTAGTTTGACCAATCTTTGGTTAATTAATTACCCAACCAATTCAATCCCAACTGGGATGAAATTTTTAGCAGAGTCATATCATGACACTAAGGACAACCCACCATAATTTGAAAGAGTTTGGAGGTCATTAGGCCCTATAATTAATTATTACATGCATTATTAAATGTTTGCAAAAACCTTAGAAAATGTTCCTCCCAAAATTTCCATTTTTGGATATGTTAAGGGTGTGGGTATAAGTAGTCTATGACCCAAATTTTAGTGCATTTGGGTGGCTGGATTGATGGGGGCACTGAAATCAATCTCTGGTCAACCCTATGTGGCTGCACCATTTTGAGTGTTGTGGTCAGACCACCAGCCCAATTGGTGTGAAATCAATTTTAAAATAAACTAGACCTTAGGGGCTACAAGTTTGGTATTGACCACTTTCTCAGGAGATGGCTATAGGTATCTTCTATAAATAAATTAAAGTTCAGCATAAAAAAAGACAGAAACGTGAATTAAATCCGGTTGATAAAATCTGGCAGCACACATCTTGAACCAGAAATGGACGGCATCCCACTTTCTTCTTCCTCCAGCTAATGGCTGAGATCAGCCCGTCCTGGAGCTCCTTCAAACCCATTATCCCGGCCATGCGGCCACCTTCTTGGCCGGACACCGCCACCACAACCTCCATTGAGGCGGGGGATAACGCTAGGCGGCGGCACGGCGGCCGGAGAGGCCGTTTCCGGCGAACCCGCAACTCCATTTTTCCATGAAAATTAAAATTTTGCACGCCTTGGATCGGGCTCAATTAAGCCCGATTTCTCTCCTAATGGATCAGAATGCTAGCACAAGGGGAGAAGAGGAGAAACCGGACCTTGTTTGGGCTTGAGGTTGAGTGATTTTCGGATTTGCCTTGGCCGGCCACCCTCGAGCTCCTTGCCGATCTCTCAATTCTCCACCAAAACCTTTGATCCAGTATATGATTTCGACTTCCATCCACTATTTGAAGCTAATGGTGGAGTTGGATTTGAGAATGGGGGGACGTATAGGGGGATTTGAGGGGAAAAGAATTCGGCCATGCCATTAATGGCCCCTCTTTGATGGTTGTGGGATGTAATTGATGGGGAAGCTCCTCCCAAGCATCACGGGAGATGAATGGTGGGCTTGGGGAAGAGGAAGAGTGTGCCCCTTGGCCTCCCTCCATAACTCCTCTCTTTTTCCTCCATTAAAAATAGGAATATTCCCTTTTTAATTTCTAATTAAATTTAATTAACCCCAAAATTTCAGAATAATTAAATTATTAATTATAATATGCTGTAGGATGGGCCTTAAGTAAGGCCTTAGCCAACTTAAGTTAACTTGGGCTCAATTCTCCTTCTTTCAGCTAGGTTTGACCAAGGTTGACTTGAGGTCTTGACTTGGTCAACTGATGGGTTGAATGGTCCAAGGGGTGTGTCTTGGGTCCCTTAACACGACCTAAAGTTGGTTGGGTCATGGTGGTGCCCAAATCGGGCCAATTTATCCAACTGGAGTGGGTTTGACCAAATTTGGCCTTGGTTTGACTTTGGTCAAATTGGTCAAAATGGTGGCCCCATGATGGGGCTTTTGGGTCCATTGGGTCCCCTATGACATCAAATCCAAGGGTAGAGTTAATTTGACCATGAGAAGCCTAATTGAGCCAATTTGGGTTGAATTGACCTATGTTGACCTTAAGTTGACTTTGGTCAAACCAATGCAATTTGCCTAGGTTCAACCTAGCCTAGGGTCAGCTCATGACCCCTAGTCACTACCAAAGTATTAACCCTAACACTAGGGGTCTATAAGGAATAGGGATGTTACACTAACAGTTTCCTAGAATGTCCTTTAAGTGTCAGGAGCCCATTCCTTAATGGTACGCGCTGATTGGGCCATCACGCGGCGACATTAAAGGAAGACACTGCGATTTGAAATGTCTTGATCTGTCCCGATGATATTTGCAATGTCTCGATGACATAACTTTTCATTACGCCGATCCATCTTGGACTTGGACAAATCTTCAAGTCTTCTTCAATCTTCTTCAGAGAATGATATCTCGACGATACAAGATATCACAACTACACTTGCACTTACGACGATATAAAGATGTCGTCATATTCTTGTTGTCAACTTCCGGTCTTCTCAACGATGTTGTTGAAACCATTCTATTTTCTCGATGATGTTTTTGAGATAATTTTGTCTTATCGATGATATCGTTGAGACCATTAATGCCTTATTGACGATATCATTGAAAACATAATATTTTATCGACGATATTGTCTTGATCATCTTGACGACAAGTGATTCTTCTTCCATAAGCTGTCTTCACGAGTTCTCCCTTAGCCTTCTCGACGACTAGCCTTCTTTACGACGATGGCGTCGACAAAGCCGAGCATTCTTACTTAGGTCTTCAAAGTGCTTTCTTTTGTCTCGATGATAAGATCTTTTCACGACGATGTCGTCGACATTGCCGAGTATAGTGACTTAACTCTTCTTAAACCTTACATCGATATCATCGTGTGATTCTGGTTTACACGACGATACTGGACTTTGATCGATTCTTCTTGATCTTACAACGATGTCGTCGTGTGTACTTTGATGTCATAACGATATCATCGAATTGTCCATGTTATCTCGACGATAAATGATGTGAACCTTCTGCTTAACTCTGAGTATCATCTCGATGATGTCTGAGTATTTATTCGACGATGTGTCCAGTCCTTCTCGACAATTTTAGACTTAGTGAGATTGGAGAAGAACTGGACATATGATTTAATCTCTGCAAATGTAAACTAAGCAAACCATCAAATACATAGTGCTTTTATCATTGACCTGAGCACTTCTTCAAATCAGGAACATTGCTGGGTACTGTTCCCAACACTCTGCCCGTGCGACGTCCAGGGCACCCGACATATATACATGTATCTCATATTTTTAGCATCCATGTAACAAACATGTGTCATTTTATTTTTTATTTTTGCGCCCAAACAACAATCATTGTTTTCAATTTTAGTGTTTGCCCGAGAACAGAGTGTTCGGATCTCCCAACAAGGGACTCCGGCCTCTCCCAAAATAGAGTGTGCGAATCTCCCAACAAGGGACTCCGGCCTATCAAAATATAGAGCATTCAAATCTCCCAACAAGGGACTCCGACCTCTCTCAATATAGAGTGTTTGGATCTCCCAACAAGGGACTCCAACCTCTACCAAAATAGAGTGTTCTGATCTCCCAAAAGGGGACTCCGACCTTTCCAGGACAGAGTGTTCGGATCTCCCAACAAGGAACTCTGGCCTTTCCAAAAGAGAGTGTTTGGATCTATCAACAAGGGACTCCAGCCTTTCAGAACAGAGTGTTCGGATCTCCCAACAAGGGACTCCGACCTCTCCCAAAACAAAGTGTTTCAGTCTCCCAATGAGAGACTCCGGCCTCTACCAAAATAGAGTGTTCGGGTCTTCCAACGAGAGACTCCAGCCTCTCCCCAGAACAGAGTGTTAGAGTCTTCTAACAAGAGACTCCGACATCTCCCAAAATAGAGTGTTCGGATCTCCCAACAAGGGACTCTGGCCTATCCCAAAATAGAGTATTTGGATCTCCTAACATGGGAATCCGACCTATCTTAGAACAAAGCACTCAGATATCCCATGCAAAGAAACTGAGATCTTCCAAAATGAATGATCGTGTATCACAAGTAGAGACTTCAATCTTCTTGAAGGACCCAACGTCCACCAGAAAGGGGCCGGGAGAGCTCACTCTCCTACCCCAGTAACCTCACTGTCGCAACACAATGCGTCCGCCCTTCATCCTTGCGTTAGGTCACGGTTCGAAGCGTTAGTCATTCGCCGAAACATTGGGGGCCCTGCCCCCGAGAAATTGGTTCTAATCAATGTCATACGTACAGAACAATGCTGACACCATAGAAGCTAAGTCCTTACGCAAGTAATGTCGTAAATACAGAAAAGCACATAAACGCACAAGTCAAATCAACTCACCAAAACGATCTCGCACACCCGAAGATACACATTCGTCAAAAAAAATTTTGAGCTCATTTTTTACAAAAAAACTATCTCCAAAAATTGGGGGGCATTTGGTGGGGTTCCCCAAAATGTATACTGTTAGACCCATAATTTTCTGCAGTGACCATGACTGGCTCGCGATCGAGCTGAGCTAGTACGTCTAGGCATGCACATCCCCCTCGCGTGGTACGAACAATCTCTAAGGCCATACCCCATCATTGCAAGGTGCGACCGAGGCTGACCGCGGTCGGGCATGGTCAGGCGCACCCCCCTTGGGGGTGCGGCCAAGCCTCACTCCCCATTGGTGGGTACACTTACACGTCCGTTGTGCGCTCAAAATGCCTTAATGTTCGTTGCATGCTCAGAATGCTTCTGTGTTCATTGCACGCTTAGAACGCTCCCACGTTCATTGTGCGCTAAGAAAGCTTCGATGTTCGTTGCGTGCTCAGAATGATTTCGTGTTCATTGCACGCTCAGAACGCTCTCGTGTTCATTCCGCGCTCAGAACGCTCCTGTGTTCGTTGCATGCTCAGAACACTCCTGTGTTTGTTGCGCGCTTTGAATGCTCCTGTGTTCGTTGCTCGCTCAGAATGCTTCCACGTTCGCAATGCGTGCGATAATTAATCTATCCTAATTTCCTAGATTGCAGGTCTAGTTCACTTTGCTCAACGCCGCCAACAAAGCTGCCCGAACTGCTCAAGTTGATCGAACTGTTCGGGTGGGGGGGTGGGGGGTGGGGGGGGGGGGGGGGGGGGGGGGGTGGGTGGGGGTGGGGGGGAAGACGGGAATATAAAAAAAATGGCGATCAGTATGCTCCAAATCGACCAGCGTAATTCATTTGTGAGGTGGTTACGATGATGAAATTACCGGGCTACCCCTGCCCATGGCTATAAAAGGAGCCCATGGCCTTCATTTCAGGATACCTTGCCTTCTACACTCAAGAGAGCTCCATTGAAGATTTCCTTAGAATTCTCCTACGGCGCTTGAAGATCTTCTTTAGCCTTCGAAGATCTCCTTCGGCCTTCGAAGATCTCCTTTGATTCTTCGAAGATCTCCTTCGAGCTTTCGAAGGTTACGAAAGGCGACTCTAGAATCTCACTTAGGTTTCTCTAGAAATATTTAGTTCTCCGAGACGTGGCATGTCACCCTCAGGTCTCTCTCTCTCCCTCTTTCTATCTCTCTTTCTCTCTCTCTTTCCATTATAATGAGTCGTGGCATGTCACGCTCTATTTCTTAGATTCCAATTGTAACACACCAGTGGATAGTGAAATTTGGCCAGTACAGCCCCACCGCATGGTTTTTCATCCTTTCCGGGTTTTCCACGTTAAAAGTCCTCGTGTCATTTATTAAATTCTTTCATTGATTGTTTACGCGTTCAGTTCTCTCCGGATCTAAGGTGGTTCAATTCGACTGGTCTACCAGAGCATCGAGCGACCTGCAACAACTTTTGTGAGGAAATTGCAACATTAAACATGAACTATAATATTTGGTCATCGAAAAATTCTAATAAATTTTTCCACAGGTTGATTTTGGCATATTAATGAGCCTAATAGAGAATCATAATTTTCCATAATAATATGACCATTAAAATTCAATTAATACTTTTATGAAGAATTTGCAACATTGAGCATGAACTATATTAATTATTCATCCAATAATTCCAATTAATTTTTCCAGAGGTTTGTCATGATTCAAAATAGTGTTTATGAGAGATTGGCAATTTTCTATTAATAACACATTCATGAATATTCATAATTGCCTAAGTGTGACAAATCAATATTTACATATGAACTACATGAAATATACTTCCCAAAATCCCAATAAAATTACCGGAGGTTTATATTGCTCCAAACAGTGATTAGCCAAAATATTAGAATTTGCAGATTAATCTAACCATGATTATCTCAAATATTCACATGTGAGGTAAATCCAAATAATTACACTATTCATAGAAAATGATGCTAAAAAATTCTCAATAAATTTCCAGGGTTGTGTTATGAACTAATCACACATATGACA
This sequence comes from Dactylorhiza incarnata, assembly GCA_033032865.1. Taxonomy (NCBI): domain Eukaryota; kingdom Viridiplantae; phylum Streptophyta; class Magnoliopsida; order Asparagales; family Orchidaceae; genus Dactylorhiza; species Dactylorhiza incarnata. The sequence continues at coordinate 3,523,527 of JAWHQI010000040.1, read as the reverse complement.
AAGATTTGGATTTTCCTAAATTATTTGGTCACAATTATTTCACAAATTCAAAAGTGTGACATATGTGATATTAATGAAATAGTATGGAATATGAAGTCCAAAAGTCTAATTTCTTCAGAGGTGATACATTCCATCATAATACATGCATGGTCAAAATCTCATTGTCATGCAACAAGCCATTTGGGAAAATACACCAAATACACTTTTGTGATAAATGCACACAATTTCCAAACATACAAATTTCACGCAAGTGGAATACACCCACATGCAAAAGCCAAATGGTTCCAACTTTTTACCAGTGGCATATAGTGACCTAATTTACAATCCACCAGAAATTTGTGTCAATTTGAGGTTGTGTAGCCTTGTGTATCACCTATACATGCTTATTAAATTTTGTGTATAAACTATAGAAAAAAGTTCCTCAGAAGTTCTGCTTTTTGGATGGGTACTCTATCTGGGTAACCCTCAGGCATGGCCAAAATTTCATCCCCATTCAATGAGTATACAGTTGGGAATTTACAAAATAAGGTTTAGGGCACCTTTAGGACACCTCCCAGAACAACAGTGATTTCGAGGGTTGTAGCAAACCAATTGAGGTGACTTAAAATTCCCTGGAAACTAGAGACAAAGGGCTACACGATTGATATTTTACACTTTTCCTAAATCGGTCCCTATTATCCTCAAAAATGGGGTTGAAAGTGCTGTCACAGTCGTGACAGAGTGAAATGATTTCATTTTAATGATTATATGGCCTGTTACATCAAGCCCAGATCCGACGGTCCACAGTCATCTTCCTCCTCCAACCTATGGTCCTAATTTCTCCTTCCTGGAGCTTAAAGATCGAGCTCCCTCTGCCACCTAAACCCTATTCCGGCCATCCAACACCACCACCACCTCCGGCTTGGAGGTGGCCGACGATTTTTGGTGGAATGGTGGCCGGTGGTGGATGGAAATGAGATATCCAAGTGGATCTCTCCTCTCCCTAAAAAATAGAGATCTAGCATTGGTAAATGGTTCGATTGAGAGGTCTTTTCATCCTAAATGATTTAGATAACTAGCACAGGAGGAGAGGAGGAGGAATCACACCTGGATTGGGGCTTGGGATCACGTTCCTCACTTGGGTGCCATCACTGATCCCCATCTTTAGCTCCTTGCTGATTTCTGGTTTCTCCACCAAAATCTTTGATCTAAGGCTCGATTTTCACTCCTCTTAGGCTTCTGAAGCTAATGTCATGCTCAATTTGTTGGATGGTGGAGGTTTTAAGGAAATACCATGAATGGGGGTTTCAACCATGCCTTTTTCCCTTGAAATTGCCTGCTTCATGGCATGGGGGTGGCTGGCATTCTGCATGAAACTCCATGGGGAGAAAAGGAAAAACCCTTTGGAGGAGAATTGAGTACTAATTGGCACTCTATCCATAAAATACTTATTTGGCCTTATTCAAAATCAGGGAAAACTTCAATTTTGCCCTTGCATGCCTCCCATTTTTTGAATTTGGAGGGCAAAGAATGTAATTAGGGTTGTGGGCTGCTGAGTGGGCTAAAATTGAAGGCCTTAGCCCATTGGAATTAGGCTAGCCCCTTTTAAATTTCATTTTTAGGCCAATTTGACCAATGTTGACATTTGTGTTGACTTGGTCAAATTGATGAGGTGGCTGCCCCATATGATGGTCATGGGTCCTATAACACCATCCAATGTTGGTTGAGTCATAATGGAGTCACGATTGGGCTAATTGATCCATTTAGGATTGATTTGGGCTAAGTTGACCCAAAGTTGACTTTGATCAATTTTTTGAAATTGGTTGAGGCCCCTTGATTATTTTTGCGCTAATGTCCCATCCTAATGGTTAGGAGAGTATTGATAAGGTCAATTTGGTCAATTGAAGTCCAATTGAGCCATATTAGGGTTAATTGACCTAGTTTCGCCTAAGTTTGACTTTGGACAAATTGTCCAATTTGGTTGACCAATCCATGTGGTCCATGGTCAATTGGCTAAATCCTAGGGTTAGGAATGTAGTGGTGAGGTCAATATGACCAATGGGGTCCAATTGAGTCACATTAAGGTCGGTTGACCTAGTTAGGTCAAGGGTCATCTAGGTGAGTTCTCTTGGTCACCTAGGCTCCTAGGTGACTTTCTTGCCCTATTTCACATTAGAGGGGTCTAGTAGCAATTGGGATGTTACACGTAAAGTCAGAATTTGAACTAGGAATGTGCTCCCGATCCCAGCTTGGTCAAAATATGTCTACTAGCTATCTGAATCCGGTATGTCGATTTGTGCCAAACAAAAACAAAAGAAGAAGCAATCATATAACTATGGACTAGCACAAAATCAACATAAGCGAGAAAACACACTCAAATAATTTAACTAGGATGTTTTTTTCGAAAGTCCCAAGCTGGACTCATGAACACATGCAAACATACAATAACTAAAACTGAAAATAGAAAGCAGAAAATCATGGGGTGCCTCCCAAGAGCGCTTTGTTTAACATCAGTGACTTGGACCAAATACCTTTATTAGCAATTTAAAATTTATTCAGGCATCAAAAAGAGAAAGTTCAGACTAACTATGCAATGTTCTGAAAACCGAAAGTCTAAACGGACCAAAGTTCATAGAGAGATCAGCTATAACCTAATTTTAAATAGTAACTAATGATAAAATAAAAAGGAGTGGAGGAAAAATGGTATGGGTGGATAGGGGGAGTTATAATCCTCCATCCACAAATCTCATCCTTTTCATCTTCTTCATCTCTTCTAACCATCGATCATCAATGAAAAATCACCTGCCTCTGATATTCCAATCGTTCAAGGGAAGCACAAGTAGCGGCGATGGGGTGGAGTAAGCAATGTATTTGGCCACTGCTATATGCTTGTCTTGCTAGGATTTCAACTAAAGATCACCCAAAAATGGGTCCATAAACATATAGTCTTCCAAGGCGATATAAGAAATGATGCTAAAAGGAATAGGAAGGGGAGGAGGAAGAGGAAACTCATCTAAATTAGGAGTGGCACATGCAAAAGATGTAATAAGTTGAATGCCTTACATTGAGAGAATGCCACTTTCCTCCTATAGGAGAAAGCACTCCCAAATACTTTGGAGTTATTGTTCCATTTCCACCTGATAAACCAGTGAATACACAACTTGGATAGGCTCAATTAAAGGGGGGTCAGGAAATAAAAAGGATGAAAAACTAGAAGAATAAGAATAGGAGGGAGTGATCCCGACTTCACTCTGATAAGATTTCACAATGGGATCATAGTTGGTAGCAAGAAAATCACAACAATGAAAATATGAGCTACAAGGAACTTTGGTGATGAATTGGACTTTTTCCTATGGTGATGAGCTAGGAACCCCCTCACTAGGGAAAACATCTTCCTCAATGCAACTCAGTATAGCTTTGGATTCCATAGGATCCTCCTGCAAAACTTAATAATCGACAAGATGAAAAGATTCATGCATATTGAATTCAGACAAAATTGGAGGATTAACAAGGCTATGATAGAATCAGATAAAATATAGGATCTATCCTCCAACATTGAATCCAAAGGCAGTGACGGTACTATAGACGAAGAAAAATCCATGATGTCTTTATAACGATCAATAACAATGCTAGTATACATAAACGATTTACTCCTAGGGAAACATAGGGACATAGTGTATATGTCTTTATCAATAGAAGGAGAAGTGAAAGAAGAGCGGTGGGATGCAGTAAGAACTGGCTTATCCTCCTCCTCCATTTGCAATTTCATTTTCTCACAGTCATTCACAACGTGATCAAAACTTTGACAACACAAGAAGCACTAACCAGCGGTTCTCTGGCTTGAAGAAACCAATCTGGTCCGTGATGGAGATGCTCGTATTGGAGACACATAATCATAATAGGTTATTTAATTGTTTGAAGATCATATTAGAGTCAAATATGTTGATGGTTCATACGATGAGCCATACAAATTATAATCGCATCTTCCTATATCGTGATCAACACTTCAATGACTAAATGATTTACACCAATTACATGACTGATGAGAATACATTTTTGGTGCAAAAGTGGATTCAAAATTAACACAATGTTGAATAATGACTCACTACACACGATTATCTAATTAAATTAGATGAGTGCCTGATTTAGAAATTTCCTAAAAAAATTTGAAAGAATTTACAAGGGCAACAATATAAAAATGAATTTATTTTCAAATAGAAAAATAACAAACCAGTAAATTCAAAACAATGGGATGTACAAATGGAAAATACCTTCATCTCTCTGTTGGATCGGTAGGCGCCCTTAGAGGGGGGGGGGGGGGGGGTGAATAAGGGTTTTAAAGATTTTATAATTATTTTGAATATTTAAAAAAAAGCTTTGAATATGATAATAAAGAAGATCAAGACTAATCAAATAAAGTAAAAATAGAGACAAGATTTTATTAACTTGAGAAACATGATTACAAAATTTGATCTCTTATGAAAGCTAGAAATCAAAGCTAAATAGAAAAGAAACCTTTTGGTTTTCTATCCCGACTCGCTTCCCCACGAACCGGTGGCCCTAGCCTTATCCTCCCCGGATTCGGCCTCAAGCCGCTCTAGCCAATCCCTCCCCGGATATGGCCTCGAGCCCCCCTAGACCTAGCCTAGATCTAGTCGCCAACATGAGGCGATTTTCCCCCTAAGTCCTACCCAGACCTAGTCGCCAACACGAGGCGATTTCACTAATCGTTTACAAAGAGGAATATGAAATAACAATAAAGAAATAAGAACTCCCTCAAGATGGACTTTTGAAGTTGGAGACGAAGATCCGCCGTTGAATAAGCGTTGTAGAAGCGTACTTCGATCTGATCCGGCGTGACGAGATTCTCCTTCAGAAGTTTAGCAGAGCTTCGCTAGCACATCAACTTTCGGCCAAGATAGCCTCTGGAATTCTGGCACTCAATATCTCTCTCTAATGTCTCTATGAAACGAGAGGACTTGGGTCCTTTTTATAGACTAGCGCTAGCGCCTGCGCTAGCCACTACCGCCAGCGCTATCTCATATTAGGAGACTTTTTGCGCGGCAGAATCTTCAATCCGAGGCAACAATTCCAGCATGCCTTCTGTGCATCGAACTAGCGCCGGCGCTATCCACTATCGCCTGCGCTAGTGATCAGTATGGAGTTGATGGCTCAATTTCGGGGGCAACCACCATTTGTAAACCTTGAGTCATTTTGACCTGGTATCCTGCACACTTAGATCACACAAGATTAAATACACACATAGGATTTGTTATTCTCAAACCTAGGAGATGCGGAAGACCGTGTTCCAACAAACTCCCCCTTTTGATAATAACAAATCCATTAATGATAAATCAGAGCATTAATCTAAATAAGCATGAAGAAACATATTTGTGTGTGTGTGAAAAGGATGACTTAGGATAAATAATGATTATAGTATTTTAGTATTGCTCCCCCTAAATACATGCTCCCCCTAAGTGAATGCTCTCCTAATATGTTCTTAACTGAATTAAGCATGTTAGATATGTTATCATGTTAGTTCTCCCCCTTTTGCATTTTATCATGTTAGTTCTCCCCCTTTGTTATTAGCAAAAGCGGGTAGGGAGACACCACTTCAAGCTGTTGTAATAAGTTTAATAGGCATGATCGAGCTTTGAGAGAAGGAAATGATAAGGAGTTGTAGAATTCTTTTCATTGAATTAGATTAGAGTTTGAGTATCTGTATTTTCATAAATCAGAGTTTTGTAGCATAATGCAAAGGTGCGGAAGACTTAAAAGAAAACATCTTGTATAAGAAGTGATAATCCAAAAAATATTGAAGTTTTAATTTCATAAAGAAGATGTTTTGTACATCAAAGGTTAAACAAGAGTTTAATTTCACCAATGAAGAAACCAAGCATGAATAAATATTATCACAAGAGAGAGTACTACAATGTTATGGTAATTCATAATTTCAAAAAACAAACTAAACATTGTAGAAATCATGCTAGGTTATCTAGTGCATTTTATAAATAAAGAGTAAGTATAGAATTAGCATTAGGATCCAATACTCATGAGAAGAAGTGTTATGGAAGATAATGATGTGCACAAGTGTATTTTGAATAAAGTGAACAAGTGTGTTAACCAAAAAAATACAAGACAAATATAGAGTAAAGTGCACAATAAAACACAAATAATTTTACTTCCACACACTTTTAAGCACAAATTAAAATGTACAACAACCAAGGTGCTTTGCACACACAATGCTTATGAAGACTTATCAGGGTGCAAAGTAGTGCTTGGGGGATCACACAAGTTAATTTATCAAGGTTGATTTTTTTGTTGTGATCCTGTGTACTTAAGAAGAAGTGGTTTTATTTTTAAAATGGAGAGTTCGCACAAGACACTTTACTAATCTATCCAAGGTGCTCAAACCCACAATGCTTATTAAGACTTATCAGGAGGTTCAAGTAGTGCTTGGTGGAGGTGACTTTGTCAAGGTTATGATGAGTTTTGATTTGATCAAAGTTCTACGATTACACTTGCTTTGCAAACACTTTAAAGAAGAAATTTTAACCACTCTTCTTAACATTTAATAGTGCAAATAAATGTTGTGTAGGAAAGATACTTGTGCAATTTTAATTTTATGTACAATTACAATATATTAGCAAGCATTCTTAGATTAAGAAGCACAAGTACACTAAGCCAAAAGGTGAGTGAAATAATATCATTATCAAACATAAAACATTTACTCATACTTAGAGGCATGCTAAGCTTAGTCCTACACAAACTTTTCTAATTATTATTGATGCACATATTAATAGATAGATCAAAGCATGATAAAAGCAATGTTAAAGAAGTTTGAAAAAATTAATTGTAACATTATAGAGACTCTAAAGAATAGATTTAAATCATGCTTGATGTTCAGAAAAAACATACAAAATTTTGGATTTGTTTTCAAGTTTTATGTTTTTGTATTTTGATTTTTAAAAAAAACTTTAAATAAAAGCAAAAAACATATTTTTTTGGTTTTTGTCTTTTGTAATTTTATATTTGATTTTAGTAAATGACAAAAGCTTTAAACAAGAGCAAAACATATTTTTGGAATTTTGTCTTTTATAGGTTTGTTTTTGATTTTTCAAAATTTAAATAAAATTAGTGGTGCAAAAACAAATAGTACATATCTAGTAACATAATTTTTGTAATTTTTCAAAATTTTAAAAATGCAGAAAATCAGAATGTCACGCTAGCGCCGGCGCTAGCGCTAGCGCGGAATATAGTACACGATTTTTGAGGAGTTTAAATTTTTTGATTGTTGATCCTGATTAGGTGTTCCAATAGTAGTTTAATGCTGAAATTTCAGATTTGTAGGAGGTGTTTTCGATGGTGAAAAATGCAAAAAATTGTGTTTTGTGAAAGTGTTTTAACTCGAAAGATCTAGGACACCTAACTCAAGTCGTAATAATCGAAATCTCGCATCGGGAAGAGGCTTAGTAAATATGTCAGCGAGTTGGGAGTCCGTGCCAATGAAACTTACTTTTACATGCTCTTTCTTAATGTGATCCCTAATGAAATGATGACGAACATCGATGTGTTTGGATCTAGAATGATGTACATGATTATATGTGAGGTCTATTGCACTTTTGTTGTCACATTTAAGGTCAATGTTTTTAAGATGAAATCCAAAGTCCTCTAGTGTTTGACTCATCCACAGTGCTTGTGAACAACAAATACCAAGTGCAATATACTCGGCCTCTGTGGTGGAGAGTGCAACCGAGGATTGTTTTGTACTAGACCAAGCTACTAAGGAGGGTCCTAAGAAGTGACAAGTACCGCTAGTGCTTTTTCGATCTAGTGAACACCCGGCGTAGTCCGAATCGGAATAGCCGTGGAGTGTGAATGTATCATTGTGTGGGTACCACAAACCTAATTTAGATGACCCTAATAGATAACGAAAAATCCGTTTTACCGCTTTTAAATGAGATTCTTTTGGGTTGGCTTGAAAGCGAGCACATAAACATACGGCAAACATTATATCTGGTCTAGATGCACTTATGTAAAGAAGAGATCCTATCATTCCTCTATATAACGTTTGATCAATTGAAATTCCGGATTCATCTTTTCCTAGTTTTAAAGAAGCACTCATAGGAGTAGAACCTTGTTTAAGATTTTCAAATCCAAATCGTTTAAGCATATCGTGAACATATTTTGTTTGGCAAATAAATATACCATCACTTTGTTGTGAGATTTGAAAACCAAGAAAATAAGATAATTCTCCTACAAGACTCATTTCAAATTCTTTTTTCATTTCTAGTACTACTTCATTACACAACTCTTCATTAGTGGCTCCAAAAATGATATCATCAACATAGATTTGTAAAATAATTAGATCGTTATTATTATGCTTAATGAAGAGTGTGTTGTCGGCACTTCCCATAACATAACCGTGCCTTAACATAGCACGGGGCGCTTTTTTTAATCCATAAAGCACTTTTTCTAATTTGTAAACATGATTAGGAAATTTTTCATTTATGAAACCGGGGGGTTGTTCTACATAGACTTCTTCTTTTATAAACCCGTTTAAAAAGGCACTTTTGACATCCATTTGAAATAATTTTATTCTTTTAAAACTCGCAAATGCCAAAAATATTCGTATAGATTCTAAGCGAGCTACGGGTGCAAAAGTTTCTTCAAAATCTACCCCCTCGATTTGTGAATAGCCTTGAGCAACTAAGCGTGCTTTATTTCTTACAATCCTAGATTCACCATCTAGCTTATTTTTAAAAATCCATTTTACGCCAATAATTGGATGATTAGATGGTCTTTCTACTAGATTCCAAACTTTATTTCTTTCAAATTGTCCTAACTCTTCATTCATAGCCATGAACCAAAAATCGTCATTTATAGCGATGGAAACGTTTTTAGGTTCTATTTCCGAAACAAAGCAAATATTTGAAAATGTTTCATGAAGGGAGGAGCGAGTTCTTACCCCAGTAGAAGGTTCCCCAATGACTAGTTCTTTTGGATGATTTTTTGAGAAGTTCAAAACACTTGGAGGAACAACTTCAAATTCTTTGGTCTTCTCCTCCTCTTCGATGGATGGTTCTTCTTCGTCGTGCTCCAAGGAGGGCAAAGGTTCATTTTTGTACCTGTAGAAAGCTTCTCTGCACATGGAGTAAACTCATCAAATTTAACATTAATAGACTCTTCAACCTTTCTTGATCTTTTGTTAAATATCATATAGGCTTTACTGGTTGAAGAATAACCAAGAAATATTCCTTCATCACATTTCTCATCAAATTTACCTAAAGAGTCTTTTGTATTAAGAATAAATCATTTGCATCCAAATACTTTAAAATATGATACGTTAGGTTTCTTTTGAAAATATAGTTCATATAGTGTGAGATTAAGTGATGGGCGAAGCATAACTCTATTCATTACGTAGCATGATGTGCTTACGGCTTCGGCCCAAAATGACTTAGGTGTTTTATATTCAGATAGCATGGTGCGTGCCAGTTCTTGAATTGTCCTATTTTTCCGTTCTACTACACCGTTTTGTTGAGGTGTGCGTGGTGCTGAGAACTCATGTTTAATTCCTAACATTTCACAAAAAGATTTAAAATTTTCATTTTCAAACTCACCTCCATGATCTGAGCGAATGCATTTTATTTTTAAATCTAGTTCATTTTGAATACGAGTGCATAATTTTGAGAATTCGCAAAATGCATTAGATTTAGAAGAGAGAAATAAAGTCCAGCAATATCTAGAGAAATCATCTATTAGAACAAAAGTGTAAATTTTACCACCAAGACTTGCGGTGTTAACGGGACCAAATAAATCCATATGAATTAGCTGTAGTGGTTTAGAAGTAGAAATTTCATTTTTGCTCTTAAAGGATGATTTTGTGAATTTTCCCATTTGGCATGGAGAACATAATGAAGATAGATTGCTATTTAGTTTAGGTAGTCCTCTAATCAAATTTCTTTTTGCTAGTTTTAAAATAAGCTTTGTACTAGCATGGCCTAAGCGTCTATGCCATAATTCTAATTCATCATTTTTCGTTATAAAACATTTTATAGAAGATTTAGAAAGATCATGAAATGAAACTATGTAAACATTTTGAATTCTAGGTGCAGTTAATATCACATCTTTTGTTTTAGGATTAACAATCTTGCAAAGATTAGTGGAAGATTCAAAAAGTATGTCTAAACCTTTATCACAAAGTTGACTTATAGATATTAGGTTATGTTTTAATCCTTTCACATAAAGGACATTTGATATAAGAAAAGATGCGTTACCCACTGTACCAATTCCCATGATCCTTCCTTTACCGTTATCGCCAAACGTCACTATTCCTCCTTTCTTCTTTTCTAAGCTAAGGAATTTTGCTTTATTGCCCGTCATGTGTTTGGAGCAGCCTGAGTCCAAATACCACACGTATTCTGTTTCCTTAGCCTTCCTACAAATCTAGAAAGAGGATAAAAGTAAAGACCCAGATACCCAAGAGGTACCACCCATAGAGTAAGTGGATTTCTTAGGTACCCAGATTTGTTTTAATGATCGTTGATTTATTATATTCTTGCAAGAGCCAGACGTGTGTCCAAATTTAAGACAATTAGCACACGGAATAAAGGGGGTTGAGACCCTTTTCTGAGTTTCTGTGTTGCTCTTGCTGGATGATGTTTGTACATTAGAAAGACCAGGAAAAATTTTAACGTTAGAGCTACCGCTGGCGTTAGTAGCTAGCGCCGGGCGGTAGTGTTTACTTTTATGTCCGAGTCCGATTTTTCCAGACCCAAAGCATTGATTACCCAGAAGCATATCCAGAGATTTTTGACCAATCCCGAATTTGGTTATGGCTAAATTGAGATTTTGATTTTGTTTCTTAAGAGATGTATTTTCATGAATAATCATAACACATTTGTTTTCAAATCCTTTTTTGTTCTTTTCAATTTGTAATATAGAAGCTTTCAATCTTCTCTCTAAGTCCCCCTTCTCTTTTGCAATAATTTTGTTTTGTGAGAGGGCATTAGAGAGAGATACTTCAAGTTCTTTTAACTTAAATAAGGAGTGCTCACATTCTTGACATGAGACTTTTTTTTTCAAGAGAAACCAATTTTTTTGTGAGCTTACGATTTTCTTTTATAATAGATTCATTTTCAAGATTTAGTAAAACAAATTTATCATAAAGTTCTTCAAAAGTTGGAGGAGATTCCTCAGTGTCGCTAAGAACACTGGTGTCATCATCGTCGCTTTTGGCCATCAAGCACAAGTTTGCTTCCTACTCGCTACTTGACTCAGATTCGTTTGATTCTTCAGAGGAAGAGTCATCCCAAGTGGCGTCCTTCAGCACTTTCTTCTTTTCTTTTGTTTTCTTTTGTTCTTTTGTTCCTTTTGGTATTTTGGGCACTGGCTCCGAATGTGCCCGGTTTTTCTGCAGTGATAGCATTCTGGAGGCGGCCTTTCTTCTTCGTCATCGCTTCCTTTTTCTTTCCTCGATGAAGAGGAAGATCCCTTTCGTCGAGTGTCCTTTTGGAAGAATTTTCTGAATGTGTTCCTTCTTTCTGGATTCCTGATGAACTTTTTGAAGTTCTTCACCAGGAGTCCTTCTTCATCATCATCATCCTCTTCGGTGCACTCCTTCTTTGATGTTAGTGCCAACGCCTTTTTCTTCGGCTCTTTGTTGTATTCTTCATGTTGAATTTGCAGTTCTACCTCATGGGTTTTGAGATTCCCAATGAGGTTCTCGATCTGGAGCGTTCTTAAGTTGTGCGACTCTGAGATGGTTGTCACCTTCGGATTGAATCTTGGGGGTAAGGAACGAAGAATTTTCCTCACCAAATCCCCGTCGGAGTAGGTCTTTCCAAGTGCCTTTGATGCGTTGACAATCTTTGTGAAGCGAGTGTACATGGAGTTGATGTCCTCTTCCGTGTCCATCCTGAATTTCTCGTATTCAGATTCCAGTTGAAACAGCTTTGCATCTTTCACCTGCGATGTACCTTCATGAGTTACTTCTAATTGATTCCAAATATCATAAGCAGTAGTGCATGCAGAAATTCTATTAAACTCAGTTCTATTTAAAGCGCAATATAGGGCATTCATTGCTTTAGCATTATTTTTACACCTTAGTTTATCGTTGTCGTCCCATTTATCCTTAGGTTTTGCTAATGTCGCTTCTCCCACTACAGTTGTAGGAGGAGAGTACCGAACTTCTACCATGTTCCATACTTCTACATCCATAGTCATAAGAAAACACATCATTCGATTTTTCCAGTAGTTAAAATCAGACCCAGTAAAGAGAGGTGGTCGACTAACCCCTTGACCCTCAGGAAAAGCGAGATCATGAGACGCCATTGTTCCCGGTTGTTAAGCCGATTGGAACAAAACCGCTCTGATACCACTTGTTGGATCGGTAGGCGCCCTTAGAGGGGGGGGGGGGGTGAATAAGGGTTTTAAAGATTTTATAATTATTTTGAATATTTTAGAAAAAGCTTTGAATATGATAATAAAGAAGATCAAGACTAATCAAATAAAGTAAAAATAGAGACATGATTTTATTAACTTGAGAAACATGATTACAAAATTTGATCTCTTATGAAAGCTAGAAATCAAAGCTAAATAGAAAAGAAACCTTTTGGTTTTCTATCCCGACTCGCTTCCCCACGAACTGGTGTCCCTAGCCTTATCCTCCCCAGATTCGGCCTCAAGCCGCTCTAGCCAATCCCTCCCCAGATGTGGCCTCGAGCCCCCCTAGACCTAGCCTAGATCTAGTCGCCAACACGAGGCGATTTTCCCCCTAAGTCCTACCCAGACCTAGTCGCCAACACGAGGCGATTTCACTAATCGTTTACAAAGAGGAATATGAAATAACAATAAAGAAATAAGAACTCCCTCAAGATGGACTTCTGAAGTTGGAGACGAAGATCCGCCGTTGAATAAGCGTTGTAGAAGCGGACTTCGATTTGATCCGGCGTGACGAGATTCTCCTTCAGAAGTTTAGCAGAGCTTCGCTAGCACATCAACTTTCGGCCAAGATAGCCTCTGGAATTCTGGCACTCAATATCTCTCTCTAATGTCTCTATGAAACGAGAGGACTTGGGTCCTTTTTATAGACTAGCGCTAGCGCCTGCGCTAGCCACTACCGCCGGCGCTATCTCATATTAGGAGACTTTTTGCGCGGCAGAATCTTCAATCCGAGGCAACAATTCCAGCATGCCTTCTGTGCATCGAGCTAGCGCCGGCGCTATCCACTATCGCCTGCGCTAGTGATCAGTATGGAGTTGATGGCTCAATTTCGGGGGCAACCACCATATGTAAACCTTGAGTCATTTTGACCTGGTATCCTGCACACTTAGATCACACAAGATTAAATACACACATAGGATTTGTTATTCTCAAACCTAGGAGATGCGGAAGACCGTGTTCCAACACTCTCAAATTCCTCTACAAAAAAATCACATGTACCGTATTCCCTGACAACGGTGCCAAAAACATGATGCATCCAATCGGTGTGGGTAAGCCATGATCATATAAGTAATATTCAAAATGGTAATAGTATCCCCGAGTATCGAACTCATGTGGAAAATAGCGGGGTGGTGTAATCTTTTGAGAAATATATTACATAAAAGTCTTAGCGGGAAGTTATATCTTAATCAGTAGGTTTGCTAAAAATTATTGCAGAAAATAAAACTACACTAAGGTGTGGGTCACCCTCACTGCTTCTCTTATTCACGGGTCCCAAACACCACTTCACACCTCTGCGGGTTGCCTTCCTCCATTTCATACTCACTCTTCACTTTGCTCTTGTAAACCTCCACTCTCATTCTCACAAGCTCACTACCTTGCTTCTAAATCAACGAATATACAACAATATCAAAGCAACAAAACCATCATCATCACAAGAACTCAAAGCCAAAATCACAATAACACTGAATTAAGAACACCAACAAGAAATTCATTCCATCAACAACAAAGAGTTTACCTATGAACATTTATGCCCAATGGTCATGTTACATAAATACTTTAGAGAGCACTTCAATACAGATTACAAGTATTCAAAATACAAAGGGAAAGATACATGTTATTGTATGTTTAGGGTAGTTTAGTCCCCTAGAGGGGTGTGAATAGGTGTTTAAGTCTTTTTGAATTGTTAGAAAATATTCAAGAGAATATTCAAGAAAATCAACATAGAAAAGAACAATCACACCACATAGTACACATTGATTTATAGTGGTTCCCCAGTATGGGTACTCATCTTTCCCCCTCCATAAATCTAGCAGTGTACTACACAAGTCTAACTCCGCCATTAACTCAGATCCAATAGATCTTACTGTTAAATTTTTAAAGTGGAAGTAGAAGTGTGCTGGGCAGTCTGAGGAAGTCAGATCGCAGTGATCGCTGAGACCGCGCGGTCTCAATGGACTCCCTATAACGATCTAGTTGTTGTATTGGCCAAGGCTCAAGCATGTAGCTTCTTGTGATTGTGCGATCTCCCCTTGTGCGGTCTGGTTGGGCGGTTATTGTATCTCTCATGGGGCTGTGACGACATCCGTATGTCTGCCTATAAATAGAGGTGTAGGGCCCATCATTAATAATGAGAACTGTAAGAACTAAAGCTTGGGTAGCATTTGCCGGTCTCCCTTTTTGAGGTCATGTGGGCTGAAAGTGGTTTGATCATTTGTTGTGTTCGTAGGTCAGCGACCAGCAGTCTGCGATCTTCTTCCTTGGCGTTCTTCCCAGCTTTGAATAACCAGTAAGCCAGCGGTCATCTTCTATGCGGAATGTGTTATAGATCTTGGGCTATTCGCAGCATGCTCAGCGGTCAGGCGACCTTATGGTCAGGTGATCTATAGTTGCAGTCAGGCGATAACTTTCACACTTTTGTTCTCTGTTCGCGGGCAGCTTCTGTGATTATGCGACCTTGTGGTCAGGCGATTAAGAAGTGCAGACATGTTGATTTCTTAGCAATTCAATAAGTCAGCGGTTTGTGCGGTCTAAGGTGGCTGTCTGGCAGATAGCAGGTTGATGACCTGTGCTGTTCGTGCGGTCTTTGTAATTATCGTGCGGTCTGACTATTCAGCGGTCTCAGTAATTGTTGTTTGCTAGTTGCTTGTTTGTCTCTATCTTCTCTCCATCATGTATTCTGATAAATCATGTGTCACCATGTATGTCTCGAATTGTGAAGGAGATAGATTGATACAAGATTCTGAGCTTGCCGAGCTCTTTTGTCTAGAAGAAGTTTCTCGCTCCACGCCACCCGAGCCACTAGATTTAGAAAAATTAAAAGTCAAAACTTCTTATGAATAACCTCATGTCTTAGAGTTGAAGCAACTCCCCCCTCATCATAAATATTTGTATTTAGAAAAAAATTACAAGCCACCCGTTATCGTATCATTCGAACTAAGCGATTCAGAAAATTCTGAATTGACTCTAGTCTTAAGCAATCACCGCCACACAATTGCATGGCAAATATATGATATCAAAGGGATCAAACCTTCCTTCTGGACTCACAAAATTTTCCTCGAAGATAATTCCCGCAACATGGTCCAGGCTCAACGACGGCTAAATCCGAATATGAAAGAAGTCATTAAGGGTGAAGTTATCAAACTCCTAGATGTCGTAATCATCTATTGATCTCAGATAGTAGTTTGTTTAGCACAGTACAAGTCGTTCTGAAGAAAGTCGACATAACGGTAGTTGCGAACAAAAATAATGAACTGATCCCAACCCGTACTATTACGGGTTGGCGGATGTGCATAGATTATCGAAAACTAAATGATGCCACCCGTAAGAATCACTTCTCGTTGCCTCTTATCAATCAAATCATAGAATGTCTCTCAGGTCACTCCTATAATTGTTTCCTCGATGGTTTGTCAGGATACTTACAAATCCCTATATTGCACGATGACCAAGAGAAAACAACATTCACTTGTCCCTATGACACCTTCGCTTATCGAAGGATGCCATTTGGCCTTTGTAATGCGCTTGCTACATTCTAAAGATGTATGTTCATGTTCTTTGATGAGTTAGTAGAGGAAGTGGTGGATGTTTTCATGGAAGACCTATCGGTTTTTGAAAATTCTTTTCTAAGTTGTTTAAAAAAACTCGAGCGTGTGCTTAAGCGTTATGAGGAAAGAAACCTAGCTCTCAATTGGGAGAAATGCCATTTTATGGTCAAAGAAGGATTATTCCTTGGCCTTAAAATATCAGGCAAAGGGATCGATGCCGATAGGGCCAAGATCAAAGTTATCGAAAAACTCTCCCTCCAGCAAAGGTAAAAGCAATTAGAAGTTTCCTAGGCCACACAGGGTTTTATCGACGATTTATTCAAAAAAATTCTAAAATCACAAAGCCGTTAATCCATCTTCTCGAAAAGAGACTTCTTTTATTTTCAATGACGAATGTCTTTTAGCCTTCAAACTTATAAAAGGAAAACTTATAAATTCTCCGATTCTAGTCGCACCGGATTTGTCGCTACCCTTCGAAATTATGTTCGATGTGAGTGATATTGCGGTAGGCATCATTTTAGGCCAACGAGTAAATAAGTATTTCCACCTGATTTATTATGCGAGCAAGACACTCACGTCGACACAAGCGAACTACACAACTACCGAGAAGGAGCTTCTAGCAATCATATTTGCTTTTGATAAGTGTAGGTCGTACATCAATTTCTCCAAAGTAATCATCTTCACAGATCACTCTACCCTTAGGTATCTTTTAAGTAAATCGGATGCCAAGCCCCATCTATTGCGATGGATCCTCCTCTTGCAGGAGTTTGATTTAAAGATCCAGTACAAGAGGGGAGCTGAAAACATGGCGCCCGATCATCTTTCTCGTTTAGAAAATCCCTCTACGGAAGCGTCAGTGGAAGCCAATATTAATGATATATTCCCTAAAGAGCGCCTCTTTGCTCTCAAAAATATAATTACGTCTTCCACCCCATGGTTTGTGGATTTGGATAACAATCTAGTAGCCTGGGTCTTGCCAAAAGAATTCTTGAGTCAACAAAAGAAGAAATTCTTTTCTGATTTAAAGAATTATTTTCGAGAGGACCCCTTTCTATTCCGTGTGAGCGCAGACCAGGTAGTGAGAAGATGTGTTTCGAGTGAGGAAGGTTAAAAAATATTGCAGCACTGCCACGAAGGACTAAATAGTGGTCATTATCAAGCGAACTGAACCGTAAAGAATGCGCTGGAGGCGGGCTTCTATTGGCACATGCTCTTTAAAGATCCTCACACCCATGTGAGTACTTGCTATAGCTGCCAACGGTCGGGCAACATCCCCCGCCAGGATGAGATGCCCCAAAATAATTTTCTAGAATGCAAATTTTTTTATCTTTGAGGTATTGATTTTGTTGGTCCTCTCCCTTCCTCTTTTTCAAACAAATACATTCGTGTTGTGGTCAACTACGTACCAAAGTGGGCGGAAGCACAAGCTCTCCTCACCAATGATGCGAGAGTCATCATAAATATCATAAAAAAATTATTCTCTCATTTTGGCACGCCACGCGCTATAGTTAGTGATCTGGCCCATTTTTGCATAGCCAATTCGCCAAAGTTTAGCAAAATATGGTGTCATGCACAAACTCTCCACTACTTATCACCCATAAACGAGTGGCCAAGTCGAAGTTGTGAACCGAGAACTAAAGCGGATTTTAGAAAAAAAAAGTTCTATTAAAAGGAAGGATTGGGCTCTTAAGCTCGATGACGCGCTATGGGCTTATCAAATAGCGTACAAGACCGCCATCGGTTGTACACTGTATCGATTGGTTTAAGGCAAGTCTTGCCACCTTCCGGTCGAATTAAAACACCGCACATTCTGGGCACTTAAATTTTTAAATCTCGATTCTACCTTAGTGGCCGAGCAAAGAAAATTTCAAATTAACAAACTATATGAGTGGCGTGCTAATGTGTACGAGAGAAACAAATTTTATAAGGAGCGAACAAAGTTTTACCACGATAAACATATAAAAATTCGAAAAAAAAATTCGCCGTGCGATCTCGTCCACTTTTTAACTCTCGTCTTTGCCTTCTTCCGGGAAAGCTAAAGTCTCGATGGTCCGACCCCTTTATTGTTAAAGAGGCTTGGTTATATGTGACAGTTCTCATATCCCACCCGGAAAAAGGCTCCTTCAAAGTAAACGGGCACCGTCTTATGTTATATCTTCTAGGAGAGTTATCAAATGAGAAGAGTGAATCGATTTCGCTTCGACCACAAACGTGAGCGTCGAATGGGTCAAGCCATGCGACCTTAAACAAAGAGCTTTTGGGAGACACCCCAAAGTTCTCTTTTTTTTAACATTTTTTGCAGGATAACCACCTCTTCCCCTGCAACTTCATAATCAGGGAAGCCCTTTTCCCCTCTCCCTCCTTCCCTTTTATCCTGCATTCTTTTTTCTTTTTGTTTAAGTTTGCATGATTATTTTCTTCTTTTCTTTTTGCTTCATACTTAGTTTTAAACAATGGGGACAATGTTTAACTTTATGTATGGGGGTGTAAATATAGTCCTTAAGTTAGAAAATCTTAAAAAAATGTATATGTATTTATATTTTCTTATATTTTCTTTTATTCAAGCTTTTTCAAACCCCAAAATTCAAAAAAATTAGATAATCAAAAATCTAATATCTTAAAAAGAGACGTTTGGGTTATCATCCTAGCACACCTCCTAGTACCAGTGAGAACCCTTCACGGGGTATACCTCGAGAAGTCTAGGAATTTAAAAAATTTAGGATTAAAACTAGTTTCTCTTATTATTATTATTATTATTATTATTATTATTATTAAAAATTCAAAAAAGATAATATCCCAAAAAATAGATAACATCAAAAATTCAAAAAAAAAGATAATATCAAAAATTCCAAAAAAAAATATGAAAAACTTACAATTTTTATAAAACCCATACTTGTTGTTTTTGTCATTTCTTGTAAATCTATTTGAGAATGCTTATAAGCAGTTATATTTTTCTTTAATTGGCTAAAATTTTGTTTTATCATAGGCTGTTAATTTTAAATTTTAGGAATCTTCTTTTACCAAATTTTGTGAAACCCCCCGTAACCAATTTCATGAACCTATATTTAATTTAAATTATGGAGAGAGCAATATTTAGTAAGTTGCCTTTTCCTTAAGTTTCTTTTAAGTTAGAATTCCTATAATTTTAATCTAATTTAGTTTGATAATTTCTACAATTTTGTTAGTTAGTTAGTTATATTGAGAAGTCCTTAGCTAAGAACTTTTCCTCTTTTCAAATCGTCATCATAACTTAGGACTTAATCCCTCCTCGAAATTATTTTTAACTCACTTTTGGTCTAAATGAAATTTTAGTTTCAAGTAAAAAAAAATTTAATGTCTTATAAAATATCTTCATACTTTTGCTCTGGAATAACAAAAGCTCAAGTATGGGGGTATTTGATAAGTAGGTTTTATATGAATTTTTATTATAGATTTTAGTATTTAGTTAATAGGAACTTCTATTTTTCATGTCAATATTTGCTTATAAATATTTTTTTCTTCAAATTAAAACTAATTTAGCATTTCTTGTATTTTGCAGATTTTTGGGACAATTTGGCCAAATTTGCATTACACGCCCTCGGTCACACCCGTGACCAAGGGCGTGCAATCATAATGCTAGTCCAGAGTTGGTGCCGCGCAGTTTGAGCTCATCCACAGCAAGTCACGCCCGTGTTCTTCAATGTCACGGCTGTGACTCTCCCGTGTGATCTCTGACTTCCATCGCGTCGCTAATCACGCCCACGCTGCATTAAATGAAGCCATCCAAGTAGTCGCCCATGACCTCCAAGTCATGTCCGTGTATTGTCTAATTTTTGCCAGGCCATTATGCAAGCCTCACGCCACTATCCCAGCTGAGCAGAACAGTAATTACACGCCCTTAGTCACGGGCGTGATCGAGGGCGTGTAACTTGGAAATTTTTTCTAAAAATTCCATAGGACCCCTTGAGTCCAGGGTTCAGAATTTTGGAGAGGGGGAGTTGCTGCTAGAGCTCTTAGTTGATGTTTTCTTATTTTTCCCTTTCATGTTCTCTTTCTTTCTTCCTTTTCAAGTAATGTTCTCCTAGATTTCTTTCATGCAATAGTTTATTAAGCTTGCAAGCTCTCTTTTTCTAGCATTGTAATCTTCTCGTAAGCTTGTAAGCACTTTATTTTTTAATAAAATTTAGCTTTTGTTTTCTTCACTCTCTTTCTACTTTAGTTAATTCTTCTTTCATGCAATCTTATTGTTCCCTCTCTTTCCCCTCACCATGATTAACTAAATTCACAATAGTGCTCGATCAAAAAGATTCGAGGATGAGTTAATCAAGTTATGACCTTTTAGCTCTCTTTCTCTTTTTTGTAATCACTTGATTTACCCTTGATTTTCCGATATATGGTTTTCACTTAGGTTTTTATACTTAGCTAGCTAAGAGGCTCAAAGTATGAATTGATCACTCAAGGGTAAAGAGAGTTGCATGCACCCCTCGAGAGAGGATGACATAAATCTCTCGGATTGGAGTCAAATCCAATAGTGGGGT
Source organism: Dactylorhiza incarnata (assembly GCA_033032865.1). Lineage (NCBI taxonomy): Eukaryota > Viridiplantae > Streptophyta > Magnoliopsida > Asparagales > Orchidaceae > Dactylorhiza > Dactylorhiza incarnata. Next base: position 3,503,045 of record JAWHQI010000040.1, on the reverse strand, counting down.
TCATAATGTAAAGCAATTTTAGTTAATCGATTATAGAATGAGAGTTCGGTTGATTTTTCCTGAACTTAGTTGGGCATTTCCCTCGAGAGAGGCATGTTCAAGCTTTGGGAACCTCCATGGTCAACTAGTTTACTCAAAAGGAATTAGATTTATTTTTATCTTCTCTTGATTATTCTCACTCCAAGGTGACTTTAGATTGAGCACTAATCCTTTTAACCATCATCTAAACCTTACTTTAATTAGCAATTTGTTTCTTTTTAGTTAAGAAAAGCAAATCCTAAAAATCATTAGATAAGACAATAGTGACGTCCTCGAAGTAGAAGTAATCAACGTGCCCCGAGGAATACGACCTTGGTATTTATAAAATATCTTATACTACAGACGATAAGCTACACTTGCCTTCTTCGGATATGGTTTTAGAGAATATCATCATAAACTGCTTGTCTTGCTTTTAAAAATCACATCTCTGAATATTTTCATATCAGATTCCCTACCGCATATCCAAACATAGGATCCTACAACTCAGAGTTTACCACTTCTACAACTCAGATTCAACTGGAATCATACATCAGGAACTGCACCAAGTTCCCAACCTAAGATCCAAACACAGAATCCAACATTCAGGCCTCAAAAGACCTTACACTTAGATTTCCTCAAAAATGCTATAGAAGAAGAGATAACTGATTACAAAGATTCTTTATACTCAAAATAGTTTATCTTAAGAAGCGACAGTCTTCTTGAAGCCTGTTGTGGAAGTGGATTCTTTTGAAATATTCTTGCAAAGAGATAGTTAACCTTTTGAATCAACAAGATGATTGGGAATTTCTTCTGGAAAATAGATTGATTAGCTTCAAAGTATTTCTCCTCTATTCTTGAGCTCTTTGTTAGAAAATGCAAGATGACCGCGGAGAGCTCTTTCTTTGGAATATTATTATTAGTGTTAGTTGTGTCTCATCAATCCCTTTTATAGAGACATTTAAATAATAGTCAAAATCATGGAATACTTTAATGTCATTTATTCCTTTCGTTAAAGCCCTGATCTAATTGGCACAATCAGCGATGACAATCTAAGTATTTCCACATCTTCAGTAGCCTCAACGATGTTAGCATTGTCTCAACGACATTTCAATTCTTCTTGATAATACTTGTAGTCTAAAAGATGATATTGACTACCACTATCTTCTAGTCGAATGATCAAGCTTATCACGTCGAATTCTGAATTTAGCATAGCCACTTTCTTCTAGTCGATTGATTAAGCTTATCAAGTCAAATTCTGTTGTAAACATGATCATTGTCTTCTAGCCGAATTTTAAGCTTATCAAGTCAAATTATGCGTTCAATATGATCATTGTCTTCTAGCCAAATGTTATGCTTTTCAAGTCAAATTCAGTGTTCAACATGTTCACTATCTTCTATATTTCTGAAATGTCGTGTAGGCTCCTCGGCGACATTTCACTTGTCCTCGACGACAATTGACATAACCTCGACGATAAAGGACTTAACCTCGATGATAATGGACTTAGATTATTCTCAGCTCAATATATTTCTGAAATGTCGTGTAAGCTCCTCGACAATATTTCACTTATCCTCGATGACAAATGACATAACCTCGACGATAAATAATGTAGCTTAGATGATGGACTTAGACAAATTCCTCCAGAGCTTCCAAACATCTTGTTGATTATCTTTAAGTTGATATAAATATAGCTGATCATTTTCAAGATGATATCGTCTTGGATAGTGTATTACCATGACAATATTTGAAGCTTGAGCTACTTCTTATAATCAAGATGATATAAGTATAGCTGAGAGTCTACAAGATGATATCATCTTGAATCTAAAGGTCTTCAAGCCTCTATCAATATCTTTACACGTTGATATTTGGACACTCTAAGAAGATATGACCTAGTCAATTTCTGATCATTCATAATTCAGATCCTTTGCTCTAACCCACTTGCTAGACCTTTCTTCTTGATGTTAATAAGTGTGTGACAAGTCTAATTTATTCTAGATCATAAGTCGACATGGTGTTTTGAACAATGAAGGATTACATTGGCAAAACTATGTCTAATGACACTAAGTCTAGCCATATGCTAGGGTTGCACTATTTAATACCTGAAAACAACATTCTAAATACATGCATCGAATACAAAGTGTATATACCATTATCTTGATGACTTATTCAAATCGGGAACATTTTTTGCAAGGTTCCCAATAATCTCCCTCGATTTGAAGAAGTCAGAACCTCAATCAAAGATAATTTACACATAACAAATATTATGATAATAAAAAAAAGAATTGAGATGACACTCAAAATATCATATATATATATATAAGTATTTCAAAATGTTCTTAAACAGATTATTAAAACTACATTTGACTTCAACCCATCTAAAACATAAGAACTCTTCTTCTTTCCTTCACCTTTCTCCTTCTGCTTTTTTCTATCAAGGAAACTGAATTGCTTGGGAGTGTATTTGTTAGGGACGTGGGAAGCATCCCTTTGAAATGTTCCTTCTCTCTGCTTTTTCATATATATCCTCCTCTAAGCTTTAGTCTACATATGTTTAGTCCATTCATCAATGGAGTAGTATTTGTCTGTATCTTTGTCAATGCTTCCAAAGTCATTCCATGTCTGTAGTATTATGTGTTGACTTTGGACTCCATATTTCAAAACTAGAATCATTTGCTCTAGCTCCTCCTCTTTCTCTTTTGGCTGCAAGTTCTTCCTCTGATAGCCTTTGCCTCTTTTGCTGACTTGATCCAGCTATAAGTTGCGGGATGTCTAATTACCTAGATGGGGGGGGGGGGTGAATATGTGTTTAATTTTTCGAATATTAAACATTTAAGCACATAAACCACAAAAAATCAAGTCATCTCAGATTGCACAGATAAAATGAAAGATTCTCACACGCAGAATATTGCTTAAACCGAGATAGCACCGACGGTAGTGATAGCGCAGACGGTAGCTCCAAGGCTATCAAATGGACCCCTTGTCTCCGTCTACATGACTCTCTAACAACCCAAAATTCAAGAGCTTCGTGACACAACATATAGAGGAAGTTTCAGAGGGATACTCCCACAAATTCATGAAGGCTTAAGGAGATCATTGGAGAAGATTTCAACGCGCTTCATCATCGTGATGAAAAACCGCATTGACTACTATCATACTCTACGGGTCTTAATCTACTTCTTCAAGAGATCTACATAGGGAGTTTCTACATTGATGTTGTTTCATTTCTTTACTCTTTTGTACTCATGCTGTGAATTCACCTCGTGTTGGCGACTAGGTCTGGGTAGGACTTAGGGCAGAAACTCACCTCGTGTTGGCGACTAGGTCTAGGGTGTAGATCTAGGGAGTGCTCGAGGCCATATTCGGGGGAGGATTGACTAGAGCAGTTTGAGGCCAGATCTGGGGGAGGATAGGCTATAACCATCAGTTCGTGGGGATACGAGTCGGGATAGAAACCCCAAGAGTCTTACTAGTCACCTCTGATTTCTAGCGTTATAGAAATCTATTTTTGTAATCATTTTTATTAATAGTTATCATGTCTCTTTTTGTGTAATAAAATTGATTTGTTCTTCATTTCTCTAAATTGTTTATTATCCTCTCTTTCATTATAAAACAATTTAGATCTTTATTCAAAATCACTATTTTGATCTACTTAGTTTTCAAGTCTCTACAAAATATATTTAATGTTTTTAAAACCATTATCACCCCTCTCTAAGGGCTCCTACAGATCCATCAAGTGGTATCAGAGGTAGGTTATTCCAAATCAGCTTAACAATCAGGAATAATGGTGTCTCATGATCTCTCTTCTACTAGTGAGAGAAATATTTATATAGAGGGAAAATCTTTGGCACTACCTTTATTTGAATAAAAAAATTTTAAATGGTCGAAAATATTAATGGAAAATTTTCTTAAGTCTTTAGATATTAAAATATGGAATATTGCCATTAGGAAGCCACCAAATGAGTTGAGTAGGGAAGAGTGTGTCTTAAATGCTAAATCAATGAATTGTCTATTTTGTGCACTTAATCAAAATATTTCCAAACTCATTTATACTTTTCCTACTACATATGAGATGTGGAATTTTCTTGAGATAACTTATGATTCTCCATCTATAGGTATGGAACAAATGCAATAATTGGAGAACATACAAGCTAGCATATATGATTAAGAAAGCTCCTCTCACGATGGATTAATGGAGTGCACATCAAGTGGAAGAGAAGAAGAAATCTTATCTTTGGAAGAGGAGTGCCAAAAAGATGTCAAAGGAACTATATGTTTAAATCTTGCCTCTTCCGATAGCAATGTAAGGAAATCAAATTCTTCATTTTTTGTGACAAATTCCATTTCCACATTTAAACGTAAAATTAAGAAATTGAAAACTGCTAATGAGAAATTACGTTTCGAAAATAAAAGGTTAAAAGCTAATGTTAATGTAGAATTTAGTTATGATGTGGCTTCTCCATATTGCTCATTAATTGAAATTTCAAAGACTTGTTTTGATTGTAATGATATTAATTTTAATTTCAAAAGAGCATAATGAAAAATTGGTAAATGAAAATAATATTTTATCTAATAAACTAGAATCATTAAAACTATTTGTTCAAAAATTTACAAGTAATAAAAAATCTTTAATTTCTAGTTTATCATCAAACATGTGTAAAACTTCTACTAGTATTTTGAAATGTAATAAATAAACACCTAGTAGAATGATTAATCATAAAAGCATAATAAATTCTAACCCTCTTTATGTATAAATAAATGGGTAGGGGTACCTGAAAAGGGACTTTTGCTTCGAACCTCCAGCTTACAACCTGTGTAAGCGGTCTCGAATTCTATCATTTTTCTTCCTCTCTCTCTGGCCTATTTTAGACCCCCTTTATAGTCCCTCTTTGAGATCAATCCCAGCAGTTTTTCCACCTGTTGATCTCTCCTTTGACATCTTCGTCCTGATTAACCGACACTCCACAGTTCCTTCCCCTATCTTTTAGTGTGAGTCCTGGTGGTATATTTTTTTGTAGCAACACTTTGGATACCTAAATCTCTTATTCGTTAGGTATCTTTAAATTGCATGAAGTAGAATCTTTTCATAAATGAAATAATAATACTCTACTTCATGATATGCTTAATTTTCTTTTTTCTTTTGTTTTTGTTTTACATTTTTAAGCTATCATGTTATGGTCATCTTACATATTATTGGAAATATGATATTATCTCTTAAAACATAATGAGTTAATCAAAATTCAAAGTCATATTTTATTTTTGTGACCTTTCTATCTTTCTTAAATTCATTGCCTATAAATATCTTATATTATCCATATAAATCAAATTCTAAATTTGTTATGAGATATTTATCTAGATTAATGAAATCATGAACTTCAATTTTTCTCTTTCAAAAAATGTTGAGTCTATAAATTTTAAATATTAAGTATGGGTAGCAACCAATAACACTTAAATATCTTGAGAAAGAGAGATTTGGGATGTCACCCCATCATATCTCCTAGTATCAGTGCGAAACCTTCACAGGGTATACCTCGGGAAGTCCAAGATCTAGTCTAATTTGCTAAGTCCAACTAAAGTCTAGCAAAGATAAAATTAATTATAGTCTCATGCGTACTCTTGCAATAACCGAAAAAGAAAATTATCATTATCTTGCCTTTCAGAAAAGTATATATATATATTTATATTTCATGATTAAAAATAAAATCACAAAAGTCATATTGAACGAATGTATTATCATACTAACATTGTATCCTAATGAATATTATTAGTTATCATGCTAATCTCATGCACTGTTAGTTATCATATGTTTGTTAAGATAGAAAAATAAAAAAATTGGAACTTAGAATTCATAATAACTATGAGATTTTATAATATCATTCTAAAAATTCAAATAAACTCATAGTTTATAAATCATTCATAACAATAGAACGCTTTGTATGCCCATGATCATATACCAATATTGTATGTCTCACAATAGCGAGGGCGTAGGATTGGATGCATTAGAGACCTAACCTCTAAGTCATGTCTTGTTCTTAACCGAAGAGGGTTCCAGTGGGGCTTTGCGAGGCACTGGGGGGAAAGTGTGCAAGGTTGAGAGTTCTTTAGTGTATGCATGTGGGAGTAACACCCCAACCTATGGCATATGTGCAGCTCCTCATAACCATCCGTCACTTTGTAAGAGGCTAGGGTGTAGACATATAGTCTGGGTATTTTTATCTAGGGCATACCTATTTGTATTTTATGCATGAACTTTATTTTTATATAATCACTAAAATCATGCATATTTGATTTGTTCAATCATGTCTTCTTTGTTTGCATATCCAATCATATTAAGCTTAAATGATTGTGAAAAACTCAAGTTATTTAAAAAATTAGAATTAAAGTGTTTTTTGTTGGAGCTCATGTCTAAAATTTTAACTTACGCAACTTTTTTCGATTCATTCTCATCTTTTCACTTCATTAGACAGGTCTTACTTTTCACAATAAAATTGAGCTAAATCGGAAGTGAAATCGAAGAAAATTCAAGCTGTATGATTAAAATAAGCACTCTTTGTGATCTAATGCAGGCGCTAGGACCTACCGCCGGCGCAAGACCCATGATTCAAAACTCAGTGCTTCAAATTTCTGGAAAATTTATCAAAATATGATCTTATAATTTTTCTACTTATTTATGTGTTTTTGGCATTTTTGTTTGTGTATTTCTTTGTTTTATGAAAAATCTAATTCAAAATTCCAAAATGCAAAAAATTATGTCTTTGCTTTCATTTTATGAAAAAATTATGCAAAAATTATTTTTTTGGTTTTATGAAAAGAAACTTATTACAAAATTTATGAAATTTGTTTTGTTTGTTTTCCCCATCTTATGAAAAATCAAAATATAAAATGTCAAAATACCAAAAAAAAAACTGTATTGAATTTCTTGTTCATATCAAGCATGGTTTAATCTATCATTTAGACCTTTTACACTGTTGACATTCATCTTTTCAAACTACTTTGAACACTGTTTTGCTTCTTATCATGCTTTGATATATCTAAACACATGTGTATCAATTGTATTGTAAAAGTTGTGTAGAACTAAGCTTAGCATGCCTCTAAGTATGAGTAAATGTTTTAGGATTGATAATGATAATTCTTCACTCACTTATTTTGGCAATTCTGCATGTGCTTTTAATCTAAGAATGCTTGCTTGTGTACTGTAATTGTACAATGAATTAAAATTGCACAAGTATCTTACCTACACTACATTTATTTGCACTCATAAAAATTATGAAAAGTGGTTTTGCTTTCAAAATTACATTGGTATGCAAAACAAGTGTATTCGAAGAACTTTTTCGAAAAAAAAAATCATGAAATAAATTGACAAAGATAACTCCACCATGCACTACTTGAACCTCCTAATAAGTCTTAATAAGCATTGTGAGGTTGATCACCTTGGAATGAATAGTAAAGTGTGTTGTGCAAACCTTAGTTTTCTACACCACTTATTCTTAAGTACACTGGATCACAAAAAATATATATATTGAAAAATAATGTGTGTGATCCCCCAAGCACTACTTTGCACCCTAATAAGTCTTAATAAGCATTGTTTGTGCAGAGCACCTTGGTAGTTGTACAATCTTTCTTTGTTCATTGAAGTGTGTGGAAGTAAAATTATTTCTGTTTTATTGTGCACTTTACTCTATATATGTCTATTATTTCTTAATTAAATCATTTGCTTACTTTCTTCAAAATACACTTATGTCCACATCATTATCTTCCATAACACTACTTCTCATGAGTATTGGATCCTAATGCTAATTTTATACTTCTCTTTATATATAAATGCACTAGATAACCTAGCATGCTCTCTACAATGTTTGGTATGTCTTGAATTTGTGAATTAAAATAACATTGTAGTAGTCTCTTTTTGATATCTTTCTGTAAACCTTAAAGATTTTAAAAGAAAAATGATTTACAAAAATATCTTCTAATTTTGGAATTTAACTCATATTTCTTCTTATGCATCATCATGCTTACAAAAAGGTGTTTTTTGTATTTTTATAAGTCTTCCGCAATATTACCTTATAACTTTTACCTTGCGCTTTCATGCTTATTTCAAGTCTTACTTTTATCTTGAATCTCAAAATTCATTTTTCTTCAACAATTGGTAAACTTGCTTGGTAAAGTTTATATTAGTTGTTCTAACATGCATACTTTCTATCTTATGCTAAAACCTCCGATCTTCTTAAAAAAAATTATGCTAAAAACTCCTTATCATTACATTTCTAATAAAAGCTTGATCATGCCTTAGCTTTTTATCAAAAAGCTTCTTTCTATGTCTCTTGCTTACTTAAACCACTTTTGCTAATAACAAAAGGGGGAGAACTAACATGATAAATAATAATCATTATCAAATGGGGGAGAACTAACATGATGAAATCTTAAGATGATAGCCTACTTATAAGGGGAGGATTCATATAGGGGGAGCACTTCTAAATACAAAAATCGCAAATTATCCTAAGTCATCTCTCACACACACACAAATATGATTCGTCATGCTTTATGTATTAATGATCTGATTTATCATTAATGGATTTGTTATTACTAAAAGGGGGAGTTTGTTGGAACAAGCACTTCCGCATCTCCTAGGTTTGAGAATAACAAATCATATGTGTATTTGATCATGTGTTTAAGTGTGTGGGAAACAATGCCATATGACTTAATGGTAACATATGAAATAAGCGCCCGAGTTTGGAGCCAAAACTCGAACATGGCCGCTAGAGAGGACGGTAGATCCCGCGGTAGCTCTAGCACCGACAATAGCTACTGAAAGCGCAAAAGTGAAATTCAAGCTGGCGGGAAGGAGGATGAATATATAAAAGTCAGCTAGCGCCGTCGGCAGCTCAGAACACTTTGGCAAGTCAGAAGACGCTTCTAAAAATGAAAGATTCTCACACGCAGAATATTTCCTAAACCGAGATAGCGCCGGCAGTAGTGATAGTGCATGCGGTAGCTCAAAGGCTATAAAATGGACCCCTTGTCTCCGTCTTCAAGACTCTCTAACACCCCAAAATTTCAGAGCTTCGTGCCACAACATATAGAGGTATTTTCAGAGGGATACTCCAACAAATTCATGAAGGCTTAAGGAGATCATTGGAGATGATTTCAACACGCTTCATCATCGTGATGAAAGACCGCATCGACTACGATCATAATCTGCTCGTCTTCGTCAACTTCTTCAAGAAATCCACATAGGGAGTTTTTACATTGATGTTGTTTCATTTCTTTACTCTTTTGTACTCATGCAGTGAATTCGCCTCGTGTTGGCGACTAGGTCTGGGTAGGACTTATGGCAGAAATTCACCTCGTGTTGGCGATTAGGTCTAGGGTGTAGATCTAGGGAGTGCTCGAGGCCATATTCAGGGGAGGATTGACTAGAGAGGCTTGAGGCCAGATTCGAGGGAGGATAAGCTAAAGCCACCGGTTCGTGGGGATACGAGTCGGGATATAAAACCTAAGAGTCTAATTAGTCGCCTCCGATTTCTAGCATTATAGAAATCTATTTTTGTAATCATTTTTATTAATAGTAATCATGTCTCTCTTTGTGTTATAAAATTGATTTGTTCTTCATTTCTCTAAATTATTTATTATCCTCTCTTACATTATAAAACAATTTAGATCTTCATTCAAAATCACTGTTTTGATTTACTTAGTTTTCATGTCTCGACAAAATATATTAAAAGTTTTTAAAGCCCTTATTCACCCCCTCTAAGGGCGCCTATAGATCCAACACATTCATCCATGGAGTAGTATTTGTCTGTATCTTTTCCAATGCTTTCAAAGTCATTCCATGTTAGTAGTATTATGTGTCTTGACTTTGGACTCCACATTTCAAAACTAGAATCATTTGCTCTAGCTTCTCCTCTTCATCTTTTGGAAGCAAGTTCTTCCTCTGATATCCTTTGCCTTTTTTGCTGGCTTGATCCAGCTATAAGTTTAGGGATGTCTAATTACCTAGAGTGGGGAAGGGGTGAATAGGTGTTTAATTTTTTGAATATTAAACATTAAAGCACATAAACCACAGAAAATCAAGTCATCTCAGATTGCACAGATATTTTATAGTGGCTCCTCGATTTGGGTACATCCACTTTCCCCCTCCACTAATCTAGTAGTGTACTATACTTGGCTAACTTCTCCAAAACTCGAATCAATTAGATCTTACAACTTAGAGTCCTCGACTTCTACAACTCAAGAATAGCTCCTTATTCCCTACCTTAGATCCAATCCCTGGATCCTACAACTCAGATCAAAAAAATCCTACAGCTCAGATTTCCTCATAAATCCTATAGGTGCATATGTAAAACAATATTCTTACAAATAACAATTAGACTCAGTAATATTTATCTTGTAGAATTGGAGTCTTATTGAAGCCTTTAGCGAAAATGGCTTCTTCACAGAACCTCTTACAATAGATGTTGAATATTAGAATCGGCAAGAAGGTTGAATGTTTTCATCAGAAGAAAGTATTTATTGGCTTGAATGAGTTTCTTCTTTCTATTGAGCTCTATAAGCGAGTATGACTCTTGATGGAGGCGAGCTCTTCTTTCAGAAATAATAAAGGAAAAATGATTTCTATTCTAAAGATTAGGGTTTGCTAAAATCATCTCAACCCTTTTATAAGGATCCTTGATAACAGTCTCTTCCTCATATGTCATTTATGTCAGTTCTTAATCTTCCATAAAGCTCAGGTTTCATTGGCTCAATCTACGACGACAATAAATGACGTGATGTCAAAATCACACTTTAATTTGAATTTAGGCCTTTCCGCCAATCGACTAGATGTCCAACCGAATTAACACTATGTATAGCTTTAGTTGAATCCTTCTACACGAATCATCTTGATTTCATTTATAGTCTTCAAGATGACAATTCATAGTATAATCTTCTAGTCTAATCATCTACATGAATCATGCTGGTGACTGGTGGTCTACATGACGATATTTCACACTTCATTCTTCTAGACGAATTGTGTACACAAATCGTCATGTTGTCTCTTCCACAAGATGATATTTCATTGCTATAGCCTTCTAGCCAATTCTTCTACACTAATTAACTTGATATCTCTTCATAGTTTCCAAGACATATTTGACTATATGTGCCTTCTAGTCAAATCTTCTACATGATTCGAATTGATATATCTTCATAGTTTTCAAGACAATATTTCACTACTTATTCCTTTTAGTCGAATCTTCTACATGAATCGACTAGATAACTTTTTATAATCTTCAAGGCGATATTTGAACTCTTCTGGACGAATCATCTTGGTACTCTTGAAATGTCATCTTAGTTCCTCGATGACATTTTGAGTGACCTCGATGATATTTACCTTAGTCAATTTCTCCCTTCATATTAACACTTTACGATATATACAATATACTTCTAAGATGATATCGTGACCTTCAGTCGACGATATTTAAGCTTACCAAGATAATATTTCCCTTGGGCAAATTCTGATCTTCTCAACTCAAATCATTTGTTTCAACTCACTTGATAGTCCTTTATACACGATGATTAAGAGTTAGTGACAAGTCTAACATATTTTAGATTATAGGTCGATATAGTGTTTTGTATAATGAGGGATTACCTTGGCAAAACTATGTATGATGACACTAAGTCTAGCCATATGTTAGACTTGCACTGTCAAGTATCTGAAAGCAATAATCTAGAACAAACATGTATAATACAATGTGTATTTATCTTTGACTTGAAAACTTCTTCCAATCAGGAACATTGTAGGTAAAGTTCCTAACAATCTCCCCATATAAAAAGAAGTCGGAACCTCACTCAAAGAAAAACTATACATACAAAAATTAAGGTCATGATACAAAGATTAGAGGCAACATCCAAAATATCATATATATCTAAAATTCTAAATGTATTTTCAAGAACTACATTTGCCCCCTAGCACATCTAAATTCAAAATTTCCTCTTCTTGCATCAGCTTTCCCTTTTTGTTTCTTCCTGTCAAAGAAGATGTATGGCTTTGGAATATATGTGTTGGGGATGGGAGGATCATTCTTTGGCAGTGTCCCCTCATTCTGATGCTTCAAGTAGATTCTTCTCTGATTTTCAATTTTTAAATGTTTGTTCCATTCATTATTAGGATAATACTTGCCAATATTTTTTCCAATGCTACCAAAATCAATCCTTGTTTGTACAATTAGTTCCTTTGACCAAGGGCTCCACATGTTTTGACTTTGTTCAACTTCTTTGGCCTCTTCTCTTCTTTTGATTACATATAACTCTTTATCTGATGGCCTTCTTCTCTTCTGCTGATTGGAACCAGCTTCTGCTTGAGTGCCATCAAAAAAGTGCACAGGACTGTCACTTGTTGGAGGATCAGTCACTATGGGATTGATTCCTAGGGAGTGATGATGTGTATTTACTATCCAGATTGCATGGTCAGCCCCAGTCTTCTCCCCTTTCTAACTTCTTCAAATATACATCTTTGTAAGTCCTAGGAGGAGTCTTCTATCTTTATAGTCAATGTTTCATTGCTAAATGTCTGATTGTTCACACATCTGCTCATTATATGATTTTGACTGTCAACCATCCTTTTTGTGAGAATGTTCACTACACTTTCTTGGTTTTCTTCTGACCTCTGATTTGATTCCAAAGTAGAATACATCCATGTACCTAGAGATTATAGTGTTTTCATGTTGCAGTCAACTGTTGTTCCTGCTTTTGTGAACCAGCTAGTAATTGGAATATTGATATGATCAATATCTGATTTCATATCCCTCATTTGAGAAGAGATGTCTTCTTTGAGGTCCTTCACCACATTATCCACATAGGATTTATACTTAAGCCTTTAAACTGCTAGCAGATCTTTTATCTGATGGATGATTGATTGAGCTTGAAGAGTCTGGTTAAGGTTGTGGAGCAGATGTGCTGGGGACAGCCTTCTCTTGCTCAATAACCTTCCTTTGGACTATGTCTTGATACATTCTATCCATTTCCTCATCATCATACATAATATCAGGAGAGTCATGTTTTGGAACATCTACTCCTACCCGTGTATCCTCAGCAATCCATATCCATGATCTGCTAAGAACTTTCTATGTACTCTTGGACAACCAACACAATTATGGTTGCTTCCTAAAATCTAGAGCAGGGAGCTCAATGTGAGTCGCCCCCTCAACAAGAGCACTATCTTGAAGATCTTCCTATCTTTCTTAAGTTGCAACAATAAGTTCTAGAATAGTAGTCTCATTTATGACCATAGGCTCACCCAATGGTTCAATTGCAGTACTCAGAATTGATTCTTGACCAATCACCCCATCAACTTGTGCAGGGGCTAGACTGGTAATAAGTTCATCTTACTCAGAAGAGCTTTCCTCATTTTCAGCAACTCTTTTCCTCTTCACAACATTGCCCTTCTTTGTTTGCTTAGGTGCCTTGGAGAACACCTTCTCCCACCTTTCTAAGGTTCTGATCTCCATCTTATTTCTGCACTTGATAGGAGCTCCAAGCTTCTTGTTCTGCTACTCTGGCATGCTAGTCAGTAGATATAATGATAAGATTCTTCAAATATTGGGGGCATTGAAGCTTTCCAATATTTTATCAAACAAAATTTCAGCCCAGCTAGTCTTCTAGCTCAAAATAATCCTGGTCATATTCTCAAACATCTCTCTTAAGATTCTGTCATGTCACCTAGGCATGCATATTAATACCTTCCCAACTATATCATCCACAAGCTTTCCCTTGGAGTTGTAGTTTGCTCTTTTCATGGAGCCATAACATCCAGCTTCATGTCCACACCAATTCAATCCTTCAAAGTAATCTTCATTTGAAATTTCATTCTCTTCATATTCTTCCTCAAAAACTGGCAGGCGGAGGGCTCTTGTCAACCCTTGAACTGTAACCCTTAATAGGGTATCCTTTACCCTTGTCTTTATGGCTTTACCAGATGTGCTGATTTGGGAATTTGAGTAGAACTCGCCTAATTATCTATGCATAATGGTTGTGGGTTTAGAGAGTACATATGCAAACCCTAACGCTGTTAATAATACAATGAATGATTTAATCTCTTCATCTGCCTGGTTGAATCCACCTCACATAAGCTCGCATCCTATATTGCAGTAATCCTCTCCCTTCTTTGGTGCCTTTGTCAGAAAAAATGGAGAGTAAAAGGTTGCCGATATCGCGCGGGATGAGCTATTTGTTTTTTACGGCTCAGTGCAAATGAAGATCTAATATTTTTCAAAATATTTATCCTATATATATACTTTATTTTAGGAATGTCATAATGCGCGTATCAAGATGCTTTTATTAAAGCTTTTGATCTTTTATTGGACGACTATGATGACAGATCCAATAATAATAAATTTCTGCGTGTCGTAGACACACAAAGACGATACACCTTCCATGTCGTCTTGATCACCATTTGACTTGACCTCTATGTCGTCTTGTATACTAGACAACATAGACTCGATTTGCTATTTTCTGAATTTTTTGGCTTATTTTCTATAAAATTCTTGTTAGTATGCATAAGCACCATAATAAACAAATAACATAGAATTGATATAATTAATCAACTAGCTGATGCAGAATCAATAATTGTTATGCACAGTAGCTCCCATCTGAGATGTATTTTGATTTAGCTGTGGTGATTGCCACACTTGTCAGCTTCTTGCTGCTCAAAGAGATCAGCCTCTTCCCTAGAAATTGACAGGTACCTGAAGTACTTTCTTATCTTCTTTGCAGCCTACAAAATCAACATCTGAATACCCAATTTGATCAAAATCATTACTTTTAGGGTACCAAAGTCCAAGATTAGGAGTTCTCTTAATGCATCTCAGGATTCTCTTAGTAGAGGTATAGTGAGATTCCTTAGGGGAAGCTTAGTACCCAGTACAAACACATGTAGCAAATATGATATCTTCTCTACTAGTAGTAAGGTAGAGTAGATATCCAATGATGCATCTATACAAGGTCTCATCAAAAGGTTTCCCTTTCTCCTCCTTGTATAGAGACACATTGGAGTCCTCATAGTGGTTTCACTCTCCATTAAAAAAAAAATCTTAGCTCTTTACTGAACTTGGTCTGAGAGATGAAGATTCCATCCTCAGATTGCTTCACATGGAGCTCTAGGAAGTATTCCAGCTCCCCCAAGCTGCTCATTTCAAACTTCCCTTGCATTAAGTTAGCAAACTTCTTGCAAAGGATATCATCAGTAGACCCAAAAATTATGTCATCAACATAAATTTGGACTAGAAAACTTTTGCACGTTATTTTCCTTAGAAATAATGTCTTATCTATCTTCCTCCTTGAAAACTTATTTTCTATGAGGAAGATAGATAGGGTTTCATACAAAGCTTTATGAGCTTATTTCAAACCATATGAGGCTTTCCTTAAGAAATAAACATGATCAGAAAAGTTAGGAATGACAAAACCTGATGGCTGCTCTACATATACTTATTCCTTGAGATCACCATTGAGGAATGCATACTTCACATCCATTTGGTACACCTTAAATCCTTTGTGAGCTACATAGTCTATGAAAATTCTTATTGCCTCATGTCTTACCACTAGTGCATAAGTCTAGTCAAAATCTATCCCTTCTTCTTGTCTATATCCCTTTGCAACCAACCTTTCCTTATTCTTGATGATGATCTTATTCTCATCTAGTTTGTTCCTGTAGACCCACTTGATTCTAATTATATTTTGGTGTTTCGGTCTAGGAACTAGATTACACACCTTGCATCTATTGAACTTGCTCAACTCTTCTTGCATAGACATGATCCGAGAAGGATCTGAATTGGTTTCTTCAAATCTCTTGGGTTCAATATGAGAAAGGAAGATTATATATTGTAAGATCCCTCTCCTGCACATAGAGAGCTCTCAGATCTTATACCCAGAACTGCCTCCTTACGGTGACACTAACACATGAATTTGCTGCCTCCGCAAGATGCCGATCCTGCCGGCAAGAACGATCAAATAGGCCAACAAGATATAAGAAGAAAATAAACTAGAATATAACAAGTCCACAATCACACATAACTGTATATATATCAATATTGAATACAAGTCCATCAATGAGTACATTAAGTGAAAGAGAAATAAAAAGGGCTATGCCCTGTACATGTCCAAATAAAGTACAACATCTCTCTCACTCTACATCTATGCAGAAGCTATCGAACGTTGTCATCATCTGTATGTAGCTGCTGCTGTAACCACGGATAGAGGCTACTTTGCTTCATCCTGTCCTCCTGACCTATCTCCTGAATGGTGTCCTGCTGCTCCAGCACATCATCCCTAAAATGATGTGGTCCACTGACCGTTAGTCGAAAGACTAAGCCAAATTCCCCATCCCCTCCCCCCGCGACTCTTAAGCACTGTGCGGGAGGAAGAATCGGAGGACAACAAAGGGTAAATCAAACAAGCAGGTGACAATGGAGCTAGGTAGCATGAGTATAGATCATAAATAATCTATTCTAGCAGTTCTACTATACAGACTATATTAGGAGTGCATTAGACAAGAAAGGCTATAATAGTAGTAACAAAGAGCAACGAGCAGTTAAAATGTAAACTAGAGCAAATAAAGTAGCAACTAGAGCAGCTAGGAAAATAACCTCAACTTATGTGTATACACACACAAACACATAAGCTAAGGGATCTGGCAAGAAGTAAACTCATCATATAAAAGAGCACATACTAATTTATACGATGAGGTCTGGTTGTGCAATAATACTTTGCTATGCTATGTTGTGCAATGCAATGATGCATCTCACGCACACGAATCTGTATGTATAGACCTTTTCTAGTTCCCTCTATTCGAGTGTGTCAACTCAGGTACCTAGTTGAGGCAAACATGATAGTGGATCAGGCTGTCCACTTCTAGGCTTGTGTAACACCACCCAACCTAGACCTTACGTACGCCCCTAAGAACACACAGGGTATCCACGTATTCTCTGGAAAGCACCACTTCTAGCCCTCTATTCGAGTCTCCACTCAGGTACCCAGTTGAGGCAAACAGGGCATTGTACTGGGCTATCCACTTCTAGGCCAGTATGACACCTCCCAACCTGGACCTTACGTACGCCCCTAAGAACACATAGGGTATCCGCGTACTACTTGATACAACAAAGCCTCTAAGTGAAACACCGAGCCTACCGCTCGTAGGTCTAACCCAGTCCTTCCTTATATTCCGAGCCTACAACTCGCAGGACTAACCCGTCCTTTTATCATTCCATCCCAACTTAGAGACGAGGTTTATAATATTAGATTCTCCTACTTACTACTCCTGTCCACCGTTTAGTTATGCTTAGGTGTTTTAGGGTGAATCCTGGACTTCCTGTAGACTACCCGGTGAAGGGCTCGCAGCAGTACTAGGGAATGCGATGGTGGCTGAAACCCAAGTCCCCCTTTCCTGGATATTTACTCTTATTAGTGACTACCCAATCTTACATGCCCATTTGCTCTCTTATTGCTTTAAAATCCTAGGGTGGATTATCATTTGACTCGGGCAGACGAGCGTCGGTGTTCAATTGAACACTGAAATCCCGCCTCTCCAAGTGCCCGACTATTGCTTTGTGATATCTCTCAATCACAAACGAAGGTCCCAGTTCTTACATCATCACACTTATTCTTACTATGGTTCAATCCTCTCTTCATATTGTTGTACAACCCAATTCGATGATTTACTAAACGCAACCCAACTCTACATCATGTGCTGTCACTAATTGGGTTGATCACTAATCACTCTATAATGTACCCAATGTTACAGAAATCAATAATTGAATGTGTGAAGATCAAATGGGGTCTAGATCAATTATTTCAGTTTTTACTCTCCGCAGACCAAACTATCCTCAAGTATGGTGTATGACCTAAAGTGGGCTATATGATCCTCATAACTAATACACATTCCGATGAGATCTAAAATATATTATTTGATGTCACGACCCTTACGTACTAAAGTCCATAATTCATGCATGAATTTCACCCTAGTAATATTCCATAGTTTTTCAAAATAAGGGAGCTAGAGCAGCGTTGTGAAGGGTCTAGCATAATTGTTCGTCAAATGGTTGTAAATAATTTGCAGGGTAATTGTAGGGCTCAAAAATGAACATCAACATGAATTGGCATTTTTCCAACAATAATGTATCGTCTAAATTAATTATATCGTACGATCCCATTATTCTTACTTTGTGAAGGAACTACTAAAAATCATCAAAGTATAATTACAACAAAATAATCAGGGCATTATAATAACCTAAAATGTCTACTAATCAAGTTTCATACTTTTCTGATGCCATTTAACCAGCAATAATGATTTATCAAAGTAATCTCTAAAATTCCTTGTATGGAGGAAGTATGGAAAATATTCAGAAAATAAATCTAATAAAAATTACAGAGGTCGCTAATAATTCCAAAAGTCTGATTACTCAATTCCATAATTTTCTAAATTAAATAAATAGACATTCTTAATTAATCGATGAAAAAAAATCAAAATTCCAATTTGTGAAGGAAGTAGAATAATTATTCATCAATAAATTTATCAAAAATTTCTAGAGGATTATAGTGACCTTAAAAGATCAAATACTCAATTTCATGCAATCTTAACTAAATTAGCTTACCTAAAGGTGGGGTAAATTAAAATGCGATAATTTGAATAATCATTTAATAATAAACAATAATATTTCTAAACATTCTAGCAAAATTCTTTAGAGTGTAACATCACTTTTCCAAGTAAACTCCAGAGTTTTATAATATTCCATAAAGTTTTGATCTTAGAACATTCATTTAGGTTCAATGTGACAAAATCACAAAACCCTAATTTTCTACGGAAATCAACCCCAAGGTTGGTGAATTTTTCAAAGATGATAGTTCTCATACTCCTACACACATGTGTCAAGTTTCATCAACATTAAATTAGGGGATCTTTTTATATTCACAAAAATATGATTTGTACACTACATGTTCATGCATGTGGAATTTTCCCAACATGCAGAAGTCAAAAGACCTCCAAATTTAACGAGTGACTATTTATGGCCTAATTGGCATGCCACCCAATATTTGGGTTACATTGAGTTGATTTGACTCAAAAATCACTAGTATTAGTAGAATCACATGTTATTCTAAAACCATAGAAAAATATTGTCCAAAAATTCTCATTTTTGGACAGAGGGTTTATGAGGTCATGAATCATGCATGCCCAAAATTTCAGATCATTTGGATTAGTCAAATGATGGGGGCACCAAAAATAGTGCCTAGGGTTCAAAATGTATATCCTACACTATATTGAGTGCACAAGGAGCCACACTACTCCAAATTGCATGAAATCAATTTCTAATTGCTGTTCAACTAGGGATCTACAAATTTTATGTTGGTGAGTTTCACTGATTCTGCCCCTAAGTAAGGGAATCATAGAAAAATCCCCAAGGCATGAATATGTGCTATATGCACATCATTCCCTACCCTTAACAAATCTTGCATGTGAGATATATCAACATGCACAAGTCCAAACTGCCCAAAATTTTGTCCATAGACTTTTTATGACTAGATTTACCATCCACCAAAAATTTGGGTGAATTTGAGGTCATATAACCTATTAATTAACCCATGCAAGGATTATTAAATGTTTACTAAAAACTTTACAAAAATGTATTCCACAAAATCTAATTTTTGGTCAGTAGGTGTGTCCTATCTAAGCCCATGCATAGCTTAAATTTCAAGCCATTTGGATAAGGGGTCTAGGATGGGCACTCACTTTTGTCCCTGTGACCCATTTTGTACTAGTCCCACTAGAATGGGTGCCAAGGGTGCTACATTTGACCAAATGACCTAAAACAGGTGCCATTGGAAAGATGACTCAACTATCTATAACTTTTATGGTTGTCATTTCCTCAGGAAATGAAGGTAGCGCAGGTAAAAATTGACATGAATGAGTCTGAATGAAAAATGACCAAAAATCAAACTATACACAATTAATAACAATATTTAATTAATTCTACTGTTCATCGCCTTCCTTCCTGAGCACAAAATTTCAGTTTGCAGGGGTGATTTTGACCCCTTTTGCCCGGCCACGTGGGCACCCCTTCGGCTGGAAAATACCACCACCTCCATCGTGGATGTGGGGGCTATGGATCCCCGGCGACACCGCCACCGGCGGTGGCTAGTACGACAGTTTTGAGCTTGGGCTAAAATGCCCAATTTTTTAGAAATTGAAAGAATGAATCGAGCTCATTTGAGCTTGATCTCAACCTTAGAAGATCTAGGAGGCTAGCACAGAGGGAGAGAAAAGGGAAAACTTGCTTGATCAAGCTCGAGGGTGGGCTTTTTCGAGAATTTCCATGACCGACCTTGCTCCAGCGATCCCTTGTCGATCCAGCAATCCTCCATCATTTCCTCCACTGTAAAGCTCCAGCCCGACTCCTTAGGGCCTTCTAAAGCTAATGGGGCTGTTGATTTGAGGTGAGGGAGAGGATTTAAGGAGATGCCATTATAGCAAAATTCGTCCATCACCTTCTCTCCCTGAAAACTCAGCCATCTGGCCACGTCCTGGCATGAAAAGGCCTGGAAATTGATGTTGGAGCTCAGAGCACAACAAATTAGGAAGTATTGAGTGCCAATTGGCATTCAATCCATGAATTCCTCCTTGGACTCCTATGAGAAATGGGGATTTTCCCAAAATGCCCCCTTGCATGGCATCTCCACCCAATTTCAGAGGGCAACCCAGGTCATTTGACACATGGGCTGCAGGATGGGCCTAGATAAAAGGTCCATGCCCATTCAAAAGTGCATTTGGGTGCTTTTGACCCATTTGGGTCAAATTGGGCTAAGTTGGGTTAGGGATGACCCAAGGTCAACGTGGCCAATGTGACTGATCTAAAATGGTTTTCTTGGATCCCTTGACACCAACCAAGATTAATTAGGTCATCGTGGGGCCCCAATTGGGCCAATTTAGTCAATTTATGTGATTTTGACCAAAATTGGGGAAAGTTGACTTAGTCAAATTGGACAAATTGTTGACCTCTTGATGGGGCTTTTGGGTCACTTGTTCCCCAATTGGGGTTTGTAATACAAAGATGGGGTCAATTTGATCATATGAAGTCTAGTTGACCAAATTTGAGATGAATTGGCCTATGTTGACCTATTTTGACCTAGAGTTGACCTAGTCAAATTGGCCAAAAATTGTGACCCTGTGATGGGGCTTTTGGCTCACTTGAGTCTCTCTTAGGGTTAGGAACCTACTGGAAAGCTCAAATTGAGTTGGTGAGTTCAATTTGAAGTAATTTGGGCAAGGTTGACTTCTGCCCTTATGGGTGTTTATAGCAATTTTCCTAAGTCCAAGTTGACCTAGGATCATTCCATGATCTCTACTCACAATTTCAACCCTAAACCCACCCAAGGGGTCTGAAAGTAATGGGGATGTTACAGATACAGTGCTTCATTTTGAGCACTTTTTCTTATTCTAACACTGTTAGGAAAAACACCCTCATGAATTGGCTTCTTCAAGAAGGATTTGAAGTACTGATGAATGTTGAACTCGACGCAACATCAACTAGTATACGATGCATAAGTCAGAAGTTGAAGTCTCTGTTCTTTATCTCGATGGATACGTCGATAATGAATCAAGGCAACGTCGATAGCAGAGTTCTTTTCAAAGCTGAGGTTTTCTGAAGTAGATCTCGATGTAGCTTTTAATGGAATTCAAAGGTGCGTCAATATGAAATCAGAAGAGATTCGATGCTATGTCGAATACAGTTCAGAAATGGATACTTCGTGAATTTGATTATGAGGATTATACAGATTATATATATGGAAGTTATTTGAATGTTAACGGGTCGCAAGAGTACAAATAGAGAAAGAAAGCCTCTTGAGATTCAGAGGTGATAAAATTGGAAGTTATATTAAAGGACATTGATGGGCTGTCAACACATATAAAAAGAAATCTATAATTCTACTTCTACATTACAAATGGAGAATTGATCAAAAGGGAAAGTGATTGGAGTCAAATTCAATTGAATTGACAGAAGATTATATAAATACATAATTCTAAAAGGGACATATAGCTCTTGACCTCTCTTTCTCTCTCTCTCATTCAACCAGATAGAATTTTGTACAGCATATTTCTTCTCTCAATTTGTAGAGATTCATCTTCATCCTTTCTTCGAAAGAAGATAATCAAAAACAAGATCATCTGAACTACATCTGTGAAGAAGAACAATACTTGACCTTCTTCTCATCAAGGATTCATTAGATCTGAAGATTCATCATCCACTATAGTGCTCAAAGATCCTCAGTGCTTCTGAGAGAGGATCTTGTTCAAAAGAATTTCCTAACTCCTATTAATCTTCTAATTTCTTATTCTGATTTCTTATTCCGATTTCTTATTCTGATTTCTTATTCTGATCTCTCATTTGTTTTCATTTAAACACATTGTAAAAGAGTTTTAAGAATCCCTCTTCAAAGGACTTAGAACTTGTTCAATGAGTCTCCTTATTAAAAGACTCAGTGGTTCTAAGAGTCTCCTTATCAAAACACTCAGTGGTTCTAAGAGTCTCCTTATCAAATGACTCAACACTGTGATAGTGGATTTCTATCAAGGGTGGTAGAAGAGTGGATGTACCCATAGTTTTGGGGAACCATTATAAGTTCTGGTGTATTCTATTGTTGTGCATTTTATGTGATTGTCTCTTGTTTATTATTATTATTATTCTATGATTGCTTTAATTCTGGTCGGAATCTTGGATGCCTAGGAATTAGTAATACTTTCTGAGTAAGTTTTATTAAAAGTTTTTAAATCTCTATTCACCCCTCTAGAGAATCCTAGGGGTATAACTGCGTACTTTCAATTGGTATACGAGCAAGGTTGATCAAAAAAGTTTAACACCTTGATCAAAAGATCTTCTAAGTTATATTTTTGTATTTCAAAGTATTTTAAGAAAAAGAGTTCAAAGGACAATGCATCCACTAGACCACCAGTGTGTAACCTAGACATGTTTACACTTTGGAAGACCAAAATTAAATTATATATGAATTCTTTTGATGAGGACATTTTTGATGTTGTGTTGATAACTCCTCCTAAGCCATACATAAAGGATTCAAGTGGAAATACCACTGATGAAATTGTGCCAAGATCAGAATGGTCAGATGCTGAAAAGAAGGCCAAGGCATGTTGTTGGGAATATTGCCCTCAATGTTCCTTTGATTTGAAGAGGCATCACTCACAATACTAAGTACATGATGTATTTGATAAAGACATATTTTTGTAAGATATACAGGCTTAGGTAACTCAAAGAGAAAGGGCCAATCATGCCCTAAGATTAGGAGAAATCAACTCCTAAGAGATGAAGATTTGTCTCAGCAGAACCGCTGAGATGAAGGGTTAAATCCGCTGAGACGAGGAGCTGTCTCAGCTGAAGCGCTGAAATGAAGTAGATGTCTCACCTTGCGCCAACCGCTGAGAAGAAGACTGTCTCAGCTGTTAATCCGCTGAGACAATGAGCCGTCTCAGCGGATCCGCTGAGACAGAATCAAACATATTTCCCGTTAACTGGCGCCGCCCAGAATTGGATAAAAGCGAAAAAGGTAATAAAGTATTGCCTTTGTCGGCATAGGCAAGGGAGGTCGCGCAGATAGCCATTGAAGATGTACAGTACTATATAAGATAAAGCTAGGGCATCAACATCGCTCTCCTTGCTCGATTGAAAAGTGATTTAAGCAAAAAAAGCCGGCTGCAACTTCCTGAAGCTGCAACAGCCTTCTTGCCTTGAACACAAGTGGTTCTCTCTTTCAGTAAGCAAAACTTTCATCCAAGAGAGAGACAGGAGTCTTCTATCTTCCTCCTAAAGAAGAAGACAGTGGAGCTGCTGTGAACCATCCAGTCCAGGGACAGCTCAAGATCAGCATCTGCTGAAATATACTATTACATCGAATCAATAGTAGAGGTTATTATTCCATCATCACTTTATTTTGTAAGAGCTATTCACCTCTGAGAAGAGTGTAACAGGCTGTTGCCTAAAGTAGGACCAGGAGGTGGTTTGAGTTGTAGGGCTGCTGTGCCTGAGGTAGGAGCTGGTGATAGCTCTGAGCTGTAGGGACTTTTGTCCTAAGGTAGGATCATCTGTGATCTGAGAAGTTTTGAGGAACTTGTGGTGTAAGCTCTAAAAGCTGAGAAGATAACTTGGAGGAGTATCTTTGACCCTATCTAACATTGGAGTTATAGGGGTGTAGGGGGACAGTGGACTACCCATCACTTGGGGAACCACTATAAAATTCTTTGTATTGTGGCTGTGATTGTTTGTGCTTGATTTAATTGTTTGTGTAGGCTCATTAGGCAACTAACAACCCTAAGATTAAAAAGAATAAAAAGGAAAACCTATTCACCCCCCCCCCCCTCTAGGTAATTTAATCTAAACCCCTAAGTTCTTTCATATGTGATTCCAAAGCAATGAATATCCCGGTGTCAACAATGACTGATGATATATTTCATAAGGTTGTTGAGTGCCAATCAGCTAAGGAAATATGGGATTCCCTTTCAAGTATAGTTGAAGGAAGCTCAGATGAAAGAAAGTACAAAAGTCTCTCCTTATCTCATAGTATGAAAACTTTCAGAAGAAACCAGAAGAAAGTGTTGCTGACATGTATGTCAGATTCAGTATGATTATCAGTGAGCTTAAGAGCCTTAACAAGGAAATATCACTAACTAAGATTAATGATAAGATTCTCATGTGTTTCCTTAACACATGGGACTCAAGAATTTGGGTGATAAAGGAGTCAAGATGTCACAAGGAGATATCAACAAATGCTCTCCTTGGGATGTTAAAATTATATGAGATGTTGTTAAAAAGCAGGGCTGAAACAGAAGCCAAAGAGAAAGCTTCAACATCCTTGAGAGATAGAACAATAGCCTTAAAAGCCTTTCAAACTGAACCCTCCACTTTAGAAGAAGAAATGTTTAATCTTCTTGCTATAAGATTCAAATGTGGGTTAGAACTGAAGACTCAAGGAGGAGAGACAGAGCTTCAACAAACCAAGATATGACCAAACTCCTAACAAGGAGATTTCATGCTATGCATGTAGGAAGCCAATGCACATTTCAACTAAGTGACCTGATCTTAAGAAGAAGCCCTATAAAAGGGATCACAAGAAATTGACATTTAAAAGGAAGGATAAGAAGAAAGGGAGAGGATTTGTTGTTGAAACTTAGAGTGATACTGAATCCAACTCCAGCAGCTCTCTAGAATGTGAGGATGAAAGAAAGACTGGAGTCCCTTGCTTGATGGTTCTTAAAGATTCCTCTGAAGAGGAGTGGGTATCTTTCTTTGATGACTGTGATTTTTCATCAGATGAATTTAAATGCTATTTTAAGGAATTTTGTAATGATCATCTAGAGGCTCAGAATGAAATTAAGTCCCTTAGAAAAGAATTAGAAGAACTTAATGAAGACGTGCATGTTATAATAACTATGAATTAAGGGCTGATATATATAAGATGTAAAAGAATATAGATTAATTAACTGTTGAAAATCACACTTAAGGAAGAGCTTAGAAAGGCAAAAGCCTTTGAAGATTCTCTAAATTAGAGAAGTCAAAAACTAAAAGAAATCTCAGAGAATCTCATGAAGAGGTTTAGATATCTTAGATTAGGAGCAGATCCTTCAATTAGTAACGTAATTTCCAACAAACCTGCATGGGAAATACCAGTAGCATTTGTTAGATCTAGTGAGAGTCAATTAAATGAATGCATTTAAACTTCTAAAGAATTGCATAATCATCTTGATAGAATTACACTATTTAATAGGGTGAACATAAATAATCAACAAGGAATACTAGACAAACATCCTCTAAAAAAATCCATGAACAACAAAAAATCAATTAATAAAAGTAATTATGCGTCGAATGGAACTCGACGCATCTTTAAAGATGCATCGAATGCAATTCAATGGAGTTCTGCATATGCTTCGACATCAATTCGAAGCAGGTTTGAAGGTGTGTCGAATCATACTTAATGCAACCAACATCCTTCATCGACCTTTTATTGACGCAACAATGCAGACATGTCCAATTCCTTTCGACGCAACCCTAAAGATGCATGATGAGTCCCAATTATATATGGGCTTTCAGACTCATCTTGGCCTGTTTTCTCACTCGTGCACTGCCCTTTTTGCGTTAAAATGCTCATATTTACTTTAGTTATCATTTTACATGGAGTGCACTCTTTTCGCCTATCGGGGTGTGCAATTGCGCATTCTGTGCTGGGGGGATGCCTTTGGGGGCTCCCCATGCCTGTTCATGCTTGTTTCGTGGATGTTAGTCTTATTTCCTGTGTGGTTGGAGCTTTGGTTTTGATTGTGTACATGTGGATTATGCCTTGAGCTGAGCATTGCAATCTGGGTAAATTGCACGACCGTGCGATTATTGTTGATGCACGATCGAGGCGATCGTGCGATTTACTCAGAGATGTTTGTGATGATGTTCATCGAGTGTTTTCCTTAAAGCACGATTGAATCTAATCGTGCGTGAAGGAAAATGCACGACCTACCTGGAAGCAGGAAAATCTGCAGCCTGTCTTACCCCGTGCATTTTTTTTCGCGCATGAGCATTCCGCTCGTGCGTGAACAAAACACACGGCCTTCCTGTAGCTCCAGTTGCTATTTATCTCTATAAATCGCACGGCCGAAAATGCATGGCCGTGCATTTTGATCGTGCGTTACTTAAAATTAACGCCTCTATTTAAGCGCGTTGGATCGTCCGACCTAGGATGGATTCTTTTTTTGGCCTTTTCATTGGACAGCCAGCTGGAGGAGCGGGAAAGTTCCATCGTCGCCCTCAACCAGTTCCACCTTGGGAGAGAAGCTCCGACCACCATCTCTTTGTAAAACTCTCGCTAGACATTCATCTCCGGCCACTACCATTGTTGCCAGCTCTCGAGCTCCATTATCGGTCATTTCGTGCTATGTTTTGGGAAGTTTCCGGCAAGATTACTGCCAGCAAAGACCAGCAAAGAAGATAGGCTCAATAGAAGGAATTGACAACACCTCTCCGTACCCTAGACATCTACTGTGGACCGAGCTTGGACAAGGACTGACAAACCTTGAGTCCGACTATGAATCCCAGCAAGCCTTCATATGCTTGGTTGTATTTCTGCCCCCTTATCCTACTTGTAATATTGATAATTAGTTTTGAGATGATGTCATGATGTATAAAAATCCTAACTTTGCTCTAAATGATAATCATGTTTTTGTGATTATTTAGGTGGTTTTTATATAAGTGGTGTGCCTTGTTCTTCGATCTTGTGTTACATCATGCTGTTATAGTGTCATCCTAGCAATAGCTAGGAGCGTTCTTGGCGAAGAGGTGATTGTGACCCTCATTTTATTTCTTGTTGATAAACTAGGAACCCAAATCAAAACCCCCGTTTTGTTCGAAATCACACTTGCAGTTATTTTTTTGATTAGGAAATCCACACACCCTACTTGCACTCCTCGAGAGATCAATACTCGGGGACTTGCTCCAATTTTATTACTTGTGCTACCAATGCACTTGCCATTTGCGCATCATGTTTTTGGCGCCGTTGCCGGGGAGTGCAACTATCGTGTGTTTTCTCTACCAAGAGAATAGTTGTAAGCGTGCTGTTTTCTTTTGATTGTTTTGTGTCTTTTTGTGTTATGGAAGGACAAAATACAGATGAACTTCAAGATGCTAATCTTGAGACTGAACGGGTGAGGAGAGCTCATTTATGTGAGGAGGCTGCAAGGGAAAGAGAAAGAATTGATGTTATGGGCCAAGTTGCTAATGGTCAAGTTGGTCGAATTCCTGATGAACAGGAAGAGGTCTGTCCTCGTGTGCGGCCGATGCGTGACTTCACTACCCCTATGGTGGGAGGTATCTATCCAGGGTATTACTCGGTTATTGTTAACAACAAATTCGAGATCAAGCCAGCTATCTTGAATATGATTCGAAATTACACCCAGTTTTTAGGGCTACCAAGTGAAGACCCACATTTACATCTTGCTGAGTTCTCAGAAATTTGCAACACATTCCGCTATGCCGGGATCACCGACGATCTGGTTAAGCTCAGGTTGTTTCCTTTTTCTCTTCGGGATCAAGCCAAAGCATGGTTGAACATTATCCCTCATGGGACCGCGGATACATGGGATGCTCTTTTGTCAAAGTTCTTAGCAAAGTTCCACCTGGTGGATAAGATAGTGAATGCTCGGCAAGAGATATCTACATTTAGACAGCTTGATCAAGAATCCTTATCTGAAGCATGGGAGAGATTTTCTGAGCTGCTGCGTAGATGTTCGCAACATGGTTGTGAGTCCTGGAATGTAGTAGAAATTTTCTATTTTGCGGTGGAACCAAACTATAGGGAGATGATCGACGCTGATGCGGGAGGAACAATAATGAATCCTACTCCATACGAAGCTTTGAGAATTATCCATGACACTGCTTCACATAGCACTTACTGGACTGCTGGACGGAATGCACCAAGAGGTGCCAGGAATCTATTTGAGGTAAATACAGTCATGCCACCAAGGGAGACTATACAGCAGGCCTCATATAATGTGGTGATGCTATCAAGATCAACTCTGCCCACTACTCAAGTTATGGAGATCCCTTGTCAAGGTTGTGGAAACCCCGGGCATCATGCCTATGAGTGCCCCACAGGTGAGCAATCTACTGACCTTTCTTATGATGAAAGTGTGAATTTTTTGAATAGTCAAAACCGGGCGGTGCCGTTTAATAGTGCTTATAAACCAGGTGTGAGAAATCACCCGAACCTTTCGTGGAATCAAAACGCTCCTGGCCAACGTTGGCAAGGGGGACAGCATCAATATGATGCTCAAGCCTCCGGTAGCTAGCCGCGGCCACTACACCTGAGTTATACACAACCTGCACCGCCCTAAAGGAAGAGTGTTTTGGAAGAAATGATGGAGAAGTTCGTTGATCTGGCCCAAACTAATATGGACAATCAAATTGCTTCCATGAGGAACTTGGAGACGTAGATAGGCCAATTGGCCCAAGTGATCTCCGAGTGCACCCAGGGCGCTCTCCCGAGTAACACTGAAAAAAATCCGTGGGAGCATGGAAAAAGCATCTCGGATGCGGATGGCAGCCATAAGGACACATGTGTAGTCGGCTGCAAAATTAATGATATTGAGATGTCCGCACTATGCGACTCGGGATCATCTCGAAACATTCTTGCTCTACAAGATGTGGAGAAATTGAACTTGGACATGAACAAAGACGAGCGAGCGTCGCTAGTGTTGGAAAATGGTGATGTAGTGAGACAGAAGGTGAGGTAAAAAATGTGCACGTTAGTGTGGATGGGACGGATGTCATCACCGACTTCTAGGTCTTGGGACACATGGAGAACGACTCTATCCCTATCTTGGGTACTCCCTTTCTGAAAGAGAGTGGGGAAATTTTACATTTCTCTGTGAGGCATGCGGCCTTATCAACTAAGGTTGAACACCCTCTATCCCTACCCATGCGCACTATGGACAATGATGAGCCTAATCTATTCTGTGATACATGTTTATTGAAATCTGATGATAGATTGAGTATCGTTGAGTACAGGAAAGAGTGTATCAGAAGGAGAAAAGACCTTGATAAAATCATGGAAGAAACTGAAGTAGACACTATTGTGGAAAGATGCGAATGTCCGCGTGAGTGGAAGAATGATATTGTTGATGCTGCAACTGCCTGTATGGCGAGTGATGAAATATTAGAAACCTCTTTAATTTTGAGCAATGACAGTAAAACTATAAAACAGGTGCGATGGGCCGATCTTTCATCCACAGGGGGTAAGGAAATGAAGCCCCAAATTGAGAACGATGGCACTGAAACTTTTTCTGAGGGAGCGGCTGGTGCTCATTGGCGATCGCCATCTGTGGGGAAATTAAAGTAGGAATGATTGGAGCACAGGGCTCGCAGGTTCGCCCTCCAGCGTGCGATGGAAGAGGCGTGGGACAGGGGAGAAAACTCTCCCTTGGGACCAAAATCTTTCACCTCTTCTCTTTCTCATGTAGCGGGGGAGGATCATCATAAATCAGCATATAGCTGAGGTGTGGCGGACCCTTAGCCGCCCGTCTTTTTCTCTGCTGTTAGTTTTGTTGTTTTGTGCTGTCGGTTTGGTTTTTGTGCTGTTTTATTTCTGTGATATCTTGTTTTGGTGAAAAATACTTATTACTACTGCTTAATACAGGTATTGAGTCCAACTTAAGGACGGTAAACGAAAGCGTTGTTGGGAGATAACCCAATTCTGTTTGTTTTATTGTGCTTTTATGCAATTAGTTGGGTTTTATATATGTTGTGCTTGGAGTCTCTCTTTCCTGCAGGTGCACAACAATTATCTTGTTTGGCAGATATTGCGGATTTGTTTTGGTTTACACGCCAACCTTCTAGTATGCTCACTTCTGAGCATTGGGTAACTTCTCTTCCCCTAGCTGTTATTTTAGTCTTTATTATATATCCTGTATTAAAATTTTGTAGATTAAGTCTGGGGGAGAGCTGTTGTATTTGTTACCCGCTACACACGCTCAATATCATGGCATGCTATAATTATATTTATTTCATTTACTTTGTTTTGGTTATCTTCGCCGCACACCACAACACCCACTTGAGTGCGCATTTAGCGGTAGGCGCGTTACGAGTTCAACTCGTTTCTTTTTGTAATTGGGAAAATCTCTGTGTTGGCTTAGGATTGTAAGTCGGAATAAAATATCGACTCATGTAGTGCTCCTAGTCGAGTGCTCATGGTTTGCATAGAAATTTGTGTAGAGTAGATTTCTCTTTATAGTTTTAGTTTTATATTTTTTCTATTAGTGTAAATGTTGTTTATTCTACTCAAATTGGTGAATCTGGTGTGAATCAAACGGTAGCATATGGATGAGTGTAGACGATTGCTAAATTCGTATTGCTCAAGTCGGGAGGAAGGATGACCTTTCTCGGTGGCTAAGAACTTACCCCAAGCGACTCTTGAAGCATTGGCATAGGATGATTCTATTTCTCGAGCATGATGTAGGCCATCATTTTGGCCATGTTGAATTTGTGTACCCTGCCGTTAATCCTATCCTCGCTAGCCCCTTTGTTCCCACCCCTTCCTATTGATTCAGCTCCACCGTCATCTCAGCAAAGCCTAAAAGCCAATCCTAGCCGCACACCCAAATATGAGCTTTCGTTTATTTTATCTTCTTTATTGGGGTGTTGTTGTGGTGAATTTTATTTGTGGAGATTGTGGATGTGTTTATTGGAAATTTGCTAAAAAAGAAAAGAAAAAAAATAGAAGGAAGAATGAAAAAGAAAGAAAAAGAAAATATTTGTACGAAAAAGTTAAATTGAAAAATTCTAAGAATATTTGTGTTGGGAGTAGGGGGTGCATTCACCCATGTTGCAAATTCCAAGTCTGGAGGTGTGATGCACTCGTATGTTTATGGTGCTTGGGTAGCTTTATTTGTATGCACATTTGGGTTAGGTGTTAGCCCCCTCGTTTATCCTTTTATATCATACCGTAGCCCAATCCACATTTCTTACCTAAAGTCCTACTGACTCGTGCAGTGAATTGATCTAAGGGCATGGAGAGAGTGCGAACGGGTGAGCTTATGGTCACCGACACTGATGGATTTTGGTGGAGGCTGTCCCGAACCCTGATCCTTGGCAATGCGTATCTTAGTAATCAGTCTATTTTCTTCCTTTGCATGACCGAACAATTCACCGTGATTCACATTTGAGTAGTAGTACTAGACATTTACTATATTAGAAATTTATAAACTATCTTGTATAATTAGAAATCTATTCTACTGTATTTCTGTGCACGTGAGCGTGCGACTTCGCATTGTATTCTGTGTCACAATTTCTCTGCTAACTAGCTGTTTTCCCCATCTGTATAGAATGGTTTGGTCGGGAAGCGCAAACGGTTAAGTCTGGGGGTGTGATGAGTCCAGATTATATAGGGTTTTTCGGACTCATCTGGGCCTATTTTCTCACTCGTGCACTGCCCTTTTTGCGTTAAAATGCTCATATTTACTTTGGTTATCATTTTACACTGAGTGCACTCTTTTCGCCTATCTGGGTGTGCAATTGCGCATTCTGTGCTGGTGGTATGCCTTTGGGGGCTCCCCATGCCTGTTCATGCTTGTTTCGTGGATGTTAGTCTTATTTCATGTGTGGTTGGAGCTTTGGTTTTGATTATGTACATGCGGATTATACCCTTGAGCTAAGCATTGCAATCTGGGTAAATCGCACGACCATGCGATTATTGTTGATGCACGATCGAGGTGATCGTGCGATTTACTCAGAGATGTTTGTGATGTGTTCATCGTGAGTTTTCCTTAACGAACGATTGAATCCAATCATGTGTGAAGGAAAACGCACGACCTACCTAGAAGTAGGAAAAATCTGCAGCCTGTCTTACCCGTGCGTTTTTGGTCGCGCACGAACATTCCGCTCGTGCGTGAACAAAACGCACGGCCTTCCTATAGCTCCAGGTGCTGTTTATCTCTGTAAATTGCAAGGCCCAAAATGCATGATCAAGCATTTTGATTGTGCGTTACTTAAAATTAACGCCTCTATTTAAGCGAGCAGGATCATCCGACCTAGGATGGCTTCTTTTCGCCCTTTTCATTGGCAAGCCAGCTGGATGAGCGGGAAAGCTCCATCGTCTCCCTCAACCAGTTCCACCTTGGGAGAGAAGCTCCGACCACCATCTCTTTGTAAAACTCTCGCTAGAGCTTCGTCTCCGGCCACTTCCATTGTTGCCAGCACTCAAGCTCCATTTTCGGTCATTTCGTGCTACGTTTTGGGACGTTTCCGGCAAGATTAATGCCAGCAAAGACCAGCAAAGAAGATGGGCTCAATCAAAGGAATTGACAACTCCTCGTCGTACCCCGAACGTCAACCATGGACCGAGCTCCGACAAGGACTGACAACCCTTGAGTCCGGCCGCGAATCCCGATAAGCCTTCGTATGCTTGGTTGTATTTCTGCCCCCTTCTCCTTATTGTAGTATTGATAATGAGTTTTGAGATGTTGTCATGATGCATAAAAACCCTAACTTTGCTCTAGATGATAATCATGTTTGTGTGATTATTTTGGTGGTTTTTATATAAGTGGTGTGCCTAATTCTTCGATCTTGTGTTACAACGTGCTGTGATAGTGTCGTCCTAGAAATAACTAGGAGTGTGCTTGGTGAAGAGGTGATTGCGACCCTCATTTTATTTCTTGTTGATAACCTAGGAACCCAAATCAAAACCCCCATTTGGTTCAAAATCACACTTGCAGTTATTTTTCTGATTAGGAAATCCACACACCCTACTTGCACTCCTCGAGAGATCGATACTCGGGGACTTGCTCCCATTTTATTACTTGTGCGACCGGTGCACTTGTCGTCTGCGCATCAATGCATCGACTTCTTCTCGACGTTTGTTTACAGAAAATGTTTTAATTAATTCTAGATTCCCTCCTGCAAGTTCTTACTTCAACTTTAAATGTTATTATTGTTCTAAATTTGGTCACAAAGCAAAACATTGCTGGAATAATAAACCAGCACTTCATCAACTTAAGGGGTACTCTCAAAGACCGACCTATTCCTTCATAACTCCCTATGATGGTAGAAGAAAGGGCCCCCAGTAATTGAGCGTCCATGCTAATGGTTAAATTTATGCGCAGAGAAGAGTATGTCCTACCACAAACTAGCAGTGTTACTTGGATAGTGGATGCTCCATTCATATGACTGGAGCAAGAGATGTGCTGGAAAAATACAAGGCTATGGAAAGCCCTGAGGTAAGTTTTGGTAACTCTCACTCTGGTCAGACCAGAGGATATGATGTGCTCAGAGTTGGAGAAGTCTCCTTCTCTAAGGTAGCTTATGTTGAAGGTCATCAACATAACCTAATTAGCATTAGCCAGTTGTGTGATGATGAATATAAGGTTTTGTTCACTAAATCATTATGTCAAATTGTTAATTCATTAACCAACCAAATAGTATTAACTGGGATTAGAAAAGGTAAAGTGTATATAGTGGATTTCAATTATTCTACATCTAAAATTTGCCTGTTTAACTCTAACTTATAAAATAATGAAATATGACATAAGAGATTAAGTCGATTAAATCTTAAAACAATAGCTAAACTATCTAAGCACAAACTAGTAAGAGGCTTACCAACTGGTAAGTACAAAAAAGATCATCTTTGTAGAGCCTGCCAATTAGGAAAACAAACAAAATCCTCATTCAAACCAATTGGTAAGAATGATTCCCCTAGAATCCTTTACCTATTGCACATGGATCTCTTTGGTCCAATATCCACACAAACCTAGCAGGCAAATCTTACACCTTAGTTATTGTAGATGACATTCTTTAGATTCAGTTGGGTATTCTTTCTAAGAGCTAAGTCTGAAACTTTTAAGATCCTCTCAAGATTCATTAGATAGATTCAATCTGAATTCAATACTCAGGTTGCAATGATCATAAGTTATCATGGCACAGAGTTTGAGATTTTGTTAATATGTAGATTTTATCAGG
Organism: Dactylorhiza incarnata; assembly: GCA_033032865.1. Taxonomy (NCBI): domain Eukaryota; kingdom Viridiplantae; phylum Streptophyta; class Magnoliopsida; order Asparagales; family Orchidaceae; genus Dactylorhiza; species Dactylorhiza incarnata. The sequence continues at coordinate 3,468,521 of JAWHQI010000040.1, read as the reverse complement.
ATGAAGGGATAAGACAGAGCTTTTCAGCTCCCGAACCCCCAACAAAATGGGGTGGTTGAAAGGAAAAATAGAACCTTAATTAAATCAGGAAGAAAATTATTGGCTGAGTCTAATTTACCAAAGTACTTTTGGGCTGAGGCAGTGAACACAACTAACTATGTTTGGAATAGAAGCCTCATTCACAAGACTAAGTTAAAAACTCTCTATGAGCTATTAAAAGGAAAGACACGTATAGTCACATACTTTAGGCTATTTAGGTGTACTTACTTCATAATAAACAATGGAAAGAGCAAAGTTGCCAAATTTGATAAGAAGGCTGATTATAGAATATTACTGGGATATTCTGTAACGCCCATGGTTTTCGTTAATTATTTTGCGGGGTTTATTTAGAATCGTTGTCAAGATTTTTAGCTTCGGGAAGTCTTATCCCGAGTTTGGCTCGTCGGAATGGAATTCTGACTTCGCCGTTGGATTCGTAGCGCCATTTTTCAGTTAGGGTGCGAATTTCGTAGAAATCTGAGGTGTTTTGGTCGCCCTCACACTTTAAGTAAAAAGGGGAGTATTATTTAATTAATTAAATATTAAAATTAGGTTTTTTGTATAAGACCTAAAGTTTCCCTTCCCCCCTTCTCCTTCCTCCCTCGATCAAATCAGCCGCTGAGCGAAAGGGCGAGAGCGGAGCTTCGTGGAGCATTCGGTCGACGATTCCTAGGGCTGTGGTAGTCGGAATCACGTTTGGAGAGTAGATTTGGAAAGCACTCGGCGAGATCTTCGTTTTAGGGGTAAGCTTTTCCCGTTTTGTGGAATTTATGGAGTTAACGTAGTGACCTAACCCCTCCTTTTGGTCTGAAAGGTTTCAAGAATTTGTGCTCGTGTATTTTCCTAGCCGATCCATAGCTTTTGGAGCGGAGATCTTTGAGTTTGCAAGGTTTAAGGCAAGTGGCAATTTCTTTCTCCTTCTCTTTGTTGTTAGAGTGTTGTTTCTTGCTTGAGTTTGTATTGCATTATCTTAACTCTTGATCTTGGAGTGTTACTTTGCTAATTTAACTCTTGGAATCCCTTTGGAGATCTCCCTAAATGTCTACTTTTCCCCTCAAAATGAATCTGTCTGCAGCCTAGACTGTCGGTTTTTACTCGAGAAATCCTCTCTTCCTCTCGGGAAATCCTTGCTATAAGCCCTTAATTTCTCGAGAAATCTGATTTTATCTCGAGGAGTCCCCTCTCCCTCTCGAAAAATCCCTGCATCTCCCGAGAAGTACCTGTCCTTCTCTCGAGAAGACAGACCCCTCTTCCTCTCGAGAAATCCCTGCAGTGAGCTTTTGATTTCTCGCGAAGCACTCCTTGTCTCTCGAAAAATCCGTGATGATAGCCCCTTTGTTTTCCAAGAAGTCCTCATATACCTCGAGAAGTGTCTTCTCCTTCCCGAATAGGGCTTATCCTTCCTGAAGTATGTCCTAGACCTCTTCCCCCTCATGAAGTCTTTGAATCTTCTAGAGTGTGCAGGGGTTTGTCTATGTCTGCTTTGTGCCCGTGGTCATGATTACTTCTCCTCTTTAAAATCTCACACCCGTTGTGGTTAAAACAACTTATGAGTTCTCTTATGAATAGTATTGGGAAATGCCTACTCTGTCGTGACCCTATCTCTTAGGGTATCCTGGTAATTATTCTTTTCGGGCAACGTCCCGTGTTTAATTGAAATTTAATTAATAAGAACCATTGTCTTTAGCCTTACACAGTAGTTGTGTTTGGGAGACGGTGGGGATGGTTGTAGCCTTGCATGGTGGCCATTTTAATGGTGAATCGCAGGCTTGGCCTGTGGTCCCGTGGGCCATGTTTGGGTGGTAGGGGATAGAAGCCCCCCATCCATTTTTGGCTTTGGGTGGCAGTGGATAAAGGACCGCCCCCGTTTAATTGGGCTAATCAGTCTCTTTAAATAAATTTAACAAGATTAATGAACTTGCTTGTTCCCCCTTTTGGTATTTAGTGCACTTAGGGCTTTGTTTAGTCCTTGTTGGAGCTTCTCTTTCGGGAAATATGACTTGGGTTGGTACCCCTTCTGCCTTAATTACTCTTAAGCTTGTTGTTTTCTACCACTTGTAATCCCTTGCTGAGGCATTCTTTGTTTTATTGAATGCCTCAGGTTCAGAGCCGTAGCGGCTAGTGGTGCATCCCAGAGTCTTCGAGAGTTTTAGCTGTGGAGCTACCCCGCTGTTGCGAGGTAGTTGTTAGCAGTTGTTGGTTCATCCTTGTGTTCAGCATACTGGTTTGGAGCCAATGGGTTAGTGTCAACTTGTTGACGCCCATTGTGTCTCTTTTGGTACTTTATAGTTTACTTACCAGTTAATGCCACTACTTTTAGATTTGATGTATCTTGCTCTCTGGGAATGATTTATGGCTAGGTGCATTATTGTTATAAAAATGGCTTTTCTTTCATCTTCATCTCATTCTTTTAACTAAAATCCTTAGTTTTAAAGTCACCTAAAGATATTTCCTATACTTATACTACGCCTAGATATGTGCATATCATTTACTTTATGCCCCGTCATCACGTGCATATAGAACCTTAAATGAACCAAATTAAGTGTTTCCGCTGCAATTACATATATATTTTCTCGGTGGACTAGTTGATCCACAAACTGAGAGACACAGTTCTTACTCCAAACCCTAATAAATGATTTCAAGGACGAATTATCATGTAATCATGTTTGATTTAAATAAGTAATAGGTTCCCGCCTGAGTGTCTGCAGTTGTCTCCTGCATGACGTGGCGTCTTGACTCGTATTTTCTCTTACTCTGATATTCTTGAATCCGGAGAAAATGCGGGTTGTGACAGTTGGTATCAGAGGGAGGTTGTTCGACAAGTCGGTCGGGCAACAAATTCTGATATAGTTGTTGTTTTGTTTTCATTGCATACACACACCGATGTGTCATCAGTGCATCTTGGCCGAAGCATGAACACTACACTCATAGCATGATAAGAAGTATACAAGGCATATTATGTAGTATGGGATGCATAATATGTGTCTGTATATGGATCCACCATAGGTGGCTACATGTGACGGTTATGTAGTATGTGATGCATAACCATCATCACATGGATGCCCATTAGCACGTTTTTCTTTTGTTACATGCGATATTATGTAGTATGGGATGCATAATATTTCATGTGTACGCTGCTCAAAACATGCATTAAGGCCTTTATTAGAATGCATAGCACAACATACCTTACATAACATTGCATAAGCACACGTGCGATGTTAAAGACTTATATGATTACACACATACACTCATGATTTCAAAACGAACAGAAGATTCATGCAATCATGACCTTTGAACATGAGTCAAGGGGGATGATGTAGTATCATTGCCCCAAATTTAGCATAGCATCATGAAAATATCCCAGAGAAAGGTAGTGGAAATGGCAAGTATCTGTACATGTATGTCTGAACCAAGCTGTGTAGTCCTAGTGTAAGGTTTAGTTTTAATTATAGGTTTATGTGTATTAGCAGAGATGTCGCGTATGCGAATCCCGACTAGATCGACTCCTCAGTCGGAGGGTGAGACGTCCGGAGCGCAGAGTGAAGCCTTGATTGAGAGTCTGCGCCAGAGCAATGAGGCTCTGACTAGGTAGATGGTTGCGATGCAGTCGCAAGTCAAGGCGTTGTTGTCTGCCGGTGCGAGACAACAAGCCGCGGTGCAGGTTCCCGTAGTTGAGCAGACCTTACCTACCCCTCCTACTCCCTTGGTATCGCCAGTAGCGATACCTCCGGAAATGAATTTCATTTCGCACTTTCAAAGGTCGGGTCCTCCATCGTATGACGGACGAGCCGACTTCGTGGCCTTGGACGATTGGCTTATAGCCATGGATGAGATGTTCGCATATTCAGGAATCACCGTGGATCAGAAGGTGATGATTGCCGCCTATAAGCTTAAGGGTCTCGCAAAGAGTTGGTGGTTGAGGGAGAAGGAAGGTCTTTCTGAAGGATGTTCATGGGAAACCTTCAAAGGAATGTTGTTAAGAAATTTTTTGCCGTCAGTAGAGCAAGATCAGTTGATGAATGATTTCCTGCATCTGAAGCAGAGGCAGCTCTCGGTGAGCGAGTATGAGATTGAGTTTTGCAAGTTGAGCAGGTTTGCTCCGGCCTTGGTAGCCTCGGAAGAAGGAAGAGTGAAGAGATTTCTGGGTGGTCTCCGGAGTGACATCCAACAACTGGCTAGTGCATACAGGTCATAAAAGTACGCCGAGGAAGTTGAGGCAGCGCTTAAGGTTGAGGCAATCGATAAGGCCAAGAACCGAGGTTCAATGATGAAGAAGGGAAAGAGAAAGGCTGGAGAAGAAGGAAATTCTGGTGTGCCTGTCTCGGTCTTGAAGAAAGGTGGTGGCGAGATCTGCTGTTTCTGTGGCCGCTCTGGCCATCCGTTTGAAAGGTGCTTCAAGAGGAAAGGAGTACAGAAGTAGCAGTGAGTGCTGTCAATTCAGGGTGCCCCAAAGGGAGAGGTGCTCTGCCCGTTGTGCAAGCAGAAGGGGCATGATGTGGCCCAGTGTTGGACCAAAGATAAAGTCTACTTCCAGTGCGGACATAAGGGACACATGAAGTTTCAATGCCCGCAAGTTCAACCCCCGTTACAGCCAGTTCCGCTTCGAGCCTTGCCTCCGCAGTATCAGGATAAAGGAACAGGAAAGATGAACGTGCTAACCCAGGAGCAGGCGCAGTCTTTGACCCAAGTGATCGCAGGTTAGACCTCAAGTCCGCTGTTAAGTCCTGATCCCTTTTAGTTTCGCTGAATTAGACTAGTTTCTTTTCACGCTTATAGGAAGATTTAAGGTAAAGAATCGTTGGGTGCGAGTTCTGTTCGATTCGGGTGCTACCCATTCGTTCGTAGCAAGGGCTTTCGTCGAGCGTCACCGTTTGACACCTGAGCTGGGCAACGATTCGTTCCTCGTTAAGTTCTCTTCTAGTGATTTGGTATCCTCGAACCAGTGCGTCCGAAGTTGTCCCATTCTCTTAGGAGATTTCTTTGACGTGATATTGGGTATGGACTGGTTGTGAAGTTATGATGCTGTCATCCGATGCAAGGAAAAGCGTCTGGACTTCGTGATGGACAACGGTCATCCCATGAGCATTTTTGGATCGTCGTGCCAGAGTTCCCCGTTAATTAATGCGGTATGTGTTCGGAAACTGTTAAATTCCGGTTGTTTGGCTTACCTCGTTTCTGTAGTAGAAACTGTTAGTGGTTCGCCATGTATCGAGGATGTTCTGGTGGTACGAGAGTTTCCTGATGTTTTTCCTGTCAGTCTCCCTGGTCTACCGCCTTATAGAGACGTGGAGTTCGTTATTGATTTGGAGCCTGACACTCCTATCGCTAAGGCACTGTACCGTATGGCCCCGCGTGAGCTAGAAGAGTTGCAAACTCAGTTAGACGAGTTGTTGCACTGTGGATTCATTAGGCCGAGTTCTTCGCCCTGGTTGCTCTAGTGTTGTTCGTGAAAAAGAAGGATGGTTCCATGAGGTTGTGCATAGATTTAGAGAGTTAAACAAAGTGACCATCAAGAACAGGTATCCGTTGCCGAGGATAGATGATGTGTTTGATCAGTTGCGTGGTAGCACAGTGTTTTCAAAGATTGACTTTCGATCAGGCTACCATCAGTTGAGGATCCGTGAGTCGGACGTTCCCCGGACCGCCTTTCGTTCCCGTTATGGTCATTTTGAGTTCCTAGTTATGTCTTTCGGTTTGACGAATGCACCCTCTGCATTTATGGACTTGATGAACCGCGTGTTCAACGATTTTCTGGATCATTTCATCGTAGTATTCATCGATGATGTGTTTTTGTATTCCAGAAGTGCTGAGGAGCATGTTACGCATTTGCGCTTAGTATTATCTACTCTTAGAGAGCACGAGTTGTATGCGAAGCTGAGCAAGTGTGAGTTCTGGATTCCTCAGGTGTCCTTTCTGGGTCATGTAGTGAACAAGGACGGAATTACGGTAGACCCAGCTAAGATTTTTGCTGTAATGGATTGGAAGACGCCTTCAACACCTAAGGAGATAAGGAGTTTCTTAGGGTTGGCTGGGTACTACAGGAGATTTGTTCAAGGATTTTCAGTGCTGTCAGCACCTTTAACTAAGCTTACCCAGAAGAATACAACTTTTGTTTGGAGCGATAAGTGCGAAGAAGCCTTTCATGAATTAAAGAGGTGTTTGTGCAGTGCCCCTGTGTTGGCCTTGTCGATCGAAGGAGTAGAATATGCAGTTTACGTGGACGCATCTCACATTGGATTAGGATGTGTTTTGATGCAAGAAGGAAAAGTGATTGCTTTTGGGTCTAGAAAACTGAAAGTTCATGAAAGGAATTACCCTACGCATGACTTAGAATTTGCTACAGTGATTTATGCTTTAAAGATTTGGAGATGCCTTCTTTATGGAGTGTCATGCAAGATTTATACAGATCACAAGAGTCTTAAGTATGTCTTCACCCAGAAAGAGCTGAATTTGCGCCAGCGTAGATGGTTGGAGTTTGTGGTGGATTATGAGGTTGCCATCCTCTATCATCTGGGTAAGGCTAATGTAGTGGCCGATGCCCTGAGTAGAAAGACTGCACAAATCTTTAACCTTTCCGTGCAATCCTTGGTAGAAGAGTTTATGTTGATGGATATCTCCATCGGTAGTAGTACCGCACCTTCGAGTCTTGAAGCTGAAGAGCCTTCTTGGATTACCCTTACGAGATTGCATCAGAAGGAAGATCCTGATTTGTAGCATCTCCGGATTAGAACTGAAAAAGATGAGTTACCCGACTTTTCAATTGATGATAAGGATACCTTGAGGTATCGAGGTAGATATTGTATTCCCACATTTGAGAATATTCGAACAAAGATCTGTAGTGAAGCGCATGACTCAAGTGTTTCCTATCATTCTGGCTCCACAAAGATGTACAAAGACCCGAAGCAGATCGTTTTGTGGATAGGTATGAAAAATGATATAGCTAAATATGTTTCGGAATGTTTAACTTGTCAGCGCGTTAAGGCAGATCATAAGAGGCCTGGAGGTAAGTTGAACCCATTGGATATTCCAAGATGGAAGTGGGAGAGTATTTCGATGGATTTCATTACTGGTTTGCCGAGATCTTCCGGAGGACATGATTCAATATGGGTCATAGTTGACCGTCTTTCAAAGTGTGCTCACTTTGTGCCGTTTAAGATTGGGTATTCTATGGAGAAGATAGCTGAACTTTATTTGAATGAAGTCATCAGATTGCATGGTATGCCTGTGAGCATTGTGTCGGACCGAGATTCAAGGTATATGTCTCGTTTCTAGAGAAGTCTGCAAGGAGCTTTGGGCACTGACCTTAGATACTCTACCGCTTACCATCCTCAGACCAATGGTCAGACAGAAAGAGTAAATCAAATTTTGGAAGATATGATCAGATGTTATATTTTGGATCATGGAGGAGCTTGGGATAAGCATCTTGGATTGATGGAATTTGCCTATAATAATAGTTATCAGGAGAGTTTGCAAATGGCCCCCTTTGAGGCTCTGTATGGGAGGCGTTGCTGAACTCCCTTGTTTTGGGATGAGGTTGGTGAGAGGCCGTTGTTAGGCCCAGAAGCTTTGGAAGAGATGAACATTGTCGTGACTCATATCCGCGAGAAGCTTCGTATTGCTCAGGAGCGGTATGAGAAGTATGCCAATCGGAGAAGGGTTGATCTAGAGTTTGCCATCGGAGACTCAGTGTTTTTGAAAGTTTCTCTGATGCCGGGCGTTAAGAGATTTGGAAGGAACCACAAGTTGGATCCTCAGTATGTGGGACCTTTCCAGGTTGTTGAGCGCGTCGGAGTGTCAGCTTATAGATCAGATTTGCCTGCCTCCTTTCCAAATGTTCACGATGTGTTTCATGTGAGCCAGCTGAGGAAGTGTTTGCATAGTGATCGACTTGTTCTTGATTCGGAGCCCGTACTGCATCCCAATCTTTCGTATATTGAAGAGACTATCCAAATCTTGGAGACTAAGGAACGTGTGTTGCGGAGAAAGACGATCCCGATGGTTAAGGTTCTTTGGAAGAATCAGGGTGTCAAAAGCGCAACGTGGGAGCTGGAGTCGGCCAAGAGAGAGGATAATCCTAACCTCTTCTCTTAGACTTCGGGTAAATCTTCTATCAGGTAATCTTTGGATTTGATTCTGTATCTTTCTTAACCTTTGGATTTCAAGTTTCGGGACAAAACTTCTTTTTAGGGGGAGTGACTGTAACACCCCTGGTTTTCGTTAATTATTTTGCGGGGTTTATTTAGAATCGTTATCAAGATTTTTAGCTTCGGGAAGTCTTATCCTGAGTTTTGCTCGTCGGAATGGAATTCTTACTCCGCCTTTGGATTCGTAGCGCCGTTTTCAGTCAGGGTGCAAATTTTGTAGAAATCCGAGGTGTTTTGGTCACCCTCGCACCTTAAGTAAAAAGGGGAGTATTATTTAATTAATTAAATATTAAAATTAGGTTTTTTGTATAAAACCTAAAGTTTCCCTTCCCCCCTTCTCCTTCCTCCCTCGATCAAATCAGCCACCGAGCGAAAGGGCGAGAGCGGAGCTTCGTGGAGCGTTCGGTCGACGATTCCTTGGGCTGTGGTAGTCGGAATCACGGTTGGAGAGTAGATTTGGAAAGCTCTCGGCGAGATCTTCATTTTAGGGGTAAGCTTTTCCCGTTTTGTGGAATTTTTGGAGTTAGGGTAGTGACCTAACCCCTCCTTTTGGTCCGAAAGGTTTCAGGAATTTGTGCTCGTGTGTTTTCCTAGCCGATCCATAGCTTTCGGAGCGGAGATCTTCGAGTTTGCAAGGTTTAAGGCAAGTGGCAATTTCTTTCTTCTTGTCTTTGTTGTTGGAGTGTTGTTTCTTGCTTGAGTTTGTATTGCATTATCTTAACTCTTGATCTTGGAGTCTTACTTGGATAATTTAACTCTTGGAATCCCTTTGGAGATCTCCCTAAATGTCTACTTTTCCCCTCAAAATGAATCTGTCTGCAGCCTAGACTGTCGGTTTTTACTCGAGAAATCCTCTCTTCCTCTCAAGAAATCCTTGCTGTAAGCCCTTAATTTCTCGAGAAATCTGATTTTATCTCGAGGAGACCCCTCTCCCTCTCTAGAAATCCCTGCATCTCTCGAGAAGTCCCTGTCCTTCTCTCGAGAAATCCCTGCAGTGAGCTTTTGATTTCTCGCGAAGCACTCATTGTCTCTTGAGAAAACCGTGCTGATAGCCCCTTTGTTTTCCCGAGAAGTCCTTATACCCCTCGAGAAGTGTCTTCTTCTTCCCGAATAGGACTTCTCCTTCCTGAAGTATGTCCCAGACCTCTTCCCCCTCATGAAGCCTTTGAATCTTCTAGAGTGTGCAGGGGTTTGTCTATGTCTTCTTTGTGCCCGTGGTCATGATTACTTCTCCTCTTTGAAATCTCGCACCCGTTGTGGTTAAAACAACTTATGAGTTCTCTTATGAATAGTATTGGGAAATGCATACTTTGTCGTAACCCTATCTCTTAGGGTATCCTGGTGATTATTCTTTTCGGGCAACGTCCCGCGTTTAATTGAAATTTAATTAATAAGAATCATTTTCTTTAGCCTTACACAGTTGTTGTGTTTGGGGGACGGTGGGGATGGTTTTAGCCTTGCACGGTGGCCATTTTAATTGTGAATCGCAGGCTTGGCCTGTGGTCCCGTGGGCCGTATTTGGGTGGTAGGGGATAGAAGCCCCCCATCCGTTTTTGGCTTTTGGTGGCAGTGGATAAAGGACCGCCCCCCGTTTAATTGAGCTGATCAGTCTCTTTAAATAAATTTAACAAGATAAATGAACTTGCTTGTTCCCCCTTTTGGTATTTAGTGCACTTGGTGCTTTGCTTAGTCCTTGTTGGAGCATCTCTTTCGGTAAATATGGCTTGGGTTGGTACCCCTTCTGCCTTAATTACTCTTCAGCTTGTTGTTTTCTGCCACTTGTAATCCCTTGCTGAGGCATTCCTTATTTTATTGAATGCCTCAGGTTCAGAGCCGTAGAGGCTAGTGGTGCATCCCAGAGTTTTCAGGAGTTTTAGCTGTGGAGCTACCACATTGTTGCGAGGTAGTTGTAGTAGCAGTTGTTGGTTCATCCTTGTGTTCAGACATACTGGTTTGGAGCCAATGGGTTAGTGTCAACTTGTTGACGCCCATTGTGCCTCTTTTGGTACTTTATAGTTTACTTACCAGTTAATGCAACTACTTTTAGATTTGATGTATCTTGCTCTCTGGGAATGATTTATAGCTAGGTGCATTATAGTTATAAAAATGGCTTTTCTTTCATCTTCATCTCATTCTTTTAACTAAAATCCTTAGTTTTAAAGTCACCTAAAGATATTTCCTATACTTATACTACGCCTAGATATGTGCATATCATTTACTTTATGCCCCATCATCACATGCATATTGGACCTTAAATGAACCAAATTAAGTGTTTCCGCTGCAATTACATATATATATTTTCTCAGTGGACTAGTTGATCCACGAACTGAGAGACACAGTTCTTACTCCAAACCTTAATAAATGATTTCAAGGATGAATTATCATGTAATCATGTTTGATTTAATTAAGTAATAGGTTCCCGCCTGAGCGTCTGCAGTTGTCTCCTGCATGATGTGGCATCATGACGTGTATTTTCTCTTACTCTGATATTCCTTAATCCGAAGAAAATACGGGTTGTGACATATTCCTCATCCAAGGTCTGTATGTGTTATAATAAGAGCTCTATCAAAATTGAGGATTCCATGCATGTTGTATTTGATGAATCTAATACGTCTTCTAAGGGGAAGGAAACTTCCACCAAAGCTATTTTGCAAGAAGAAGATCAACTTGCAGATCAAAATGAAGACTTAGTATTCTGAATCATTCACCCGACTGTCATGAAAAATCAAAACTACAAAATAATAATGAATCAGATGAATATATTGTTGAAAAAGATGAGGCAATAAAAGAACCTATCCTACCAGAGCAGGAAACTATTAAACAGGTAGAAAATGCTGCTACCTCAGCCAATGAAGAAGAAGTGATCAATGTGGATATGAATCCACTAAACAGTTTGCTAAGAACTAGAGAAACTCTGATGAATCACCCTCCATCTCAAGTTATAGGAAACATGACTGAGGGAGTGAAGAAAAGAAATCAACTAACAAATGAGTCCATGCTGTAGTGTTTCCTATCTCAATATGAACCAAAGAATTTTGAAGAGGCTTACATTGATCCCCACTGGATAACTGCCATGCAAGAAGAACTTAGGCAATTTGAAAGGAAGAAGGTCTGGACTTTAGTGGAAAGACCAAATAACTACCCAATCATTGGAATGATATGAGTGTATAAAAACATGATGAATTCAAATGGAATAATAATAAGAAATAAAGTCAGACTAGTGGCTCAAGGATACATGCAAGAAGAAGGAATTGACTATAACCAGACTTTTGCTCCAGTGGCTAGACTGGAAGCAATTAGAATGTTTCGTTCTTATGCTGCTTACATGAACATCAATGTATATTAGATGGATGTGAAGTGTGCATTTTTGAATGGAACTCTTCAAGAAGAAGTATATGTGAAGCAGCCACTAGTTTTTGTCAATCCAACTCTTCCCTCTTTTGTTTATAGGTTAGATAAATCACTATATGGTATCATGCAAGCTTCAAGAGCTTGGTATAAGACCTAGTCCACCTTTTTCTAGATCACTCCTTTGTAAGAGGAAAGGTGGATAAAACCCTTTTCACTAGAGAACATAAGAATCAGCTACTTCTACTACAAATATATGTAGAGGACGTCATATTTGGCTCCATAGCCCGAAGACTTTGCAAAAGGTTTGTTGACCTAATGCAACATCAGTTTGATATGAGTAGCATGGGGTAATTATCCTAGTTTCTTGGACTTCATGTAAAGCAAAGTGCAGATGACATTTTCATATCCCAATCCAAATACACTAAAGAGCATATCAAGAAATTTGGGATGGAAAATTCATCTACCATGAAAACCCCCATGGCTACCAATATTGTACTTCATAGAGATGAAAAGGGTCAGTCATTTGATCAAAAGACATACAGAGCAGTCATTGGATCTCTTCTCTATCTTACAGTAAGTAGGTCAAATATAATGTTTTCTACTTGTGTATGTGCTAGATTTCAGGTTGACCCAAGAAATCCCAGATGAGTTCTGTAAAAAGAATACTCAGATATCTAAACGGCACACCTGAACTTTGCTTATGGTATCCCACAGAGTCTGAAATTGAGCTAGTAGGTTACTCAGATGTTGATTATGCTGGGTGCAGGATTGATAGAAAAAACACTTCAGGAACTTGTCAATTCATAGGTGCAAGACTGATTTCTTAGTTTAGAAAAAACAAACCTCAGTCTCCACCTCTACTGATGAAGCTGAGTATATAGCTGCAGGAAACTGCTGCTCACAAATATTATGGATGAAGAATCAGTTGTTGGATTAAAACTTGACTCTTTAGAACTCCATAATATTCAATGACAGTTCTAGTGCTATTTCTATAGCTTCCATTATTGTTCTCCATAGTATAACTAAGCACATAGAGATGAGACACTACTTTCTCAGAGATAATATAGAGAAGGGGAAGATCTCTCTTCAACACATTCCCACTGATAATCAAAGGGCTGATATATTCACTAAGTTCTTTGACAAAAGCAAGAACAATTTCTTCATCAATGCATTGGGAATGCTCGATGGAGCTCTCTAGGTCACATATATTATCTAGTAAAACCTATTTCCCATAGAAAGTTATTGCTGGGAAAAATAGCAAATTTTTTGAGAAAAATATAAATGTTTATTCAAAGATGCGTCAAATACCAATCGACGCACCGTTGATTTCTACACGACGTCAGGTTCGAGAGCTGTCTGGGTTAGTTAATTCGAATAGAACTCGAGTTAGTGTTGAATTCATAATGATGCATGTGTCGACTTAATAGTTGTTGCATTTATTCGAAGTCACATCGATTGCCACTTGACGAGCGCGCGCAAGATTTTCTTCTCAAGACTACTTAGACCTATTTTAGCATACTGCATCTATTTTTTTTTTCTATATTGCTTTGATTAAAACCCTAAGTTATGATGAATCATCTTCTAAAAGCAGCATAGTCGTTAGAATTAATTGTATTGTTGAATTTTCTCCCGCTTGTTCTCGGTTTTCTTGTTCTTCTACTCTCGTCATCTCTCTTCTTTGTAGTTACCCACAGACAACCAATGGCCTCTAACAACGACATTCTTGAAGTGATTGATTTGGCTTTGGAAACGTTATTGTCCAATTTTTCATCTATACACATTGAATTCTCAAAAGACTGTTATCAGAAACTGTCTGAACAACATCGCAGGTTGAGGTATCTCTCAGCTCAGACAAAAGTGATTGTGATGGAACTGAGGTCATCAGAGTTGCTTATTGAGGTCTTTATATCTTTCTTCAATGAGATAAAGCTTGGGGAGAAGGGTGACAAGAGGCCCCGTCCTGAATCCGTTTATACTGAAATTGAGCATGAACCAATGTCCTAGATACCTGAAGGGACTCCTAAGTATCCTCTCCTTATGTTTCTAAAGGAGAACCGGTAGTCATTTCTCAACTTATTCTCTCTCCACCAACTTCTCCAAATAGATTCATGTCTACAATTCAAGGGGAGTCTATCCTTTTCTCCAACGATGATGATTATTGGAAAAGTTTGAAAGAACCTACAGTATGGAGGGACTCACCTATTGCTGAGAACACAGAAATGAAACCTATTTCTGAAGATTCAACAACTCTATCTCTTGTGTTGCTTCTTCCTGCTCATGTTCTACTTGCTTCAGTTTCAGCACCAGCACATGTGTCTCATGCAGCTCCTGTTAAAGAAAAGAAAGTTGTTCCTAAGAAAATAATGAATTCAGCTCCTAGAAATTCCAAAGGGGAAGAGGGACATTCAAAATAAGGACATATGGAACGCAGACACCTATCTAGGAAAGGTATTCCAAAGAAGAAAGAAAGTAGTACATGTAGGACGAATCATATTATAAAACTTATGAGAAGATACAAATGCCTGAAAATCAGATGAAAGTATATACTAATCCAAAACTTGACAAAGCCGTAAATGAAATTAGAGAAAGGGATCAGTATGAATATGACGCTACTCAACAAGAGATTGAGGATAATAGAAAGAAGTTTATTGAAATGCTCAAGAAAGGGAAAGATGTAGTTGAAGAAGAGCAGATCAAAGAAGCCATCAAAATCCAAAGTACTTTGTTTGACCCATCAAAATATGCTACTAAAAATCCCCAAGCAAAACTTATGAAAGATGAAGGACAACTTCATACAAGGGGTCTTGGATTTAATGATAATGTAGCAGCTCAACTATTTCAACAGCAAAAGAGTAGAAAGATTGTTTTCAAAACTGCTCTAATTCCTGGTATCACACAATCAACTTTCATAATGCCAGATCTAGAATCAAATGAGCTAGACTTGGATATAATAAAATGAATTGATGGCTAACATCCTAACCCTTGGATTCAAAGTAAATGATTTATATCTTGATGCTGAAGTTGATATTGAAAAGCTATTCAAAGGGTGTGAAAGAATTCAGAATTTAAAAATGGCAAAAGCTGCTATTTGCAAGTTTGTGGAAGCAAAATTCAGAAAACTGTATGAAGCTTTTTCTAAATTCATAGCCAAGAAAAAGTAGAATGTTTATTTTGGGTAACTCAATTATGGTGGACATAATTATTCTTTATCATTCAGAAGTTTCAAATTTTATCTCAGAAGACTCTCTACAGTTTATATGTTTCTGTCTTTTCCTTATTTGATTGTATTGCTTCTTTTCCTTTTCAATATGTTTGAAATCACTTAAGACTGAAAATTTTTCTAAGCAAAATAAGGGGAAATTGCTGGGAAAAGCACACTCATGATTTACCTTCCAAATTATGTAAACATGATTTCATTCTCTAGGAATTATTACCCAGGTTGTATAGTGAGAGTAAGTTGGTCATTAGATGTCCTAGGATGTCATATTCACCTTGGGGTGTCAAATCCTAGTCAAAAGGAGACCAAATTCAGTTGAGTTAAACCTGTGTCAAAAAGAAGTCAGCGCAACTTCGATTGGAAGTTGAAGCAACTTCGAAAGGAAGTAAAAGGTAACTCAGACTGGCAGTCGATGCTTGATTTGATTGGTAGTCGATGCAACATCGACTATGTTTTGATGCATTGATAGAAGTATATGTCGATGCATGCTTTGATTTATTATAAATCAAATGGCGATGAGGAGATTGAGATATTATGTCAAGAAGGATTCGAAGTACTGATGAAAGTTGAACTCGATGCAACATCAACTGGTATTCGACGCAGAAGTCAGAAGTTAAAGTCTACGTTTTTTATCTCGACGGATACGTCGATAATGAATCGACGCAATATTGATAGCAAAGTTCTTCTTAATGCTGAGGTTTTCTGAAGTAGATTTTGACGTATCTTCTAATGGAATTCAAAGGTGCATCGATATGAAGTCAGAAGAGATTCGACGCAACGTCGAATACAGTTTACAAATGGATACTTCTTGTATTCAATTCTGAGGATTATAAAGATATTATATGGAAGTTATTTGAATCTTAACAGATCGCAAGAGTACAAATAGAGAAAGAAAGCCTCTTGAGATTCAGAGTTAATAAAATTGGAAATTATATTAAAGGTCAATGATGAGCTGTCAACACATATTGAAAGACAGCTATAATTCTCCATCTACATTCTAACTGGAGAATTAATTAGAAGGGAAAGTGGTTCAATTCTAATTCAATTGAATTGACAGAAGATTATATGGATGATGAATTCTAAAAGGGACATAGAGCTCTCAACCTCTCTCCCATATTCGACCTGACAAAAATGTGGAATGCAGATTTCTTCTCTCAATTTGTAAAGATTCACGTTCATCCTTTCTCTGAAAGAAGATAATCAAGAACAAGATCATCTGAACTACATCTGTAAAGAAGAACAATTCTTGACCTTCTGCTCATTAAGGATTCATCAGATCTTAAGATTCAACATCCACTATAGTGCTCAAAGATCCTCAGCGCTTCTGAGAGAGGGTCTTGATCAGAAGAATTCTCTAACTCTTAGAATTCTTCTAATTTATTATTCTGTTCTCCCATTCTTTATCATTCAAACACATTGTAAGAGAGTTTTAAGAACCCCTCTTCAAAGGATTTAGAACTGGTTCTGAGAGTCTCTTGTTCAAAAGACTCGATTTTAAGAGTCTCCTTATCAAAAGACTCGATTTTAAGAGTCTCCTTATCAAAAGACTCAGTGGTTCTAAGAGTCTCTTTATCAAAAGACCCAGCATTGTGATAGTGGATTCCTACCAAGGGTGGTAGAAGACTATACATACCCATAGTTTTGGGGAACTGCTATAAGTTCTGGTGTATTATGTGGTTGTTCATTTTCTATGATTGTCTCTTGTTTATTATTATTATTATTCTGTGATTGCTTTAATTCTGATTGGAATCTTTGATGCCTAGGATTTAGTAATAATTTCTAAGCAAGTTTTATTAAAAGATTTTAAATCTCTATTCACCCCCTCTAGATAATCCTAGGGGTATAAATGTGCACTTTCAAACACCTTGACTCATTTCTCCAATCACATGACTGCCTGAATGGTCTTTGTGGTACCTCCAAGCTGGTGGCAGTGCTCCTTGAGCTTCAACATTTGTTGTAATAGCTGGCAGTTGTCCATGTGTTGTCTCTTATGCTACTCTTTGGACTTGTTCTCCATCTTCAATGTTTAGGTTAGGAGATGTAGAATCTTCTTCTCGTAGCTCCTTCATCTTCTCACCAAACTTATTTAGATAAAGTTTACCATTATTTAGGAAATAACACTTCCATCCAAAGATTCTAAAGTAGGCCTCATTAGTCCATAAGGATTTATCTTGTGACTTTTGATGATAGAGGCTCTATTTTGCACATGACAAGCAATGGTGACAGCTTCAGCCCAGAAATATTCTGGTAGTGAAGAGTCACTTAGTATTGTCCAACAAGCCTTTATGTGAGTCCTATTTTTCCTCTCAGCAACTCCATTCTGCTGTGGTGTTCTTGGAGAAGAAAATTCCTGAAAGGTACCTTATTCTTTGTAGAAATTTGTCATTAGTTCAGACTGAAAATTTTTCCCATGGTCACTTCTGATTTTGACCATAGAATAGCTCTTTTGATTCTAAATTTGCTAGACAAATGAAGCAAAGACATCCAAGGTATCAAGCTTTTTTTAAAGAAAGAGCACGCAAGCATACCTAGAGAAGTCGTCAACTATCACATGGCTATATAACTTCATTCCTAAACTATGAATTTTCATAGGACCAAATAAGTCCATATGTAATAAGTAAAGAAATCTTTCTGAATCTTTGGAACCTATGCACTTAAAGGTGGTCTTATTTTTTTTGCCCATCTAACAAGCATGACAAATACTCTCTTTAATACATGAAATATTGTGTCCATTTCTAACTAGATTTTCTGAAAAAAGTATGTTGATTGCCTTATAGTTCATGTGAGCAAACCTCTTGTGCCATTGCACACAAAGTGACTATCTCTCATTTGCCTTAGAATTCTCTTTTCCAAGGTTCTAGCTCCAGAGTGACTACCACACTCTCCTGAATGAACCTCTTGAAGAATGACTGGAATTTCTGCTTTTGAGACACACCGAGCTAAAGGTGACAGGAAGGTTTTCCTATAAATTATTCCTGCAACAAGATAATAGTGAGCCACCTTTAATCTAAATCTCTTCCTATCTTTTACCGTCGAGTGGAGCTTCCTGGTTGAGAAGTTGAGGATGAATGGGTCCATCCAAGATGGGCATTGATCTATCTGCATAACTTCTCCTTCTTCAATTGTTGGATGAAACAATTTGGAGGTGGTTCCTCCCGAAAGGGGACCAAACTTCGTCAGTTCATCTGCTTCCACATTCTTCTCTCTCGGAATATGCTGGATAGTAAAACTTCTGAACCTTCCTATCTCAACTTTTACCAGAGCCAGATATTGCTTCAAAATACGATCTCTTGTCTCAAAAGTCCCGTTTACTTTAGATGCCATCACTAGGGAATCTGTTTTGATTTGAACATCCTCAATTCCCAATTCTCTTGCAAATCTGAGACCGGCCAACAAAGCCTCATACTCTGCTTGGTTATTTGTCATTGCGAAATAGAACTTCAAAGGTTGATCCAATCTAACTCCACTTGGATTGATCAAGAACTCCTGCTCCAGATGAATTCCTCCCTGAAGCTCCATCGACAAAGATTGCCTAGGCAAGAGGTGTCCCAACCTCTTTTTCCGATATAGCTTCACTCGCATCAACCATGAAGTCCGCTAGAACTTGCGCTTTGATTTCTACCCTTGGAACATAAGAGATGTCAAATTCACTAAGTTCTATTGCCCATTTAGCTAATCTCCCTGAATGTTCTGGCTTTTCTAAGAATTTCTTTAATGGAAGATCTGTGACCACACGAATTGAATGAGCTTGGAAATAGGGCCTTAACCTCCATGTTGAAGTCACGAGCATTAAGGCCAACTTTTTGAGAATTGGATAATGAATCTCTGCATTTTTCAAAATCTTACTCACATAGTATACTCGAAACTGCTTCTTCTTCTCTTCTCAAACCAATACTAAACTTATAGCATCAGAGCCAACTCCTAGATACAGAAAGAGATCTTCTCCCTCCCATGGACTTTGGAGAAGAGGAGTTGATGTCAACTACCTTTTGAGCTGATTGAAGGCATCATCACACTCCTTCTTCCATTCAAACTTAGCTCCTCCCCGGAGGGTCTTAAAGAAAGGAGCGCTTTTATCTCCTTATCGAGAGATAAAATGACTCAAACCTGCCATTCTTCCTCCTAATTGTTGAACTTCTTTGGGGGACTTAGGGGGGGACATCTCCAAGATAGCCTTTACCTTATCTGGATTAGGCTCTAACCCCTCCGGAGTGAGGAGATGACCAAGAAATTTTCCTTTGCTCGCTCTAAAAACACATTTCAACAGTTTCAGACTCATATTAAAAGCTCGAAGAGTCGCAAACATCTCCATTAGATCACTAAGATGAGATGAAAACAATTTGCTTATTATTTGGAGGTCATCAACATGGACCTCTAGATTTCTTCCTTTTTGGATTTTAAAAACTATATCCATCATTTTTTGATAAGTTACTACAGCATTATTTAGCCCAAAGAGCATCACGAGATAACAAAAACAACCGTCATTTGTGATAAACAAGGTGTGGGGGATATCAGGCCTATGCATTCTAATTTGATGATAGCATGAGAATGCATCTAAAAAGCTCATGCAAGAATAGCCAACCGCGGAATCCACTAAAGAATCTATCTGAGGCAAGGGGTGGCAATCTTTCAGGCAAGCTTTATTAAGTTTTGGAAAATCTACGTACATTATCCACTTTCCCCCAGGTTTTTTAACCATTACAACATTCGACACCCATTCCGGGTACTGGATTTCTTGAATGAACTTTGCCTTCAGCAGCTTCTCCATCTCCTCTTGAATTGGCTGAGCAAGGGTCATTGTTATGGACCTCTTATTTTGCTTGATTGGAGTAGAGTTGGGATCGATGTTGAGATGGTGGCAGGCAATATATGGATTAACTCCCGGCATGTCATCTGCTGACCAGGCAAAGACATCCAGATTCTTTAAAAGGCAACAGATTAGCCGACTCTTGTCGGCTTCTGGCAGTTCAGCGTTGATGGAGAGCCTTCCCTGTGTGGAGAGAAGAGTCATCCCTGTCTTCAACGCTTCAAAAGTAGGTTGAAGGGCACGTTCACTAAGCTCCCAGCATCGATTAAGATCTTCTCCACGGTATAATTCTCGATAACTGCTTTAATAACGACCGCATCGTCGAAGGGATTGGAGGTCGGAGGAAGGTCCTCTTCTCCGAAGGTAACCTTTCCCTGGACTGGAGTTGAGGAAGTGACAGCAACTTCCGTTCGAAAGACCCTTTTGAGACTAGCCCTCCTAGAGGATTCCGGTCCTGCCTCTCCGTGGATGCAAACAAGATTGCCCAAAGCACCTTCATCATCTGCATCCACGAACTCATTGGGAAAACCGATGTTGCTGTGGTGGGCAACATCATCTACTTCTTCACATTCCCAATGGATTTCTGCCACCTACTTGCTCTTGGAGCTCGAAGCCTTGGAGGTGTCACTTTTCTGGAAGAGATCTCAGAGCTTTCCTTCTTTCAAAAGCTTCTCCACTAGCAAGTGAATAGCTCTACAAGCCTCGGTCAAATGGCCTCTTTCCCCGTGATATTCGCAGTAAAGAGTCGGATACCTAGATTTTGGATCTGAATTAAGCGAAGCGGGATTCTTGAAGAAGGGATGCTTCTGGAGAATCTGAACCACCTCACTCATAGAAATACCAAGATTTGTAAAGGATTCTTGGGAGTCATTATAGAATGGTTGAGAAGTTAGAAGGGGCGGCTGAATATATTGAATTTGATGAACCAGAGGGATTTGCAGAGCTGGGGTAGCATGGGTTAGCAGCAGAGGTCACTTAGACTAGAACTGCTAATTCCCCTGATTGGAGCGGTGATTTCAAAAGTTTATGCATCTTGGAGCGGGAGGCAGGAATTCTTGATGTGGCTTTGATGATGGCGGAGCTGGATAAAATCTTGCGGAACCTTTTTGAATAGCCTTACAGATCAGGTAAGAGACACAGGCGGGGTTGTTGATTTCCCCTTCTATGTAACGATTAACGATGCTGATCAACTCTTGATACGATTTGGGCTCTCTTGTGGTGACCTCAAACTTGAGGTGACCCTCTTGCAAGCCATTAATCAGATTCGCGATGTAGAGAGCGGGCTCTACATCCCTGATTCCCAGAATTTCTTTCTGAAAGCGGTCGATGAAATGAGCCAAAGTCACGGTATCTCCCTGCTTAATCTTGAAGAGGGTCGCAAGACCACTCTTCCTTTTCTTATCGGTTGCAAACCTCAGAAGGAGTTCATGCCTTAGCACGGCAAAACTCGGGATGGATTGGGAAGGCAGCTTGTAGAACCATTCCCTAGCAGATCCATCAAAAGAGGTGATCAACAATTTGCACCTCACAGCTTCTGAGATAGTCCTGAGAGTGACGGCGGACTCAAAAGCCTGAAGATGAGAAACTGGGTTACTCTCCCCGGAGAATGTTGGGAGTCGAGGCTCTCTGAAGCCACTGGGAATGGGCTCCCAACAAACTTTGTCAGAAAAAGGAGAGGGCTCCTCCGTCTCAACAATGTCAGAAGGAGCTAAAGGAGCAGGAGGTGTTGGAGGATAGACATAATCCTCTTGAAAATTTTGGGTCTAGGCCAGAGGCCCCTGAGCTGCTGCTCTAAAAGAATCATGAAGGGCTGCGAACTCCCCTTGCTGAGATTGCAAAGGGGCTGCGGGCTGAGGACTCGCGCAGTCACAAGGGTGATCGCTGGCCAAGCGGTCAGGGGTGGCGATCTGGCTTGTCTGGGGATGGATTCTCTGGGAGATCGCCATCAGAACCTGGCTCATGGCCTCGATCTTCTTAGTGGACACTTGTTGAGCTCGGATGACCTCCTGGCAGTCTCGGGCGATCTCCTGCTGAGATCAAGTGATTTCCTGCTGAGCTTGGGCGGCTTCTTGCCGAGCTCGAGCGGCCTCCCGGAGGGCTTGCTCGACGAGCAGATCGAAAAGTTGCTCAGGGTATTCTAGGAGATTTGAGTCGAAGGGAGGACGACTACTGGAAGACCGGCGAGCACGCATCCTGCAGTTTGCCATCTCGATGTCTATTGGATTCACCTAAACACTCAAAATCTGAAGGTCGCATGTTCTGTTGCTACCAAAAAATGCACCTCCAAAACTCGCACTAAGAGAAGGATGAGAGGGAACTGCAGAGTGCAGGTTACTTAAGACGAGAAATGCTGAAGAGGAAAATGAGAAGAGAAAAATAACTCAGATTAACCTCAAAAAAGGGGATACAGAGGAAATTAGAGACAGAGCAGGATCTGAGGTAGAAAAGTGACAGAATTCGAGACCGCTTACATAGGTTATAATCTGGAGGCTCGAAGCAAAAGTCCCTTTTCTGGTACCCCTGCCCCCTTATTTATAGACGCAGAGGTTGCCCAAATGGGCAGATCCAAAAATTACAGGCTTCCTGGGGATACAGGAGAGGCGGGGCAGAGAAAAGAGGTGTTAATAACAAAAAGAGAGAAAAAAGACTAGGCCGAGCGGTCTGACGATCTGTTTGGATCTTGACCGCTGATCACTTGAAAGGCATCCCTAGATTGGAGAGAAGCGATCCGGGCGGTCTCACAAATCTGAGACCGCTGGAAAGGATCACTCTAACTGAGAAGAGAGGCGATCTGGATTGTCACATAAATATGAGACCGCTGGAAAGACTCACCCTGGTTGAGAAGAGAGGTCGCGGATTTCTGGGCAAACACATTTATATAGACATTAATGTTTTAATGATCTAGTCATTAATTTCAAATTCACAATATCATTTTCTATATCTGTGATTATATTTATTCTCTATGCAATTCAGCTTATTACAATGGGTTCTGACTTCTTCAAATATGGGGAGATTGTTGGGTATTGTATCCACAATAGCATTGAATTGAAGAAGCCCCCGTTGAACTAAGATGAATTGAATTTGTATTTGATGCTGGATTTTAGTTATATTGTTGCAGGAATTTAATTGCTAAGTACAAACCAATGTCAGATTACAATGGGTCATAAAACACAGGACTATACAATGTAATTCTTCGTTGTGTAGGGCATAGTGTTGATTCATGTGTAATCTTGTTATTAGCATGTACTTCATTTCTATGTGCAAGCGGCAAAATCAAGTAGAAGATGGTTGCTAGATTTTGGATTGACAAGATCTATTTTAAGTAAAACTCATCGAGTACTCACGTGAAGACTCGTGTCATTCATTGAGATCTTGCGTGAGCACTTGATCAATTCATCGGATCTATTCTAGAGATTTCTGAAAGTATCAGATCTGGTTTCCAGTTTTGGCCAAGTAAAATTCGTTGAGTGATCTATTGATTTCTCATGAATAGTCGACGAATTCATCGAGTACTCTCGAGAGGTCTCGTGATCACTAACCTGAAGTTTTATTCTATTTCAAATTTTAGCCATGTATAATTCGTCGAGTAGTTAATGGTGATTCGTTGAGTAATCTAGAGATGTCACGTGAACACTCGATGAATGGACTTCACAGTTCATCTTTTTGAATTTGTTGATGGCTTTTCTTTAGGGCACCGACCATACACAGTACACACGGAGCTCCATCCTGATGTTTCGTTCTAGTCGTTAGGAGAGGAATTCCTATAAATACTTAAGGGTTAATTTTAGAAAACCCAAATCGTACATAAAAAGAAATCACAATTCTTTTTATCGGCATTTTCCTGTATTCACAATAGAAGAACTTGTCGCTGACTTCTCGATTCGATATTCCTCTCAAAGTAAAGTTTTGATAGGATCTCTTATTTCAGATACAATAAGTTGCTTTCAGATTCAGTCGATTCTCAAGTTTCAGATCAAGTTTTTCAAAAGCTCTAGTCATTCTTCTCCTTCAACCTTCAAATCTCTCTTAAGCAAGGAAGAAGAATACTTTTCTCAGATCTGAAGTTGAATCTCTTTGAGATCTCTAAGAAAATTATTTTCAATATATTGTGTTTGTAAAGAAACCTTTTTACAACTCTTGTAGGAAGTTTTACTTCCGAGTTTTGTAGATCCCAGATTAGAGGATCGAGTTTAGGAGAGGTTGTTCTCCGAGTTTTTGTAGGGTATGTTGTATCCGAGCTTGTAGGAGTTGAAGACTCCGAGGTATAGGATTTGTTGAAATCTGAGTTTGGTGAAGTAGTCGAGTCTAGCCCAAAGTGCTAGATAGGAGAGGCGGGAAAGTGGAGTACCCATTCTGGGGAACCACTATAAATCTGTGTCTGTGCTGTGTGTTCTCTCTTATTTTGTGTGTATATTTTTTAAAGTATCTTAATTTTGCTTAATGCCATAGAACTCACCTATTAACCCCCCCCCCCCCCCTCCAGGTGATTTAGGTAGACAACTAGATACTTTCAGATTTCATTCAGTATTCAAAGTTCTTGATCACTTCCATTCTTCTCCACCTTTCTGACTTCTTCAATAATGCTTCTCGGAATGTCCTTCGTAGAGTCTTCCAACTTCTTAGATAAAGTTTCATTTGTGAACTCTTGAGTGTTCACACATCTGTTTATGATGACTTTGAATGTCAAAAATTCTCTTTGTGATCCAATTAACATCACTTTCCAAGTCTTCCACTGATTTTTGATTAAATTCCAGGGCGGAATCCATCCTAGCACCTAGAGATTGAAGTGCATTCATGTAATAGTCCACATTTGTTCCTGTTTTTGTGAACCAACCTGTGATCTGAGCATTGACACAGTCAATCTCGGCCTTCATTTATTTCATCTGAGTAGATGTCTTCCTTGACGTCCTTCACCACTTTGTCAACATATAATTGATAGTGTATTCTTTATTCTGTAGCAAGGCTTTTCATTGAGTAATCAAGTAGCCTGAAGCTTCTTCATGAGGTTGTGGAGTAGATGTACTTGGAAAATGTTACTCTTTCTCAACCCTTTTTTTGTTTTCAGATCTTGATACATGTCAGCAATAACATCATCATCAATGTCAGGGGAGTCCTATCATTAAACAACAACTCCTGGTCCTTCTTTCTCAAGAATAACATCATCCACAACTGTCTTAGAATTTTGAAGGTCCTCTTCGATAGACAACCCAATGAGGGTTGCTTCCTCAACCGCTAGAACAGGGAGTTCACCTTGAATCTCTTCTTCATTTGGAGCACCTCCTTCAACAGCATCTTGTATGTCATCAGCTATTGTAGTAGACCTAGTAGGAACAACCTCATCAGTAACCATAGGCGCACCCAATGGTATGAAACTTTGAACAAATGTCTAACTAGTCTCCCCCTCAGTGTGTTCATGGGTAGGACTGTTAACATTTTCCTCTTCTTCAGAAGTGCTTTCTTCAGCGACGTCAGCTTTCTTCCTTTTGACTGAACTGATTTCCTTGGATTTCTTTGGAGCCTTAGATAATACTTTCTCCCACATTCCTAGAGTTCATATGTCTATTTTATTCATGCAGTGGATAAGAGTGCCAAACTTTTTGTTAAGTTTATCTGACAGACTAGTGAGCAGATATAAAGACAGAATCCTTCCAAAATTTGGGGCACTGAAAGTTTCTCGAATTTTGTCAAATAGGATCTAATCCTAGTTAGTTCTCTTGCTCAGGATGACCCTTGTCATAATCTTGAACATTTCTCTTGATATTATATCATGAGACCCAGGTTTACAGATTAAGACCTTCCAAATGACATCTACAAGCAGTTTTCCTTTGGAGTTGAAGTTGGCCCTTTTTAGTGATCCATCGCACTCTACATCATGTCTACACCACTCCCGACCTTTAGAATCATCTTCATTTGAGATATCATCTTCCTCTTCAAATGTTGGTAGATGGAGTCTCTCATCAACCCTTGAACTGTGACTCTCAAAAGGTAACACAAACCCTTATTTTGATGGCTTTCCCAG
The DNA here is from genome assembly GCA_033032865.1 of Dactylorhiza incarnata. Classification (NCBI taxonomy): domain Eukaryota; kingdom Viridiplantae; phylum Streptophyta; class Magnoliopsida; order Asparagales; family Orchidaceae; genus Dactylorhiza; species Dactylorhiza incarnata. The sequence continues at coordinate 3,442,944 of JAWHQI010000040.1, read as the reverse complement.
AGGAGCTCATTTAGGGCTTGGAGTAGAAATCCACCAATTCTCTATGCATAATAACAGTGGGTTCAGATAATACGTACTCCAAGCCTACATCAGTCAATTGTCCAATAACTGATTTTATCTTATCATCGACACCTTGATGAAGTGGTACCTGATTTCAATATGCTTAGTCCTATTGTGTGATACATGATTCTTAGCAATTGAAATTGCACTAGATGAGTCACAGTACATTGTTATTTTGTTGCTTTTGATGTTGTAGTCTTCCAAATGATGTTGTATCCATAGCAGTTTTGTACACCAACTCCCAGCTGAGATGTACATAACATAATAGTGGATATTGCAACACTTGTTTGCTTCTTGCTGCTCTATGAGATCAGCCACTTCCCCAGGAATTGACAAGTGCCTGAAGTGCTTTTTCTGTCTTCTTTATAACCTGCCAAGTATGCATCTGAATAGCATGTTAGCTCAAAGACATTACTTTTACGATACCATAAGCCAAGATTTGGTGTGCCCTTGAGGTATCTCAAGATTCTTTTTCCAAAAGAGTAGTGAGATTCCATGGGGTTTGCTTGATATCTGGCACAAACACATGCAAAGAACATAATATCATGCCTACTAGCAGTTAGGCAGAGAAGAGAAACAATGATGCATCTGTACATGGTTTCATTAAAAGGTTTCCCTTTCTCATATTTTTCTAGTGATACATTGGATCCCATGGGAGTTCTCAATGTGGAGGCACTTTCCATCCCAAATTTCTTGATCAACTCTTTAATGAACTTGGCCTGAGAGATGAAGATTCCATCTTCAGACTATTTCACTTGGAGTCCTAAGAAATACTTTAGCTCTCCCATGCCGCTCATTTCAAACTTCCTTTGTATTAAGTTTGCAATCTTCTTGCAAAGGTTGTCATCAGTAGATCCAAATATTATCAAATCAACACATATTTATACTAACACGATTTTGCTCTTTACTTCCCTTAGAAATATTGTGTTATCTTTCTTCCCCCTAGAAAATTTGTTTTCAATGAGGAAGATAGACATGGTTTCATACAAATCCTTAGGTTCTTGTTTCAACCCATATAATGCTTTTCTTAAGAAATAAACATGATCATTTTGGTTAGGAACAACAAAACCTAGAGGTTGCTCTACATATACTTCCTCTTTGAGATCTCCGTTTAGGAAGACAAACTTAACATCCATTTGATATACTTTGAATCCTTTGAGAGATGCATATTGTAAAAACAGTCTTATTGCCTCAAGTCTGGATATTGGTGCAAAGGTTTGATCAAAATCTATCCCTTCTTCTTGTCTGTATCCCTTTGTAACCAGCCTTGCTTTGTTCTTGATGATGACACCATTTTCATCCAGCTTGTTCCTATAGACCCACTTTGTTCTAATAACATTATGATGTTGGGGCCTAGGAACTAGCTTCCATACTTTACACACTTTGAACTAACTTAGTTATTCTTGCATAGACATGATCCAAGATGGATCTAAGTTGTCTATTTCAAATTTTTTGGTTCAATTTGTGATTGAAAACTCGGATGTAGTGCCTCATTCTGAGCACTTCATCTTGTTTTCACTCCTTGGTTTATATCTCCAATGACTTTTCTGCTTGGGTGGTCTTTAAGGTTTCTCCAAGCTTGAGGTAGTGCTCCTTAATTATTTACAATTTCCGTTTCAGCTGGTTAGTGTCCAAGCACTATTTTTTGTGATTCTCCTTGGATTTGCTATCCGTCTTCAATGATCAAGTCAAAAGAAGTGGACTCTTCTAGGCTTAGCTCTTTTAGCTTCAAACATGTTCCTGCAATACTAGAGTAACTGGGCAAGCCTTCCTGAATCATGCTTATCTCATCAAATACAACATGTATTGATTCTTCCATAACATGAGCCTTTTTGTTAATTATCTTATAAGCCTTGTTGTGGCTACTATATCCAACAAAGGTCCCCTCAAAATACTTTTCAGTAAATTTGGTTAGGTATGATTTTCCATTGTTTAGTACAAAGCACTTACTTCCAAAGATCCTAAATTAGGCTAAATTTGGTTTTCTCCCCTTCATTAGTTCATAAGGGGTCTTCTTATGATATTTGGTGATAGAAGCTCTATTTTGCACATGGCAGACAATGTTGACAGCTTCAGCCCAGAAATATTCTAATAGTGAAGATTCACTTATCATGGTTCTCCCAGCTTTTATGGGAGTTCTATTTTTCCTCTAAGCAACTCCAATTTGTTTTGGGTTCTTGTAGAAGAAAATACTTAAGGAATACCTTGTTCTTTGTAGAAATTTGGCATGGGTTCAGACTGAAATTATGTTACATGGTCACTTCTAATTTTGACCACAATATCATTTTTCTCATTCTAAACATGCTTGATAAAGGACACAAAGTTGTCCAAGGTATCAGACTTTTTCTTGAGGAAGAACACCCATGCATATCTAGAGAAGTCATCAACTATAATAAGAGTGTATAACTTCCTTCCTAAATTATGAATTGACATATGGCCAAATAAATCTGCATGCAATAGATATAGGCATCTATCAGAATCTTTAGAGCCTATGCTCTTAATGGTTGTCCTAGTCAGCATGCCCATCTAGAAGGCATGACAAATACCCTATTTAATGCATTTATGGTTAGGTCCATTTCTAACTAAATCTTATGAAAATACCTTGTTGATTGTCTTGTAGTTCAAGTGAGCAAGTCACTTGTGCCATTGCACACAAAGTGAGTCTCTCTCATTTACAACAAGGCATAAAGGTGAAGAGGAATATAAACATAAGAAATTCAAACAATACACAATTCCACTCGTAGTGCATGCTATGATTTTTTCAAGTCTACACAATTTTTGATCGGACACTTATCCTTGTGAAATTCAATGGCATACCCTAAATCACATAGCTGACTTATGCTTATAAGGTGGTGTTACAACCCTTCCACATAAGCCACTTTTGTAATTGAGAATTCTTAATTAGTAATTATACCATAGCCTTTCATAATGCCTCTATCAGAACCACAAAAGATTACTTTGGCTCCATCTTCCATAGGGGTGAAGTTCTTCAAAAGGCTTCTTGATTTGAAAATATTTGGAGTTGTGTTTTTGGAAAAGTAAAGAAAGGGGTTATGTAATGATATTCTCCAAAACTATATCCGATGAAGGCAAGTGTACCGTATCGTCTATAGTATAGGATATTTTATAAATACCAAGGTCGTATTCCTCAGGGCGCGTTGATTACTTCTACTTCGAGGAGGTCACTATTATCTTATCTAATGATTTTTAGGATTTGCTTTATTTAACTAAAAAGAGACAATTATAAATAAAGTAAGGTTTAGATTAGCTCATCCTCGTATCATTTCGATCGAGCACTAATGAGAGTGTTGTTAATTATGGCGGGGGAAGAGAGAGAAAAATAAGATTCCATGAAAGAAGAATTAACTAAAGTAGAAAGAGAGTGAAGAAAACCAAAGCTAAATTTTATTAAAAACCAAAGTGCTTACAAGCTTACAAGAAGATTACAACGCTAGAAAAAGAGATCTTACAAGCATAATAAACTATTGCATGAAAGAAATCTAGGAGAACATTACTTGAAAAGGAAGAGAGAAAGAGAACATGAAAGGGAAAAATAAGAAAACTGCAACTAAGATCTCTAGCAGCAACTCCCCCTCTCCAAAATTATGAACCCTGGACTCAAGGGGAACTCTAGAATTTATTGAAAAATTTCCAAGTTACACGCCCTCCATCACGCCCGTGACCAAGGGCGTGTAATTATTATTCTGCTCAGCTGGGACAGCAACGTGGGGCTGGTGTGACGGCGCAGTGAAAATTAGGCATTACACGCCGTGACTTGGAGGTCACGGTCGTGAACTTGGGTGGCTTCATTTAATGCAGTGTGGGTGTGACTAGCGGTGCGACAGAAGTCATAGATCACGCGGGAGAGTCACGGTCGTGACATTGAGGAACACGAGCGTGACTTGAGTGAACTTTGTACGACATCTCCACTTGGAAACGGTAGCAGTGCTGAGTCATCTTTAAGTTGGCACGCCCTCGGTCATGGGCGTGACCGAGGGCGTGTAATTGAACACTGGCGTGACTTGCTGTGGACGAGCTTAAACTGCGCGACATCAATTCTGGAATAGCATTAAGATTACAAGCCCTTGGTCACGGGCATGACCGAGGGCGTTGATGAGTCCTGATCATATACACTTTTATGGACTCATCTGGGCCGTTTAGTTAGTCATTTCACTGCACTTTAGCCCTGTTTTAGTTCATATTTGTTAACCCATGCTAGGTGCACCTTTTGGCCCATTTTGGTGTGATTTCATGTTGATTTTCATTAGTAGTTTTCATGCATTGTTCGGTGCCACTTTTAGTGGCTGGATTTGTGGTTGTACGCTAGAACAGGAGTCGTGCAGGTGTTTCCGGTGCAATTCTGCACAGGAACACTGCGCACGATCACTGGTTCTATTGCGCACGACCACTGGTCGTGCGCCACTGATCGTGCGCACTTAACGCCTTTTTCACGAGTTCTGTTTGGTGCAGTGCGCACGACCACCAATGCCAGTGCGCACGACCACCGGTCGTGCGCCACTGCTCGTGCGCATTGACCATTAAATTTCTGAGTTCTGTTTCATCTATTGCGCACGACCACTGACGCTAGTGCGCACGACCACCGGTCGTGCGCCACTGGTCGTGCGAACATGTTATTTTGTAATTTCTGTCTTTGCAGGTTCTGTCTAGGCAGAGCGCACGATCACAGGATTCTAGTGCGCACGACCACTGGTCGTGCGCCACTGATCGTGCGCACTGTTTAATTCCAGCGCCTATAAATCCGCTGCTCGCGATTTAGGTCGGGCGATCGCTTCCAGCCGCCGTTTTTCCGCCCGATTCCGCCCGATTTCGCCCCTCCACCGTCGCCCACCATATAGAGGTGCTCCGGGCTTGCTCTTCACGCCTATCTTGAGCCGGAGTTTCCTCTCGGCCTCCTCCTTCATCCAAGAGCTCCAAAGGAAGACCTAGCCGCCATTACCTTCAAGCAAGAGGAAGTTGGCAACCTCCACCGGATCGTGACACGAAGAAGACGGGTCCATTGGAGAGTAGTGACAGCTCTCTCTACCCCGGACGTAGTTGTGGACCGAGCTTGGACGCGGATTGACAACCCGGCGATTCCAACCGTGAATCTCCAACGAGCCTTCGGATTCGGTCGATTTCTTGCCTTGTTCTCCTTTTATTGATGTATTTGCAACTAGATCTAACATTATGATGAAGTGTATTTTGATTAAATAGCATTTTTACTTGATTATGTCTATGTGATTGAGTATTTTTGTTTATATTATTGAGGTGCGCCATGTGGTGTGGTTTGTTGGTTGCGCTGTGCCGCCCTAGCAATTGTTAGTGGTGTGCTTGTTGAAGAGGTGCTTGCGACCCTCATTCCGCTAGCCTACTCGTCCATCCGCCTACCGAAGCGTGGCATCGCGGCCCGTGTACTCCATCCCGCCTAACGAAGCAGCGCGCTCAAGGCCTGCATAGTTTGATCCCGTTAGCCTACTCGTCCATCCGCCCTTGCGACGCAGCGCGCTCAAGGCCTGCCTAGTTTCCATTCCGCCAAGCGAAGCTTTGCATAGCGGCATTGCATAGGAGTAGTTGTAGTGTTTTCTTTTATTTTCCAAAAGCCAACCCAACTCCCCCGCATTCCATCCGCCTAAGGACTTCGATCTCAAGTCCTTCCTCGACATTTAACTCCACCTTACTGTGTTCCTCAAGAGACCGACACTCGGGGATTTATTCCCAACATTTATTACTTGAACGATCGGTACACTGCCGTTTCGTGTCGCAGTCGAGCTACCGCCTATTGCGGTGTGTGAGACTTGCGCCATCAGGCGTGTATTGCAAATTTGGCCAAATTGTCCCAAAAATCTGCAAAAATACAAGAAATGCTAAATTAGGTTTAATTTGAAGAAATGAACTATTTATAAGCTAATATTGACATGAAAAAGAGAAATTCCTATTAACTAAATACTAAAATCTATAATTAAAATTCATATAAAACCTCCTTATCAAATACCCCCATACTTGAGCTTTTGCTATTCCAGAGCAAAAGTATGAGACATATTTTATAAGACATTATTATAATTTTTTAATTGAAACTAAAATTTCATTTAGATCAAAAGCGAGTTAAAAATAAATTCTATTAGGGATTAAGTCCTACGTTATGATGATGATTTGAAAAGAGGAAAAGTGCTTAGCTAAGGACTTCTCAAGATAACTAACTAGCTAACATTATTGTAGAAATTATCAAACTAAATTAGATTAAAATTATAGAAATTCCAACTTAAAAGAAACTTAAGGAAAAGGTAACTTACTAAATATTGCTCTCTCAATAATTTAAATTAAATCTAGATTCATAAAATTGGTTACGGGGGGTTTAACAAAATTTGGCATAAGACGAGATCTTAGAATGGAGGTGATGGATTTTATCCTCTCACCTCACACAATTTTTTTCTAATTGTATATGCTTAGGAGTAATGCATTTTATCCTCCTACTCCATGTCATATAATCTTTTAAAATTTTCTTCTAATAAAAACTCAAAATATATATGTTTAGGAGTAATGAATTTTATCCTCTTACTCCATGTCATATAATCTTCTAAAAGATTTTGGGTGCATATGTTTAGGGAATAATGAATTTTATCCTCTTATTCCCATGACATATGCCAAAAAAGGGGTAGGGTTGAGAAAAATTTCTAGCGTATAAATTAAATTATATTGAGAGCAAATTCTAGTAAATTGAAATTTCCTAAGATCTAAAAAGCTAGAAGAAAATATAATTGAAATCTAAGGAGGTTTAGCAAATTTACTACAAAATGAAGCCATTTAAAAATAAAAAGAGAAGTCAAGCTAAATAGGTTCTCTAATCAAATTAAAATCATAAAATGATTCTTAAAAAAAGATTCCTAAAATTTAAATTTAACAACCTATGATAAAACAAAGTTTTAAACAATTAAAGAAAAATAAAAATACTTATAAGCATTCTCAAATAGATTTACAAGAAATAACAAAAACAACAAGTATGGGTTTAATAAAAAATTTAAGTTTTTCATAATTTTTTTGGAATTTTTGATATTATCTTTTTTTTGAATTTTTGAATTTTTTTTTGAATTTTTAATAATAATAATAGTAAAAGAAACTAGTTTTAATCCTAAATTTTTTAAATTCCTGGACTTCTCAAGGTATACCCCGTAAAGGGTTCCCACCGGTACTAGGAGGTGTGCTGGGATGATAACCCAAACATCCCTTTTCAAGATATTAGATTTTCGATTATCTTATTTTTTTGAATTTTTGGGGTTAGGAAAAGCTTGAATAAAAGAAAATATAAGAAAATATAAATATATATACATTTTTAAAAGATTTTCTAACATAAGGACTATATTTACACCCCCATACTTAAAGTTAAATATTGTCCCCAATGTTTAAAACTAAGTATGAAGCAAAAAGGAAAGAAGAAAATAAACATGCAAACAAAAAGAAAAAGAATGCAGGATAAAAGGGAAGGAGGGAGAGGGAAAAGGGCTTCCCTGATTATGAAGTTGCGGGGGAAGCGACGGTGATACTGCAAAAAACGTTAAAACAAAAATAAAAACAAACAAATAAGATAACTTTGGGGTGCCTCCCAAAAGCTCATTGTTTAAGGTCGCGTAGCTTGACTCTTTCGGTGCTCACGTTATTAGTGGAAGCAAAATCGATTCACTCTTCTCATTTGATAACTCTCCTGGAAGATATAACTTAAGACAGTGCTCGTTTACTTTGAAGGAGCCTTTTTCCGGGTGGGATATGAGAATTGTCCCATATGACCAAGCCTCTTTAACGAGAAAGGGGTCAGACCATCGAGATTTTAGCTTTCCCAGAAAATGGCGAAGACGAGAATTATAAAGAAGGATGAGATCGCCCGACGAAAAAGTTTTGAATTTTTATTTTTTTTATCGTGGTAAAACTTTGTTCGCACCTTATAGAATTTGTTGCTCTCGTACGCATTCGCGCGCCACTCATATAGTTCCTTAATTTGGAATTTTCTTTGCTCGGACGCTAAGGTAGAATCGAGATTTAAAAATTTAAGCTCCCAGAATGCGCGATGTTCTAATTCGACTGAAAGGTGGAAAGCCTTGCAAAAAACCTATCGATACGGTGTACAACCGATGACGGTTTTGTACGCCGTTCGATAAGCCCATAGCACGTCATCGAGCTTAAGAGGCGAATCCTTCCTATTAATAGAAACCGTTTTTTCTAAAATCCAATTTAGTTCTCGGTTCACGACTTCAACTTGGCCGCTCGTTTGTGGGTGATAAGCAGTGGAGAGTTTGTGCGTGACACAATATTTTGCTAAATTTTAGCGAATTGGCTATTGCAAAAATGGGTGCCCCGATCACTAACTATTGCGCATGGCGTGCCAAAATGAGAGAATAATTTTTTAAAGAAATTGACGACGACTCTCGCGTCATTGGTGTGGAGAGCTTGTGCTTCCGCACACCTCTATATGTAGTCAATCGCAATGAGAATGTATTTGTTTGAAAATGAGGGAAAGAGAGGACCAACAAATCAATACCCCAAAGATCAAAAATTTTGCATTCTAGAAAAATATTTTGGGGCATCTCATCCTGGCGGGAGATGTTGCCCGACCGCTGGCAGCTGTCACAAGTACTCACAAGGGTGTGAACATCTTTAAAGAGCGTGGGCCAATACAAGCCCGCCTCCAGCGCCTTCTTTGCAGTTCAGTTCGCTTGATAATGACGACCGGTTGGTCCTTCGTGGAAATGCCGCAAAATTTTTAAACCTTCCTCACTCAAAACACATCTTCTCACTACCAGATCTGCGCAGACACATAATAAAAAGGGGTCCTCCCAAAAAACATTCTGTAAATCAGAAAAGAATTTCTTCTTTTGCGGAGCGTTAGCACTATCGCTGGCGCTAACATAAATGGAAACATTTGACGAGAAGGAAACAGTTGAGAAAAAGGAATGTCGACAGGACGCTATTTTGGCAAGTACTATCGCAACGGGTTAAGGACTAACGCCCGACAGTAGCTTTTTGGAAACATCCCGTCTGCAGTTGATTGAGGTGCAGATTTGGAAGAAGATTGTGGCTGAAGGAAGGAAATCTCGCTAACGCGGGGCATTAGCAGTACCACGGCGCGCTAGTGTTTGGCGCTCAGAATGTTGCCTAAACTACCACGATCCGTTTACTTCATTGCCTTATGTGGATACTATGGGGCAGTAGTACTACCGCATGCGGTAGTTGCTGAATCTATAAAGAGACGCGCGCCTCCTCCATTATTGCTTGCTGATACAGAAGGAATTGGAGCCATATATTCAGAGCACTCGTGATAACCTTCTCCAAGCAGCCCGAAGAACTCCGTCAATGTTCGTGAATGCAAACAACTTGAAGACCAATATGATCACATCTACATCGACATCAAGTTCTTCTTTTGAGGGAGTTTTTAGTTTGTGTTTTGTTGTACTTTCAATTTGTAACCTTTATATCTTTTGTTCGGTAGAGGAACTCGCCACACGGCGACTAGGGCCTTGCGGGGACTAGGTGGAATTCGCCACACGGCGACTAGGTCTAGGTAGGACTTAGAGAGGAATTCGCCATACGATGACTAGGTCTAGGGAGTAGATCTAGGGGGTGATCGAGGCCTTTATGGTGATAGATTGGCTAGAGTGGCTTGAGGCCGTATCTGGGGAGAGATCAGATAAAGCCAACCGGTTCGTGGGGATACGAGTTGTTATAGAAAACGAAAAGAGTCTTTCATTATTCGCTTTGATTTCTAGCGTCATTGAAGTCAAATTTTGTAATCAAGTTTATTAATGATAATCATGCCTTTTCATGTTGAATAAAATTGATTTCATTATTCCAATCTCTTTACTCTTGATTTAACTTACTTCAACATAAAATATCAAAAGTTTTCTTTTAAAAGTTTGAAGTATTTAAAACCCTTATTCACCCCCCCTCTAAGGGCGCCTACAGATCCAACAAGTGGTATCAGAGCGAGGTTATTCCAAATCGGCTTAACAACCGGGAATAATGGCGTCTCTTGATCATGATCTCGCTTGTACTAGTGGGGAAAATTTTAATATAAATGAAAAAGTATTATCACCACCTTTAATTATGGGTAAAAATTATAAAGGGTAGAAAATATTAATGAAAAATTTTCTTAAGACCTTAGATGAAAAAGTTTGGAATATTACTATTGAAAAGCCACCTAGCGCACTAACTAAAAATGAAATTGTTTTAAATGCAAAATCTATGAATAGTATATTTTTTGCGTTAGATCAAAATATTTTCAAACTTATTTATACTTTACCTACCGCTTATGAGATTTGGAATTTTCTTGAAAGATCTTATGATTCTCCTTCTATAGGTATGGAACAAACACAAGAAGTGGAGAACTTACAAGCTTGCACAAATATTCAAGAAAGCTACTCAAATGATGGATCCATAGAATGCTCATCAAGCGGAAAGGATGATGGAAACTCTTGTTTGAAAGAGGAAGATGAAGAAGACAAAGGATCAATATGTTAAAATCTTGCCTCATCCACAAGCGCTGTAAGGAAATCAAAATCTCCTATTTTTTGTACTTATATTTCTACATTACAATTGCTTCAAACTACAAAGTACAAAATTAAGAAATAAAAAAATGCTAATAAACATTTGCGCTTAGAAAATAAAAATTTAAAGGCAAAAATTAATGAAGAATCAAATTCTAAGTTATCTAGTTCTATCCATGGCTCCTTAGTTGAAAACATTACACCTTGTATAAAACCTAATGATCTAAAAGAAAAATGCAAGGAACTTGAAAATGAACTTCTTTTTATAAAAGAACAAAATGAAAGATTATGTTTAGAAAATTCATCTTTGGAAAATGATTGTGCTAAGTGTAAAGACAGTAAAATTGAAATTAAAGAGATGGATGAAACATTTGATGAATATAGAAATAACTATCAAAATCATATTAATTCAATTGTTTTCATTCTTAAAAATAGCACAATCGCTTATAATAAAGCTAGACATAATTTAAAGATTAGGAATGATGAATTAAAATAAAAAATCAACTTGCTTATGAAATTTATAAATAAAAATTCACAATATCAAGAAATATCTAAAAGCATGTTGAATATGAATATGAATATGAATATTTTAACTAAGACAAATAATGGGAGTAAGAAACACAAAGTATTTGTAAATCAAAGTCAAAATCAAAATCACCATTATTTACAAAATCATGTTTCTCCCAACCTAAAATTAAATGCAAACAAATTTCCTTCAAATTATAAATTCAAAAATCATTTTGATCCAAATATTCAAGTAAATGATTATGGAAATTTGAAAACTAAAAATAATATTAAACCAATGTTTGAATAGTGGCCCAAAGTTAAAGATGAAACACAAACTCAAATCAAAAGGCCCTATTCAATCATATCTCCCCAAAAGCAAACACGATGTATTTGGGTACCCAAAGGAACCGTCACACCCGGTCCTATTTGGATACCTAAATCTCTCATTCATTAGTATCAAATCATTTGCATGAAGTAGAAATCAACTAAAAATGAAATATCATCAATCTATTTCATGATATGCCTAATTGTTTTTGTTGTTTATTTTTTCCTTTTGTTGAACCATCATGATATGATCACTTTATATAACTTGTGATATGACTCTCACATATTAAACCAAAATTCATAAATAAATCAAATTGAATAAAGTTGAATAAAAAGACATATCATTTTTCAAGTGATCTACTTATCCTTTTTATTTTTATTATTCTAAATCCATTTCCTAAAAGTCTTATAAAATTTGAAAACTAAATTTGTCATATGATATCCTTAAGACTAAATGAAATAATTGTCAAAATGGATTTAAATGGTATTTTAGGAGTATTAGTCTAAATTTATAAAATGCGCAAGTTTTTGCTTATTTACTTAATATATTTGCGTCATTTATTTGCCCCTATCATGCTTAACCAAAATCCGAAAAATTGGTAGTTAAAAGTCATAATAACTATGTGCATTAAAAACAAATATACTGAGAAATTAATCTTGCATAAAAGCCATAGTTTATAAATTGTTATTCCATAAGATTAAATGCTTAGTATATATGTCCTTGATCATTTAACCACTTCATGTGTCTCACTATAGCGAGGGCATAGGATTGTGTGCATTAGAAACCTAACCGCTATGTCATGTCTTGTCCTTAACCGGGAAGGGTTCTAGTGGGGCCTTGCGAGGCACTGGGGGGAAAGAGTGCTAGGGTGAGCGTTGTCTTTTGTATGCATATGAGATTAACACCCCAACCTACGGCATGCGTGCAACTCCTCATGCCCATCTGTCACTTAGTACGGGGCTAGTGTGTAGACATGTTGTTTGGGTATCTTGATCTTAGACATACTTATGTTGTATACATTGCATGAATATTATTTCACTTATTTATGATCATTTCACTCATGCATATTTGTAATCAAACTTGTTATCTTATGTTTTTCATATCATCTATTTTTGAACTCTCATGCATGTGAAAAACACAAGTACTTTGAAAGTGTATCGTGACACCTTAGGCTTGAATTTGGGGTTTTGGACATATTAACTTAAACTTGCAAAATCCGCATTTTTGTGTATGCATTTGTCTGATTTCATTGCTAAACTTCATTGTCACTAATCTGCACAATAATATTCAAAAAACAATTCTGAAAAATTTCACGTTTTTCAAAAAATTCGAGTTCTGTCACTACCGCCAGGCGATAGCTGGGTACCGCTGGCGTTAGTAGGTATTTCTGAATTTCTAGTTTTCTCTTTCATTTTTATTTTTTAGTTTCTGTTATTTTCTTTTAAAATTCTAAAAACAAAAAAACTGTAAAACAAATCAAAATCCAACCAAAAACATGCTTTGTTTTTCTATATATAAAAAAAACCACAAAATTGAAAAACAAATTAAAACAACAAAAACATGCTTTTTATTGGTTTTATTTTTGTTTTTGAAAAACTTAAAATTATAAAAACGGGTGTAATTTTCTATGTTTCAAGGGTGATATGGTTTATCTTGCCAAGCTTAGTACACAATGTTTCATTCTCTATTTCAAGTATCTTAATAACATTGTTTTTATTTCATGTCTTGATCATTATCTTATGTGTGCTTTGAAATTGATTATAAAAATCATGTGTAGTACTGCATAGCATGCCTCTATGTATGAGTAAATGGCTTATATTTGCTAATGATTTTGTTTTCACTCACACTTTTTGATAAACTACATATGAATATAATCTTCTCTTACATGATTGTGTAGTGTAACAACTTCATATTATTGTTAGGCATGCTTCGTTTTACCTTCACCACATGTTAAAATCTTTTTTCATGCACCTAATTTTTGAAGAAGTGTGTCTTTTAAAAAAAATTTTGTTTGCACATACAAGTGAATTCGGAGACCTTTGTCGTTAAGCAAAAATTCAAATGAATAATTGACAAAGATAACTCCACCAAGCACTACTCACCCTCCTGATAAGTATTAATGAGCCTTGTGAGGTTGAGCACCTTGGAGAGAATTGTAAAGTGCCTTGTTGCAAACATTTTCCTTTTATACTACTTCTTCTTGTACACCGAATCACAAATAAATAAAATTCAAAATAATAATTGTGATTCCCCAAGCACTACTTTGCACCCTGATAAGTCTGAATAAGCATTGTGTGTGCAGAGCACCTTGGTAGTTGTACTATTTTTCTATGTGCATTGAAAATTTTATATAGCTTTGTGGGAAGTGGTAACTCTAAAAATGCTTGTTCAATAATATTGTGTTTATTCCATTATACATGTCATGTGTTTTGATTAACTCATATGTATACTTTTATCAAAAACACTATTTTGCACACATCATTATCACTTGTAAGCCACTCAAGATAATTGGAGTCTATTGCATATCTACATGTATTCTCTAAATTCTTAAGTAAATGCACTAGATTGCCTTGCATGATCAATACAATGTATAAGTGTACATTGTCTCTAAATTTAGAACATTGTATTCTTCCATCTTGACTTGATATCTTGTATCATGCTTACATATTTTTTTCCACTACGCCATGAGTACTCTGTATTGCATACCTTTCAAAACTAGTGTATGGCTATGTTTCAACTGATATTATTTTGTATTCTTAAAATGCTACAACATCTTTTTGTTATATCTAAAACTCTTAATCATCTACTATGCTTCTCAATTCCTATATAGATGTTCACTTAAAAAAGGTATTTCGTCATGCTTTCCACTTCTTTACTACTTGTTCGCTCGATCATGAATATGTTTTTCCCAACAAGTGGTTTCTTTATGACAATTTCTTCACATTCTCTTTTCACTCATACATATTGTATTTTTCCTAAGCGTTTAATTCTTTATCATGACCATTCCCTCTCCACACAGTTATTGCACACTTTTTGTTGGCCTTCCACTCCACCCTCTTTTGATAATACCAAAAGGGGGAGAATAAATTTGAAAGAAATTAACATGTTTGGGGATTTAAGTTCATAGGAAGCTTTGTTGTAGGAGGAGCATTCATTTAGGGGGAGCATATGCCCATGTCTTAAATTTCATGCTTATCTCTATTATAAAAACAAATTCCTAGCAATTGAATTATTTCTTTCTAAGGGGATTTGTTATTTTCAAAAGGGGGAGTTTGTTGGAACATGCTTTCCGCATCTCTTGGTTTGACAATAACAAATCCTATTGTATTTGATCATACTTGTTTTGTGTTTATAATATGCAGGATTATGTGCTTTCAAATTTCCATGGAAATGTGCTTTTGTTGTTTCTACTGCGTAGCGTCAGTACTACCGCTGGCGCTAGTGTTCATTTGACGAAATTGAAGATGCGTTCGACGAACTGGCGTTCGACGAAATGAAACCTGCGTTCGACGAACTGCATGCTCTACCACGGCGCTCGACGAAATTCATGCTTTACCGCAGTGCATTAGAATTACCGCTAGCGTTAGCGTTCGACGAAGATGGCGTTTGACGAAATGAGAGCTACGCTCGACGAAATGCTTATCACTGCATTCGGCGAATTTGCATTTGACGAAAGCCGAATCCCATTCGACGAATATTCGATCGACGAAATATAAGGCCGGTTCGACAAAGATGCGCCTGACGAAAAGGAATGTGCTCTACCGCGGAGCGTTAGCACTATCGCTGGCGCTAACATTAATGGAAACATTTGACGAGAAGAAAATAGTGGAGAAAAAGGAATGTCGACAGGATGCTATATTGGAAAGTACTATCACGGCGCGTTAAGGACTAACACTCGATGGTAGCTTTTTGGACACATCCCGTCTGCAGTTGATTGAGGTGCAGATTTGGAAGAAGATTGTGGCTGAAGGAAGGAAATCTCGCTAACGCGGGGCGTTAGCGGTACCGCGGCGTGCTAGTGTTTGGCGCTCAGAATGTTGCCTAAACTACCACGATACGTGTGCTTCATTACCTTATGTTGATACCGCGGGGCGGTAGTACTACTACTGGCGGTAGTGGCTGAATCTATAAAATGACGCGCGCCTCCCCTGTTATTGCTTGCTGATACAGAAGGAATTGGAGCCATATATTCAGAGCACTCGTGAGAACCTTCTCCAAGCAGCCGGAAGAACTCCGTCAATGTTTGTGAATGCAAATAACTTGAAGACCAATACGATCGCATCTACATCGACATCAAGTTCTTCTTTTGAGGGAGTTTTTAGTTTGTGTTTTATTTTACTTTCAAATTGAAACCTTTATATCTTTTGTTCGGTAGAGGAACTCGCCATACGGCGACTAGGGCCTTGCGGGGACTAGGGGGAATTTGCCACATGGCGACTAGGTCTAGGTAGGACTTAAGGAGGAATTCGCCACACGGTGACTAGGTCTAGGGAGTAGATCTATGGGGTGCTCGATGCCTTTATGGTGATAGATTGGCTAGAGTGTCTTGAGGCTGTATCTGGGGAGAGATCGGCTAAAGCCAACCGGTTCGTGGGGATACAAGTCGGTATAGAAAATGAAAAGAGTCTTTCATTATTCGCTTTGATTTCTAGCCTCATTGAAGTCAAATTGTGTAATCAAGTTTATTAATGATAATCATGCCATTGATTTTGAAGGTGTCACATATTTCGAGAAAATTAGAAATGTGATAGTTTGGATCTTCGTCTGGCAGACCATCGAAGGTCACTATTGTTGCAGCATTTGTATGATGCTGGACTTGATCTCAAAGTTATTGTTCGCCACCGTGGGGAGAACAAAACATGACTATGTGCCTTCCAGATTTGGCTGTGCATTATAAGACAGAGTCCTTTGCTAGGCCTCATTAGGATTGGTCGCGTTAGTCCATATTTTCTATGGCAGTGTCCTCGATCGACGCTTCGAATAATAAGTGCATATCCTTATCACGAGAACGGCGGTGGCGCAAAAGGGTTCGCTCAATCTCTGGATCAAAAGGAATATTCGAAGAGCTACCTCGGGTCATACACTAGAAAAATAAAAGGGGAAAGAAGAAAGAAAGAGAAATAGAGAGGAGAGAGAATAATAAAGTAAAACAAAAGAACGAGAAAAACTTAATTATTATAATTTTTTCCTTTTTAGGTGGATTAAGTTAGTCTTGGACTTCCCGAGGTATACCCCGTGAGGGGTTCTCACCGGTACTAGGAGGTGTGATTGGATGATAATCCAAACGTCCCTTTCTAAGATTTAAATTACACCTTTAAGATTTTTGAAACTAGAAAGTGAGAGAAAAAGAAAATAATAAAATTAATAGCTATCCTCTTTTCAAACTATCTACGCAAAACTCTCCGACAACAGCGCCAAAAACTTGATATGAAAATATTTGAAGTTGTGTTTTGGAAAAGTAAAGAAAGGGGTTATGCAATGATATTCTCCAAAACTATATCTGATGAAGGCAGGTGTACCTTATCGTCTATAGTATAGGATATTTTATAAATACCAAGGTCGTATTCCTCAGGGCGCGTTGATTACTTCTACTTCGAGGAGGTCACTATTATCTTATCTAATGATTTTTAGGATTTGCTTAACTTAACTAAAAAGAGACAATTGCCAATTAAAGTAAGGTTTAAATGGTGGTTAAAAGGACTAGTGCTCAATCTAAAATCACCTTGGAGTGAGAATAATCAAGAGAAGATAAAAATAAATCTAATTCCTTTTGAGTAAACCACTTGACAAAGGAGGTTCACAAAGCTTGAACATGCCTCTCTCGAGGGAAATGCCCTACTAAGTTTAGGAAAAATCAAGCGAACTCTCGTTCTATAATCAATTACTTAAAACTTGTTTTGCGTTGTAAACCCCACTATTTGATTTGACTCCAGTCTGGGAGATTTACATCATCCTCTCTCGAGGGGTGCATGCAAATCTCTTTACCCTTGAGTGATCGATTCATACTTTGATCCTCTCGGCTAGCTAAGTATGAAAACCTAAGTGAAAACCATATAACAAAAATATGGTCACACTAATTAAAAATCAAGGGTAAATCAAGTGATTACGAAAAAGGGAAAGAGAGCTAGAAGGACATAACTTGATTATCTCATCCTCGAATCATTTCGATCGAGCACTAATGAGAGTTTATTTAAACATGGTGGAGGGGAAAGAGAGAGAAAAATAAGATTGCATGAAAGAAGAATTAACTAAAGTAGAAAGAGAGTGAAGAAAACCAAATCTAAATTTAATTAAAAACCAAAGTGATTACAAGCTTAAAAGAAGATCACAATGCTAGAAAAAGAGACCTTGCAATCTTAACAAACTATTGCATGAAAAAAATCTAGGAGAACATTACTTGAAAAGGAAGAGAGAAAGAGCGCAAGAAAGGGAAAAACAAGAAAACAACAACTAAGAGCTCTACAAGCACCTCCCCCTCTCCAAAATTCTGAACCCTGGACTCAAAGGGACCTCTGGAATTTATAGAAAAAATTTCCATGTTACATGCCCATGACCAAGGGTGTTTAATTATTGTTCTGCTCAGCTGGGACAGCGGCATGGTGCTTGTGTGATAGCATGGCAAAAATCAGACATTACATGCCAGTGACTTGGAAGTCACGACCGTGTACTTGGGTGGCTTCAATTAATGCAGTGTGGTCATGATTGGAGGCACGTCGGAAGTCAAAGATCACAAGGGAGAGTCAAGGTAAGGACATTGAGGAATACGGGCATGACTTGAGTCAACTTTGCATGGCATCTCCACTTGGACACGGCTGCGGCGCTGAGTCATCTTTAAATTGACACACCCTCGGTCACGGGTGTGACCGAGGGCGTGTAATTGAACACGTACATGACTTGTTATTGACGAACTCAAACTGCGGAACATCAGCTCTGGACTAGCATTATGATTACACGCCCTTGGTCACGAGTGTGATCGAGGGCGTGTAATGCATATTTGGCCAAATTGTCCCAAAAATCTGCAAAAAAAAACAAGAAATGCTAATTTAGGTTTAATTAGAAGAAAAGAACTATTTATAAGCTAATATTGACATGAATAAGAGAAATTCCTATTAACTAAATACTAAAATCTGTAATAAAAATTCTTATAAAACCTACTTATCACTTCTTGTTCCAATCATGTGCCTGGAACATCCACTGTCCAAATACTAGATACACATTTTGTAGGTCTTTGGACATACCTACAAAAAATAAATTAGTTTACCTTAGGAACCCAAATAGGTTTGGGTCGTTGGTCCTGTTAGGCTTAATTGAAGGATGCTTTTTAACAAAATTACTAGCAAGCTTCACATTCTTTACCATTGGAATTGTTGGATTGTTCCAACATTCAATGGAAAAGTGGCCAATCTTGCCACAGAACTAGAATTCAAATTTATTGTACATCCTCTTTCGAGTCACCTTCTGAGTGGGGTGGTGATGTTGATGATCAGAAGAGCTGGTTGCTGCATTTTTAGCATTTCTTAGGCTATTCATGTGGTTGTGCACATGATTGAATGTTGACTGCACAGTCTCAGGTTACACTTTATGGACAGGCCTTCGAGGAAGAGCCTTTCCCTTTACTTTGGCTGATGGTGTTGTAGATCCAAGTACAAATGGTCAATGATTATTTATCTGGATGTCCTCATTGGGTTCCTTAAGGGCACTCAGACCAATGTTTGCTCTATTCAATTAGTTATGTGGCTTTTTTCCACTAGTAGAACATCCATTAGAGAGATGTCCATATGTTAGATCATTGTCATATGTATTGGAGAGAAATATAACTTTTTGAAAGATAAATTTATCTTTGGAGATTTCTTCCTTTTCCTTATATAGCCAAGCCCTGCTCTATAGGGAGAAGAGAAGCTGTCTATAATAGGAAGTACATTTTTGGCTTAGAGAAGTTTGCCACAAGATTCCTTTCTATAAGAAGCTTGTCCTCCAAAGCCTTGATGGCTCTTTATTTTTGAACTATCATTCTTCTTTTGAAGTGCCATAAGCTCACAGTTCATACTTGATATTTCATTGGTTTTCTCGTCCATTTGGGATTTGAATAGCTCTAAATTTTTTTATTTCTTCAGTCTGAGCTTTGACTCATGCTTTGCTCTTCTTTAGTGCTTTTAATAGAACGCCATACTTATTTATTAGATCATTATATTGATATGCTAGTTCAAAATAACTCTCATCATCAGATGATGGGTTTACTTCTGATCCAGCATCAAACTCAAGGTCAAATCCAGACTTAAATAGCGAGGCTTTAATTTGTACCTTGTGAGGATATGAATTATCATGCTTCTCTTCATCAGTTAAGGCCATTAGTTTATGGATGATCTCTTCTTCTAATTCATCGCCTATCGTTGATAGGGCTTGTTGGAAACTATGCCCAGCAATGTTCTTGATTTGAAAAAGTTCTCAGATCAATGATAAATGCACTATGTATTTGATGGTATATTTTAGTCATGACTACAGAAGATAAAACATATATCAAGTAATTTTTTATGTCCAAAATCATCAAGGACTAGAAATATCATAAAGATAATGTATATATCATTGAAATGCATCAAAGATACATCATCAGTATCAAGACTATAAAAGTAATAAAAATCATTAAGTAAAATATCATCTCAAGACTCAGCAGATAAATCGTTGAGAAAGGTATCATATTATCGAATCAGTTTTGACGATATCATCTTGAAGAAAGGTTATTGTTGATAAAGCTAATTCCAGATGTCTCGACAATATCGTCTTGAAGAAGACATATAGTCTTGAAGGCTGAAGAAAGCTTATAGTTGAGAAAGACTAAGCTTAGATGACTCGACGACATCGTCTTAAAGAAGAGGTATAGTCTTGAAGAATCAAAGACATAACTCATTAAGCCATGAAGAAAGTTTCATGAAGACAACATCGGTTTGAAGACCTTATATCGTCTAGAAGATCAAGATGATATTGTCTTGAAGAAAGACTATCAAATTGAAGAAAAGTCTAAGTCATATGAAAGGGAATGTCTCAACGATATCGTCGAGAAGAAGTAATATCATTGAAATATCATGTAAAGTCTTAAAGAAAGATGTATGTCGACGATACCATCTTGAAAAAGACATATTGCCTTGAAGATTGAAGTCATATTGTAACTAAGGAAACATCTCGACGATATCGTCTAGAAGAACCAATCTCATTAAGATATCAAGTAGAGTTGTGAAGAAGGAAGTACGTAGATGATATCATCGTGAAGAATATCTGTCGTTTACATTGATCAAGACGATATCATCTTGAAGGAATATTATCGTCTTGACAGTTGCAGAGCAACATTTAATGCTCTGGTTCTCTTGGAAATTGATATTTAGGGAATATGCACACCGCCTATCTTGCGCACCAATTAAGGAGTAATAAATGATATTCTGTGCAGAATATAGCCATTGCACAGTGTTTAAGGAAGAATATTATTACTTCAATATTTTGCAAGTTCCAAAAACGGCAAGGCATTTATGACAATTTATTCTGTTGTTTCTTTCAAATATTCTATCAGGCAATTTATGGAAGAATTCTGTAAGGGATTTTATGAAAAGTTACAGAAAAATATAAAAGAAAAGAAATGGTCGATTTCAGAACTTACTTGACTTTCTTACAACATACTGAATCTGATCAAGAAAAGAAAAGAAGAGAACAAGAAGAAAATCTTCATCAATTGGCTGAGAAGATAAGAAAGAATCTTCTGATGAGTAGTATTTATGCGTATTTTAACTATAGTATTTAGTTTAGTTTTAATTTAAAATTGCAAATATTATTTATATTTTAGTTTAAAATCACTTCTTTTATAATTTCTGTTCTAAATGTAGTTTTACTTTTATTTTTGCAGAATTTGGGGAAAAATTGGAGAAAATCACAAGTCATTCCCTCAGTCAAGCCCGTGACCAAGGGCGTGTAACCTAAAGATCTGCGTTCGACGAAATTGCCCCTGCGTTCGACGAAATTGGAGCTGCGTTCGACGAAAGCTCTCTGCCCATGCGTTCGACAAAATTGGAGCTGCGTTCGACGAAAGCTCTATGCCCCTGCGTTCGACGAAATTGGAGTTGCGTTCGATGAAAGCGCTCTGCCCCTGCGTTCGACGAAGCCAGAGCTGAGTTCGACGAATGCGCTCAGCCCCTGCGTTCGAAGAAGCCTGAGCTGAGTTCGACGAATGCGCTCTGCCCCGCCGAATTCTAGCCCACGCTGCATTAATTGAAGCCGCCCGGTACACGCCCGTGACTCGAAATGTCACGCTCGTGACCCAAAATGTCACGCCCATGACTTTCCCGCGTGATCCCTGCACGCCGTCGAGCCGAAAGCCAGCCCATGCTGCATTTAATGAAGCCGTCCAAAGGCACGCCCGTGACCCAAGTTACCATGAGAACCCTTCACGGGGTATACCTTGGGAAATCCAAGAATTAACAAAAAAAATTAAGATTTTTAGTATATGTTTTTATTGTTTATTTCTTCAAAAAAATCCAAAAAAAGATAATATCAAAATAAAAAAAAATATATGAAAAAACTTAAAATACAAAAAAATTTAAATCTTATACCTCTCCTATTTGTTGTTTTTGTGATTTCTTAGAAATCTAGTTGAGAATGTTTATAAGCATGTTTAAGTTTTTAATTGGCTAAAATTTTGCTTATCATAGTTTGTTAATTTTAAATTTGAGGTAATCTTGATTTAAGAATCATCTTATGATTTTAACTTGATTAGAGAATTTATTTAGCATGACTTCTCTTTTTATTTTTAAATGGCTTCATTTTATAGTGAATTTACTAAACCTCTTTAGATTTCAATTATATTTTCTTCTAACTTCTTAGATCTTAGGAAATTTAATTTCACTAGAATTTGCTCTCAATATAATTTAAAGCTAGCTAGATTTATTTTTTCTCTACCCTACCCCTTTAATGGCATAAAAAAAGTATTTTTTAAAGGATCATATGTCATGGGAATAAGAGGATAAAATTCATTATTCCCTAAACATATGCACCCAAAATATTTGAAAAGATTATATGGCATGGAGTAAGAGGATAAAATTCATTACTCCTAAACCATATACATTTTGGGTTGTTATTAGAAGAGAAAAAACAGAAAAAAAATATAGAGGTGAGAGGATAAAATTCATCACATCAAATCAAAGATCTCTTCTTATACCAAATTTTATGAAATCCCCCTTAGCCAATTATCATTGTTCTAGATTTAGTTTAAGATTATGGAGAGAGCAATATTTAGTAAGTTACTTTTCCTTAAGTTTCTTTTAAGATAGAGTTCTTATAATTTTAATTTAATCTCGTTTTAAAATTTCTACAATATTGTTAAACTAATTAATTTTCTTGAGAAGTCCTTGCCTAAACATTTTTCCCTCTTTTCAAATCATCATCAAAATTTAGGACTTAACTCCTCCTTGAATTTACTCTTAACTTAACTTTTAATTTAAATGAAATTTTAGTTTAAAATTAAAAATATTTAAGGATGTCTTATAAATTATGTCTCACACTTTTGCTCTGGAATAGCAAAACCTCAAGTATGGGGGTATTTGATGAGTAGTATTTATACGTATTTTAATTATAGTATTTAGTTTAGTTTTAATTTAAAATTGCAAATATTATTTATATTTTAGTTTAAAATCACTTCTTTTCTAATTTCTGTTCTAAATGTAGTTTTACTTTTATTTTTGCAGAATTTTGGGAAAAATTGGAGAAAATCACAAGTCATGCACTCAGTCACGCCCGTGATTAAGGGCGTGTAACCTAAAGATCTGCGTTCGACGAAATTGCCCCTGCGTTCGATGAAATTGGAGCTGTGTTCGACGAAAGCTCTCTGCCCCTGCGTTCGATGAAATTGGAGCTGCGTTCGACGAAATCTCTCTGCCCATGCGTTTGACGAAATTGGAGCTGCATTCGACGAAAGCGCTCTACCCCTGCGTTCGACGAAGCATGAGCTGAGTTCGACGAATGCGCTCTGCCACTGCGTTCGACGAAGCCTGAGCTGAGGTCGACGAATGCGCTCTGCCGCGCTGAATTCTAGCCCACGCTGCATTAATTGAAGCCGCACAGGTACATACCCATGACCCGAAATATCATGCCAGTGACCCGAAATGTCACGCCCGTGAATTTCCCTGCACGCCGCCGAGCCAAAAGCCAGCCCATGCTGTATTTAATGAAGCCATCCAAAGTCACGCCCGTGACCCAAGTTACACGGGCGTGTAGTGTCCAAATTTTTCCCGCCGTCACGCAAAGTCCACGCCACTATCAGATCTAATGTCAGCAATGCTTACACACCCTAGGTCACGCCCGTGACCGAGGGCGTGTAACTTGAAATTTTTGCCTATAAATTCAGAGGCTCTCCCTTGAGTTAGAAGTTCAGAATTTTGGAGATGGGGAGGTGCTGCTAGAGCTGATAGTGAGTTTCTCAAGTTCATGTTCATGTTTTTCTTAAGATTTCATGATCTCTCTTTTCCTTTCATGCAATGTTTTAATGTAACTTTCATGTACTAGTTTTTTTTTTCTTAAGCTTGTAATCTTAATTTCCCTTGCTTTGAACTCTTTAATTAAGGTTTTTAATAGTTTTGGTTTTCAATAAAATTAAGTTTGCTATCTTTCATGTTCTCTTTCTCCTTAAGTACTTTTCATTTCATGCAATGTTGATTTTTCTTTCCTTTTCCCCCTCCACTATGTTTGAGCACTAAGCCTTTTATTATCGTTTAAATCCTTCACTTAGTTTGCAAATTGTCTCTTTTTAGCTAAGTAATCAAAACCTCCAAAAAATCATTAGATAAGATAATAGTGACTTTCCTCGAAGTAGAAGCAATCAACGAGCCCCGTGGAATACGACCTTGGTATTTCTAATATCCTATACTATAGACGATAAGGTACACTTGCCTTAATCGGATATAGTTTTGGAGAAAATCTTCAAACCTTCACTTAATTTCAAAACACGAAATTTCTATATCAAGTTTTTGGCGCCGTTGCCGGGGACTTTGCGTAGATATTTTGAAAAGAGGATAGCTATTAATTTTATCATGCTTCTTTTTATTTTATTTTGCTTTTTCTAAATTTCAAAAAAAATTTAGTTTTTCCTTTTCCTTTTTTTTCTTTCTAGTGTATGACCCGAGGTAGCGCTTCGAATATTCCTTTTGATCCAGAGATCGAGCGAACCCTTTTTAGGCGTCGCCGTTCTCGTGATAAGGATAATCAATTAGAATTCGAAGAGTCGATCGGGGACACACACACAACAAATACAGATCCTAATATTAATCCGCCAGCGAATATGGATCCTCCTAATCCTAACGCGCCAAATCCTAATGAGGTCGCGCAACAGACCATGTCCTATTATGCGCGACCGAATTTGGAAGGCACACAATCAAGCATTGTTCGCCCCACGGTGATGAACAATAATTTTGAGATCAAGTCCAACATCATACAAATGGTGCAACAATCGGTGACCTTCGATGGTCAACCGGACGAGGATCCAAATTCGCATATTTCTTACTTCCTTGAAATTTGCGATACCTTTAAAATCAATGGTGTCACCGATGACGCCATTCGATTGCGTCTTTTTCCTTTTTCTTTGCGGTCTAAGGCCAAGCAGTGGCTGGGCTCCCTACCTAGGGGATCCATCACTACATGGGCCAAAATGGCGGAAAAATTTCAAAATAAATATTTCCCGCCTTCAAAGACCACTAAATTGCGCACGAATATTATGTCGTTCATGCAAATTGACTCGGAGACTCTCTATGATACATGGGAGCGCTTCAAGGAGCTTTTGCGTCGATGCCCTCACCACGCACTTGCCACCTGGCAACAACTGCAAATATTTTATAATGGCTTAAATCTCCAAACGAGGCAAATGATTGATGCAGCCGCCAGGGGGACGTTAAATAACAAAACCCTGGATGCCGCTCAAGAGCTTTTCGAAGAGATGGCCAAGAATGCGTACCAATGGAACATGCCCCGAGCACGACCTAATAAGCCAGCCGGAATTTTTGAAATAGACGCAAACGCAAATTTGGCTTTACAAGTTGATCGCTTAACAAAGCAAGTGGCGGAGATGTCTGCTTCCTCCGCCACTCCTCCTTGGGCTAATAACATTTTAATTGAAGAACAGGTCGACTACATGGGAAATCCGCCTCGGCCTTCCTATAACCCGAACTCTGCTCCGTATAACAACACATACAATGCGGGTTATAGGAATCATCCGAATTTCTCGTGGAGCAACCAAGGAAATGCTCAGCGTCCTATGAATCTAAATCACCCCCCCCCCCCTAATCAACTTCTTAACTTAACTCCACCTCTAAATTTAATTTCTCAAAATTTTAATCCTCCCGGTTTTCCACCGCAACAGCACAAGCCCTCTTCGCTTGAAGATGTATTTGCAAAATATGTTGCTACAAATGAATCGAACATCCGGAACCTCACCGGGTCGATAAAAAATTTAGTGAATCAAGTGGGCCAGCTCGCAAAGATGATTTCTGAGCATCAGCAAGGAGCACTACCGGGGAATACAGAGCAAAATCCAAAGGAGAGCGCGCACGCGATTACACTCCGAAGCGGGAAGGAGGTGGTTTCAAAACAGGACGAACCCAAGGTAACTTCCTCTCCTCCTCCTATTCTTAATTTATCTTCGAATTTGCCCGCCACGTTAGCTCTGCGTGCTTCTACTTCTAATATTCCGTATCCATCTAAATTTAAAAACGAGTGCGCCGAAAAAAATTATAATTTTTTTTATACATTTTAAAGCAAATCCATATTAATGTACCCTTCTGCGAGGCTATCTCTCAAATGCCTAAATATGTGAAATATCTTAAGGAGTTGCTCTCCAATAAGAAAAAGTTAGAAGATATTTCGCATATTTCTTTAAACGCAGAATGCTCCGCGGTTGTACTCAACAAATTGCCTAAAAAAGCAAATGACACAGGACGGTTTTGCATCCCATGTCTATTTGACAAATCGTTAGTAAAACACGCCTTAGCAGATCTTGGAGCAAGCATCAACCTTATGCTGTTTTCCTTGTTAAAAAAGCTAGGTCTAGGAAATCCTAGCCCCACTCGAATGAGTATTCAATTAGCGGATTGTTCTTTAAAATATCCGTAGGAATAGTGGAGGACGTGCTCGTCAAGGTTGACAAATTCATCTTCCCGGTGGATTTTGTCATTCTTGACATCGAAGAGGATGCTGAAGTACCCCTCCTACTCGGCCGCCCCTTCCTTGCCACCTCCCGCGCTATTATAGACGTAAGTAACAGAAAGCTCCTCCTACAGGTTGGAGACGATGAAGTTACTTTCAGCATAAATTCCTCGATGCGGAACACATTAGAAAACGACGATTCATGTTTTTACTTGGAAGAGTGTTGTGAGTTCGATTCATCCCCCGAGTTAGTCTCATCAACAAGTAGTAATCCCGAGCTCGTCGATCTCTTTTATCTTGAAGAAGAAGTCTCTCATCCTACACCACCCGACCACTATGTTTAGAAAAATTAAAAATTAAAACTTCTTATGAAGAGCCGCCCGTGTTAGAGTTAAAACAACTCCTCCCTCACCTTAAATATTTGTTTTTAGAAAAAGAGTCTAAGCTACCCGTCATCGTTTCATCTGATCTTAGCAACTCAGAACTTTCTGAGTTGACTATAGTCTTAAGAAAGCAGCGCCACGCAATTGCGTGGCAAATATCAGATATTAAGGGTATAAACCCTTCTTTCTGCACTCATAAAATCTTTCTCAAAGAAAATTCACGCAACTCAGTCCAGCCTCAACGATGACTAAACCGAATATGAAATAAGTCATTAAGGCCAAAGTTATAAAACTTCTGGACGCGGGAATCATCTACCCGATATCGGACAGTACTTGGGTTAGCCCAGTACAAGTCGTGCCGAAGAACGATGGCGTCACGGTAGTTACAAACGATAATAATGAATTGATCCTAACCCGTACTGTTACGGGTTGGCGGATGTGCATCGACTATCGAAAACTAAATGATGCCAACCGTAAGGATCACTTCCCTCCACCATTTATCGACCAAATTTTAGAGCGCCTTTCGGGTCACTCCTACTACTGTTTTCTCGATGGTTTGTCGGGATATTTCCAAATCCCAATTTTGCCTGACGACCAAGAGAAAACCACTTTCACTTGTTCCTTTGGCACCTTCGCTTATCGAAGGATGTCATTCGGTCTTTGTAACGCGCCAGCTACATTCCAAAGATGTATGCTGGCAATATTTGACGAGTTAGTAGAGGAGGTGATGGAAGTGTTTATGGACGACTTCTCTGTGTACGGAAACTCATTTAAAAACTGTTTAAAAAATCTCGAGCGCGTGTTGCAGCGATGTGAGGAAACGAATTTAGCGCTTAATTGGGAGAAATGCCATTTTATGGTCATAGAAGGATTAGTCCTTGGCCATAAAATTTCGGGCAAGGGGATCAAGGTCGATAGGGACAAGATCGAAGTAATTGAAAAACTCCCCCTCCAACAAACGTAAAATCTATTAGAAGTTTCCTAGGCCACGTGGGGTTCTATCGGCGCTTTATACAAAATTTTTCCAAAATCACAAAGCCGTTAACCCATCTTCTCGAGAAAGAATCATCTTTTCTTTTTAATGATGAATGCCATTTGGCCTTTCAACTTATCAAAGAGAAACTTATAAACTCCCCGATTTTAGTCGCGCCAGATTGGTCGCTCCCTTTTGAAATCATGTGCGATGCGAGTGATATTGCGGTTGGTGCCGTTTTAGGCCAACAGGTGAGTAAGTATTTCCACCGATTTATTATGCAAGGAAAACACTCACGTCGGCACAAGCAAATTACACCACTACCGAAAAGGAGCTTCTAGCGATCGTTTTTGCCTTCGATAAGTGTAGGTCGTATATCACTCTCTCAAAAGTTATCATCTTCACGGATCACTCTGCGCTTAGGTATCTCTTAAGTAAATCGGACGCCAAGCCCCGTCTTTTGCGATGGATCCTCTTCTTGCAGGAGTTTGAATTAGAGATCCGGGACAAAAGGGGAGCCAAAAACATGGCGGCTGACCATCTTTCCCGCTTAGAAAACCCCACCTAAGAAGCATTAATAGAAGCCGACATTAATGATAAATTTCCAGAAGAGCGCCTCCTCGCTCTCAAAAATATAAATTCATCTTCCACCCCCTGGTTTGCGGATTTGGTTAACTATATAGTAGCTCAGGTCCTGCCAAAAGAGTTCTCGAGTCAGCAAAAGAATAAATTCTTTTCTGATTTAAAGAATTATTTTTGGGAGGACCCCTTTTTATTCCGTGTTTGCGTGAACCAGGTGGTGAGAAGATGCGTCTCAAGTGAGGAAGGCCTTAAAATTTTACGTCATTGTCATGAGGGACCCACCGATGGTCATTATCATTCAAACCGAACCGCGAGAAAGGCGCTGGAGGCGGGCTTTTATTGGCCCACGCTCTTCAAAGATGCTCACACTCTTGTGAGTACTTGCGACAGCTGCCAGCGGTTGGGGAACATCTCCCACCGGGATGAGATGCCCCAAAACATTTTCTTAGAATGCGAAATTTTCGATCTTTGAGGTATTGATTTTGTAGGTCCTCTCCCTCCCTCTTATTCAAACAAATATATTCTCGTTGCGGTCTTCTACGTGTCTAGGTGGGAGGAAACGCAAGCTCTCCCCACCAATGATGCACGAGTCGGCGTTAATTTCTTAAAAAAATTATTTTTTCGATTTGGCACGCCGCGCACTATAGTGAGTGATCGGGGCACCCATTTTGCAATAGTCAATTTACAAAATTCTTATCAAAATATGGTGTCATGCACAAATTATCCACTGCATATCACCCACAAACGAGCGGCCAAGTCGAAGTTGTTAATCGAGAATTAAAACGGATTTTAGAAAAACTGTTTCGATTAATCGGAAGTATTGGGCAATAAAGCTCGATGACGCGCTGTGGGCATATCGAACGGCGTACAAGACCGTTATCGGTTGTACACCGTATCGAATGGTTTATGGCAAGGCTTGCCACCTTCCGGTCGAACTAGAGCACTGCGCATTTTGGGCGCTTAAATTTTTAAATCTCGATTCCACTTTAGCAGGCGATCAAAGAAAATTTCAAATGAACGAATTAGATGAATGGCGAGCAAATGCGTATGAGTTTAATAAATTATATAAGGAGCGAACAAAGTTTTATCACTATAAACACATAAAATTTCCGAAAACTTTTTCACCGGGCGATCTAGTACTCCTTTATAACTCTCGCCTCCGCCTTTTTCCGGGAAAATTAAAATCCCGATGGTCCGGACCCTTTATTGTTAAAGAGGTTTGGTCCTATGGGACAATCCTAATTTCCCACCCGGAAAAAGGTACCTTCAAAGTAAATGGGCACCGCCTTAAGTTGTATCTTCCGGGAGAGTTAGCTAACGAAAAGAGTGATTCGATTTTATTTCAACCTATAATATGATCGGCAAGTGGGTTAAGCTACGCGACCTTAAACAAAGCGCTTTTGGGAGGCACCCCAAGGTTATCTTTGTATTGTTTTTCTTTTTATTTTAACATATTTTGTTGGTAACCGCCGCTTTCCCCGCATCTTCATAACCAGGGAAGCCCTCTTAACCTCTCCTTCGTTTCTATTATTATTTTTTGTTTTGTCTTGCATTTTTTTCTCTTTTACTTCATACTTAGTTTTAAAGGGGACAATGTTTAACTTTAAGTATGGGGGTGTAAATAGTTCTTTGTAAATAGTTGTTAAATTAGAAAAATTTCAAAAAAAATATTTTCTTATGTTTTCTTCTATTTTAGCACTTGTAAAACCCAAAAACTCAAAAAAAATTTAGAAATTTGAAAATTTTAAATCTTGGAAAGGGACATTTGGGACCTCACCTCATCTCACCTCGTAGTACCGTGAGAACCCTTCACAGGGTATACCTCGGGAAATCCAAGAATTAACAAAAAAAAAATTAAGCTTTTTAGTATATGTTTTTATTGTTTATTTCTTCAAAAAATCCAAAAAAAGATAATATCAAAATTAAAAAAAAATTATGAAAAAAACTTAAAATACAAAAAAATTTAAATCTTATACCTCTCCTATTTGTTGTTTTTGTGATTTCTTAGAAATCTAGTTGAGAATGTTTATAAGCATGTTTAAGTTTTTAATTGGCTAAAATTTTGCTTATCATAGTTTGTTAATTTTAAATTTGAGGTAATCTGGATTTAAGAATCATCTTTAGTTTTAACTTGATTAGAGAATTTATTTAGCATGACTTCTCTTTTTACTTTTAAATGGCTTCATTTTGTAGTGAATTTGCTAAACCTCTTTAGATTTCAATTATATTTTCTTCTAACTTTTTAGATCTTAGGAAATTTAATTTTACTAGAATTTGCTCTCAATATAATTTAAAGCTAGCTAGATTTATTTTTTCTCTACCCTACCCCTTCAATGGCATAAAAAAGTTTTTTTAAAAGATCATATGTCATGGGAATAAGAGGATAAAATTCATTATTCCCTAAACATATACACCCAAAATATTTGAAAAGATTATATGGCATGGAGTAAGAGGATAAAATTCATTACTCCTAAACCATATACATTTTGGGTTGTTATTAGAAGAGAAAAAACAGAAAAAAAAATATAGAGGTGAGAGGATAAAATTCATCACATCAAATCAAAGATCTCTTCTTATACCAAATTTTATGAAATCCCCCTTAGCCAATTATCATTGTTCTAGATTTAGTTTAAGATTATCGAGAGAGCAATATTTAGTAAGTTACTTTTCCTTAAGTTTCTTTTAAGATAGAGTTCTTATAATTTTAATTTAATCTCGTTTTAAAATTTCTACAATATTGTTAAACTAATTAATTTTCTTGAGAAGTCCTTGCCTAAACATTTTTCCCTCTTTTCAAATCATCATCATAATTTAGGACTTAACTCCTCCTTGAATTTACTCTTAACTTAACTTTTAATTTAAATGAAATTTTAGTTTAAAATTAATAATTTTTAAGGATGTCTTATAAATTATGTCTCACACTTTTGCTCTGGAATAGCAAAACCTCGAGTATGGGGGTATTTGATGAGTAGTATTTATGCGTATTTTAATTATAGTATTTAGTTTAGTTTTAATTTAAAATTGCAAATATTATTTATATTTTAGTTTAAAATCACTTCTTTTATAATTTCTGTTCTAAATGTAGTTTTACTTTTTTTTGCAGAATTTTGGGAAAAATTGGAGAAAATCACAAGTCACGCCCTCAGTCACGCCCGTGATTAAGGGCGTGTAACCTAAAGATCTGCGTTCGATGAAATTGCCCCTGCGTTCGATGAAATTGGAGCTGCGTTCGACGAAAGCTCTCTGCCCCTGCGTTCGATGAAATTGGAGCTGCGTTCGACGAAATCTCTCTGCCCATGCGTTTGACGAAATTGGAGCTGCATTCGACGAAAGCGCTCTGCCCCTGCGTTCGACGAAGCATGAGCTGAGTTCGACGAACATGCTCTGCCCTTGCGTTCGACGAAGCCTGAGCTGAGGTCGACGAACGCGCTCTACCGCGCCGAATTCTAGCCCACGCTGCATTAATTGAAGCCGCACAGGTACATACCCGTGACCCGAAATATCATGCCCGTGACCCGAAATGTCACGACCGTGAATTTCCCTGCATGCCGCCGAGCCGAAATCCAGCCCATGCTGCATTTAATGAAGCCGTCCAAAGTCACGCCCGTGACCCAAGTTACACGGGCGTGTAGTGTCCAAATTTTTCTCGCCGTCACGCAAAGTCCATGCAACTATCAGATCTAATGTCAGCAATGCTTACACGCGCTAGGTCACGCCCGTGACCGAGGGCGTGTAACTTGAAATTTTTGCCTATAAATTCATAGGCTCTCCCTTGAGTTAGAAGTTCAGAATTTTGGAGATGGGGAGGTGCTGCTAGAGCTGATAGTGAGTTTTTCAAGTTCATGTTCATGTTTCTCTTAAGCTTTCATGATCTCTCTTTTCCTTTCATGCAATGTTTTAATGTAACTTTCATGTACTAGTTTTTTTTCTTAAGCTTGTAATCTTAATTTCCCTTGCTTTGAACTCTTTAATTAAGGTTTGTAATAGTTTTGGTTTTCAATAAAATTAAGTTTGCTCTCTTTCATGTTCTCTTTCTCCTTAATTACTTTTCCTTTCATCCAATGTTAATTTTTCTTTCCTTTTCCCCCTCCACTATGTTTGAGCACTAAGCCTTTTATTATCGTTTAAATCCTTCACTTAGTTTGCAAATTGTCTCTTTTTAGCTAAGTAATCAAAACCTCCAAAAAATCATTAGATAAGATAATAGTGACTTTCCTCGAAGTAGAAGTAATCAACGTGCCCCGTGGAATACGACCTTGGTATTTGTAATATCCTATACTATAGACGATAAGGTACACTTGCCTTAATCGGATATAGTTTTGGAGAAAATCTTCAAACCTTCACTTAATTTCAAAACACGAAATTTCTATATCATCTTCCTCCTGTACTAGAAGTGCATCTATCAACTAAGGAGGAGATTCAAAAGAAAGGCTCAATAATACACAAAATCATTGGGCTTACATCTGTAAGAAGAAGAAGAAGTCTGTTATTCATAACATACATCTTGAAGACTTTTCTTCTACAACAGCAAACACCTATGTTCTATTCTGTAGGGTGCTTTGTGAACTTGAGCTTGTAGGATCTTGTACCAGATCTGAGTTAGTAGGGTTCTGTGTGATCTTTAGATTGGTAGGGTTCTGTGTGAGCCTGAGTATTGGTAGGATCTTGGTGCAGATCTGAGTGTCTGGTAGGACTTGTAAAGTCTGAGAAAATTGTTGCAAGGTTTGTATAACCTGAGTGTAAGCTTTTCTGTGTGAAGGGCTGAGGTAGGATCCTTTTTGATCTGAGTTATAAGATCTGCTGTATAGTGCAAAGATCTGAGTTTTGGAGAAGTTTCTTAGTCTAGCACACTGCTAGATAGGTGGGAGAGACAGTGGACTACCTCTAGACACATTGACTTATAGGGAACCACTATTAATCTTGTGTGCTTTATGTGTTGCTTTTGTGATGTGGTGGAAAACTTTAAAGTAGCAAAGAATATTGACAACACCTAATCACCCCCCACCCCTCTAGGTGTTGTTTATAGACAACCCATATCTTTCAATTGGTATCAGAGCTAGGTTGAGTTCAAAGGCTTAACAGCTTAAAACAAGATCTACAAGTTTTGATTGGGTTGTGATCTTTCAACAGTCTGCGAGCATCATCAAGAGATGAGATCAATGAGGCCATGGTTCTTGAAGGTGAAAGCTTAAGGAGTATAAAGGACAAGAGTCCAATAATTCAAAAAATCTCTGAAGACAATGAAGCCTCTGATGCAAGCACATCAGAATATGATGACACTGTTAAAAGTCCTGTACTCCTCACTAAGCAGCTCAAAAGGAAGATGTCTAGAAGAAGAAGAGACACCCATAGGACATCTTCCACAAACTCTAAAAAATCTAGTCAACATGATAAACTCGAATCCTCAAAGAAGGAAAGGTATAACTCCAAACTCAATGAATTTGATTTGACTAACTTAGTTTGTTGTCACTACAAGAAGGTGGGTCACATGATTGTTGACTGTCCCTCCAAGAAGAAAGAATCGAAGAAGAGTGATGATAGAAGAATTCCAAGGGACAAAAAGGAATCTGAGAAAGGTTTCATAGCTAAGAAAATCGGAACACTTAGTGATTGTGATTCAACAGAAGCTAAAGAGGAAGCTCTCATTGGTTTCAAGGCCATAACTAAAGAAATCCAGAATGACAACACTTCTCCTGGGAAGGTACTTATTAGAGCCCCCTTATCTGTCTCTAATTCTGAATCAATGACAGATTATATGCATGAGAGTAAGTGTGGATCTGCTTGCAATAGCATAACCTCATGATCCCCACATGAGGTTGAATCTGAGCTAGTGCAGCATAATGAATCCTTGTGGATTGCTTTGAAAAGAAGCAAGAATCTTCTTAGAGCTCAATCTAAGGAGTTAGCATCCCTGAAATCTGCCCAATCTGAGCTCCAAGATGTTGGATCGGTAGGCGCCCTTAGAGGGGGGGGGGGTGAATAAGGGTATTTAAAAACTTATGTTATATTTTGATAAACTTCAAATACTAAGAGATCAAAATAGTGATTTTGAATAAAGATCTAAATTGTTATATAATGATAGAGAGTATAATAAACAATTCAGTGAAATGAAAATCAAATCAATTTTCTTACACAAAGAGAGACATGAGTACTATTGATAAAATTGATTACAAAAGTATATTTCTATATCGCTAGAAATTGGAGGCGAATAATAATAAAACTCTTTTTGTTTTCTATCCTGACTCGCATCCCCACGAACCGGTGGCCCTAACCTATCCCTCCTCAGATACGACCTCAATCCGCTCTAGCCAATACTTCCCAAATATGGCCTCGAGCACCCCCTAGACCAAACATAGATCTAGTCGCCAACACGAGGCGAATTTTTGCCCTAAGTCCTACCCAGGCCTAGTCACCAACACGAGGCGAGTTCACTAAACAATTATAGGAAAAGATGTGAAATAAAAAGACCATAATATTAAAATCTCCCACTTGAAGAACTTCTGAAGTTGGTGACGAAGGACCGCTGTAGTATAAGCGTTGATGAAGCGATCTTCGATCGGATCCAGCGTGAAGAAATCCTCCTTCAAAAATTTGTGGAACTTTGGTGGGAGATCTCTTTTCGGCAAAGTAAGGCTCGGGAATTCTAGCACTCAACCTCTCTTCAACTTAACTAAACAAAACTAGAGTGGAGGCCTACTTTTATAGAGGTGAGCACTAGCGCCTGCGCTAACGCTACCGCCGACGCTATCCCATATTGGGAAATATTCTCCATGTGCGTATCTTCAGTACAGGGAAACTTTGCCTCCTTATCTCTTGTGCTCTGCGCTACCGCCTATGCTATCCACAATCGCCTGGCGCTAGCTCTTTCTATTGATGTTCCCGGAATTGCGTTAATCATCACTAGTGCCTGCGCTAGGTGCTACCGCCGACGCTAGTGGGCATGTTGGAATTATTGGCTCAATTTTGGGGGCAACCTTCTTATGTTATCCTTGAGTCATATGGACTTGTTTCCTGCACACTTAAGCAAACAAGATCAAATACACATAAGATTTGTTATTCTCAAACCTAGGGGATGTGGAAGACCATGTTCTAACAAACTCCCCCTTTTGATAATAACAAATCCATTAATGATAAATCAGAGCATTAATATATAAGCATGATGAAACCTACTTGTGTGTGTGAGTGAAAGTGATGACTTAGGATAATTGTTGATTTTGGTATTTAGAATTTCTCCCCCTAAATACATGCTCCCCCTAAGTGAATGCTCCCCTTATATGTAAGCTACCATTTTAATTAATTATGTTAGTT
Organism: Dactylorhiza incarnata; assembly: GCA_033032865.1. NCBI lineage: Eukaryota > Viridiplantae > Streptophyta > Magnoliopsida > Asparagales > Orchidaceae > Dactylorhiza > Dactylorhiza incarnata. The sequence goes on along the minus strand of JAWHQI010000040.1, from coordinate 3,407,109 downwards.
TTCCCTTTTGATAGCGGTTTTTATTTATCATGTTAGTTCTCCCCCTTTTGTTATTAACAAACGTGGGTAAGGAAGCAAATGTCACAAAAAGGATTTTTGATAATGTGATAAAGCATGATCGAGCTTTTTAGAGGAGAGGAAATGATAAGGAGTTTTTATAATAATTTCATAGAAATAAATCAGAGTTTGTAGCATAAGTATTTTCATAGAAGTAAATCAGAGTTTTTAGCTTAAAAGGAATAATATAACATTTACCAAGCAGGTCTACTATTTGGTTAACAAGAATTTGGAGTTAGAAGACTTGAGATAAGCATAGAAAGAACATAAGGTAATCGTAAAGTTGCGGAAGACTTATAAAAATACAACAAACATCTTTTTGCAAGGTATGACGATTCATAAGAAGAATATGTGAGTGAAAGTCCAAAATGAAAAAGATGTTTTTGTAAATCATAGTCTTTGAAAATCTTTAAAGATTACCAAGAAGTAACCAAACATGAAAGAAGGATATCAAAAAGAAACTACTACAATGTTAATGTGATTCACAAATTCAAAACATACCAAACATTTTAGAAAGCATGCTAGGTTATCTAGTGCATTTTATTTATAAAGAGAGTATAGAATTTTAGCATTAGGATCCAATACTCATGAGAAGAAGTGTTATGGAAGATAATGATGTGCACATAAGTGTATTTTGAAGAGAGTAAACAAATGTTTTAATCAAAAATACAAGACATATGTAGAGGAAAGTGCACAATAAAACACAATTAATTTTACTTTCACACCCATTAAAGCACATAGAAAAGAAAAAGTGGTGTAAAGAAAATGTGTATGGTTTGCACAAGACACTTTACTATTCTTTCCAAGGTGCTCAACCTCACAATGCTTATTAAGACTTATCAGGAGGTTCAAGTAGTGTTTGGTGGAGTTATCTTTGTTATTTTATTTCATTCAATTTGTTTTGTTTTTGTACAAAGTTCTCTGAATACACTTGTTTTGCAAACCAATGACATTTTTGAAAGCACAACCCATTTTCTTAATTTTAAGAGTGCAAATGAAAGTAGTGTAGGTAAGACATTTGTGTAAATTTAATTCATTGTACAATTACAATACACAAGCAAACATTCTTAGATTAAGAGCATATGTAGACTTTGCCAAAATAAGTGAGTGAATAAAGATCATTATCAAACATAAAAAATTTACCCATACTTAGAGGCAAGCTATGCTTAGTTCTACACAACAGGTTTTCAATACAATTTATGCACATGTGTTTAGATATATCAAAGCATGATAAAAATAGTGTTCAAGGTAGTTTGAAAAAATAAATTTCAACAATGAAGAAGTTCTAAATGATATATTAAATCATTCTTGATTTTCACAATAAAGTTCATACAGTTTTTTTTGAGAATTTTTATGTTTTATATTTTTGTATTTGATTTTTGCATTTAGGAATAGAAATCAGACACAAAAAATATTTTTTGTAATTTTGCTTTTGTATTTTTTTTTGTTTTAATTTTTCAAAAATCAATCAAAAACAGAATTGCAAAAATAAATATTACATATAATAAAGCATATTTTTAGGTATTTTTTAAAATTTTAAAAATACAGAAAAACTGACAGGTGCGCTAGCGCGGGAAACAGTACACGATTTTTTACAATTTTGAAAATTCTATTTTTTGATATTGGTTAAGTGTCCAAAGTTTAGTTTTATGTAGAAATTTCAGAGGATTTAAAGATGTTTAGATATGTAAGAATTGCATAAAACCATTGTGTTTTAAGAATGTGTTTTAACCCGAAAGATCTAGGACACCTAATTCAAGTCGTAATAATCAAAATCTTGCATCGGTGAGAGGTTTAATGAATATGTCAGCAAGTTGGGAGTCCGTATCAATGAAACTTACTTTTACATGCACTTTCTTAATTTGATCCCTAATGAAATGATGGCGAACATCTATGTGTTTGGATCTAGAGTGGTGTACGGGATTATTTGTAAGATCTATGGCACTTTTGTTGTCACATTTGAGATCAATGTTTTTGAGATGGAAACAAAAGTCCTCTAGAGTTTGGCTCATCCATAAGGCTTGTGCACAACAACTCCCAAGAGTGATGTATTTGGCCTCCATGGTGGAGAGTGCAATCGAAGATTGTTTCCTACTAGACCATGCAACTAATGAGGGTCCTAAAAAGTGATAAGTACCGCTAGTGCTTTTTTGATCTAGTGAACATCCGGGGTAATCTTAATCAGAATAGTCATGTAGTGTAAATGAATCATTGTGTGGGTACCATAATCCTAATTTAGATGACCCTAATAGATAATGAAAAATACATTTTACCGCTTTAAATGAGATTCTTTTAGATTGGCTTGAAAGCGAGCACATAGACATACTACAAACATTATATCTGGTCTAGATGCACTTAAGTAAAGAAGAGATCCAATCATTCCTCTATATAAAGTTTGATCAATGGAGATTCCAGATTCATCTTTTCCTAGTTTTGAAGAAGCACTCATAGGAGTAGAAGCTTGTTTAAGGTTTTCAAATCCAAATCGTTTAAGCATATCGTAAACAAATTTTGTTTGGCAAATAAAGATACCATCATTTCGTTGTGAAATTTGAAAACCAAGAAAATAAGAGAGTTCTCCTACAAGACTCATTTCAAATTCATTTTTCATTACTACGACTACTTCATTACACAACTCTTCATTAGTGGCTCCAAAAATGTTATCATCAACATAAATTTGTAAGATAATTAAATCGTTATTATTATGCTTAATGAAGAGTGTATTGTCGGCACTTCCCATAACATAACTGTGCTTTAACAAAAATGATGTAAGTCTATCATACAATGCACGGGGCGCTTGTTTTTAACCATAAAGCGCTTTTTCTAATTTATAAACATGATTTGTAAATTTTTCGTTTATAAAACATGGGGGTTGTTCTTCGTAAACTTTTTCTTTTATAAACCCATTTAAAAAAGCACTTTTAACTTCCATTTGAAATAATTTTATCCTTGTAAAACTCGCAAATGCCTAAAATATTCGTATAGATTCTAAGCGAGCAATGGGTGCAAAAGTTTCTTCAAAATCTACCCCCTTGATTTGAGAAAAGCCTTAAGCGACTAAGCGAGCTTTATTTCTTGTAATCCTAGATTCACCATCTAATTTATTTTTAAAAATCCATTTTACACTAACAACGGGATGATTTGATGGACGCTCTACTAGGTTCCAAACTTTATTTCTTTCAAATTGATCTAATTCTTCATTTATAGCCAAAAACCAAAATTCGTCATTTAAAGTGGTTGAAATATTTTTAGGTTCAATTTCTGAAACAAAGCAAATATTTGAAAACGTTTCATGAAGAGAAGATCGAGTTCTTACCCCAATAGATTGTTCCCCAATGACTAGCTCCTTTGGACGATTTTTTGAGAAGTTTAAGACGCTTGAGGGCACATATTCATCTTCCTTGGCCTTCTCCTCCTCTTCTTTGGAAGGTTCCTCTTCGTCATGCTCCAAAGATGGCAAAGGTTCATCATTTGTACTTGTAGGAAGTCTTTCTACACAAAGAATAAATTCATTAAAATTTACATTAATAGACTCTTCAACCTTACTTGTTCTTTTGTTAAATATTCTATAGGCTTTACTAGTTGAAGAGTATCCAAGAAATATTCCTTCATCACATTTTTCATCAAATTTTCCTAAAGAATCTTTTGTATTTAGAATAAAACATTTACAACCAAATACATTAAAATATGATACGTTAGGTTTCTTTTGATAATATAGTTCATATGGTGTGAGATTTAAAGATGGACAAAGCATGACTCTATTCATTACATAACATGACGTGCTTACAGCTACGGCTCAAAAGGACTTAGGTAATTTATATTCAGATAGCATAGTACATGCTAGTTCTTGGATTGTCCTATTCTTTCTTTCTACAACACCGTTTTGTTGAGGTGTGCGTGGAGCGGAGAACTCATGCTTAATACCTAACATTTCACAAAAAGATTTAAAATTTTCATTTTCAAATTCTCCTCCATGATCTGAGCGAATGCATTTTATTTTTAAATCTAGTTCATTTTGAATACGAGTACATAATTTTGAAAATTCGCAAAACGAATCAGATTTGGAAGAGAGAAATAAAGTCCAACAATATCTAGAGAAATCAACTATTAGAATGAAAGTATATTATCTACCACCAAGACTTGCAGTGCTAACGGGACCAAAGAGATCCATATGAATTAATTGCTAAGGTTTTGTTGTAGAAATTTCATTTTTGCTTTTAAAAGACGATTTTGTAAATTTTACTTTTTGGCATGGAGAACATAGTGAAGATAAATTTTCATTCAATTTAGGCAATCCTCTAATCAATTCCTTTTTGGCTAGTTTTAGAATGAGCTTTGTACTAGCGTGACCTAAACATCTATGCCATAGTTCTAACTCGTCATTTTTAGTTATAAAACATTTTATGGATGATTTGGAAAGATCATGAAACAAAACTATATAAACGTTGTGAATTCTAGGTGCAATTATTAAAACATCTTTTGTGTTAGAATTAAATAATTTGCAAAGATTAGTGGTTGATTCAAATAATACATCTAATCCTTTTTCACATAATTGACTAATAGATATTAAGTTATATTTTAATGCTTTTACATAAAGAACATTAGAGATAAGAAAGGATTCGTTACCCACTGTACCTACTCCCATGATCCTTCCTTTACAGTTATCTCCAAATGTTACGATCCCTCCTTTCTTCTTTTCTAGGCTATGGAACTTTGCTTTGTTTCCCGTCATGTTCTTGGAGCACCCTGAGTCCAAGTACCACACGTCCTATGTTTCCTTAGCCTTCCTGCAAATCTAGAAAGAAGATGAGAGTAAAGATCCGGATACCCAAGAGGTACCACCCATAGAATAGGTGGATGCCTTAGGTACCCAGATTTGCATTAAAGATCCCTGTTTAATTTTCCTGCAAGAGCTAGACGTGTGTCCAAACCGATGAAAGTTTGCACACGAAATAAAGGGGGTTGAGACCCTTTTCTGAAAATCTACACTGCTCTTACTGGATGAAGATTGTTTTTTAGAAAAATAGAAGAATTTTTAAATGATGGGATACCACCGGCATTAGTGGCTAGCGCCGGGCGGTAGTGGTCACTTTGATATCCAAGCCCAAATTTTCCAGAACCATAACATTGGTTTCCCAAAATCATGTCCAGGGATTTTTCACCAATTCCAATTTTTTTGATAGCGATATTGAGGTCATGAGTTTGTTTTTTAAGAGATGAATTTTATTTAACAAGCATGACACATTTATTTTCAAAGCCCTTTTTGTTATTTTCAATTTGTGAGAGAGAGGTTTTTAGTTTTCTCTCTAAGTCCCCCTTTTCTTTTGTAAGAGTTTTGATTTGTGAAAGGGCCTTAGAAAGAGAATTTTCAAGTTCTTTTTCCTTGCATAGGGAGTGCTCACACTCTTGACACAAAACCTTTCTCTTTTCAAAGGAAATAAAGTTTTTTGTTAGCTTATGATTTTCTTTGATGATAGATTCATTTTCACGATTTAAAATAATATTATCTTCTATACTTGTATCATAGTCTTTGCAAGTTAGAACAAATTCATTATAAAGTTCTTCAAAGGTGGGAGGAGTTACCTTAGTGTCACTAAGAACACTGGTGTCGTCATTGTTTCTTTTTGTCATTAAACATAAGTATGCTTCCTCCTCATTGCTTGACTCAGATCCGCTTGATTCTTCAGAGGAAGAATCATCCCAGGCTGCGGCTTTCTATACTTTCTTTTTCCCCTTCGCTTTGTATCGTTCTTTTTGATACTTCGGGCACTGGCTCTGAATGTGCCCAGTCTTTCTGCAGTGATAGCACTCCGGTGGTGGTCTTTCTTCTTCGTCTTCACTTCCTTTTTCTTTCTTTGATGAAGAGGAAAACCCTTTTCGTCGAGCATCTTTTTGGAAGTATTTCCGGAAGGGGTTCCTTCTTTCCGGATTTCTAATGAACTTCCTGAAGTTTTTCCCAAGAGACCTTCTTCATCTTCATCATCATCTTCGTTGATCTCCTTCTTTGACTTTAGTGTCAGCGCCTTTTTCTTTGGCTCCTTGTTGTAATCATCGGGTTGAATTTGAAGTTCTACCTCTTGGGTTTTTAGATTCCCAATAAGGTTCTCGATTAGGAGTGTTCTTAGGTTGTGCGACTACGAGATGGCCGTCACCTTTGGATTGAACCTTGGAGGTACAGAGCGAAGAATTTTTTTGACCAAGTCCCTGTCTGAGTAGATCTTTCCAAATGCTTTTGAAGCGTTGACGATCTTGGTGAAGCGTGTGTACATCGAGTTGATGTCTTCTTCGGCATCCATCCTAAATTTTTCATATTTCGATTCCAGTTGGAATAGTTTTGCATCTTTTACCTGCGATGTACCTTCATAAGTAACTTCTAATTGGTTCCAAATATCATAAGCAGTTACGCATGCAGAAATTCGATTAAATTCAGTTCGATTTAAAGCACAATATAAAGCATTCATTGCTTTTGCATTATTTTTGCATTGTAGTTTATCGTTGTTGTCCCATTTATCCTTAGGTTTTTGAATCATAGCGTCTCCTACTATAATTTTAGGAGGAGAGTATCGAACTTCTACCATATTCCAAACCTCTACATCCATGGAATAAGAAAACACATCATCCAATTTTTCCAGTAGTTAAAATCTAGCCCAGTAAAAAGAGGTGGTCTACTAATACCCTGACCCTCTAGAAAAGTGAGACCATGAGACGCCATTATTCCTGGTTGTTAAGCCGATTGGAATAAAACCGCTCTGATACCACTTGTTGGATCGGTAAGCGCCCATAGGGGGGGGGGGGTGAATAAGGGTATTTAAAAACTTATGTTATATTTTGATAAACTTGAAATACTAAAATATCAAAATAGTGATTTTGAATAAAAATCTAAATTGTTATATAATGATAGAGAGTATAATAAACAATTTAGTGAAATGAAAATCAAATCAATTTTATTAAAACAAAGAGAGTCATGATTACTATTGATAAAATTGATTACAAAAGTAGATTTCTATATCGCTAGAAATCGAGGCGAATAATAATAAAACTCTTTTTGTTTTCTATCCCGACTCGCATCCCCACGAACCGGTGGCCCTAGCATATCCTTCCCCGGATACGGCCTCAAGCTGCTCTAGCTAATCCTTCCCGGATATGGCCTCGAGCACCCCATAGACCTAACCTAGATCTAGTCTCCAACATGAGGAAAATTTCTTCCCTAAGTCCTACCCAGACCTAGTCGCCAACACGAGGCGAGTTCACTAAACGATTACAGGAAAATATGTGAAATTAAAAGAAAATAATGTTAAAATCTCCCTCTTGAAGAACTTTTGAAGTTGGTGACGAAGGACTGCTGTAGTATAAGCGTTGATGAAGCGATCTTCGGTCGGATCCGGCGTGAAAAAATCCTCCTTCAGAAATTCGTGGAACTTTGGTGGGAGATCACTTTTCGGCAGAGTAAGGCTCAGGAATTCTAGCACTCAACCTCACTTCTACTTCACTAAACTAAATGAGAGAGGAGGCCTCCTTTTATAGGAGTGAGCGCTAGCATTACCGTCGGCACTATCCCATATTAAGAAATATTCTCCGCGTGCGTATCTTCATTCCAGGGAAACTTTGCCTCCTTGCCTCTTGTACTCCGCGCTACCACCTGCGTTGTCCACTACCGCCTGGCGCTAGTGCTTTATATAGATGTTCCGAGAATTGTGCTATTCATCGCTAGCACCTGCGCTAGGTGCTACTGCCGGTGCTAGTGGGCATGCTAGAATTATTGGCTCAATTTGGGGGCAACCTTCTTATGTTATCCTTGAGTCATATGGACTTGTTTCCTGTAAATTAAACTTAAGCACACAAGATCAAATACACATAGGATTTGTTATTCTCAAACCTAGGAGATGCGGAAGACCATGTTCCAACACAAGAGACAGCTGAAAAGTTGACTGCTATGAGCAAAGAAATTGACAAACTCAAGGATGTCACAAAGCTCAAAAATGCAGAGTTGGGTCAGAAGAACAAGGTCATCAAGGACCTTGAGGAAATGTTATTGGCTGAGAAGAAAATTATTGCTAGCTTCTCAATGCCCAAGAATGTCCTTCCCATTATTGACCAATTCTCTGCACCATTCAGAGGTGGTGTAGGATTTGGTAAGGAGAGCGTCAAGGGCAAGGCATCTGAAGCCCAACCTTCTTTCAAAGAGAAGCTACTGGCATCAAATTTCTCTGACCTGGAATCTTCACATGGTTATCTGACCAAGGCTTGCTCTACAAAAAGCAGTTAACCCTCTGACACACATAGGAGAGCAAGCTTTGGGCCAAGTGTTTCTACAACACCCCTAGAAGAGACCCAAGTGAAGAATCCATGTTCTCATGTCCATGAATCTGCATCATCAACACTTAAAATTAAGGGAAAGGCATGCCCCACAAATCCTGTTCCCAAGGTGGTCAATCAAAAGGTGGTGAGACTAGCTCAACTTGTAACACCCTGCCAGTACGAATAATATAACAGTAGGTCCGGCCGGGACCCCACGCCATACAAACCACACTAGCTAGGAGTTAAAAGGTGATAAACAGAAAGAAACTACAACAGAGTATACTAAACACTAGCGGAAGCAAAAAGATTTAACATTTCAATTAGAATTGTCCACTATCATAGGAATGAAACCATGAAATAGAGTTATGGCCTTAAGGCCTTACATTTAACAAATGTACTAAAACTCCAAAACATACATCGGCACGCAGGCCGACAATACATGAGAAAGCTAAAAAGGGAGGCTGGCCTTCAAGGGCCAACTCAGCAAAAGGGGCCACCGCCCGCTATTTCCCGCTAGGCTCACCTGCACCTGCATAAGAACATTCCACCAAGCGGTGGCAAACAAAGTAACGGTCAGCACAGCTGACCAAATTATAGCGACCCCACCCCTTTCCCGGGGTGGCGGAGATTCAACCCTGCAAGCAAGCCATACTAGCACAAGTACTAAAATAAAGAAGGTGCAACTACACAAGGTGAGGTTTCAAGCACATTCAATCTTCTAGGTTGAGCATCAAAAAGGAGGGAACCTAGGTATGCACATGATGTTAGTTGGGTTCACCTGAAGGTTCCCCACAACCGCCTAAACAACCGCATGAGGCTAACAACATCAATTCCACAAACACTCCACCATAAGGGCCATCGCCTTAGGTGGGAAAAAGAGCTTTTGGTTGGTCTAGGTAAAACACCTTCCACGACCTCTCCTATGATCGCACGGCTTACATGAGGTAGGGACCTCTTGCCGATCTGCATGGAAATGGGTTCGGTTTAGCTTTGCCCGTGCTCTAATCGTCGCGATCTATCACACGACGCGGGTACGGCTTCGCCTCGGCCCATAAGGGTTTAGCACTTTCAAGTGCTACACAAATATAAGCTACGCACCTAATCCCTTCACAAGGATCTAGGCTTCATAAATACTCAAATATGGGAGGTATAATACACTCCGCATCAATTTCATGGTGAAGGTTTGCCTTCATCCAGTCTCAAAGCATGGGGCTTTCGTTAGGATCTTCACAAGACGCCTACACTTAAATCCCGCACTACCATAGACGATTTCACGGAGTCATTCTCCGGTACGCATTCTAGGCTTAACCTAAATGCAACGTCGCAATCCAAGCATCACCGATTAGGGCTCACGGCCACGAATAGGCTTCACACAAAATGCCTAAATCCGCACGACTACCGGATTTTCTACATGCAATATGCCTGGGACGGACACAATCGACCCAGAGTTCCGAAGAACTTGAGGGAATCCTACACTTCACCCATTTGGTGAAAGGGATCCCTCATGCAAGCATAGAGAGATGAAGGAGAGGACAAAAGACAAGTCCAAACAACGGGAGAAGGAATCGTTACCCTATAAGCGTTCTATTTCGCCATGGATCCGAGATTCTAGACGGAGGGAAGTGACCGCACCGGGCTGCACTCTCCAGATCTGGAAAAGGGTCGCGAAACGGAGCTCCGGAGCTCCGTCAATGGCGGAATCTCCCTTCTTCTTCCTTTCCTCCTTCTTCTTCCTCTAGGTTTGGAGAGAGAAAAGCCTCAAAAGAATGAGGGTTAATCTCCTCTCACAAGCCCTAAGACCCTCCAGCAACTAATCCTAGCCATTGGATCGAATTCCAAAGGATTTGGACTGCCGGATCGTCTCCTCCGCTCAAAATCGCGGAGCAGATAAACAGCGCGCACGATCACAGGCGCACGATCACTGGTCGTGCGCGAAGAGGAGAATGGTCGTGCGATAAGCCGAGACAGCACTCCGATTCCTTGCGGGTTACGCACGATCATTGGCGCACGATCACTGGTCGTGCGCGAAGAGGACAATGGTCGTGCGCATTGACCTGATGTGGAATTTTTAGCCTATCCCGAGCGCATCACTACCACTCCGCCTACCTCGCTGAACTACGATCTTTGGGGTGTTACAACTCCACCCTCCTTAAAAGAATTTCGTCCCGAAATTTTGAAAACAGTAATAGCAGGAATTTATAGTTTTTAAAGAAAATTTACCTGAGAGAAATAGCTCGGGGTACTCCGCAAGCATCGCTTGCTCTCTCTCCCAAGATAGCTCCTCTCGGCCGCAATTATCCCACTGGACTTTTACCATCCGAATGGACTTGTTCCGCAACTGCTTTACCTCGGTATCCTCGATGCGTAAGGGCTTGACTTTCGTCAACAACCCACTATCGACCGACACTTTGCCAACCGCAACGATATGAGTAGGCTCTTGCACTGCCTTCCTCAGAACTGAAATGTGAAACACGTCGTGCAGACCGCTCAACTCTGCAGATAGTGCAAGCCGATAAGCCGCATCACCAATACATTCCACAATCTCAAATGGTCCTAAGTACCTTGGACTGAGCTTTTTTAAGCGTCGGATCCTTGATACCCCTTTGAACGGTTTGATCTTCAAGTAAACCCGGTCACCGACGGCGAACTCTATGTTCCTATGCTTGGCGTTGTAATATTTTGCTTGCCTATCCTGGGCAATCAATAGCCTTTCACGAATAGTTCGGATCGTCGAAGTTGCTTCCTCAACATCCTTTTCCTTTAATAGCTTAGTATCGCCCGTTTCCGCCCAAGACAATGGCGTACGACACTTCTTACCATAGAGGGCCTCGAAGGGAGCCATCTTTATACTGGCTTGGTAGCTATTATTGTAGGCGAATTCGATCAAATAGAGATGATCTTCCCACTTCTTTCCAAAATCTAGAGCACACATTCGGAGCATATCCTCCATAGTACTGTTGGTACTCTCGGTCTGTCCATCCGTTTGCGGGTGGAAGGTCGTGCTGAATTTCAATTTAGTGCCCAACAGTTCATGGATAAGCCTCCAATCTTTCGATGTGAAACGCCCGTCACGATCGCTGACGATGCTACAAGGGACACCGTGCAGCCGCACAATACTATCGACATAGAGCTTCGCTAGCTTTTCTACAGAATCATCCTTCCGGATCGGCATAAAATGCGATACTTTTGTCAGTCTGTCCACGATCACCCAGATGGCGTCGTTTCCATGCTGCGATCTCGGCAATCCGTGCACGAAATCCATCGAAATATCGTCAAACTTCCATTCCGGAATCGGCAAGGACTTCAAAAATCCACCGGGACGCTGACATTCCACCTTCACCAACGCGCAAGTGTTACACTTGGCCACTTAGAGGGCAATGTCTTTCTTCATACCCGGCCACCAGAAAATTTTCTTCATGTCCATGTACATTTTCGTGCTCCCCGGGTGGATAGAGTACTTGGTATGATGAGCCTCGTACATCAACTCCGCCCGTAGAGTACCAATTTGGGACGCACAATCTGCCATTCTTCCACATAAGGCCATCTTTGAAAGAGAAATCAGCGTTTAACCCATCAACGGTTTCCGCTTTAAAGCGTTTCATGCTCTCATCCAGCTCCAATGCCTGTCGAACTCGGTCGGCAAGGTGGTAATGAACCTCCGTCCAGTTCAAGCATGCTGAAGTAGACGCTCTTCGATCAATGCAAATGATCTCCATTTCTTCCAGCTCACGGATTAGACGCTCATCGTGCATCAAAATCCAATTTGCTTGAGCGGGAGCCCGACGACTCAACGCGTCCGCAACCACATTTCCCTTTCCAGGAGTATATTTGATGTCGAAGGTGTAGTCCCCAAGGAACTCCAACCACCTCCTTTGACGCATATTCAACTCCCTTTGATCCAGCAAGTACTTGAGGCTCTTGTGGTCGGTAAAGATGTCGATCTTCACGCCATACAAATAATGCCTCCAAAGCTTAAGAGCAAATACCACGGCCGCTAGCTCCAAATCATGGACCGGGTAATTCCTCTCATGAACCTTTAACTGCCGGGAGCCGTAGGCAATTACCTTACCGAACTGCACTAGGACACAACCCAAACCACTCCCTGAGGCGTCGCTATAAATTTCGTAGCCTTCCGTACCACATGGCGAGCATAGAATGGGCGCCGTGGTCAGACGGCTCTTCAGCTCTTCAAAAGCTCGTGCGCACTCAGGCGACCAAACGAACTTATGATCATTCCTAGTCAGTTTAGTGAGAGGAAGTGCAATCCTCGAGAATTTTTCCACAAAGCGCCTATAATAGCCAGCAAGTCCTAAGAAACTTCGGACTTCCGCTACATTTTTCAACAAAGGCCAGGCTCGGATCGCTTCTATCTTCGACGGATCAACCGCAATTCCATCTCCACTAACGACGTGACCAAGGAATGCTACTGACGGTAGCCAAAACTCGCACTTAGAGAACTTGGCATATAGCTGACTCCTCCTCAAGGTGCTCAAAACGGCATGCAGATGCCCTACATGCTCCTCTTCCGATTGAGAGTATACCAAAATGTCATCGATAAAGACGATCACAAATTGATCCAAATACTCAAGGAACGTCCTATTCATTAAGTCCATGAATACCGACGGTGCATTAGACAAACCGAACGACATCACCGTGAACTCATAGTGCCCAAAGCGGGTACTAAACGCTGTCTTTGGAATGTCACATTCCCTTATCCGCAGTTGGTAATAGCCGGACCTTAGGTCCAGTTTGGAGTATACCGTCGACCCAACCAGCTGGTCGAATAGATCATCGATTCTTGGAATCGGATATCGGTTCTTCTCGGTCAACTTGTTTAGCTCTCGATAATCGATACATAGACGCAAGCTCCCATCCTTCTTTTTCACAAAGAGGACCGGTGCACTCCAAGGCGATGAACTTGGACGTACGTAGCCTTGCTCTAGCAGCTCTTGCAATTGGACCTTCAGCTCTGCCAATTCCTTCGGCGCTATCCGGTACGGTGAGCGGGCCACAGGTTTGGCACCTGGCACCAGCTCGATACAGAAATCAATCTCCCGATGAGGCGGGGCCCCAGGGAGTTCGTTAGGAAACACGTCGGCGTACTCCGCTACGACTGGGACATCACATAACCTGGGCTTTGGCTCCGAAGTCTCCAACAAGGTGAAGAACAACTCGGCGCCTTTTCTCACTGCCTTAACCACTTGGAGAGCAGACATCAACGTCTTGCTCGCTCCTCGCATACCGGCAAACGTGGTTTCTCCATCGGCGTTCCTTCCCAGAGTGATCTCCTTAGAATTGCAATCTATGCATGCACGCTGCTCCGAGAGCCAGTCCATGCCGAAGATCACATCGAATTCAGCTAACGGTAATAACGATGCTTCCAAATCGAAATCCTGATTTCTGATCCGCACCTTCACACGGCTCTTCCTATCCGCAGACATGCGAGTTCCATTGGGTAGCACTACTTCTAATCTATCCTCTACGAAGGTAGATGGCACTCCGATTCGCACCACGAAGTCCTCAGACAGAAAAGAGTGTGATGCACCCGTATCAAATAGAGCTCTCGCCGGATAGTTGAAAATTAGGACAAAGCCTAATTGCACACGAATAAAACATACAGTTGCACAACAGTATAATCACAAATAGCTATGCAAAAGCTAATTTTTAATTCATACCTGTGACAACATCAGCTTGTCATATGGCTTCTTGCTGGCCAAGCGAGTAGACTCTCAGCTGAGTCGGAGTAATGTGCTGGGAAGCCGAAGACTCCGCAGCTTTACCCTTTTTCGTAGCTCGAGCATAGTCCAATGCTCGATTTTCTGCCTTCGGGGGACCACTTCGACACACTGCGGCCTTGTGTCCCACCTTCCCGCAGGTGAAACACGTGATAGGACTCCGCACAGTCGTTGCTCCCGAAATATTTGAGCGGGTTTGCTCCGCCAGTTTGAACTTCCTTTTGTTCTTTCTGAACTCTGACTTGGACTGAGAGACCGGCACGTGAAACTCAGGTTTCTTTGCCACAGCTTTTGCTTGTACCCTCTTCATGTCCAACTCTAGGGATCTGGCAGTTTGGACCATCACCTGGAAACCTAACGTCATAGGGCCTGCAAGGAGAAGCCTCAACTCGTCCCGAAGACCTTCATAGAACTTGTTCGTCTTTGTCTCTTCGTCTTCCATCATAGGCCCCGCATAACGACCCAGTTTAGTGAACTCGTGCAAGTACTCATCCACTGAGCTGTCGCCTTGAGTTAACTTCAGAAACTGGTTCTGCAACGCAATGCGTTGGGCAGAAGGAATATACCTTTGAAGAAAAGACTTTGAGAACTCCGCTATCGTGATCTCGGTAATCTCCCTACCTCCGAACTTGTGCACTTCCTGTTCAGCCCACCAACGCTCTGCCTCTCCGTTAAGGAGGAAGGTGGCTAAAGTGACCATCAACTTCTTCTGTTGCTGTTGCCCTTAGAATCTTCCTAACCGTTGACAGTGAGTCCTCCGCCTCCGTTGGGGATCTGGTCCCCGAGAAAGTTGGAGGATGGAAGCTTAGAAAGTGCTGCAGCTGTTGATCACGCGCTCGCGCAATAACTACACGCTCTACAGGACGCTCCACCCTTTGCACCACCGCAGGTTCCTCTGCAGCCACTGGCACAGGGGTCTCAACCCTCAGTTCCACCGCAGGTTCCACTGCAGGTTCGATCACCGGGGCCGCATCTGTATTAGGTGTAGCAGGCTGTGCAAGCCTTTGCGGTTGAGCATTGATCATCGCGAAGACAACTTCTGCGATTAACCTGATCATCTCAGCAGGAGGAGTGGTCGCTGGCACGTCAGCCGACCCACTACTTTCAGTAGTGTTACGGGGTTGAGACGGCCCCGCACCACTTCTAGTCGCCTATAATCGTGTAAGACATAATTTAGTGACTGAAAACATAGCAAACAACAATCATGGAATGCTCAGGTTCCGCAAACAAGTATGTTTTCCCATTCCTAAGTGGACATTCTTATTAGTTTTTGTCGTTTTAGGTGAATGCACATCCCGTGCACACCACCCCTTAAAAGGGAATTCGTCCCGAATTCGCTAAACTACGGATCGACGCCTTAAGTCTGATACCAAATTATAACACCCTGCCAGTACGAATAATATAACAGTAGGTCCGGCCGGGACCCCACGCCATACAAACCACACTAGCTAGGAGTTAAAAGGTGATAAACAGAAAGAAACTACAACAGAGTATACTAAACACTAGCGGAAGCAAAAAGATTTAACATTTCAATTAGAATTGTCCACTATCGTAGGAATGAAACCATGAAATAGAGTTATGGCCTTAAGGCCTTACATTTAACAAATGTACTAAAACTCCAAAACATACATCGGCACGCAGGCCGGCAATACATGAGAAAGCTAAACAGGGAGGCTGGCCTTCAAGGGCCAACTCAGCAAAAGGGGCCACCGCCCGCTATTTCCCGCTAGGCTCACCTGCACCTGCATAAGAACATTCCACCAAGCGGTGGCAAACAAAGTAACGGTCAGCACAGATGACCAAATTATAACGACCCCACCCCTTTCCCGGGGTGACGGAGATTCTACCCTGCAAGCAAGCCATACTAGCACAAGTACTAAAATAAAGAAGGTGCAACTACACAAGGTGAGGTTTCAAGCACATTCAATCTTCTAGGTTGAGCATCAAAAAGAAGGGAACCTAGGTATGCACATGATGTTAGTTGGGTTCACCCGAAGGTTCCCCACAACCGCCTAAACAACCGCATGAGGCTAACAACATCAATTCCACAAACACTCCACCGTAAGGGCCATCGCCTTAGGTGGGAAAAAGAGCTTTTGGTCAGTCTAGGTAAAACAATTCCACGACCTCTCCCATGATCGCACGACTTACATGAGGTAGGGACCTCTTGCAGATCTGCATGGAAACGGGTTCGGTTTAGCTTTGCCCGTGCTCTAATCATCGCGATCTATCGCACGACGCGGGTGCGGCTTCGCCTCGGCCCGTAAGGGTTTAGCACTTTCAAGTGCTACACAAATATAAGCTACGCACCTAATCCCTTCACAAGGATCTAGGCTTCACAAATACTCAAATATGGGAGGTATAATACGCTCCGCATCAATTTCGTGGTGAAGGTTTGCCTTCATCCAGTCTCAAAGCATGGGGCTTTCGTTAGGATCTTCACAAGACGCCTACACTTAAATCCTGCATTACCATAGACGATTTCACGGAGTCATTCTCCGGTACGCATTCTAGGCTTAACCTAAATGCAACGTCACAATCCAAGCATCACCGATTCGGGCTCACGGCCACGAATAGGCTTCACACAAAATGCCTAAATCCGCACGACTACCGGATTTTCTACATGCAATATGCCGGGGACGGACACAATCGACCCGGAGTTCTGAAGAACTTGAGGGAATCCTACACTTCACCCATTTGGTGAAAGGGATCCCTCATGCAAGCATAGAGAGATGAAGGAGAGGACAAAAGACAAATCCAAACAACGGGAGAAGGAATCGTTACCATATGAGCGTTCTTTTTCGCCATGGATCCGAGATTCTAGACAGAGGGAAATGACCGCACCGGGCTGCACTCTCCAGATCTGGAAACGGCTCGCGAAACGGAGCTCCGGAGCTCCGTCAATGGCGGAATCTCCCTTCTTCTTCCTTGCCTCCTTCTTCTTCCTCTAGGTTTGGAGTTAGAAAAGCCTCAAAAGAATGAGGGTTAATCTCCTCTCACAAGCCCTAAGACCCTCCAGCAACTAATCCTAGCCATTGGATCGAATTCCAAAGGATTTGGACGGCCGGATCGTCTCCTCTGCTCAAAATCGCGGAGCAGATAAACAGCGCGCACGATCACAGGCGCACGATCACTGGTCGTGCGCGAAGAGGAGAATGGTCGTGCGATAAGCCGAGACATCACTCCGATTCCTTGCGGGTTACGCACGATCATTGGCGCACGATCACTGGTCGTGCGCGAAGAGGACAATGGTCGTGCGCATTGACCTGATGTGGAATTTTTAGCCTATTCCGAGCGCAGCACTACCACTCCGCCTACCTCGCTGAACTACGATCTTTGGGGTGTTACACAACTGCACACTCACCATTGTGAGGGTCACCCAAGGCCTGTTAGGTCAGCTATCTTCACTCCTGCCCACCAACATTTCCATATGGTGAGGCATAAGAGAAGATACAATAGATATGAGCGTTGGTGTTGTGGAAAGATTAGTCATTTTGCCCAGTACTATTGGTTCAATCCAACAGTGCCTAATGCAAGAAGAGTGTCGACCACTCAGGGGTGTAATATTTCAGGTTATTCCACCAACATGAACCCAGGACCCAAATCCAATTGGGTGCCTAAGGATAAGTAATCTTTTTTTACAGGTATGTCCAAATGCCAACCCTTTTGGTATTTCGACACAGATTGCTCCAGGCACATGGCTGGAGTAAATAAGTATTCAAGACAACTGAATCCAGAGATAATAGACCAATTGTGATACTTGGGGTTTCAAACAAACTGATGTCACTCAAACCCCAGCATACCTCCCACAAGAAGTTCAACTCTCTATCCTGCTCCTAATGAGTGGGAGACTCTAAGAAAAGATATAATTGTGATGGAAAATGATCCAACTTCTAAGGATGAGATGCAGAAGAATTTGAGCAGCCCTCTCAAATCCCTGCAATAATGGAGGGGGAGTCCACTGCTCCACTCACTGTGTATACCTCACTTCCAAGGATAGAAGATGAGCATCATGTTCCAACCATCATAGTACCTACTCTCTCATCACCATGCTTAAGAAGTAGGAAAGTCAGAAAAAGAAAAATATATCATGTTTCCTCTAAAGAACAAGAAGCCAAAATGAAGAGAATGGAGAAAGTAAAGAAGAATCCAAACCTTGAAGAATGAAGCCCTTGATCAAGTAAATATCAAATGGTATTTCTGTATAAGAGATGTGAAGGAGAAGTTCTAAGTAGCACTGTCTCCAAAAATCCTTCAAAAAGTGTTGATAATCTTCTCAAGATAGACAAGTATCAGATGGGTATCTTAACGACATTGATGAATTCTCAGCAATATAGAATGAAATGTTTTGACAACAAGATCTGCGTCTTGACGATATTGGTGGAATCTCGACGACAAAGCTGAAATAATTCAGACAACTAGGTTGAAGTACTTTCGATGACACTATCGACGACAAAAATACACATCGTCGAAATACTACGCAGATACTTAATGCAATATTGGATCTTTAATCAGAGCCGTCTGATGAAGTCTTAATTAGGACAAAAAGGTATGCGCCTCTTCATCTACTTCAACTATAAATAGAGTGAATGTTTAGGACAAAAATTACGCTTTCATTTGCCCTAAGTCATTTCCGCGACAAACCTCAGTTCGGTCTCCGACAATCGTTCGTTCTCGACGTTCTAATCCAAGGCTCCCAAGAAGGAAGAATCTTCAGTCATCTCCGGTTGCAAGCTTATGAGAGGAGGATTCAACTCCTGCTCTGAATAGATTACGACAGTAATCATATTGGTGTAATCGGCAGGGTTGGAATACCTGCTCTGCGAACCCTGTGCTCTCGTGAACAATGAGCTCCAGGAGTTCTTTGATGGAGCTAGAATCAATAGTTCAGGGACCATCCTAAAGTCTGCAGTGGCCGGGAAGAAGATCAAAATATCTGCCAAAAGCTTAGGAAAAGCCTTGAGGATTCCAATATTGGAGAAAGAAGTTGAAGAGGAAGATCTGACTGCTGAAGTTCTATCTGTTAGATATTTCTGGTGTGGGCACAGTGGCAAGACCTATGGGTCCATCAAAAGGGCAGAATTCAATCAGAAGGGAAAGCTCCTTGCAGACATTGTAGGGAAACTACTGTTGTGCAAACCTGGTTCCCATGACAGGATTTCCAAAGAAATGTTTGAAGCAATGTGCAGGATCATTATTTCAAATAGGACGGACTGGAGAAAGTTCCTATTCTAAAGGATTAAGAACACCTTGAAGACCCCATCATTTGGAAGTATCCTATCTATCTTCCTTCCGAATATCCTTGGGGATGTGGTGAAGAAAAACATGGGAGCACCTCTGCACTATTCAAAGAGGTTGGACTCAAAAATGCTGGACAAATGGGAGAGAGTCATCTCCAAAACTCCTAAGGATGCCCAAACTTCTACAAAAGGAAAGAAAAAGAAAGTTGTGATAGTTGATCACTCAGAGGAGGAATGGTCCTCCAGCAGTTCTGATGGAGGAGGAGCACCATCTCTACCAAACCCTGCTTTGACAGAGGGAGAGGTGGCTTTAACTCAAATGATCCTAGAGGAGATGAGTGAACCTGCTAACACAAGGGCTCTTGAAGAAAGAAGAAGTCCCATTTTGGGCAGTGATCCAGTTAAGAGGGAGTTCCTGGTTGGAAGCTTAACCCAAGACACTAAGAGAGTTGAGGGGGAGACCCATCTGGGGTGCTCTATCCTAGAGGATCAATCTGAAGGATCTGAAACTGAGAAAGCAGTTCAGGAGAAGGATTCTCTAGAGAAGGAAAATGAAGACAATATGCCAGAGAAGTATAGAGGTTCTGGTCCCCAGACTGGGCTTGATCTAGCTCTTATCAAAGGCAAGCAAGTGTTGGTGGAAGAAGATGGGCATATGCAGGTAAACTCTCTTGATCTTCTGGCTCAAGATAGTACTCATGAAGGTTCTCTAGAAGAAAGTATAGCTCCTGAGGTGAATGTAGCTGGACCATCTACTGATCACTCAGGCTCCATGTTCCACATGATCACAACCCTGCTGAATGTTCAAAGGGAAAAGATAGAAAGCTTTATTCTACAGACTGTAGATAACCTAAAGAAAGAAATGAAGGTTGAGCTGCAAACTGCGAAGGATGATATACATCATCTCAAAACTCAGTAAACTCATTTCTTTCATTTAGCAGCTCCATCCATGGAACATGTTGGTGAGGAGATCAACAAGGTTAGACATCAGACTCATCAGATCATCAAAAACCAAAACACTGTTTCAATGAATACTGAGAGAGCTTTTCAACATATAGCAGGGTTCATGAATTAAGATAAAGATCAAATTAGGAACAAAATGGAAGTGAATACTCAGAACTTAGATTAACATCTGCTAGAGGTAAGAAATAACTTTGATGAGGCTGAACAACACCTACATGAGAGGATAAATTTAGTACAAGTAGCTTTTGATGATCACATAGCTGAAGAAGTCCTAAAGGGGGAGAAGGCAATGATAAATGCTGGCTCAAATCAAGCCATGTGGACTGCTAATCAAGTTAAAAAAGCTTTACAGAAGACTCCCTCATCTTAGGGAAATTGAGCAGGATCCATAGTCATGCAAGTGGATGCTAACTCAAGGACCCTGATCTTAGAAGCTTGGATGGAATTTGGATACCCTCAGGATGGGTCAGAAAGAGTCCACTATTCTGCTGATTGGAATCTACACTTAACTCAAATGGAGAAAAGGAGAAATCATAAACTAGCATTCCCTCATGGTCCTCCTCCTTCTCCAATTAAGATTCCAAAACCAATCAGCTTCTATGAAAGGCAGAGGATAAAAGGAAAAGGAAGCAGCGGCAGGACCTGAAGATCATATGATGTTTTGTCTAAATATGACTTGGGCAAATGACTGAAATATTTTTTTATTTTGTTCTAAAACATTCTTTATTTATATCATGTTGATAGATGAATCATATAATACATTCTGAATGTCTTCAAATTATGATTTTATTTATCCCTTGGCATTTATCATTGAAGTGAGTTATGACTTCTTCAAATAGGGGGAGAATGTTAGGAACTGTGCCCAGCAACGTTCCTGATTTAAAGAAGTGCTCAGATCAATGATAAATGCACTATGTATTTGATGGAATATTTTATTCTTGATTGCAGAAGATAAACCATATATCAAGTAATTTTCTAAGTCCAAAATCATCAAGGACTGGATATATCGTTGAGATAATGTATATTTCGTTGAAATACATTAAAGCTACATCATCAGTATCAAGACTATATGATGAGTACTTTTTGTACTCATCCTTTAATATAATTTTAATGATATTTTAATATGAATCTGTATAAATTGCATGAATTATCCCATCAAATTCATTTCTTTTTATTTCTATAAACTAACTTAAGCTTTTTCTATGTTTTCTGGTTTTTTGGGCACTTTGAGCAAAAATGTAAAGTACACGCCCAAGGTTACGGTTGTGACCTAGGGGCGGGACAGCCTATAATGTTTTCCAGACCTACTGTCGCCACCCGGGCTCATTCCGTGAAGCTTTGCCAAGTACACGCCCCAAGTCACGGGTGTGACCTAGGTGCGTGACCCATTATCATGGCCGCGACCCATCTCAAGCAGCCAGATCAGCATACCGCATCATTTAAAGTTACACGGCCTAGGTCACGGGTGTGACCATGGGGTGTGACATCCTAATCACGACCATGAACCCACCCGCGCTCCTTCCTTCCAAAGCTCCCCGCCAGCAGCCAGTTTGAAGGTTACATGCCCTCGGTCACGGGCGTGACTGAGGGGCGTGACACGTACGAAACACATGCATTGAAGCCAGATGACGTCCTTCCCGCAGTAGATGATCACGCGCCTTACACGCCATTGGTCATGGGCATGACCAAAGGGGCGTGTAACCCAATTTTCTCAGCTATTTAAAGCATGCTCCTCCAGAAGTTTAGGGACAAATTTTGGAGGCTCAAGTCTTCTTTTCTTGCTTTGTTTTCATGTTTTAAGAATTTCTTATATTTCTCTTTCTAGTGCAATTATAAGTTTCAATTCGTGTACTTTTCTTTTGTAAGTGTAACTTTCATTTCACTAGTTTGTAATCTCAATTCCTTAGTTTGTAATTTTCCTTTGCAAATCAATAAAATTAGTTTTCTTAACTTCTTATTCCCCTCTTAATTTTATCATGTTCTCTTTTATTTTTGTTAATTCCTTAATCTCAATGAGTAGCTAGATTTCTATTAGTACTCGATCGAGATGATCCAAGGAATAATATAAGTTATGAAGTAAATTATAGTTTCTTTTTCTCTTCTTCGGAAATGCTTAAGATTTATCCTTGATTTATTTTTGATGAGATTATATCTTCGATATATAATTCTCATATATGTTTTCATATTTAATTTATCCGAGCGGTTCATAATACGAATTGATCATTCAAGGATAAAGAGAGTTGCATGCAACCCTCGAGAGAGGATGACATAAATCTCCCAGATTGGAGTCAAATCCAATAGGGGGTTCACTACGATAAAGCAAGTTTTAGGTGTTTTGATTCTAGAGCAAGAGTTTGATTGATCAACCTAAACTTAGTTGAATGCATCCTTGACAGAGGTGCGTTTAGAATTCGGGAACCTCCATGGTCAAAGCAATTTTCTTAAGAGAATTAGAACTATTGTTTTCTTCTATTTTATTTCCAAGGTGATTTAAGATCGAGTACTAGTTTTGAACTCATCGTTTAATCATTATTTTAATTTCCCTTTTGCAAAACCAATCCAAGTTTTAATTGATAAAATAATAGATATTTTCTGAAGTAAAAGTATTCATCCGCCCCGAGTCTAATATGACCTTGGTTTTATAAACCTATACTACTTTCAATACGGTAAACTTGTCGTTGTCGTTTGCGGATATAGTTTCAACTACATCACTATAAAAATAATAAAAATCACTAAGTAAAATATCATCTCAAGACTCATCAGATGGATCGTTGAGAAATGTATCATATTATTGAATCAGTTTCGACGATATCGTCTTAAAGAAAGCTTATCGTTGATAAAACTAAATCCAGATGTCTCGATGATATCGTCTTGAAGAAGACATATAGTATTGAAGGCTGAAGAAAGCTTATAGTTGAGAAAGACTAAGCTTAGATAACTCGACGACATCGTCTTAAAGAAGAGGTATAGTCTTGAAGAATCAAATACATAACTCATTAAGTCATTAAGAAATGTTCATGAAGACAACATCGGTTTGAAGACCTTATATCATCTAGAAGATCAAGATGATTTCATCTTGAAGAAAGATTATCAACTTGAATAAAACTCTAAGTCATTTGAAAGGGAATATCTCGACGATATCATCAAGAAGAAGTAATATTGTTGAGATATCATGTAAAGTCTTGAAGAAAGATGTTTGTCGACGATACCATCTTGAAGAAGACATATTGCCTTAAAGATTGAAGAAATATAGTAACTAAGGAAACATCTCGACGATATCGTCTAGAAGAAGCAATCTCATTGAGATATCATATAGAGTTGTGAAGATGGAAGTATGTCGACGATATCGTCGTGAAGTATATCTGTCGTTTACATTGATCAAGATGATACCTGTTGAAACCGGCTACCGGTCTCTTGAGTTTGGACCCACTAGGGGGTGTATCCCGCACCTATTTCTCCCTCACTTACGCTCTTGAATGTGGATGAAAAACTAGGAACCTACCCAAGGCTGTAGAGAGGAGGTCCCGCCACACACCCGAAAAATCTTAGAGAGCTTCCCCTCCCAAACCAATGCTCGGCCAGGCACCTTGGAGGGCACTAACAGCCAACCAAAAACTATCATGGAGGAGAGATCTCAAATAGATCGGGCTCCTCCAAGGTTCCATTAAGGGTCTATTTATAGATTCTTTGGTCCGTTCTGCAAATAGCATGAATCCGTCTTTTGTTTTTTCTAATCGCACCCCAAATTGGCCTGCTAAAAGCCTAACTCTGCTATTCTAAAGGGCTACTGACAGCCCACAAAGGGTATCTAGGTAATTTCCCCCTTAAAGCCTTCGAGGCGAGTGGTCCATGAAGGAACCACTCGCCAGGCTTCTCGCCTACCAGATTCCATCGGGCGAGTGGTCCGTGAGGGCACCACCCGCCAGATACCCGGCTTGCTCGGCGAGTGGGGTTCCCCCTCACTCGCCCTGCTACTGATACTTCCACCTTGTTACCATGCGGGTGTCCCGCGAGTTGGGCCACACTAGCCCGAAAACTCTCAGACCCACATCCTGCCACTTGGACCTTGAGGACCTGGGTACCCACTCTGCGAATACGGGATTGTACACAATCCCCGCTCTTTGCGAGCAAGTCCAACGCTCAGAAAGAAAAGTCCAACCCCCAATATTCTGTGAGCGCTTTGCTGACCTAGAGGGAATCTTTCTGGTGGGGCCCTCTACTTTGCTATAAATATATCCTAGGCTGCTGCCTTCAGAGCGCATGTCCTCCAATCACTGTTCCACTTTTCCCCCTCTGAGCTCTCGCTGCTCAGATGACGTTCACGAGGCCGATGCCAAGACCGCACTCGCAAGGGTTGATGGATCACCTTACTGTCCCGCATGGGGAGATCCCTTCTAAGTCCACCTGATATGCCCCTTGGCTCTCGTCAACGAGAGATCCTTCTAAGCCCTACCGACTGAAGAAAGCCAGGGTGGTTCGGCGAAACCTGTCGGTGAGGGAGTCTGCGTCAGAGACTCCGCCCTCTCCCACATTCCTCCCGACAACACTGCCGAGGTAATATAATCTATCTTGCCTGTAAATCTAACCATGGTGTCGTTATGCCTTGACAACTTCAACCACTCGCAGAACCTGCAGGTGACGGAAGGTGGCCCCGGGATAAACCAGGCGGATGCTGCCATTCCCCCACCCATTCTTGGAGGCGTTCCACCGGCCCAGGAGCCCATCCTCATAACTACTCCTGGAGAAAGCTGGCCCGCGCCTGGTAAGCACTTCATTGTCTTCTCGCCTGACTTTTACCTTTGTCCCTTTTTATGACTCTGGTTTCTGCAGCTCTCACATTTTGGACCACGGGGTTACCCCCTACCCCGCGCAACTCTCCTGCCCTCGAGACCATCATCATTTCCCCTACTCCAGAGCAGGAACATTTAGTGGACAAAGGCCCCGAGAACAACTCTCCTGCTGTGGACTAGGTCTAGGGAGTAGATCTAGGGGGTGATCGAGGCCTTTCTGGTGATAGATTGACTAGAGCGGCTTGAGGCTGTATCTGGGGAGAGACCGGCTAAAGCCAACTAGTTCATGGGGATACGAGTTGGTATAGAAAATAAAAAGAGTTTTCATATTAGTCGCCTCGATTTCTAGCGACATAGAAATCAAATTTTGTAATTAAGTTTATTAATGATAATCATGTCTTTTTCTATTTAATAAAATTGATTTGCTACTCTTTGTTTTATATTCACTCTTATTCAAATAAAATATCAAAAGTTTTCTATTAAAGTTTAAAGTTTTTAAAACCCTTATTCACCACCCCCCCCCCCCTCTAAGGGCGCCTCAAGATCCAACAAGTGGTATCAAAGCCAGGTTATTCCAAATCGGCTTAACAACCGGGAATAATGGCGTCTCTTGATCAGGATCTCGCTTCTACTAGTGTGAAAATTTTTAATATAAATGAAAAAGTATTATCACCACCTTTATTTATGGGCAAAAATTATAAAGGGTGGAAAATATTAATGAAAAATTTTCTTAAGGCCTTAGATGAAAAAGTTTGGAATGTTACTATTGAAAAGCCACTTAGCGTACTAACTAGAAACGAAAGTGTTTTAAATGCAAAATCTATGAATAGTATATTTTGTGCATTAGACCAAAATATTTTCAAACTTATTTATACTTTACCTACCGCTTATGAGATTTGGAATTTTCTTGAAATAACTTATGATTCTCCTTCTGTAGGTACGGAACAATCACAAGAACCGGAGATTATGCTAGCTTGCACAAGTCTTCAAGAATTCTCCTCTCATGACGGATCCATGAAGTGCACATCAAGTGAAAGAGAAGAAGAAGTACTGTCTTTGGAAGAGGAGTGCCAAAAAGATGTAAAAGAAACTATATATTCAAATCGTGCCTCTCCCGAAAGCAATGTAAGGAAATCAAATCTCATTTTCTGTACTTCTATTTCTACATTATAATTGCTTCAAACTACAAAGCACAAAATTAAGTAATTAAAAAATGTCAATAAACATTTGCGCTTAGAAAATAAAAATATAAAGGCAAAAATTAATGAAGAATCAAATTCTAATTTATCTAGTTTTACCCAAGGCTCCTTAGTTGAAAACATTACACCTTGTATAGAATTTAATGATCTAAAATAAAAATGCAAGGAACGTGAAAAGGAACTTCTTCTTATAAAAGAACAAAAAGATAGATTATGTTTATAAAATTCATCTTTGAAAAATGAGTGTGCTAAGTGTAAAGACTATAAAATTGAAATTAAAGAGATGGATGAAACATTTGATGAATATAGAAATAACTATCAAAATCATATTGATTCAATTGTTTCCATTCTTAAAAATAGCACAATCACTTATAATAAAGCTAGACATAATTTAAAAATAAGAATGATGAATTTAAAACAAAAATCAACTTGCTTATGAAATTTATAAATAAAAATTCACAATATCAAGAAATATCTAAAAACAAGTTGAATATGAATATTTTAACTAAGACAAATAATGGGAGTAAGAAACACAAAATATTTGTAAATCAAAGTCAAAATCACCATTATTTACAAAATCATGTTTCTCCTAACATAAAATTAAATGTTCATAAATTTCCTATAAATAATGTTTTGCAAAATCATCATGGAAATTTGACAAATAAAAATAATATTAAACCAAGATTTGAATGGAGACCCAAAGTAAAAAATGAAACACAAACTCAAATCAAAAGAGCCCATTCAATCATATCTCCCCAAAAGCAAACACGATGTATTTGGGTACCCAAAGGCACCGTCACACCCGGTCCTCTTTGGATACCTAAATCTCTTATTTATTAGTATCCAATCATTTGCATGAAGTAGAAATCAACTGAAAATGAAATATCATTATTCTACTTCATGATATGCCTAACCTACTTTTTGGTTGTTTATTTTTTCCTTTTGTTGAACGATCATGATATGATCACTTTATATAACTTTTGATATGACTTTCACATATTAAACCAAAATTCAAAAATAAATCAAATTGAATAAAGTTGAATAAAAAGTCATATCATTTTTCAAGTGACCTACTTATCCTTTTATTGTTTATCCTTCTAGATCCATTTCCTAAAAGTCTTATAAAATTTGAAAAACTAAATTTGTCATATGATATTATTAAGACTTAATGAAATAAGTGTCAAAATGGATTTAAAAGGTATTTTAGGGGTATTAGGCTAAATTTATAAAATGCGCAAGTTTTGCTTAGGTATTTAATATATTTGCGTCATTTTGATTACCCCTAGTATGTTTAATCATAATCATGTCAAACCGGAATTAAAAAATTGCATGAATATTATTTCACTTATTTATGATCATTTCACTCATGCATATGTTGTGCAAAACTCAAGAATTAAGGTCTAATGAATATGGAGCTTTAATGAATATGAAACCCATGTACTAAAATTTTAACTTCCGCAACTTTTTGCGATTTCTTCTCTTCTCTTCACTTCATTAGACAGGCTTTACACTGCACAAATATAATTAAGAAAAATCAGAAGCAAAATCGAAGAAAATCTAGGCTATATGATTAAAATAAGCACTCTCTGTGAGCTAACGCAGGCGCTAGGACCTAACGTCGGCGCTAGCTCAAGTATTCAATTTTTTGTAATTTTAAAATTCTAGAAAATCACTATAAATATATGTTTTTGTTTAATATTCAAAAAACAAAGAGAAAATTTATAAAACCTTTCAAAAATAACCAAAAAATAGCTTCTCATTGTATTCATCATTCACCTTGCAATCTTTCTCTGTAATATTTTGAAAAGGTTGAATATGAATTGTTTTATATATTTCACTTACAATAATTAATTATGAGTATCGAAATCTCTATATGATAAAATTAATGATCATAATTATATAATGTAATATCAAAAGATCTTTTAATTCAAACATTACACATAACTACAAAAGATCATTTTGGTTCTTTCATAAAATTGGTGATCATGATAATTATATGAATAAATTATGTATTGTGATTGCATGTACCTTACTATATCTAGACTTTAGAATCACCTTGACATCAATAACATGAAATCATATCATCACTTAATTCTAGGTCTTCAAATTGAATCTCTATTGTTGAATACATTCAACATTATATCAATTAACCTTATGGCATAACACTACATTCAAACTCATCATATCTAGCATTATCAACTAATAAATATTATCATCCATGCTAGATATATTTTTATTGTCGTAATGAATCAATCTTAAAGAAGAACAATTAATAGTTAAAACTCATTATAACTATATTGCTTTAAAATCAAATATAATAAGAAATTAATCGCGCATAAAAGCCATAGTTTTGATTCCATAGAACAAAATGCTTAGGATGTCCATGTTCATTCATCCACATTATGTGTCTCACAATAGCGAGGGCATAAGATTGTATGCATTAGAAGACCTAACCTCTAAGTCATGTCTTGTCCTTAACCGGGAAGGGTTCGAGTGGGGCCTTGCGAGGCACTGGGGGGAAAGAGTGATAGGATGAGCGTTCTCTAGTGTGTGAATATGGGATTAACACCCCATCCTACGGCATGTGTGCAGCTCCTCATGCCCATCCGTCACATTGTACGGGGCTAGTGTGTAGGCATATAGTTAGGGTATTATTATCTAAGACATTCCTATATCGTATATTTTGCATGCACTCTTTATGACTATATTATTCATGCATTCTTGTCTTGATCGAACATGCTAATTTTGTGTTTTGCATATTTTATCATTTTTGAGCTCTAATGATCTTGTAAAACACAAATATTTGAAAACCAAATAAAAAATATAAAAACCATTTTTTGAACAAATAAAACATACTTAAATAGCCTTCCAACCATTTCCAACTTCTCTGAAATTTCTACCCTAAGAAGGTCTATATATATACGATCTATGCCAAAAGAAAAATTTTCAAAAATTCTCAAAAATCGAGTACTGGTTCAGCGTTAACTAGTTAACGCCAGGCGTTAGCCTTTTTGTCCAGATGAAAATTCTGCGTTCACTAGTATCTTTCTGGTATTTTTTCTAATGATTTTTCTCAGTTTATTGTGTCTGATTTCAAATTATTTTGTTATTAATTTTGTTATTTTTCTTCCAAAATACAAAAAATCAAATAATTCAAAATGCTAAAAAATATGTTTTTGATTATTTGTTTTGCTTTACCTCTTTACAAAATTATAGTTTGACTATAAAATTTCACAAGAGCAAACATCTTAGTTATTTTTGTTTCAAAAGGTCAAAATTGTTTTTGGCATGCACTTAAAGATAGTCTTTAATGTCTAATTTTAATTTCAAATTTTTTAAACATTGTTTTTGTCATGCCTTGATCTTAATCTGATTATGTGCAATGAAATAGTCTATAGATAATTGTGTATGATTGCCTAGCATGCCTCTAATTATGAGTAATGCTTTATGTTAATCAATGAATTATACACTCACTATTTTGATAATCTACTTGTGCTCATAATCTTAGTCATGCATGATTGTGTAGTGTAATAGTTTTAACATATTAAGTTGTATGTCTAAATTACCTATATCGTCTTTCAAAAATAAATTTCAAGCACAATATAAAAGTGTTATTTTAATAATATAAATGTTTGCAACAACAAGTGAATTCGGAGACCTTTGGCCCAAAATAAAAATCTGGAATAAAAAACCAAAGATAACTCCACCAAGCACTACTCACCCTCCTGATAAGTCTTAATGAGCATTGTGAGGTTGAGCACCTTGGAAAGAATTGTAAAGTGTCTTGTGCAAACACATTCATCTTTTATCACTTCTATTTGTACATCGGATCACTAAAAATAAAAATCAATAAAAAGACTTATGTGATCCCCCAAGCAATACTCCGCTCCCTGATAAGTCTTAATGAGCATTGTGTGGGTGAAGCACCTTGGTAGTTGAACGTATGCTATGTGCTTAGAAATTTTATTCTAGATGTGATGTGTGAAAGTAATTATATGATTACAATCTTAATGTTGTTGTTACTATATCACTACATATGTCATGTGTTTTGATTATTTCACTTGTGTACTTTTATCAAAACACCTTTTCCACACATCGTTGATTTTCATAAAGCTTCTACTCATGAGAATTGGATCCTAATGCAAAATTACATAATTCTCTAAAACCTTAAGTAAAAGCACTAGATTGTAATGCATGATTTCTACAATGTTTTCTTTATTTGAAATATGAATTGGGTACATTGTAGTTCTAATCTTTTTGAATATGTTGATTCATGCTTGCCTATTTGTTATGAAAATTTTCAAAATTAAATGCTCAAATGTGAAGAGTCTAGACATATTGTTGGAATGGTCAAACTATAACAAAAATACTACTTTTAATTATTTTGTTTTTCCGCATTTCTCTATTTAATCATGTATCCTTATATCATATGTTCTCATGCTTATTTCTAAGGATTTGTCTTTCACTTGTACTTGTCAAACAATATTGTATCTCTTTTACACGTGGTATAAACATGTAATATTCTTCTTAAAAATTATTTTGAAAAACAAATGGTAGAATTCTCTTGGTAAAATCATGGAATGTTGTTCTTTCACGCTTATCATATATTGTTTCCGCTGTGCTACTCTCTCCCTTAGCTCGATCATGACTTACTTTATGTTTACACAAAACTCTTATTCCTCTCTTAGTTATGTCCCAACTTTTGCCTTCTTTATTCTAGTTTTGTTTAACTCCACCCTCTTTTGCTAATAACAAAGGGGGAGAATAAAATGATAAATCGTAAAGATTAACGGAGTAGGATTCACTAGATTAAGGGGGAGCATGTATCTAGTTTATGGGAGTATACACTAAGGAGGAGCATCTTTGTAGGGGGAGCACTTTTAAATGATCTCTAATTATTATCATTATCTTATAATTGCTTAGTGTCATATATTCTTATAAAAACACAATTTCTTTATCTATGAATCTGATTTATCCCTATTGGATTTGTTATTAGCAAAAGGGGGAGATTGCTGGAACATTGTTTTCCGCATCCCTTTAATTTGAGAATAACAAATCCTACTTGTATTTAATCTTCTTTGTCATTGTGTTTTTAGCATGCAGGTTTGGACAGATATGACACCAGGTTGCTGCAACAATGGTCTGGCACTAACCACAAGTTGAAGGATTGAAAGCTGTTTAATTCCAGGCGTTAAGCTTAACGCTGGGCATTAGCGCTAGACGAAAACGGCGTTTGACGAAATTGGGTTCGACGAAAGAAGAAGCCCATTCGACGAAATGCGTTCGATGAAAATTCCATTCACCGAAATGGAGGCTGACAAATTGCATTCGACAAAAATTCTGTTCGACGAAATGGAGGCTGCCGAAATGGAGGCTGATGAAATGCGTTCGACAAAATATGCGTTCGACAAAATAAGAATTTCGTTCGACAAAACGGAGTTCGATGAAATGTGAAGTCAGTTCGATGAAGTTGCAATCGACGAAATGGCATGAGGAAGGAACTCAATGCCAGGCATTACTCTTAACGTTGGGCGCTATCCATTCGACGAATTTGGAAAGGAGAAAGCAGTTGTGATTGCAGGAGGATCTTTAGGAATGATTTGCCCAATGCCCCGCATTAGCCTTAATGCTGGCGTTAATATTGCCTAAAATAAAACATTTCCTAAAGTGCAGAATCTCCTTCCTCTTCTGAAGATCCGAGCCATCAATATGTTACTATACATGGTCAACGCCCAGCGTTAACTACTTAACATCGGTGTTAGCGCAAAGTCTATAAATTGGATGATTTCGACATCTCTAATAACTGATTGCCAAGAGCCCTATTCCAGCACTTCAGAAACTTTGTGAGGGCCGTATTTCCAGACCAACACATCTCCCTCTCATATTTCAAAAGGAGGAATCAAAGGAGGCTTGGATCAACACGCTAACTCAATGCGAAGAATGCACGCTTGGACTTCAACGATCTTTAGCGATTCTTTGGTGTCTCCTTCAGATTACCTCATAGGGAGTTTTTATATTTGTCTTTTGTATTTGTCTTTATTTTTATCTTTGTAATCGGTTCATGAATTCGCCTCGTGTTGGCGACTAGGTCTGGGTAGGACTTAGGGAGGAATTTGCCTTGTGTTGGCGACTGGATCTAGGGAGTAGATCTAGGGGTGCTCAAGGCCTTTCTGATGATAGATTTGCTAGAGCGGCTTGAGGCCGTATCTGGGGAGAGATCGGCTAAAGCTAACCGGTTCGTGGGGAGATGAGTCGGTATAGAAAACAAAAAGAGTTTTCATATTAGTCGCCTTGATTTCTAGCGACATTGAAATCAAATTTTGTAATCAAGTTTATTAATGATAATCATGTCTTTTTCAATTTAATAAAATTGATTTGCTACTCTTTGTTTTATATTCACTCTTATTCAAATAAAATATCAAAATTTTTCTATTACAGTTTAAAGTTTTTAAAACCCTTATTCACCTCCCCCCTCTAAGGGCGCCTCAAGATCCAACAGTTCAGAACTGACAACGGAGGGGAGTTCACCTCCAAGGCATTCTTTAACTTCTACAGGAAGCATGTCATCCAAAGGGAGCTTTCTTGTGCTCACACTCCACAATAAAACGGAGTTGCGGATTTTTCTCTAACGGTTTACAAAAGAAAAGAAATGACAATAATAAAAACTCCCTCTAAGAAACTTCTAAAGTCGGAGATGAGGGATCGCTGTAGAATAAGCAAGGTTGAAGCGATCGCCCTTCAGATATAGCATGATGAAGTCCTCCTTCAGAAACTCTCTAAGATTTTAGTGGGAGATCAACTCTCGGCCCAGTAAGGCTCTAGAATTGTGGCACTAAACCTCTCTTCAACTTCTATGTAAAAAATGAGAGAAGAGGCCTCCTTTTATAGGAGTGAGCGCTAGCGCTACCGCCGGCGCTATCCCCACTTAGGAATTATTCTCTGCGTGTGTATCTTCATTCCGGGGAAACATTGCTGCCTTCCCTCTTGTGCTCTGCACTACCGCCTGCGCTATCTGCTACCACTTGGCGATAGCGCCTTCTAAAAATGCTCTTGGGATTTCTCTAATCATCGGTAGCGCCTGCGTTAGGTGCTACCACCGGCGCTAGTGGGTATTTTTTAATTTTGGGTTCAAATCTTTGGTCAACCTTCTTATGTCATCCTTGAGTCTTATGGACTTGTTTCCCGCACACTTTAACACACAAGATCAAATACACATAGGATGTGTTATTCTCAAACCTAGGAGATGCACAAGACCATGTTCCAACAGTCAGCTCGCAGACCTCCGCAATCATCGGGCTACTGAATAGTTGCCGCCCTGGGAGATCTCGCGCATTTGGCTCCACTGCCACCTCCTTCCTGGGATGCTGGCTGGGAGTGTTCTCGCCTATTTGCTGGGGCGAGACCACCGGAACAGTGGGTGTCTTGCACTCGCTCCTCGTGGCAAAAGCCAGCTGCAAGGTCTGTAAGATCTCTCGCCTGAGGCCTTCAAACATTTCCATTGTCACCTCTTTCGCGGGTGGCTGTGAGTGGCCCTGGTTGGATCCATCTCCTCCATCTCCAGCCATGGAGCTCAGCTTGAGATTTTCTTGCACAGGCTACGGTTCACGCTCACCGCACCAAAAATGTTGAAACCGACAACCAGTCTCTTGAGTTCGGACCCACTAGGGCGTGTAGCCCGCACCTACTTCTCCCTCACTTACGCTCTTGACTGTGGATGAAAAACTAGGAACAGACCCAAGGCTATAGCGAGGAGGTCCCGCCACACACCCAGAAGATCTTAGAGAGCTTCCCCTCCCAAACCAATGCTCGGTCGGGCACCTTGGAGGGCACTAGCAGCCAACCGAAAACTAGACTGGAGGAGAGAGCTCAAAAAGATCGGGCTCTTCCAAGGTGCCCTTAAGGGTCTATTTATAGATTATCTGGTTTGGTCTGCAAATAACATGAATCCGCTTTTAGGTTTTACTAATTGCACCCCAAATTGGTCTGCTAACAGCCTTACTCCACTGTTCTGAAGGGCTATTGACAGCCCACGAAGGGTATCTAGGTAATTTCCCCCTTAAAGACTTCAGGGTTTGTGGTCCGTGATGGCACCACTCTTCAGGCTTCTCGCCCACCGAATTCCACCGGGCGAGTGATCCATGAGGGCACCACCCACAAGATACCCGTCTTGCTCGGCGAGTGGGGTTCCCCCTCACTCGCCCCGCTACTGATACTTCAACCTTGTTACCATGCGGGTGTCCCGCGAGTGGGGCCACACTTGCCCGAAAACTCTCAGACCCACATCCTACCACTTGGCCCTTGAGGATCTGGGGATCCACTCGACAAATATGAGGTTGTACAATATCATCTTGAAGGAATATTATTGTCTTGACAGTTGCAGAGCAGCATTTAATGCTCCGGTTCTCTTTGAAATTATATTTAGGGAATATACATGTCGCCTATCTTGCGCAACAATCAAGGAGTAATAAATTATATTCTGTATAGAATATAGCCATTGCAGAGTGTTTAAGAAAGAATATTATTACTACTATATTCCGTAGGTTCCAAAAATGACATGGCATTTATGACAATTAATTCTGTTGTTTCTTTCAAATATTCTGTCAGGCAATTTATGGAAGAATTCTGTAAGGGCTTTTATGCAAAGTTACATAAGAATATACAAGAAAAGAAATTGTCGATTTCAGAACTTACCTGACTTTCTTACAACATACTGAATCTGATCAAGAAAGGAAAGGAAGAGAAATAGAAGAAAAACTTCATCACTTGGCTGAGAAGACAAGAAAAAATCTTCCTCCTGTACTGGAAGTGCATCTATCAACTAAGGAGGAGATTCAAAAGAAAGGCTCAATAATCCACAAGATCACTGAGCTTACATCTGCAAGAAGAAGAAGAATTCTATTATTCAAAGTATACATCTTGAAGACTATTCTTCTATAATAGCAAACACCTCTGTTCTATTCTATAGGGTTCTTTGTGAACCTGAGCTTGTAGGATCTTGTATCAGATCTGAGTTGGTAGGGTTCTGTGTGAGCCTGATATTGGTAGGGTTCTGTGTGAGCCTGAGTATTGGTAGGATCTTGGTACAGATCTGAGTGCTTGGTAAGACTTGAAAGTCTGAGAAAATTGTTGCAAGGTTTGTATAACCTGAGTGTAAGCTTTTCTATGTGAAGGGATGAGGTAGGATCCTTTGTGATCTGAGTTGTAAGATCTGCTGTATAGTGCAAAGATATGAATTTTGGAGAAGTTGCCTAGTCTAGCACGCTGCTAGATAGGTGGGAGGGACAATGCACTACCTCTAGACACATTGTCTTGTAGGGAACCACTAATAAATCTAGTTTGCTTTCTATGTTGCTTTTGTGCTGTGATAGATAAACTTTAAAGCAGCAAAGAATATTGACAACACCTAATCACCCCCCTCTAAGTGTAGTTTATAGACAACCCATATCTTTCAGGGCTGCACTTATGCACATCCTGGTAGCAGGCTAGTCAGTCTCCCACGCATCTACGAAAATTATAGTGAGCCCAATATAGGCTTCCTCCTCTCATTCAGATGAGCTTGAGTCACTGTCACTCAAGGTTGATGAGTAGTTTTTATATGAATTTTTAGTATAGATTTTAGTATTTATTTAATAAGAATTTTGCTTATTTATGTTAATTTTTGTTTATAAATAGTTCTTTTGTATAATTTTGATCTAATTTAGCATATTTCTATTTTGTAGATTTTTTGGACAAATTGGGTCAAAAATTCCTATCACGCCATAGGTCATGCCCGTGACCTAGGGTGTGTCTTCTTATAATCAGGACCATAGTTGATTCCTCGCAAGTTGAGTTCCGGCAGGGAAAATAATCAAGTCTCGCCCTAGGTCAGGCCCGTGACGAAGGGCGTGTAGCTGGTCATGCCCGTGGAACTCTCCGTCTAACCGAATCGAGACATCTTTTAGCCAACTTCAGACATCCATCAAGATGAATGAAGTCACGCCCTCGGTCATGTCAGTGACCAAGGGCGTGTAAACTTAAAGATCACTTTTCGTGCTTCTGTCGTGTCCAGGTGGAAATTCTGTGCAAATTTGACTTCAGTCATGCCCATGTGCCTCCATGTCATGGTCTTGACTCACCCCGCGTGATCTCAGACTTTGGCCACACTGCCACTCAAGCCCAAGTCATAGCCCATGCTGTATTTATTTAAGCCGTCCGAATACATAGTTGTGACCCTTGGTCAAGGGCGTGTAATTTTTGATTATTTGCGGTGCCTTCACGCATGCCCCACGCCACCATCACAGCTGAGCAGAATAGTAGTTACACTCCATTGGTCACAGGCATCACCGAGGGCGTGTATTTTGAAAAAAAAATCGATAAATACTAGAGGCTTCCTTGAGTCCAGAGTTCAGAATTTTGGAGTGGGGAGGTGCTGCTAGTTGTTGTAGTTGCTATTGTTAAGTGTTTTTCATGTCTTTACACTTCACGTTCTCTGTCTCTCTCTTCTTTTCAAGTAATATTCTTCTAGTTTTCTTTCATGCATTAGTTTCTAGTAATCTTGTAATCTTTCTTTTACTAGTGTTGCAATCTTTCCATAAGCATGTAATCACATTTTTTTTAATAAAAAATTCAACTTTGCTTTTCTTAATTTTCTCTCTCTACTTTTGTAATTTTTCATGCAATCTTATTTCATGTTTTTATTTTCCCCCTCCACAAAGATTAACTAAACTCTCATTAGTGCTCGATCAAGATGATCCAAGGCTAAGATAATCAAGTTATGATCTTTAAGCTCTCTTTTTCCGTTTAAGTAAACACTTTTGATTTACCCTTGATTTTTAAAGTAGTGAGACCATATTTTTGATATATGGTTTTCACTTAGGTTTTCATACTTAGTTAGCCGAGAGGCTCAAGGTATGAATCGATCACTCAAGGGTAAAGAGAGTTGCCCTCAACCCTCGAGAGAGGATGACGTAAATCTCCCGAATTGGAGTCAAATCCAATAGTTGGGTTCACATCATAAAGCAAGTTGTAGGCATTCGATTATTGAACGAGATTTCGGTCAATTTTTCCTAAACTTAGTTGGGCACTTCCTCGAAAGAGGCGTGTTCATGCTTTGGGAACCTCCACAGTCAAAGTAGTCTACTTAAGGGGAATTATATTTATTTGTATCTACTTTTGATTATTCTCATGTCGAGGTGATTGAAGATCGAGTACTAATCTCTTTTATCATTGCCTAAACTCTTCATTAATTTGAAAATTGTCTCACTTTTAGTTAATTAAAACTACTCTCAAAAAATCAATTGATAAGATAACAGTTTCATTCTCTAAATAGAATAAATCAGCGTGCCCCCAAGGAATACGACCATGGTAATTTTTAAATATCCTATACTATAGACGATAAGATACACTTGTCTTCATCGAATATAGGTTTGGAGATTATCATCACATAACCCATCGCTTTGCTTTTTTCAAATCTCAATTTTAAACACCAAGTTTTTCGCATCGTTGACGGGGACATGGGTTGATATTTTGAAAAGA
This sequence comes from Dactylorhiza incarnata, assembly GCA_033032865.1. Lineage (NCBI taxonomy): Eukaryota > Viridiplantae > Streptophyta > Magnoliopsida > Asparagales > Orchidaceae > Dactylorhiza > Dactylorhiza incarnata. Next base: position 3,369,313 of record JAWHQI010000040.1, on the reverse strand, counting down.
GGATAGCTATTAATTTTATCATTTTTTTTCGAGTTTCAAAAAAAAAATCTTATAGGTGTAATTTAAATCTTGGAAAGGGACGTTTGGGCTATCATCCTAGCATACCTCCTAGTACCGGTGAGAACCCTTCATAGGGTATACCTCGAGAAGTCCAAGACTAACTTAATCAGCCTAACAAGATACAAAAAATAATAATCAAGATTTTCTCTTTCTTTCTTTTTATTTTATTATTCTCTCTCTTTTCCCTTTTCTCTTTCTTTTTTTCTTTTCTCTCCTTCTCTCATTCTAGTGTATGACCTGAGGTAGCTCTTCAAATATTACTTTTGATCCAGAGCTCGAGCACACCATTTTGTGACTAACTTAATTACGCATTTAGCATTCGAAGAGTCAATCGGGGACACTATCACAGAAAATATGGAGCCCAATGTCCCCAATCCTAATGAGGCACAACAAAGGACCATGTCCTATTATATGTGGCCGAATATGGAAGGTACACAATCAAGTATTGTCTGACACACGGTGGCGAACAATAACTTTGAGATCAAGTCTAGCATCATACAAATGGTGAAACAATCGGTAACCTTCGATGGTCTGCCGGACGAAGATCCATACTCTCATATCTCTAATTTTCTCGAAATTTGCGAAACTTTCAAAATCAATGGCATCACTGATGACGCCTTTCGATTACGTCTTTTTCCTTTTTCTTTGAGGTCAAAGGCCAAGCAGTGGATTGGCTCCCTTCCTAAGGGGTCCATCACTACATGGGCCGAGATGGCGGAAAAATTTCTTACCAAGTATTTTTCGCCTGCAAAGACCGCCAAATTGCGCGCGGATATTGCCTCATTTCTGCAAATCAACTCAGAGACTCTCTATGATATATGGGAGCGCTTCAAGGAGCTTTTACATAGATGCCCTCACCACGCACTTCGTACTTTGCAACAAGTAAAATTTTTTGTAATGGCTTGAATTTCTAAACATGGCAAATGATTGATGCGGCAGTCGAGGGCACGTTAAATAACAAGACCCCAGATTCCGCTCAAGAGATTTTTGAGTAGATGACCATGAATGTGTACCAATGGAATAGGCCCTGAAAGCGGCCTAACAAGCCGACCTGTATTTTTGAAATTGACGTTAATTCAAATTTTGCTTTACAAGTTGAGCGCTTAACTAAGCAAGTGGAAGTGATGTTTGCTTCCTCCGCCACTTCTCCTTGGGATAATAATGTTATAATCAATGAGTAGGTTGATTACATTAGAAATCAACCTCGGCCTTCATATACCCGAACTCCGCTCCGTACAAAAACACCTACAATGTGGGTTATAGGAATCATCCGAATTTCTCACGGAGGAACCAAAGAAATGCCCAACGCCTTAATTAACATCTTAATCAGCCTCTTAATCTAAATCCCACTCTAAATTATAATCCCCCTGGTTTTCCACCGCAACAGCAAAAGCCCTCTTCACTTGAAGAGGTCTTTACAAAATATGTTTCTACAAATGAATTGAACATCCGGAACCTCACCGGATCGATCAAAAATTTAGAGTATCAAGTGGGCCATAGAGCGAAAATGTTCTCTGAGCTTCAGAAAGGAGCTCTACCAAGAAATATCGAACTGAATCCAATGGAAAGCGCGAATGTGATTACCATTTGCAGTGCAAAGGAGGTAGCTTCAAAAAGGATGAACCCAAGTCACTTATCTCTACTCCTCCTCCTCCTATTTTATCATTGAATTTTCACTCTGCATTAGCTCTGCACGCTTCTAGTTCAAATATTATGTATCCGTCTAAGCTTAGGAACGAATGCGCTGAGAAAAATTACAAAAAGTTTTTAAAAAATTAACATCAAATTCATATTAATGTTCCCTTCTGTGAGGTTATCTCTCAAATGCCTAAATATGTGAAATATCTCAAGGAGTTACTCTCCAATAAAAAGAAACTTGAAGATATCTTGCATACTTCTCTTAACGCAGAATGCTACACAGTTGTACTCAACAAATTTCCCCCAAAAGCAAGTGATGGTTCTCTATCCCATGTCTATTTGGCAATTCGTTGGTAAAACTCATCTTAGCTGATCTTGGGGCAAGTACAAACCTTATGCCTTTCTCGTTATTTAAAAAAGTTAGGTGTAGGAAATCCTAGCCCTAGCCGAATGAGTATCCAAGTCGAAGATCGATCATTAAAATATCCAGTATGGATAGTTGAGTACGTGCTCGTTAAGGTTGACAAGTTCATCTTTTCGGTGGGCTTTGTCATTCTTGATATCGAAGAGGATGCCAAAGTAACCCTCTTACTCGGTCGCCCCTTCCTCTCCACCTCTCGTGCAATTATCAACGTTCGTAATGGAAAGCTCCTCCTACGGGTTGGAGATTATGAAGTTACATTTAGCATAAATCGCTCGATGTGAAATACCTTAGAAAATGACGATTCGTGTTTTTACTTAGTAGAATATTATGAGAATGAGTTTTATCCGCTTCCCGATTTAGTCTACTCTTCTAGTGACGATTCCAAGCTCGCCGAACTCTTCTGTTTAGAAGAAGTTTCTCGCCCCACATCACCCGAGCCGCTACAAATTGAAAATTTGCAAATCAAAACTTTGTATGAAGAACCACCCATCTTAGAGTTAAAGCAACTCACCCCTCAACTTAAATTATTATTTTAGAAAAAAAAATCTAAGTTGCCAGTTATCGTTTCATCCGAGCTGAGCGATTCAAAAAATTCAAAATTAACTCTAGTTTTAAGCAATCACTGCCACGCAATTGTGTGGCAAATTTTAGATATCATGGGGATTAACCCTTCATTCCGCACTCACAAAATTTTCCTCAAAGATAATTCCCGCAACACAGTCCAGCCTCAACGATGACTCAACCCGAATATGAAATAAGTCATTAAGGCTGAGGTTATCAAATTCTTAGATGAGGGAATCATCTACCCGATCTCGAATAGTACTTGGTTTAGCCCAGTGCAAGTCGTTCCAAAGAAAGGCGGTATAATGGTTGTCGCAAACGAAAATAATGAATTAATCCCAACCTGTACTATTAAGGTTGGCGGATGTGCATAGACTATCAAAAATTAAATGATGTCACCCGAAAAGATCACTTCCCGTTACACTTTATCGATCAAATCTTTGAACGCCTTTGGGGTCACTCCAACTATTGTTTCCTCGATGTTTTGTCGGGATACTTCCAAATCCCTATTTCACCTGACGACCAGATGAAAACAACATTCACTTGTCCGTTCAGCACCTTCTCTTATCGAAGGAAGTCTTTTGGTCGTTGTAATGCGCCAGCTATATTCCAAAGATGTATGTTGGCGATCTTCGACGAGTTAGTAGAGATAGTAATGGAAGTCTTCATGGAAAACTTCTCCATCTTCAGAAATTCTTTCCAAAGTTGTTTAAAAAATCCTGTTGTGGGTCAGTTTGCAGTGTCGAGGAAGGAAAGGAGGAAAGCTGAGGATAATGGAAGCACTCGGGTATCCAACCCTGCTTCAAAGAAAGGAAGAAGAGAAGCGTGCAACTTCTGTGGTCGACAAGGTCATTCTATTGAGAAGTGTTTTAAGAGATTTGGTTCTCAGAAGAAGCTTCAAGAGTGTGGGATTCAGAGCGCCCCCAAAGGGGATCTGTCTTATGCTTCTTGTAAGATGAAGGGGCATGATGTTTCTCCTTGTTGGTTAAAGGATAAAGTCTGTTTCCAGTGCGGTCAAAGAGGGCATTTGAAGGCAAATTGCCCACAGTCCCTGCCCCGGTTGCAGGCTGTTCCCTTGCTGACTCTACTGCCACAGCCGCATCAACTGGGCAAGGAAGAGGAAGAGCTAGATGTGCTAACCAAGGAAGAATCTCAATTTTCTGCTCAGGCAATTTCAAGTTAGGTTTTGACCTAGTTTTTTTTGTTGACTTGCGGTTGTGGATTTTGATTTTCGTTATATCGATAATATGCGTGATTTTACAGGTGAGTTTAAGGTAGAGGATAATGAGCATGCGTTCCTTTCAATTCAAGTTCTACTTGATCTTTTTGGTAAGAGAGTTTCATAGACGGTCATCGTTAGGATGTCGATCGATTAGCGGATCCCCTTAGTTCTAAGTTTCCTTTTCCTTTTAGGTGATTCCCTCGCTTAGGTTAATTGGGAGGTGCTGGATTTTGGAGACTTTGTCGTAAACTTTGATCAGGGATTATGTGATCTATTTTGAGTGCTGAGAAGAAATTTTATCCACATATGTTCTCCTAGCCCTCTTCGGTTAGCGTTTCTATCCAACGCGTGTTAGCTTATCTCTCCCTTTGCCCTTTTTGATTTGTTTGCGTTCTAAGTTTCGGGATGAAACTTCCTTTTTGGTGGGGTGACTGTAACACCCCTGAATTTTCAGGAATTATTTTAACCTTTCTATGACTTCATACTGATGTAAGGGTGTTACGTTAGTGTGGAGTTAACGGTGCACCGTCGTTTGCACGTTTTCGCATCTGTTCGGTCAAGTCGACAAAATTTTGAAGCGTACTGGAATTAGAAATTTCTTTCGATAGAAAATTGAATGAATTAATTTTAGAAAGGCCCGTGAAGTTTCGTTGCGATCCAAGCAATATTTGAGTCTCGACGAATTTTCAAAGATTCTTAAAATTATCATTCGCCGTAAACTTCAAAAATTTAGATCTCGAGAATGGCCCGTCAGATTTTGATTTCGACTTCTCAGTTGGATTCGTAGCATCGACTTTCATCTTCAATGCAAATTTCGTTGGAATGAGTGATTTTGGATCAAACGTTCTTATTCTTATCATTATTATTATTATTATTACAATTCATAATATTATATCTATATATATATTATTCTACTTAATCTTCCTCCCTGAATTGTCGAGCCAGAGAGTGCGCGAGGGAGAGAGAGAAGGACGAGCTTCCATGGAGCTTCCAACCGCCACCTCCGGAGCTCCGGTGCACGAAATCTTTGCCGGAGCATAGAACTGGATAGCTCTCGCCGTGCTCTTTGCGTGTGTGGTAAGATTGTTGGGAAAACTGCTTTTGGATTTAACTTAACAAATTAGGGGGAGATTGTTGGGAAAATGATGCATGTGTTCCCTCTCAATGTTACCAAATTTTATGTTTGCACAAAATTACTTGCAACGTACACGCAACACAATATTTATCAATTACATGCTAACGTACGGGTAGTCACACAGCTGAGGTTGAATAAATGGTTATAGGCCAAAATTCTCCCCGACTAAAAGGACCCACCCGGTCTGAACGAGCTTGAGTTGTACCAAAAGAGATCCACCAAAAATTACGATTCAAAAAGGGTAGATCTCTCCCAAAAAAAAGTCGGGGTTCGCCAATCCTCTTCAAAAATTAAAAGAAATAAGAAGAACGAACAAATCGATCGAAGAAAACCACGATTATTCAAGTGATTCGAAGATCACGCCAAAATTACCACCACAAGAAGTTAACAAGAGGGAAATCTCACAAGTAGAAATTTCATTACCCCGCTTGAGATGAGGTTATCCTCAAGCATGCACTCGCCCAAATCATTCTTCAACGGTTCCACCGGAGATGTGTCGTTTGGTGAGAAACCCGTCCGCCGTATTCGCTTCACGCCGGATCCAAGATCCACATGAACTAGCACCAAGCACCATGAATGAAATCTTCAAAGAGGAAGACTTTGGTTGGCCGAATTCTTTGAAAGAAAAAAAGGATAGGAGATCCTTCGTGTTGCAAGCAAGAGAGAAAAGAGAGAGGGATGTGAGAAAGAGTCGTATAGGAGAACGAAAATGAGAGAAAGAGAGGGAGAGAGGGGGGCCGAAATTTCAAGAGGGGGAAGGAGGGAGTTCGGCTAGAGAGAGGGAGGAGGCATTAGGGTTTCAAAATTCTTATCATTCATTAATCCTAAAAATCTAATACAAGATAGCCTTTTATAGGCTAGCCAACAAACATGGCTAAACGTAGTCTGAAATTAAAATAAAACATGAGCATGGCTAAACGCAGTCCAAATTAAAATAAAACATGGACATAAAGAAAGTCCAAACTAAAAGACAAAGCTTGGTAAAATTTAATTTAATAATTATAATAAAAATAATTATTAATTATTAATCTTGCGTCGCTGACGAAGGTTGTAACGGCGATGGCGTTCGTCGTGACGGTGCGACAATGGCGTTCTTCAAAATGGTTCTCGCGGCGATGGCGTACACCATGATTGTTGTTGCGGCATCGTCCGTCAGAGTCTTCAAATGTTGTGTTGCGGCAGCGATCAAAATAATGCGTCGAGTCGGCGTCGTCAAGGAACTGGTCACAAACATATGGCGGGGCATCATCGCCATCAATCCTCCCCCACTCAAAATCACTTATCACCGATGAGTGGGCCATCACCAAACACTTGTCAGAAAAAGCAATGGTCTGTGGAACCCTTGGAAATGCGTTAGGCAAATAAGGAGAAAGAGTTTCATCATCAATATTCGACGTACCTCTAATGGAGACCAATGAGGAGATCGATCCAGCAGAAGCTCACCCCACAACCCATTAGAAAATGTAGTGGAGCCAAATGGACAGTCGGTTAATTCAAGTTACATTACGTTTAACGCTTCTCATTCCATGTCTGTCAATCATAATTCTTTCTATCCAAAATTCAGTACATTAAGCATTATTTATAGTTACCTAATTCTTTCTACCCAATCGTAATTCCTTCAATTATGAATAAAAAACCTATTTTTTTTTCTTATCCTTTGTATGCCCTTATATTTTCCTGGATTCCATTAGAAGAACTTGGATGCTTCTGAAATCTTCTAAGAGTTTTCTAGAGGTTTCTTCTCCTGAAACATTTACAGTCTAATGAACTAGAAATCAAGGGATTAGAAAGTAGGAGGTTCTCTGGCAAGCGAGTTGAAATTGTGTTGAATGGTGGAACATAAAAATAAATGGAGCGGGTGTAGAAATTTAACACACTTTGAGAACACTCACTTCAATATAGCTAGAAAGAAGAAAAATAATTTTGAGGAAGGTAGAACAACAAAGGGAATGTGGAGATGTCCGTGATTTTCCTTAGAGATTACTAAGGAGAATATTTAGGGCATCGATGGGAAGCTTCTTTTGTTAAGGATTTATTTATGCTAGGTTCATACAAACATACCTGCAGTTGTAGTAGAACTAGCGACGCGGACGGAAGAATTGGGCTAGCAGTGTAGCGCCACCGCCATATGTTAAGGAGAAGAAAGATCAGGCCTGCAGTTGAATCCCTTGTCGGCACATCATTGGTTGTCGCACTCGGCCGCTCACGCAGATGCCTTCGCGGCTTCACTCGTCGTCACTATGTGGGCGGAGAGATAGGTCATGAAAATACGAAATCGCTGGAATGACGGGATTAAAGGGCTGGTCGTGGGCAAGAAGCTAATTAGTGGGACTGTAGGTCCACCCAGGAATTACAATAAAGGTTACCAACTTGCTGATTTGGCTATTCAGAGACCCCTGGCTTCACTATAAATTTAATTTTAATTATAAATTTATAGTCTGTGAATAGTTATTTTGGGTGTGTGAATAATAATAGAAAGTTGTAGGAACATTTTTAATGTGTTGCAAAATATTATTTTAAAAGGTAACAGTGCACAATTGTTGCTTAAAGTGAGTCGACATATACATCATTTCAAAACTGTTCCCAATAATGGATAAGAGAACATTTATTGAATGTTGCATCACAAATGTTGCCTAAAACTTCTATTTGATGACAACATTTATAAATTGTTCTCTATTCTATGTTTAGACAACATTTTATAAATGTTGCCAACTAAAGTGTTCCTAAAGGCCAAAAATGTTGTAGTGTACACTCAACGCAATATTTATCAATTATATCCTAACGTACCGGTAGTCACACCGCTAGAGGTTGAATAAATGGCTATGCCAAAATTCTCCCAGACTAAAAGGACCCACCTGGTCCGAACGAGCTTGAGTTGTACCAAAAGAGATCCACCAAAAATTACGATTCAAAAAGGGTAGATCTCTCCCAACAAAAAGTTGAGGTTCGTCAATCCTCTTCGAAAATTAAAAGAAATAAGAAGAACGCACAAATCGATCGAAGAAAACCACGATTATTTAAGTGATTCGAAGATCACGCCAAAATTACCACCACGAGAAGTTAACAAGAGGGAAATCTCACGAGTAGAAATTTCGTTGCCCCGCTTGAGATGAGATTATCCTCAAGCATGCACTCGCCCAAATCGTTCTTCAACGGGTCCACCGGAGATGCCTCATTTGGAGAGAAACTCGTCCGCCGTATTCGCTTCACGCCGGATCCAAGATCCACACGAACTAGCGCCAAGCACCTTGAATTAAATCTTCAAAGAGGAAGACTTTGGATGTCCGAATTCTTTGAAAGAAAAAAAGGATAGGAGATCCTTCGTGTTGCAAGCAAGAGAGAAAAGAGAGAGGGATGTGAGAAAGAGTCGTAGAGGAGAACGAAAATGAGAGGAAGAGAGGGAGAGAGGGGGGCCGAAATTTCAAGAGGGGGAAGGAGGGAGTTCGGCTAGAGAGAGGGAGTAGGCTTTTGGGTTTCAAAATTCGTATCATTCAATAATCCTCAAAATCTAATACAAGATAGCCTTTTATAGGCTAGCCAACAAACATGGCTAAACGCAGTCCAAAATTAAAATAAAACATGAGCATGGCTAAACGCAGTCCAAATTAAAATAAAACATGGACATAAACAAAGTCAAAAATAAAAGACAAAGCTTGGTAAAATTTTAATTAATAATTATAATAAAAATAATTATAATTATTAATTATTAATCTTGCGCCGCAGACGAAGGTTGTAACGGTGATGGCGTTCGTCTTGACGGTACGGCAATGGCATTCTTCAAAATGGTTATCACGGCGATGGCCTACACCATGATTGTTGTTGCGGAATCGTCCGTCAGAGTCTTCAAATGTTGTGTTGCGACAGCGATCAAAATAATGCGCCGAGTCAGCGTCGTCAAGGAACTGGTCACGAACATATGGCGGGGCGTCATCACCATCACAAAAACCCTTTTTGGATTTAACTTAACAAATTATCTATAAGTGATTTTACTTCCTGTGTGTATTACCCTCATTGTATAGAAAGGGTAAATTGGTCCTTAGATGTCTTAGGATGTCACACTCACCTTAGGTGTCAAGGCCAAGTCAAGAGAATCACAAAATAAGTTATGTTAAGACTTGCGTCGAATAAAAGTCGACGCAACATCGACTTGATATTGACGCAACTCTGACAAGAAGTCAAAGTAACTTATTCATCCCGTCGAAGTATAATTCAAGTCGACGCAACGTTGAAAAGAACTCAACGCAGAATGAAGAGCTTGTCGAAGCCATCCAAGAAGTCGACGCAACTTTGACTACGATTCAATGCAGAAGTTAAAGCTCAAAGTCCAAGTTTTCTACTCGACAGATACGTCGATACAGAATCGACGTAACATCGACATCAGAGTTCAGCCAAAGCTAAGAAGGAATTCAAAGCTACTTTGATAAGAACTCAGAGGTGCGTCGACATGAAGAATGATGAAGTGGATGCATCATCGAATACAGTCAGAAAAAGGAAGCTTTTTCTAAAGTCCTTTTGAGACCTTTTTAAAAGGACCACAAGGCTAGAGACAGTTCTCCAACGACTCGTTTATTGCCAAAAATGGAATGGAGCTTTCTAGGACACAGCAAATCATTCTTGGAAGGTATTCAAAAGTGATGGATGGGTCGAGAACAAAAGAAGAAAGAAAAATAAGTGGCAAAGATGAATTCCTTTTCAGGACAGCCCAAAAGAAGAAAGGTTTTTGAAATCTCAATCATACAGAATAAGTATGCATAAGAAGAGAAACATAGGAGAATTATTCGTTTATTATTTTGTCTGTCAAATAGGGTCATCTTCTTCTTCCTCCTTCAACCATAAGAAAGAAAACATAAGCTCTCTCTCTCTACACAGGAAATAGATACAGCTGCTTGTTCTTCATCATCATATAACAGCTAGATTACAAGAAGCTTTCAGAGAAAAGGATCAAGCAAAATAAACCTTGCAAACATCCATATCATAAGCAAGGGTTCATCATTTCAGATCATGTGAAAGAGAAAAGCAGCATAAGTGCTTCTAAAGAATTCCTAGAACAGAATTCTATCTTCTTCTTACTTTCTTCTTACTTTTTCCTTCAACTATAAAGAGTTTTATTAATCCCTCTACCAAAGGATTCAGTGGTAGAAGAGAGGACTACCCACATTTTGGGGAACCGCTATAAAATTCCCGTGTCCTTGAGTATCAATTTCTGTGTTGTCCATACCTTAGTTTTTATGTATTCTATTTTCAGCAAACTGTATTTATATTATCCTGTCTTTGGTTTTTTGCTGATTTCATAATACCTTAGTATTTTTATTGGGTGTGCACTTTTAGGGTAGAAAATATTGTAATCACTATTCAAAAGATCATTAAAAGGTTAACACCTTGATCAAAAGATCTCCTTCTCTCAATTCTTTATTATAAATCAGTTAAAAACTATTTTTAAAAGAAAATAAGTTCTAAGGATTATGCATCAACAAGACCTCCAGTGTGTAACCTGAATAAGTTTACACTCTAGAAGGCCAGAATAAAGTTGTATATGAATTATATTGATGAAGGTATCTTTGATGTTATAACTTTAGGTCCCCTAGCTCCAGTCAAAGAAAGTGCCAGTGGATCTTCCACACTGGTAGTAGTCCCAAGGAATAAGTGGACAAAGGCTGAGAAGAAGCAGAAGGCGTGAGATGCAAAGGAAATGAACATTTTGGTTTCCACAATGTCAGATGACATTTTCCAGAAAGTAGCTGACTGCCAATCAGCAAAAGAGATCTGGGAATCCCTTTACAGAATGGTAGAAGGGAGTTCTGATGAAAGAAATGACATGAAGTCCCTTCTCATATCCCAATATGAGAACTTTCAAAAGAAAGCCGAGGAAAGTGTTGCTGAAATGTATGATAGATTAAGCATCATTATCAATGAACTTAAGGGTCTGGACAAGGAGATATCCTTGACAGAGAGAAATTATAAGATTCTCATGTGCTTCTCTAGCTCATGGGATTCAAGGATCTGGACCATCGGAGAGTCCAGATGCCACAGAGAGATCTTAACTGATGCAGTGCTAGGAAAGCTCAAATCATATGAAATGTTACTGAAGAGCAGAGCTGAATCAGAGGCAAAGGAGACAGCCTCGACTCCCATCCAAAAGAACATTGCTTTGAAGGTTGCTGAAGGAGTGCCCTCCACTCCTAAAGATGAAATGTTCATCCTCCTAGCAAGGAGATTCGGAAAATGGGTTAAGGCAGAAGACTCAAGAAGAAGAGAAAGGAGCTCAAGGCCAAGATTTGATAAGACTCCAAAGAAGGAAGTTATTTGCTCCTCCTGCAACAAACCAGGGCATATAGCCCTTGATTACCCACAGGAACAAAGGGACAGGAGCAGCAACAAAGATAAGCAGAAATAGAAATCTTTCAGGAGGAAAGACAAGAAGAAAGCCAAAGGTTTCATTGTTGAAACCTGGAGTGACTCTGAAGCAGAGTCAAGTTCCTCTTCATCAGAGAGTGATGAAGAAAGAGATGCAGAAGCAGCATGCATTATGGCATTGGGGATATCATCAGTTGATGAAGAAGAATAGGTATCCCTGTTTGATGATTTTGATTTTAATTCTGATGATTTTAAAACCTGCTTTAAAGAATTTTGTAATGATTTTCTCAAAATTCAAAATAAATTAGAAGCAGATAGGGAAGAATTATAAAATATTAAGAAAGAAGAATTATATTCAACAAATGATGACTTGAGAAATGAAATTAATGTAAAAGAAACATAATTAATAGATATAAGAAATGAAAATCGAAAATTAAAAGAAGAGCTAACAAAGGCAAAAGCCTTTGAGGACTCTCTCAATGGGAGGACTCAAAAGCTCAAAAATATCACACAGAATCTCTCCATAAGATTTAAACACCTAGGTCTAGGAGAAAACCCTTGCACAAGCACTAAAGTCACTAGTAGACCAGCCTGGAAAAATCCAGTTAGATTCATTACACCTAGTGATTATCAAACAAGTGAGAGGAGTGCAATAACTAAGGATCAGGGTACTAATAATCCAGATAAACTAACTGCATTTAACAGAGAAAAACCAACCAATAAGAAGATATATATAGGCAAGAGTATTTCAGAGAAAGTAACCAACAACAATAAAAAGGGTAAAGCCAAAGGTAGAATAATTAGACACTCAGCTGATTTATTATATGTAGATACATTTTATACACATTTCAAGTTCCAACATAATAAATCAAGGTTTTATAAACTCATCCTCTGCAATCCAAAAGGATATTATGAAAGACCCTTATACTCTTTCATTGAACCTTACAATGGTAAAAGAAAAGGGCCCAAGGTAACCTGGGTTCCTTCTAATGTTTGAGCTAGTTGTGCAGGAGTATGTAGGATCCTTCCTAGGAGATAATGGAAGGGGAAGGAAGAGTTATGGTCTAATAAAGACCCAAATCCAACAGGGGAGTGATTTCTACTTTGAATCTACATCTTTTATTCTTTAGTTTATAAAAATAATAGTATAAATACTATTTTGAATAAAAATCATTGCTGGGAAAAATAGCAAGAACTTTCTAAGAAAATTGAACTATTCATTCAGATTTACGTCGAATAGAAGTCGACGTGTCGTCAAATTCTACTTGACGCCTGCTCCAAAAATAATATGACATTGATAATTCAGAGTTGTGTCGAATAGAAGTTGATGTACTATCTAATTCTATTCGACGCTAGCTTCGAGAGCCATCGAAATCAGATAATTTGAATAGCATTCGACGCAACGTCGACTTCATATCGACGGATACGTTGAATAAATAGTCGCTCATTAAATTCGAAGATGCATCAATTTTTAATCGGCGCAACATTGACATGACAAGCGCGCGCAGTTTTACTTCTAGAAGCTACTTCGACACATTTTGGCATGGTGTCTATTAATCTTTTCGACGGTGCTTCGGATAAAACCCTAAGTAGCGATGAATAATCTTCTTTTAAGGAAAATTGGCGTCGAATTCATTACGCTTTCGAATTCTCTCTCTCCTGCTCTCGTGATCTTCCTCTCCCTAACTCTCCTGCATCTTTCTCTTGTCTCATCTCTCTCTCTCTCTTTCGTGTCTCTTTTTACTGGTACATCAGACTCAATGGCTCCACTAAAGATAAAATTTGGTTTTGACATGGATATTGACTCATTCAATGCTGCTGTCGAAAGAATCAAAGCCATTATTGGCTTATTCCACACTACTAGGCTAACAAAGTAGATCTCCACAAGGTGCAAGATTCTGGATGTTGAATTGACAGAGCTAAAGGACAACATTCACATCGGAGATGATGGCTCCATAAATGGAAGAGTATATTAGACTGGTATTAGCATTACAAAGGAAATTCTTTCTCACACCTATGATCAACCAACAGGTGATGAGTCTCATGAATTAACAGGCGAAGAGATAGGAAAGTCATTACAGATAATGCAGTTCAAGAAAGAGAAGGCCATCAATCTAAAGAAGATTGATCTTGGAGAAGAATACAGATTTCTTACTAATATAGTGGGGAAGGTGCTCCTCTGTAAAATCTCTGCTCATGATGCTATCCCGAAGCAACAGCTGCACATCATGGGAGTTCTAGTTCTTAATAAGAAGATAGACTGGGGAAGATGCCTCCTGAAGTTGATTGGGCACAAATATTCACATAAAGAGGATTCCTATATGAGGATCATGAGCCAGGTGCTCTTCCACCACTATCCAATGGTGTGCAAGTCCAAAGGAGTGCCCATTCCTCGAGTAAAAAGTATGAACATAAAGAAATTCTCCAAATGGACCAGGCAGATTCTAAAGCCTAGTCAATCTGCACCTTCACCTCCTCCTTGTCCACCTCCTCAAGATTTAAAGACACATATACCAGATCCCCCAAGGGATAATATGTTGGATCAGTAAGCGTCCTTAGAGGAGGGGTGAATAAGGGTTTTAAAAACTTATATTATATTTTGGAATACTTGAAATAATAAGAGATCAAAATAGTGATTTTGAATAAAGATCTAAATTGTTTTATAATGAAGGAGAGGATAATAAACAATTTAGAGAAATGAAGATCAAATCAATTTTATTACACAAAAAGAGACATAATTATTATTAATAAAATTGATTACAAAATTCGATTTCAATGACGCTAGAAATCAAGGCGAAATATGAAAGACTCTTTTTGTTTTCTATACCGACTCGTATCCCCACGAACCAGTTGGCTTTAGCGGATCCTTCCTCGGATACGGCCACAAGCCGCTCTAGCCAATCATTCCCCGGATATGGCCTCGAGCACCCCCTAGATCTACACCCTAGACCTAGTCGCCGACTAATGAGTCCCATTTATACACACATTTATGGTCATCTGGCCGTATTTCTAGTCGATGCACTACACTTTAGGCATGTTTTCGATCATATTTGTTATTCCTTGCTAGGTGCACTCTTAGGCCCATTTTGGTGTGCATTTGCGCTCCTTGTTATTGGGGTTAAGCACATGGTGCTCCCCATTCCTTTTTCTGTGTTTATCTAGTGCTGGAGGTGTTTTCCCAGCTGTTTTGTCTTGTGTGCAGGCAGTCGGATCTTCCAATTTTCTCCCAGAATTCATGACTTGTACAACGCGCGGTCGTGCGTTTCCTTGATGCACGGACGGTTGTGGTCATGAGTTCTCATCTGGGCAGAAAACAGGCGATCTAAGTTTAGTCATGCGTTTCTACACACGATCGGATTTACTCATGCATGAGTAAAACGCACGGTTGCCTGTTTCTTCTGGTTGTTTTAGCATTTCTGAATTCACCCGTGCGTTTGATGCACGGGCGGGTTTGCCCGTGCGTGAGTAAATCGCACGGGCGGCGCAACTTCATCTTCAAGCTTGTTTTTATCATTAAATAACGCACCGACAATGCACGATCGTGCGTTCGCCCGTGCGTGACCAGAACTCTGCCTGTTTAGTATTTAAAGCAGGAAAATATGCAGTCAACGGAGAGCCCCAGAGAGCCCGATTCCCCTCGCAGGAAAAGCCAGGAATCCCGCCATTTTCGCCCCTTCCACTGGAGGAGATGAGAGGAGACCATTTCCGGCGATCCCCTTCACCATCCTTCCATCCGGGAGCATTTGCAAGTATTCTCCGCCACTAGTTCAAGCATTCTTCGCCATTGGAGGCCATAGAAATGTTGTAGATCGTTGGAGCGGTGACAGCCTCCTTCGAGTCCGCACACCATCTGAGGGCCGAGCCCAGAGAGAGCCCGACAACCTCTCATTCCGGCCGAGAACCCAAGACGCGGTGAAATCCTCTATTTGGTTCTTTCTAAACTTTGATGCTTGTGCTTTCTCTTTGTGTTGTTGTAATGAACGCTTGTTAGAGTAATGTTATAGATACTTGCTTATTGTTCATGTGCAATGATGCTTTAGTGGTGAGAATAGCTTTCCTTGTTGTCATGATGTTCTAAGTTGTTTGTGTGTGAAGCCATCTAGCAATAGCTAGTGGTGATGTTGGCGACGAGGTGAAAACGACCCTAACAAAACCTCTCTCTGTGGCCATTCCACCCACTTACCGAAGAACGGCATCGCGGCCGCTGCACTCACCCACACCTTGCGAAGTGGTGCTTTTCAACCCGCATTTCTCTCATTTCCGCAATAGTTTAGGACACCAATCACAACACCCCTATTTTATTTTATTCGCTCGTGTAACAATTGACTCACCACACATTTCGTTCACCAGAACCTGCATTCCTCAAGAGATCAACATTCGGGGAAGCTATTCCCAAATTTATTACTTGACAACGACCGGTGCACTTGCCGAACGCGCATCAAGTTTTTGCCGCCGTTGCCGGGGAATGCAGGCGTGATCAATTTGTGTCTGTGAAAATCATTACAAGAGACATTATCTTATCTCTCCTCGTCTGTCTCTGTTAGTTTCAAAAAAAATTGTTTGTTTGTTTCAGATATGCACATTGTGGTGCTTGCATTCTTTTAGTTGTGCGCCAATCCATTGTCTTGCAAGCAAGTCTATCATGACTTCTATCCAGCAACATATCTATCAGGGAAGTTTGAACGATCTCAGGATTCAGGCATGAACAAATAATCATGCAACCGAGATCTCCAATGACATCATTGAATTTATATCTGAGAATTGTAAATTCAGCAGGGATAAACATGAAGATGCAGTACACCATATGCATGGATTCTTAGAAATCTATTACACGTGTATATTCAATGGAGTCAAAAATGACCAACAAAAGATCCTGACATTTTCATTCTCTCTGCATGATAAAGCTAAAAACTGGTACTGGGATACCCGAAAGAGTGAGACAACCTCTTGGAAGCAGTTTGAAGGGAGGTTCCTGTATGATTTTCAACACCGTGTGCGAGTTATGGATAGGTATAAGGAACTTATGGCCTTCGGTCAGGGAAGGGAAGAGACATTAGTCGACGCATGGGAGCGTTTTCAATCCTTACACAGGGAATGTTACCGAGAGGACCTGTCAGAAGACTTTCTAATTCAGATTTTTTATTTTGGCATATTGGACAGATTCCGTTTGCTATTTGATGTCGCAGCTGGAGGCGCCTTGTTTAATAAGTCGGGGAAGGACGCCTGGGAAATAGTTGCGAATGTAGTGCAGACTAGTCATCATTGGAGCCACTCTAATCATCCTCCCAGAACAGTTGAAGTTAACACAATAACACTTAATGGAGCAATGAAATGTCTACCGTCATAGCAGACGGAGCCGTTTGTTACTTTCGTGTCCGATATGCTGCGCAAAATGAATGAACAGTCCGCAACAATTCAGCAGCTCCACTCTACTATTATTACTCTCGCAGATGCAGTTTTCTGGGATTGTGGGTCAGCAGCCCGATTCTGTGAACACCATAAAGTTAAGAAGTGGCAGGAGTGTAAAAAACTCCCCACGACAGGAAACACCTGCGCGACAGGTACCACTTGTGAATCTTACTGACAGGCTTACGACAGGGGAGCTGACTGCTATGCCTACTGTGCCGGATTTTGCGAGCGTGGCACAACCCTTGAAAAGTATTGTTAACCCTCCATTTCCTCACAGGTTACAGAATGAGAAGTCTGAGAAGCAATTTCGCAGATTCCTGGAAATGATGAAAGGAGTGCAGGTAAGCATACCACTGATTGAGGCCTTCTCCCAGATACCGAGTTACTCTAAATTCTTAAAAAACCTGATTTCAAAGCGGAAAGTGCTGGAGGACCTCAAGACCATTGATCTCACTGAGGATTGCTCTGCCCTCATCACCGATGTCCCTATAAAGTGTAAGGACCCTGGCAGCTTTACTATTCCTTGCAGAATCGGTCATCACCGATTCGGTCAGGCACTCTGTGATCTAGGAGCCTCAATCAATCTAATGTCGTTGTCCATCTTTCAAGAGCTAGGTGCGGGGACCTTGAAGCCGATGCAAGTGATGCTACAACTAGCTGACAGATCGATCAAGAAACCGGCCGGGATAGTGGAAGACCTTACCATAGTGGTTAACGACCTCGCCTTTCCAGCTGATTTCGTCATCCTCAACATGAAGGATGATGCTAGAGTCCCTATTATCTTGGGGAATCCCTTTCTCGCGACGGCGCGTGCCATCATTAATGTGGACCAGGGCGAGCTCACTCTCAGATTGGGACAGTACGCCATATCTTTTAATGTTCATAATCTGGCACAACTGTTTGAGATCACAGACTGCGAACCGGCAGAGCCGACCGAAGAATTGGACAGTCAGTTTGATATGAGTTCGGAAGAGTGCGAGACTCTTTGGCAGCAAGATGGCGTGGGCAATGAAGGTTCACCCTCGGAAAGTCCGAGGATCTGCATCCGATTAGAGAATCATTTATTACGTCATTTGATTCGAACACCTCTCCAGCTCTCAAACAATTACCTGACTCTCTGAAATATGTCTTCTTAGGAGAAAATACCACGCACCCGGTGATTATTTCTGCAACTTTATCTGTGGCCGACGAATCGGCGTTGGTGAGTGTGCTAAGAAGATACCAAAGAGTCTTCAGACATTCCCTTGCCGATATTAAGGGAATTAGCCCCACCGTCTGCATGCATAAGATCCTTCTTGAAGGCCAGTACAAGCCGACAGCTCAACCCCAAAGGCGGCTCAACCCGAAGATGCAAGAGGTAGTGAAGGCAGAAGTGATAAAGCTTTTGGATGCAGGCATTACCTACCTAATTAGCGATAGCAAGTGGGTCAGCTCAGTCCAGGTAGTGCCAAAGAAGTGAGGAATCACCGTCGTCGTCAATGAGAAAAATGAGTTACTACCTACCCGAATGATCTCCGGATGGAGGGTCTGCATCGACTACCGCAAACTAAATGACGCTACGCGGAAGGACCATTTTCCACTCGCTTTCATTGATCAGATGTTAGAAAAGTTGGCAGGGCAGGACTATTATTGTTTTCTGGATAGGTACTCCGGGTACAATCAAATCCTAATCGACCCTGCTGATTAGGACAAAACGACATTTACCTGCCCTTCTGGTACCTTCGCGTTTAAGAGAATGCCATTTGGACTCTGCAATGCTCATGAAACTTTTCAACGATGCATGCTCGCAATCTTCGCTGACATGGTGGGAGATTTCCTTGAAGTCTTCATGGATGATTTCACTTTATTCGGTAGCATCTTCGATTCGTGCCTCGCTAATCTAGACAAGACCTTGAAGTGGTGTGAGGACACCAACCTCATCTTGAATTAGGAAAAATACACTTTTATGGTGCGTGAAGGAATGGTGTTGGGACATAAGGTTTCCCGCCAGGGGCTTGAGGTGGATCAGGCGAAGGTTAGTGTTATCAAGAACCTTCCTCCGCCGTCCTCTGTGAAGGGTGTCCGCAGCTTTCTCGGACACGTGGGATTCAATCGGAGGTTTATTAAGGATTTCTCATCCATTTCGAAACCTCTTTCTCACTTGCTAGCTAAGGATGTCCTATTTGACTTCGATAAAGCTTGTATGCAAGCCTTCGAAACCTTACGGGGGCAACTTATCTCCGCCCCGATCTTGGTGGCACCTGACTGGAGTTTGTCATTCATGATCATGTGTGATGAAAGTGATGTGGCCGTGGGGGCAGTGCTTGGTCAAAAGAAACACAAAACCTTTCACACCATTGCGTATGCCAGTCGAACTCTCAATAATGCTCAAGCAAACTACACCACCACGGAGAAAGAAATGCTGGCTGTGATCTTCGCCTTCGAGAAATTTCACTCCTACTTAGTGCTTTCCGAAGTAATAGTGTACACGGATAATGCCGCACTTAGGTACCTATTCAGCAAGAAAGAGGCCAAACCGCGCTTAATCCGCTGGATTCTACTTCTGCAAGAGTATGATTTGGAAATCAAAGATAAGAAGGGGGTGAAGAATGTAATCGCCGATCACTTGTCGCGTCTGGAGAACGACAAGACGACTGATGCTTCCAAATGCAAAGAGGAGGAAACAACCGATTATTTTCCGGATGAGAAGCTATTCGCAATCACTACGCATCCTTCAACAACCCCATGGTACGCTGATATCGCAAATTATCTTACGTGTAAAACTTTCTCTCCCGATAAGTCACCGCAGCAGAGACGGAAGTTGTCCTCTGACTCAAAACACTACTTCTGGGAAGATCCACTCTTATTTCACATATGCAGCGACGGGATTATCAGGCGCTACGTTCCAGAAGCTGAGTTCCAGTCTATTCTGCAACACTGTCATGAAAGAGAAGCTGGTGGGCACTTTGGGGCTGCTAGGACAGCACGAAAGGTCTTACAATGCGGATTATTTTGGCCGAATCTCTTCAGGGATGCTCATGTCTACGTCACCAAGTGCGACGAGTGTCAGAGAACTGGAAACATCTCCCGGCATGACGAGACGCCCCTTAATAATATGCTAGTTTGTGAACCATTTGACGTTTGGGGGATAGACTTTATGGGCCCGTTCCCAATGTCTCATGGTAAGCACTACATCATTGTGGCGGTTGATTATGACTCAAAATGGGTGGAAGCCGAGGCAGTTGCCACAAATGACGCCAGCACGGTGCTACATTTTATCCATAAGAATATCTTCTCCAGGTTCGAAACGCCGAGAACTATTATCAGCGATGGAGGGAGCCATTTCTGCAACAAGCAGTTATTGCAGCTCATGAAGAAATTTGGGGTCCATCACAAGATCTCGTTAGCTTACCACCTCCAAACGTGCGGACAAGTGGAAGTATCCAACCGCGAGCTCAAAAGAATAATTGAAAAATCTATACATTCAAACAGGAAGGAGTGGTCCAAAAAGGTTGACGACGCATTGTGGGCTTACAGGACCGCCTTCAAAACACCTATCGGCATGACCCCCTTTCAATTGGTTTATGGCAAGGCATGCCACTTGCCAGTGGAGCTGGAGCATAAATCACTTTGGGCGACTAAACTGTTGAACATGGACATTGGAGCTGCAGCAGATAAGCGTCGTTCCCAGCTTAACAAACTAGAAGAGCTCAGACATTTTGCCTATGAGAATGCTCACATCTATAAAGAGAAAACAAAAAAATGGCATGATTGGCACATCATTCATAAGGAGTTCAAGATTGGGGATCAAGTGCTGCTTTACAACTCCCGGCTTTGCCTCTTTCCAGGGAAGTTAAAGTCTAGGTGGAGCGGTCCTTTCTTGGTGACTGACGTTTCTCCCTTTGGCGCCATCGAAATATCAGGGGACAATGGAGACAAGTTTAAGGTCAACGGACATTAATTGAAGTTATACGATGGCGCTGCTATAAACAGGAATGTCATTTGTTAATACTTGGTGATGTGCACTACAATAGTGCTTATAGCTAGTTTTTTTTGTATTCTGTGAACTTTCCTGGTGAATTCTTCTTTAAAATTTCTGCATTATATGAACTATGATAATACAGGTATTTGGTCCAGCTTAAGGACAATAAACAAAAGCGCTGGGAGACAACCCAAATATTTTTTACTTTTATTTCTCTATCATGCGTTTAGTTCAGTTTTTCTGTATTGTGTTTGCTGGTATTCGTCTTGCTTGCAGGTATTTGGCAAACCCAGATTTTTTTTCTTCATAACAAAGACCGCACTTCTGGCATGCTCATACGTGAGCATAGGTCCACTCTACCCCTACTTTCCTTATTCTTGAATCCTATATTTTAATTGGTTTTGATCAACTCTGGGGGAGAGAGCGAGTTGTGCACGTGCACACACTTGCATGGCATGTTAGAATGTTCTGAGTTAGGAATTTTCAATTTTATTGTGCACATTGCATACACTTGCACCTAGTTCACGCGCACTTGATCACGCGCGCTTATTGGGTATTGCTGTGAGGTTTCCCCGCTCGTAAGAATTGGATTGTTAGTGTAGGAGTGAGGAGTAGAGAAAAATGTCGACTCGAGTAGTGCTCTAGTCGAGTGCTCCCATCACGCCTAGAAATTCACTTAGAGTAGAATAAAATTCACTGTTGTAATTTAATTATTTCTATTATAGTAGCTGCAATTTATTTTACTTTAGTGGTGAATCCGGTGAATCCAACGGTAGCATAGGGTCGAGTGTAGCTGGACTAGTAGTAACTTATTACTAGGGTCGGAAGGAAGGACAACCTTTCTCGGTGGCTAGAACTTGCACTAGGTGACTCTTGAAATGATTGTGTTGAAGTACTCATTATAAAGTGTGATTTAGGCCATTTCTTGATCCGTTTGTGCTTTTGATATCCTTACCAATGTAATCACTGTTGCAAGCCCACGTCTCCTTGTTTAACTCCACTAAAATCTCACCAAAGCCTTACGGCCAAACCTATTTTCGCACCAACAAATGAGCTGATAGGAATTTAGTTATCTATCACCTTTGGTGTTATCTTTGTGGTGTATGGTAGCCTTGAAAAAGCTGAAGGAGAAGTTTTTATTGAGCGTACAAATGATATTCTATCGAGTAGAGAAAAGGAAAGAAGAAAAAAAAAATATTGTTCAAAACGAACTTTCAATTACTTTCTTTCGACAAAAACAAAGTTTGATTGGCTTAGCACGCACCTAGTGTTCAGTTGAAGTCTGGGGGTGCTGTGTAGTTCTTCAAAATGTTATTTTGGTGATTTTTATTCGCTTGAGTGCTCAGGTTATGTTGAGTGCGATTCCCAACGTCCTTCTACTTATCTAGCCTAATCTCAACCTAAGCCAAATCTTAACCTATAAGCCCTATTGATTTTAGATATGAGTCGTCTCATGCAGTAGAGAGAGTGCGAACGTGCAAGCCTATGGACACCGACTTTGATGGATTTCTTAGGAGACTATCCCGAGCTTTGATTTGAGTAATACTCTACTCATTAGTCACGCTATTTTCCCTTGTGCTCGACGGAAAGATTCACATGGATTCACCATCCAAGTAAAGTAGATTTCAAATTACTGTTCTAGAAATAGTTAGATATAATCTTGAGTTTAATTCTATTCTAATGTATTTTTAAGCACGAGAGCATGCGACTTCACATGAGTCTCCACCGCTCAATCACACTCTAACATCCAATTGTTCTGACAGGAGAGCTGAGTAGTTTGCACGGGACGTGCAAATGGTGAAGTCTGGGGGTGTGATGAGTCCCATTTATATACACATTTATGGACTCATCTGTGTCGTATTTCTAGTCGATGCACTACACTTTAGGCATGTTTTCGATCATATTTGTTATTCCTTGCTAGGTGCACTCTTAGGCCCATTTCGGTGTGCATTTGCGCTCCTTATTATTGGGGGTAAGCACATGGTGCTCCCCATTCCTTTTTCTATGTTTATCTGGTGCTGGAGGTGTTTTCCCAGCTGTTTTGTCTTGTGTGCAGGCGGTCGGATCTTCCAGTTTTCTCCCAAAATTCATGACTTGTACAACGCACGGTCGTGCGTTTCCTTGATGCACGGACCGTTGTGGTCGTGCGTTCTCATCTGGGCAGAAAATAGGTGATCTGAGTTTAGTCGTGCGTTTCTACGCATGGCCGGATTTACTCGTGCGTGAGTAAAATGCACGGTTGCCTGTTTCTTCTGGTTGTTTTAGCGTTTTTGAATTTACTCGTGTGTTTGACACACTAGCGAGTTTGCCCGTGCGTGAGTAAATCGCACGGGCGGCGCAGCTTCGTCTTCAAGCTTGTTTTTATCATTAAATAATGCACGGGCAGCGCACGATCGTGCGTTCGCCCGTGCGTGACCAAAACTCTGCCTGTTTAGTATTTAAAGCAGGAAAAGCTGCAGTCAATGGAGAGCCCCGGAGAGCCCGATTCCCCTCGTGGGAAAAGCCAGGAATCCTGACATTTTCGCCCCTTCCACCGGTGGAGATGATAGGAGACCATTTTCCGCTATCCCCTTCACCATCCTTCCATCCGGGAGCATTTGCAAGTATTCTCCACCACTAGTTCAAGCATTCTTCGTCATTGGAGGCCATAGAAATATTGTAGATCGTTGGAGCGGTGACAGCCTCCTTCGAGTCCGCACACCATCTGAGGGCCGAGCCTGGAGAGAGCCCGACAACCTCTCAGTCCGGCGGAGAACCCAAGACGCGGTGACATCCTCTATTTGGTTCTTTCTAAACTTTGATGCTTGTGCTTTCTCTTTGTGTTGTTGTAATTAACGCTTGTTAGAGTAATGTTATAGATCCTTGTTTGTTGTTCATGTGCAATGATGCTTTGGTGGTGAGAATAGCTTTCCTTGTTGTCATGATGTTCTAAGTTGTTTGTGTGTGAAGCCATCTAGCAATAGCTAGTGGTAATGTTGGCGACAAGGTGAAAACGACCCTCACAAAACCTTGCTCTGTGGCCATTCCACCCACTTACCGAAGCGCGGCATCGCAGTCGCTGCACTCACCCACACCTTGCGAAGTGGTGCTTTTCGACCCGCATTTCTCTCATTTCCGCAATAGCTTAGGACACCAATCACAACGCCCCTGTTTTATTTTATTCACTCGTGTAACAATTGACTCACCACACATTTCGTTCACCAGAACCTGCATTCCTCAAGAGATCGACATTCGGGGAAGCTATTCCCAAATTTATTACTTGACAGCGACCGGTGCACTTGCCTAACACGCATCACCGACACGAGGCGAATTTCTGCCCTAAGTCCTACCCAGACCTAGTCGCCAACACGAGGCGAATTCACTAAACGATTACAAGAAAAGATGTGAAATAAATAATAACAATATAAAAACTCCCTATATGGATCTCTTGGAGAAGTAGATGAAGACCCGCAGAGTATGATCGTAGTCGATGCGGTCTTTCATCACGATGATGACGTGTGTTGAAATCTTCTCCACGGATCTCCTTAAGCCTTCATGGATTTATGGGAGTATCTCTGTGAACCTTCCTCTATATGATGTGGCACAAAGCTCTGGAATTTTGGAGTGGGAGAGGGATGAAGAAGACGGATCCAAGGGGTCCTTTTTATATCCTTGGAGCTATCGCCTGCGCTATTGCTACCGCCGGCGCTATCCCAGATTAGGCACTATTCTCCGCTTGAGAATCCTTCATTTTAAGCATGTCGGACGCCTTCCTCTTGTGCTTTGTGCTACCCGCCTGCGCTAGCCGATACCGCCTGCGCTAGCCGATACCGCCTACGCTAGCTGCTACCGCCTGCGTTAGCTGTTATCGCTTGGCGCTAGCACCTTCTATAACTGCTCCCAAAATTTTCTCAAATCAGAGCTAGCGCCGGCGCTAGCTCTAGCGCCGGCTATATCGGGCATGTTGGAATTTTGGCTTCAAATTTGGGCGCAACCTTCTTATATTATCCTTGAGTCATGTGGACTTATTTTCCTGCACACTTAAATACACAAGATCAAATACACATAAGATTTGTTATTTTCAAACCTAGGAGATGCGAAGACCATATTCCAACAAACTCCCCCTTTTAATAATAACAAATCCATTAATGATAAATCAGAGCATTAATATATAAGCATGATGAAACCTACTTGTGTGTGTGTGATAGATGATGACATAGGATATTTGTCGATTTTAGTATTTAGAATTTTCTCCGCCTAAATACATGCTCCCCCTATATGAATGCTCCCCTAATATGTAAGTTATCATCTTAATCATTAGTCATATTAGTTTTCCCATTTGATATCATTTATTATTAATCATTGTTAGTTCTCCCCCCTTTTTTATTAGCAAAAGTGGGTAAGGAAGCAAGAGACATAAAAGAGGTTTTTTGATAAAAAATTAGGCATGATCGAGCTTTTTAGAGGAAATGAAATTATAAAAAGTTGTAAGCATAATAAGGTAATGATTTCCAAGTAACCAATCTATCCAGTCAATATGTCTACACCCTAGCCCCGTACTAAGTGATGGATGGTCATGAGGAGCTACAAACATGTCGTAGGTTGGGGTGTTATTCCTATATGCAAACACTAGAAAATACTCAACCTAGCACTCTTTCCCCCCAGTGCCTCGCAAGGCCCCACTGGAACCCTCCCCAGTTAAGGACAAGACATGACTTAGAGGTCGGGTTATCTAATGCCTACAACCCTATGCCCCCGCTATGGTGAGATATGTAATTATGGGATAATAATCATTGGAAACATTAAGCATTTGAATCTAATGATAAGATCATAGCATATGGGTTTATATTTTTATTTGAATTTTTGAAAAAAACTCGCATAGCTATTTTGAAATCCATTAATGAATCAGAGTTTTTAGCATAAAAATGATATTCATGTTAGAACAAGCAATATAAATTCTACCAAGCAAGTCTACCACTTGTTGAAAAAGGAATTTTGAGATATATGACTTTGATATAAACATGAAAGCGCAAGGTAAAAAATATATGGTGATGATGCGGAAAACTAATAGAAATACAAGAAACATCTTTTTGTAAACATGACGATTCATTAGAATAAATATGAGTGAAAATCCAAAATGAAAAGATATTTTTGTTAATCATTTTTCTTTTAAAATCTTTAAAGATTACCATAAAATAACCAAGCATGAAAGAAGGATATCAAAAGGAAACTACTACAATGTTATTGTAATTCACAAATTCAAAACATACCAAATATTGCAAAGAGCATTCTAGGTTATCTAGTGCATTTTATATATAAAGAGAGTATAGAATTAGCATTAGGATCCAATTCTCATGAGAAGAAGTGTTATGAAAGATAATGATGTGCACATAAGTGTATTTTGAATAGAGTAAACAAATGATTTAATCAAAAATTCAAGACATATGTAGAGTAAAGTGCACAACAAAACACAAATAACTGTACATTCACACACTTCAATACACATAGAAAAATGTACAACTACCATGGTGCTTTGCACACACAATGCTCAT
Organism: Dactylorhiza incarnata; assembly: GCA_033032865.1. NCBI lineage: Eukaryota > Viridiplantae > Streptophyta > Magnoliopsida > Asparagales > Orchidaceae > Dactylorhiza > Dactylorhiza incarnata. The sequence continues at coordinate 3,343,018 of JAWHQI010000040.1, read as the reverse complement.
TAAAACTTATCAGGGTGCAAAGTAGTTCTTGGGGGATCACACACATTACACATATATATATTTTGTGATCCGGTGTACTTAAGAATAAGTGGTGTAAAAATGAAGGTTTGCACAAGACACTTTACTATTCTTTCCAAGGTGCTCAACCTCACAACGCTTATTAAGACTTATCAGTAGGTTCAGGTAGTGCTTGGTGGAGTTATCTTTGTCAATTTATTTCATGATTATTTTTTGTACAAAGTTCTCCGAATACACTTATTTTGCAAACTAATGTAATTTTGAAAGCACAGCCACTTTTCTTAAATATTAAGACTGCAAATATAGGTGGTGTAGGTAAGATACTTGTGCAAATTTAATTCGTTGTACAATTACAATACACAAGCAAGCATTCTTAGATTAAAAGCTCATGTAGACTTTGCCAAAATAAGTGAGTGAATAATTATCATTATCAATCATAAAACATTTACTCATACTTAGAGGCATGTTAAGCTTGGTTCTACACAACACTTTTTTCAATACAATTGATGCACATGTGATTAGATATATCAAAGCATGATAAAAACAATGTTTACAGTAGTTTGAAAAGATAAATTGCAATATTGTTGAAGGTCTAAATGATAGATTAAACAACTCTTGAAATTTATAATAAAGTTCATTTTGTTTTTTTGATAAAAAGAATTTTGATTTAAAAATTGAACTCTTATAATTGATCTTGGACTTCCCGAGGTCTACCCAGTGAGGGGTTCGACCGGTACTAGGAGATGTGATGGAGTGACATCCCAAATCTCCCTTTCGCAAGATACATGTAAATAGAAAAGTTAGGTTCAAAAAATAATTTTGTATGTTTTATATTTTTGTATTTGATTTTTGCATATAGAAATAGAAATCAAACAAATAACCAAAGAAAGGAAGTAAGAAAAATATTTTTTGTAATTTGGCTTTTGTAATTTTATATTTTAATTTTTCAAAAATCAATTATAGGCAGAAATGCAAAAGTGAGTAGTACATATAAAATAATATATTTTTAGTGATTTTTCAGAATTTTAAAATTACAAAAAATCGGACACTCGAGCTAGCGTCGGCTCTAGGTCCTAGCGCCTGCGTTAGCTCACAGAGAGTGCTTATTCTAATCATATAGCCTAGATTTTCTTCGATTTTACTCCCGATTTTGCTTAATTATGTTTGTGCAATGTAAAACCTGTCTAATGAAGTGAAGAGACGAGAAGAAATTGCAAAAAGTTGCGGAAGTTAAAATCTTACAACATGGGCTCCATATTCATTAAAGCTTCAGATTCATTAAACCTTAATTTTTGAGTTTTTCACAACCATTTAAGCTTAATATTACAGGATGTGCAAACAAAGAAGACATGATTGAACAAAACAGATATGCATGATTTTAGTGATAATAGATTGGTCATTTATAAATGAAAACCTGACTTTTACTTCTAATTTAATTTGATTTGCAAACTTCATTTAGGCTTTAGGGGACAAAGTCAAATTTCAAATATTACATTAGATGAGCATGCCATGATATATATTTTCTTATATCTTTATTTTGATTTTTCTAAGGCTTATATTTATCAATATAATGTATGTCGAAAATGATAGGAAATGTAAGCACAAGATATCATGTTCGAATATGCCAAATAAGCAAGATTTAAATGATTTTAATGTGAAGTGATGTTCATGCATAAAAATAGGTTTAAAATGATTTATGAACTATGGAAATCTCTCAAAAAATTTTGAAAGAGAAAAAGTGAAGTTCATGATTTTATTAATTTAGATAAATATCTCATAACAAATTTAGAGTTTAATTCAAATGTATAATATAAGATATTTATAGGCAATGAATATAAGAAAAATAGATAGGTCATCAAAATAAAATATGATTTTGAATTTTGATTAATTTGATTTATAAACACATTAAGTTTTAAGGGATAAGATCATATTTACAATAATATATAGGATGACCATACATGATAGCTTAAAAATAAGAAAATAAAAATAAAAAGAAAAAGACATTAAAGCATATCCTTAGGTAGAAAATTTGTATAGTTCATTTTTGAAAATATTCAACTTCATGCATTTGATGAAACCTAATGAATAAGAGATTTAGGTATCCAAAGGTGACCAAGTGTGGTGGTTCCTTTGGGTACCCAAATATAACGTGTAGGTTTTTGGGTAGATATTGATGAATGGTTCCTTTCATGTGAAGTTAATGTTTCAGTTTTAATTTTGGGTCTTCATTCAAACTTCGGTTTAATGTTATTCTTATGCATCAAATTTCCATTGTGATTATTTTTATTTTGAAAATTATAATTGAAAGTATCGTTCATATGAAATTTGTGTAGTTTTACTTTTAAGTTAGGAGAAACATGATTTTGTAAATAATGGTGATTTTGATTTTGATTGGCAAATCCTTTCCGTTTCATATTCCCATTATTAGACTTAGTTAAGATATTCATATTCATATTCAACTTGTTCTTAGATATTTCTTGATATTGTGAATTTTTATTTATAATTTTCATAAGCAAGTTGATTTTTTGTTTTAATTCATCATTCTTGGTCTTTAGATTATGCATAGCTTTATTATAAGCTATTGTGCTATTTTTAAGAGTGGAAACAATAGAGTCAATATGATTTTGATAGTCATTTATAAATTCCTCAAATGTTTCGTCCATCTCCTTGATTTCAATTTTATAATTTTGGCACGTAGCACAATCACTTTTCAAAGATGAATTTTCTAAAGATAATTTTTCATTATGTTCTTTTACAAAAATAATTTCTTTTTCAAGCTCCTTAATTTTTTTTTAATATCATTACAATCAAAACAAGGTTTTGTATTTTTAATTGAAGTGACATGGGTAAAGCTAGATAAATCGGAATTTGATTCTACTTTTACTTTGGCTTTTAAATTTTTATTTTCTAAGCATAATTTGCAATTTGCATTTTTTAATTTCTTAATTTTGCGCTTTGTAATTTGTAGCAATTGTAAATTAGAAATAGAATTGCAAACAATAAGAGGATTTGATTTCCTTACAGTGCTTTTGGATGCAATGAGATTTGAGCACATATTTTCTTTGTTATTTTCATCTATTTGGTATTCCTCCTCCATAGATAAGATTTCTTTTTTTCCACTTGATGTGCTCTCCATTGATTCATCATGAGAGGAGCTTTCTTGAACATTTGTGCAGACTTGTATGTTCTCCACTTCTTGCATTTATTCCATACCTGTAGATGGAGATTCATACATTTCTTCAAGAAATTTCCATACTTTGTATGCACTAGAAAAATAATATATTAATTTGAAAATTTCTTGAGATAGAGCGCAAAAAATACTATTTAAGGCTTTTGCATTTAGACGACGTTCCTGTTTATTTGATTCATTTGCTGGTCTAACTATTGCAATATCCCATGCATTGATATCTATATTTTTAATAAACTTTTCCATTAAAAATCTCCACCCTTTATAATTTCTCCCTTCGAATAAATGTGGTTTACGAGATTTTTCTTCTTCACAAAAATTTTCACCACAATTAGAAGCAAGATCATGAGACGCCATTATTCCTGGTTGTTAAGCCAATTGGAATAAAACTGCTCTAATACCACTTGTTGGATCTGTAGGCGCCCTCGGAGGGGGGTGAATAAGGGTTTTAAAAAGTTATATTATATTTTGGAATACTTGAAATATTAAGAGATCAAAATAGTGATTTAATTTTTAATAAAGATCTAAATTGTTTTATAATGAAGGAAAGGATAATAAACAATTTAGAGAAATGAAGATCAAATTAATTTTGTTACACAAAGAGAGAGATGATTATTATTAATAAAATTGATTACAAAATTCGATTTCAATGATGCTAGAAATCAAGGCGAAATATGAAAGTCTCTTTTTGTTTTCTATACCGACTCGTATCCCCATGAACCGGTTGGCTTTAGCCTATCCTTCCCCGGATATGGCCTCAAGCCGCTCTAGCCAATCCTTCCCCGGATATGGCCTCGAGCACCCCCGAGATCTACACCCTAGACCTAGTCGCCAACGCGAGGAGAATTTCTGCCCTAAGTCCTACCCAGACCTAGTCGCCAACACGAGGCGAATTCACTAAGTGAATACAAGAAAAGATATGAAATAAATAACAACAAAATAAAAACTCTCTATATGGATATCTTGGAGAAGTAGACGAAGACCCACGGAGTATGATCGTAGTCGGTGTGGTTTTTCATCACGATGATGACGCGTGTTGAAATCTTCTCCACGGATCTCCTTAAGCCTTCATGGATTTGTGGGAGTATCTCTCTGAACCTTCCTCTATATGATGTGGCACGAAGCTATGAAATTTGTGATTGAGAGAATGATGAATAAGATGGATCCAAGGGGTCTTTTTTTATAGCCTTGGAGCTAGCGCCTGCGCAATCGCTACCGCCGGCGCTATCCCAGATTAGGCAATATTCTCCGCGTGAGAATCCTTCATTTTAAGCAAGTTGGCCATCTTCCTCTTGTGATTTGCTCTACCGCCTGCACTAGTTGATACAGCCTGTGCTAGCTACTACCTCCTGCGTTAGCTGTTATCGCCTGGCGCTAGCACCTTTTATAACTGCTCCCAAAATTTTCTTAAATCAGAGCTAGCGGCGCTAGCGCTAGCGCCAGCTATAGCGCGCATTTTAGAATTTTGGCTTCAAAATTTGGGCGCAACCTTCTTATGTTATCCTTGAGTCATGTGGACTTGTTTTCCTGCACACTTAAACACATAAGATTAAATACACATAGGATTTGTTATTCTCAAACCTAGGAGATGCGGAAGACCATGTTCCAACATAATACTTCTCTTCAGGACTTTCCAGCAACTCCATATGATGTTGTTCTAGATGCTGAACCAACCCAGTTCAACCACACCAGTCCATTCATCCCTGTCACAGAACTTGCACCTCAGGTTCCTCTCCATTCTCAGCAACAACCATCCACCATAGTCACAGACAATCAGTCTGCTCCCTTACCACCATATTATTTCTCTCTAGAAACCTATCAATTCCACTCCCCTATCCATCAAGATCCTCCAAGTCTGAATGTGAACTTCACTAAAATCCCTCCAGAAATCCTATACACACCCCCACCTGCCTCTACCTCCCATTCCACACCACCACCACCACCACCACCAACACCCCCTTTGATGTTGAGCAAGCAATTGCAAAAACAGTAGGACTGGCTACAGGCACTTTTGCTGACCTACTGGCCACTCAAGCCAGAAGGTTCAATAAAAAGTACTCTCAAATGGAAATTGAGATGCTTGATTCAAAAGGGTCTCTCCTGGCTCTCAAATCTTTTGTGTCCTCCTCCTTGGTAACAAAGGATTTCTTAACCTCCCTTATCAGTAAGGTTCAAAAGGGAGAGAAGATTCAGGAGGAGGAAAGGCCTAATCCTGAATAGAATGGCTAAGAGAAGGACAAGGATGATGAAGTTCCTGATCAAGATAAACTGACTATATTCCAAATAGTAAGATTAAAAACTCCAGATGCAAATATCCAGGGGGAGCCTCCTACAAACCCTCAAGATAATCTTGTACCAAATCAGTGGGAGCTTCTTACAATAACTCAGGAACCAGCTGGAGAATTACTTGCAGAAAACTAGGGGGAGCTTCCATCAATTCAGGGGGAGCTCATAGAAGATGAGCTACTTTTAGATGAAGTTTCAATGATTGCTAAGGAATCTGCCCTGGCTGCTGAAAAATATATACAATCTCAAGGGGAGCCTCTCAAAGAAGATCAAATCTATGAAGAAGCTGTCTGGAGTCCTGAAGAAGAGAATGAACCTCTTGAATTTGCTCCAAGGAGGGTGATACAAAAGGTATTCTCCAGGAAACGGAAAACTCCTGAGAAGGAACATTGAAGCTCATGTATTCTGTCAATATTATACTTTCTGAAAGCAAACAGTTGTGGTGAAAAATATAATTACTTGACAATATATGAAGTGGTCTGTGATTTCATTCTATTATATTAAATTATCTATGTATGTCTTGTTTGTATTTGTGTTTATGTCAAAGTATGTGTAAAATCACTTTAAACAATTTGTAAAATTTATTAAGATAAATGGGGGGAGATTGTTGGGAAAAACACCTTTTGGATTTAACTTAACAAATTATCTATAAGTGATTTTACTTCCTAGGTGTATTACCCTCATTATATAGAAAGGGAAAATTGGTCATTAGATGTGAAAGTGCACAGTTAGCCTCACTAGAATTCTCTAGAAGAGGGGGGTGAATAGAGATTTAAAAAATATTCTGTGCAAAGTTAATAAATATATATATATATATGTAATAATCACAGATTTAAGCTTCCCACACACCAACAAAAATTAAGCAAAAAGAAAATCACAGCACAACACAAAGAAATATAGTGGTTCCCCAAACTTTGGGTAATCCACTCTTCTACCCCCTTGGTAGGAATTCACTATCTTGCACTGAGTCTTTTGATAAGGAGACTCTTAGAACCAGCCTTAGTCTTTTGATAAGGAGACTCTTAGAACCACTTACAACTGAATTTTTTGAAGAGAGATTCTAAAAACTCTTTTACACAATTTGAAAATGAAATAAGAATAAGAAGAAGAAGTAGAAGAAAAACAAATGAAACAAGAAAGAATCTTCTTCCTAGCAAGAAGATTAGAAGCACAAGTATAGTGAATTTGAAATCTCTCTTCTATAGTGAGAAGGAGATTGTAGGCCTTTTTCTCTTTCAGTGAGAGCTTTCTGAAATGGCAGCAGTATGGCTTCAGAATAAGGAGAAGAAGAAGAAGAAGGCTTGTTGTTTGCTGCACCACACTTTCACTTTTCTCAGTTTTTTCTCACTTTTCTCTTGTGAGCTTTTCCTCTATTTCAAATGTATGGAGTGGATCACACCTTATTCTTCTCTGCCGATTTCCCTCTTATTTATAGCTCTGTTTATTCAAAGAATACTATAGGAGAATAATCAATTAGCAATCAGAGAAATAGTAAGAGATAAAAGATTCCATAATCAATATTTCTGTAGAAGGAAAGAGATCATTCTGATTTCAAATAATATCCATAATAAACTTAATCAATTTAGCCAAGAATCAATTAGAAGGAAAGACAGATTCAGAACGGCTATAAAAGAATAATATAATTCCATAAGAATCAGATCTACAGAAAGAAGGAAAGAGATCTGGCGTGTTTTGAATTTGACATTGAAATCGACGTACGTCGATTACTATTCGACGGAAGCGTCGATTTCAGACTGGCTGGACGTCGAGAGGAGAATATGGAAGGTACGTCGACTAAGGTACGTCGACTTCACTAGATGAGTCGACTTGAAGTCAGAGTTACGTTGACATAGGTTACGTCGAATTCTGTTTAGAGTTACTTTGACTCATTCTGAGAGGAACGTCGACTACACTTCGACGTTACGTCGAATACTATTCGACGCATATTTACTTAGACTAATTTTTCATTCTTAGAATTTATATTCTACTCATTTTTTGGGGTTAAGATAAATCATTTCCCCAACAATCTCCCCCTATTTTTCTTAACCCTATTCAGGGAGAAATTGTATCAGCTTTTAATCAACACAGCAAGGCATTTATATAGAAAAGAAATATGTTAAGTAATTAGAAGAAAGTAGAGAAAGAAATCATATAACATGTAAGTATCTTTCACAAGATTTAAACTAAGAACTTCTTGTTATACATGAAGTTGACAAAGGCAGAGTAAAGTTTCTTAGATAAATTTTCAATAGCTTCAAAAATGTAGGTCCTGGCTCTATCAGGATGCTCCTGAACATTTCTGATAATTATGTGCAGCTTTGCCAGGGTCTTTTCAGCATCAGGGAGAGTGCCATTTATGGAATATCCCTTGCTAATGATAATTGCTGCCTTTTCATCAATCATTTCAATTGTAATTCTTTGAGGTTTCTTTTGTGTAGATTTGGGCTCAGATGGTCCCTTGTTGTCAACCTTGGGCCTATATTTTCTCTTCTTCTCTGATTCTTATTTCTCAGGGATCTCAGACACTTTTCCTTTCCCTTTCCAGGGTGATCTATGCCATTTGTCTAATCCTTCTGGTCTTTTAGGCTTCTTAAAGGGAATGTAGTCATCTTCTGAACACCCTATACCCCTTTTGTGCTTTTGTCCTTTGTCTAGGATAAGCCCTGCCTGAGGATTTTTCTTCTGATATGCTTCAACATCAAATAATTTCTTTGGAAGTTTGATTGAAGATTCAACAAGAATCTATTCTTTGGTCATCCCCTTCTTGATCTTTTCCATCCAGATATTCCTCTTATCCTCTGTCTCTTTCATTGCAGCTTCAAATTCATACAACTCTCTTTCTCTTATTTCTTCATGCCTCTTTTCTATGTCAGGGTCATGGTACTCCTTTACAGGACTGTTAGGAGTGATATTAGGCATTCTTTTAAACCTTTTTATCTCCTCAACAGCTTTTTTGTATTTCTTTTCCTTTGCATAATCTTTCCTTTCTTCTTTGGAGAATTTTTGCCAATGAATGATGGCTTCTCTTCTTCTTTTCATTTGTCCTCTTGGTCTTTCCCTAGGTAGCATTTGTGGAGGTAAAGATAGTAGAGGAGGTAGAGAAGGAGGTTGAAGTGGTGGTAGAGGCAGAGGTGGAGATGTAGGTAGAGAAGGAACTTTTGTAGGAGAGGGAATTTGTTCTGTAACAGGAGGCAGAATGTCCTCTGGTAGAGTAGACTGTGCTAAGGAATGTTTTTCTCCTTCAATCTCTTCTGGAGGAATATCCTCAAGTAGGGGTGTCTTGAGTTTGATATAGCTAGCAGAGAAGCCAGGAGAGTAATACTGATATTCTTTCACACACATGGGTACATCAATCCAGACTTGCCCTTTCAGGTCATCAGAAGTAGCTGCTTCTTCCTCCCCCTGGACTTATGTATTTTGTACTACAACAATCTCCCCCTGAACATATGGGGCATCTACTTTGAATGCTGAATCCACAGCATGGTCTCCTTCTGTATGGTAGGATGAGGATTCACCAAAGTGTTTGTTGAAGGTGTAATCAGAGTGATTGGAGAAGATTTGAGCCTATGGTAAAAAATGAAGTTGGTTAATACTTAGAGATAATATTTAGAGATTGGAGAAGAGTTAGCCCTGAGCTTAATACTTAGAGATAATATTTAGATATTGGAGAAGAGTTAGCCCTGAGCTTTAAGAGAATATAGAACCTGAATAGCGGGGTTTCTGGAGCAACTCTCCCCTAGTTTATATCCTGCAGAAAGGATGTAAACCTTTTTGGCGACAGATGTTGTTCGTGAAGAAGAACATGAAGCTCAGGAAGAGAAGCGGAGAGGACGGCCAGTTTGGCTACACAGGTGGTTATCATTGCGGCACATTCGTTGGAGAAATTATTCACTCTTATTTGAAATTCATTCAGGAGGTTTTCCAGGGCATCGTTTATCACTTTGATGATGGCAGATTGAACAGGAGTTGGTGCCATTGATGCAAAGAGAAAGGGTGACGATGAAGTTTTTGGCGGTTTGGGAGAGTGTGAGTTATGAAATAGGAGGTATTATTTAAAGAAGGTGAAACGTCGAAAAGGAAACAGAAATTAAGGGATATTAGGTAATCCAATTGTCAAAAGAAGAAGGAAAGATTTGTTTCCATTTTTATCATGAAGTCAACGCATGCGTCGATATGGAGTCAACGCTCCGTCGAAATTTTGTTAGCCTATTATCCTTTCGATGTGTTCGCAGATTTGCGTCGATATCTAGTCGACGGTGCGTCGATAGGTAATCGACGTATCTTCAAGTGCTCTCTTAGTTTTTCTGACCTCTTTTAGATTTGCCCAACAATGATGTTTACAAGCTTCCATCAAGCATTCCTAAGGTGTTGATGAAGTAAGTATGCTTAGTTTCATCCAAGGGTTTGGTAAAAATGTCTGCTCTTTGAATGTCAGTAGGAATATATTCTAAGGTTATCTTGCCTTTTTCTATATTATCTCTAAGAAAGTGATGTCTGATCTCTATATGTTTGGTTCTACTATGAAGGACTGGGTTGGATGTTATGGATATAACACTAGAACTAAAACAATAGATTTTATAATTGTTGACTTCCAATTTATAGTCAAGAAGCTGATTTTGCATCCATAGGATTTGTGAACAACAGCTCCCAGCAGCTATATATTCAGCTTCAGCTGTTGAGGTTGAGACTGAGGTTTGATTCTTACTAAACCATGATATTAATCTGTCACCTAGAAATTGGCAAGTACCAGATGTGCTTTTTCTATCAACCCTATAACCAGCATAGTCTGCATCTGAGAAACCTGTTAATTCAAAGTTGGTTTCTGCTGAGTACCATGTCATGTGCATGGAGCATCCACTATCCAAGTACCACACCAGCCTGAATGTGTGATACATCTGCACATAAGATGTTAAACATTAGTTTGGACCCTGCTAAGCTGGGGTCACTTCCTCCCAACAGGAAAAGGTTCAATGAAAGAGTAAGTTGGTTTTTCAGAGTACCAATTTTTCTTTAGGAGTGTTGGCTTATCATACCAACAGTCTTTAGTAATATTGCAGAAATAGTATTCATAATAAAATGAAATGGATTGAGAAGACTTTTTGGAAAAGGAGATATTTCTGTTAGATTGGTTGCGTCGATATGAATTCGACGTATGTTTAAGGTTGCGTCGAGTCGAAATCGACGCTTCCTTCATTCTGTGTTCTCTTTTAGTCAAAGCATATGAGAGGTTGCGTTGATTGGGAGTCGACGTATTTCGGTGTATTCGTTGATTAGAAATCGATGTATTATTTGAGTTGCATTGAGTAGAATTCGATGCACATCGATACTGATTCGACGCAAGTTTGTTTCATTTCAGAGGATATTTACCTAGGATTCCTTCATACATAGTGAAATTATTTTTGTTAAAAACAGTAGTTGTTTCTGGGTTTTCTTGTGATTCTTCTCTTATGAGATTATTCTTCCCAGTGAAGTGGATTGTATGTCTCCAGACAAGTTTGCTGGGTGACTGAGGTCTGGGTTCTAAATTAGTATTAAACTCTAGTTGTCTAAATCTATCAGTGAGATTTTCAGAGATTTTCTTGAGTTTTTGACTTCTGCCATTTAGAGAATCTTCAAAGGCTTTTGCCTTTGCTAGCTCATTTTTCAGTGTTTGATTTTCAGTATTTATTTTATCTAGTTGCTCCTCTGATCTAGAGAGTTCTTTACTAAGCTCATATTTTTTATATCGTGTATCCCTTTGTTTGAGATTGTTCAATTCATTTCTTAGTTCTTTTATTTCCTTTTCAGATTTGACTTAATCTAAACAACATTGTTTGAAATTATTTTTGAAATCAGTAGAAGAGAAGTCTATATCATCAAATATATTTACCAGAGATTTATCTTCAGGCTTCTCAGTAGCCATCAAACAGGTTTCCTCTTGCTTAGCCTCTTCATGATCATTTTCAGATGGGGAACTTCCTTCAGATTCTGAATCACTCCATGATTGAGCAATGAATCCTTTCTCTTTCTTCTTCTTCTTTAGATCTGTTCTTTTCAGATCTTTCTTGTTACTGATCTCTTTAGGACATTCAGGTGCAATGTGTCCAGGTTTCCTGCAAGAGTAACATATAATCTCTTTAGTGGGAGTTTTATCATACCTGGTTTTTGAATCTCTCCTTCTGGATCCTTCTGTCTTGATCCACTTCTTGAACCTTCTGGCCAGTAGACTGATCAGCTCCTCATCACTTGTAGAGGGTTCACCTGCAGTAGATTTTAAAGCAATATCCTTTTCCTTTGAGAGTGAAGGAGTCTTTTCTTTCACTTCTTTCTCAGCTCTTGTTTTCAACAACTGTTCATATGATCTTAATTTACCCAACATAACATCTGTTGAGATTTCATTTTGGCTTCTGGAGTCTCTAATTGGCCAAATTTTTGAGTCCAAGAGCTAGGGAAGCAAGTTAGCAATTTGTCGTTTATCTCAGTGAGAGATATGTCCTTCTCAAGTGTTCTTAACTCATTTATTATGAGGCTGAATCTAGCATACATGTCAGCAACACTTTCACTATCTTTCTTCTAGAAGTTTTCATATTGAGAGATGCGTAATGCCTTTCTATCTTTTCTCTCATCAGCACTCCCTTCTACCATTTTAGTGAGAGCTTCCCATATTTCCTTAGTTGACTCACATTCAGCAATCTTTTGGAAGGTTTCATCTGAGAGGGTTGTGACTAAGATATTCATAGCCTTGGCATCACATGCATGGGCTTTCTTTTCTTCATCTGTCCATTCAGCCTTTGGAGCAAGTGTTTGTGTGACCTTTCCACTTGAGTCCTTCTTGAATGGCTTGGGAGGACCTGTCATAATAACATCAAATAATTCTCCATCAATAGAGTTTAGAAAAATTTTAATTCTTGTTTTCCAAAGTGCAAACTTTTCAAGGTTGCAAATTGGTGGTCTGGTGGAAGCATACTCTTTGATTTGTGCCATAAAAATATAGTTTTTAGAAATATATATATATATATGAGGTAGGATCTTTTTGATCAAGGAGTTATCCCTTTTTGATCAACCTAGCTCTGATACCAATTGAAAGTGCACAGTTAGCCTCACTAGAATTCTCTAGAGGGGGGGGGGGGGGGTGAATAGAGATTTAAAAAATATTTTGTGCAAAGTTAATAAATATATATATATATGTGTAATAATCATAGATTTAAGCTTCCCACAAACCAACAAGAATTAAGCAAAAGAAATAGCAAAAAGAAAATCATAGCACAACACAAAGAAATATAGTGGTTCCCTAAACTTTTGGTAGTCCACTCTTCTACCCCCTTGGTAAGAATTCACTATCTTGCACTGAGTCTTTTGATAAGGAGACTCATAGAACCAGCCTGAGTCTTTTGATAAGGAGACTCTTAGAACCACTTACAACTAAATTTTTTGAAGAGAGATTCTAAAAAATCTTTTACACAATTTGAAAATGAAATAAGAATAAGAAGAAGAAGTAGAAGAAAAACAAATGAAACAAGAAAGAATCTTCTTCCTAGCAAGAAGATTAGAAGCACAAGTATAGTGAATTTGAAATCTCTCTTCTATAGTGAGAAGGAGATTGTAGTCCTTTTTCTCTTTCAGTGAGAGCTTTCTGAAATGGCAGCAGTATGGCTTCAGAAGAAGGAGAAAAAGAAGAAGGCTTGTTGTTTGCTGCACCACACTTTCACTTTTCTCAGTTTTTTCTCACTTTTCTCTTGGGAGCTTTTCCTCTATTTTGAATGTATGGAGTGGATCACACCTTATTCTTCTCTGCCGATTTCCCTCTTATTTATAGCTCTGTGTATTCAAAGAATACTATAGGAGAATAATCAATTAGCAATCAGAGAAATAGTAAGAGAGAAAAGATTCCATAATCAATATTTCTGTAGAAGGAAAGAGATCATTCTGATTTCAAATAATATCCATAATAAACTTAATCAATTTAGCCAAGAATCAATTAGAAGGAAAGACTGATTCAGAACGGCTATAAAAGAATAATATAATTCCATAAGAATCAGACTACAGAAAGAAGGAAAGAGATCTGGCGTGTTTTGAATTTGAGATAGAAATCGACGTACGACGATTACTATTCGACGGAAGCGTCGATTTCAGACTGGCTGGACGTCGAGAGGAGAATATGGAAGGTGCGTCGACTAAGGTACGTCGACTTCACTAGATGCATCGACTTGAAGTCAGAGTTACGTTGACATAGGTTACGTCGAATTCTGTTTAGAGTTACTTCGACTCATTCTGAGAGGAACGTCGACTACACTTCGACGTTGCGTCGAATACTATTCGACGCATATTTACTTAGACTAATTTTTCATTCTTAGAATTTATATTCTACTCATTTTTAGGGGTTAAGATAAATCATTTCCCCAACAAGATGTCTTAGGATGTCACACTCACATTAGAGTGTCAAGGCCAAGTCAAGACAATCACAAAATAAGTTATGTTAAGACATGCGTCAAATAAAAGTCGACGCAACTTTGACTTGATATTGATGCAACTCTGACTAGAAGTCAAAGCAACTTATTCAGTCTGTCAAAGTATAATTCAAGTAGACACAACATTGAAAGGAACTCGACGCAGAAGGAAGAGGTTGTCTAAGCCATCCAAGAAGTCGAAGCAACTTCGACTATAATTCGATACAGAAGTTAAATCTCAAAGTCCAACTCTTCAACTCGACGGATATATCGATTAGGAATTGACGTAACATCGACATCTGAGTTCAGCCAAAGATAAGAAGGAATTCGAAGCTACTTTGATAAGAACTCAGAGGTGCGTCGACATGAAGAATGATAAAGTCGACGCAGCGTTGAATACAGTCAGAAAAGGAAGCTTTTTCTGTTGTCTCTTTGAGACCTTTTTAGAAGGACCACAAGGCTAGAGACAGTAGTCCAATGGCTCGTTTATTGCCAATAATCGAATGGAGCTTTCCAGGAAACAGCAAATCATTCTTGGAAGGTATTAAGAAGTGATGGACGAGTCGAGAACAAAAGAAGAAAGAAAAAAATGGCAAAGATGAATTCTTTTTTAGGACAGCCCAAAAGAAGAAAGGTTTTTGAAATTTGAATCATACAGAATAAGTATGTAGAAGAAGAGAAAGATAGGAGAATTATTCATTTATTATTTTGTCTGTCGTATAGGGTCATCTTCTTCTTCCTCCTTCAACCCTAAGACAGAAAACATTAGCTCTCTCTCTCTCTCTCTCTGCACAGGAAATAGACACAGTTGCTTCTTCTTCATAAACATATAGCAGCTAGATTACAAGAAGCTTTTAGAGAAAAGGATCAAGCAAAACAACCCTTGCAAACATTTATATCATAAGCAAGGGTTCATCATTTCAGATCCTGTGAAAGACAGAATTAGCAGAAGTGCTTCTGAAGAATTCTGAGAATTTTTATCTTCTTCTTCTTACTTTCTTCTTACTTTTTCCTTCAACTGTAAAGAGTTTTATTAATCACTCTTCCAAAGGATTCAATGGTTCTAAGAGTCTCCTTATCAAAAAACTCAGTGGTTCTAAGAGTCTTCTTATCAAAAGACTTAGTGGTTCTTAAAGTCTCCTTATCAAAAGTCTTAAACACGGGTTGTGCAATTCTACCATGGAGGTAGAAGAGAGGTCTACCCACATTTTGGGGAACCTCTATAAAATTCTTGTGTCCTTGTGTGTGATTTTCTGTGATGTCCATACCTTAGTTTTTATGTGTTTTATTTTTAGCAAACTGTATTTAATTTATTCTATCTTTGGTTTTTTGATGATTGCATATTACCTCAGTATTGTTATTGTTAATGCACTTTTAGGGTAGAAAATATTTTAAGCTCTATTCACCCCCCTCCCCCCTCTAGAGAATACTTAGAGGCACACTGTGCACTTTCACTCCCATCGATTGTCGAGACCTCTTGTCGATCGATGGGACCTCCCGTCGATCTACGAGACCTCCCGTCGATCGTCAAGACCTCCTGTCAATCGTCGAGAGCTCCCGCCAAAGTTCTTTTTCCTGCATCGCCCCGTCGAATTCTGTTTTATGGGCTGGTATGTTTAGGATTTTTTTTTCCATTGGGGTGTTTCGTGTTGGAGATTGTGTTCCACTTCTCTTAGTTTGAGAAATAACAAATCACACTATGTATTTGATCTTGCTTGTGTTTATAGTGTGCAGGTACTAGAGTTATATAACCCTATGAACAGGATGCTGAATGATGGTGATTCTATGAAAAGAGAGCTAACGCCCCGCATTAGTATTTAACGACCCGCGTTAACAACCGCTGAGAAGGAAACCGCTGAGAAGGAAATCGCTGAGAAGGATGCCGTCGAGAACGAATCCGTCGAGAAGCCAGAGACAATGCCACTGTTAGGTCTTATCGCTGGGCATTAGCCGTTCGACGAACTTTGCTAACCGTTCGACGAAATTGCGCCTGACGAAACTGCGTTCGACAAACTCTGAAGGCGTTCGACGAAAGGAGTTTCCGTTCGACGAACTGAACCTGCGATCGACGAAATTTCGCTTGACGAACCTGCATTCGACAAAATGAACCTGCGCTCGACGAAATTGGTTTCTACCATGATCCAGACGGTTTGCACGATTTCAGCAACTGTCGTACACGATGCTTAACGCCGCGCCTTAGCTCCCGTGTCTATTTAAAGACCTGATTTCATTTTCGCAAGGGAGATGCATTGAAGCCTTCATTCCAAAGAACTGAGAGAGCATTTCATTGAGAATTCAGAGAGAACTCCCAACACCAACATTGAGGAACAAGAGTGAGAAGGAGATTTCCAACGACAATTTTGAAGAAGGACGCTCGCTTCAACCCTGACATGGTCATGGCGTATCTTCAACATCTCCTTCAGCACTCTTCATTCTAGGGAGTCATTTGTTCTAATTTTATCTTTATCCTTTTATATTTTTCTTGTAACGGTAGTGAATTCGCCGCCTTGCGTGTGGCGACTAGGTCCTTGTGCGGCTTAGGGGGTAATTTGCCGCCTTGTGTGTGGCGATTAGGTCAAGGGTAGATCTAGGGGGTGGCTAGAGGCCTTATCTAGGGATAGATAGGATATAGACAACCGGTCCTTGGGAGAAGGACTGGTGAAGGTGTTGGATCGGTAGGTGCCCTTAGAGAGGGGGGGGGGGTGAATAAGGGTTTTTAAAATTTATATTATATTTTGAAAAGCTTTGAAATAATGCGTGATTAAGACAATGAGAAATCAATTAAAACAATTGAAATAAAGTAGAGACATGTTTTATTAATATGAAATAAGGTTTTACAAAAGTTGATTTCTATAACGCTAGAAATTTGTGGCGAATAATAGTAAACTCTTTTTGTTTTCTATCCCGACTCGCATCCCCACGAACCGGTGGGCCAAGCCTATCCTTCCCGGATTCAGCCTCAAGCCGCACTAGACAACCCTTCCCCGGATATGGCCTCGAGGACCCCCTAGAACTAACCTAGATCTAGTCGCCAACACGATGTGAGTTCCCGCCCTAAGTCCTACCCAGACCTAGTCGCCAACACGAGGCGATTTCTCTAACTGTTTACAAGAAATATGAAATGAAAATAATTAATAAAACTCCCTCTTGAAGAACTTCTGAAGTTGGAGAGGAAGATCCGCTGTAGAATAAGCGTTGTAGAAGCGGACTTCATTTGGATCCGGCGTGAAGAGATTCTCCTTCAGAAGTTTGTAGAACTTTGGTAGGACATCAACTTTCGGCCAAGACAGCCTCTGGAATTCTTGCACTCAATCTTCTCTCTGATGTCTCTATGAAACGAAGGAAGAGGGGTCCTTTTTATAGCCTCAGTGCTAGCACCTGCGCTAGTGGTACCGCCGACGCTATCCCATATTAGGACATATTCTGCGTGGCAGAATCATCAATCTGAGGAAACATTTCTCTCTTGCCTTCTGTGCTCCGCGCTATCGCCTGCGCTATCAGCTACCGCCAGGCGCTATCTCCTTCTATATGTGCTCCTGAACTTGTGCTAATCATCGCTAGCGCCGGGCGCTAGGTGCGACCGCCGGCGCTAGTGGGCATGTTGGATTTGATGGCTTAAATTTTCGGGCAACCTTCTTATGTAATCCTTGAGTCATATGGACTTTGTTTTCCTGCACACTTAAACACACAAGATCAAATACACATAGGATTTGTTATTCTCAAGCCTAGGAGATGCGAAAGATCATGTTCCAACAAACTCCCTCTTTTGATAATAACAAATCCATTAATGATAAATCAGAGCATTAATATATAAGCATGATGAAACCTACTTGTGTGTGTGTGAAAGTGATGACTTAGGATAATTGTCATTTTTGATATTTAGAATTGCTCCCCTAAATACGTGCTCCCCCTAAGTGAATGCTCCCCTAATATGTAAGATATCATCTTAATTAATCATGTTATTTTCTATTTTGATAGCGGATTATATTTATCATGTTAGTTCTCCCCCTTTTGTTATTAGCAAAAGTGGGTAAGGAAACAAAACACGGAAAATTTTTGATAATAAGGTAAAGACATGATCGAGCTTTTAGAGAGAAGGAAATGATAAAGAGTTGTAGACTACTTTTTATTGAAATAGATTAGAGTTTTGAGCATTAAAAGAATATAAGGTAAATGTAAAGTTGCGGAAGACTTATCGAAATACAAGAAACATCTTATGATGATCCATTAAAAGATATATGAGTTAAATTTCATAAAGAATATGTTTTCGTAAATTATTGTTCAATTAAAAACTTTAAGTTTAACAATAAAGTAACCAAGCATGAAATAATGTTATCAAAAAGAGATTACTACAATGTTATTTTAATTCACAATTTAAAAACATACCAAACATTGTAGAAAGCATGCTAGGTTATCTAGTGCATTTCATAAATAAAGAGTAGTATAGAATTATCATTAGGATCCAATACTCATGAGAAGAAGTGTTATGGAAGATAATGATGTCAACATAAGTGTATTTTTGAATAGAGTAAACAAATGTTTTAATAAAAAATACATGAAATATCTAAAGTAAAGAGCACAATAAAACACAAATAGTTTTACTTCCACACACTTCAATGCACAAAAAAATGTACAACTACCAAGGTGCTTTGCACACACAATGCTCATTAAGACTTATCAGGGTGCAAAGTAGTGCTTGGGGGATCACATATTTTATTTGATTTTAATGTTGAGACTAGTGATCCGGTGTACTTAAGAGTAAGTGGTTTTTATTTTGAAGAAAGATATGGTTTGCACAAGATACTTTTCTATTCTTTCCAAGGTGCTCAACCTCACAACGCTTATTAAGACTTATCAGGAGGTTCAAGTAGTGCTTGGTGGTGTTATCTTTATTACTTTATTTTATGATTTTTGTTTTGTACAAAGTTCTCCGAATACACTTGTTTTGCAAACCAATATAATTTATAAAAACATAACCACTTTTCTTAACTATTAAAAGTGCAAATAAAGGTAGTGTAGGTAAGATACTTGTGCAATTTTAATTCATTGTACTAATAATAAAACATACACAAGCATTCTTATATTAAACACAAATGTAGACAATGCCAAAATAAGTGAGTGAATAAATATCATTACAAACATAAAACATTTACTCATACTTAGAGGCATGCTAAACTTGATTCTACAAAAACTTTTAAAATATAATTGATGCACATATTAATAGATATATCAAAGCATGATGAAAACAATGTTCAAAGTAGTTTGAAAAGATAAATTGCAACATTATAGAAGTTCTAAATAATAGATTAAATCATGCTTGATTTTCACAGGAAAGTCCATATAGTTTTTTTTATAGTTTTAATGTTTTATATTTTTGTATTGGATTTTTGCATAAAAAATAGACTTTAAACAAATGATAAAAAAAAGGCAAAACATAAATTTTTTTGTATTTTGGCTTTTGTATTTTTGTATTTGATTTTTCAAAAATGAAATAAAATTTAATCAAATGACAAAAAAGGCAAAAACATATTTTATGTAATTTGGCTTTTGTATTTTTGAATTTGATTTTTCAAAAATGAAATAAAATCAGAAGTGCAAAAAATAAATAGTACATATAGATTAATATATTTTTAAGAATTTTTCAAAATTTTAAAAATACAGAAAACCAAATAGGTGCGCTAGCGCCGGCGTTAGCGCTAGCGCGGGAAACAGTACATGATTTTTGATGATTTTGAAATTTTTAATTATTGATCTTGATTAAGTGTCCTAATAGTAGTTTCATGCAGAAATTTCAGAATTTTAGGAGATGTTTAAGGATTGCAAAATTGCGTTTATGAATATGTTTTAACTCGAAAGATCTAGGACACCTAACACAAGTCATAATAATCGAAATCTTGCATCGGGAAGAGGTTTAGTAAATATGTCAGCGAGTTGAGAGTCCGTGCCAATGAAACTTACTTTTACATTCTCTTTCTTAATGTGATCCCTAATGAAATGATGATGAACATCGATGTGTTTGGATCTAGAGTGGTGTAGGGATTATATGTGAGGTCTATTGCACTTTTGTTGTCACATTTAAGATCAATGTTTTTGAGATGAAATCCAAAATCCTCTAGAGTTTAGCTCATCCATAACGCTTGTGCATAACAACTACCAAGTGCGATGTATTCGGCCTCCATGGTGGAGAGTGAAACCGAAGATTGTTTCCTACTAGACCAAGCAACTAATGAGGGTCCTAAAAAGTGACAAGTACCGCTAGTGCTTTTTCGATCTAGTGAACAAACGGCGTAGTCCGAATCGGAATAGTCGTGGAGTG
Source organism: Dactylorhiza incarnata (assembly GCA_033032865.1). Taxonomy (NCBI): domain Eukaryota; kingdom Viridiplantae; phylum Streptophyta; class Magnoliopsida; order Asparagales; family Orchidaceae; genus Dactylorhiza; species Dactylorhiza incarnata. Next base: position 3,322,785 of record JAWHQI010000040.1, on the reverse strand, counting down.
TGAATGAATCATTGTGTGGGTACCATAATCCTAATTTAGATGACCCTAATAAATAATGAAAAATACGTTTTACCTCTTTTAAGTGAGATTCTTTTGGATTGGCTTGAAAGCGAGCACATAAACATACGACAAACATTATATCTGGTCTAGATGCGCTTAAGTAAAGAAGAGATCCTATCATTCCTCTATATAACGTTTGATCAATGGAAATTCCAGATTCATCTTTTCCTAGTTTTAATGAAGCACTCATAGGAGTAGAAGCTTGTTTAAGATTTTCAAATCCAAATCATTTAAGCATATCATGAACATATTTTGTTTGGCAAATAAAGATACCATCAGTTCGTTGTGAGATTTGAAAACCAAGAAAATATGATAGTTCTCCTACAAGACTCATTTCAAATTCATTTTTCATTACTAAGACTACTTCATTACACAACTCTTCATTAGTGGCTCCAAAAATGATATCATCAACATATATTTGTAAAATAATTAGATCGTTATTATTATGCTTAATGAAGAGTGTGATGTCGGCACTTCCCATAACATAATCGTGCTTTAACAAAAATGATGTAAGTCTATCATACCATGCACGGGGCGCTTGTTTTAAACCATAAAGCACTTTTTCTAATTTGTAAACATGATTAGGAAATTTTTCATTTATAAAACCGGGGGGTTGTTCTACATAAACTTCTTCTTTTATAAACCCGTTTAGAAAGGCACTTTAAACATCCATTTGAAATAATTTTATTCTTTTAAAACTCGCAAATGCCAAAAATATTCGTATAGATTCTAAGTGAGCTACGGGTGCAAAAGTTTCTTCAAAATCTACCCCCTCGATTTGAGAATAACCTTGAGCAACTAAGCGTGCTTTATTTCTTATAATCCTAGATTCACCATCTAATTTATATTTAAAGATCCATTTTACGCCGATAACTGGATGATTAGATGGTCTATCTACTAGATTCCAAACTTTATTTCTTTCAAATTGATCTAACTCATTATTCATAGCCAAAAACCAAAATTTGTCATTTAAAGCGGTGGAAATGTTTTTAGGTTCGATTTCGGAAACAAAGCAAATATTTGAAAACGTTTCATGAAGAGAAGATCGAGTTCTTACCCTAGTAGACCTTTCCCCAATGACTAGCTCTTTTGGATGATTTTTTGAGAAGTACAAAACACTTGGAGGTACATATTCATCTTCCATGAACTTCTCCTCCTCTTCTTTGGAAGGTTCCTCTTCGTCGTGCTCCAAAGATGGCATGGGTTCATCACTTGTACCTGTAGGAAGCTTTTCTACACACGGAATAAATTCATCAAATTTAACATTAATAGACTCTTCAACCTTACTCGATCTTTTGTTAAATATTCTATAGGCTTTACTGGTTGAAGAATATCCAAGAAATATTCCTTCATCACATTTTTCATCAACTTTTCCTAAAGAATCTTTTGTATTAAGAATAAAACATTTACAACCAAATACTTTAAAATATGATACGTTAGGTTTCTTTTGATAATATAGTTCATACTATGTGAGATTTAGTGTGCGAAGCATGACTCTATTCATTACATAGCATGATGTGCTTATGGCTTCGGCCCAAAAAGACTTAGGTAATTTATATTCAGATAACATGGTGCTTGCTAGTTCTTGGATTGTCCTATTTCTCCTTTCTACAACACCGTTTTGTTGAGGTGTGCGTGGAGCGGAGAACTCGTGCTTAATACCTAACATTTCACACAAAAAGATTTAAACTTTTCATTTTCAAATTCACCTCCATGATCTGAGCAAATGCATTTTATTTTTAAATTTAGTTCATTTTGAATACAAGTACATAATTTTGAAAATTCGCAAAACGCATCAGATTTGGAAGAGAGAAATAAAGTCCAACAATATCTTGAGAAATCATCTTTTAGAACGAAAGTATATATTCTACCACCAAGACTTGCGGTGTTAACGGGACCAAATAGATCCATATGAATTAATTGCAATGGTTTTGAAGTAGAAATTTTGTTTTTGCTTTTAAAAGATGATTTTGTAAATTTTCCATTTTGGCATGGAGAACTTAGTGAAGATAAATTTCCATTCAATTTAGGCAATCCTCTAATTAATTCCTTTTTTGCTAGTTTTAAAATAAGCTTTGTACTAGCGTGACCTAAACGTCTATGCCATAGTTCTAATTCATCATTTTTGGTTATAAAGCATTTTATAGATGATTTGGAAAGATCATGGAACGAAACTATGTAAACATTGTGAATTCTAGGTGCAGTTAGTAACACATCTTTTGTTTTAGGATTAAATATTTTGCAAAGATTAATTGATGATTCAAATAATACATCTAATCCTTTATCACATAGTTGACTTATAGATATTAAGTTATGTTTTAATCCTTTACATAAAGAACATTTGAGATAAGAAAGGATTCGTTACCCACTGTACCTACTCCCACGATCCTTCCTTTACCGTTATCACCAAATGTGACGATCCCTACTTTCTTCTTTTATAGGCTAAGGAATTTTGCTTTGTTGCCCGTCATGTGTTTGGAGCAGCCTGAGTCCAAGTACCACACATCCTTCATTTCCTTAGCCTTCCTGCAAATCTAGAGAGAAGATGAGAGTAAAGATCCAAATACCCAAGAGGTACCACCCATAGAGTAAGTGGATTTCTTAGGTACCCAGATTTGTTTTAACGATCATTGTTTTATATTCCTACAAGAGCTAGACGTGTGTCCAAACTTAAGACAATTTGCACACGAAATAAAGGGGGTTGAGAACCTTTTCTGAATTTCTACACTGCTCTTGCTGGATGATGTTTGAACTTTAGAAAAAAACATGAGATTTTTTAACTGTTGAGCTACCGCCAGCGTTAGTGGCTAGCGTCGGGCGGTAGGGCTCACTTTGATATCCGACCCCAAACTTTCCAGAACCATAACATTGGTTTCCCAAAATCATATCCAAGGATTTTTGACCAATCCCGAATTTGTTTATGGCTATATTGAGGTCATGATTTTGTTTTTTAAGAAATGTATTTTCTTGTACAATCATAACACATTTATTTTCAAAGCCCTTTTTGTTATTTTTCAATTTGTAAAAGAGAGGTTTTTAGTTTTCTTTCTAAGTCCCCCTTTTCTTTTGCAATAGTTTTGTTTTGTGAGAGGGCCTTAGAAAGAGAAACTTCAAGTTCTTTTGTCTTAAATAAAGAGTGCTCACATTCTTGGCATGAAACCTTTCTCTTTTCAAGGGAAATCAATTTTTTTGTGAGCTTATGATTTTCTTTGATAATAGATTCATTTTCACGATTTAATATAATATTATCTTTTATACTTTGATCATAGGATTTGCAAGTTAGAACAAATTCATCATAGAGTTCTTCGAAGGTAGGAGGAGTTACCTCAGTGTCGCTAAGAACACTGGTGTCGTCATCGTTGCTTTTTTCCATTAAGCATAAGTTTGCTTCCTCCTCTCTACTTGACACAGACTCATTTGAATCTTCAGAGAGGAAGAATCATCCCAAGTTGCGGCTTTCAGTACTTTCTTTTTCTCTTTATCTTTGTATTGTTCTTTTTGCTCCTTTTGATACTTCGGGCACTGTCTCCGAATGTGCCCGGTCTTTCTGCAGTTGTAGCACTCCGGTGGTGGTCTTTCTTCTTCATCTTCGCTTCCTTTTCTTTTCCTTGATGAAGAGGAAGATTCCTTTCGTCGGGCATCCTTTTGGAAGTATTTCCGAAATGTGTTCCTTCTTTCTGGATTCCTGATGAACTTCCTGAAGTTTTTCACCAGGAGACCTTCTTCTTCTTCATCATCATCTTCGATGCTCTCCTTCTTTGATTTGAGTGCTAGCACTTTCTTCTTTGGCTCTTTGTTGTATTCATCGTGTTGAATCTGGAGTTCTACCTCATGGGTTTTGAGATTCCCAGTAAGGTTCAAGATCTGGAGCATTCTTAAGTTGTCCGACTCCGAGATGGCTGTCAACTTCGGATTGAACCTTGGAGGTAAAGAGCGAAGAATTTTCCTCACCAAGTCCTCGTCTGAGTAGATCTTTCCAAGTGCCTTTGAAGCATTGACGATCTTAGTGAAGCGAGTGTACATCGAGTTGATTGCTTTAGCATTATTTTTACACCTTAGTTTATCGTTATCATCCCATTTATCTTTTGGTTTTAGTAATGTCGCCTCTCCCACAACAGTTGTCGGAGGAGAGTACCAAACTTCTACCACGTTCCATACTTCTACATCCATGGTCATAAGAAAACACATCATTTGATTTTTCCAATAGTTGAAATCTGACCCAGTAAAGAGAGGTGGTCGACTAACTCCTTGACCCTCCGGAAAAGCGAGATCATGAGAGGCCATTATTCCCAGTTGTTAAGCCGATTGGAATAAAACCGCTCTGATACCACTTGTTGGATCGGTAGGTGCACCTAGAGGGGGGGGGGTGAATAAGGGTTTTTAAAATTTATATTATATTTTGAAAAGCTTTGAAATAATGCGTGATTAAGACAATGAGAAATCAAGTAAAACAATTGAAATAAAGTAGAGACATGTTTTATTAATATGAAATAAGGTTTTACAAAAGTTGATTTCTATAACGCTAGAAATCTATAGCGAATAATAGTAAACTCTTTTTGTTTTATATCCCGACTCGCATCCCCACGAACCGGTGGCCCTAGCCTATCCTTCCCGGATTTGGCCTCAAGCCGCTCTAGCCAACCCTTCCCCGGATATGGCCTCGAGCACCCCCTAGACCAAACCTAAATCTAGTCGCCAACATGAGGCGAGTTCTGCCCTAAGTCCTACCCAGACCTAGTCGCCAACACGAGGCGATTTCTCTAACCGTTTATAAGAAATATGAAATGAAAATAATTAAAATATAAATGGGATTCAGCGTGAAGAGATTCTCCTTCAGAAGTTTGCAGAACTTTGGTAGGACATCAACTTTCGTCCAAGACAGCCTCTGGAATTCTAGCACTCAATCTCTCTCTCTGATGTCTCTATGAAATGAGAGAAGAGGGGTGCTTTTTATAGCCTCAGCGCTAGCGCCTGCGCTAGTGGTACCACCGACGCTATCTCATATTAGGAGATATTCTGCGTGGCAGAATCTTCAATCCGAGGAAACATTTCTCTCTTGCCTTCTGTGCTCTGCGCTATCGCCTGCGCTATCGGCTACCGCCAGGCGCTATCTCCTTCTATATGTGCTCCTGAACTTGTGCTAATCATCGCTAGTGCCGGGCGCTAGGTGCTACCATCGGCGCTAGTGGGCATGTTGGATTTGATGGCTCAAATTTGGGGGAAACCTTCTTATGTAATTCTTGAGTCATATGGACTTTGTTTTCCTGCACACTTAAACACACAAGATCAAATACACATAGGATTTGTTATTCTCAAACCTAGGAGATGCGGAAGACCATGTTCCAACAGAAGGAACAAAAAGTGCTTTTCAAGTCGTCGCCTCCAATTTCAAGCGTTATTGAAATATTATCCTTGTAATCATTTTAGTGAAATATTAAATTCTTTTTCAGTATATCTAATTTTTCTGGAATTGTATTTTATAAGGAAAATCATTTTCAATATTTCTGCAAAAAATACTTTTTTTCTAGAGAGATAATGCCCGACGTTGACTCTTAACGCCAGGCGTTAGCGACAGAGCAAAAAAAAATTCTATTTTATAAAATCTGTAAGTTTATTCAAGAAAAACAGTAAACCCCTTATTCACCCCCCCCCCCCCTCTAAGGACGCCATCAGATCCAACACTTGGTATCAGAGCCCGGTTATTCCAAAACGGTTTCACAACCGGGAATAATGACGCATAATGATCATGCTTTCGCTGAGGGTCAAGGGATTAGTAGACCTCCACTATTTACCGGAACTGATTATAATAATTGGAAAACTAGAATGCGTTGTTTTTTAACTACTTTAGATAATGATGTTTGGGGTATGGTAGAACAAAGCTATTCTCCACCAACATTTGTTGTTGGAGAAGTCACTATGGAAAAACCTAGAGATAGATGGGATGACAATGATAAGTTGAGATGTAAGAATAGCGCTAAAGCAATGAATGCGTTATTTTGTGCTTTGGATATGATGGAATTTAATAGAACTTGTGCTTGCGAAACAGCATAGGATATATGGAATTTATTAGAAATTACTCATGAAGGTACTTCGTAGGTTAAGGATTCAAAGCTCTTCCAACTTGAGTCCGAGTAAGAGAAATTCGGATGGAGGCTGATGAAGACGTAGATTCAATGTACACAAGGTTCACCAAGATCGTCAAAGACTCAAAAGTACTTGGAAAGGTTTTCTCCAATGGCGACTTGGTGAGAAAAATTTTAAGGTCTCTTCCACCAAAGTTCAATCCAAAGGTGACGGCTATCTCGGAGTCACACAATTTGAAGAAGCTCCAAATTGAGAGCCTCATTGGGAACCTAAAGACCCATGAGGTTGAACTCAAAATTCAACAACAAGAGTACAACTTGGAGCCAAAGAAGAAGTGTTTGGCCTTAAAATCAAAAAAGGAGGCAAATGGAGATGATGATGAAGAGGACGAGGAGAGCCTTTTTGTGAAGAAGTTCAAAAGGTTCATGAAGAATCCGGAAAGGAGAAACACCTTCCGGAAATTTTTCATCAAAAAGGGATCTTCATCAAAGAAAGAGAGAGGTAGCGACGAGGACGATGATGCGACCACCACCGAAGTGCTACCATTGTAGAAAGACCGGACATATTCGGAGTAAGTGCCCAAAATATCTGAAAGAGCGTAAAGAACAAGGGCACAAGGGAAAAGAGAAGAAGAAGGTCCTAAAAGCGGCTACGTGGGATGAATCCTCCGCCGAGGATTCAAGCGGCTCATCCACTAGCGATGAAGAAGAGGCAAATATGTGCCTTATGGGGAAAAGTGACAAGACATCCGAGGATGAAAGCAGTGTCCAAAGCGACACTGAGGTAACTCTCCCTACTTCTTATGATGATTTATATATTGAGTATTTACAAACTTGCAAATTCTTTGAATAAAGTTTAAAAGATATTGATCTTCTAAATTTTGAAAATAAACTTTTGTTAAAGGAAAACAAAAAATTATCTAAACAGAGGATGGAAAGAAAACCTCTCTTTCTCAAATAGAGGATGGAAAGAAGATTTTGGCGAATCGGTGTGTTATGTTGGTAACAGAAAACACCACTTTCAAAGCTCGTATTCATGATTTAAATTTGGCTATTAAAAAGTTTGGAGTTGGGCAAAGATCTCTGGACATGATCTTGGCCAACCAATGTCATGGAAGTGCCAAATATGGCCTTGGATATAGTTCTGGAAGCTATCGCCAGGCGTTAACTCCTAACGCTGGCGTTAGCTGTAATTCCAAAAACACTAATTCTGTTATTAATAATTTCAAAAATTCAAATGTTGCCTCATTTTCCAACAAGAGTTTATCCAAAACTTCAAAAATGGTCTCATCCCCTTTTATATCGTGTGCCAAATGTCATTTATTTGGACACACCTCAAACTCTTGTAAGAAAAAGGGCGGTAGTGCTACAAAGCAAATCTGGGTGCCTAAGGTTTCCACCTATTCTATGGGAGGAACCTCTTGGGTATCCGGATCTTTACTCTCATCTCCTTTTTAGGTATGTTGGCAGGCTAAGGACAAAAAGGACGTGTGGTATTTGGACTCGGGATGCTCCAAACACATGACGGGAAACAAAGCAAAGTTCCTTAGCCTTGAGATGAAGAAAGGAGGGATGGTGACATTTGGTGACAATGGAAAAGGAAGGATCATGGGCATCGGCACAATGGGTAACGATTCTTTTTTAATCTCAAATGTTTTATTTATAGATGGCTTAAAACATAATTTAATTTCAATTAGTCAATTATGTGATATAGGCTTAAATGTATTATTTGAATCATCTACAAATCTTTGCAAAATTATAAATTCAAAAACAAATGATGTCGTAATCACCGCACCTAGGATGCATAATGTTTATATGATTACTTTTAATGATCTTTCAAATTCTTCTTTAAAATGCTTTATTTCTAAAAATGAAGAATTAGAACTTTGGCATAGGCGCCTTGGTCACTCTAGCACAAAGCTTATTTTGAAATTATCAAAAGATAAATTAATTAAGGGATTACCTGTGCTTAATGGAAATTTATCTTATCTTTGTACGCCTTGCCAAAAAGGAAAAATTTCAAAAAATTCTTTTAAAAGCAAAAATGTAATTTCTGCCACTCGACCTCTTCAATTAATTCATATGGATTTATTTCGACCGGTTAGCACTTCTAGTCTAGGAGGTGGAAAATATACTTTTGTAATAATTGATGATTTTTCTAGATTTTGTTGGACATTATTTCTATCTTCCAAATCCGAGGCATTCCTTGAATTTACTAAACTATGCATTCGTATTCAAAATGAACTTGATTTAAAAATTAAATACATACTTTCGGATCATGGAGGAGAATTTGAAAATGATAGATTTTCTTCTTTTTGTGATGATTTAGGAATTAAACATGAATTTTCCGCTCCTCGCACCCCACAACAAAATGGTGTAGTGGAGAGGAAAAATAGAACCCTTCAAGAACTAGCACGCACTATGCTTTGTGAATATGGGTTGCCTAAATCATTTTGGGCCGAAGCGGTTAATACTTCATGTTATATCATTAATCGTGTCATGCTTCGTCCTATTTTAAATTGACACCTTATGAGCTTTACTATAAAAGAAAACCTAATGTATCTTATTTTCATGTATTTGGTTGTAAACGTTTCATTTTAAACACTAAATATGCACTAGCAAAATTTGATGAAAAATGCGATGAGGGAATTTTCATTGGTTACTCTTCAACTAGTAAGGCTTATAGAATAAATAATAAAAGAACTAAAGTAGTTGAAGAGTCTATACATGTAAGATTTGATGAGTTTATTCCTGTGTAGATTCTAATCATACAGGAAATGAAGACGAACCTATTTCCCCTTTGGAGCATGAGGATGATGAATCACTTGGAGAAAAAGAAGAAGAAAAGGAAGAAGAACTAGAGGAGAAAGAAAATGAGATAGTAGAATATGTTCCTCCAAGCGTGTTGCAGTTCACTAAGAATCATCCAAAGGAGCTTGTGATAGGAGAACCATAAAAAGGGGTAAGTACTCGTTCTTCTTTACATGAGTCTTTTTCAAACCTTTGTTTCGCATCCGAAATAGAACCAAAAAATGTTTCAACCACTTTAAATGATGAATTTTGGTTTTTAGCTATGAATGATGAATTAAATCAATTTGAACGTAACAAGGTTTGGAATTTAGTCAAGAGGCCATCTAATTATCCGGTTATAGGAGTCAAATGGATTTTCAAAAACAAACTAGATGGTGACTCTAAAATTACAAGGAATAAAGCTAGACTAGTTGCACATGGGTATTCACAAATCGAAGAGGTAGATTTTGATGAAACTTTTGCACCCATTGCTCGCCTTGAGTCTATTAGAATATTTCTTGCATTTGCGAGTTTTAAAAGATTTAAATTATTTCAAATGGATGTTAAAAGTGACTTTTTGAACTAGATTATAAAAGAAGAAGTGTATGTAGAACAACCCCCTGGTTTTGTGAATGAGAAATTTCCAAACCATGTGTATAAATTAGAGAAAGCGCTTTATGGATTAAAGCAAGCGCCACGTGCTTGGTATGATAGATTGATATTATTTTTGATAAAGTACGGTTATAAAATGGGAAGCGCGGATAATACACTCTTCATTAAGCATGTAGATAATGATATTATTATATTGTAAATTTATGTTGATGATATCATTTTTGGAGCCACTAATGAAGAGTTATGTAATGAAGTAATTTTAGTGATGAAAAATGAATTTGAAATGAGCTTGGTAGGAGAACTCACTAATTTTCTAGGATTTCAAATCTCACAAAAACAAGATGGTATATTTATTTGTCAAACTAAATATGTTTATGATATTCTTACAAGATTTGGATTTGAAAACCTCAAACAAGCTAATACACCAATGAGTGCATCACTAAAATTAGGAAAAGATGAAGTCGGTATTTCTATTGATCAAACATTATATAGAGGGATGATAGGCTCATTGTTATATTTAACCGCATCTAGACCCGATATTATGTTTTCCGTTTGCTTATGTGCTAGATTTCAAGCTAACCCAAAAGAATCACATTTGAAAGCGGTTAAACGTATTTTTAGATATCTAATCGGAACATCTAGATTAGGCTTATGGTATCCTCATAATAATTGTTTTATTCTACACGGTTTTTCTGATTCGAACTATGTGGGATGTTCATTAGATCGTAAGAGCACTAGTGGCACGTGTCATTTTATAGGCCCTTCACTCGTATCATGGTTGAGTAGGAAACAGAATTTTGTTGCCCTCTCCACCACCGAGGACGAATATATCGCACTAGGTAGTTGTTGTGCACAAGCCTTGTGGATGACCCAAACGTTAGAAGACTTTGGTGTTCATCTAAATAACATAGAATTAAAGTGTGACAACAAGAGCGCTATAGATCTCACAAACAATCCCGTACATCACTCTAGATTGAAACATATAGATGTCTGACATCATTTTATTAGGGATCATATTAAGAAAGAACATGCTAAAATTAGCTTTATAGGGATGAAATCACAACTTGCCGAAATTTTTGCCAAACCTCTGCCCGATGCACGTTTTCACATGCTTATGTTAGAAATAGGTGTCTTAGAATGTCACTTTAACCCTTATAAAAGGCTATCAAAATTATCTTATGTACTTTGTTATATTTGTTTTAAAAAAAATTCAAAAATCAATAAAAATGTAAATACTATAGACAAACCGCCAAAAACATATTAATAGAGCTTTCATATCAACTTCATAATGTCTGGAATTTCAACTAAAAGAAGGCCTACTTATATTACAAATTTATCATGAAAAATATTTTTTTCAAAAAGTCAAAAATGGATGTTCTGTTTCGGCATTAAGAAGCTAACGCCTGGCGTTAGCCTTCTGTGCTCAAAATTTTTAATTTTTATTGTTTGTTGTTATTTACTTCTAAAATTAAAAACAAATATATATATATATGTGCTTAAATGATTATTTCAAGGATGATTATATATATTGCTTAAAGATTTTTTACAATGTTTAATTTAAACTTTCAAGTTTCTTAAAAAACATTGTTTTGATTTTATCATGCCTTGAATGTCATCTTCAAATGTGCAAAAAAATACAATTGGTTATAGATTACATATGTAGAAATGTTTTTACATGCCTCTAAGTATGAGTAAAGTTTTTTTATCTTTGATATGATTTTCTCACTTACACCTTTTTGTTAATATACATGTGTTTTAAATCTTATTGCATAATTGTGTAGTATAAGAACTTATTTTTGAATCTCATAAATAGTTTACCTACACAACATTGAATTCTTTCTTGAATTCTTTGTTCTTCTTGCACTTGTGATTAGAGAAATGTGGTGTATAAAATAAAATTTCTATGTTTGCAAAAACAAGTGAATTCGGAGTCCTTAGTCACCAATCTAAAAAGCAAATAATGAATGACAAGGTTAACTCCACCAAGCACTACTTGAACCTCCTGATAAGTCTTAATGAGCATTGTGAGGTGGAGTACCTTGGAAAGAATTGTAAAGTGTCTTGTGCAAATAAAATTTTCTACAATCATGAGTAAATGCACTAGATAGCAATGCATGATCTTTACAATGTTTACGTTAACTTGAAATGCAAATTATTTTACATTGTAAACCTATCTTTCAATGATATTTTATAATCTTTCTGGTTAACTTGAAAATTACAAATTTCAAATGAACTTGTAACTTGTGTATCTAAATTCAAAACATCTACTTAATTGAGTGAAATGCTTATTATCTTTTGTACTTCCAATTTCTACAAGATGTTACAAATTGCTTTCGATGTGTTCACTATTTATATTTAAGTTGCTCTTATCTCTACTAAATGCATATTATTTTATATTGCTATGACTCTATCCCACCTTCTTTTGATTATAACAAAAGGGGGAGAATATTTGAAGAAATAAAGAAATCTTTTATTTAGGGGGAGTTCATAAGAAATGCATTCATGTAGGGGGAGTATCCACATAGGGGGAGTATGCATGTTTATAATGCTTAACATTTACTATAAACACTACTTTAATTATATTTTATTTCTTATTGGTGGATTTGTTATTATCAAAAGGGGGAGATTGTTGGAGCTTGTGTTCCACTTCTCTTAGTTTGAGAAATAACAAATCACACTATATATTTGATCTTGCTTGTGTTTATAGTGTGTAGGTACAATAGTTATATAACCCTAGGAACAAGATGTTGAATGATGGCGATTCTCTGAAAAGAGAGATAACGCCCCACGTTAGTAGTTAACGCCCCGAGTTAACAACCGCTGAGAAGCAAACTGCTGAGAAGGATGTCGTCGAGAACAAATCCGTCAAGAAGCCAGAGACAACACCAGCGTTAGGTCTTATCGCTGGGCTTTAGCCGTTCGACGAACTTCGCTAGCCGTTCGACGAAATTGCCTCCTGACGAAACTACGTTCGACGAACTCTGAAGGCGTTTGACGAAAGGAGTTTCCGTTCGACAAACTGAACCTGCGATCGACGAAATTTCGCTTGACAAACCTGCATTCCACGAAATGAACCTGCGCTCGACGAAATTGGTTTCTGCCACGATCCAGACGGTTTGCACTATTTCAGCAACTGCCATACACTATGCTTAATGCCGGCGTTAATTCTTAATGTCGCGCGTTAACTCCCGTGTCTATTTAAAGACCCAATTTCATTTGCTCAAGGGAGATGCATTGAAGCCCTTATTCCAGAGAACTGAGAGAGCATTTCATTGAGAATTCAGAGAGAACTCCCAACACCAACATTGAGGAACAAGAGTGAGAAGGAGATTTCCAACGGCAATTTTGAAGAAGGATGCTCACTTCAACTCCGACATGGTCATGGCGTATCTTCAACATCTCCTTCGGCACTCTTCATTCTAGGGAGTCATTTGTTCTAATTTTATCTTTATCCTTTTATATTTTTCTTATAACGGTAGTGAATTTGCCGCCTTGCGTGTGGCGACTAGGTCCTTGTGCGGCTTAGGGGGTAATTCGCCGCCTTGTGTGTGGCGACTAGGTCAAGGGTAGATCTAGGGGGTGGCTAGAGGCCTTATCTGGGGATGGATAGGCTATAGCCAACCGGTCCTTGGGAGAAGGACCGGTGAAGGAACAAAAAGTGCTTTTCAAGTTGTCGCCTCCAATTTCAAGCGTTATTGAAATATTATCCTTGTAATCATTTTTGTGAAATATTAAATTCTTTTTCAGTATATCGAATTTTTCTGGAATTGTATTTCATAAAGAAAATCATTTTCAATATTTCTGCAAAAATACTTTTTTCCTGGAGAGATAACGCTCGGCGTTGACTCTTAACGCCAGGCGTTAGCGACAGAGCAAAAAAGTTTTTCTGTTTTGTAAAATTTGTAAGTTTATTAAAAAAAACAGTAAACCCCTTATTCACCCCCCCCCCCCCTCTAAGGGTGCCATCAGATCCAACATTTCGTACATCCTAAGATTTTGTGGAAGCGTTCTTCATAATTTTGCCCAAGTTTCTTTATCGACTGCATGATCACGTTTGCTTGGTTTAAGTGTTTTACTGCATGCATTCTACCTAGTGACTGCGTGCATTCGGTCTATCGATCACTTGAATTTATCATTTGCATAATTTTAGACTTTGTGTCATCTGCATGACCTATAGTCCTCTTTCTCATGCATAGTAAGTTATTTCAGTTGACTGCAAATCTAAGTCAACTGTCGCCTTTTGTTGATTTCATTCAATGCATAATCTAACTGCGACTGCATAGTTCAATTTGCATAAGTTCTTTGTTGACTGCATGCATAAAGTCAATTTATTTTGTGTTGACTGCATGATTATCTTGCATGATCATTTCTGTGGTAATTGCTTGTGTAAGTTTTGTTGACTGCAAGACTTCATTTTCATGCCCTTTATCGACAAAATGGTCCAGACTCTTCTCCTCCGCTTAATCTAAGTACTTTGTCAATTGTTTAGTTGTTTCATTTATTGACGGCATCCTCATTTCCTTGTCAACTGCTTGGTCCTTTTTGTTATTGACTGCTTCGCTCAGTTCTTCCTTTTTTGGGGTAAATCAATGCTAGAGTATTGCGTGTGTTTGGCCTTTGTGTTAACCTTATCATTATCGTATCCTAATGCCAAGTCTTGTATGGTGTCGACATGCTGAAACCTTTAACCTTTGTATACGTTGAATGTTGACCTAAGTGTTAAATGTTGAATCATGTGCTTCGCCATGAGTTGCAACTAAATCCATCTATAATCCTTTTTTCCTGTCTGTCACCCTTTTGTTTGGGTTGTTGGTTGAGTGAGATATGTTTGGTCTGTTGGAGTCTGTTGGTTGTGTGAGCTAAGAGTCACCATCACAGTGCCTTTGTTTGGGTCGTTGGTTTGTGTGGACTGGAGTAACCGCCACAGCACCCCGGTTGGATTGTTGGGTTGAGTCTTAGAGCAATGTACCACCGTCGTAGTGCCTTTTATTTGAGGATCACACCCGGGACATTGTGTTTTGGACTGAGGGGTCATGTTGGACTGTGTGCCTCCGCCTCAGTGTCGTGATTTGTAGGGTGTTAAATGATGCATTTTCTCGAGCTGATCAGTCTCAGGTATTTGAAATATATATATATATATTTATATCATTATAATATAGATCGCCATTACTTTTGGTGCAGGCATTTCTCTTACCGAGTGCACTCGATTGAGCTGGCTCGGGTTGTTATAAGCTAATCAATATTGAACTATCAATAATTCTATTCCTGTGATCTTTTATTTTGATTTATTGTTAATCCTTGTATATTGAAAACCTTGGTTTTATCCTTGCTGCCACTTACACTTTCTGACTAAGGCATTTTTTTCTCTTTTGAATGTCTCAGGCTCGGATCAGTAGCATTCTGGGTAGTAGAGTTGGTTTTTTTTGGAGTTGTGGTTAGTTGCAGTTGTTTTCCTTTCCCTCACTTTTGTGAGGTAGTTGTTTCTCTTGCTTCAGCCTAGACTTATGGCTTGTTTACTATGGGTTCGTGTCAGTTGTTGACGCCCATAGCTTTAGTTTTCTGGTGTTAGATTACTTGCTAGATTTTCTGTTGTTACTTACTAGTTAATTCACTTGCTCTCTGGGAAGTTTTATGTTAGGATGCATGAGTTATTTTATGTATAGAAAATGACATTCTTGCATAGCATGATTTTAAGTAAATGTCACCTACTTTGGAGATCGTAGAAAATCCTTCCATACTAGTGTAACATCCCAACTTTTAAAAGGGGTATAAATGGTTCAATTGATCCCTTGGAGGAGCTTAGGTCGGGTCATAGAAAACCACGACCCGACCTCCACCCCAAAATGGTGGTCATTTGGATGAATGAATGTTTTGGGTAGTATTGTGATTCGCCACAATGTCAAAGTAGTTTAATGATCATACATGCTCTGAATTGACTTCCATCAATTGCGTTAGACTCGTATGGTCGATACAAGTGGAACGGAAATCGTTTCATTCCAATCCGAGGTCATTTGGTGAAAGCGGCCATTTTGAGTACCGTAGCGCGTCACGGCGACGGTATTTTAAAATATTGAGCAAACGAGCTCTGATTTGACTTCAGTCAATTATATCGGACGTGTATGATTGATACAAGCGCAATGCAATTAGTTTCATTCAATTCTGAGGAGATTTGATAAAGTTAGCCAAATGAGTTATTTTGAGCTGACCCAAGCAAATAACTATGAGTAAATGGACACATAATCAACTTCGAATGATTTCGTTAGCTTCGTAGGGTTGACACGGACATAACAACACCCTCTACACATTTTAGTCTTGCATATGTTGGGAGTTGTGATATATATATATATACATATATTAATGAGCATAAACATATAACGTGGTAAATCACAAAATCAGAACAAGCGAAAGCGGGAGGCGGCTAAATCAGCGGGCAAAATCCAATGGCAGGTTCGCGAGCTGGGCAGGAGTCGCGAACCAAGCCTCGTTCTTCCTCCCTCGAAAAGTTCCTGGGGTAGATTCATCACCCATGGGATGAAGGTCACCTGTGCTTTTGGATTCGGAAGAGAAGCTAGTTGGGATCTTCGGATTGGCCAACCCCTACAATATAAGGATGGCCTCGCCTTCGTTTACGGTAAGCTCAACGGTAAGGTTTCCCTTCCCATCTCTCCCTCCTCTTGCTCCTTTTGAAGCTCTGTCAAATTGGGGCAGTGACTCATTTTCTTTTTAGTGCAGGGAAAGGAAATGGAATGGAGGAGCAACATGAAATTAATGGCATCATTCTCTCTCTAACATCATCTCTCTCTCTCTCTCTCTCTCTCTCTCTCTCTCTCTCTCTCTCTCTCTCTCTCTCTCTCTCTCTCTCTCTCTCTCTCTCTTTTTCTCTCTGAAGGAACTTGTGCTTCCTTAAGCTATGATGTGTTGTGCCAATTTTAGACTTCTCTTTCTTGATCTTGTGAGCGATGCGATTATAAATCATAATTAAAAAAAGGGGGAGGATTAATTTTATAAAGCACCCGCGATGACCAATGCATTTTTGTAGGATTATGGATTCAAAATAGTTTTGAAGACATCATAATTTCAAAAAAAAACTTGAAGTAATTTAATGTAAGTGATGAAGAATCATCTTTCTAGCATAAACGATATATAGAGAGAGACACACACTCATGAACATTTTTTTAGCAGCAAAAAGGCATTGGTGCAAAGTTTCTCCCTATCTTATTGTTGGAAGGAGGCTGGAAGATGAATTACTGCTCTCAGCCTTTCTCATTTTCTTCCACATGCTTTAGAAGTTAGCTGAGCCATTAATTTAGGAACTAATCCTGCTATTTTCCTCTTGTTATACCCTAGTTGCTGCGTTGATTCCCTTCCTGAGAATTTGCTCGATGTTGATGCTGATTTCTGCTGGAAATATCTCAGAATCTTGATTCCTGCATTTTTTTTGGGTATTGTGTTTTGAGCGTGAATAGATAAGGTTTTATTTTATTTTTACTTACACCTTCTCCTTCATTTTTTTTCTGAACTTTGATATTTGGTTGGGGTTTTCTTATTTTATTTTTAAGTACATGGAGCTTAGTATAACCATCATACAACTGCTTATGATTAGTTAAAGCTTCATATAATTGCTATTGAAACTTCTTATAGTCACAGTTGGAATTACCCTTATGTGGTCGCATACCTTAAGATTTTATTTGGCAAAAATTTGCTGAATAATTTTGGTATGATATATGGAATATAAAAGCATAGCTTATGGTTGAAGCTTATATGATCTATAATTCGAAACCCTTACAATTTATTCCCTCCCTCTATTCTCCTCGATTATATTTTTTTGATTCATTGAGAATTAAAAGGTTGAGTTTCTGGTGTTTTTGTTTTGAAATTTCAAAATAATTTAAAAGCATAGTTGACTGCAACCTATATGATTTGGAACCTGAAATCCTTATAAGCTCTTACTCTTCCTCCTTTTCATCTCCTCACAAGCTCATGATAAGGATCGGCCTCTTAATCATGTGCTCATCTTGGTTCTTCATCCTGTCAGCTGTTAGCAATTCAGATTTCACTTGCCTTGGGTTAGTATGCAGTTATGCTTATGCTACTCAAATAGGATGGTTAATAGATCGACGGTGAGAAGTATCCTACACTGCTATTTCATATAGTAATCATATTGTATATTGGGGTGATAGGTCCCTATTTCGGGCTTGAGGCGAACAATGGCTTATGGTAGCATTTTCTACTCCATTTTGAAGTAAAATTGAACCATGACTTGTTACATCTCTCTCTCTCTCTCTCTCTCTCTCTCTCTCTCTCTCTCTCTCTCTCTCTCTCTCTCTCTCTCTCTCTCTCTCTCTTTCCCTCTCCTTCTTCCTGGTGTTATAGGTTCGACCAGTTCGATAAGGAAAAAGGAAGTGGATGATAGGATCATGGAAGGAATATCTCCTATGGTTTTTACATGGGAATTATGGAAATTATGTCCGCTCCCCTGATTCCTCAGTAAACTATAAAT
Source organism: Dactylorhiza incarnata (assembly GCA_033032865.1). Classification (NCBI taxonomy): domain Eukaryota; kingdom Viridiplantae; phylum Streptophyta; class Magnoliopsida; order Asparagales; family Orchidaceae; genus Dactylorhiza; species Dactylorhiza incarnata. The sequence continues at coordinate 3,304,740 of JAWHQI010000040.1, read as the reverse complement.
TTATCTCCCCCTTGTTAATTAAAATAAAATTCTTGAGTTTTGGTTGGGTTTAAAGTCCCATTGTTAAAGATCGGCTTCATACATGCAAGTGGTAATCGGGTTCGAATGACATAAAACCCGGCGGATCCCAAAATTCATCTTAATGTTAATTTAACTACGACGAATATAGAATGTGCATCCTTGGAACGGAGAAGCCTCCTTGGAACAGAGATTGTTGGGAAAAATCTCTTTGTGATTTATCTTAACAAATTAACTATAAGTGCTTTTACCTCTTAGGGTTTCTTACCCATATCGTATAGTAAGGGTAATTTCATCATTAGATGTCTTAGGATGTCACACTCAACTTAGAGTGTTAGCGCCAAGACAAAGCAATCACAAAACAAGTTAAGATAAGACTTGCGTCGAATAGAAGTCGACTCAACTTCGAATTGATAACGACGTAACTCTGACTAGAAGTCAGAGCAACTTATTCAGTTCATCGAAGTATAAAGTCAAGTCGACGCAACGTCGAATGGAACTCGGCGTAGAAGGAAGAGCTTGTCGAAGCCATCTCATAAGTTGACGCAACTTTGACTACAATTCGATGCAGAAGATAGAAGCTCAAGTCCAAGGCGTCAACTCGACGGACACGTCGATAGGGAATCGACGTAACGCCGGCATCTGAGTTCAGCCAAAGCTAAGAAGAAATTCGAAGCTACATCGATAAGAACTCAGAGGTGCGTTGACATGAAGATTGATGAATTCGATGCAGCGTCGAATACAGTCAGAAAAAGGAAGGCTTTTTAGCTGTCCTCTTGGGGCCTTTTCAGAAGGATGATGCGCAGAACTAGCAGACCGCTATAGGCGGTAGCGAGACTATGATACAAAATGGTAGTGTACCGATCATTCAAGTATTATAAAATGAGGAGTGAATCCCCAAGTATCGAATCTCAAAGGAACACAGTAAAGTGGAGTTTACTTTTGAGGAAGGACTTGAGATCGAAGTCCTAGAAGTCGGATGGAACGTTTAGGTGGTGATTTGGGTTATGGAAAATAAAAGAAAAGAAACTTAACTACTACATTGCAGGCCGCTATGCACTGCTTCGCTGGGCGGATGGAAACTATGCAGGCCGTTATGCACTGCTTTGCTAGGCAGATGGACGAGAAGGCAAGCAGATGAGGTAAGTGTAACTGCGGAAAGGTTTGAGGGTCGTTAGCACCTCTTGGCTAAGCTGATGGATTACACGGGCCGCTTTGCAGCGCTATGCTGCGCGGATGGATGAGTATGTGTAACACCCCAAAAATCGTGGTTCAGCGAAGTAGGCGGAGTGGTAGTGCTGCACTTGAAGCAGGCTAAATCTTCCCTTTCTGCTCTTAGCGCATGACCATTTCCCTCTTCGCGCACGACCAGTGATCGTGCGCCAGCGATCGTGCGCCCTGTTTATTCTGTTCCGCGATTTTGAGCGGAGAAGAAGATCGGACCGTCCAAATCTTTTGGAAATTGATCCAACGGCTAGGTTTAGTTGCGGGAGACTATTAGGGCTGATGAGAGGGGGTTAAACCTCATATTCTCTAAGCCATTCTCTCTCCAAACCCTAGAGAAAGAAGGAGGAGCCAAGGAAGAAGAAGGGAGATTCCGCCATTGACGGAGCTCCGTAGCTCCGTTTCGCGAGCCATTTCCAGATTGGGAGAGTGCAGCCCGGTGCGGTCGTTTCTCTCCGTGTAGAATCTCGGATCTATGGCGAAAAGGAACGCTCCTAGGGTAACGATTTCTTCTCCCGTTGTTTGGACTTGTCTTTTGTCCTCTCCTTCATTTCTCTATGCTTGCATGAGGAATCCCTTTCACCAAATGGGTGAAGTGTAGGATTTCCTCAAGTTCTTCGGAACTCCGGGTCGATTGTGTCCGTCCCCGGCATATTGCATGTAAAAAATCCGGTAGTCGTGCGGATTTAGGCATTGTGTGTGAAGCCTATTCGTGGTCATGAGCCTGAATCGGTGATGCTTGATTTGCGACGTTGCATTTAGGTTAAGCCTAGAATGCGTGCCGGAGAATGACTCTGTGATATATGCGATAGTATTGCGGGATTTAAGCGTAGGCGTCTTGTGAAGATCCTAACGGAAGCCCCATGCTTTGCGAGTGGTTGAATGTAAACCTTCACCACTAGAATTGTTGAGGAGTGGTCTTGTACCTCCTTTTGGTTACGTGTAAAGCCCTAACGATCCATCATGCCCTCCGGCCGAAAGGCGGAGTCGGGTCTTGAGTCGTTACAAAGTAAACTTTTGATGCTTCGGTGTTGTAACTTATGTTTTGTGTAGCACTAGCGAGTGCTAAACCCTTACGGGCCGAGGTGATGTCATACCCGCATCGTGTGTTCAATCGATGACAAGAGCACGGGAATTGGCTGAACTGAACCCGTTTCCAGGCGCGGCGGTTGGGGGATTCATCTCTTGTAAACCCGAACGACCTTGGGAGAGGTTGGGAAGGGCGTCTTGCCTAGACCGACCAAAAGCTCTTTTCTATCTAGAGTTTCTGGACTCATGATGGTTTTGGTGCTCGGGAAGAAGTACCTTTGATGCATGCCTTGTGAGCATGGAGCGTGCGGTTGTGTGTACCCACGTTTGTGATGAATTGATGTTGTTAGCCTCATGCGGTTGTTTAGGCGGTTGTGGGAATCTTCAGGTGAACCCAACCAACATCATGTGCATACCTAGGTTCCTTTCTTTTGATGCTCAACCTAGAAGATTGATTGTGCTTGAAACCTCACCTTGTGTAGTTGCACTTTCTTTATTTTAGTACTGGTGCTAGTATGGCTTGCTTGCAGGGTAGAATCTCCGCCACCCCGGGAAAGGGGTGGGGTCGTTATAATTTGGTCAGCTGTGCTGACCGTTACTTTGTTTGCCACCGCTTGGTGGAATGTTCTTATGCAGGTGCAGGTGAGCCTAGCGGGAAATAGCGGGCGATGGCCCTTTGCAGTGTTGGCCCTCGAAGGCCAGCCCTTTTCCTGTTTTTCATGTATGGCCGGCCTGCGTGCCGATGTATGCATTTGGAGTTTTGTGCATTGGGTGAATGTAAGGCCTTAAGGCCGTAACTCTTATTCAGGATACATTCCTATGATAGTGGACAGTTCTATTTGAATGGTTTAATTAATGCTTCCGCTTACGTTTTGTACTCTCGTTTAGTTGTTACTTTTCTGGTTATCACCTTTTAACTCCTAGCTAGTGTGGTTTGTATGGCGTGGGGTCCCAGCCGGACCTGCTGTTATACTCTTCGTACTGGCAGGGTGTTACAATTTGGTATCGGACTTAACGCGTTGATCCGTAGTTTAGCGAATTCGGGACGAATTCCTTTTAAGGGGTGGTGTGCACGGGATGTGCATTCACCTAAAACGACAAAAACTAATAAGAATGTCCACTTAGGAATGGAAAAACATACTTGTTTGCGGTACCTGAGCGTTCCATGATTGTTGTTTTGCTATGCTTTCAGTCACTAAATTGTCTCTTACACGATTATAGGTGACTAGGAGTGGTGCGGGGCCGTCTCAACCCCGTAACACTGCTGAAAGTAGTGGGTCGTCTGAGGTGACAGCGACCACTCCTTCGGCTGAGATGATCAAGTTAGTCGCTGAAGCGGTCTTCGCGATGATCAACACTCAGTCTGGGCAGCTTGCACAGCCTACTACTCCGACTCTGGATGTGGCCCCTGTAACTGTTGCTGTAGTGGAACCTGCGGTAGAACTGAGGGTGGAACGTCGAGTTACACAGGTAGTAGTGGGGCGAGCGCGTGACCAGCAATTAAAGTACTTTCTGAGCCTCAACCCTCCATCCTTCGAGGGGACGGAATCCCCTGGGAGAGCTGCTGAGTGGTTGTCAGAAATAAAGAGGACTCTAATGTCAATGCTTATAAGCAAAGATATGTTGGTAACCTTAACCACCTTCCTACTTATAAGAGAAGCAAGACTTTGGTGGGAAGGAGAGTTGTTGCACAAGTTTTGTGGGAGACAACTTTCCGAAATCTCTTGGGAAAGCTTCCATGAGTCATTCCTTCTAAAGTTTCTACCCCTAACTGAGATTCCTGAACTACAAGATCAGTGTTCACACCTAGAGCAGCGAGAACACTCAGTGGATGAGTACCTGATTGAGTTCATCAGTCGGAATCGTTATGAGAGGTCTATGTGGGAAGATGAGGAAACCAAGGTCAACAAGTTCTACAATGGTCTGCGAGATAACCTAAGACTAATGCTTGTGGGTCCAAAGTTACTCGGCTTCAACGTCTTAGTGAAATCAGCTAAATCTCTGGAAACGGATATGAAGAGTATGCAGCGCGCGAAAGACTTCAATGTAAAGAAGTCAGAGTTTCATGCGCCAGTCTCTCAGTCCAAGTCCGAGTTCAGAAGAAACAAGAGAAAGTTCAACTCTGTGGAAGTTAAGACTGCACGGTGTTCCTTAATTTGTTTCACTTGCGGAAAGGTGGGACACAAAGCCCGAGTGTGTCGAAGTGGTCCCCCAAAAGCAAAAATCGGAGAAGTGGACTATGCTCGTGTGATGGGTTCGGCTTCTATAGAGAAAGGCAAGGCGGTGGAGTCTTCGATTCCCCAATATTCTCTAACCCAACCGAGAGTTTACTCTTATGGCCAGCAAGAGGTCATTCAGAAATGCGATGTTGCCACAGGTATGGATGATCATCTCCAAATATGAATTATACCCCGTGTGCGGTTAAAGATAGAATTATGTCCACTGTATCTGTTGACAACAAAATTTTTTGTCTTGTATTTGTGTGCAATTAGGCCTTGTCCCAATTATCGACTATTCGACGAGAGCTCTGTTGGTGTGGGAGCATCGCTCTCCTATTTGTCTAAGGACTTCGTGTTATGAATCAAATTGTCATTTACCTTAGTCAAGGATAGATTGGAGGTAATGCTGCCTAATAGATCTCGAGTGAGCGTGAATAGGAGAAGCCGTGAAAAGGCGCGAAGATGTTCTTCACCTTGTTGAAGGATTCGGGGCCTAAGACCAGTTTTGTGTTGTCCTAGTAGTAGCGGACCAAGCTGACCGAGAGGAACCGTTATCCGATTCCGAGAATCGACAATTTACTTGACCAACAGGTTGGGTCGACGGTATACTCTATGCTTGACTTAAGGTCCGGCTACTATCAGCTTAGTAGTAGGGAATGTGATATTCCAAAGTTAGCATTCAGTACCCACTTTGGGCACTATGAGTTCACGGTGATGCCGTTCGGTCTGTCTAATGCACCGTCGGTATTCATGGACTTTTTGAATAGGACATTCCGTGAGTATTTGGATCAATTTGTGATCGTCTTCATCGACGACATTTTGGTATACTCTCAATCGGAAGAGGAGCATGTAGGGCATCTGCACGCAGTTCTGGGCACCTTGAGGAAGAGTCAGCTATATGCCAAGTTCTCCAAGTGCGAGTTTTGGCTACCGTCAGTAGCATTCCTTGGTCACGTCGTTAGTGGAGATGGAATTGCGGTTGATCCGTCGAAGATAGAAGCGATCCGAGCCTGGCCTTTGTTGAAAAATGTAGCGGAAGTCCGAAGTTTCTTAGGACTTGCCGGCTATTATAGGCGCTTTGTGGAAAACTTCTCGAGGATTGCACTTCCTCTCACTAAATTGACTAGGAAAGATCATAAGTTCGTTTGGTCGCCCGAGTGCGCACGAGCTTTTGAAGAACTGAAGAGCCGTCTGACCACGGCGCCCATTCTATGCTCGCCATGAGGTACGGAAGGCTACGAAATTTATAGCGACGCCTCAGGGAGTGGTTTGGGTTGTGTCCTAGTGCAGTTCGGTAAGGTAATTGCCTACGGCTCCCGGCAGTTGAAGGTTCACGAGAGGAATTACCCGGTCCATGATTTGGAGCTAGCGGCCGTGGTATTCGCTCTTAAGCTTTGGAGGCATTATTTGTATGGCGTGAAGATCGACATCTTTACCGACCACAAGAGCCTCAAGTACTTGCTAGATCAAAGGGAGTTGAATATGCGACAGAGGAGGTGGTTGGAGTTCCTTGGGGACTACACCTTCGACATCAAATATACTCCTGGAAAGGGAAATGTAGTTGCGGACGCGTTGAGTCGTCGGGCTCCCGCTCAAGCAAATTGTATTTTGATGCACGATGAGCGTCCAATCCGTGAGCTGGAAGAAATGGAGATCATTTGCGTTGATCGAAGAGCGTCTACTTCAGCATGCTTGAACTGGACGGAGGTTCAATACCACCTTGCCGACCGAGTTCGACAGGCATTGGAGCTGGATGAGAGCATGAAACTCTACAAAGCGGAAACCGTTGACGGGTTAAACGCTGATTTCTCTTTCGAAGATGGCCTTATGTGGAAGAATGGCAGATTGTGCGTCCCAAACGTTGGTACTCTACGGGAGGAATTGATGTACGAGGCTCATCATACCAAGTACTCTATCCACCCGGGGAGCAAGAAAATATACATGGACATGAAGAAACTTTTCTGGTAGCCGGGTATGAAGAAGGACATTGCCCTCTACGTGGCCAAGTGCAACGCCTGCGCCTTGGTGAAGGTGGGATGTCAACGTCCCGGTGAATTTTTGAAGTCCTTGCCGATTCCGGAATGGAAGTTTGACGATATTTCGATGGATTTCGTGCACGGATTGCCGAGATCGCAACATGGAAATGACGCCGTCTGGGTGATCGTGGACCGTTTGACAAAGGTATCACACTTCATTCCGAACCGGAAGGATGATTCTGTAGAAAAGCTAACGAAGCTCTGTGTCGATAGTATTGTGCGGCTGCACGGTGTCCCTCGTAGCATCGTCAGCGATCGTGACGGGCATTTCACATCGAAAGATTAGAGGCTTATCCATGAACTGTTGGGCACTAAATTGAAATTCAGCATGGCCTTCCACCCGCAAACGGATGGACAAACCGAGAGAACCAACAGGACTATGGAGGATATGCTCCGAATGTGCGCTCTAGATTTTGGAAAGAAGTGGGAAGATCATCTCTATATGATCGAATTCGCCTACAATAATAGCTACCAAGCCAGTATAAAGATGGCTCCTTTCGAGGCCCTCTATGGTAAGAAGTGTCGTAGGCCGTTGTCTTGGGCAGAAACGGGCGATACTAAGCTATTAAAGAGAAAGGATGTTGAGGAAGCAACTTCGACGATCCGAACTATTCGAGAAAGGCTATTGATTGCCCAGGTTAGTCAAGCAAAATATTACAACGCCAAGCTTAGGAACCTAGAGTTCGCCGTCGGTGACCGGGTTTACTTGAAGATCAAACCGTTCAAAGGGGTATCAAGGATCCGACGCTTGAAAAAGCTCAGTCCAAGGTACTTAGGACCGTTTGAGATCGTGGAGCGTGTTGGTGATGCGGCTTATCGGCTTGCACTACCTGCAGAGGTGAGCGGTCTGCACGACGTATTTCACATTTCAGTTCTGAGGAAGGCAGTGCAAGAGCCTACTCATATCGTTGCGGTCGGCAAAGTTCCGGTTGATAGTGGGTTGTCGACGAAAGTCAAACCCTTACGCATCGAGGATACCGAAGTAGAGCAGCTGCGGAACAAGTCCATTCAGATGGTAAAAGTCCGGTGGGATAATTGCGGCCGAGAGGAGCTCTCTTGGGAGAGAGAGAGCAAGCGATGCTTGCGGAGTACCCCGAGCTATTTCTCTCAGGTAATTTATAGCTGTAAATTCCTGCTGTTTCTGTTTTATAAATTTCGGGACGAAATTCTTTTAAGGGGGGTGGAGTTGTAACACCCCAAAAATCGTGGTTCAGCGAAGTAGGCGGAGTTGTAGTGCTGCACTTGAAGCAGGATAAATCTTCCCTTTCTGCTCTTAGCGCACGACCATTTCCCTCTTCGCGCACGACCAGTGATCGTGCGCCAGCGATCGTGCGCCCTGTTTATTCTGTTCCGCGATTTTGAGCGGAGAAGAAGATCGGACCGTCCAAATCTTTTGGAAATTGATCCAACGGCTAGGTTTAGTTACGGGAGACTATTAGGGCTGATGAGAGGGGGTTAAACCTCATATTCTCTAAGCCATTCTCTCTCCAAACCCTAGAGAAAGAAGGAGGAGCCAAGGAAGAAGAAGGGAGATTCCGCCATTGACGGAGCTCCGGAGCTCCGTTTCGCGAGCCGTTTCCAGATTGGGAGAGTGCAGCCCGGTGCGGTCGTTTCTCTCCGTGTAGAATCTCGGATCTATGGCGAAAAGGAACGCTCCTAGGGTAACGATTTCTTCTCCCGTTGTTTGGACTTGTCTTTTGTCCTCTCCTTCATTTCTCTATGCTTGCATGAGGAATCCCTTTCACCAAATGGGTGAAGTGTAGGATTTCCTCAAGTTCTTCCGAACTCCGGGTCGATTGTGTCCGTCCCCGGCATATTGCATGTAGAAAATCTGGTAGTCGTGCGGATTTAGGCATTGTGTGTGAAGCCTATTCGTGGCCATGAGCTCGAATCGGTGATGCTTGATTTGCGACGTTGCATTTAGGTTAAGCCTAGAATGCGTGCCGGAGAATGACTCTGTGATATATGCGATAGTATTGCGGGATTTAAGCGTAGGCGTCTTGTGAAGATCCTAACGGAAGCCCCATGCTTTGCGAGTGGTTGAATGTAAACCTTCACCACTAGAATTGTTGAGGAGTGGTCTTGTACCTCCTTTTGGTTACGTATAAAGCCCTAACGATCCATCATGCCCTCCGGCCGAAAGGCGGAGTCGGGTCTTGAGTCGTTACAAAGTAAACTTTTGATGCTTGGGTGTTGTAACTTATGTTTTGTGTAGCACTAGCGAGTGCTAAACCCTTACGGGCCGAGGTGATGTCATACCCGCATCGTGTATTCAATCGATGATAAGAGCACGGGAATTGGCTGAACTGAACCCGTTTCCAGGCGCGGCGGTTGGGGGATTCATCTCTTGTAAACCCGAACGACCTTGGGAGAGGTTGGGAAGGGCGTCTTGCCTAGACCGACCAAAAGCTCTTTTCTATCTAGAGTTTCCGGACTCATGATGGTTTTGGTGCTCGGGAAGAAGTACCTTTGATGCATGCCTTGTGAGCATGGAGCGTGCGGTTGTGTGTACCCACGTTTGTGATGAATTGATGTTGTTAGCCTCATTCGGTTGTTTAGGCGGTTGTGGGAATCTTCAGGTGAACCCAACCAACATCATGTGCATACCTAGGTTCCTTTCTTTTGATGCTCAACCTAGAAGATTGATTGTGCTTGAAACCTCACCTTGTGTAGTTGCACTTTCTTTATTTTAGTACTGGTGCTAGTATGGCTTGCTTGTAGGGTAGAATCCCCGCCACCCCGGGAAAGGGGTGGGGTCGTTATAATTTGGTCAGCTGTGCTGACCGTTACTTTGTTTGCCAGCGCTTGGTGGAATGTTCTTATGCAGGTGCAGGTGAGCCTAGCGGGAAATAGCGGGCGATGGCCCTTTGCAGTGTTGGCCCTCGAAGGCCAGCCCTTTTCCTGTTTTTCATGTATGGCCGGCCTGCGTGCCGATGTATGCATTTGGAGTTTTGTGCATTGGGTGAATGTAAGGCCTTAAGGCCGTAACTCTTATTCAGGATACATTCCTATGATAGTGGACAGTTCTATTTGAATGGTTTAATTAATGCTTCCGCTTACGTTTTGTACTCTCGTTTAGTTGTTACTTTTCTGGTTATCACCTTTTAACTCCTAGCTAGTGTGGTTTGTATGGCGTGGGGTCCCGGCCGGACCTGCTGTTATACTCTTTGTACTGGCAGGGTGTTACAGTATGCTTGCATATGGAGTGAGTCGCACCGGTGGAATGAGGGTCGCAAGCACCTCGTCAACAAGCATGCCACTAGCAATTGCTAGTGCGGCAACACCGAACACGCACACCACAATCACCATAAAAGTACACCTCAAGCACTCATAAAACATGAAAACATTTCATAATATATAACAAGAAGTTCAACAAATATAGAGTGCAACATCATCTACATAATGAGAAACTAACTACAACCGTAAGGAGGAATGGAGGAAGAGCTAGAAATACAACCAAATCTAGAGGCTTGTCAGGATTCACGGTAGGAATCTCCGGGTTGTCAATCCGAGTCCTAGTTCGGTCCACAACTGACGTCCATGGTCCATAAGAGTTGTCACCTCCCTCCAATATACCTATCTTCTCTGTCTCACGATCCGGCCGCCACAAAAGCTGTATACTCCTTCCTCGGTGATGAGAGTAAGGCTAGGATCTCTCTCCCTTGAAGTGCTTGGATGATGAGAGGTGGCCTCTGGTGAAAGGGGGAGGAAGAAACCTTCAAAACAGAGTTTTCCCCCTTACGGCGGAAGAAAATCGCCAGTAGCCCCGGCTGGATCTGACCTAAAATCGCAAACAGCAAATATATATGTGGGAGATTAAACAGCGTGCACGATCAGTGGCGCACGACCAATGTTCGTGGGCCAAGAAATGCCACTGAACGTGTGAGGAGCACCTGTAGCAGAATCCAGAATGCCAAAATAGCGCATGGCCAGTGGTCGTGCGAGAAGGAATCCAGTGATCGTGTGAACCGCTCGGTTGGAAAATGGGGGAATGCGCACGACCAGTGGTCGTGCGCCTGATCGTGCATGAACAAAAACGCACGACCAGTGGCCTATTATGCTAAAAATGGTCCAACCCACTTCGAGCGTCCACACAACCCCTGTACCTTGCAGGAAAACCACCAGAACCACTGGTAGAGACAAACATCCCAAGCATTCACATGAATAAATAAGACTATAAAATAGCAGAATGAAAGGGAAGGACAAACTATACCACAATGGGCCAAAAAAGTGCATTTCGTGTAATCTGAAGTATCAATGCAATATAAGCAATATTGTGCAGAAAGTGAAGTGCAAGTGAGAGAAAACTAGCCCAGATGAGTCTGAAAAACCCAAAATCAATCGGACTCATCACACCCCCAGACTTACCTATTTGTGCGTCCCAAGCAAACAAACTCTATGCAGATGGGCAAAATAAAGTAGTTGTCATAACACTATGGCACGAAGTACCATGCGAAGTCGCATGCTCACGTGCACTGAAAAATAGTAGAAATGATTTCTAATTATACAAACAGTTAATAAATTTCTAATAGAGTATATATATATTACTAGTACTCATATTGGGAATCACTGTGAATCATCCGGTCATGCGTAGGGAGAAAATAGACTAACCGCTCAGACACGTATTGCTAAAGATCGGGGATCGGAACAACCTCCACCAAAATCCATCGGTGTCAGTGACCATAAGCTCACTTATTCGCATTCTCTCTACAGCACTAGATCGGTTCATTGTGCAAGTCAGTAGGACTTTAGGTTTTAAATTTGGCTTGGGTTATGGTGAGGTAAACAAAGATAAACAGAAAGTCTACATGCACCTAACCCAAATGAGCACGCAAAACAACTATCCCAAGCGCCACAATACAATGCAAGTGCATCACACCACCAGACTTAAACTATTGCTACATGGGTGCGTGCACTGCCAACTCCCAAAACATAATTCTCAAATGATTTTCAATCAAGCCTCGTAATAAAGTCTTTTCCTCTTTTTTCTACTTTTCTTTTCTTCTTTTCTTTTCTTTATCATTTCAGCAAATTTTTTAAATAGGCGCATCCACATGATCACGATATAATCACCACAATCAGCACCCCGAAATGCAAATAATCAAAGACTTTAGCTAGAATTTGGGCGTGCAACTAGGTTTGGTTTTTAGGCATTGGTGAAGAAAAGGTGGAGCTGAATCAACAGGAAGGGATAGGCACAAAAGGGCTATCGACGGTAGAAGATGAATGATATACAGGCTCAACCGGGCCAAAATGATGGCCTACATCACACTCGCACCACAAAACTATCCTATGCTAATGCTTCAAGAATCGCTTGTGGTAAGTTCTTAGCCAACGAGAAAGACTATCCTTCCTCCCAACTTAAGCAATACTAATCTAGTGATTGTCTACACACATCCCTACGATACCATTTGATTCACACCGGATTCACCATTATGAGTAGAGTAAACAACATTTACATTAATATAAACAATATAAAACTAAAAGTATAAAGAAAAATCTACTCTACATGATTTCTATGCAAGACATGAGCACTCGACTAGGAGCACTGCATGAGTCAACATTTTACTCTATTACATAATCTTAAGCCAGCACCTAGACTTTCCCAAATCACACAAAAGAATGAGTTCAACTCATGACGCGCCAACAGCTAAGTACACGCTCTAGTGGGTGTTGTGGTGTGCAAAGAAAATGAATAAAACATCTTAAATAGAAGCTTCTAGCATGCTATGCAATAGTGCACATGAGTGGGTACATAAAACAACTCTCCCCCAGACTTAAACTAAACAATCCAATAAAATATATGACTATGAAATTCAAAATAAAGCTAGGGGAAGAGAGAGCCCAATGCTCAGCAAGTAGTGAGCATACCAGAAGATTTGCGTGTTGTAACACCCCAAAATTCGTAGTTCAACGAATTAGGCTGAGAGGTGGTGCTGCGCTCGGAATAGGCTAGAAATTTCATAGCAGCTCTTCGCGCACGACCACTGTCCCTTTTCGCGCACGACCAGTGATCGTGCGCCAGCGATCGTGCGTTAATTCGCAAGGAATCGGAGTTCTGTCTCGGGTAGTGCGCACGACCATTTCTCCTCTTCGCGCACGACCAGTGATCGTGCGCCCGTGATCGTGCGCCCTGTTAATTCTGCTCCGCGAATTTAAGCGGAGAAGGAGATCGGTCCGTCCAAATCTTTTGGAATCTGATCCAATGGCTAGGATTAGATGCTGGAGGTCTTTAGGGCTGATGAGAGGAGGTTAATCCTCATAATTTCTAAGCCTTTCTCTCTCCAAACCTAGAGAAAGAAGAAGGAGGCAAGGAAGAAGAAGGAGAGATACCGCCATTGACGGAGCTCCGGAGCTCCGTTTCGCCAGCCATTTCCAGATCTGGAGAGTGCAGCCCGGTGCAGTCATTTCCCTCTGTCTAGAATCTCGGATCCATGGCGAAGAAGAACGCTCCTAGGGTAACGATTCTTCCTCCCGATATTTGGACTTGTCATTTGTCCTCTCTTTCAGTTCTCTATGCTTGCATGAGGAATCCCTTTCACCAAATGGGTGAAGTGTAGGATTTTCCTCAAGTTCTTCGGAACTCCGGGTCGATTGTGTCCGTCCCCGGCATATTGCATTAAGAAATCCGGTAGTCGTGCGGATTTAGGCATTTTGTGTGAAGCCTATTCGTGGCCGTGAGCCCGAATCGGTGATGCTTGATTTGCAACGTTGCATTTAGGTTAAGCCTAGAATGCGTGCCGGAGAATGACTCCATGAAATCATCTATAGTATTGCGGGATTTAAGTGTAGGCGTCTTGTGAAGATCCTAATGAAAGCCCCATGCTTTGAGATTGGTTGAAGGCAAACCTTCACCATGAAATTGATGCAGAGCGTATTGTACCTCCCTTGTTGAGTATTTGTGAAGCCTAGATCCTTGCGAAGGGGTTAGGTGTGTAGCTTATAAATTGTGTAGCACTTGAAAGTGCTAAACCCTTACGGGCCGAGGTGAAGCCGTACCCGCGTCGTGCGATAGATCGCGACGATTAGAGCACGGGCAAAGCTAAACCGAACCCGTTTCCATGCAGATCGGTAAGAGGTTCCTACCTCATGTAAGCCGTGTGATCATGGGAGAGGTCGTGGAAGGTGATTTACTTAGACCGACCAAAAGCTCTTTTCCCACCTAAGGCGATGGCCCTTACGGTGGAGTGTTTTGTGGAATTGATGTTGTTAGCCTCATGCGGTTGTTTAGGCGGTTGTGGGGAACCTTTGGGTGAACCCAACCAACATCATGTGCATACCTAGGTTCCCTCCTTTTTGATGCTCAACCTAGAAGTTTGATTGTGCTTGAAACCTCACCTTGTGTAGTTGCACTTTCTTTATATTAGTACTTGTGCTAGTATGGCTTGCTTGCAGGGTAGAAGCTCCGCCACCCCGGGAAATGGGTGGGGTCATTATAATTTGGTCAGCTGTGCTGACCGTTACTTTGTTTGCCACTGCTTGGTGGAATGTTCTTATGCAGGTGCAAGTGAGCCTAGTGGGAAATAACGGGCGATGGCCCTTTTGCTGAGTTGGCCGTTGAAGGCCAGCCTCCCTTTTCTGCTTTCTCATGTATTGCCGGCCTGCGTGCCGAAGTATCTTCTGAGTTTTGTACATTGGTGAATGTAAGGCCTTAAGGCCGTAACTCTATTTTATGGTTTCATTCCTATGATAGTGGACAGTTCTAAATGAAATGTTAAATCATTATGCTTCTGCTAGTGTTTAGTATACTCTGTTGTAGTTCTTTCTGTTTATCACCTTTTAACTCTTAACTAGTGTGGTTTGTATGGCGTAGGGTCCCGGCCGGACCTACTGTTATATTATTCGTACTGGCAGGGTGTTACAATTTGGTATCAAAGCAAGGCGTCGATCCGCAGTTTAGCGAATTCGGGACGAATTCCTTTTAAGGGGTGGTGTGCACGGGATGTGCATTCACCTAAAACGACAAAAACTAAAATGAGTGTCCACTTAGGAATGGAAAAACATACTTGTTTGCGGAACCTGAGCGTTCCATGATTATTGTTTGCTATGTTTCCAGTCACTAAATTGTGTCTTGCACGATTATAGGTGACTAGGAGTGGTGTGGGGCTGTCTCAACCCCGTAACACTGCTGAAAGTAGTGGGTCGGCTGAAGTGCCAGCGACCACTCCTCCTGCTGAGATGATTAGGTTAATCGCAGAAGTTGTCTTCGCGATGATCAATGCTCAACCGCAAAGGCTTGCACAACCTTCTACGCCTATTACAGATGCGGCCCCGGTGATCGAACCTGCAGCGGAACCTGCGGTGGAACCGAGGGTTGAGACTCCTGTGCCAGTGGCTGCAGTGGAACTTGCGGTGGTGCAAAAGGGTGGAGCGTCCTGTAGAGCGTGTAGCCGTTGCGCGAGCACGTGATCAACAACTGCAACACTTTCTAAGCTTCCACCCTCCAACTTTCTCGGGGACCGGATCCCCAACGGAGGCGGAGGACTGGCTGTCAACGGTTAGAAAAACTCTAAAGGCGACAACAACAGAAGAAGCTATGATGGTCACTTTAGCCACCTTCCTCCTTAACGGAGAGGCAGAGCGTTGGTGGGCCGAACAGGAAGTGCACAAGTTTGGAGGCAAGGAGATTACCGAGATCACGATAGCGGAGTTCTCAAAGTCATTTCTTCTAAGGTATATTACTTATGCCCAACGCATTGCATTGCAGAACCAGTTTCTGAAGTTAACTCAAGGCGACAGCTCGGTGGATGAGTACTTGCACGAGTTCACTAAACTGGGTCGTTATGTGGGGCCTATGATGGAAGATGAAGAGACAAAGACGAACAAGTTCTATGAAGGTCTTCGGGACGAGTTGAGGCTGCTCCTTGCAGGCCCAATG
This sequence comes from Dactylorhiza incarnata, assembly GCA_033032865.1. NCBI lineage: Eukaryota > Viridiplantae > Streptophyta > Magnoliopsida > Asparagales > Orchidaceae > Dactylorhiza > Dactylorhiza incarnata. The sequence continues at coordinate 3,289,336 of JAWHQI010000040.1, read as the reverse complement.
ACGTTAGGTTTCCATGTGATGGTCCAACCTACCTGATCCCTAGAGTTGGACATGAAGAGGGTACAAGCAAAAGCCGTGGCAAAAGAAACCTGAGTTTCATGTGCCGGCCTCTCAGTCCAAGTCAGAGTTCAGAAAGAACAAAAGGAAGTTCAAATTGGCGGAGCAAACTCGCTCAAATGTTTCGGGAGCCACGACTGTGCGGGGTCCTATCACGTGTTTCACCTGCGGGAAGGTGGGACACAAGGCCGCGGTGTGTCGAAGTGGTCCCCCGAAGGCTGAGAACCGAGCGTTGGACTATGCTCGTGCTGCGAAAAAGGGTAAAGCTGCGGAGTCTTCGGCTTCCCAGCACATTCCGACTCAGCCGAGAGTCTATTCGCTTGGCCAACAAGAAGCCATACGACAAACTAATGTCGTCACAGGTACGAATTAGAAGCTAGCTTTTACAGCTATATATATAATTCATACTGTTGTACGACTATATGCTTTATTTGTGTACAATTAGGTTTTGTCCTAATTTTCAACTATCCGGCGAGAGCTCTATTTGATACAGGTGCATCACACTCTTTTTTGTCCGAGGACTTCGTGGTGCGAATTGGAGTGCCGTCAACCTTGGTAGAGGATAGATTGGAAGTAGTTCTACTCAATGGATCTCGCATGAGTGCGGATAGGAAGAGCCGTGTGAAGGTGCGGATCGGAAATCAGGATTTTGATTTGGAAGCATCGTTATTACTGTTAGCTGAATTCGATGTGATCTTCGGCATGGACTGACTCTCGGAGCAGCGAGCATGCATAGATTGCAATTCAAAGGAGATCACTCTGGGAAAGAACACCGATGGAGAAACCACATTTGCCGGTATGCGAGGAGCGAGCAGGACGCTGATATCTGCTCTCCAAGTGGTTAAGGCGATGAGAAAAGGCGCCGAGTTGTTCTTCACTTTGTTGGAGGCTTCAGAGCCAAAGCCCAGGTTGTGTGATGTCCCAGTTGTAGCAGAGTACGCCGACGTGTTTCCTAACGAACTCCCTGGGGCTCCGCCTCATCGGGAGATTGATTTCTGTATCGAGTTAGTGCCAGGTGCCAAACCTGTGGCCCGCTCACCGTACCGGATAGCGCCAAAGGAACTGGCAGAGCTGAAGGTCCAATTGCAAGAGCTGCTAGAGCAAGGCTACGTACATCCAAGTTCATCGCCTTGGAGTGCACCGGTCCTCTTTGTGAAAAAGAAGGACGGGAGCTTGCGTCTATGTATTGAATATCGAGAGCTAAACAAGTTGACCGAGAAGAACCGATATCCGATTCCAAGAATCGATGATTTATTCGACCAACTGGTTGGGTCGACGGTATACTCCAAACTGGACCTAAGGTCCGGCTATTACCAACTGCGGATAAGGGAATGTGACATTCCAAAGACAGCGTTCAGTACCCGCTTTGGGCACTATGAGTTCATGTTAATGTCGTTCGGTCTGTCTAATGCACCGTCGCTATTCATGGACTTAATGAACAGGACGTTCCAAGAGTATTTGGATCAATTTGTGATCGTCTTCATCGACGACATTTTGGTATACTCTTAGTCGAAAGAGGAGCATGTGGGGCATCTGCACGCAGTTCTGAGCACCTTGAGGAGGAGTCAGATATATGCCAAGTTCTCCAAGTGTGAGTTTTGGCTACCGTCAGTAGCATTCCTTGGTCATGTTGTTAGTGGAGAAGGAATTGCAGTTGATCCATCGAAGATAGAAGCGATCCGAGCGTGGCCTTTGTTGAAAAACATAGCGGATGTCCGAAGTTTCTTAGGACTTGCCGACTATTAGGCGCTTTGTGGAAAACTTCTCGAGGATTGCACTCCCTCTCACTAAACTGACTAGGAAAGATCATAAGTTCGTTTGGTCGCCCGAGTGCGCACGAGCTTTTGAAGAGCTGAAGAGCCGTCTGACCACGGCGCCCATTCTATGCTCGCCATGTGGTACGGAAGGCTACAAAATTTATAGCGACGCCTCGGGGAGTGGCTTGGGTTGTGTTCTAGTGCAGTTCGGAAAGGTAATTGCCTACGGCTCCCGACAACTGAAGGTTCATGAGAGGAATTACCCGGTCCATGATTTGGAGCTAGCGGCCGTGGTATTTGTTCTTAAGCTTTGGAGGCATTATTTGTATGGCGTAAAGATCGACATCTTTACCGACCACAAGAGCCTCAAGTACCTTCTGGATCAAAGGGAGTTGAATATGCGTCAGAGGAGGTGGACGGATTTCCTTGGGGACTACACATTCGACATCAAATATACTCCTGGAAAGGGAAATGTAGTTGCGGACGCGTTGAGTCGTCGGGCTCCCGCTCAAGCAAATTGAATTTTGATGCACGATGAGCGTCTAATCCGCGAGCTGGAAGAAATGGAGATCATTTCGTTGATAGAAGAGCGTCTACATCAGCATGCTTGAACTGGACGGAGGTTCAATACAACCTTGCCGACCGAGTTCGACAGGCATTGGAGCTGGATGAGAGCATGAAACGCTATAAAGCGGAAACCGTTGTTGGGTTAAACGCTGATTTCTCCTTCGAAGATGGCCTTATGTGGAAAGATGGCAGATTGGGCGTCCCAAACATTGCACTCTACGGGCAGAGTTGATGTACGAGGCTCATCATACCAAGTACTCTATCCACCCGGGGAGCACGAAAATGTACATGGACATGAAGAAACATTTCTGGTGGCCGGGTATGAGGAAAGACATTGCCCTCTACGTGGCCAAGTGTAATACTTACGCGTTGGTGAAGGCGGAATGTCAACGTCCCGGTGGATTTTTGAAGTCCTTGCCGATTCCGGAGTGGAAGTTTGATGATATCTCGATGGATTTCGTGCACGGATTGCCGAGATCACAACAGGGAAACGACGCCATCTGGGTGATCGTGGGCCGATTGACGAAGGTATCGCATTTTATTCCGAACCGGAAGGATGATTCTGTAGAAAAGCTAGCGAAACTCTATGTTGATAGTATTGTGCGGCTGCACAGTGTCCCTCGTAGCATCGTCAGCGATCGTGACGGGCATTTCACATCGAAAGATTGGAGGCTTATCCATGAACTTTTGGGCACTAAATTGAAGTTCAGCACGGCCTTCCACCCGCAAACGGATCGACAGACCGAGAGGACCAACAGGACTATGGAGGATATGCTCCGAATGTGCGCTCTAGATTTTGGAAAGAAGTGGGAAGATCATCTCTATATGATCAAGTTCGCCTACAATAATAGCTACCAAGCCAGTATACAGATGACTCCCTTCTAGGCCCTCTATGGTAAGAAGTGTCGTACGCCGTTGTCTTGGGCGGAAACGGGCGATACTAAGCTATTAAAGCGAAAGGACATTGAGGAAGCAACTTCGACGATCTGATCTATACGTGAAAGGCTATTGATTGCCCAGGATAGGCAAGCAAAATATTACAACGCCAAGCATAGGAACCTAGAGTTCGCCGTTGGCGACCGGGTTTACTTGAAGATCAAACTGTTCAAAGGGGTATCAAGGTTCGACGCTTGAAGAAACTCAGTCCAAGGTACTTGGGACCGTTTCAGATTGTGGAGCGTATTGGTGATGCGGCTTATCGGCTCGCGCTATCTGCAGAGCTGAGCGGTCTACATGACGTGTTTCACATTTCAGTTTTGAGGAAGGCAGTGCAAGAGCCTACTCATATCGTTGCGGTCGGCAAAGTGCCGGTTGATAGTGGGTTGTCGACGAAAGTCAAGCCTTTACGCATCGAAGATACCGAAGTAAAGCAGTTGCGGAACAAGTCCATTCGGATGGTGAAAGTCCGGTGGGACAATTGCGGCCGAGAGGAGCTCTCTTGGGAGAGAGAGCAAACGATGCTTGCAGAGTACCCCGAGCTATATCTCTCAGGTAATTTATAACTGTAATTCCTGCTATTACTATTTTCGAAATTTTGTGACGAAATTCTTTTAAGGGGGGTGGAGTTGTAACACCCCAAAATTCGTAGTTCAGCGAATTAGGCGGAGAGGTGGTGCTGCGCTCGGAATAGGCTGGAAATTTCATAGCAGCTCTTCGCGCACGACCACTGTCCCTCTTCGCGCACGACCAGTGATCGTGCGCCAGCGATCGTACGTTAATTCACAAGGAATCGGAGTTCTGTCTCGGGTGGTGCGCACGACCATTTCTCCTATTCGCGCACGACCAGTGATCGTGCGCCCGTGATCGTGCGCCCTGTTAATTCTGCTCCGCGAATTTAAGCGGAGAAGGAGATCGGTCCGTCCAAATCTTTTGGAATCCAATCCAATGGCTAGGATTAGATGCTGGAGGTCTTTAGGGCTGATGAGAGGAGGTTAATCCTCATAATTTCTAAGCCTTTCTCTCTCCAAACCTAGAGAAAGAAGAAGGAGGCAAGGAAGAAGAAGGAGAGATCCCGCCATTGACGGAGCTCCGGAGCTCCGTTTCGCGAGTCGTTTCCATATCTGGAGAGTGCAGCCCGGTGCGGTCGTTTCCCTCCGTCTAGAATCTCGGATCCATGGCGAAGAAGAAAGCTCCTAGGGTAACGATTCTTCCTCCCGATATTTGGACTTGTCATTTGTCCTCTCTTTCATTTCTCTATGCTTGCATGAGGAATCCCTTTCACCAAATGGGTGAAGTGTAGGATTTTCCTCAAGTTCTTCGGAACTCCGGGTCGATTGTGTCCGTCCCCGGCATATTGCATTTAGAAATACGGTAGTCGTGCGGATTTAGGCATTTTGTGTGAAGCCTATTCGTGGCCGTGAGCCCGAATCGGTGATGCTTGATTTGCAACGTTGCATTTAGGTTAAGCCTAGAATGCGTGCAGGAGAATGACTCCGTGAAATCATCTATAGTATTGCGGGATTTAAGTGTAGGCGTCTTGTGAAGATCCTAATGAAAGCCCCATGCTTTGAGATTGGTTGAAGGCAAACCTTCACCACGAAATTGATGCGGAGCGTATTGTACCTCCCTTGTTGAGTATTTGTGAAGCCTAGATCCTTGCGAAGGGGTTATGTGCGTAGCTTATAAATTGTGTAGCACTTGAAAGTGCTAAACCCTTACGGGCCGAGGTGAAGCCGTACCCGCGTAGTGCGATAGATCACGATGATTAGAGCACGGGCAAAGCTAAACCGAACCCGTTTCCATGCAGATCGGTAAGAGGTTCCTACCTCATGTAAGCTGTGTGATCATGGGAGAGGTCGTGGAAGGTGATTTACCTAGACCGACCAAAAGCTCTTTTTCCCACCTAAAGCGATGGCCCTTACGGTGGAGTGTTTTGTGGAATTGATGTTGTTAGCCTCATGCGGTTGTTTAGGCGGTTGTGGGGAACCTTCGGGTGAACCCAACCAACATCATGTGCATACCTAGGTTCCCTCCTTTTTGATGCTCAACCTAGAAGTTTGATTGTGCTTGAAACCTCACCTTGTGTAGTTGCACTTTCTTTATATTAGTACTTGTGCTAGTATGGCTTGCTTGCAGGGTAGAAGCTCCGCCACCCCGGGAAAGGGGTGGGGTCGTTATAATTTGGTCAGCTGTGCTTACCGTTACTTTGTTTGCCACCGCTTGGTGGAATGTTCTTATGCAGGTGCAGGTGAGCCTAGTGGGAAATAGCGGGCGGTGGCCCTTTTGCTGAGTTGGCCCTTGAAGGCCAGCCTCCCTTTTCTGCTTTCTCATGTATTGCCGGCCTATGTGCCGAAGTATGTTCTGAGTTTTGTACATTGGTGAATGTAAGGCCTTAAGGCCGTAACTCTATTTTATGGTTTCATTCCTATGATAGTGGACAGTTCTAAATGAAATGTTAAATCATTATGCTTCCGCTAGTGTTTAGTATACTCTGTTGTAGTTCTTTCTGTTTATCACCTTTTAACTCCTAGCTAGTGTGGTTTGTATGGCGTGGGGTCCCGGCCGGACCTACTGTTATACTATTCATACTGGCAGGGTGTTACACGTGTAAACCAAGACAGAGCTACAACATCCTCATCCAGAAAATGAACCTGCAGGGGTGAGCTCCTCCAAAACAAAAGTAAATAGACAAACTAAAAAAAGAAATACAACTAACTAAACAAACTAGATAAAATTAAAATGCAAAAACAAGTAAGATAACTACTGGGGTTATTGTCCTCCCAGCATGACTTATTCAGAACTTTAAGAGTTCTAGCTGATAGGAGTATGGAAGGAGAAGTGAACAGGTAACTGGCCTAATATCTGTGTCGGTAGTGGGTACCGATACAGTGATAGAACAATCACTCCCTACCTAAATATAAATAATAATACATGCCCGTCATAGGTAAAGGGAATAAAAAGTAAGAAGAGGCTGAGGAGTACTCCTCACAAATATCACCAAAAATATCCTTGCCCAGCAAGGTGTCGTCTTCATGGGGGCAGCAGGAAGAGAGGGAAATGAATAAGGCTTCCTCTATGGAGGAGGGATCAATCTCCTCACATGAGAGGATACACTCATCATTGACCTGAGCAAAATGCTCCAAGTCCTCCTTGGGTACCTGCGAAGACTCAACCTGCACAGGGTCAAATGATGAAGGGGGTTCAAGAAATAAAAGAGAAGAAAAACTTAAATAATCATCAATCGGGGAGTGGTCCCGGTCTCACTCCTGATAGGTTGAAGCAAAAGGATACTGTCGGCATCGTCAACAATGTTGCAGGGCTCGGTAGGATCATTAGTGGCCTCCTCCACGATTTGGACTTCCTCCTCCGATGTTGAGGTAGAATCCTCATCACCTTGGAACATATCCTCCTCCACAGGAATAGGCACAACACACAAATTACCTACCTTATCCTACGAAACATCCTCAATAATGTCGTTAGAGATGAATGTAGTAGTATGCACAACAAGGGAGGAATAGTGCTTGGATAAAAGTCAAGCACTGATTCCTCACAAAGAATTGAATCCACGCAAGGTGATGTATACACAACGGAGATTGGCTCAGCTATGTCGGAACATACATCTGCCACAACTCTGATGAGCGTGTCTGCATCATTCCCATAAAAACTTGAAGGTGACACAACTACGTAATTATAGGTAGACAGTGTACTGCCAGAGTTAGGAGTCGTGATGATCCGGATATTCGGCTCATCATCGTCGTCCAATTGGCGAAGATAAACAGCACAATCCCTCAAGGCATGACCCATGCTCCGACAAAACAACCACTGCCTTGCTGGATTCATTGGCACAACAAGTGTTGAAGCCATAAAGAAATGTGTAACTAAAGGCTCAGATGAATAGACATAGGACTTACGCACACCATATGGAGTACCAGACGAAGTTGGTGCTCCATATACTGGGCCTTGAGTGCTAGGGCTATTATCTCCCTTTGGACATCTATCACTAGCATGAGAGATATCTCCACACCAACAGTAACGAATATTAAATGAGGCCCACATTGCGTGAAGATAACCAGATTCAAAAGAAAAACACTATTGTGCAAAGTACTACACCCAACAATAATTTACTAAAGCAACCTATATTTAAAGCAGGAAAAACGGAATACGAAAAACAATAAAACAAAAAGGATGCAATTTACAAATGGAAGAACTTCTACCTCTCGTCTCCCTCTCCAGAAAACTCACACGACTGTGATATCAGGCAACAGTGCCAAAAACTTGATGTGCAGAACTAGCACGCCTCTATAGGTCGTAGCGAGACTGTGGCACGAAACGGCAGTGTACCAATCCTTCAAGTAAAATAAAACGAGGAGTGAATCCCCGAGTATCGAATCTCAAAGGAACACAGTAAGGTGGAGTTTACTTTTGAGGAAGGACTTGAGATCGAAGTCCTAGAAGTCGGATGGAACGTGCAGGTGGTGATTTGGGTTATGGAAAATAAAAGAAAAGAAAAGAAACAACTACTATGCAGGCCACTATGCACTGCTTCACTGGGCAGATGGAAACTATGCAGGCCACTATGCACTGCTTCGCTAGGCTGATGGACGAGAAGGCAGGCAAATGAGGTGAGTGTAACTGCGGATAGGTTTGAGGGTTGTTAGCGCCTCTGGCTAGGTGGATGGATTACACGAGACGCTTTGCACTGCTTCGCTGCGCGGATGGATGAGTTGGCTTGTGGATGGATTCAGTCGCACCGGCGGAATGAGGGTCGCAAGCACCTCGTCAACAAGCACGTCACTAGCAATTGCTAGTGCGGCAACACCGAACACTCACACCAGAATCACCATGAAAGCACACCTCAAGCACTCATAAAGCATGAAAATATTTCATAATATATAACAAGAAGTTCAACAAATATAGAGTGCAACATCATCTACATAAAGAGAAACTAACTACAATCATAAGGAGGAAAGGAGGAAGAATTAGAAATACAACCAAATCCAGAGGCTTGTTAGGATTCACAGTAGGAATCATCGGGTTGTCAATCCGCGTCATAGCTCAGTCCACAACTGACGTCCGGGGTTTAGAGGAGCTATCACCTCCCTCCAATATACCCGTCTTCTCTGTCTCACAATCCGGCCGCCACAAAGCTGTATACTCCTTCCACGGTGATGAGAGTAAGGCTATGATCTATCCCTTGAGGTGCTTGGATGATGCGAGGTGGCCTCAGGTGAAAGGGGGAGGAAGAAACCTTCAAAATGGAGCTTTCCTCCTTACGGCGGAAGAAAATCGCCAGCATCCCCGACTGGATCTGACCTAAAATCGCAAACAGCATATATATTGGTGGGAGATTAAGCACCGCATATGATCAGTGGCGCACGACTACTGGTCGTGCGTGAAGAAATGCCACTGATCGTGGGAGGACAACCTGCAGCAGAATCCAGAATGCCAAAATAGCGCACGGGCAGTGGCGCACGACCAGTGGTCATGCGAAAAGGAAACAGTGATCGTGCGAACTGCTCGGTTGGAAAATGGCGGATTGCGCACGACCAATGGTCGTGCGCCTGATCAGGCGCGATCAAAAATGCACGACTAGTGGCCTAGGTTGGGAATCTTGCCCACATGATTCCTGATTTGAAGAAGTCACCAAGTTAAGAAAACTTCACTTTGTATTTGATCACTTCTCTAGATCATAATCTCAGGAAGTTAAAGGAATGTTGTCGAGAAGAATAGGATATGTTGTCGACAAAGTATGCTTGTCATCATGATGATGAGCAAAGCAAACGCTGAGACTTGGCGAGTTCATCGAACGAAGAATGAAGTTCATCGAACGGAGAATGAAGTTCGTTGAATGGAGAATGAAGTTCGTCGAACGAAGAAAGAAGTTTGTCGAACGCACAGACGGGATAGAAGCAAACACCGAGACTTGGCGAGTTCGTCGAACAAAGAATGAAGTTTGTCGAACGCAGAGAAGGGACAGAAGCAAACGTCGAGGCTTCGCGAGTTCGTCGAACGAAGAATGAAGTTCGTCGAACGTAGAGCTCGTCGAACGAAGAATGAAGTTTGTCGAATGCAGAGAAGACATGAAGATATCAAAGGAAGGAATGTCATCGAGAAGATGCAGTATCGTCGACATCATCAAAGTAGCCTTGTCATCGAGAAGATGCAGATATTGTCGTAAAGAAGCCTTGTCGCTGAAAAGGCTAAGTGTGACTGATGGCGTTGGAGATCGTCGCAAAGAAGGCATGACGTCGAGAAGACTAAAGAAGGACAGCTGAAGACAAGCAGTTGCTAAAGCATAGTCTGCCGACATGATATAGCTCATGTCATCGAAAGAACAAAGTGATTACGACGACAGTCTGCAAGAAAGAAGATCACGACGACACAGTCAGAGATAACATATCGCTGTATATGCAGAAACGCCAGAATATCTCGTATCGTCGAGACATCAACGTCAGAGGCAGAAGCTAGAAGACTTGAAGATCCACCAAGGCCTAAGACATCGACAAAGTCCTGTCGTCAAGATATTATCCACGTCGTCATAACAATGGAAATATCGTCGAAATGTTGTCAATATCAGGATAAAGCTGGAAACATCGTCGAGACGGAATTCAAATATTGCGGATGTGCTGTCAGCAATTAATGTCGCCGCCTGATTGTCCAATCAGCGCGTGCTCTTAAGGAATGGGGCGTCTGACACTTAAGGAACTTTTTCAGAAGACCGTTGGGAGCCTCGCAGTCTTATAAAAGGGATAAGAGGTTGCCCTAAAGCAGAATCAATAAGAAAGAACTTACGCATACAGCAAATAGAACAGTAATTGCGGCGTAAAGAAAGAAAGAAAGAGAACAAGAATCGAGCGTTCTCAGAAGAATCAGTCATCTCCATTGACTGATAAGAAGTCATTCCTCATCAGGCTAAGAGAAGAGATTGAAGAAGAACTGTGCTTTCAAGATCTGAATCAGAAATATCTTCTTCAACCTCAAGTTGCCATTCTTCATCAGGCATAAGAAACAGTTTTCATCACTGTAATTTCTTGTAAGGCTTGCGGGCCAAACCTGTAAGATCTGTTTTCAGATCTGTGTGTCTAGCTTGAGGGTTGGAGAGCTGTGAGGCTTGAGGACTAGGGAAGTGGATTTGCGGGTCCGATATCGTCAAGCTTGAGGGCTTGAGACCTGTGAGGCTTGCGGGCCACGACAGAGGCTATATTTGCGGGTCTGATCTAGGTAAGGCTTGAGGGCCTGATTGTCAAGCTTGAGGGCTTGAGACCTGTGAGGCTTGCGGGCCAGGGTAGAGGCTAGACTTGCGGGTCTGAGCTAGGTAGGGCTGGAGGGCCTGATTGTCGAGCTTGCGGGCTCGGGTGCAGTAGGGGCTTGCGAGCTTAGGCTATAGGAATTGCGGGTCCTTGTTGTAAGGCTTGAGGGCCTGAAGTTTTGGCGGAGTTTGTCGAGCCTAGCACACTGCTAGGTAGGCGCAAAGGGAAAGAGGACTACTCAAGACACCCTGTCTTGAGGAACCTCTATAGATCTTGTGTCGTCTGATGTGTTGGTGCTGCCAGAATTGCCCCTGGCGTGTGGTGCTATTCGAAGCGGAAGGGTGTGTCCCACGTGGACCTAACTAGCTGCCCCGTGGATCCACCCATGGACCAAGTTGATATAAAGAACAGTTACGCCTTCACCAAACAGTCTGGCCTTTTGGTCGAGTTGTTGGCGCTGGGTCCTCTCAATTGGTATCAGAGGGGGTCGCGGGTTCAAAACCCCGGGGTTGTTTCGGGGGGGGGGGGGGATTGTTGGTGATGCCAGAATTGCCCTCGGCATGCGGTGCTATTCGAAGCGGAAGGGTGTGTCCCCCGTGGGCCTAACTGGCTACCCCGTGGATCTGCCCGAGGACCAACTTGATATAAAGAGCAGTTGCACCTTCACCAAATAGTCTAGGCTTTTGGTCGAGTTGGTGGCGATGGGTCTTCTCAATTAGTATCAGAGGGGGTCGCGGGTTCGAAACCCAAGGGTCGTTTCTGGGGGGGATTGTTGGTGCTGCCAGAATTGCCCCCGGCGTGCGGCGCTATTCGAAGAGGAAGGGTGTGTCCCCCGTGGGCCTAACTGGCTGCCCCGTGGATCCACCCAAGGATCAAGTTGATATAAAGAACAGTTGCGCCTTCACCAAATAGTCCGGGCTTTTGGCCGAGTTGGTGGAGCTGGGTCCTCTCATGCTTTGATTTTCTTATGCAATACTTGTGTGTTCTGCTTGAGTAGTCATAAATCGCGCTAATATTCTGAAATGAAGCAAAATCACCTAACACCCCCCCCCCCCCCCCCCCCCCCCCCCCCCTCTAGGTGAACATTCCATTAACAACAAGTGGTATCAGAGGGAGGTTGATCAAAAGAAGACATAACCGTCTGATCTAGATCATGGAACGACTCGCCATGGCTGGTGGAGATCAGAATCGGGAGATGAGATCCATGAAACTCCCAATCTGCACAAAGGAGAACTTTCCCATCTGGAAGGAAAGGGTAAGGCTTTTCATGGAGGCGGCTGATCCAAGAATCTACTTAGCAGTCCAACATGGTCCCTTTATCCCTACAACTACTTCCACCATTGATCCAACAAGGAAGGTGATAAAGAAATATGAGGACATGACCAAGAACGAGCTAGCCGTGGCAGGCTTAGATAAGAGGGCTCAAAATGTCATTGTGAGTGCCATAGATGACTCTACCCTCCAGAATCTGATCCAATGCAAAACGGCCAAGGAGATGTGGGTCTCCCTGATCATGTATATGGAGGTTACTGAGGAGGTAAGGGATGATAGGAAATCCCTTCTCAACCAGGAGTATGAGGCCTTTAATCAAGGTAAGAATGAAACAATCTCTAAATGTTATGAGAGATTCTTCAAGATAGTGAATGGACTAAGAAACTATGAAAGAGAGTTCACCAACTCTGATCTTAATGACAAGTTTCTTAGATCCCTCACAAAGGAATGGGACATCAAAATCTGTGCCATCAGAGAGATGGGCCAGTTGGGCATCATGGAGCCCAAGAACCTGTATGGGAAGCTGCTATCCCATGAACTTCAGCTCAACACCAGGAAGGCTGAAGAAAAAGCTCAAAGGGGAGCTCAAGAGACAGATCTGTGGCTCTAAAAGGTGAGAGCACGAGAAGATCCAAGAGCAAAACCTCTGCAACTCAGAACAGATCTGAGAGCAGTGAAGAATCAGAAGCCAGCTCTTCAGATTCTGATGATACTGACAGAGAGGTGGCCCTTCTCTCAAAACAGTTCAAGAAGCTGATACACAGAAGGAGGAGGGACAATCACAGAAACCCCTCCTTAAGATCCAGAAGATCTGATTATCATGACAGATCCAGAGCCCCCAGGGAGCAAAGGTACAGATCTAACCCTGGTAAATATGATTTAAATAATACTGTTTGATATTCCTACAGCAAGACAGGTCACAGGGCTGCTGACTGCCCCTCTAAGAAGAAGGAGTCAAGGAACTATGAAGAAAGAAGAAGCTCAAGGAGCAAGAGGAAATCTGAAAAAGGATTCATGGCCAAGAAGATCAGAACACTGAGTGATTCTGACTCAAGCTCCTCTGGTACTGAGGAAGATGCACTTATTGGTTTGATGTCCATAGGTGAAGACAACCAGGATGACATCTCTCCTGGGAAGGTAACTAACAAAACTTCTCTATCTGATTCTGAATCAGCAGCAGATTCCTTGCATGATGATGAGGGTGTGACTGCTGCCAACATCACAGCCTCAAGATCCCAATATGAGGTTGAGTCTGAACTGATAAGGCAATATAAAGCCTTGTGGAAAGCTTTCAAAAGCTGTAAGAAACTCCTTAAAGTCCAGACTAAGGAGTTAGATTCCTTGAATCCCATTTAATCTATGCTCCAGGAGACAACTAAGAAGCTGACTGCTATGAGCAATGAAGTGGACAAATTCAAGGAAGCCATAAGGCTTAAGAATGCTGAATTAGGACAAAAGAACAAGGTCATCAAGGACCTTGAGGAAATGCTGTTGGCTGAGAAGAAACTTGCATCCAGCTTCTCTATGCCCAAAACTATCATGCCCATCATCAACACCTTCTCTGGACAATTCAGAGCTGGTATTGGTTTCAATCAGGAGATAGTTACGGGCAAAGATCCTGAAGCTAGACCTTCTTATAAGAAGGTGCTGGTGTCAAGTCCTTCAGCCCACAGACCTGCAGCAACAGCAGTCAAGGGCAAGGGAAAGGCTGTTCCTACAAAGCCTGTTCCCAAGAAGGTGAAACAAAATGTGGTGAGACCAATTCCTCACCAGACTCACACATATGAGGTTCACCCAAGATCTGTTAGGCAAGAAGCCTTCTCTCCTGCTCATCAGCACTGCCACCCCATTCAAATGATGAAGTAGAAGAGAAGATACAATAGATATGAATTCTGGCGCTGTGGGAAAGTAGGCCACTTTGCTTTGGACTGTTGGTTCAACCCAAAAGGGCACAATGCAAAGAGAGTGCAGAACCCTCAGAGGTTTGTTGTTCCTTTATATCACCCTAACAGAAACCAAGGACCCAATCCATATTGGGTACCTAAGGGGAAGTGATTTGTTTTGCAGTTATGTCCAAATGCCAATCAATTTCCAATTTGGTATTTTGACAGTGGATGCTCCAGGCACATGATTGGAGTCAGAAAGCACTTAAGAGAGTTCATCCCTATGGAGAATGGACCAACCGTGATCTTTGGAGGTTCAGAAAAGGGAGTGACCAGTGGTTATGGCAAAATCTCTAATGGGTTAGTTACTATCACAAAGGATGCTTATGTGGAGGGGTTGAAACACAATCTCATAAGCATAAGTCAACTTTGTGACTTAGGCTTTGTTATTACTTTCCACAAGGATAAGTGCCTAATTAAGAAGTCCTTAGATTCTGAGACTACCTTAACTGGCACTCAGAGTGGCAATATTTACTGCTTGAATTTTCTTAATACAAATTCTTCCAAGCCTATATGTTTTGTGGCTGATGATAAAGAGGCTCTATGTGTACAATGCCACAAGAGAATTGCACACATCAACTATAAGACAATAGGCAAGCTTCTCTCACAAGACCTAGTTAGGAATGGACCTAATATTAAGTGCATCAAAGATGGTCCTTGTCAAGCTTGCCAACTTGGAAAGCAGACTAGGACCAGCTTTAAAAGCATATGTAACAAAGAGTCCTCTAGGTGCTTATTTTTACTGTATCTGGATTTGTTTGGTCCTATGTCAGTTCATAGATTAGGAGGGAAGGCATACACCCTTGTAGTTGTTGATGATTACCCAAGGTTCACTTGGGTATTCTTCCTCAAAAAGAAATCAGACACTCTAGATATCTTAAGAAATTTTGTCAGGCAGATCCAGAATGAGATGGACTGTACTATGGTCAAACTCAGAAGTGACCATGGGACAGAATTTTATTCAGGGGCCATGACAGAATTCTGCCAGGAACTAGGTATCTCCCAAGAATTTTCCTCACCCAGAACCCCTCAACAGAATGGGGTTGCTGAAAGGAAGAACAGAACCTTGATAGAGGCAAGTAGGACAATGCTAAGTGACTCCTCTCTACCAGAATACTTCTGGGAAGCCTATCAACACTTCTTGTCATGTGATAAACAGGGCTCCAATCATCAAAGACCACAAGAAAACTCCCTATGAGTTAATGAAGGGCAGAAAACCAACCTTATCCTACTTTAGGATCTTTGGTAGTAAAAGTTATGTCCTTAATAATGGGAAATCCAAACTATCCAAGTTTGTTGAGAAAAGTTGTGAGGGTATTTTTGTTGGCTACAACTCTCATAGCAAGTCCTATAGAGTGTACAACATCAATACCCAAATAGTGGAAGAATCTGTACATGTTGTATTTGATGAGACCAGCCTCATTCACAAAGGCTGGTCTAGTTCTCTAGTGAATGCAGGTACTGATGAGAAGATGAAAAAAATTATGCATTGATGACCAAGCTGGAACCTCAGCTAAAAGTAAAGATCAATCAATAGATGTTGAGCTTGAAACAGATGTTGTGGAAGACACAGAAACAGCAGAAGAAGTGCAACCTGAAAGACCTGCAACTGAAGAAATCCCCAGAATACTGCCAGCCACCTTGAGATAAGTAAGAGATCATCCTCAGGAGCAAATTATATGAGCTGTCAACCAAGGTGTGCTGACAAGGAGTAGTGCCTAATTAAGAAGTCCTTAGATTCTGAGACTAGCTTAACTGGCACTCAGAGTGGCAATATTTACTGCTTGAATTTTCTTAATACAAATTCTTCCAAGCCTATATGTCTTGTGGCTGATGATAAAGAGGCTCTATATGTACAATGACACAAGAGAATTGCACACATCAACTATAAGACAATAGACAAGCTTCTCTCACAAGACCTAGTTAGGAATGGACCTAATATTAAGTGCATCAAAGATGGTCCTTGTCAAGCTTGCCAACTTGGAAAGCAGACTAGGACCAGCTTTAAAAGCATATCTAACAAAGAGTCCTCTAGGTGCTTATTTTTACTGTATCTGGATTTGTTTGGTCCTATGTCAGTTCATAGCTTAGGAGGGAAGGCATACACCCTTGTAGTTGTTGATGATTAATCAAGGTTCACTTGGGTATTCTTCCTCAAAAAGAAATCAGATACTCTAGATATCTTAAGAAATTTTGTCAGGCAGATCCAGAATGAGATGGACTGTACTATGGTCAAACTCAGAAGTGACTGTAACGCCCCTGATTTTCGTTAATTATTTTACGTACCCTCTGTGACGTAATTTTGGCGTAAGGGCGTTATGTTAGCTCGCCTGGTAGTGTTTCGAGTTTTAGCTTAGTTAAAGCTTGTGATTTAGGTCAAGCATGCGAGATTTCGCGTCGTTTCGAGTTAAAGTGAAGATTTTGAGTGGATTTCAAGATTTTAGCTTCGGGAGGCTTTAGCCCGAGTTTGGCCCGTCAGAATTGAATTCTGACTTTGCCGTTGGATTCGTAGCACCGTGTTTTAGTTAAGGTGCGAATTTCGTAGAAATCCGAGGTGTTTTGGTCGCCCTCGCAGTTTAAGTAAATTGGGGAATTTATTTATTAATTAAATAATAATTTAGGGTTATATATATAAGCCTAAAATCTCCTCCTCCTATTCATCTTCTTCCTCCCTCGATCAAATCAGCCGTCGAGCGAAAGGGCGAGTGCGGAGCTTCGAGGAGCGTTCAATCGGCGATTTCTAGGGCTGTAGTAGTCGGAATCGCGTTTGGAGAGAAGATTTGGAAAGCTCTCGGCGAGATCTTCGTTCTAGCGGTAAGCTTTTCCCGTTCTGTGGAATTTTTGGAGTTAGGGTAGTGACCTAACCCCTTCTTTCGACCCGAAAAGTTTCAGGAATCTGTGCTCGTGTGTTTCCCTAGCCGATCCATAGCTTTCAGAGCGGAGATCTTCGAGTTTGCAAGGTTTAAGGCAAGTGGCTTCCTCCTCCTTCTCTTTCATTTCTTGAAGCATTGTTTCGCTTGTGTCGATTTCATGTCGCACGGTTTAACTTAAGTCTTGGAGTGTTGATTTGTTGTCATGCAAAACCTATAACCTCCTTATTGTTCTCCCCTGATTCATCAAACTTCCTCTTATATACATAACTATTAAATTGCTGTCAAGAAAATCATCAGTTTTTACTCGAAAATTTCGGTTTCTGCTATTTCTCGAGAAATCCTTTCTGGCTCTCGAGAAATCCTTTCTGGCTCTCGAGAAATCCTTTCTGCCTCTCGAGAAATCCTTTCTGGCTCTCGAGAAATCCTTTCTGGCTCTCGAGAAATCCTTTCTGGCTCTCGAGAAATCCTTTCTGGCTCTCGAGAAATCCTTTCTGCCTCTCGAGAAATCATTCTGCCTCTCGAGAAATCATTCTGCCTCTCGAGAAATCATTCTGCCTCTCGAGAAATCCAGACTGGCTCTCATGAAATTACAGACTTCCTCTCAGGAAATTACAGACTTCCTCTCATGAAATTACAGACTTCCTCTCATGAAATTACAGACTTCCTCTCATGAAATTACAGACTTCCTCTCATGAAATACAGACTTTTACTCAAGAAATCCCTGAACCTTCTGATCGAAGTTTTGGGCCATTTTCTTCATCTATTACCCTATTCTTAGAATGTTATGGTGTTGTTATTCCGGGTTACGCCCCGTGTTTTAATTAAAGATTAAATTTGTTAAGAACCACTGTCTTTAGCCTTACACAGTAGTTATGTTTGGGGGATAGTGGTGGAATGTTATAGCCTTGCACGGTAGTCGTGTTTGGGTGGTTGGGTCTAGTGGTACCCCCACCTGGTTTTGGGCTTTGGGTAGCGGAGGTAGTTAACCGCTCCCGTATAATTTGAGCTGATCAGTCTCTTTAATTGATGAAACTAAATAAATGAACGTGTTGTTCCTCTTTTGATATTTAGTGCACCTGATGCTTGTTGGTTCTTTGTTCAGAGCTCTCTTTCGGTAAATTTTGGCTTGGGTTGGTACCCCTTATGCCTTGCTTGTTTTTCTGCTAGTTTTTTGCCACTTGTAATTCCTTGCTGAGGCGTTCTTTGTTTTATTGAATGCCTCAGGTTCAGAGCCGTAACGGCTAGTGGTGTAGTCTGAAGTTCAGAATTTTGGTAGCTGTTCACCCCGCTGCTGCGAGGTAGTTGTTGTAGTCAGCTTTCTTCTTGTTCAGACATACTAGTTTAGGCCAATGGGTTAGTGTCAATTTGTTGGCGCCCATTGTGCCTCTTTTGGTACTTTATAGTTTATTTGCCAGTTTTATGCCACTACTTTGTGATCTGATACATCTTAATCTCTGGGGATGATTTATGTCTAGGTGCATTATAGTTATAAAATGACTTTCTTCATCTCCATATCACATCATTTTAACTGCAAAACCCTTATATTTAAAGTGACCTAAAGGTATTTTCTACACTTATACTACGCCTAGACATGAGCATATCATTTACCTTATGTCCTATCATCACGTGCATATAGGACCTTAAAATGAGTCAAATCAAGTATTTTCCGCTGCAAATATAATATATATTTTTTTTTCTTGGTGGACTAGTTGATCCACGAGCTGAGAGACACAGTTCTTCCCCTAAAACTCTAATAAATGGTTCCCAAATGATAAATTTCCATGTGATCATGTTTTGAATTAATAAGTAAGAGGTTTCCGCCTAAGCGTCTGCAGTTGTCTCCTGCATGACGTGGCATCATGACGTGTATTTTCTCTTACTCTGATATTCTTAAATTCGGAGAAAATGCGGGTTGTGACAGTTGGTATCAGAGCCAGGTTGTTCGACAAGTTGGTCGGGCAACAAATTCTGATATAGTTTAGTAGTTTTTTTTTGGTTTCATTGCATACACACACCGATGTGTCATCAGTACGTCTTGGCCGAAGCATGAACACTACACTCATAGCATGATAAGAAGTATACGGGGCATATTATGTAGTATGGGATGCATAATATGTGTTTGTATATGGATCCACCATAGGTTGCAACATGTGACGGTTATGTAGTATGGGATGCATAACCATCATCACATGGATGCCCATTAGCACGTTTTCTCTTTCGTTACATGCAATATTATGTAGTATGGGATGCATAATATTACATGTGTACGCCGCTCATAACATGCATTAAGGCCTTTATTAGAATGCATAGCACAACATACTTTACATATCATTGCATAAGCACACGTGCGAAGTTAAAGACTTATATGATGACACACGTACACACATGATTTCCAAACGAATAGAAAATTCATGCATTCATGCCCCTTGCACATGAGTCAAGTGGGACGATGTAGTATCGTTCCTGAATTTAGCATATCATCATGAAAATATCCCAGAGAAAGGTAGTGGAAATGGCAAGTAACTGTACATGTATGTTCTGAAACAAGCAGTGTAGTTCTAGTGTAAGGTTAAGTTTTAATTAGAGGTTTATGCGTATTAGCAGAGATGTCTCGGAGGCGTGTTGCGACTAGGTCGACTCCCCAGTCGGAGGGCGAGTCTTCGGGTGCGCAGAGTGAGGCCTTGATCGAGAGTCTGCGCCAGAGCAATGAGACTCTGGCTAGGCAGATGGTTGCGATGCAGTCGCAGGTTGAGGCGTTGTTGGCTGCCGGTGCTAGGCAGCAACCCGTTGTGCAGGCCCCAGTAGTAGGACAGACTGTACCTACTCCTCCTGCTCCCTTGGTACCCCCAGTAGCGATACCACCGGAAATGAATTTTATTTCGCATTTTCAAAGGTTGGGACCTCCTACGTTTGACGGAAGAGCAGATTTCATGGCATTAGATGACTGGTTTGTTGCCATTGAGGAGATGTTTTCGTACTCAGGAATCTCTGCAGACCAAAAGGTGATGGTCGCCGCTTACCAACTGAAAGGACTTGCTAAGAGCTGGTGGATTAGGGAGAGGGAAAATCTCGTGGGTGGATGTTCGTGGGAGTCGTTCAAGGCGATGGTGTTAAAGAAATTCCTGCCGTCGGTCGAGCAAGACCGTTTAATGAATAATTTTCTGCATCTGAAGCAAAGACAACTCACGGTTAGTGAGTATGAGATCGAGTTCAGTAAGTTGAGCAGATTTGCTCCAGATTTAGTGACTTCTGAGGCAGGAAGAATGAAGCGATTTCTTGGAGGTCTTCGTAGCGATATTCAGCAGTTGGCGAGTGCTTATAAATCTGAAAGTTATGCTGAAGTGGTAGAAGCAGCACTGAAAGTCGAGGCTATCGACAATGCCAAGAATCTGGGTGCTCTAATGAAAAAGGACAAGAGGAAATTCGAAGAGGGAGAGAACCCCAAGGTATCTAGCCCGGCTCCAAAGAAAAGGAGTGGAGAGGTGTGTAGCTTCTGTGGCCGCCCCGGCCATCCAGTGGAGAAATGTTTCAAGAGGAAGGAAGCTCAGAAGCAGCAGAGAGTGCTAGCAATCCAGGGTGCTCCGAAGGGTGAGGTGCTCTGCCAGTTGTGCAAGCAGAAAGGGCATGATGTGGCCCAGTGTTGGACCAAAGATAAAGTCTGCTTCCAGTGCAAGCAGAAGGGGCACATGAGGTTCCAATGCCCGCTGATTCAACCCCCGTTGCAGCCTGTTCCGCTTCGAACCTTGCCGCCGCCGCAGCATCAGGATAAAGGAAGAGGAAAGCTGAACGTGTTAACCCAGGAGCAAGCGCAGTCTTCGACCCAAGCGATCGCAGGTTAGACCTTAAGACAACTGTTTAGTCTTGTTTCCTTTTTAGTTCGCTGTACTAGACTAGTTTCTCTTCGCGCTTATAGGAAGATTTAAGGTAAAGAATCGTTGGGCGCGTGTTCTATTTGATTCGGGTGCTACCCATTCGTTCGTAGCAAGGGCCTTCGTTGAGCGTCACTGTTTGACCCCTGAGCTGGGCAACGATTCGTTCCTCATTAAGTTCCCTTCTGGTGATCTGGTGTCATCAAACCAGTGTGTCCGAAGTTGCCCCATTCTCTTAGGAGATTTCTTGGCTGTTGCTGATCTCAAAGTGTTGGACTTAGAAGACTTTGATGTAATATTGGGTATGGACTGGTTGTCCAGTTATGATGCGGTCATCCGATGCAAGGAAAAGCGTCTGGACTTCGTGATGGACAACGGTCAACCCATGAGCGTTTTTGGTTCTCCGTACCAGTGTTCTTCGATAATTTCTGCGGAATGTGCTCGGAAACTGTTAATTTCCGGTTGTTTGGCTTACCTTGTTTCTGTAGTAGGAGTTGTTGGTGGTTCGCCGTGTATCGAGGATATTCTGGTGGTGCGAGAGTTTCCCGATGTCTTCCCTGCTAATCTCCCTGGTCTCCCGCCCGTTAGAGATGTGGAGTTCGTTATTGATCTTGAGCCTGGTACTCGTCCTATTGCTAAGGCACCGTATCGTATGGCCCCGCGTGAGTTAGAAGAGTTACGAACTCAGTTAGATGAGTTGTTGCATTGTGGTTTTATCAGACCTAGTTCTTCTCCCTGGGGTGCTCCGGTTTTGTTCGTGAAAAAGAAGGACGGTTCTATGAGGTTGTGCATAGATTATAGAGAATTAAACAAAGTGACCATCAAGAACAGGTATCCGTTGCCTAGGATTGATGATCTGTTCGATCAGTTGCGTGGTAGCACGGTGTTTTCAAAGATTGACCTTCGGTCGGGTTACCATCAGTTGAGGATCCGTGAGTCGGACGTTCCCCGGACTGCCTTTCGTTCCCGGTATGGTCATTTTGAATTTCTAGTCATGTCTTTTGGCTTGACAAACGCACCCTCTGCGTTTATGGACATGATGAACCGTGTGTTCAAGGATTTTCTGGATCATTTCGTCGTAGTTTTCATCGATGATGTGCTGGTTTATTCTAGAAGTGCGGAGGAGCATGCTACGCATTTGCGCTTAGTATTGTCTACTCTTAGAGAGCACAAGTTGTATGCAAAGTTGAGTAAGTGCGAATTCTGGCTTTCGCAAGTGTCTTTCCTGGGCCATGTGGTAAGCAAAGATGGAATTACGGTAGACCCCGCTAAAATTTCTGCCGTATTAGATTGGAAGACGCCTTCGACGCCTAAGGAGATAAGGAGTTTCTTAGGGTTGGCTGGGTACTACAGGAGATTTGTCCAAGGATTTTCAGTGTTGTCCGCACCCTTGACTAAGCTTACCCAGAAGAATACTGCTTTTGTTTGGAGCGATAAGTGCGAAGAGGCCTTCCAAGAATTAAAGAGGCGTTTGTGTAGTGCTCCAGTGTTGGCCTTACCGATCGAAGGATTAGAGTATGCTGTTTATGTGGACGCATCTCACATTGGTTTAGGTTGTGTGTTGATGCAAGAAGGGAAAGTGATTGCTTATGGGTCTAGACAATTGAAAGTTCATGAAAAGAATTACCCTACGCATGACTTAGAATTCGCCGCAGTGATCTATGCTTTGAAGCTTTGGAGACACCTGTTATATGGAGTGTCATGCAAGATTTTCACGGATCATAAAAGTCTGAAGTATGTCTTCACCCAGAAGGAGCTGAATCTGCGCCAACGGAGGTGGTTGGAGTATGTGGCGGATTATGAGGTGGATATTCTGTACCATCCGGGTAAGGCTAATGTGGTAGCCGATGCCCTGAGCCGGAAAACCGCACATATCTTCAATCTCTCTGTGCAGTCCTTAGTAGAGGAGTTTATGTTGATGGATATCTCAGTTGGTAGTTGTACCGCACCTTCGAGCTTAGAGGTTGAAGAGCCTTCTTGGATTGCCCTTACTAGGCTGCATCAGAAGGAAGATCCTGACTTGCAGCATCTTCGAAGTAGAACTGAAAAAGGAGAATTGCCAGATTTTTCAATCGATGATAAGGATACTTTGAGGTACCGAGGTAGATATTGCGTCCCCGCATTGGGAGAAATTCGGACAAAGATCTGTAGCGAGGCGCATGATTCTAGTGTTTCCTATCATCCTGGTTCCACGAAAATGTATAAAGATCTGAAGCAGATCGTTTGGTGGTCGGGTATGAAGAATGATATAGCGAAGTATGTGTCTGAATGTTTAACTTGTCAGCGCGTGAAAGCAAATCATAAGAGGCCTGGAGGTAAGCTGAACCCGTTAGATATTCCAAGCTGGAAGTGGGAGAGTATTTCGATGGACTTCATTACCGGTTTGCCGAGATCTCCCAGTGGTCATGACTCAGTGTGGGTTATAGTAGATCGCTTGACAAAGTGTGCTCACTTTGTGCCGTTTAAGATTGGATACTCGATGGAGAAAATAGCAGAGCTGTATTTGGATGAAGTTATCAGATTGCATGGTGTGCCTGTGAGCATTGTGTCGGACCGAGACTCGAGGTATACGTCTCGTTTCTGGCAGAGTTTGCAGGGAGCCTTGGGTACTGACCTTAGGTACTCTACCGCTTATCATCCCCAAACCAATGGTCAGACAGAAAGAGTAAATCAGATTTTGGAAGATATGATAAGGTGCTATATCTTAGATCATGGTGGAGCTTGGGATAAGCGGCTTGGATTGATGGAGTTTGCGTATAACAACAGTTATCAGGAAAGCCTACAAATGGCCCCGTTTGAGGCTCTGTATGGGAGGCGTTGTCGGACTCCGTTGTTTTGGGCCGAGGTTGGTGAGAGTCCCTTGCTAGGCCCAGAGGCTTTGGAAGAGATGAATGTTGCTGTGACTCATATACGCGAGAAGTTCCGTATTGCTCAGGAGCGGTATGAGAAGTATGCGAATCGAAGAAGAGTGGATTTAGAGTTTGCCGTTGGAGACAGGGTGTTCTTGAAAGTTTCTCCGATGCCTGGTGTTAAGAGGTTTGGAAGGAACCACAAGTTGGATCCCCGGTATGTGGGACCTTTCCAGATTGTTGAGCGCATCGGAGTGTCAGCGTATAGATTGGATTTGCCTGCTTCCTTCCCTAATGTTCACGATGTGTTTCATGTAAGCCAGTTGAGGAAGTGTTTGCGTAGTGATCGGCTTGTTCTTGATTCAGTGCCCTTTTTGCAACCCAATCTTTCTTATGTCGAAGAGCCTGTCCGAATCTTGGAAACTCAGGAGCGTGTGTTGCGAAGGAAGACGATCCCAATGGTTAAGGTTCTTTGGAAGAATCAGGGTGTCGAAAGCTCAACTTGGGAATTGGAGTCTGCTATGAGAGAGACTCATCCTAGCCTCTTCTCTTAGACTTCGGGTAAGTCTTCTTTTCTGTATCCTTAGAATTGTTTCTGTATCTTTCTTGATCCTTGGATTTCAAGTTTCGGGACGAAACTTCCTTTTAGGGGGAGTGACTGTAACGCCCCTGATTTTCGTTAATTATTTTACGTACCCTCTGTGACGTAATTTTGGCGTAAGGGCGTTATGTCAGCTCGCCTGGTAGTGTTTCGAGTTTTAGCTTAGTTAAAGCTTGTGATTTAGGTCAAGCATGCGAGATTTCGCGTCGTTTCGAGTTAAAGTGAAGATTTTGAGTGGATTTCAAGATTTTAGCTTCGGGAGGCTTTAGCCCGAGTTTGGCCCGTCGGAATTGAATTCTGACTTCGCCGTTGGATTCGTAGCACCGTGTTTTAGTTAAGGTGCGAATTTCGTAGAAATCCGAGGTGTTTTGGTCGCCCTCGCAGTTTAAGTAAATTGGGGAATTTATTTATTAATTAAATAATAATTTAGGGTTATATATATAAGCCTAAAATCTCCTCCTCCTATTCATCTTCTTCCTCCCTCGATCAAAACAGCCGTCGAGCGAAAGGGCGAGTGCGGAGCTTCGAGGAGCGTTCGATCGGCGATTTCTAGGGCTGTAGTAGTCGGAATCGCGTTTGGAGAGAAGATTTGGAAAGCTCTCGGCGAGATCTTCGTTCTAGCGGTAAGCTTTTCCCGTTCTGTGGAATTTTTGGAGTTAGGGTAGTGACCTAACCCCTTCTTTCGACCCGAAAAGTTTCAGGAATCTGTGCTCGTGTGTTTCCCTAGCCGATCCATAGCTTTCAGAGCGGAGATCTTCGAGTTTGCAAGGTTTAAGGCAAGTGGCTTCCTCCTCCTTCTCTTTCATTTCTTGAAGCATTGTTTCGCTTGTGTCGATTTCATGTCGCACGGTTTAACTTAAGTCTTGGAGTGTTGATTTGTTGTCATGCAAAACCTATAACCTCCTTATTGTTCTCCCCTGATTCATCAAACTTCCTCTTATATACATAACTATTAAATTGCTGTCAAGAAAATCATCAGTTTTTACTCGAAAATTTCGGTTTCTGCTATTTCTCGAGAAATCCTTTCTGGCTCTCGAGAAATCCTTTCTGGCTCTCGAGAAATCCTTTCTGCCTCTCGAGAAATCCTTTCTGGCTCTCGAGAAATCCTTTCTGGCTCTCGAGAAATCCTTTCTGGCTCTCGAGAAATCCTTTCTGGCTCTCGAGAAATCCTTTCTGCCTCTCGAGAAATCATTCTGCCTCTCGAGAAATCATTCTGCCTCTCGAGAAATCATTCTGCCTCTCGAGAAATCCAGACTGGCTCTCATGAAATTACAGACTTCCTCTCAGGAAATTACAGACTTCCTCTCATGAAATTACAGACTTCCTCTCATGAAATTACAGACTTCCTCTCATGAAATTACAGACTTCCTCTCATGAAATACAGACTTTTACTCAAGAAATCCCTGAACCTTCTGATCGAAGTTTTGGGCCATTTTCTTCATCTATTACCCTATTCTTAGAATGTTATGGTGTTGTTATTCCGGGTTACGCCCCGTGTTTTAATTAAAGATTAAATTTGTTAAGAACCACTGTCTTTAGCCTTACATAGTAGTTATGTTTGGGGGATAGTGGGGGAATGTTATAGCCTTGCACGGTAGTCGTGTTTGGGTGGTTGGGTCTAGTGGTACCCCCACCTGGTTTTGGGCTTTGGGTAGCGGAGGTAGTTAACCGCTCCCGTATAATTTGAGATGATCAGTCTCTTTAATTGATGAAACTAAATAAATGAACGTGTTGTTCCTCTTTTGATATTTAGTGCACCTGATGCTTGTTGGTTCTTTGTTCAGAGCTCTCTTTCGGTAAATTTTGGCTTGGGTTGGTACCCCTTATGCCTTGCTTGTTTTTCTGCTAGTTTTTTACCACTTGTAATTCCTTGCTGAGGCGTTCTTTGTTTTATTGAATGCCTCAGGTTCAGAGCCGTAACGGCTAGTGGTGTAGTCTGAAGTTCAGAGTTTTGGTAGCTGTTCACCCCGCTGCTGCGAGGTAGTTGTTGTAGTCAGCTTTCTTCTTGTTCAGACATACTAGTTTAGGCCAATGGGTTAGTGTCAATTTGTTGGCGCCCATTGTGCCTCTTTTGGTACTTTATAATTTATTTGCCAGTTTTATGCCACTACTTTGTGATCTGATACATCTTAATCTCTGGGGATGATTTATGTCTAGGTGCATTATAGTTATAAAATGACTTTCTTCATCTCCATATCACATCATTTTAACTGCAAAACCCTTATATTTAAAGTGACCTAAAGGTATTTTCTACACTTATACTACGCCTAGACATGAGCATATCATTTACCTTATGTCCTATCATCACGTGCATATAGGACCTTAAAATGAGTCAAATCAAGTATTTTCCGCTGCAAATATAATATATATTTTTTTTTCTTGGTGGACTAGTTGATCCACGAGCTGAGAGACACAGTTCTTCCCCTAAAACTCTAATAAATGGTTCCCAAATGATAAATTTCCATGTGATCATGTTTTGAATTAATAAGTAAGAGGTTTCCGCCTGAGCGTCTGCAGTTGTCTCCTGCATGACGTGGCATCATGACGTGTATTTTCTCTTACTCTGATATTCTTAAATTCGGAGAAAATGCGGGTTGTGACAGTTGGTATCAGAGCCAGGTTGTTCGACAAGTTGGTCGGGCAACAAATTCTGATATAGTTTAGTAGTTTTTTTTTTGTTTCATTGCATACACACACCGATGTGTCATCAGTACGTCTTGGCCGAAGCATGAACACTACACTCATAGCATGATAAGAAGTATACGGGGCATATTATGTAGTATGGGATGCATAATATGTGTTTGTATATGGATCCACCATAGGTTGCAACATGTGACGGTTATGTAGTATGGGATGCATAACCATCATCACATGGATGCCCATTAGCACGTTTTCTCTTTCGTTACATGCAATATTATGTAGTATGGGATGCATAATATTACATGTGTACGCCGCTCATAACATGCATTAAGGCCTTTATTAGAATGCATAGCACAACATACTTTACATATCATTGCATAAGCACACGTGCGAAGTTAAAGACTTATATGATGACACACGTACACACATGATTTCAAAACGAATAGAAAATTCATGCATTCATGCCCCTTGCACATGAGTCAAGTGGGACGATGTAGTATCGTTCCTGAATTTAGCATATCATCATGAAAATATCCCAGAGAAAGGTAGTGGAAATGGCAAGTAACTGTACATGTATGTTCTGAAACAAGCAGTGTAGTTCTAGTGTAAGGTTAAGTTTTAATTAGAGGTTTATGCGTATTAGCAGAGATGTCTCGGAGGCGTGTTGCGACTAGGTCGACTCCCCAGTCGGAGGGCGAGTCTTCGGGTGCGCAGAGTGAGGCCTTGATCGAGAGTCTGCGCCAGAGCAATGAGACTCTGGCTAGGCAGATGGTTGCGATGCAGTCGCAGGTTGAGGCGTTGTTGGCTGCCGGTGCTAGGCAGCAACCCGTTGTGCAGGCCCCAGTAGTAGGACAGACTGTACCTACTCCTCCTGCTCCCTTGGTACCCCCAGTAGCGATACCATCGGAAATGAATTTTATTTCGCATTTTCAAAGGTTGGGACCTCCTACGTTTGACGGAAGAGCAGATTTCATGGCATTAGATGACTGGTTTGTTGCCATTGAGGAGATGTTTTCGTACTCAGGAATCTCTGCAGACCAAAAGGTGATGGTCGCCGCTTACCAACTGAAAGGACTTGCTAAGAGCTGGTGGATTAGGGAGAGGGAAAATCTCGTGGGTGGATGTTCGTGGGAGTCGTTCAAGGCGATGGTGTTAAAGAAATTCCTGCCGTCGGTCGAGCAAGACCGTTTAATGAATAATTTTCTGCACCTGAAGCAAAGACAACTCACGGTTAGTGAGTATGAGATCGAGTTCAGTAAGTTGAGCAGATTTGCTCCAGATTTAGTGACTTCTGAGGCAGGAAGAATGAAGCGATTTCTTGGAGGTCTTCGTAGCGATATTCAGCAGTTGGCGAGTGCTTATAAATCTGAAAGTTATGCTGAAGTGGTAGAAGCAGCACTGAAAGTCGAGGCTATCGACAATGCCAAGAATCTGGGTGCTCTAATGAAAAAGGACAAGAGGAAAGTCGAAGAGGGAGAGACCCCCAAGGTATCTAGCCCGGCTCCAAAGAAAAGGAGTGGAGAGGTGTGTAGCTTCTGTGGCCGCCCCGGCCATCCAGTGGAGAAATGTTTCAAGAGGAAGGAAGCTCAGAAGCAGCAGAGAGTGCTAGCAATCCAGGGTGCTCCGAAGGGTGAGGTGCTCTGCCAGTTGTGCAAGCAGAAAGGGCATGATGTGGCCTAGTGTTGGACCAAAGATAAAGTCTGCTTCCAGTGCAAGCAGAAGGGGCACATGAGGTTCCAATGCCCGCTGATTCAACCCCCGTTGCAGCCTGTTCCGCTTCGAACCTTGCCGCCGCCGCAGCATCAGGATAAAGGAAGAGGAAAGCTGAACGTGTTAACCCAGGAGCAAGCGCAGTCTTCGACCCAAGCGATCGCAGGTTAGACCTTAAGACAACTGTTTAGTCTTGTTTCCTTTTTAGTTTGCTGTACTAGACTAGTTTCTCTTCGCGCTTATAGGAAGATTTAAGGTAAAGAATCGTTGGGCGCGTGTTCTGTTTGATTCGGGTGCTACCCATTCGTTCGTAGCAAGGGCCTTCGTTGAGCGTCACTGTTTGACCCCTGAGCTGGGCAACGATTTGTTCCTCATTAAGTTCCCTTCTGGTGATCTGGTGTCATCAAACCAGTGTGTCCGAAGTTGCCCCATTCTCTTAGGAGATTTCTTGGCTGTTGCTGATCTCAAAGTGTTGGACTTAGAAGACTTTGATGTAATATTGGGTATGGACTGGTTGTCCAGTTATGATGCGGTCATCCAATGCAAGGAAAAGCGTCTGGACTTCGTGATGGACAACGGTCAACCCATGAGCGTTTTTGGTTCTCCGTACCAGTGTTCTTCGATAATTTCTGCGGTATGTGCTCGGAAACTGTTAATTTCCGGTTGTTTGGCTTACCTTGTTTCTGTAGTAGGAGTTGTTGGTGGTTCGCCGTGTATCGAGGATATTCTGGTGGTGCGAGAGTTTCCCGATGTCTTCCCTGCTAATCTCCCTGGTCTCCCGCCCGTTAGAGATGTGGAGTTCGTTATTGATCTTGAGCCTGGTACTCGTCCTATTGCTAAGGCACCGAATCGTATGGCCCCGCGTGAGTTAGAAGAGTTACGAACTCAGTTAGATGAGTTGTTGCATTGTGGTTTTATCAGACCTAGTTCTTCTCCCTGGGGTGCTCCGGTTTTGTTCGTGAAAAAGAAGGACGGTTCTATGAGGTTGTGCATAGATTATAGAGAATTAAACAAAGTGACCATCAAGAATAGGTATCCGTTGCCTAGGATTGATGATCTGTTCGATCAGTTGCGTGGTAGCACGGTGTTTTCAAAGATTGACCTTCGGTCGGGTTACCATCAGTTGAGGATCCGTGAGTCGGACGTTCCCCGGACTGCCTTTCGTTCCCGGTATGGTCATTTTGAATTTCTAGTCATGTCTTTTGGCTTGACAAACGCACCCTCTGCGTTTATGGACATGATGAACCGTGTGTTCAAGGATTTTCTGGATCATTTTGTCGTAGTTTTCATCGATGATGTGCTGGTTTATTCTAGAAGTGCGGAGGAGCATGCTACGCATTTGCGCTTAGTATTGTCTACTCTTAGAGAGCACAAGTTGTATGCAAAGTTGAGTAAGTGCGAATTCTGGCTTTCGCAAGTGTCTTTCCTGGGCCATGTGGTAAGCAAAGATGGAATTACGGTAGACCCCGCTAAAATTTCTGCCGTATTAGATTGGAAGACGCCTTCGACGCCTAAGGAGATAAGGAGTTTCTTAGGGTTGGCTGGGTACTACAGGAGATTTGTCCAAGGATTTTCAGTGTTGTCCGCACCCTTGACTAAGCTTACCCAGAAGAGTACTGCTTTTGTTTGGAGCGATAAGTGCGAAGAGGCCTTCCAAGAATTAAAGAGGCGTTTGTGTAGTGCTCCAGTGTTGGCCTTACCGATCGAAGGATTAGAGTATGCTGTTTATGTGGACGCATCTCACATTGGTTTAGGTTGTGTGTTGATGCAAGAAGGGAAAGTGATTGCTTATGGGTCTAGACAATTGAAAGTTCATGAAAAGAATTACCCTACGCATGACTTAGAATTCGCCGCAGTGATCTATGCTTTGAAGCTTTGGAGACACCTGTTATATGGAGTGTCATGCAAGATTTTCACGGATCATAAAAGTCTGAAGTATGTCTTCACCCAGAAGGAGCTGAATCTGCGCCAACGGAGGTGGTTGGAGTATGTGGCGGATTATGAGGTGGATATTCTGTACCATCCGGGTAAGGCTAATGTGGTGGCCGATGCCCTGAGCCGGAAAACCGCACATATCTTCAATCTCTCTGTGCAGTCCTTAGTAGAGGAGTTTATGTTGATGGATATCTCAGTCGGTAGTTGTACCGCACCTTCGAGCTTAGAGGTTGAAGAGCCTTCTTGGATTGCCCTTACTAGGCTGCATCAGAAGGAAGATCCTGACTTGCAGCATCTTCGAAGTAGAACTGAAAAAGGAGAATTGCCAGATTTTTCAATCGATGATAAGGATACTTTGAGGTACCGAGGTAGATATTGCGTCCCCGCATTGGGAGAAATTCGGACAAAGATCTGTAGCGAGGCGCATGATTCTAGTGTTTCCTATCATCCTGGTTCCACAAAAATGTATAAAGATCTGAAGCAGATCGTTTGGTGGTCGGGTATGAAGAATGATATAGCGAAGTATGTGTCTGAATGTTTAACTTGTCAGCGCGTGAAAGCAAATCATAAGAGGCCTGGAGGTAAGCTGAACCCGTTAGATATTCCAAGCTGGAAGTGGGAGAGTATTTCGATGGACTTCATTACCGGTTTGCCGAGATCTCCCAGTGGTCATGACTCAGTGTGGGTTATAGTAGATCGCTTGACAAAGTGTGCTCACTTTGTGCCGTTTAAGATTGGATACTCGATGGAGAAAATAGCAGAGCTGTATTTGGATGAAGTTATCAGATTGCATGGTGTGCCTGTGAGCATTGTGTCGGACCGAGACTCGAGGTATACGTCTCGTTTCTGGTAGAGTTTGCAGGGAGCCTTGGGTACTGACCTTAGGTACTCTACCGCTTATCATCCCCAAACCAATGGTCAGACAGAAAGAGTAAATCAGATTTTGGAAGATATGATAAGGTGCTATATCTTAGATCATGGTGGAGCTTGGGATAAGCGGCTTGGATTGATGGAGTTTGCGTATAACAACAGTTATCAGGAAAGCCTACAAATGGCCCCGTTTGAGGCTCTGTATGGGAGGCGTTGTCGGACTCCATTGTTTTGGGCCGAGGTTGGTGAGAGTCCCTTGCTAGGCCCAGAGGCTTTGGAAGAGATGAATGTTGCTGTGACTCATATACGCGAGAAGTTCCGTATTGCTCAGGAGCGGTATGAGAAGTATGCGAATCGAAGAAGAGTGGATTTAGAGTTTGCCGTTGGAGACAGGGTGTTCTTGAAAGTTTCTCCGATGCCTGGTGTTAAGAGGTTTGGAAGGAACCACAAGTTGGATCCCCGGTATGTGGGACCTTTCCAGATTGTTGAGCGCATCGGAGTGTCAGCGTATAGATTGGGTTTGCCTGCTTCCTTCCCTAATGTTCACGATGTGTTTCATGTAAGCCAGTTGAGGAAGTGTTTGCGTAGTGATCGGCTTGTTCTTGATTCAGTGCCCTTTTTGCAACCCAATCTTTCTTATGTCGAAGAGCCTGTCCGAATCTTGGAGACTCAGGAGCGTGTGTTGCGAAGGAAGACGATCCCAATGGTTAAGGTTCTTTGGAAGAATCAGGGTGTCGAAAGCTCAACTTGGGAATTGGAGTCTGCTATGAGAGAGACTCATCCTAGCCTCTTCTCTTAGACTTCGGGTAAGTCTTCTTTTCTGTATCCTTAGAATTGTTTCTGTATCTTTCTTGATCCTTGGATTTCAAGTTTCGGGACGAAACTTCCTTTTAGGGGGAGTGACTGTAACGCCCCTGATTTTCGTTAATTATTTTACGTACCCTCTGTGACGTAATTTTGGCGTAAGGGCGTTATGTCAGCTCGCCTGGTAGTGTTTCGAGTTTTAGCTTAGTTAAAGCTTGTGATTTAGGTCAAGCATGCGAGATTTCGCGTCGTTTCGAGTTAAAGTGAAGATTTTGAGTGGATTTCAAGATTTTAGCTTCGGGAGGCTTTAGCCCGAGTTTGGCCCGTCGGAATTGAATTCTGACTTCGCCGTTGGATTCGTAGCACCGTGTTTTAGTTAAGGTGCGAATTTCGTAGAAATCCGAGGTGTTTTGGTCGCCCTCGCAGTTTAAGTAAATTGGGGAATTTATTTATTAATTAAATAATAATTTAGGGTTATATATATAAGCCTAAAATCTCCTCCTCCTATTCATCTTCTTCCTCCCTCGATCAAATCAGCTGCCGAGCGAAAGGGCGAGTGCGGAGCTTCGAGGAGCGTTCGATCGGCGATTTCTAGGGCTGTAGTAGTCGGAATCGCGTTTGGAGAGAAGATTTGGAAAGCTCTCGGCGAGATCTTCGTTCTAGCGGTAAGCTTTTCCCGTTCTGTGGAATTTTTGGAGTTAGGGTAGTGACCTAACCCCTTCTTTCGACCCGAAAAGTTTCAGGAATCTGTGCTCGTGTGTTTCCCTAGCCGATCCATAGCTTTCGGAGCGGAGATCTTCGAGTTTGCAAGGTTTAAGGCAAGTGGCTTCCTCCTCCTTCTCTTTCATTTCTTGAAGCATTGTTTCGCTTGTGTCGATTTCATGTCGCACGGTTTAACAGTCTTGGAGTGTTGATTTGTTGTCATGCAAAACCTATAACCTCCTTATTGTTCTCCCCTGATTCATCAAACTTCCTCTTATATACTTAACTATTAAATTGCTGTCAAGAAAATCATCAGTTTTTACTCGAAAATTTCGGTTTCTGCTATTTCTCGAGAAATCCTTTCTGGCTCTCGAGAAATCCTTTCTGGCTCTCGAGAAATCCTTTCTGCCTCTCGAGAAATCCTTTCTGGCTCTCGAGAAATCCTTTCTGGCTCTCGAGAAATCCTTTCTGGCTCTCGAGAAATCCTTTCTGGCTCTCGAGAAATCCTTTCTGCCTCTCGAGAAATCATTCTGCCTCTCGAGAAATCATTCTGCCTCTCGAGAAATCATTCTGCCTCTCGAGAAATCCAGACTGGCTCTCATGAAATTACAGACTTCCTCTCAGGAAATTACAGACTTCCTCTCATGAAATTACAGACTTCCTCTCATGAAATTACAGACTTCCTCTCATAAAATTACAGACTTCCTCTCATGAAATACAGACTTTTACTCAAGAAATCCCTGAACCTTCTGATCGAAGTTTTGGGCCATTTTCTTCATCTATTACCCTATTCTTAGAATGTTATGGTGTTGTTATTCCGGGTTACGCCCCGTGTTTTAATTAAAGATTAAATTTGTTAAGAACCACTGTCTTTAGCCTTACACAGTAGTTATGTTTGGGGGATAGTGGGGGAATGTTATAGCCTTGCACGGTAGTCGTGTTTGGGTGGTTGGGTCTAGTGGTACCCCCACCTGGTTTTGGGCTTTGGGTAGCGGAGGTAGTTAACCGCTCCCGTATAATTTGAGCTGATCAGTCTCTTTAATTGATGAAACTAAATAAATGAACGTGTTGTTCCTCTTTTGATATTTAGTGCACCTGATGCTTGTTGGTTCTTTGTTCAGAGCTCTCTTTCGGTAAATTTTGGCTTGGGTTGGTACCCCTTATGCCTTGCTTGTTTTTCTGCTAGTTTTCTGCCACTTGTAATTCCTTGCTGAGGCGTTCTTTGTTTTATTGAATGCCTCAGGTTCAGAGCCGTAACGGCTAGTGGTGTAGTCTGAAGTTCAGAGTTTTGGTAGCTGTTCACCCCGCTGCTGCGAGGTAGTTGTTGTAGTCAGCTTTCTTCTTGTTCAGACATACTAGTTTAGGCCAATGGGTTAGTGTCAATTTGTTGGCGCCCATTGTGCCTCTTTTGGTACTTTATAGTTTATTTGCCAGTTTTATGCCACTACTTTATGATCTGATACATCTTAATCTCTGGGGATGATTTATGTCTAGGTGCATTATAGTTATAAAATGACTTTCTTCATCTCCATATCACATCATTTTAACTGCAAAACCCTTATATTTAAAGTGACCTAAAGGTATTTTCTACACTTATACTACGCCTAGACATGAGCATATCATTTACCTT
The DNA here is from genome assembly GCA_033032865.1 of Dactylorhiza incarnata. Lineage (NCBI taxonomy): Eukaryota > Viridiplantae > Streptophyta > Magnoliopsida > Asparagales > Orchidaceae > Dactylorhiza > Dactylorhiza incarnata. The sequence continues at coordinate 3,255,068 of JAWHQI010000040.1, read as the reverse complement.
ATGTCCTATCATCACGTGCATATAGGACCTTAAAATGAGTCAAATCAAGTATTTTCCGCTGCAAATATAATATATATTTTTTTTTTCTTGGTGGACTAGTTGATCCACGAGCTGAGAGACACAGTTCTTCCCCTAAAACTCTAATAAATGGTTCCCAAATGATAAATTTCCATGTGATCATGTTTTGAATTAATAAGTAAGAGGTTTCCGCCTGAGCGTCTGCAGTTGTCTCCTGCATGACGTGGCATCATGACGCGTATTTTCTCTTACTCTGATATTCTTAAATTCGGAGAAAATGCGGGTTGTGACAGTGACCATGGGACAGAATTTTATTCAGGGGCCATGACAGAATTCTGCCAAGAACTAGGTATCTCCCAAGAATTTTCCTCACCCAGAACCCCTCAACAGAATGGGGTTGCTGAAAGGAAGAACAGAACCTTTATAGAGGCAAGTAGGACAATGTTAAGTGACTCCTCTCTACCAGAATACTTCTGGGCAGAGGCTATCAACACTGCTTGTCATGTGATAAACAGGGCTTCAATCATCAAAGACCACAAGAAAACTTCCTATGAGTTAATGAAGGGCAGAAAACCAACCTTATCCTACTTTAGGATCTTTGGTAGTAAAATTTATGTCCTTAATAATGGGAAATCCAAACTATCCAAGTTTGTTGAGAAAAGCTGTGAGGGTATTTTTGTTGGCTACAACTCTCATAGCAAGTCCTATAGAGTGTACAACATCAATACCCAAATAGTGGAAGAATCTGTACATGTTGTATTTGATGAGACCAGCTTCATTCACAAAGGCTGGTCTAGTTCTCTAGTGAATGCAGGTACTGATGAGAAGATGAAAAAAATTATGCATTGATGACCAAGATAGAACCTCAGCTAAAAGTAAAGATCAATCAATAGATGTTGAGCTTGAAACAGATGTTGTGGAAGACACAGAAACAGCAGAAGAAGTGCAACCTGAAAGACCTGCAACTGAAGAAATCCCCAGAATACTGCCAGCCACCTTGAGATAAGTAAGAGATCATCCTCAGGAGCAAATTATATGAGCTGTCAACCAAGGTGTGCTGACATGGAGTAGAGCTACAAATGAAGCATTGTACCTGAGTTTTCTTTCTCAAATTGAACCCAAGAAATTTGAGGAAGCAAATCAGGATCCATTTTGGATTGCAGCAATGCAGAAGGAACTGAACCAATTTAACAGATGCAATGTAACATCCCTCAAGCATCTAGACCCCTAAGTTGGTTTTGTCATGACTAGGTCATGACAAAACCATAGGAAGAGCTCAAGACCTTGAAAGCTTAGGTGGGAAGGAGAAAACCCAAGTGGTCTGCAAATAGTAATTTTCAGATATCAAGCCTAGGATTGTGTTTAGGGGACCCACCTTGAACCTTGACCCCACCATATCATTCCTAACCCATTAGGGGTCCTCTTGGATCACCAAGTACCCATTGCGGTCAAATTGAGAGGCCAATTAGACCAAAGTCAACTTTAACCTTGAATTGGTCAAACTAACTCAATTAGGGTCAATTAGCCTCCACCATGCCAAATTGACCTTACCCCTTCCCTAAATAGGGCTACTAGGAACCTAGTGGACCAAAAAGCCCCATCATGAGACTTGCAATTTGACCAATTTACCTTTAAGCCTAATTTAGGTCAAATTACCCCACCATAACCTAATCTAGCCCAATCCATTTGGGCTAGGCCCAACTAAAGAGATCCATCATCTAGTGGGCCTGCTGATTTTTGAATTTACCTCTTAATTTCTGTAATTGCTGAGTAGGAGAGAGAGAAATTGGAGTTTTCCCCAAATCGAAGAGAGAGAAAGAGAGCATTCATGGAGTTAAATGCTTTTGATCCTTCAAATCCCTCCCCAATTGATGTGCATTCATTCCCCCCTTCAGCTACAATCATTTTTTGGAAATTTCTATGGGCAGAGGGGCTGAATTAAGGGAATTTTAGAGTAACCGAAATTAGTGGTAATGGCCATTAATGGCTTCTAGAAATAAAGCCATCCCAAGCCCGATTTGGAACCCCCATTTCCTTCAGTGCTCAGAGAGGAAGAGATCCCCCAATTTTCCAGTGAGAATCATGCAGAGAAATCCTAGATCCGCATGGCACCGAAAGCTCCAGCACCATCAATGGCGACTCGCCGGAATTTGCGCAACCAAGCCCCCACTCAGGTCCGATCCCCTTCTCCTCCCTTAGTGCTAGATCTTTTCATATTTTGGGGCTTGATTCGTGCACAATAGGGCTCGGATTGTGTTTCCGAAAGAGTACATTTCGTACTCTTTTTACCGCCTCTAAAAACCAGATCCGATCACCTCCCGCCGACCAACCACCCCTATCGCCGGCCACCACCTCAACGGAGGTGGTGGTGGCATTGGCCGGCCGGAAAGAGGCGTAGGTGGCCGGGAAATCACCCCGCAAAGAAGCCCAGGACGGGCTGTCGCGCACCGTCCAGAGATTGGGAACGATGACAGAGAGTCGTCAGATCTGTTTATTATTGTTTATATTTATATCATTTATTTCGTCGAACGGATTTAAAGTTCGTCGAACGGTTTGAAATTCGTCGAACGCAACTTATATAAGATTTCGTCAAACGCAGAGTTGATTTCGTCGAACGAAAGGTTTTAGTCGAGCGCTGTTATATATTAACTTAGTCGAGCGGTGTTATATTCTGGATTAGTCGAGCGCAGGAAATAATTCATCGAACGCAGGTTGCTCTACTGTGTTTTAAAATTAATTTCACCCCAAAAGGAGTATTGTAGCTCCCTGTAGAGACAAAATGGTGGGACTGGTCCCTAGGGTAGGGCAGTCACTCTTTCCTTCTTACCTTTTTATTGGTAGAGGCTATAGCCTTGATATTTAAAACCTAGGCTATTCTCATGCACCCACACAACATACTAAAAGATGGGATTTTAGGAGAACTTTTTTCTAAGGTTTTTGAGATAATTTCATAAATAATATATTAATTAATTAATGGGTCAAAAGACCTCCAATGCCCTCCAAATTTTGGTGGATGCTCCTTAGGGTTATTTTATGACCTAGGTAAAAATCTCAGCCTAGTTGGGATTGTTTTGGTTAAGTAATTGGTTACGCCAAGTTAGGTCAAAATGGGGTCATGGTTAGGGCATGGTGTTTATCTTGGAATTTTGAGGTAAAATCTCCTCACCATGAGGTGGAACCTTGTCCACTGGTTTTGTATTTCCTAAAGTATCCCCATGAGTGGTTTGGGGTGGTGTAGAGGAGATTATGCCCTAGAACACTAGTTTTATTCCTAGGTGTGCATTTAGAACCTTGTGAAGGCCATGTGGTCAAAAGTCCCTGGATGGTTATGAGACTTGGTGGATAGGTTCTTAGGGTGTAAATAGGAACTGGGTAATTTTATAAGAATTTTAGGAGCCAATATTCCCTTTGAATTAGGACATAAGTCCTTTAGGGAAACTTCTTATAAGAAACATTTACATGCTTAAAAAGTCTTTGATGATGATGAAACTTTGGTAGTGCCCTTATAATCATGGTTTAGACCTCTGGTAATTTTTGTGAATTTTATTAAATAAATTAATCAGTACTTCTTTCACAAGGCACCTGTTTTGATTTAGACTTTGAAATATTTTAAGGGTCCAAAACTCATTGTTAAATTGTGCAAATTGGTGATAGGACATTTCAGAACATTAGGAAGCTCTGTGAATTTTTATTGAATTTTTGATGACTTAAATCAGTGGGCTACATCACAATTTTTTTAAATCGAGGTTTTCTTAAAGTATTTATTTTAGTAAGAAAATGATTTTCTTAAATCCTGAAACTCAGTCAGTAGCCTTTTCTGATGAATACAAGAGTTTGGTAATTTTCCCATAATTTTAGTGTTGATCATTTTGGTGGTTCCTTCATAAAACTACAATTTTGGATAGATGATAAATAATTAAATTTGAGAACAATTTCTAACTGTAAAAATATGATATGTTGTTTCTGATGTTATTTTGCCATCATAGATTTTTCATAATTTTTGGATAGCCATATAATAAGAATTTCTTAAACTTCATGTTCATTTTCATACTTGGCAAATGTTTGGAGAAATTAAAATAAATACTAATGAATTAGGAAAAATATGATTCTCTGGATTTAGTCTTATAACATCATGATAGACCTCCAGTAAATATCTTGGGTCAGTTGGATGAATATTTGGAGTACCTCTAGCTGTGAGCTTCATATAGTTAGGTTGTTCTGCGTATAGTAAAACTGTGAAACTTAGATTTTTAGTGACTTACTATGTGGAAATGGTGTGCAGATGGTGCACATTGGTTTATTAGATAGTTAGAAGTCCACCACATGAAGTGTATGTGAGGAAAGTGTACTTGGTGGGTTAAGAGTAAGGTTGTCCTGGGGATTGCCGGAAATCGTATATCCCCTGGTGTGTCTTAAAGCACATAGGTCTAACTCAAGTGAAACGGTAGAAGGGGATTCTTAAGGGTAGATGCCAATAACAGTAAGTGTCTTGAGAAAGGGATCTTTGGGGTGTCATCCCATTACAGTTCCTAGTACCGTAGCGAGCCACTTACAGGGTAACCCTCGGGAAGTCCAAGACTAACTATAAGTCGTAGGAGTATAAAAGATGCTCAAGACTAACTAATAACACATTCACTCACACTCCGTTGTCACGGGAGTTTGGTTGGTTTGGTACCCCGAGTTGTAGGCTCGGTGGTGGTTGGTGCGGATTGTGGATCCGCTGAGTTGTGACTCAGATTGGGTCTTGGTTGGGCATGTTAAGCCCAAGTGGTTTATGTTTGGAGTTTGTAGATAGATAGTTGAACATGTTGCATGTGCACAAGGTGGTGGGTCCTTAGAGTCGACGGTCGTTGCACCGACGTTGGTACTCGGGCTCGGCAAGTGTGGAATTTGCACTTAGCCATAAAAGTCTGGTGGTCCAGCCAGTAAGAGTACACAGATGCTCTGCGGTTTTGCGTTGAGGTGTACGATAGGTCTAGGTTAGGTAGTGCATATACCAACCTAGAGGTGGGCGAGGCCCAACCCACCGCTTCCGTTTGCCACTACGGGAGTATCCTGGGAGTCTTGCTAGCTCCAAAAAGGGGGAACTGAAGGTCTGTGCACATATAGTCGTAGTGTGTGAGTTGCACTTGTATGAACATAGCATAATTGCATCCCTTGCATATCATAGCATAAACATTGCATTTCAACCCCTACCCCTATCGTATAAGTCGGTTATGGGACTTCTTATACGATAGGCCTTGCTAAATGACCCCTTTGGTCTATAGGTTTGTGTGAGAATTCCTATAAATCAATGGTTACATTTCTGTTATATACATGTCTTTATTTACTGCACTTTACTTATTCTTTACCTGCTCTTGCTATGCTTATTAACTGTTTCATTTATAATTATATATACTTGTGTAGTGGTAGATCTTTTCCTGTAGATTATACCCTATCATCTGCTATTGCTATTACCCATTGTTCGTCCTCCGCTTCATCCTTCCCGCTCGGTGCCTAGGAGTCACCGAGGGAAGGGTGGGGGATTAGCTTAGTCTTTTTGACTAACGGTCGGTGGACCTTATCATTTTAGGAGACCGCGGCGATGGAGCAGCACCAGAGGCCAGTGCAGATGGAGGTGGGGCAGTCTAGCACGGGAGCACCGATGACAGGATCCGTGAGTGGCTATTAGTTCTAGTTATTTTTCTTCCGCGAGTGAATTTGTAGTGAGGCTTGATGTATCGGACAGGAGCCCTTGTTATCTCTGTTTTTATTTCAGTTATGCTTATGTGGACATCTTTTCTGATGTTTTACTTTTCTATGTGATGTGGACTTGTCTTCTTTTAGTTTCTTGTTCTTTGCTTCTTCGTGATCGATTTGGCCGGCAGCATCGGCGTTTTGTAGTGGCAACCTTCCCGAGCGAGGGAGTCACCGCAAAGCGGCGGTTCTGGGCCTAAGACCCGGATGTTTAAAAAAAATGGGGTCTTACAAGTGGTATCAGAGCTAATCTCGATCCGAAGAAAAGAAGTCCACAAACCCTGGGCCACCCCGCGCGAGCTTAGTTTGAGGACAAACTAGCAGCGAAAGAAATGGTGTGCTCATAAGGGAAATCACATGAAAAGGTCCACTTATAACTGAATTTTCTTTAGCTAAGTCCCTTACGAGCGTAATTTTTTCTTGTGTAGCCCGCGACGAACCCTACACCGCATCATGGAGTCCCATCGACTCCAAACGTCGTCCTACCACCACCGGCTCCTACCCCGTTCCAGCAGACGGAGTTGGGACAGACACTGACTGCCATTCTGGAGACTTTCAGGGCACAACAGGCACCGGCTCCTCAGCAAAACCCTGGGGCCAATTGGCTGAGCATCTTTCGAGGTCTCTCCCCACCATCATACATTGGGATGGAGACTATTGTAAGGACCGAGGAGTGGGTGGATATCATGGAGGAGATGCTGACAAGGATTCAGTGCCCGGAAGACATGGATGTGCCACTGATGGTTTCTTGCTTGGAGTCTCATGCCAAGAGATGGTGGAAGAGGTTCCTGGATACAGCTTATCCGGGACTGGAGGCTGCGGACGTTGCGAGGGATGATTTCAAGGCAGCCCTGCTATAGCATTTTGTGCCGCAGTCTGCAAGAGATGAGCTAGAGGATAGGTTTTTGCAGTTGAGGCAGGGGAGTAGGACAGTTCTGGAGTATCACCGGGAGTTTACCCATCTATCCCGATTTGCGGTTTCGTATCAGCTGAATAACGCAGGATATGAAAAGAGGATCTACAAGGGCCTTTGTGATGAGCTGAGGCAGGCCCTCCTCTTCATCTCCGACGACAGCATGACTAAGATTCTAGAGATGGCCAAGAAGCTGGAGATAGACCAGCAAGTTGTTCGTGGGAGAAAGAGACCGATGGAGGATCACGGACAAGGAGGCAGAAGGGATCAGCCGAGAGGCCGAGACGCTGGGGAGAGAATGACGGAGGTCTGACCCCGCCAGGAGGAGAGGCAGGAGCAGAGAGAGATGGTAGTGTTGGCTCCTCAGCCTCTACAGATGCGGGAGATGCCAAGGATTGGAGGAGGTGGGCCACCACCGGAGTGCTACCACTGCCGCCAGACCGGCCATATCAAGAGAAACTGCCCTCAGAGGAATGCACCACCTGCACTACGGGCAGCACCACAGGGCCAGCATTTCGGGGGCCGGGGACGTGGATGAGGTCGTGGATTTCAGGGCGATGACCGGAGATAATACAGGGAGCAGGCATACGCCCTAGACTTGGCAAGGCCCCAGGACCCAGCAAGGGTCATCGCAGGTACTTTGATGCGTTTCTTTTAATTGTTTGTACCTTATAAATTTTAGTTTTACCTTAGCATTGAACCAAACATCAAAACCCTTAGGTTTAGTACGCATTTACGGCAAACCCGCTTTTATCTTGTTAGATATGGGTGCCTCGCACTCGTTCGTCTCTGCTAAGTTTATCAAGGACCTGGACCAAGCCCAACACTTCAAGAGCGATTACAGGAGGGTGCGATTTCCGAATGGATCAGAGGTTCTAACAAATGCCACGTGCAGCATGAGGGTAGAGATTGGAGGAAGAATGTTCAAGGCCCCGACAACTATGCTGAAGTTGAAAGGCTACGACCTGATCCTGGGCATGAGCTGGTTGTTCGGGAACCAGGCAAAGATTGACTGCCCGACAAGGAGTATCATTCTAAAGCACGAAGATGGTGAAGTAGTTTTCGAAGGTACTCAACCCACCTCTCATCTCTTCTTATCATCTATTCAGGCCGTCAAGGCCCACCTGCAGGGAGACGAGGTATATCAGGTGCTCTTCGAGGCGACTGAAGTCAAGGACTCAGTGTCAAGTATCCCGGTGGTACGGGATTTTGCTGATGTTTTTCCGGAGAAGCTTCCCGGACTGCCACCACACCGCGAGAAGGATTTCCAGATCCAGCTGGTGCCTGGGGCTAAGCCGGTATCTAGGGCCCCTTATCGGATGGCACCGAAGGAGTTGGTAGAGTTTCAGAGCCAGCTGCAGGATCTGGTGGAAGCTGGGTTCGTTAGGCCGAGTTCCTCACCCTGGGGAGCTCCGGTGTTGTTCGTGAAGAAGAAGGATGGCGCACTCTGATTGTGCATTGACTACAGAGCTCTGAATAGGCTGACGGTGTGGACTACGTACCCTCTGCCAAGGATAGACGAGTTGTTTGACTAGCTAGAGGGAGCCCACTACTTCTCGAAGCTGGATTTGAGATCTGGGTATTATCAGCTGAGGATCTAGGAGGAGGATATCCCGAAGACGGCTTTCAACAGCCGATATGGGTTGTATGAGTTCACTGTGATGCCGTTCGGGCTTACGAATGCACCATCAGCATTTATGAGCCTGATGAACAGGGTGTTTGAGCCTTATCTCGACATCTTTGTCATTGTGTTCATTGACGACATCCTCATCTACTCGAGGACGGAGGAGGAGCATGTACGGCATTTGGCACTAACCCTAGAGAAGCTTCGGGAGCACCATCTGTATGCGAAGTTCAGCAAGTGTCAGTTTTGGTTGAAGGAGGTTGCCTTTCTAGGCCATATCATCAGTGGAGCTGGCCTAGCAGTGGATCCAGCAAAGATTCAAGCAGTACGGGATTGGCCGCCGCTGAAGACGATCACCGATGTGAGGAGTTTCTTGGGACTTGCCGGAGACTACCGGAAGTTCGTTCAAGAGGTTTTCTCAGATAGCCCTCCCGCTCACATCCCTGACGAGGAAGGATGCTACTTTTACATGGACGCCGCAGTGTGAGGCAGCCTTCCAGGAGCTAAAGGGTCGGCTTACTTCGGCCCCCATTATTGCCCTGCCATCGGGGAGGGAAGGATTCCACGTGTATACGGATGCGTCATATCAGGGGATGGGTGCCGTTCTGATGCAGAATGGGCACGTGATAGCCTACGCCTCCCGCCAGTTGAAGAACCACGAGCGGAACTACCCGGTGCATGACTTGGAGATGGGAGTAGTCGTGTTTGCTCTCAAGATCTGGCGACACTACCTCTATGGTGTCCACTGCGACATATTCTCAGATCACAAGAATCTGAAGTATGTAGATACGAAGAAGGAGCTGAATATCCGGCAAAGGCGATGGGTGCAATTCTTATCAGACTATCAATACGCGATGCATTACCACCCAGGGAAGGCGAATGTAGTAGCAGACGCACTGAGCAGGAGAGCTACTGCGTCAGGAGCAGAGCCTAAGTTGATGGCCATGGAGTTAGTGCGGATGTTTGAGGACATGCAGATCTCTTTAGTATTTGAGGACGATCCAGAGCTATATGAGGAGTACTTAGCAGCGATGGATGCCACTTACAACATTCGAGACCGCATCATGGATGGGCAGAGGCAGGATGCCAAGTTGGAGCCGATATTCAGAGCCTTGGAGGCAGACTCAGCTGGAGATAATTCGCTGAAGGATGACCTGTTGAGTTTTAGAGGCCGAGTGTATATACCGGCAGGGGGCCGGATTCGGGAGTATATTATGCTAGAGGCTCATTGCAGCAGATATTCCGTGCACCCAGGCATTACCAAGATGACTGCAGATTTGAAGAGGACCATGTATTGGCCAGGCATGAAGAAAGACATCGTATATTTTGTGACCGACTGTGAGTCTTGCCAACTCGTGAAGGCGGAGTGCCGACACCCAGCAGGATTATTGCAGCCACTTCCGGTGTCGGAGTGGAAGTTCGACGACATCGCTATGGACTTTATACATGGTCTTCCACGATCCCGTGCGGGAAATGACTCGATTTGGGTGATCGTCGACAGATTGACGAAGGTGGACAGGTTCATTCCAATCAGGAAGGACGAGTCGGTCAGTGTTTTGGTGCGGAGATTCGTAGAGAAGTTTGTTCGATACCATGGTGTGCCGAGGACGATCGTGTCAGATCGGGATGGAAGATTTACGTCAAGGGAGTGGAGAGCAGTGCAGGCCTACCTGGGCACCCGGTTGACTTTTAGTATAGCTTTCCACCCCCAGACAGATGGGAAAATAGAGCGTACCAACCGGACCCTAGAGGATCTTTTACGTCTTTGCATCCTGGACCGCGAGGAGCCATGGGAGAGACTGTTGCCATTAGTCGAGTTCTCATACAACAATAGTCATCAGGCTAGTATATGTAGGGCACCTTATAAGGCATTATACGGACGGAGATGCAGAACACCATTGTCTTGGATTCAGGATGAGGATCCCAAGGCACTTGGCTCAGAGTTCGTGGAGGACACGGAGGCTCAGGTGAGGCTGATTCGAGATAGGATGCTGGAGGCCCAGAGCAGGCAGGCCAAGTATTACGATGCGCGTCATCGTATGGTGGAGTTCCAGGTGGGAGACTGGGTTTTCTTGAAGATATGTCTGATGCATGGAGTCTCGCGGGTTCGCGGGCGGAAGAAGCTCAGTCCGAGGTATATGGGACCTTATAGGATCCTGGTGCGGATCAGTCCCCTGGCTTATAGACTGGAGCTACCGCCGGAGTTGGAGGGACTGCACGACGTGTTCCACGTCTCCTCACTTAGGAAGGCTCTACTTCGGCCAGAGCAGTAGGTTTCTACTTCACAGGGGCCAGTAGCTACAGATCGGTCGGTTCACCTGGAGCCGGTTCGGATAGATGACACAGAGTTATGAGTCTTACGACGCAAGAAGGTTCCGCTGGTCAAGGTCCTATGGAGGAATCATGGATAGGAAGAGCATACTTGGGAGCCAGTGTACTTGATGCAGCAAAAGTACCCGCAGCTTTTTCGACAGGTATAATTTAATTTTTCCGAGATGTTACTTTTCTTCCTAGCAGTAGAAACCCCCCACAGGCTTAACCTGAATTTCAAGGATGAAATTTTTATTTTTATATATTGGGATTTGTAACATCCCTCAAGCATCTAGACCCCTAAGATGGTTTTGTCATGACTAGGTCATGACAAAACCATAGAAGAGCTCAAGACCTTGAAAGCTTAGGTGGGAAGGAGAAAACCCAAGTGGTCTACAAATAGCAATTTTCAGATATCAAGCCTAGGATTGTGTTTAGGGGCCCCACCTTGAACCTCGACCCCACCATAGCATTCCTAACCCATTAGGGGTCCTTTTGGAGCACCAAGTACCCATTGGGGTCAAATTGAGAGGCCAATTAGACCAAAGTCAACTTTAACCTTGAATTGGTCAAACTAACTCAATTAGGGTCAATTAGCCTCCACCATGCCAAAGTGACCTTACCCCTTCCCTAATAGGGCTACTAGGAACCTAGTGGACCAAAAAGCCCCATCATGAGACTTCCAATTTGACCAATTTACCCTTAAGCCTAATTTAGGTCAAATTACCCCACCATAACCTAATCTAGCCCAATCCATTTGGGCTAGGCCCAACTAAAGAGATCCATCATCTAGTGGGCCTGCTGATTTCTGAAATTACCTCTTAATTTCTGTAATTGCTGAGTAGGAGAGAGAGAAATTGGAGTTTTCCCCAAATTGGAGAGAGAGAAAGAGAGTATTCATGGAGTTAAATGCTTTTGATCCTTCAAATACCTCCCCAATTGATGTGCATTCATTCCCCCCTTCAGTTACAATCGTTTTCTGGAAATTGCTATGGGCAGAGGGGCTGAAGTAAGGGAATTTTAGAGTAACCGAAATTAGTGGTAATGGCCATTAATGGCTTCTAGAAATAAAGCCATCCCAAGCCCGATTTGGAACCCCCATTTCCTTCAGTGCTCAGAGAGGAAGAGATCCCCCAATTTTCCAGTGAGAATCGTGCAGAGAAATCCTAGATCGGCATGGCACCGAAAGCTCCAACACCATCAATGGCGACTCGCCGGAATTCGCGCAACCAACCCCCACTCAGGTCCGATCCCCTTCTCCTCCCTTAGTGCTAGATCTTTTCATATTTTGGGGCTTGATCCGTGCACAATAGGGCTCGGATTGTGTTTCCAAAAGAGTACGTTTCGTACTCTTTTTCCCGCTTCTAAAAACCAGATCCGACCACCTCCGGCCGGCCAACCACCCCTATCGCCAGCCACCACCTCAACGGAGGTGGTGGTGGCATTGGCCGGATGGAAAGAGGCGTAGGTGGCTGGGAAATCGCCCCGTAAAGAAGCCCAGGACGGGCTGTCACGCACCGTCCAGAGATTGGGGACGATGACGGAGAGCCGTCAGATCTGTTTATTATTGTTTATATTTATATCATTTATTTCGTCGAACGGATTTGAAGTTCGTCGAACGGTTTGAAATTCGTCGAACGCAGCTTATATAAGATTTCGTCGAACGCAGAGTTGAGTTCGTCGAACGAAAGGTTTTAGTCGAGCGTTGTTATATATTAACTTAGTCGAGCGCTGTTATATTCTGGATTAGTCGAGCGCAGGAAATAATTCATCAAATGCAGGTTGCTCGGTTTTCGTCGAGCGCTGTGTATATTCGTCGAACGCAGATGTGTTCAGCGTTCGTCGAGCGTTGTTTTATTTTCGTCGAACGCAGATGTGTTCAGCGTTCGTCGAGTGCTATTTTATTTTCGTCAAACGCAGGATTCAGTTAATAATTAAAGGTTATAATAATTTCCGTCACACCTTTTTGCTGTAGTTCATTTTAATTATTAAAAATACTAGAACACCTCTGATTAAAAAGTGTCCAACACCAAAGTTGTAGCCCTTGGAGTCTACTGTGTTTTAAAATTAATTTCACCCCATAAGGAATATTGTAGCTCACTGTAGAGACAAAATGGTGGGACTGGTCCTTAGGGTAGGGCAGTCACTCTTTCCTTCTTACCTTTTTATTGGTAGATGTTATAGCCTTGATATTTAAAACCTAGGCTAATCTCATGCACCCACACAACATACTAAAAGATGGGATTTTGAGGAGAAACTTTTTCTAAGATTTTTGAGATAATTTCATAAATAATATATTAATTAATTAATGGGTCAAAAGACCTCCAATGCCCTCCAAATTTTGGTGGATGCTCCTTAGGGTTATGTTATGACCTAGGTAAAAATCTCAGCCCAGTTGGGACTGTTTTGGTTAAGTAGTTGGTTAACCCAAGTTAGGTCAAAATGGGGTCATGGTTAGGGCATGGGGTTTATCTTGGAATTTTGTGGTAAAATCTCCTCACCATGAGGTGGAACCTTGTCCACTGGTTTAGGATTACCTAAAGTATCCCCATGAGTGGTTTGGGGTGGTGTAGAGGAGATTAAGCCCTAGAACACTAGTTTTATTCCTAGGTGTGCATTTAGAACCTTGTGAAGGCCATGTGGTCAAACATCCCTGGATGGTTATGAGACTTGGTGAATAGGTTCTTAGGGTGTAAATAGGCACTGGGTAATTTTATAAGAATTGTAGGATTCAATATTCCCTTTGAATTAGGACATAACTCCTTTAGAAAAACCTCTTATAAGAAACATTTACATGCTTAAAAAGTCTTGGATGATGATGAAACTTTGGTGGTGCCCTTATAATCATGGTTTAGACCTCTGGTAATTTTTGTGAATTTAATTAAATAATTTAATCAGTACTTCTTTCACAAAGCACCTGTTTTGATTTAGACTTAAGAAAAATTTTGAGGGTCCAAAACTCATTGTTAAATTGTGCAAATTGGTGATAGGACATTTCAGAACATTAGGAAGCTCTGTGAATTTTTATAGAATTTTTGAAAACTTAAATCAGTGGGCTACATCATAATTTATTTAATTTGAGGTTTTATTAAAGTATCTATTTTAGTAAGAAAATGATTTCCTTAAATACTGAAACACAGTCAGTAGCTTTTTCTGATGAATACAAGAGTTTGGTAATTTTCCCATAATTTTAGTGTTGATCTTTTTGGTGGTTCCTTCATAAAACTACAATTTTGGATAGATGATAAATAATTAAATTTGAGGACAATTTCTTACTGTAAAAATATGATATGCTGTTTCTGATGTTATTTTGTCATCATAGATTTTTCGTAATATTTGGAGAGCCATATAATAAGAATTTCTTAAACTTCATGTTCATTTTCATACTTGGCAAAAGTTTGGAGAAATTAAAATAAATACTAATTAATTAGGGAAAAATATGATTATCTGGATTTAGTCTTATAACATCATGATAGACCTCCACTAAATAGCTTGGGTCAGTTGGATGAATATTTGGAGTACCTCTAGTTGTGAGCTTCATATAGTTAGGTTGGTCTGCGTATAGTAAAACTGTGAAACTTAGATTTTTAGTGACCTACTAAGTGGAAATGGTGTGCAGATGGTGCACATGGGTTGATTAGATAGTTAGAATTCCACCCGAGGAAGTGTATGTGAGGAAAGTGTACTTGGTGGGTTAAGAGTAAGGTTGTCCTGGGGATTGACAGAGTTCATCTTTCCCCTGGTTTGTCTTAAAGCACTTAGGTCTAACTCAAGTGAAACGGTAGAAGGGGATTCATAAGGGTAGATGCCAATAACAGTAAGTGTCTTGAGAAAGGGAACTTTGGGGTGTCATCCCATTACAGTTCCTAGTACCGTAGCGAGCCCCTTACAGGGTAACCCTCGGGAAGTCCAAGATTAACCATAAGTCGTAGGAGTATAGAAGATGCTCAAGACTAACTAATAACACATTCACTCACACTCCGTTGTCACGGGAGTCTGTTTGGTTTGGTACCCCGAGTTGTAGGCTCGGTGGTGGTTGGTGCAGATTGTGGATCCGGTGAGTTGTGACTCAGATTGGGTCTTGGTTGGGCAAGTTAAGCCCAAGTGGTTTATGTTTGAAGTTTGTAGATAGATGGTAGAAAATGTTGCATGTGCACAAGGTGGTGGGTCCTTAGTGTCGATGGTCATTGCACTGACGTTGGTACTCGGGCTCGGCACGTGTGGAATTTGCACTTAGCCATAAAAGTCTGGTGGTCCAGCCAGTAAGAGTACGCAGATGCTCCGCGGTTTTGCGTTGAGGCGTACAATAGGTCTAGGTTAGGTAGTGCATATACCAACCTAGAGGGAGGCGGGGACCAACCCACCGCTTCCGTTTTCCACTACGGGAGTATCCTGGGAGTCTTGCTAGCTTCAAAAAGAGGGAACTGAAGGTCTGTGTGCATAGAGTCATAGTGTGTGAGTTGCACTTGTGTGAACATAGCATAACTGCATACCTTGCATGTCATAGCATAAACATTGCATTTCAACCCGTACCCCTATCGTATAAGTCGGTTATGGGACTTCTTATACGATAGACCTTGCTAAATGACCCCTTTGGTCTATAGGTTTGTGTGGGCATTCCTATAAATCAATGGTTACATTTCTGTTATATATATGTCTTTATTTAGTGCACTTTACTTATTCTTTACCTGCTCTTGCTATGCTTATTAACTATTTCATTTATAATTATATATACTTGTGTAGTGGTAGATCTTTTCCTGTAGATTATACCATGTCATCTACTATTTCTATTACCCCTTGTTTGTCCTCCGCTTCATCCCTCCCGCTCGGTGCCTAGGTGTCACCGGGGGAGGGGTGTGGGACTGGCTTAGTCTTTTTGACTAACGGTCGGTGGAAGTTATCATTTTAGGAGACCGCGGAGACGGAGCAGCACCAGAGGCCGGTGCAGATAGAGGTGGGGCAGTCTAGCACAGGAGCACCGATGACAGGATTCGTGAGTGGCTATTAGTTCTAGTTATTTTGCTTTCGTGAGGGAATTTGTAGTGAGGTTTGATGTATCGGGCAGGAGCCCTTGTTATCTCTATTTTTATTTCAGTTATGCTTATGTGGACATCTTTTCTGATGCTTTACTTTTCTATGTGATGTGGACTTGTCTTCTTTTAGTTTCTTGTTCTTTGCTTCTTTGTGATCGATTTGGACGGCAGCATCAGTGTATTGTAGTGGCAACCTTCCTGAGCGAGAGAGTCACCGCAAAGCGGCGGTTCTGGGCCTAAGACCCTGATGTTTAAAAAAAAAGGGGTCTTACATGCAAAGTTTGGAAACTGATTCCAAGACCCCAAGGACAGAACATCATAGGAACTAAGTGGGTCTATAGAAACAAATTGGATGAAAATGGAATCATCACCAAGAATAAAGCCAGGCTAGTGGCAAAAGGCTACAGACAAGAGGAAGGGATAGATTTTGATCAGACATTTGCTCCAGTAGCCAGACTGGAAGCAATATGACTGTTTCTGGCCTATGCAACCTACCATGGTTTCAAGGTCTACCCAGATGGATGTGAAGTTAACCTTCCTAAATGGTGACCTCAAAGAGGAGGTATATGTAGAGCAGCCCTCAGGTTTTGTAGACCCTACTCACACTGATTATGTTTACTTTCTTAGAAAAGCACTTTATGGCTTAAAATAGGCACCTAGGGCCTGGTATGAGACTCAGTCAAGCTTTCTAATTGAGAACAAATTCTCAAGGGGAAAAATTGATAAGACATTGTTCCTAAGGTAAGTAAAGGGCAAGATCTTGATAGTGCAGATCTATGTGGATGACATCATCTTTGGCTCTACAGATAACAATCTCTGCAAAAAGTTTGCCAACTTGATGCAGGGAAAGTTTGAGATGAGCAGTATGGGTGAGCTCAAATACTTCCTAGGTCTCCAAGTGAAATAATCTGAAGATGGTATTTTCATCTCCCAGACCAAATTCATTAGGGAGCTAGTCAAGAAATTTGGATTTGAAAGTGCTTCTTCAATGAAGACTCCAATGGGAACCAATGTGTCTCTGGACAAGGATGAGAAGGGCATACCCTTTGATGAAACCAAGTACAGATGCATGATTGGATCTTTGCTTTATCTAACTGCAAGTAGGCCTGACATAATGTTTGTTACATGTGTCTGTGCTAGATATCCGGTGAATCCTAAGGAATCTCATCATGTCTCTGTCAAGAGAATCTTAAGATACCTAAAGGGTACATCAAATATTGGCCTATGGTACCCTAGGAACAATGGATGTGAACTGACTGGCTATACAGATGCATATTATGTAGGGTGCATGGAAGATAGGAAGAGTACCTCAGGAACATGTTAATTCCTTGGTGGAAGACTGATCTCTTGGAGCAGTAAGAAGCAGACCAGTGTGGCAATCTTAATAGCAGAATCAGAGTATATCTCTGTTGGGAGCTGCTGTGCCCAACTGCTATGGATTCAACATCAACTTGAAGACTACAATCTAAAGATGACCAAAACACCCCTATTTTGTGGCTCTTCAAGTGCAATCTCAATTGCTAAGAACCCTGTCTCTCACAGCAGGACTAAGTATATTGAGATCGGGTATCACTTCAACAGGGAGCATGTGGAAAATGAAGATATTGTTGGAACATACTTTCTGCATCTCTTGGTTTGACAATAACAAATCCTATTGTATTTGATCATACTTGTTTTGTGTATATAGTATGCAAGATTCTGTGCTTTCAAATCTCCATGGTGCTGTGTATTGTTACTGCCGCGCCGCGTTAATTCTACCGCTGACGCTAGCACTAACGAACCGCTGAGACGAAACCGCTGAGACGAAACCGTTGAGATGAAAACGCTGAGAAGGAAGCCGCTGAGAAGATCTGAAAGCTCTACTGCGCCGCGTTAACTATACTGCTGGCGCTAGCGATAACGAACCGCTGAGAAGAAACCGCTGAGAAGAGAAGCAGCTGAGATGCAAGCTGGCATTCGACGAAATGAATGCTGCGCTCGACGAATTGTGAGGACAGCTCGACGAAGATGCGTCCGACGAAATGACCTACCGCGGAGTGTTAGCACTGATGCTGGCGTTAGTATATATGGAAACTATTGACAGAAAGGAAAGTGGAGAAAAAGGTATGTCGACGGGTCGCTATGTTTGGCAAGTACTATCGCGGCACGTTAGGTCTAATGCTCGGCGGTAGCTTTTGGAAACATCCCGTCTGCAGTTGATTGAGGGGCAAATATGGAAAGAGATATTGGCTGAAGGAAGTAAATCGCACTATCGCGGGGTGATAGTGTTACCGCGGCGCGCTAGGCTGTCATAACTGTTTGCGCTCAGAAGTTTCCTTAACTGCCATGATCCATGTGCGCGTCGTGTCACTATCGCAGGGCGGTAGTACTAGCGCAGGCGGTAACTGTCGAATCTATGTAAAGAGTGGTGCTTCCTCCATTAGGGTTTGCTGATATAGAAGTTATTGGAGCCTTACTTTCAGAGCACTCGAGTGAACCTTCAGAAGCAGCCAAAAAGAACTCCATCAACGTTTCGTGAATACAAAAGAACTTGAAGACCGATACGATCGCATCTTCTTCTACATCAAGTTCTTCTTGTTGAGGGAGTCTTAGTTCTTGTCTTGTTTTACTTTTCAAATTGTAATCTTTATAACTTTTGTTTGGTAGAGAAATTTGCCACACGGCTACTAGGGCCTTGCGGGGACTAGGGGAAATTCACCTCGTGTTGGCGACTAGGTCTAGGCTGTAGATCTAGGGAGTGCTTGAGGCCTTTCCAATGAGGGAAGGGCTAGAGCGGCTTGAGGCCTTGTCTAAGTAGAGATAGGCTAAAGCCAACCGGTCCTTGGGAGAAGGGTTGGTATAGAAAACCAAAAGAGTTTTCATTGTTCGCCTCTTTCCAAGTGTTATTGGGAAAAGTTTTGTAATCGTATTTACTTCCAGTTAATGATTATTGAAAATATGTTTATTGTTTCATCTCTGAGTCGTACTCTGTGATTTTCATTGCTCAAACGTAAAAGTATTCTCACTGTTGCTAACGCCGAGCGTTAACACTACCGCTGGCAGTAGTGTCTGAGAATTATTTTCTCTTATAATCTCTGAAATTTTAAAACCCTTATTCACCCCCCCCCCCTCTTAGGGCGCCTATAGATCCAACAAGTGGTATCAGAGGTAGGTTATTCCAATTTGGTCTAACAACCGGGAATAACGACGCTCCGTGATCTCGCTTTCCTTGAGGGGAAGGGAATAAGTAGACCTCCATTGTTTACCGGAACTGATTATAATTACTGGAGAACGCGTTTGCGTTGTTTTCTGATAAACTTAGATCTAGATGTATGGCATGTATTGAAACACCATACACTTCTCCTACATACATTGTTGGAGAAGCTACCATGGAAAAACCTAGGGATAAATGGGATGATGGAGATAAGGCTAGGTGTAAGAATAATGCAAAAGCTGTGAATGCTTTGTTCTGTGCTCTTGATAGGACTGAATTTAATTGAGTCGGTGCATGAGAATCTGCTTATGATATTTGGAACTTATTAGAAATAACGCATGAAGGTACTTCGCAGGTCAAAGATTCAAAACTATTCCAACTGGAATCTGAATTTGAAAGGTTCAGGATGGATCCAAATGAGGACCTCGACGGCATGTACACTCGATTCACCAAGATCGTCAATGCTTCAAAGATTCTTGGAAAAACATTTTCAAACGGCGACTTGGTGAGAAAGCTCCTTCGATCACTCCCTTCAAAGTTCAATATTTAGGTGACCACGATTTCCGAATCGCATGATCTTAGGCGGATCCAAATTGAGAGCCTCATTGGGAATCTCAAAACCCATGAGGTAGAACTCAAGATTCAAGAAGAGGAGTACAATAAGGAACCAAAGAAGAAAGTTTTGGCACTGAAGTCAAGAAAAGAAGATGATGTCGAGGAAGATGATGAGGAGAGCCTCTTCGTGAAGAGCTTCACCAAGTTCATAAAGAATCCATAAAGGAGGAACACCTTCCGAAATTTTTTTCGAAAGGGCTCCTCATCCAAAAGAGAGAAGAAGGAGAAGCCTAGCGACGACGACGAAGAGCGGCCACCTCCCAAGTGCTTCCACTGTAGGAAGACTGGGCACATTAGAAGTCAATGCCCAAAATTCCTGAACGAGCAAAAAGAAAAACGAGTTAAAGGACAGGAGAAGAAGAAGCTCTTAAAAGCTGCAACATGGGATGACTCTTCCTCCGGGTGCTCAAGTATTTCAAGCTCAAGCGATGATGATGATGCAAACTTGTGCCTTATGGGAAAAAGCAAAGAATTAACCGACGACGAGTGCAGTGTCCAAAGCGACACTGAGGTAATCCCCACTAACTATGATGATCTTTATTCCAAATACTTAAGAACTTGCAAATCTTTTGGCAAAAATTTAAAAGATCTTGATTTACTTAAAACTGAAAATAAAATTCTCTTGAAACAAAATCAAAAATTAAGAAAGGAAGTTTTTGCTTTGGGAAAGGAGATGGAGTCATGCCAAAAGAATGATGATCTCTTAGTAAGGACTTGCAAACTTGAAACTGATCTTTCTAATGCTCTCTCCAATATCGAATCACTTTCGAAACAAAAGAGAGTCTTAGAAAGAAATTTAAAACTCTCTCTTTCTAATGTTGAAAATGAAAAGAAAAAGTTTGCAAATAGATGCGGAAATTTAGTTAGTGAAAATTTTGCATTAAAAGCTAAAATCCATGACCTTAACTTATCCATAGAAAAATTCGGAGTTGGCCAGAAAAGTCTTGATATGATTTTGGCCAACCAAAGGCATTGTAGTGCAAAATCTGGTCTCGGTTTTGTCTCTAGGAACTACAGCCCGACGGTAACTCCTATCGCTAGCGGTAGTAACAAAACTCATATTTCTTCGAATAATCACAAATCTGGAATTTATTCTGCTGATTCCCCATCCTCCAGCAAGAGTCCACAACAAAAACTGAAAAAGGTTTCAACCCCTTTTGTGTTATGTGCCAAGTGCCATCACTTCGGACACACCTTGGACTCTTGCAGGATGAAGGGCCGATGTACGGTCAAGCAAATCTGGGTGCCTAAGGTTTCCACCTATTCTATGGGAGGAACCACTTGGGTATCCGGATCCTTACTCTCATCTTCTTGTTAGGTATGTTGGCAGGCTAAGGAAAAGGAAGACATGTGGTACTTGGACTCAGGGTGCTCCAAACACATGACAGACGATAAAGCAAAATTCCTTAGCCTCACAAAGAAGAAAGGAGGAATGGTGACATTTGGGGACAATGGAAAGGGAAGGATTTTAGGCACCGGTACTGTGGGTAACAATTCTTTCTCTCTTACTAATGTTTTATATGTAGAAGGTTTGAAACACAACTTGATTTCCATTAGTCAGCTTTGTGATAAAGGTCTAACTGTTTTATTTGAGTCTTCTACTGATTTATGCAAAATTATAGATCCTAAAACCAATAGTATTGTACTCACCGCACCACGAATTCATAATGTATATCTCATTGCCTTTCATGATCTATCACGTGCGTATCTCAAATGTCATATATCAAAAAATGAAGAACTTGAATTATGGCATAGGTGTCTTGGTCACTCTAGCACCAAGTTAATCTTAAAATTGTCAAAAAATAAACTCATTAAAGGTTTGCCTATGCTAAATGGAAATCTATCTTCTTTATGTTCGCCATGCTAAAAAGAAAAATTTTCAAAAACATCGTTTAAAGTAAAAAAGGAAATATCCACCTCAAGACCTCTTCAACTAATTCACATGGATCTTTTTGGACCCATTAGTACATGTAGTCTTGGCGGTAAAAAGTACATTTTTGTTTTAATTGATGATTTCTCTAGATTTACTTGGACCTTATTTCTTACCTCCAAATCCGATGCATTTTCTGAATTTTCAAAACTTTGCAATCGTATTCAAAATGAATTAGATCTAAAAATCAAGTGTATACGATCGGATCATGGAGGGGAATTTGAAAATGATAGCTTCACCACTTTCTGTAATAATCTAGGTATTAAACACGAATTTTCCGCTCCACGCACCCCCCAACAAAATGGTGTGGTGGAGAGGAAAAATAGAACTCTTCAAGAACTTGCACGCACCATGCTATCCGAGTATGGATTGCCTAGTTTTTTTTGGGCCGAAGCAGTAAATACATCATGTTACGTCATTAATCATGTTATGCTTCGCCCTATTTTAAAATTAACTCCATATGAATTGTACTTTC
Source organism: Dactylorhiza incarnata (assembly GCA_033032865.1). Classification (NCBI taxonomy): domain Eukaryota; kingdom Viridiplantae; phylum Streptophyta; class Magnoliopsida; order Asparagales; family Orchidaceae; genus Dactylorhiza; species Dactylorhiza incarnata. Next base: position 3,233,221 of record JAWHQI010000040.1, on the reverse strand, counting down.
AAAAGAAACCTAATGTGTCATATTTTCAGGTCTTTGGTTGTAAATGTTTTATCTTAAACACAAAGGATGCATTAGCTAAATTTGATGAAAAATGAGATGAAGGTATTTTTCTTGGTTACTCTTCCACTAGCAAAGCTTATAGAGTATATAATAAAAAATCTAAAAAGTTGAAGAGTCTATTCATGTGAAGTTTGATGAACTTTTGCCTTGTGTAGATTCTACGTGTGCAGGAAATGATGATGTACCTCTTTCTCCATTGGAGCATGATGATGATGAGCCACATGGAGAAGAAAAAGAAGTAGAGATGGTGCAAGAGGAGCATGTGCCTACAAGTGTGCTTCGATTTACAAGAGATCATCCAAGGGAGCTTATGATTGGAGAACCATCAAGAGTGGTAACTACACGTTCTTCTTTTAATGAATCTTTTTCAAACTTATGTTTTGTTTCCGAAATAGAACCGAAAAATGTTTCCACCACTTTGAATGATGAATTTTGGTTTATTGCTATGAATGATGAATTGAATCAATTTGAACGCAATAGGGTTTGGAAACTAGTTGAAAGACCACCAAATCATCCGGTTATTGGTGTCAAATGGATATTTAAAAATAAATTAGACGGAGAATCTAGAATAACTAGGAACAAAGATCGATTAGTTACACAAGGGTATTCTCAAATCGAGGGGGTAGATTTTGATGAAACATTTGCACCCGTTGCTCGCCTTGAATCGATTAGAATTTTTCTAGCTTTTGCGAGTTATGAGAAGTTTAAATTATTTCAAATGGATGTTAAAAGTGCCTTCTTAAATGGGATAATTAAAGAGGAAGTCTATGTCGAACAACGCCCCAGATTTATTGATGAAAAATTTCCAAATCATGTATATCGATTAGAAAAAGCGCTTTATGGTCTAAAACAAGCGCCCCGTGCTTCGTATGAACGCTTAACATCTTTTTTATTAAAGAACGGTTATAAAATGGGTAGTGCCGATAACACGCTCTTCATTAAGCACTATGATAATGATTTGATTATTTTACAAATATACGTTGACGATATTATTTTTGGAGCCACTAATGAAGAGTTGTGTAAAGAAGTTATTCAAGTGATGCAAAATGAATTTGAAATGAGTCTAGTGGGTGAACTAACATACTTTTTATGATTTCAAATAACCCAAAGAAATGATGGAATTTTTATATGTCAATCCAAATATGTCCATGATATGCTACAACATTTTGGCTTTGAAAATTTAAAACAAGCTAGTACTCCAATGAGCGCATCATTAAAATTAGGAAAAAATGAAGCTGGAATTTCAATTGATCAAACTTTATATAGAGGAATGATTGGATCCCTATTATACCTTAGTGCATATAGACCCGATATCATGTTTGTCGTATGCTTATGCGCTAGATTTCAAGCAAATCCAAAAGAATCTCATTTAAAAGATGTTAAATGAATATTTTGATATCTAATAGGCACATCAAAATTAGGCCTTTGGTATCCAAATAATGTTTCTTTTCTCTTGCATGGATATTCTGATTTTGATTATGCGGGTTGTTCATTAGATAGGAAAAGCACTAGTGGAACATGTCATTTCTTAGGTCCTTCTCTAGTTGCATGGTCAAGTAGAAAACAAAATTCTGTTACCCTCTCCACCACCGAGGCAGAATATATTACACTAGGAAGTTGTTGCGCCCAAGCACTATGGATGACACAAACCTTAGAAGACTTTGGTGTTCATTTAACTAATATTGAACTTAAGTGTGACAACAAGAGTGTTATTGACTTAACAAACAACCTCATTCATCACTCACGATCTAAACACATTGACGTAAGACACCACTTCATTAGGGATCACATCAAAAAGGAACATGTTCATGTAAACGTCATAGGAACTGAATCGCAACTTGTGGAAATCTTTACCAAGCCTCTACCTGATTCACGATTTCATCTACTTAGACTAGAACTAGGGGTTTTGGACATTCTAGCTTGAACTTGCAAAATCCGCATTTTTGTGTATACATATGTTTGATTTCTTTGCTGAACTAGATAGTCACTAATCTGCACAACTATATTCAACAGAAAAATTCTGAAAAATTTCATGTTTTCCCAAAATTCGGAGCTCTGTCACTACCGCCCGGCGATAGCTGGATACCGCTTGCGGTAGTGGTTACTTCTGTCTTTCCAGTCTCTTTTTCACTTTCATTTTTCAGTTTCTGTTATTTTTTTTTAAAATTCCAAAAACACAAAAAAAAACAGTAAAACAAATCAAAATCCAACCAAAAACATGCTTTGTTTTTCTATATATCAAAACAAACTACAAATTTGAAAAACCAACTAAAACATCAAAAACATGCTTTTTATTTGTTTTATTTTTGTTTTTGAAAACTTAAAATTTATAGAAACTAATGCAATTTCTCAATGTTTCAAGGATGATATGGTTCATCTTGCCAAGCATAGTATACAATGTTTCACTCTCTAGTTCAAGTATCTTAATAACATTGTTTTTGTATAATGCCTTGATCATTATCTTATGTGTGCTTTGAAATTGATTATAAAAATCATGTGTAGTATTGCATAGCGTGCCTCTATGTATGAGTAAATGGCTTATGTTTGCTAATGATTTTTGCTTTCACTTACACTTTTTGACAAACTACATATGAATTTAATCTTCTCTTACATGATTGTGTAGTGTAACTACTTCATATTATTGTTAGGCATGCTTAGTTTTACCTTCACCACATGTTAAAATCTTTCTCATGCACCTCTCTTTGAAGGAGTGTGTCTTTTCAAAAAACTTTTTGTTTGCACATACAAGTGAATTCAAAGTCCTTTGTCGTTAAGCAAAAAATTCAAATGAATAATTGACAAAGATAACTCCACTAAGCACTACTCACCCTCCTGATAAGTCTTAATGAGCATTGTGAGGTTGAGCACGTTGGCGAGAATTGTAAAGTGCCTTGTCGCAAATATTTTTTGTACATACTTCTTCTTGTACACCGAATCACATATAAATAAAATTCAAAATAATAATTGTGATTCCCCAAGCACTACTTTGCACCCTGATAAGTCTTAATAAGCATTATGTGTGCATAGCACCTTGGTAGTTGTACTATTTTACTATGTGCATTGAATAATTTATATAGCTTTGTGGGAAGAGGTAACTCTAAAAACGCTTGTTCAATATATTGTGTTTATTCCATTATACATGTCATGTGTTTTGATTAACTCATATGTATACTTTTTCAAAAACACTATTTTGTACACATCATTAACACTTGTAAGCCTTCTACTCATGAGAATTGAAGTCTATTGCTTATCTACATGTATTCTCTAAATTCTTAAGTAAATGCACTAGATTGCCTTGCATGATCATTACAATGTATAAGTGTACTTGATTTCTAAATTTTGAACATTGTATTCTTCTATCTTGTCTTGATAACTTATGTCATGCTTACAATTTTTTTCCGCTATGCCATGAGAACTCTGTATTGCATACATTTGAAAACTAGTGTATGGCTATGTTAAAACTGAAATTATTTTGTGTACTTAAAATGCTACAATATCTATTTTGATATATCTAAAATTCTTAATCATCTACTTTGCTTCTCAATTCCTATATAGATGTTCTCTTCATAAAAATATTTCGTCATGCTTTCCACCTCCTTACTACTTGTTCGCTCGATCATGAATACGTTTTTTCCCAACAAGTGGTCTTTTTATGACAATCTCTTCACATTCTCTTTTCACTCCTATCCATTGTATTTTTCCTTAGTGTTTACATGTTTATCATGCTCATTCCCTCTCTACACAGTAATTACACTTTTTGTTGGCCTTCCTCTCCACCCTCTTTTGATAATACCAAAAGGGGGAGAATAAATTTGAAAGAAATTAACATGTTTGGGGAGTTAAGATCATAGGAAGATTTGTTGTAGGGGGAGCATTCATTTAGGGGGAGCATATGCATATGTCTTACATTTCATGCTTATCTCTATTATAAACACAAATTCCTATCAATTGTATTATTTCTTTCTAAGGGGATTTGTTATTATCAAAAGGGGGAGTTTGTTGGAACATGCTTTCCGCATCTCTTGGTTTGACAATAACAAATCCTATTGTATTTGATCATACTTGTTTTGTGTTTATAGTATGCAGGATTCTGTGCTTTCAAATCTCTATGGTGTTGTGTATTGTTACTACCGCGCCGCGTTAATTCTACCGCTGGCGCTAGCACTAACGAACCGCTGAGACGAAACCGCTGAGACGAAACCGCTGAGATGAAACCCCTGAGACGAAACCGCTGAGAAGGAAACCGCTGAGAAGATCTGAAAGCTCTACCGCGCCGCGTTAACTATACCGCTGGCGCTAGCGGTAACGAACCGCTGAGAAGAAACCCCTGAGAAGGGAAGCCGCTGAGATGCAAGCTGGCATTCGACGAAATGAATGCTACGCTCGACGAATTGTGAGGACAGCTCGACGAAGATGCACCCGACGAAATGACCTACCGCGGAGCGTTAGCACTGAAGATGGTGATAAGTAATAAAATATATGCATTTTTGGTATAGTTATTAGTATAGTTTTAATTAATATTGTAAATTTTCTATGTAAATTAATGAATAAATAGCTTGTTTTATTATTTTCCTTACTAACTTAGTTTTATTTTTGTTTTTGCAGATTTTGGCAATTTTTGTCAAGTCACGCCCTGAGTCACGCCCGTGACAACATGTCACGCCCGTGACCCAAGGGCGTGTAATCTGCGTTCGACGAAAGACAAGCTACGTTCAACAAAAGTTGAGCTGCGTTCGACGAAAGGGCTCTGCCCCTGCGTTCGACGAAAGCTCTACAAGCTACGTTAGACGAAAGAGCCCTCCCCTGCGTTCGACGAAAGCTCTCCGAGCTGCGTTCGACGAAAGCTTTCCAAGCTGCGTTCGATGAACTCCCTCTGCCCCAGCGTTCGACAAACGGCGTACAGCGTTCGATGAATCCTTCTCAGCGTCCAGCGTTCGACAACTGTCGATCTGCGTTCGACGAACTCTCTCTATCCAGGCGGTGCGTATGGACTGATCGCACACGGGTAAAGAGAAGTGCGCTCTACCCTCAAGAGAGGACGAGGTAAGTCTCCCGAATTGGAAGTAAAAACCCAATAGCGGGGTTCACAACATAAGGCGAGTATTAAGAAGATTCAATGGTCGAAAATTCATAATCTCAGGTGGGCGTACCCTCGAGAGAGGAGCGTTCATAATTATGGAACCTCCACGGCCAAGCCGTTTTAATGTTTTAAAAAGTCATCTCTTTTACTTCTAAAAAAAGACTATTTTCGTCTCAAGGTAATTCGACATCGGGCGCTATTATTATCATCGTTTAGAACTCTAGTTATTCGCTTACTATCGTTTTCTTTTAAAAACCCCAACTAAAAACTTATTTCGATAAAATAATAGTTCGTTCCTCAAAGTAGGTTAATCAACATGATCCGCGAAAATATACGACCTCGATATTTTCTAAAACAAAATATCATGTATTACTCACGATAAGGTATACTTGCCTTTATTATATGGTTAATTCGGATTAAAAAATTAAACAAAAACTTTTCAAACCAATTTAGTGCAAAACTCTCCTTTGCTATTTTTAAAATCAATAGAATTCGACGTTGTAGCCGAGGTGTAATCGTCAATATTTCGAAAGCAGAAAAAGACCGTTACTTCTATCTTTCGATAGGATAACGTTTAATTTCTCAAAGTAGGAATACTTGCGAGACTCTTTGGAAACACCCGCCTAATTCTAATCTCATCAAATAAAGCTTAACCAAAACAAAGAAACAAGAAGCAATCCTGAATTAAATCATCAAGTTTTTGGTGCCGTTGCCGGGGACCAATTAGTGTTGTTATTTGAAATAAGGAATTACTATTACTTTTATCATATATACTAAAAATATATACAAAAATATATATATATACAAAAAAATAAAACATAAAAAAAATTATTACAAAAAGCAAAAAAAATATATATCATTTTTATTATTAGTATATGACCCGAGGAAACTCCTCGGACGATTCGAATATCCCTTTTGACCCCGAAATCGAGCGCACTCTTCACGAGCGCCTCCGACTTCGTGATCAAAACTTACTCGAATTTCCCGAAGAGTCTGTCGGAGATACTTACACTGAACCTATGGCCGATCAAATTCCAGATGTGGCCCCGCTACGGACCATGGCATATTATGTCAGGCCAAATCTGGAAGATACCGGATCGAGCATAACACGCCCAACAGTGGCTAATAATAATTTTGAAATAAAATCTAACATCATTCAAATGGTACAACAGTCAGTCCAATTTGACAGTTTGCCAGATGAGGATCCAAACTTATATCTTTCTAACTTTTAGAAATATGCGATACATTTAAAATTAATGGCTTTACTGACGACGCCATTCGTTTACGCTTATTTCCATTTTCGATACGGACGAAGGCAAAAGCGTGGTTAACTTCTCTTCCCAGAGGATCCATAACCACGTGGGCCCAATTGACGGAACACTTTTTAACTAAATATTTCCCCCCGTCAAAAACTGCTAAGTTACGTACGGATATCGCCTCTTTCATTCAATACGATTCTGAGTCTCACTATGAGACTTAGGAACGTTTTAAAGAGTTCCTGTGTAGATGTCCTCATCATGCGCTGTCGTCCTGGCTACAGGTCTAGATGTTTTATAATGGACTAAATTTGTCCACGCGACAGATGATCGATGCAGCCGCCGGGGGAACGTTAAACAACAAAACCCCGGTGAGCGCCCAAGCTCTGTTCGAGGAAATTGCCATGAACGCCTATCAATGGAATGCGCCTAGATCACGCCCTACTAAACCAGCCGGGATATATGAAGTGGATGCCACTGCTCACCTAGCCTCGCAAGTGGAGCATCTAAGTAAGCAAGTGGCGAAGATGACTGCTTCCTCCTCCACTCCCGGTTGGGCTAATAATAATAATACTAATAATAATATTTTTGTCGAAGAAACTGTAGATTACCTAGGCAACCCAGTTAGGCCCCCCTTCAACCCTAATAATAATCCGTATAGTAATAATTATAATCCGGGTTGGAGGAATCACCCAAATTTTTCCTGGAGCAATCCTAATAATGCTCAGAGGCCCCCAATTGTAAATCCGCAGGGATTTCCGCAAGGATTTCCGAACGGATTTCAGCCTCCTCCTCCAAAACCTTCTCTGTTCGAAGATATTTTTGCTAAATACGTTGCGTCCACCGAGTCAAATATCCGTAATATTACCGGATCGATTAAGAACTTGGAAAATCAGGTGGGACAGCTGGCAAAGATGGTCTCCGAGCGGCCATATGGAGCTCTGCCAGGGAACACGGAGCCAAACCCCCGAGAAAATGCCAATGCCATAAACCTTCGCAGCGGCAAGGAGGTAACCTTCCCAAAACGGGTTGAGCCCAAGGTACATGTTTCGACACCGACCCCTCCACCCCCTCTCTTGATAGATAATACAACGAGTATTCCGACTGTGCCAAACATTTTTAGCCCGTCCCTTCCTTATCCCTCGAAAATAAATAACGAGCGGAAAGACGAGCTTTATAAAATTTTTTTACAAATTTTAAAACAAATTCACATAAACGTTCCTTTTTACGAGGCACTCTCCCAAATGCCGAAATACGTGAAATATCTTAAGGAGTTGCTTTCTAATAAAAAGCGACTCGAAGATGTTTCGCATGTTTCCCTTAACACGGAATGCTCGGCTGTCCTCCTTAACAAATTGCCACCAAAACTGAATGACCCGGGACGATTCTCCATCGCGTGCCTCTTCGGCAATATGTTAATAAAGTACGCACTTGCGGACTTGGGAGCTAGCATCAACTTGATGCCTTTCTCCCTTTTCAAAAAACTTGAATTGGGCATCCCAAGCCCAACTAAAATGAGCATCCAACTCGCGGATCACTCGGTAAAGTACCCGATAGGGGTAGTGGAGGATGTTCTGGTCAAGGTCGACAAGTTTATCTTCCCGGTAGACTTTGTCATCCTGGACATCGAGGAAGATGCTGAGGTGCCTATCATTCTCGGTCACCCGTTCATCGCAACCTCCCGCGCGTTAATCGATGTTAGTAACGGTCGCCTCCTCCTTCGGGTTGGAGACGATGAAGTTACTTTACATATCAACCCCTCCATGCGTAACTCACTATCGAATGATGATTCCTGCTTTAATTTGGAATCCGCGTTTGAGGATGAGTGTTCTTCTCTTTCGGAATTGTTATCTTTAATGATAAACGATTCGGATCTGGCAAATCAACCTCCTTTAGATGAATTGCTGCCAGATTCGCCCTTCAAGCCTTCGATTCGAAAGAGTTAAAAATCTCAACGTCTTATGAAGAACCCCCGGTCTTCGAGCTTAAGCAACTCCCCGACCATTTAAAATATGATTTTCTAGCCGCGAACTTAAAACTTTCGGTTATAATATCATCTACTTTAACCGATTCGGAAACATACAAATTGATTGAGGTTTTGTCTAAACATCGCCGTGCAATTGCATGGCAAATTTCTGATATCAGGGGAATTAACCCCTCATTCTACTCCCACAAAATTTTTCTCGGAGAAAACCCCCGCAAAACTATTCAGCCTAAACGGTGACTTAACCCGAATATGCGGGAAGTCGTTAAGACTTAAATTATTAAATTCCTCGATGCGGGGATTATCTATCCTATATCTGACAGTACGTGGGTAAGTCTCGTACATGTCATCCCTAAAAAAGGCGGTATAATGGTCGTGGCAAACACGAATAACGAATTAATCCCAACTCGTACTGTTACGGGTTGGAGGGTGTGCATCGATTACAGAAAACTAAATGTTTCCACCAGAAAAGACCACTTCCCGTTGCCGTTTATTGATCAAATCCTAGAGCATCTCTCTGGTCATCCTTTCTATTGCTTTCTTGATGGTCTCTTGGGATTTTTCCAAATCCCTATTTCCCCCGAGGACCAAGAAAAAATGACTTTTACTTGCCCTTTCGGCACCTTCGCATATCAAAGGATGTCGTTTGGCCTCTGCAACGCACCAGCTACATTCCAACGATGTATGCTGGCAATATTTGGCGAGCTAGTAGAAGATATAATGGAAGTCCTCATGGATGACTTCTCTGTCTTTGGAAGCTCTTTTGCAAATTGTCTAAAAAATTTAGATAGAGTCCTTCAGCGGTGCGAAGAGACGAACTTAGTCTTGAACTGGGAGAAATGCAATTTCATGGTCCGAGAGGGTTTAGTCCTCGGCCATAAAATTTCTTCCAAGGGGATGGAGGTCGATAAGGCCAAAGTCGCTATAATTGAACAACTTCCTGTTCCTTCGAACGTCAAATCTATTAGAAGTTTTCTCGGCCACACAGGTTTTTATCGGCGGTTTATTCAAGATTTTTCAAAAATAACAAAACAGCTAACTCACCTCCTGGAAAAGGATTTCCCATTCATTTTTGACACGGCCTGCGTCGAGGCATTTAATTTAATTAAAAAGTCAATTCTCCAATTCTGGTGGCGCCAGATTGATCCCTTCCGTTCGAGATTATGTGCACGTGAGCGATATCGCGGTAGGAGCCGTCTTAGGCCAACGCGTAAATAAATATTTTCATTCAATATATTACGCTTCTCGCACACTCAATGCCGCACAGGCTAACTATACAATGATGGAAAAGGAACTTCTTCCCGTCGTATTTGCTTTTGATAAATTCAGGCCTTACGTAACACTTTCACACGTGATCGTTTTCACTGAGCACTCCGCCCTAAAATATCTTTTGGCCAAAGTTGATGACAAGCCCCGCTTACTTCGATGGATCGTCCTTTTACAGGAATTTGACTTAGAGATCCGAGATAAGAAGGGGGCTGAAAATTTAGCAGCCGACCACCTCTCACGTTTAGAACAACCCTTCGCAAAAGCGCTCGTCGAACCTGAAATAGACGATCAATTTCCTGAAGAGCGCCTTTTAATTTTAAATATAATAAAAACTTCTTCCACCCCTTGGTTCGCAGATTATGCGAACTATCTAGTCGCACGGGTCCTTCCAAAGGATTTTTCGACTCAGCAAAAGAAGAAATTTTTTTCTGATTTGAAAAACTACTTTTGGGAGGACCCCTTTCTCTTTCGAGTCTGCGCAGACCAAGTGGTGCGAAGATGTGTTTTAAGCGAGGAGGGTGCGTAAATTTTGTGAAACTGCCACGAGGGGCCGGCTGGAGGGCATTATCAAGCCAACCGGACCGCGCAGAAAGCGTTAGAGGCGGGCTTTTATTGGCCAACTCTTTTTAAAGATGCTCACACTTTTGTGAGTAAATGTGATAGCTGTCAGCGGTCGGGTAACATCTCTCGTCGTGACAAGATGCCCCAAAACCTTTTTCTCGAGTGCGAAATCTTCGATCTGTGGGGCATAGATTTTGTAGGCCCCCTACCTTCTTCTTTTAATAATCGTTATATTTTAGTGGCGATTGACTACGTATCTAGGTGGGCGGAAGCGCAAGCTCTGCCCACCAAAGATGCGCGAATCGTCGTCCATTTTCTAAAAAAATTATTTTCTCGCTTTCGCACGCCCCGTGCAATAGTAAGTGATAGTGGTACGCACTTCTGCAATGCCCAGTTTTCAAAACGTCACGCATAAGCTCGCCACCGCCTATCACCCCCAAACAAGCGGCCAAGTAGAGGTAGTAAATTGCGAGATTAAACGCATTTTGGAGAAAACCGTTTCTTTAAATAGGAAAGATTGGTCCGTCAAACTCGACGACGCATTGTGGGCATATCGTACGGCATACCAGACCGCTATCGATTGTACGCCCTATCGATTAGTCTACGGCAAAGCGTGCCATTTACCTGTAGAGTTAGAGCACCGCGCTTTTTGGGCCTTAAAATTTTTAAATCTCAATTCGAACTTAGCCTCCGAGAATAGAAAATTCCAACTAAATGAACTCGATGAATGGCGTGCGAACGCTTATGAGAGTAATAAATTTTATAAGGAGCGTTCTAAGTTCTACCATGATCGCAAAATGAAATTTCCCAAAACATTTGCGTCGGGCGATCTTGTCCTTCTTTATAATTCCCTCCTTCGTCTTTTTCTGGGTAAGTTAAAATCCCGATGGTCCGGCCCCTTTAAGGTTAAATCAGTTTGGCCGTATGGGACCGTTCTTATCTCTCACCCCGAAAGAGGTGAATTTAAAGTAAACGGGCATCGTTTAAAACTTTATCTTGCGGGCGATCCAGTGGACGAAAATACTGAATCCTTAACCCTCCCCAACTTATAATCTCACCATGCCAAATGCAACAAGCTACGCGACGGTAAACAAAGAGCTTGTGGGAGGCACCCCATATGTAACACCCTCCCTGTTACATAGCATATAACAGTAGGTCCGGTCGGGAACCCACGCCATATGAAATGAACAGAAGAGAGCGGTACTAAAATTAGCATTAAACAGTTAAAGACATAACTATCTCAGCACCAGAGTCACATAACAGAAGCATATATATTTTCAATTAAAACCAGTGTACAACATGTCCGCATCTCTACTAGGAATGAAATACATAAAAGGTTATTTACAATGTTTGTTTACATAATATAGGTGGATTCCAGACATCGGCACGCAGGCCGGCCACACATAAACAAAAAGGTAAACAAAAGCTATGGCCTTCAAGGGCCATCACAGCACAGCAGCAGGGGCTTCAGCCCGCTATCTCCCACAAGTCTCACCGGGACCTGTATAAGCAAATCCACCAAGTGGTGGGAAAACAAGTAACCGGTCAGCATTAGCTGACCAAGATTTATAACGACCCCACCCCAAATTCGGGGCGGCGGTGCTCCTTCCCTGCAAGTAAGAGTCAGCAGCATATATATATATCCGCAAACAACACCAACGGAGGCATACCAAGCCACCCGCTTAGTGCTCTCAAGGCACACTTTGACATGCTCCCTGAGTTACGCCCTCACGCTAAGTCCTATTTCAACTTAGACAAGCAATTTGAGCTAGTCCGTACACACGAAGTTATGGCACTCTTCCATAGCCCGGTGCACCGAGGGGCGACCTCTTCACCACCACTATGGGAGGGTTCGGATCAGCTAGGCCCGTGCTCAAATACTGCGATTCAACTATGCACGATACAGGTAAGCTTCATCTAATACCCATCACTTAAAGCTGTGCTTTGCAAATTCCACAGCTTCTCCTGATACATATCCAGTCCCCAGGACTTTAGGTAGCACGGAAATACACCATCTGTGAGCTGGGCGCTACCGCCGGCGCTAATGCTAGCGCCCGGCGCTAGCAATAGAACCCAGTTCTGCCCGGCACTGGTAACAGAAGTCAGTTCTGCTACCTCTGGGAAAACACCTCCAGATAACAACACTAGTAGCTCACCTGGCGCTACCGCCGGCGCTATCACTAGCGCCCGACGCTAGTAACAGAACTCAGTTCTGCTACCACACTTCGGGTATTGCCTGGGAAACACCTCCAGGATATTTTGCTGTACATAACAGTACAGAAGACCCGAACCACAGCATATACATGGAGTCTTCTCCACGCGATAAACATCACCAATCCGGCTCGAACTGTCCAGATGGTCTTCACACAGCATGCCTATGCCCGTACTTCCATTCCGGACTCTATATGCAATTTATTGGGGAATAACTTCATCCCACCGGAAGATCCAATCTACTAATTAGTAGAAGTCTTCCTAAATTCATGCAAATCAAAGGACGCGCATGTCCAAAGACTAGGGAGAAGAATCGTTACCCTAGTTGGTCGTTTTGGCTCCATAGAACTGAGTGGGAAATGGCTGGAATCCGCGGTGGCACACGCACACAGACGCTTCTTCACAAATACCTCCTAGCATTACGAAAACTCAACTCCAACGGATCTCCTTCCCTGCTCCCAGCTCTCTGCCCTCAGAACTGTAAAGGCGCTCAGAGAATATGAGCTGAAGAGTCGGAATTGAGGTATAAATGATTTTCCTGCTATCGCCGGCACTAGTGGCTAGCGCTGGCACTCGCTACAAAGTCGGTACCGCTCTACCGCTTAAGGATTTTGCGAGAAATCGCTACCGCTAGCGCTACCGCCTGCGCTATCTTTCTTTGACAAACTTCTCGCGAAATACCACGCTCCTCGAGAAAGAACGCACTTCTCGAAAAACACTACCATCGGCGCTATCGCTAGCGCCAGGCGCTAGCTCTTTAGCTTCTGCACATTTCCACTTTCTTTGCACACGAAATTTGGGGTTTTACAATTCTCCCCTCCTTAATGAAATTTCGTCCGAAAATTTTAAACAGTGGCAAAGAACAACAAAATACAAAACAGAATTTGTACCTCAACGGAACAGTTCGGGGAACTCATCTCGCATAGTTTGCTCGCGCTCCCATGAAAGCTCCTCACGACCACAGTTGTTCCAGCGGACTTTGACCATCTTGATCAATTTATTCCGCAGCTGTTTGACATCAGTGTCTTCGATGGAAATAGGCGTGACCAGCGTCTTCAGCCCATCATTGACCGACACTTGACTAGCCACAAGCACTTGGCTAGGCTCTGGTACAGCTTTCCTCAACACCAATATGTGGAACACATCGTGCAGACCAGTCAACTCTGTCGAAAGAGCGAGCCGATAGGCAGCTTCTCCAACACGCTCCAGTATCTCAAACGGTCCAAGGTATCTTGGACTCAGCTTTTTCAAGCGTCGAATCCTAGACACACCCTTAAAAGGTTTGATCTTTAGATAAACCCAGTCTCCCACTGCGGACTCGACGTTTCTGTGCTTGGCATTGTAGTACTTTGCCTGCCTATCTTGTGCAATCAACAATCTATTCCAGATTGTTTGAATCCCCGCATTTGCCTCTTCTACTTCCTTTCGTTTAAACAGCTTTGTTTCACCTGTCTCCGCCCACGATAAGGGAGTGCGGCAAGCTATACTATAGAGCACCTCGAAGGGTGCCATCTTTATACTTGCCTGATAGCTGTTATTATAAGCGAACTCGATCATGTAAAGAAGATCTTCCCACTTTTTACCGAAATCTAGGACGCACATTCGGAGCATATCCTCCAGAGTTCTGTTCGTACGTTCAGTCTGTCCATCCGTCTGAGGGTGGAAGGCAGTGCTAAACTTCATCTTTGTACCTAACAACTGGTGGATTAGGCTCCAATCCTTGGAAGTAAAGTGCCCATCTCGGTCACTGACGATGCTACGGGGCACACCGTGCAATCAGACAATGCTATCTACATAAAGTTTTGCCAACTTTTCAACTGAATCGTCCTTCCGGTTTGGAATAAAGTGGGCTACTTTCGTCAAGCGATCCACGATCACCCAAATAGCATCATTCCCACTCTGTGATCTCAGCAAACCGTGCACGAAATCCATAGAAATATCGTCAAATTTCCATTCCGGTACTGACAACGACTTCAGGAAACCTTGTAAGATCCCCCTCCCGGAACACACAACACGACCGAGGGGAATCTTATGCCCAGGACAGCCGCCTTGCGGAAGCGCTAGCACACGAGCTAGCTTCCCCCACAAGACGCCTATCCTGCCGGCTAAACCAACTACACAGCGCCAACCCATCAATGAAAGAAAGTATTAAAAGCCAAAGATTCACAATAAGTAAAAATGTCCAAATCAGAGTATAAGAAAGACAGAAAGCTACACAAGCTCCTGCAAATCATCAAAGTAATCAGCTAAATGCCCCAAGGGCTACATCTCAGAACACTCACCCGCCTCTGTCACTAACGGCAGCTAAGGTAACATAAACCCCAGCCCTGCACACCTGACCCGGCTGGCCTCCGGTGCTGAACGCTGCTACACATCTGAAGGTGCTCCTACAAAGAGGGAGGTAGCAACTGTTAGTCATAAAGACTAAGTGGCTTTCCATCCGCTCCACCGGTGACTCCAAGGCACCGGGCGGAAGGAAAGGAAGAAAAGCTGCAATATAACAGTAATATATACAAAGCAGGTGATGGAGAAAGTAAACTAGTATATACACAAATTCTCAGCTACACAAGTGTAAAAGGGGCTAATCTAATCATGAATAAGCAGGAGTATAATAAAGGTGTACAACAGTAAATAAACAGTAAGTAAAGCAGGTAAAGCAATGCAGTAAGAACAGTAGCGACAAGTAATCATTCTCGTACCCTAACTTATATGAATGCCCATACAAACTTATAAGTTAGGATTTCCAGGAATTATAACTCATCATATAAAAGAGCCCATACTAATTTATATGATGAGGATCTGCAAGTGCGTATGCTATGCTGATGCTATGAATGAATTATGCAATAAAACTCACACACATGACTCTATGCGCATAGACCTTTGTAGTTCCCTCTGTTTGAAAGGAAGCCAACCTCTCGGGTACCAACCGCTGTGACACACGGTGGTAGCGGACCGAGCCGTCCACTCCTAGGCGGGTATGCACACTACCAGGCCTAGACCGTACGTACGCCTCGACGCTAAACAACCGCGGAGCTCTGCGTACTCTTTGCTGGAGTCCACCAGGCTTTGAGCTAAGTGGAAGGTGTCTTCGAGGAATTGTCGTCCCGACACGCAGACAAGCTGGCCCCTCAGACCCCAACACACCTGCTAAGTCCACGTACCGCGGTCGGTGTGACGACCTGCCTAGTACCGAAGACCTGCCACAATTATCCAAGAACTAACGGGGCTATCCTTCCCTCGAGCCTCCAGCTCGTCCAACCCAGTATACCACACACCTGTCACTCCCACCCTGGGAGGAGATACATAAATCCAATCTTACCCTACTATGGCTACTCTTGCCTACTTTAAATATTATTGCAATTTAGGGTTAATCTTGGACTTCCCGAGGGTTACCATGTAAGGGGATCGCTACGGTACTAGGAACTACAATGGGATGACACCCCAAAGTTCCCTTTCTCAAGACACTTAGTATTATTGGTATCTACCCATAAGATTACCCTCTTATCATTTCACTTGAATTAACCTCAGTGCTTTATGACCCTCTAAGGGGGAAAGACGATCTTTCGTCAATCCCGAGCACAGCCTTACCCATAGCTCACCAGGCACTCTCATCACCTAAACTCCTTTTTGGTGACCTCAACCTCTTCATCCAAATCAGGTACACCAACTACCTCCCATTCCCACCTAATGGTCTACAAGTTATCTCCATTCTACTGTTTTACTATTCGTAGACCAAATGAGTTATATGAACCACATAAGGGGAGGTACTACAAATATTCATCCAATTGACTCAAGATTATTACCAGAAGTCTATCATGATATTATAAGACTAAGCTCGACTTTTACTCAAGGGTTGTTTCTCATCCAACCCTGTTAGATTCAACATGTATATTTAAATGTTAATACATACTACGCCATCAATCGTTCATTACATAATTTTAACCAATATTTAGGTCAATCACCCCCAATGTTATATTAAAATCATAATAATAACCTTTATATATAATGCAATTAGGGGCACTATTTCAAATTACAATTTACCTAAAGTTTCATGCACATATTTATTGTCCTAGAGCGTCATCAAACAAGCGATCAATCAAATGGCTATATTAAACCCAAGACTTCTAAAATTTCTTCTACACGTCAGGGTTAGCGTCTTAAATGTTTACACCGTATCCCAGCTCATTCGGAATAATCTTGATAGCTATTTACGGCACAATAATTTTATAACCAAATATTGACAAATCACATCAAGTTTATATCCGAAATTATGAAATTTAAGAGGGATGTCCACATTGTCATCAACATTTATCTACCAATTCCAAACATCTTCCGATAAACAAAACATGGTAAATCACCAAAATATATATAACCAAGGATCCATTTCAATTCCGATCTCGTTGAAGCCTCTAGCATAGACTCGCTGCTTTGTTACGATCACAATTTATTACTCATAAAATGACAATAAATATTCATCTACAAATCATGAAATTCTACAACGATATGCACATCATCATCAACATCATCTCTACAATTTTGTTCTGAACAACAACGGGTATCAGCGAAGTTATTCCAAAATTTATCGAGACTTAGGCTACTACGACACCGAATACTAAAACTGAAATTCTGAGAGTTTCACAACATTAAAATTTACGTGCCACCCCATACTGGAAAGTTAACAACAAGGGCTACAATTTTCATGTTGAACCGAAGATCCCATTCCAAGTGTTTCATCCTCAAACAAGCTCAACAAGCTGGCTGTATAATACATGACAGCAAACTAACAACCTTAATTACACAGTCTGTTTTCAAGGGTTATCTAGGGAGCTACAGGGCTCCCCAAAATATGTACAGCCACTCATCTCGAAGGATTTTCTGGGATCTACAACTTTTGTGTTGAGCCCGAAACCTGAATCCCACTGTATCATGCCCAAAACTGGACTTGAACACAGCTGCGGGCAGAAAACAGATTTCTGCATCGGTCTGCAGATATAATTTCTGCACTTATCTTAAAGTAAATCTAATGACATTTGTTCATCTTCTTCCTCCAGCAAGGGGGTAAAATGAACAACGCTATTTCCTCAAATACTCCCTCAAAAGACCACCAATCTTCACGAGATCAAATCCTCTCTGTTTGTATTGAAGAGAGGGGTTGATTGAAGCAAATCTCACGGCGATCGTCGCCCTAGAACGGAAGTTCTAGCGTGGTCTTCTCCTATGGAAACACCATAACTCACAAGGTTGGGTCCGCTTGGCCCAACATCTCTCCTATGTGATCTAAAGATCTAGCACCAAGGGAGAGGGGAGGAAGTCACCTGATTTCCGTGCATGCTACCCAGCCGCGTACGCGGCATTTGTCCGTCGCTCCCGGTTATGGCCGGATCTCGCCGATCCGGACCTCATCGGACGTCGTCGAAGAGGAGTCGGCCCCTCGAGTGGGCTGTTTTGGCTTCCGGACGTGAAGTTCGCCGGTTTGCCGGATCTGAAACGGAGAAGCTCGGCAAGGTTGTCGGCCATGGAGTTTGTCTGAGCCGAGAGAGCGGAAGCTTCACATGCTGCAGGAGTATTGATGGAAACAGAGGAGATGGAGACGGCACTCGCCGGAGAAGGAGAAGATCGTCGGAGGAAGGAGAGCTCGTCGGAGATGTGGAAGGAGAGCTCGCTGTAGGAGTCGCCGGCCATGGAGGAGCTCGGTTTGCCGGAGCTTGGAGTGTAGGAGCAGCTGCTCTCGGGTAGGGAGGAGAGACGGATCGAAATGGAGGGAGGAGTTTCGGCCATGGATGGGGTTAGAGAGAGAGAGAGAGAGGAGATGAAGGAGATCACCGGCCTTGGCGGAGTTTGCCGGAGAGAGAGAGCAGCGGGGAGAGGTCGGATCTGTAGAAGATGGTGGAGGCCTTGCCGAAGAAGGAAGAGGAGAGGTGGCCGGAGCTTTGTAGAGGGGCGGCCATGGAAGCTGGAGACCTGCTGGCTGACGGCCCAAGGGAGGAGGGGGTATCGGGTAAGAAATTTTCTAACCTAAGTTATAAAATATATATATACATATATATAATATTTATTATTATTACTATTATTATTATTATTTCTATTTTTATTTAAAGAGGATTGATTGGATTTCACTCAAAGTCGTGTAGATTTCTCTAAGAATCTCGGAATTTGTCCTGGACGGGCTCGTTATGACCGTCTCGCCGATATGCATCCACCGGGACGATCCGAGATTAATTCTGAGTTCGTTTGCTCATTTTGCGCTCTCCGGAGCATTAACGGCTTAATATACGTAAACGTCAAAACTCATTTAAACGACGTCGGAATCGCAAACAGATAAATTTGTTGAATTCATACTATCGTTACGAGTCTAACAAGACTGATTGGGGTCGATTGCGAGGTTGTTTGGTCCATTTCACCATTTTGGATAAATATGCTATTCGCAGACCACATTAATAAAATCGCCGATTCTCATCAGAATCGAGCGCAGACAGTTTTGTTGAACTCGTATAGGCTACACGAGTCTAACAAAACTGACTGGGGTGAATACCGAGGCCGTTTGCTCGATTTCACCGCTTTGGATAAATAGGTTGCTTAGAGTCGTGTCGACGCGACTAATTCTCCGATACACATAGGAATTGAGTGCAGTCGACTTCGTTGGACTGGTATCTACTTTACGAGTCTAACAAAATCAACTAAGGCCGATTATGCGGTCATTTGCACAATAGTCATATTTGAGGCGTCGCGTAGCTCAAGGCGACTATTTTGGTCGACTTCATATATACGCTATTTAAACACCATGACATTTGAGCTAACGTACGCACTATAATTCCTTCGAGGCGGTATGCCTCCTTCGAGTTTTATCGCTCAAGTTATGCTCTCCGGACGGCTCGGATCCCGATACAGCAAACATCGGGACAAAGAATAGAACTGGTACTCGCCGCATTCGTCGAGTGCACTTCCCCGGCTCAGTTGCAAGCCTGGCCCTCAGTACACCCCGAGCCTGAGTCGACTCGCGTGACTCAAAAACGCGCACAAGGGGTCTAGCTCGAATCAGGATGTTACAAATCCAATAAACGAAGAAATAATTTCGTCCCCGAAATTTTAGGTTGAGGCTATGAGGATTTTCTGAACGAGAGTAAAACATACTCATCATATTCATTCATGGGCACTTCATCCATAATAATTTCAAGCTTATATATGCATTCTTAATTGTTGCGATTTATACATAGGAACTAGATTGCATGCGCACTCTTGCCCTGTGAAGTCACACGAACTAATAATGACACACACTATTTCAAAAACCACTACATCAGTCTAACTGATTATGTTGTGATTTAATCTCAAGCACACAACATACAAAGAAATATTTAGCAAGGGCTTGGTGTGAACGACATCAAGCAGGCTATTTATATATAAAAGCACGATGCAACAGGCTACCACTACCAACATCTATATCGCTGTACAGGTTCTGCAAACCAACAAGACTGCCGAGCCACCAACTCGTTTACACCTTGCAGGACTAGATCTCAAAACACTATATCTCTATAGCAGGTGTCATCAACAGTTGTCTTGCATCAATATCATACTGGTTTTTCAAGAGTCTCCAACACGCATCCTTGGTAATTTTATTTAGTTTACAATATCATTATATATGTACGCAAACCAGTGCATAGACACCACTGTTGTGAATTTGATAACTTAACAACCACATTGTAAAACCTTAGCACTATGAGTGCTACGATTTAAACCAATTATCCTAAATATGTCACTTTTAAGCACACCTCTTTGATCAACAATCAAATACAACTCCAACTCAACAAATTTCAAGGCGTCCCCCAAAATTTGTCGCGCGGTCGTCGGATCGACCATTGATCACTGAGAGGCACTACAACACTATCAAGAGGATTCAAGATTTTACATAACTACACCCATGAGGTTCTAATGATGGAACTCGTGCTACCAGAACCCAAGGACTACCACCAAGTCCTTACCATCACATCGGGACAACATCGCATCCTTCACATAGTATTGACATACATCTAAATCATGCTAAATTTTACTCAACGTCACCCCAAAGGTCCTATTTGGCACTCAGCAGGGTGTGTTCATATCCTCAATTACCCAGCTATATGATTTATCCAGGAGTTCATGTATGAAAACCCGACAACCTCGGTGTATTTCCCAAAAGGTTTTAGATCGCCATTTCTCCTTGGTCTACTTCTCTGCATAACCTTCGATCAGAGCAAAGACATAACCATCCTTTAGGTACTCACATCTGTTATTCTGGTAGGGGACTCAACGTAATCCAAAACTTGGTGTTTAACCATCCACCTTGCTTAAAAATGACTCATTCATCAAGGTGTACCTAATTCTAATATCGTCGACTTGTAACGAATTAGATGAGAAAACACCATGATAGCAAGGCTAAGCGAAGCAGTCTGCAAAGTTTTTTTTTTTAACCCCCGGTGAAACCTCAGTTGGTCCATTAGCTAGGCCAATAAACGAAGAAATAGGATTAGCCCCCACACGTTTTTGGACTAAATTTCTTCCACCGCCCATATGGTACATTCTCCTCACGTATGGGCACAAACCATAGGGGTATACCTTCCTCAACTTAGAGTTCTTACCCTATATATCCCCGCAACGACGCACTCATATACTAGCCGTGATGATTTTCCCTTCGACACGAGTTATGCAGACTACCAAAAGTAGGGCATACTTCACAATGTGATAAACTAAATCAAATCCATTACAAGCGCCCTACCATTCCTGCCAACGACCATCCATGGCATGCATGTTTATTTTATACAAACTCTTAGGATTTTAAATCATCAATCAAGTCATATTAATATTGTTGACTCCACCGCCTAGCACTTACTAATTTTTCGATGTCAAGTAATTACAACACTAAAGGAAACGTTCACCGAGAATTTCCAAACTCAGGGGTAGTTGATCATCATACCCGCAATGCATGCACAAAATTTCATTAACTTCCAAGTTATAATGTTATTGCAACATAGCTGCGTATCCCCAAAGTGTAGATTTACTACTCTCCTCGTTACTTAACCACATAATCTTAGAACAATATAAAGAAAATGATCATCTTCAAAAAAGTTTTTCCTCTCTTATTCCGCTAATAAAATTTCAATCAACCCAAACATGGCCTTAGAAGTCTGCTTTGCTTAAGGTGAATTAACTTCTCAAGGATCAAAACTCCAATGTCAAAAATTACAAAGATTCTAACTCCTCAAGGGGTCTAAGACGGTGCATAACTAGCCCAATAAACGAAGAGATTAGCCTCCATATCTCTTCGACTGAGTTTCTTCCGCCACCAATATAACACATTCGTCCCAACATGAGCCTTCTTTGGATCCGAATTCTTATCGTATCTTCTCCATATGAAACCTTATACATAAATAGAAGTGTGAGGTATCCATGTAGAGTATAAAAGACATGCTTGGTGGTCTCTCACTAAGCTGGTAATAGACTACAAGCACTACTCTCATTGAAATTGGCCTTATTTTTTGTGTAAGGTGATAATATTACTCCATATCTAGGGTAGAAATCTCAGGGTGTGAGTCTCCAGCGTTTACACTTACGTTAAACTCTTCCCTTAGTCACTCAAGGTCACTTATTGTTTGGCCCAATCATCCCCAAGATCAGTATAAGGCTAGGATACGTCATGACCTATCCTGCTAAGTCGACCAAAATGGTGTCATATGCCAAACCAACTCTGACTGTTGGAATGGGAAAACAAATTACAGTCTCGGGATGAGCCAGCATCTATACGCAAGGGTACGAGTTTGGCTTAGGTTGACACTTTCTATAAGAAAAGCGGACATACTTATTGTGAATTACACATGGGCACACCACCGCTTCCGCTGCATCAGTTTGTCCTCAAACTGATCTAGCTAGCAGAGGTGGCCTAGTGGTCTAATGGACTTCTTTATCTCAGGATCGTTGCAAGCTGATACCATTTGTAAGATCCCCCTCCCGGAACACACAACACGACCGAGGGGAATCTTATGCCCAGGACAGCCGCCTTGCGGAAGCGCTAGCACACGAGCTAGCTTCCCCCACAAGACGCCTATCCTGCCGGCTAAACCAACTACACAGCGCCAACCCATCAATGAAAGAAAGTATTAAAAGCCAAAGATTCACAATAAGTAAAAATGTCCAAATCAGAGTATAAGAAAGACAGAAAGCTACACATGCTCCTGCAAATCATCAGAGTAATCAGCTAAATTCCCCAAGGGCGACATCTCAGAACACTCACCCGCCTCTGTCACTAACGGCAGCTAAGGTACCATAAACCCCAGCCCTGCACACCTGACCCGGCTGGCCTCCGGTGTTGAACGCTGCTACACATCTGAAGGTGCTCCTAAAAAGAGAGAGGTAGCAACCGTTAGTCATAAAGACTAAGTGGCTTCCCATCCGCTCTCCCAGCGACTCCAAGGCACCGGGCGGAAGGAAAGGAAGAAAAGCTGCAATATAACAGTAATATATACAAAGCAGGTGATGGGGAAAGTAAACTAGTATATACACAAATTCTAAGCTACACAAGTGTAAAAGGGGCTAATCTAATCATGTATAAGAAGGAGTATAATAAAGGTGTACTGCAGTAAATAAACAGTAAGTAAAGCAGGTAAAGCAAGACAGTAAGAACAGTAGCGACAAGTAATCAATCTCGTACCCTAACTTATATGAATGCCCATACAAACTTATAAGTTAGGATTTCCAGGAATTATAACTCATCATATAAAAGAGCCCATACTAATTTATATGATGAGGATCTGCAAGTGCGTATGCTATGCTTATGTTATGAATGATTTATGCAATAAAACTCACACACACGACTCTATGCGCATAGACCTTTGTAGTTCCCTCTGTTTGAAAGGAAGCCAATCTCTCGGGTACCAACCGCTGTGACACACGGTGGTAGCGGACCGGGCCGTCCACTCCTAGGCTGGTATGCACACTACCAGGCCTAGACCGTATGTACGCCTCGATGCTAAACAACCGCGGAGCTCTGCGTACTCTTTGCTGGAGTCCACCAGGCTTTGAGCTAAGTGGAAGGTGTCTTCGAGGAATTGTCGTCCCGACACGCAGACAAGCTGGACCCTCAGACCCCAACACACCTGCTAAGTCCACGTACCGCGGTCGGTGTGACGACCTGCCTAGTACCGAAGACCTACCACAATTATCCAAGAACTAACGGGGCTATCCTTCCCTCGAGCCTCCAGCTCGTCCAACCCAGTATACCACACACCTGTCACTCCCACCCTGGGAGGAGATACATAAATCCAATCTTACCCTACTATGGCTACTCTTGCCTACTTTAAATATTATTGCAATTTAGGGTTAATCTTGGACTTCCCGAGGGTTACCAAGTAAGGGGATCGCTACGGTACTAGGAACTACAATGGGATGACACCCCAAAGTTCCCTTTCTCAAGACACTTAGTATTATTGGTATCTACCCATAAGATTACCCTCTTATCATTTCACTTGAATTAACCTCAGTGCTTTATGACCCTCTAAGGGGTAAAGACGATCTTTCGTCAATCCCGAGCACAGCCTTACCCATAGCTCACCAGGCACTCTCATCACCTAAACTCCTTTTTGGTGACCTCAACCTCTTCATCCAAATCAGGTACACCAACTACCTCCCATTCCCACCTAATGGTCTACAAGTTATCTCCATTCTACCGTTTTACTATTCACAGACCAAATGAGTTATATGAACCACATAAGGGGAGGTACTACAAATATTCATCCAATTGACTCAAGATTATTACCAGAAGTCTATCATGATATTATAAGACTAAGCTCGACTTTTACTCAAGGGTTGTTTCTCATCCAACCCTGTTAGATTCAACATGTATATTTAAATGTTAATACATACTACGCCATCAATCGTTCATTACATAATTTTCCCCAATATTTAGGTCAATCACCCCCAATGTTATATTAAAATCATAATAATAACCTTTACATATAATGCAATTAGGGGCACTATTTCAAATCACAACTTACCTAAAGTTTCATGCACATATTTATTGTCCTAGAGCGTCATCAAACAAGCGATCAATCAAATGGCTATATTAAACCCAAGACTTCTAAAATTTCTTCTACACGTCAGGGTTAGCCTCTTAAATGCTTACACCGTATCCCAGCTCATTCGGAATAATCTTGATAGCTATTTACGGCACAATAATTTTATAACCAAATATTGACAAATCACATCAAGTTTATATCCGAAATTATGAAATTTAAGAGGGATGTCCACATTGTCATCAACATTTATCTACCAATTCCAAACATCTTCCGATAAACAAAACATGGTAAATCACCAAAATATATATAAACAAGGATCCATTTCAATTCCGATCTCGCTGAAGCCTCTAGCATAGACTCGCTGCTTTGTTACGATCACAATTTATTACTCATAAAATTACAATAAATATTCATCTACAAATCATGAAATTCTACAGCGATATGCACATCATCATCAACATCATCTCTACAATTTTGTTCTGAACCACAACGGGTATCAGCGAAGTTATTCCAAAATTCATCAAGACTTAGGCTACCACGACACCGAATACTAAAACTGAAATTCTGAGAGTTTCACTACATTAAAATTTACGTGCCACCCCATACTGGAAAGTTAACAACAAGGGCTACAATTTTCATGTTGAACCGAAGATCCCATTCCAAGTGTTTCATCCTCAAACAAGCTCAACAAGCTGGCTGTATAATACATGACAGCAAACTAACAACCTTAATTACACAGTCTGTTTTCAAGGGTTATTTAGGGAGCTACAGGGCTCCCCAAAATATGTACAGCCACTCATCTCGAAGGATTTTCCGGGATCTACAACTTTTGTGTTGAGCCCGAAACCTGAATCCCACTGTATCATGCCCAAAACTGGACTTGAACACAGCTGCGCGCAGAAAACAGATTTCTGCATCGGTCTGCAGATATAATTTCTGCACGTATCTTAAAGTAAATCTAATGACATTTGTTCATCTTCTTCCTCCAGCAAGAGGGTAAAATGAACAGCGCTATTTCCTCACATACTCCCTCAAAAGACCACCAATCTTCACGAGATCAAATCCTCTCTCTTTGTATTAAAGAGAGGGGTTGATTGAAGCAAATCTCACGGCGATCGTCGCCCTAGAACGGAAGTTCTAGCGTGGTCTTATCCTATGGAAACACCATAACTCACAAGGTTTGGTCCTCTTGGCCCAACATCTCTCCTATGTGATCTAAAGATCTAGCACCAAGGGAGAGGGGAGGAAGTCACCTGATTTCCGTGCATGCTACCCAATAGCCGCGTACGCGGCATTTGTCCGTCGCTCCCGGTTATGGCCGGATCTCGCCGATCCGGACCTCATCGGACATCGTCGAAGAGGAGTCGGCCCCTCGAGTGGGCTGTTTTGGCTTCCGGACGTGAAGTTCGCCGGTTTGCCGGATCTGAAATGCAGAAGCTCGGCAAGGTTGTCGGCCATGGAGTTTGTCGGAGCCGAGAGAGCGGAAGCTTCACATGCTGTAGGAGTATTGATGGAAATAGAGGAGATGGAGACGGCACTCGTCGGAGAAGGAGAAGATCGTCGGAGGAAGGAGAGCTCGTCGGAGATGTGGAAGGAGAGCTCGCCGTAGGAGTCGCCGGCCATGGAGGAGCTCGGTTTACCGGAGCTTGGAGTGTAGGAGCAGCTGCTCTCGGGTAGGGAGGAGAGATGGCTCGAAATGGAGGGAGGAGTTTCGGCCATGGATGGGGTTAGAGAGAGAGAGAGAGAGGAGATGAAGGAGATCGCCGGCCTTGGCGGAGTTTGCCGGAGAGAGAGAGCAGCGGGGAGAGGTCGGATCTGTAGAAGATGGTGGAGGCCTTGCCGAAGAAGGAAGAGGAGAGGTGGCCGGAGCTTTGTAGAGGGGCGGCCATGGAAGCTGGAGACCTGCTGGCTGACGGCGCAAGGGAGGAGGGGGTATCGGGTAAGAAATTTTCTAACCTAAGTTATAAAATATATATATACATATATATAATATTTATTATTATTACTATTATTATTATTTCTATTTTTATTTAAAGAGGATTGATTGGATTTCACTCAAAGTCGTGTAGATTTCTCTAAGAATCTCGGAATTTGTCCTGGACGGGCTCGTTATGACCGTCTCGCCGATACGCATCCACCGGGATGATCCGAGATTAATTCCGAGTTCGTTTGCTCATTTTGCGCTCTCCGGAGCGTTAACGGCTTAATATACGTAAACGTCAAAACTCATTTAAACGACGTCGGAATCGCAAACAGATAAATTTGTTGAATTCATTCTATCGTTACGAGTCTAACAAGACTGATTGGGGTCAATTGCGAGGTTGTTTGGTCCATTTCACCATTTTGGATAAATATGCTATTCGCAGACCACATTAATAAAATCGCCGATTCTCATCAGAATCAAGCGCAGACAATTTTGTTGAACTTGTATAGGCTTCACGAGGCTAACAAAACTGATAGGGGTGAATACCGAGGCCGTTTGCTCGATTTCACCGCTTTGGATAAATAGGTTACTTAGAGTCGCGTCGACGCGACTAATTCTCCGATACACATCGGAATTGAGTGCAGTCGACTTCGTTGGACTGGTATCAACTTTACGAGTCTAACAAAATCAACTAAGGCCGATTATGCGGTCATTTGCACAATAGTCATATTTGAGGCGTCGCGTAGCTCAAGGAGACTGTTTTGGTCGACTTCATATATACGCTATTTGAACACCATGACATTTGAGCTAACGTACGCACTATAATTCGTTCGAGGCGGTACGCCTCCTTCGAGTTTTATCGCTCAAGTTATGCTCTCCGGACGGCTCGGATCCCGATACAGCAAACATCGGGACAAAGAATAGAACTGGTACTCGCCGCATTCGTCGAGTGCACTTCCCCGGCTCAGTTGCAAGCCTGGCCCTCAGTACACCCCGAGCCCGAGTCGACTCGCGTGACTCAAAAATGCGCACAAGGGGTCTAGCTCGAATCAGGATGTTACAAACCTCCAGGTTTCTGACATTCCGCCTTCACAAGTGCGCAAGTTTTGCATTTTGCCACGTATAAGGCGATGTCTTTCTTCAGTCCTGGCCACCAAAACAGCTTCTTCAAGTCTTGGTATATTTTTGTGCTCCCTGGGTGAATTGAGTACTTTGTAAAGTGTGCTTCGTACATCAATTCTTTCCGTAATTTACCCACATTTGGGACGCATAATCGACCGTCTTTCCACATTAGACCGTCGTCTAACACAAACTCTGCAGCAGTCCCAACTTCAAACTCTGCCAAATAGCGTTGCATGCTCGAATCAGGCTCCAGGGCTTGTCGTATTCTGTCCGCGAGGTCATATTGCACCTCTGTCCAGTTTAAGCACGCATTCGCACTAGAACTCTTCTCCACACAGGAGATCTCCAAGGCTTCCAATTCACTGATCAGATGTGGATCATACATCTGAATCCAGTTGGCCTGTGCAGAAGCCCTCCGGCTCAAAGCATCTGCGATGACATTTCCCTTCCCGGGAGTATAGTGTATTTCGAAAGTGTAGTCCCCCAGGAACTCCATCCACCTTCGCTGTCGCATATTGAGCTCTTTCTGATTTAGCAGATATTTTAGGCTCTTATGGTCCGTAAAGATATCCACCTTCACGCCATACAAGTAGTGTCGCCACAATTTCAGAGCAAAGATCACGGCCGCCAACTCCAAGTCGTGGACCGGGTAATTCCGCTCATGCACTTTCAACTGGCGAGAGCCATAAGCTATTACTTGACCATGCTGAAGAAGTACGCAGCCTAAGCCGCTCCCTGACGCATCGATGTATATTTCATAGCCTTCCGTACCACATGGCAAACACAAAATCGGTGCCGTGGTCAGACGACTCTTTAATTCGTCAAAAGATCATGCACACGCTGGTGACCAAACGAACTTCTGATCCTTCCTTGTCAAGGTGGTGAGAGGTAGAGCGATCTGCAAAAAGTTCTCCACGAAGCGCCGATAGTAGCCGGCAAGTCCAAGGAAACTCCTGACTTCCGCTACTGTTGCCAAAACGGGCCACTTATGGACTGCATCAATCTTTGCCGGATCCACCGCGATACCCTCGCCACTAACAACATGACCAAGGAATGCTACTGAAGTTAGCCAAAACTCGCACTTGGAGAACTTGGCATACAGCTGACTCCGTCGCAGGGTCTCCAAAACTTCACGTAAATGAATTACGTGTTCTTCTTCAGACTGAGAGTACACCAAGATATCGTCAATGAAGACCATGATGAATCGATCCAGGTACTCTCGAAAGGTCCTATTCATCAGATCCATAAACACTGACGGCGCATTCATCAGTCCAAACGGCATGACTGTAAACTTGTAGTGCCCATAGCGGGTACTAAATGCCGTCTTGGGGATATCACAATCTCGAATTCGCAACTGGTAGTATCCAGACTTAAGATCCAGTTTTGAATACACCGACGAACCTACTAGCTGATCAAACAAGTCATCGATTTGAGGGATCGGATACTTGTTCTTCTCGGCCAGCTTGTTCAATTCACGGTAGTCAATACAGAGACGCAAGATTCCGTCCTTCTTCTTCACAAAAAGGACCGGAGCACCCCAAGGGGATGTACTTGGACGTATATAACCCTGCTCTAGCAACTCCTGTAATTGAACTTTCAATTCCACCATCTCCTTTGGCGCAATTCGGTACGGAGAGCGTGAAACAGGCTTGGCACCTGACACCAGCTCTATAGTGAAGTCAATCTCTCGCTGAGGTGGCGCCCTAGGAAGATCTTTCGGAAACACATTTGGATACTCTGAAATAACAGGAACGTCACTCAGACTGGGCTGAGGCTTTGCAGCCCCAAATAGCACAACACACAGTTCTGCGCCTTGCCGAACGGCCTTGATGACTTGGATAGCAGACATCAACGTCTTGCTCGACCCACGCAAACCGGCAAAAATAGTTGCACATTCGGTATTCCACCCTAGTGTGACCTCCTTAGAAGTGCAATCAATGTAGGCCTACTGCGCTGACAGCCAGTCCATACCAAAGATCACATCGAACTCCGAAAGTGGCAGTATTAGTGCTTCCAAATCAAAATCTTGACTTCTTATTCGCACCTTTACAACACAGCCTCGATCTGCATGCATCGAGCAGCCATTGGGTAGCATCACATCTAATCGTTCTTTTCTTAATGACGAAGGCACTCCAAGTTGCTGTAAGAAGGCCTCCGATAAAAATGAATGTGAAGCACCCATATCAAACAGTGCTCTCGCCGGAGAGTTAAAGATTAGGACAAAGCCTAATACACAAATGATTACAAGCAATGCACAAGGTATGAGTAGAAAAAGCAACAAAAGCTGTATACTAACGCATACCTGTCACCACATCGCTTTGCTTGATGGCCTCCTGTTGGCCAAGGTTGTATACTCTAGGCTGGGCTGGAGCAGAGTGGGATGCGGTTGACTCTGCCGCCTTCCCTTTCTCTGCCGCATAGGCCGCAACTATCTTCTTCCAACTATGACAGTCATGAGCAATATGCCCCGGCTTGCCGTGGTTGTAACAGATGATTGGGCGATGCCCAGTCACTCCCGATCCTGAAGATTGAGCTGACCCAGATGGTCGCGCTCCTTTCTTCCATTTGCCTCATCCCGACTTTGCCGAGCTCGCTACTTTGAATTCTGGCTTGACTACTGCTAGCTCCTTCCTGCTTTGGGACCGTTTCATATCTCTCTCTAAAGAACGAGCCGAGTTGACCAGGGTCATAAACCCCTGCGTCATTGGCCCCGACAGAAGGAACCACAACTCTTCTCGCAAGCCTTCATAAAACCAATTTGTCTTACGAGCTTCATCCGCAAACATCACGCATGCATAGCGCCCCAACCGTGTAAACTCATGTAGATAGTCGTCGATCATTCTATCACCCTGAGTCAGACGGTTGAACTGATTTTCCATCTCTATCTGTTGGGCCCGTGGAAGATACCGCGCCAAGAACAGTCTGGAAAACTCATCAAAGGAGATATTTGTCAGTTGCCTTCCCGCTAGCTGATGTAACTCCAACTCGTCCCACCACAGCTGCGCCTCCCCATCCAATAGGAAGGTTGCCAATGTAACTTTTTGCACTTCCTCTGTATCTGTGGCCTTCAAGGTTTTGCGCACCCTTGACAGCCAATCCTCCGCTTGTGTCAGGGTTCTTGCCCCCGTTAACGTGGGAGGGTGGAAACTCAAAAAGTATTGCAGTTGTTAATCTGGAGCTCATCGTGCCCTCAACGGCACTGGCCTTTCCACTGCAGGTTCGACTGCTGGATCCTGCACTGGAGCCGCTCCCGGAATAGGAGGTTGTCCAGGGACATGCCCTCCTGGTTGCGCCGTGAACATCGCAAAAACTGCCTCAGCGATCATCCTTACAGTTTCAGCCGAAGGAGGAGTCGGCACCGGAGTTGGTGCACTACTTGCAGTCGAACGAGGGGGTCGAGAAGGCCCCGCTCCACTCCCAGCCGCCTAAACATGTGCACAAAACACAATGAGCGACTAGGAGAAGGCATGAATCAACAAAGGAACACAGAAGTTCCATCCAAATGCTACACATATACATGTAATTCATTCCTAAAGTGGACAATTACTGGTTATTTACATGAGTTAAAGGCGACGCACACATGTGCTCGCCACCCCTTAAAAGAATTCGACTACGAATTCGAACGGAAAGGGAGCGAAACCCGTAGCTGATACAAATTTGTAACACCCTCCCCGTTACATAGCATATAATAATAGGTCCGACCGGGACCCCACACCATATGAAATGAACAGAAGAGAGCGGTACTAAAATTAGCATTAAACAGTTAAAGACATAACTATCTCAGCACCAGAGTCACATAACGGAAGCATATATATTTTCAATTAAAACCAGTGTACAACATGTCCACATCTCTACTAGGAATGAAATACATAAAAGGTTATTTACAACGTTTGTTTACATAATATAGGTGGCTTCCAGACATCGGCACGCAGGCCGGCCACACATGAACAAAAAGGTAAACAAAAGCTATGGCCTTCAAGGGCCATCACAGCACAGCAGCAGGGGCTTCAGCCCGCTATCTCCCACTAGTCTCACTGGGACCTGTATAAGCAAATCCACCAAGTGGTGGGAAAACAAGTAACCGGTCAGCTTTAGCTGACCAAGATTTATAACGACCACACCCCAAACTCGGGGCGGCAGTGCTACACCAACGGAGGCATACCAAGCCACCCGCTTCGTGCTCTCAAGGCACACTTTGGCATAGTACCTGAGTTACGCCCTCACGCTAAGTCCTATTTCAACTTAGACAAGCAATTTGAGCTAGTCCGTACACACGAAGTTACGGCACTCTTCCATAGCCCAGTGCACCGAGGGGCGACCTCTTCACCACCACTATGGGAGGGTTCAGATCAGCTAGGCCCATGCTCAAATACCGCGATTCAACTATGCACGATACGGGTAAGCTTCACCAAATACCCATCACTTAAAGCTGGGCTTTGCAAATTCCACAGCTTCTCCTGCTACATATCCAGTCCCCAGGACTTTAGGTAGCACGGAAATACACCATCTGTGAGCTGGGCGCTACCGCCGGTGCTAATGCTAGCGCCCGGCGCTAGCAACAGAACCCAGTTCTGCCCGGCACTGGTAATAGAAGTCAGTTCTGCTACCTCTGGGAAAACACCTCCAGATAACAACACTAGTAGCTGACCTGGCGCTACCGCCGACGCTATCACTAGCGCCCGACGCTAATAACAGAACTCAGTTCTGCTACCACACTTCGGGTATTGCCTGGGAAACACCTCTAGGATATTTTGATGTACATAACAGTACAGAAGACCCGAACCACAGCATATACATGGAGTCTTCTCCACGCGATAAACATCACCAATCCGGCTCGAACTGTCCAGATGGGCTTCACACAGCATGCCTATGCCCGTACTTCCATTCCGGACTCTATATGCAATTTATGGGGGAATAAATTCATCCCACCAGAAGATCCAATCTACTAATTAGTAGAATTCTTCCTAAATTCATGCAAATCGAAGGACGCGCATGTCCAAAGACTAGGGAGGAGAATCGTTACCCTAGTTGGTCGTTTTGGCGCCATAGAACTGAGTGGGAAATGGCTGGAATCCGCGGTGGCACACGCACACAGACGCTTCTTCATAAATCCCTCCTAGCACGACGAAAACTCAACTCCAACGGATCTCCTTCCCTGCTCCCAGCTCTCTGCCCTCAGAACTGTAAAGGCTCTCAGAGAATATGAGCTGAAGAGTCGGAATTGAGGTATAAATGATTTTCCCGCTACCGCCGACGCTAGTGGCTAGCGCTGGCGCTAGCTACAAAGTCGGTACCGCTCTACCGCTTAAGGATTTTGCGAGAAATCGCTACCGCTAGAGCTAGCGCTACCGCCTGCGCTATCTTTCTTTGACAAACTTCTCGCAAAATATCACGCTCCTCGAGAAAGAACACACTTCTCGAAAAACACTACCGCCGGCGCTATCGCTAGCACCAGGCGCTAGCTCTTTAGCTTCTGCACATTTCCACTTTCTTTGCACACGAAATTTGGGGTTTTACACCATATTTATCTAATATTTTATTATGCTTTGTTCTTTCTATACGTTTTTGCAGGGTTTCTTACGGCCCCGCCAGCTTTAATTCAGGGAAGCCTTTTTGCTCCCTCTTTCCTTTTGTATATATTGCAATGTTATTTTCTTTTCTTCATACTTACATTACAACATTGGGGAAAATGTTGGGTTTTAAGTATGAGGGTATTTTACCATTTTCATTTAAACAAACAAAATTTTTTTCGCAACAAAAAAACACATAAATGTTTTATTTCATCTTTCCTACTTTTGTAAATATAAGCTTGAAAGAGAAAAAAAATGTTCAAAAAATTAAATAAAAAAATGTTTTTCTTTTTTTTAACTGTCATAATATAAAAAAATCAAGAAAAATGTTTAAAACCATAAAAAATTCAAAAAATTATGTATTTCTTTTTTTTTTACTTTGTCATAATACAAAAAATTACAAAAATCCAAAAAAAAAATTTAGCTAAACCCCAAAACTTTTCTAAAATATATATATATATATAACTATATAGTAGGTGAAAAAAAAGGAAAAAAAAACAAACAAAAATCAAAAAAATAATAAACCCTACTTTACTTTTATTCTTAAAGCATTTAGTTTCGAGAGTATATGTTTGTGGATTTTCATAATAGCTAGTTTTACTATTTGTTTGTTTATTTAAGATAGATAGATTTAAACATCCGGGCTTAAGTTTTAAAGAATATCTTGTGTTTTTAATTTAAATAGAGGCTTTGTTATCAAGCACTACTTCTACTAGCTAAAATAGAGACATGTGTATTATATTGGCAAAACAGCTTTAGACTTCAATTATCCCTACTTTATGTCTTCAGGAATTTAGGCATATTCAAATTTTTAAGATTGCTCTCAAAACTTTTTTTTATTATTCTAGAATTTCTCTTGAAAACCCCTTGTATACACCAATTTAGCATGGCAAATAAAAAAAAGATCTGATGTCAATGGGAATAAAAAAATTCCGTAAACATAGGCACCCAATATTTGTTAAACGAGATCCTATGTCAATGGGAATTAAAAATTCCGTAAACACAGGCATTGGGTTAATTAAAAAGGTTAATTGTCCCTCGTAAACCAATGATGGGAGTCAAAGGATACTATAAAAGAGGGGTGAGAGGATAAAATTCATCACCCCTAATTCAAGTACTCTTCTTTTTGCCAAGGCTTTTTACCCCTTTTCCCTTAGCCAAATTATTGTTTCTAGTTTTAATTCAAAAAATCATTTGAGAGCATAATTATTAATTTATATTTTTCCTTCATGTTTCTTTAAACAAAGGTTATTATAATTTTGATCTAATCTCGTTTACTAATGATTGCAATTTTGTTTGTTATTTGGTTAATTAAGAAGTCTATTGGCTAGGACATTTCTTTCTACTTAAATCATTTGCATAATTTAGGACTTAACTCTTACTACTCCGAATTTTTATTTTTCAGTCTCTTATGATTAAAATAAAATGATAGCTAAAAATTAGAACTTATGTTAATCCCGTATAAATCTCTCTTACTTTTGCTCTGGAATAGCAAAAGCTTAAGTATGGGAGTATTTGATAAGTAATAAAATATATGCATTTTTAGTATAGTTATTAGTATAGTTTTAATTAATATTGTAAATTTTCTATGTAAATTAATGAATAAATAGCTTGTTTTATTATTTTCCTTACTAACTTAGTTTTATTTTTGTTTTTGCAGATTTTGGCAATTTTTGTCAAGTCACACCCTTAGTCACGCCCGTGACAACATGTCACGTCCATGACCCAAGGGCGTGTAATCTGCGTTCGACGAATGACAAGCTGCGTTCGACAAAAGTTGAGCTGCGTTCGACGAAAGGGCTTTGCCCCTGCATTCGACGAAAGATCTACAATCTGTATTCGACTAAAGATTTCCAAGCTGCATTCGACGAAAGCTCTCCGAGCTGCGTTCGACGAGAGCTCTCCGAGCTGCATTCGACGAAAGATTTCCAAGCTGCATTCGACGAACTCCCTCTGCCCCAGCATTCGACAAACGGCGTATAGCGTTCGACGAATCCTTCTCAGCGTCCAGCGTTCGCCTCAGTCGATCTACGTTCGACGAACTCTCTCTGTCCAGGCGTTCGAAGAATCCAGCGCACACGCCAGCCGTCACGCCCCAGTTAAAGCAGATATGTGCCGCCCACTGTCATGCCCGTGACACTGCAGGTCACGCCCGTGTGCAGCCAAGTTTGACCACAGACCTTCTAGAAGACGGCGGATGCGACCCCTAAAGCACGGGCAAATGTCACTCCTTAAGTCATGGCCGTGACATCCAAGTCACGCCCGTGACCTAGGGCGTGAAAAACTAAAATTTGGCCTATAAATAGAGGGGCTCGGGTGAAGCATATTTCATCCAAATTTTGAGTTCTTGTGAGTGTTTTAATGCTCTTTTGAGTGATTGTGAGTTTTCTTTATGCGATTAAGTTTATGTTCGTTTGTAATTTCCGCCTTTTAGAAATAAAATGTTGTTTTCTCATTTGGATCATCTTCCTTTTTATTTATGTTAGTGTGTGTGTGTGTGTATGAGAATAGTTTTATTGCTTTCATAATTTAATTTATTGCTTTCATAAAAGTAGTTTATTGCTTTCTTTTAACACTTTATTTATCGCTTTCTTTTAAACGCTTTCTTTCGATTCAGTCTTTTATTACAAGTAGAGTGCGTGAGTTTATGAGATAGTGTTTTTCGTTTTTGTAACTTAGCTTTATTTCAGTCCTTATATAACTGCTTATACCACCCCCAACTTGAATAAGAGGCTAATTTACTTTAGCACTTGTTTAAGTCAGTTGGGACGGATATTATTTCTGCACCTTTATAAGTCTTTTCATTTCTATACCACCCCCATCTTGAATAAGAGGCTAAGAACTTTTTAGCGCTTGTTTAAGACGGTTGGGACGGATACTATTACTGCTTTTATATAAGTCTTTTTATTTCCTTTTTATCCGCTTATATCCGCTTTAATTATTAAACATGTATTTTCCAACTGTTAATTCCGTCTCCATTCCGATGAGTGGCTAATTTCCTTTAGCGCACGATGTCGAAGAGCATTGGGACACAAAAATAGTTTTCTAAAAATAAAACTTCTCTTTCTAAAATAATTAACGCTTAAGGTTTACACGAGAATAACGTTGAGTGGAGCCACATAATCGATATGTGGTTTTCATTTCCGTCTTCATACACTAGTTAGCCAAGAGGCTCGTGCGTACGGACTGATCGCTCATGGGTAAAGAGAAGTGCGCTCTACCCTCGAGAGAGGATGAGGTAAGTCTCCCGAATTGGAAGTAAAAACCCAATAGCGGGGTTCACAACATATGGCGAGTATTAAGAAGATTCGATGGTCGAAAATTCATAATCTCAGGTGGGCGTACCCTCGAGAGAGGAGCATTCATAATTATGGAACCTCCACGGCCAAGCCGTTTTAATGTTTTAAAAAGTCATCTCTTTTACTTCTAAAAAAAAGACTATTTTCGTCTCAAGGTAATTCGACATCGGGCGCTATTATTATCATCGTTTAGAACTCTAGTTATTCGCTTACTATCGTTTTCTTTTAAAAACCCCAACTAAAAACTTATTCCGATAAAATAATAGTTCGTTCCTCAAAGTAGGTTAATCAACACGATCCGCGGAAATATACATGTATTACTAACGATAAGGTATACTTGCCTTTATTATATGGTTAATTCGGATTATAAAATTAAACAAAAACTTTTCAAACCAATTTAGTGCAAAACTCTCCTTTGCTATTTTTAAAATCAATAGAATTCGACGTTGTAGCCGAGGTGTAATCGTCAATATTTCGAAAGCAGAAAAAGACCGTTACTTCTATCTTTCGATAGGATAACGTTTAATTTCTCAAAGTAGGAGTACTTGCGAGACTCTTTGGAAACACCCACCTAATTCTAATCTCATCAAATAAAGGTTAACCAAAACAAAGAAACAAGAAGCAATCCCGAATTAAATCATCAGCTGGCGTTAGTATATACGGAAACTATTGACAGAAAGGAAAGTGGAGAAAAAGGAATGTCGACGGGTCGCTATGTTTGGCAAGTACTATCGCGACGCGTTAGGTCTAACGCTCAGCGGTAGCTCTTGGAAACATCCCGTTTGCAGTTGATTGAGGGGCAAATATGGAAAGAGATATTGGTTGAAGGAAGGAAATCGCACTATCGTGGGGCGATAGTGTTACCGCGACGCGCTAGGCTATCATAACCGTTTGCGCTCAGAAGTTTCCTTAACTGCCACGATCCGTGTGCGCGTCATGTCACTATCGCGGGGCAGTAGTATTAGCACAGGCGGTAGCTGTCAAATCTATTTAAAGAGCGGTGCTTCCTCCATTAGGGTTTGCTGATATAGAAGTTATTGGAGCCTTACTTTCAGAGCACTCGAGTGAACCTTCAGAAGCAGCCAAAAAGAACTCCATCAACGTTTCGTGAATGCAAAAGAACTTGAAGACCAATACGATCGCATCTTCTTCTACATCAAGTTCTTCTTGTTAAGGGAGTATTACTTCTTGTCATGTTTTACTTTTCAAATTGTAATCTTTATAACTTTTGTTTGGTAGAGAAATTCGCCACGCGGCGACTAGGGGAAATTCGCCTCGTGTTGGCGACTAGGTCTAGGCTGTAAATCTAGGGAGTGCTTGAGGCCTTTCCGGTGAGGGAAGGGCTAGAGCGGCTTGAGGCCTTGTCTAGGGAGAGATAGGCTAAAGCCAACTGGTCCTTGGGAGAAGGGACGGTATAGAAAACCAAAAGAGTTTTCATTGGTCGCCTCTTTCCGAGCATTATTGGGAAAAGTTTTGTAATCGTATTTACTTCCAGTTAATGATTAATGAAAATATGTTTATTGTTTCATCTCTAAGTCGTACTCTGTGATTTTCATTGCTCAAATGTAAAAGTATTCTCACTGTTGCTAACGCCGAGCGTTAACACTACCGCTGGTGGTAGTGTCTGAGAATTATTTTCTCTCATAATCTTTGAAATTTTAAAACCCTTATTCACCCCCCCCCCCTCTAAGGGCGCCTACAGATCCAACAGATATCATCCTTGAGTTTGTCCCAACAGAAAAACAAGTGGGTGATATATTTATAAAGCCCCTAGATGAAGCTAAGTTTAACTTCTTCTAATTCCAATTGGGAATGTTAAACTTAGAGTAATCCTTAACTTATTCTTCACTAATCCCTTTCTAGATGATTGGTTAGAAAATCTCTCAGGATTTGGATGAACTATGTCTGAGCAAGGGGGAGCTTAGACTATTGTCTACCTAAAGGAGAGCTGCAGGAAAGAAGTCAGAAAGGGGGAGAAATGGCATCAATATGTTCAAGACAAGATGCTTAAGAAGACCTCAAAGGTAGGGGGAGAAAAGGAGTAGGGGAGCCACAAAAGAAGAGCATCAAATCAAGGGGGAGATACAAGCTTGATGTACTCATAAGTTCAGCAAAAGATAAGTAAAATCTTAAATGCTCATGCCTTCCATTTAAGATTATAACATTTATTGTCAAGTGAAAGTAGTCTTGAATTGAGATTTTGTCTTCTTCAAATAGGGGGAGATTGTTGGGAATCTTGCCCACATGATTCCTGATTTGAAGAAGTCACCAAGTCAAGAAAACTTCACTTTGTATTTGATCACTTCTCTAGCTCATAATCTCAGGAAGTTAAAGGAATGTCATCGAGAAGAATAGGAGATGTCGTCGACAAAGTATGCTTGTTGTCATGATGATGAGCAAAGCAAACGCTGAGACTTGGCGCGTTCGTCGAACGAAGAATGAAGTTCGTCGAACGGAGAATGAAGTTCGTCGAATGAAGAATGAAGTTCGTCGAATGCAGAAATGGGACAGAAGCAAACGCCGAGACTTGGAGAGTTCATCGAACGAAGAATGAAGTTCGTCGAACACAGAGACGGGACAGAAGAAAACGTCGAGGCTTGGCGAGTTTGTCGAACAAAGAATGAAGTTTGTCGAACGCAGAGCTCGTCGAACGAAGAATGAAGTTCGTCGAACGCAGAGAATACATGAAGATATCAAAGGAAGGAATGTCATCGAGAAGATGTAGTATCGTCGACATCATCAAAGTAACCTTGTCGTCGAGAAGATGCAGATATTGTCGTAAAGAAGCCTTGTCGCTGAAAAGGCTAAGTGTGACTGCTGGAGTTGGACATCGTCGTAAAGAAAGCATGACGTCGAGAAGACTGAAGAAGGACAACTGAAGACAAGCAGTTGCTAAAGCATAGTCTGCCGACATGATATCGCTCATGTTGTCGAAAGAACAAAGTGATTACGATGACATTTTGCAAGAAAGAAGATCACGACGACACAGTCAGAGATAGCATATCGTTGTACATGCAGAAATGCCAGAATATCTTGTATCGTCGAGACATCAGCGTCAGAGGCAGAAGCTAGAAGACTTGAAGATCCACCAAGGCCTAAGGCATCGACAAAGTCCTGTCGTCGAGATATTATCCACGTCGTCATAACAATGGAAATATTGTCGAAATGCTGTCAGTATCGGCATAAAGCTGGAAACATTGTCGAGACGGAATTCAAATATTGCGGACGCGCTGTCAGCAATTAATGTCGCTGTCTGATTGTCCAATCAGCGCGTGCTCTTAAGGAATGGGGCGTCTGACACTTAAGGAACTTTTTTTCACAAGACCGTTGGGAGCCTTACAGTCTTATAAAAGGGATAAGAGGTTGCCCTAAAGCATAATCAATAAGAAAGAACTTACGCATACAGCAAATAGAACAGTAAAAGCGGCGTAAAGAAAGAAAGAAAGAGAACAAGAATCAAGCATTCTCAGA
Source organism: Dactylorhiza incarnata (assembly GCA_033032865.1). Classification (NCBI taxonomy): domain Eukaryota; kingdom Viridiplantae; phylum Streptophyta; class Magnoliopsida; order Asparagales; family Orchidaceae; genus Dactylorhiza; species Dactylorhiza incarnata. The sequence continues at coordinate 3,193,373 of JAWHQI010000040.1, read as the reverse complement.
AGAATCAGTCATCTCCATTGACTGATAAGAATCCATTCCTCATCAGGCTAAGAGAAGAGATTGAAGAAGAATCGTGCTTTCAAGATCTGAATCAGAAACATCTTCTTCAACCTCAAGTTGCCAATCTTCATCAGGCAGAAGAAACAGTTTTCATCACTGTAATTTCTTGTAAGGCTTGCGGGCCAAACCTATAAGATCTGATTTTAGATCTGTGTGTCTAGATTGAGGGCTGGAGAGCTGTGAGGCTTGAGGGCCAGGGTAGTGGACTTGCGGGTCCGATATCATCAAGCTTGAGGGATTCAGACCTGTGAGGCTTGCGGGCCAGGGCAGAGGCTAGACTTGCGGGTCTGAGCTAGGTAAGGCTTGAGGGCCTGATTGTTAAGCTTGAGGGCTTGAGACCTGTGAGTCTTACGGGCAAGGGCAGAGGCTAGACTTGTGGGTCTAAGATAGGTAGGGCTTGAGGGCCTGATTGTCGAGCTTATGGGCTCAGGTGCAGTAGGGGCTTGTGTGCTTAGGTTGTAGGACTTGCGGGTCCGTGTTGTAAGGCTTGAGGGCCTGAAGTTTTGGCGGAGTTTGCCAAGCCTAGCACACTGCTAGGTAGGCGCAGAGGGAAAGAGGACTACTCAAGACACCCTATCTTGAGGAACCTCTATAGATCTTGTGTCGTCTGCTGTGATTTTTTTGTGCAATACTTGTGTGTTCTGCTTGAGTAGTCATAAATCGCGCTAATATTCTGAAACGAAGTGAGATCACCTAACACCCCCCCCCCCCCCTCTAGGTGAACGTTCCATTAACAACAGCCTATTAGGCTAAAAATGGCCCAACCCACTCCGTGAGTCCACATAACCTCTGTACCCTGCAGGAAAACCACCAGGACCACTGATATAGACAAACATCTCAAGCATTCACATGAATAAATAAGACTATAAAATAGAGGAATGAAAGGGAAGGACAAACTATACCACAATGGGCCAAAAAAGTGCACTTCGTGTAATCCAGAGTATCAATGCAATAAAAGCAATAATGTGCAGAAAGTGAAGTGCAAGTGAGAGAAAACTAGCCCAAATGAGTCCGAAAAACCCTATATAAATCGGACTCATCAAAGGACCACCAGGATAGAGATAGTTCTCCAACGGCTCGTTTGTTGCCGATAATAGAATGAAGCTTTTCAGGACACAGCATATCACTTTTGGAAGCTATTCAAAAAGAATGGACGGGTTGAGAACAAAAGAAGAAAGGAAATTAGGTGGCTGAGAGGAATTCCTTTTCAGGACAAGCCAAAATAAGAAAGGTTTTTTTAAATCTCATTCATACAGAATAAGTATGCAAAAAGAGGAGAAGAACAACACAGTAATTACATTCATTCTCTCTGTCGAATAGGGTCTTCATCTTCTTCCCACTCAAACCCTAAAAGACAGATATTCAGAAGTTCTCTCTGCACAGGAAAATACATTGTTGCTTCTTCTTCATCATCATACAGCAACAGAACAATAACAAGTGCTGAGAGAAAAGGATCAAGCAAAATGCCCCTTGCAAATCATCACTATCAAGGGTTCATCATTTCAGATCCAGTGAAAGAAAGATAGAAGCAGCATCAAAGCTTCTAAAGAATTCTGTGAACAAAATTCTTACCTTCTCCCTCCTACTTTCTTCTTTATATTTCTACCAACTGTAAAAGAGTTTTAAGAATCCCTCTTCCAAAGGATTCAGTGGTTCAAGATCTCCTTATCAAAAGATTTTGTGGTTCTAAGAGTCTCCTAAGCAAAAGACTTAGTAGTTCAAGATCTCCTTATTAAAAGATCTTTGGTTCTAAGAGTCTCCTTATGAAAAGACTTAGGCACAGGTTGTGCAATCCTACCAGGGAGGTAGAAGAGAGAACTACCCACATCTTGGGGGACCTCTATAAAAATCCTTGTGTCTTTGTTGTGACTTTTTGTGTTGTCCCACTTATAGCTTACTGTTTTCTTTCTACTTTATATTTACAACACTTATTTATTCTGTGTTGGTTTTGTTCAGTGCATAATACTTAGTATTGTTTTATTGAATGCACAGTTAGGGTAAAAAATATTTAAATCTCTATTCACCTCCCCCCCCTCTAGAGAATTCTCAGAGGCACACTGTGCACTTTCAATTGGTATCAGAGGGAGGTTGATCACTAAAAGGTTAACATCTTGATCAAAAGATCTCCTACTCTCTTTTCTTTATTTTAAAATTAAGTAAAATAATTTTAAAAAAAAAATTGTTCTAAGCATTATACATCAACAAGACCTCCTGTGTGTAATCTGAATAAGTTTACACTCTGGAAGACCAGAATAAAACTCTATATGAACTCCAATGATGAAGACATCTTTGATGTTATCATTTCAGGTCCTCCAGCCCCTAACAGGAAAGATGTCAGTGGATCTTCAACACAGGAACCTATGCCTAGGGCTGAGTGGACAGAGACTGAAAAGAAGTATAAGGCATGTGATGTCAAAGCTATGAATATTATTCTCTCCATAATGTCAGATGACATTTTCCAGAAGGTAGCTGACTGCAAATCAGCCAAAGAGATCTGGGAATCTCTTTCTAATAAATAGAGGGAGATTGTCGCGAAAACCCCCTTTTTGATTTATCTTAACAAATTAAATATAAGTGATTTTACCTCTTAGGGTTTATCACTCACATTGTATAGTAATGGTAATTTGGTCATTAGATGTCTTAGGATGTCACACTCAACTTAGAGTGTCAGGGCCAGGACAAAGCAAACACAAAACAAGTTAAGATAAGACTTGCGTTGAATAGAAGTCGACGCATCTTCGACTGGATATCGACGTAACTCTGACTAGATGTCGGATCAACTTATTCAGTTCATCAAAGTATAAAGTCAAGTCGACGCAACGTCAAATGGAACTCGACGCAGAAAGAAGAGTTTGTCGAAGCCATCTCAAAAGTCGACACAACTTCGACTACAATTCAACGCAGAAGATAGAAGCTCAAGTCCAAAGCGTCAACTCAAAGGACACGTCGATAGGGAATCGACGTAATGTTGACATCTGAGTTCAGCCAATGCTAAGAAGAAATTCGAAGCTACGTCGATAAGAACTCAGAGGTGTGTCGACATGTGATTGATGAAGTCGATGCAGCGTCGAATACAGTTAGAAAAAGGAAACCTTTTCAGCTATCCTTTTGGGACCTTTTCGGAAGGACCACCAGGCCAGAGACTGTTCTCCAATGGCTCGTTTGTTGCCAAGAATAGAATGAAGCTTTCCAGGACCCAGCAAATCACTTTTGTAAGCTATTCAAAATGAATGGACGGGTCGAGAACAAAAGAAGAAAGGAAATTAGGTGGCTGAGAGGAATTCCTTTTCAGGACAAGCCAAAAGAAGAAAGGTTTTTGAAATCTCAATCATACAAAATAAGTATGCAAAAAGAGGAAAAGAACAACATAGTAATTACATTCATTCTCTCTGTCGAATAGGGTCTTCATCTTCTTCCCTCTCAAACCCTAAAAGACATATATTCAGAAGTTCTCTCTCTGCACAGGAAAATAAATCGCTGCTTCTTCTTCATCATCATACATTAGTAGAACTACAACAAGTGCTGAGAGAAAAGGATCAAGCGAAATGACCCTTGCAAATCATCACTATCATAAGCAAGGGTTCATCATTTCAGATCCAGTGAAAGAAAAACAAAAGAAGCATCAAAGCTTCTGAAGAATTCTGAGAACAAAATTCTTACCATCTCCCTCCTACTTTCTTCTTTCTATTTCCACCAACTGTAAAAGAGTTTTAAGAATCCCTCTTCCAAAGGATTCAGTGGTTCAAGATCTCCTTATCAAAAGATCTGTGGTTCTAAGAGTCTCCTTAGTAAAAGACTTAGGGGTTCAAGATCTCCTTATCAAATGATCTTTGGTTCTAAGAGTCTCCTTATTACAAGACTCAGGCACAGGTTGTGTAATCCTACCAGGGAGGTAGAAGAGAGGACTACCCACATCTTGGGGAACCTCTATAAAAATCCTTGTGTCTTTGTTGTGACTTTCTGTGTTGTCTCACTTATAGATTACTATTTTCTTTCTACTTTATATTTACAACACTTATTTATTCTGTGTTGGTTTTGTTCAGTGCATGATACTTATAATTGTTTTATTGTATGCACAGTTAGGATAAAAAATATTTAAATCTCTATTCACGCCCCCCCCCCCCTAGAGAATTCTCAGAGGCACACTATGCACTTTCAGAGATGTCTCATTGGAACGGAGATGCCTCCTTAGAACGGAGATGCCTCCTTGGAACGGAGATGCCTCCTTGGAACGGAGATTCCTCCTTGGAATGGAGATGCCTCCTTGGAATGGAGATGCCTCCTTGGAATGGAAAGGAAAACTAAACTTGTCTCCATGGAACGGAGAAAGAACTGCATTTATTGAAATTTAAATTGCTTCTTATCATGTTCTTCTAAATTCAATATTTCAATTACTGTACTTCTTTTTTGTATTTCAGTTAATTTTGGTCACTGTACTTTATTTCTGTATTGCCTATGATTTAGAGTTGACGTGAAGATGAGACATTCCTTCAGGGCCAACACTAAATAGTGCCAAACTTGTCGCCGCTCTTGGAGCAGAGCGGACAAATCGATGTTTGGTTTTATTTCAGCATTTGATTACTGCGCTTTACTTTAGTATTTTAGTACTGAAATTTATTTCAGTATTGCCTATGATTAAAAGTTGACGTAAAGATGAAACATTCCTTTAGGGCCAACACTAAATAGTCCCAAACTGGCCGCCGCTCTTGGAGCAGAGCGGATAGATCGATGTTTGGTTTTATTTCAGCATTTGATTACAGCGCTTTACTTTAGTATTTTAGTACTGTGCTTTATTTCAGTATTACCTATGATTTAGAGTTGATGTGAAGATGGGACATTCCTTTAGGACCAACACTAAATAGTGTCGAACTGGCCACCTCTCTTGGAGCAGAGCGGATAGATCGATGTTTGGTTTTATTTCGGCATTTGATTACTGCGCTTTACTTCAATATTTCAGTATTGTGTTTTATTTCAGTATTACCTATGATTTAGATTTGACGAGAAGATGAGACTTTCCTTCATTGTTAACCCTAAATAGTGTTGAACTGGTCGCCGCTCTTGGAGCAGAGCGGACAGAACGATGTCTGGATTAATTTCTGCAATTTGATTACTGCACTTAATTTCAGTATTTCAGTTACTGTACTTTATTTCAGTATTGCCTATGATTCAGAGTTGATGTGAAGATGGGACATTCCTTCAGGGTCAACCCTAAATAGTGTCAAACTAGCCGCCACTCTTGGAGCAGAGCGGACAGATTGATGTTTGGTTTTATTTCAACATTTTGATTACTGCACTTAATTTCAGTATTTTAGTTATTATACTTTGTTTCAGTATTGCCTATGATTTAGAGTTGACGTGAAGATGGGACATTTCTTCAGGGTCAACCCTAAATAGTGTTGAACTGGCCTCCGCTCTCGGAGCAGAGCGGACAGATCGATGTTTTGGTTTTTTACTTCAGCATTGACCGTAATTTATATCTGACGAAATATATTGTGACTTCGAGAAATATTCCTACGGGAATATGTTATGCCTCCGAGAATATTCCTATGGGAATATATATTGTGCCTTCAAAAAATATTCCTACGAGAATATATTGTGCCTCCAAGAAATATTCCTATGAGAATATATTATGCCTTCGAGAATTATTCTTACGGGAATATATTGTGCCTCCGAGAAATATTCCTATGGGAATATATATTGTGCCTTCGAGAAATATTCATACGGGAATATGTTATGCCAACGGGAATATTTATTGTGCCTTCGAGAAATATTCCTACGAGAATATATTGTGCCTCCGAGAAATATTCCTATGGGAATATATTGTGCTTTCGAGAATTATTCTTACGGGAATATGTTGTGCCTCCAAGAAATATTCCTATGGGAATATATATTGTGCCTCCGAGAAATATTCCTATGGGAATATGTTGTGCCTGCAAAAATATATTGTGCCTCTGAGAAATATTCCTACGGGAATATATTGTGCCTTCGAGAATTATTCCTACAAGAATATATTGTGCCTCCGAGAAATATTCCTACGGGAAAATATATTGTGCCTTAGATAAATATTCCTACGAGAATATATTGTGCCTACGAGCAATATTCCTATGGGAATATATTGTACCTTTGAGAATTATTCCTACGAGAATATGTTGTGCCTCTGAGAAATATTCCTACGGGGATATATACTTGTTGGAACATGGTCTTCCGCATCTCCTAGGTTTGAGAATAACAAATCCTATGTGTATTTGATCTTGTGTGTTTAAATGTGCAGGATAACAAAGTCCACATGACTCAAGGATTACATAAGAAGGTTGCCTCCAATGTTGAGCAAACAAATCCAATACATCTACTAGCGCTGGCGGTAGTACTAGCGCTGGCGCTAGCTATCGTTCGATGAATTCCTGTTCGACGAAACATTGGCTCAAATCAAAATTGCCGGGAGAACTTATAGAAGGAGATAGCGGCAGGCGGTAGCGACGCACAAAGAAGGCAAGGGAGAATTGTTTCCTCGGATTGAAGATTCTGCCGCGCAAAACATGTCCTAATTTGGGATAGCGCCTGCGGTAGCGCTATCGCAGGCGCTTGCGCTAAGGCTATAAAAAGGACTCCTCTCCTCCTCATTTCAGATATCAGAGAGATATCAGAGAGAGGTAGAGTGCCAGAATTCCAGAGGCTATCTTGGCCGAAAGTTGAAGTCCTACCAAAGTTCTGCAAACTTCTGAAGGAAAATCTCATCACGTCGGATCCAAATGAAGTCTGCCTCTACAACGCTTATTCTACAGCGGATCTTCGCCTCCGACTTCATAAGGGAGTTTTTATTTATTTTCATTTCATATTTTTCTTGTAAACGGTTAGTGAAATCGCCTCGTGTTGGCGACTAGGTCTGGGTAGGACTTAGGGGGAAACTCGCCTCGTGTTGGCGACTAGATCTAGGCTAGGTCTAGGGGGTGCTCGAGGCCACATCCGGGGAAGGGTTGGCTAGAGCGGCTTGAGGCCGAATCCGGGGAGGATAGGCTAGGGCCACCAGTTCGTGGGGAAGCGAGTCGGGATAGAAAACAAAAAGGAGTCTTTTTCTATTAGCTTTGATTTCTAGCTTCGATAAGAGATCAAGTTTTGTAATCATGCTTCTCAAGTTAATAAAATCATGTCTTTACTTTTACTTCACTTGATATGTCTTGATCTTCTTTAGTTTAATAATCAAATTTTTTTCTAAAATATTCAAAATATATCAAAAGTTTTTAAAACCCTTATTCACCCCCCCTCTAAGGGCGCCTACCGATCCAACAAGTGGTATCAGAGCTAGGTTTTATTCCAATCGGCTTAACAATCGGAATTAATGGCGTCTCATGATCTCGCTTTTCTTGAGGGTCAAGGGGTTAGTCGACCACCTCTCCTTACTGGGTCAGATTTTAACTATTGGAAAAATCGAATGATGTGTTTTCTTATGACCACAGATGTAGAAGTATGGAACATGGTAGAAGTTCGGTACTCTCCTCCTACAACTGTAGTGGGAGAGGCGACATTAGCAAAACCAAAAGATAAATGGGACGATAATGATAAACTAAGGTGTAAAAATAATGTTAAAGCAATGAACGCCTTATATTGCACTTTAAATAGGACTGAATTTAATAGAATTTCTGCATGGACAACTGCTTATGATATTTGGAATCAATTGGAAGTAACTCATGAAGGTACATCGCAGGTGAAAGATGCAAATCTATTCCAACTGGAATCTGAATATGAAAAATTCAGGATGGATACCGAATAGGACATTAACTCGATGTACACCCGCTTCACCAAGATCGTCAACGCTTCAAAGGCACTTGGAAAGACCTACTCAGACGAGGACTTGGTGAGGAAAATTCTTCGTTCCTTACCGCCAAGGTTCAATCCAAAGGTGACAGCCATCTCGGAGTCGCACAACTTAAGAACACTTCAGATCGAGAACCTTATTGGGAATCTCAAAACCCATGAGGTAGAACTCCAGATTCAACACGATGAATACAACAAAGAGCCAAAGAAAAAGGCGCTAGCACTAAAGTCAAAGAAGGAGAGCATCGAAGATGATGATGAAGATGAAGAAGGTCTCCTGGTGAAGAACTTCAGGAAGTTCATCAGGAATCCGGAAAGAAGGAACACATTCCGCAAATACTTCCAAAAGGATACTCGACGAAAGGGATCTTCCTTTCATCAAGGAAAGAAAAAGGAAGCGAAGATGAAGAAGAAAGACCACCACTAGAGTGTTACCACTGCAGAAAGACCGGGCACATTTGGAGCCAGGGCCCAAAGTATCAAAAGGAGCAAAAAGAACAACACAAAGCAAAAGAGAAGAAGAAAGTACTAAAAGCCGCAACTTGGAATGATTCTTCCTCTGAAGAGTCAAATGAGTCTGAGTCAAGTAGTATGCTTAATGGCAAAGAGCAACGATGACGACACCAGTGTTCTTAGCGACACTGAGGTAATTCCTCCTACTTTCGAAGAACTCTATGATGAATTTGTTTTAACTTGCAAATCCTATGATCAAAGTATAAAAGAGAATATTATATTAAATCGTGAAAATGAATCTATTATCAAAGAAAATCATAAACTCACAAAAAAGGTGATTTCCCTTGAAAAGAGAAAGGTTTAATGTCAAGAGTGTGAGCACTCTTTGTTTTTGGCAAAAGAACGTGAAGTTTCTCTTTCTAAGGCCCTCTCACAAAACAAAATTATTGCAAAAGAAAAGGGGGACTTAGAGAGAAAACTAAAAACCTCTCTTTTACAAATTCAAAATAACAAAAAGGGATTTGAAAATAAATGTGTTATGATTGTACAAGAAAATACTTTTCTTAGAAAGCAAAATCATGATCTCAATATAGCCATTAAAAAATTCGGGATTGGTCAAAAATCCCTGGATATGATTTTGGGAAACCAATGTTATGGTTCTGCAAAATTTGGGGTCGGATATAAAAGTGAACCCTACCGCCCAGCGCTAGCCACTAACGCCGGCGGTAGCTCAAGTGTTAAAAAATCGTCTGTTTTTTCTAATATTCAAACATCATCCAACAAGAGCAACGTAGAAACTCAGAAAAGGGTCTCAACTCCCTTTATTTCGTGTGCTAATTGTCTTAAGTTTGGACACACGTCTAGCTCTTGCAGGAATATAAAACAACGTTCTTTAAAACAAATCTGGGTACCTAAGAAATCCACTTACTCTATGGGTGGTACCTCTTGGGTATCTGGATCTTTACTCTCACCTTCTCTCTAGATTTGCAGGAAGGCTAAGGAAACTGAGGACGTGTGGTACTTGGACTCAAGCTGCTCCAAGCACATGACGGGCAACAAAGCAAAATTCCTTAGCCTAGAAAAGAAGAAAGGAGGGATCGTAACGTTTGGTGATAACGGTAAAGGAAGGATCATGGGAGTTGGTACAGTGGGTAACGAATCTTTTCTTATCTCAAATGTTCTTTATGTAAAAGGATTAAAACATAACTTAATATCTATAAGTCAACTATGTGATAAAGGATTAGACGTATTATTTGAATCATCCACTAATCTTTGCAAAATAGTTAATCCTAAAACTAAAGATGTGCTACTAACTGCACCTAGAATTCACAATGTTTACATAGTTTCATTTCATGATCTTTCCAAATCATCTATAAAATGTTTTATAACCAAAAATGATGAATTAGAACTATGGCATAGACGTTTAGGTCACGCTAGTACAAAGCTCATTTTAAAACTAGCAAAAAGGGAATTGGTTAGAGGATTGCCTAAGTTGAATGGAAATTTATCTTCACTATGTTCACCATGCCAAAATGGAAAATTTACAAAATCATCTTTTAAAAGCAAAAATGAAATTTCTACTTGAAAACCACTACAGTTAATTCATATGGATCTCTTTGCTCCCGTTAACACCGCATGTCTTGGTGGTAAAATATACACTTTCGTTCTAATAGATGATTTCTCAAGATATTGCTGGACTTTATTTCTCTCTTCCAAATCTGATGCATTTTGCGAATTCTCAAAATTATGTACTCGTATTCAAAATGAACTGGATTTAAAAATAAAATGCATTCGCTCAGATCATGGAGGTGAATTTGAAAATGAAAATTTTAAATCTTTTTGTGAAATGTTAGGTATTAAGCATGAGTTCTCTGCTCCACGCACACCTCAACAAAACTGTGTTGTAGAACGGAAAAATAGGACAATCCAAGAACTAGCACGCACTATATTATCTGAATATAAATTACCTAAGTCGTTTTGGTCCGAAGCCGTAAACACATCATGTTATGTAATGAATAGAGTTATGCTTCGCCCATCACTAAATCTCACACCGTATGAACTATATTTTCAAAAGAAACCTAACGTATCATATTTTAAAGTATTTGGATGTAAATGTTTTATTCTTAATACAAAAGATTCTTTAGGAAAATTTGATGAGAAATGTGATGAAGGAATATTCCTTGTATATTCTTCAACCAGTAAAGCCAATAGTATATTTAATAAAAGATCGAGTAAGGTTGAAGAATCTATTAATGTTAAATTTGATGAGTTTATTCCGTGTGCAGAGAAGCCTTCTACAGGTACAAATGATGAACCTTTGCCATCTTTGGAGCATGACGAAGAGGAACCATCCAAAGAAGAGGAGGAGAAGTCCAATGAAGTTGAATATGCACCTCCAAGCATTTTGAACTTCTCAAAAAATCATCCAAAAGAACTAGTCATTGTGGAACCATCTACTGGGGTAAGAACTCGATCCTCTCTTCATGAAACATTTTCAAATATTTGCTTTGTTTCTGAAATCGAACCTAAAAACATTTCCACCGCTTTAAATGACGAATTTTGGTTTTTGGCTATGAATGAAGAGTTAGGATAATTTGAAGAAATAAAGTTTGGAATCTAGTAGATAGACCATCTAATCATCCAATTATCGGAGTAAAATGGATCTTTAAAAATAAATTAGATGGTGAATCTAGAATTATAACAAATAAAGCACGCTTAGTCGCTCAAGGTTATTCTCAAATCGAGGGGGTAGATTTTGAAGAAACTTTTGCACCTGTTGCTCGCTTAGAACCTATTCGAATATTTTTGGCATTTGCGAGTTTTAAACGAATAAAATTATTTCAAATGGATGTTAAAAGTGTCCTTTTAAACGGGTTTATAAAAGAAGAAGTTTATGTAGAAGAACCCCCCGGTTTCATAAATGAAAAATTCCCTAATCATGTTTACAAATTAGAAAAAGCGCTTTATGGTTTAAAATAAGCGCCTCGTGCATGGTATGATCGACTTACATCGTTTTTGTTAAAACACGGGTATGTTATGGGAAGTGCCGACAACACACTCTTCATTAAGCATAATAATAACGATCTAATTATTCTACAAATATATGTTGATGATATCATTTTTGGAGCCACTAATGAAGAGTTGTGTAATGAAGTAGTCTTAGTAATGAAAAATGAATTTGAAATGAGTCTTGTAGGAGAACTATCATATTTTCTTGGTTTTCAAATCTCACAACGAACTGATGGTATCTTTATTTGCCAAACAAAATATGTTCACGATATGCTTAAACGATTTGGATTTGAAAATCTTAAACAAGCTTCTACTCCTATGAGTGCTTCTTTAAAACTAGGAAAAGATGAATCCGGAATTTCAATTGATCAAACGTTATATAGAGGAATGATAGGATCTCTTCTTTACTTAAGTGCATCTAGACCAGATATAATGTTTGTCGTATGTTTATGTGCTCGCTTTCAAGCCAATCCAAAAGAATCTCATTTAAAAGCGATAAAACGTATTTTTCGTTATCTATTAGGGTCATATAAATTAGGATTATGATACCCACACAATGACTCATTCACACTCCACGACTATTCCGATTCGGACTACGCTGGGTGTTCACTAGATCGAAAAAGCACTAGCGGTACCTGTCACTTTCTAGGACCCACTTTAGTAGCTTGGTCTAGTCGAAAACAATCTTCGGTTGCACTCTCCACCACGGAGGCCGAATATATCACACTTGGTAGCTGTTGTGCACAAGCGTTATGGATGAGTCAAACACTAGAAGATTTTGGAATTCATCTTAAAAACATTGATCTTAAATGTGACAACAAAAGTGCAATAGACCTCACATATAATCCCGTACACCACTCGAGATCCAAACACATCGATGTTCGTCATCATTTCATTAGGGATCACATTAAGAAAGAGCATGTAAAAGTAAGCTTCATTGGCACGGACTCTCAACTCACTGACATATTTACTAAACCTCTTCCCGATGCAAGATTTTGATTATTATGACTTGTGTTAGGTGTCCTAGCTCTTTCGAGTTAAATACATTCACAAAACGCAATTTTGTAATTTTTAACCATCGAAAACATCTCCTAAAAATCTGAGATTTCAGCATGGAACTACTATTGGGACACTTAATCAAGATCAACAATTAAAAATTTCAAAATCATAAAAAATCGTGTACTATTTCCCGCGCTAGCGCTAACGCCGGCGCTAGTGTACTTGTTCATTTTTCTGTATTTTTAAAATTTTGAAAAATTCCTAAAAATATATTATTCTATATGTACTATCCATTTTTGCACTTCTGATTCTATTTAATTTTTGAAAAATCAAATACAAAAATACAAAAGACAAATTAAAAAAAAATATGTTTTGTTTTTTCTTTGGTTTATGCAAAAATCAAATACAAAAATACAAAAGCTAAAATTACAAAAAAAATGATGTTTTTGTAAGTCTCTTTTGTCTTATGCAAAAAACAAATACATAATTACAAAAGCCAAATTACAAAAAATATGTCTTCTTTATGTTTAAAGGTTATGTCTCTTTGCAAAATAAAATCCAATACAAAAATATAAAACACTAAAACTATTAAAAAAAACTGTTTGGATTTTCCTATGAAAATCAAGCATGATTTAATCTATTCTTTAGAACTTCTATAATGTTGCAATTTATCTTTTCAAACTCTTTGAACATTGTTTTCATCATGCTTTGATATATCTATTAATATGTGCATCACGTATCTTTTAAAAGTTGTGTAGAACCAAGCTTAGCATGCCTCTAAGTATGAGTAAATGTTTTATGTTTGATAATGATCATTATCCACTCACTTATTTTGGCATTGTCTACATTTGTGTTTAATCTAAGAATGCTTGTGTATGTTTTGTATTAGTACATTGAATTAAAATTGCACAAGTATCCTACCTACACTCCTTTATTTGCACATTTGAAATTAAGAAAAGTGGTTATCTTTTTCATAAATTTTCTTGGTTTGCAAAACAAGTGTATTCGGAGAACTTTGTACAAAACAAAAATCATAAAATATAGTGACAAAGATAACTCCACCAAGCACTACTTGAACCTCCTGATAAGTCTTAATAAGCGTTGTGAGGTTGAGCACCTTGGAAAGAATAATAAAGTATCTTGTGCAAACCAAATCTGTCTTTCAAAATAAAAACCACTTACTCTTAAGTACACCGGATCACTAGTCTCAACATTAAAGATAAAATAGGTGATCCCCCAAGCACTACTTTGCACCCTGATAAGTCTTAATGAGCATTGTGTGTGCAAAGCACCTTGGTAGTTGTACATTTTTTGTGCATTGAAGTTTGTGGAAGTAAATTTATTTGTGTTTTATTGTGCTCTTACTTTACATATTACTTGTATTTTTGATTAAAACATATGTTTACTCTACTCAAAAATACATTTTTTTGCACATCATTATCTTCCATAACACTTCTTCTCATGAGTATTGGATCCTAATGCTAATTCTATACTACTCTTTATTTATAAAATGCACTAAGATAACCTAGCATGCTTTCTACAATGTTTAGTTTTGTTCTGAAATTGTGAATTAACATAACATTATAGTACTCTCTTTTTGATAACATTCATTCATGCTTGGTTAATTTATTATTGATTCTAAAATGCTTACAAAACAACCTCTTTATAAAATTAAACTCCTATATTTTTAATCATCATGACTTACAGACGATGTTTGCTTGTATTTTTCTAAGTCTTCTGCAACTTTACATTTTTGCTACAAACTCTGATTTATGAAAATATTTTGATACTCAAACTCTGATCTATTTCAATGAAAAGAATTCTACAACTCCTTCTCATTTCATTCTCTACAAGCTCGATCATGCTTTTATCTTATTATCAACTTTTTAGTGGTGTCTCCTTACCCGCTTTTGCTAATAACAAAAGAGGGAGAACTAACATGATAAATATTAATCTACTATCAAATTATAATGCTTAATTAAGATGATAGCTTACATATTAGGAGAACATTCACTTAGGGGGAGCATGTATTTAGAGCAATTCTAAATGCTAAAATCAATAATTATCCTAAGTCATAACTCTCACACACACACAAATATAGTTTCATTATGCTTATTTATTAATGCTTTGATTTATCATTAATGGATTTTTTATTATCAAAAGGGGGAGTTTGTTGGAACATGGTCTTCCGCATCTCCTAGGTTTGAGAATAACAAATCCTATGTGTATTTGATCTTGTGTGTTTAAGTGTGCAGGATAACAAAGTCCACATGACTCAAGGATTACATAAGAAGGTTGCCTCCAATGTTGAGCAAACAAATCCAATACATCTACTAGCGCTGGCGGTAGTACTAGCGCAGGCGCTAGCTGCCGTTCGACAAATTCCTGTTCGACGAAACATTGGCTCGAAGCAAAATTGTCGGGAGAACTTATAGAAGGAGATATCACCAGGCGGTAGCCGATAGCGCAGGCGGTAGCGACGCGCACAGAAGGCAAGGGGGAATTGTTTCCTCTGATTGAAGATTCTGCCGCGCAAAACATGTCCTAATTTGGGATAGCGCCAGCGGTAGCGCTAGCGCAGGTGCTAGCACTAAGGCTATAAAAAGGACTCCTCTCCTCCTCATTTCAGATATCAGAGAGATATCAGAGATAGGTAGAGTGCCAGAATTCCAGAGGCTATCTTGGCCGAAAGTTGAAGTCCTACCAAAGTTCTGCAAACTTCTGAAGGAGAATCTCATCACGCCGGATCCAAACGAAGACCGCCTCTACAACGCTTATTCTACAGCGGATCTTCGCCTCCGACTTCAAAAGGGAGTTTTTATTTATTTTCATTTCATATTTTTCTTGTAAACAGTTAGTGAAATTGCCTCGTGTTGGCGACTAGGTCTGGGTAGGACTTAGGGGGAAACTCGCCTCATGTTAGCGACTAGATCTAGGCTAGGTCTAGGGGGTGCTCGAGGCAACATTCGGGGAAGGGTTGGCTAGAGCGGCTTGAGGCCGAATCCGGGGAGGATAGGCTAGGGCCACCGGTTCATGGGGAAGCGAGTCTGGATAGAAAACAAAAAGGAGTCTTTTTCTATTAGCTTTGATTTCTAGCTTCGATAAGAGATCATGCTTTGTAATCATGCTTCTCAAGTTAATAAAATCATGTCTTTACTTTTACTTCACTTGATATGTCTTGATCTTCTTTAGTTTAATAATCAAAGTTTTTTCTAAAATATTCAAAATATATCAAAAGTTTTTAAAACCCTTATTCACCCCCCCCCCCCCCTCTAAGGGCGCCTACCGATCCAACAATATTTTGCCTTCGAGAAGTATTCCTACGGGAATGTATTGTACCTTCGAGAATTATTCCTGAAGGAATAAATTATGCCTTGGGGAGCAAATCTGATGGATGACGAGTTATACTCTGAGGCAACCCGCATGAAGGATGGTCTGGGAAGACAACCCGTACAAAACTAATTGAACTATGTGGGTCTGAGATCATATGCATGATGATACAGAGTACGTAGGCGGTGGTCGTGGGAAGACTACCACGACCAATTAAAAGTCCAGATATCTCCTCCCTTATAAATGTTATATTATGGTTGATGTTAATAGAGATTTGATTCTACTCATGGTTCAAATAACTTATCCTTAGCACAGGTGACAAGTTCGGGTGAGAGACAACACCCAGGTGTAGATGAAGCCATAGAGCATGCTACGTCAGGTATAAGTTCATTAAGCTGCGTCGCCTGTTGTTGTACCCTATCTCATGGTATCTATATATTGACAATGAATCCTTGATTGATAAGATTTAATGCGACAGATATTAATGTTATTCATACAGGTCTTGAGTATGAGGTTGTTGTGATAGTTAATCTTCCGGTATAATACTACGTCATCTGGTAAGTGATATAAAGTACACTCCTTAATGGTACCTTCCACTAGAGAACTGCTTCACTACTCTATTGGTTTGTAGTAACTTTCACTTAACATCACCCCTAGGCGTGAGAACGGAGTGTTCAATGAAAGGGGTTAGAGAAGCTAGTATCTTCACCCTTCGTGATCGCTTCGACATCGTGCATAAAGGGTGGTGTGCGATAAGATCCCTCGGTCGGACCGCCGATTTTGGAGGGGGGTCTTACAAATGGATCAGAGCGCAACCGATCTTGTCGACCAAATCATGATCACAGAAACACCTCTTGCTTCGCTTATCGTTGTAGCGTGGTTGGTCCACTATAGTGGAAGCGGTGGTGGACCTAACAGGTAAAAGTTGACAACAAATTTGTCATATATATGTAGATTTTCACTCAAACTTATCAGGTTAAGTTTTAGTAATACAATTTTTTTTATGACTCAAATCGACACTGAAATGTCATTTACCACATCTGATCTCAAATGATGATTTATCTTTTCCCCATAAAACACTTTCATTAAACCCTACAAATGACCATTTCAAATTTTGAACCCCTGGTTTAAGCCTCTTTGTTTTATTGGGATTAAGTCCCTGTCTTCAAAATTCCATTTGAGGTAAGCTAATCAAATGGAATTTTACGTGCAGATTGACAATCACTTTAAGGATTGCAAATATGGTCGGAGCCAAGATGAGGGTATAGTGAAATGTGTTTTGACTTGACATAACATCTATCAATTTGACGATCTGTTTAAAATAAAATCGTGCAATCGTAGAAGAACTATGAGGAAAATATTAATCTTTTCAACGACGTCAATAATTCAGGAAATAATTACTGAGGCGATGAGCTGGATTTGAAGTAAATTAGTAGCAAATCAAGAAAAACTTATATAAAAGCAAGAAAAACTTATATAAAAGCAAGAAAAACTTTTATGCACCTGATAAGCAGTTTTTATATAACCTTTTTAATATAAATTTTAGTAATTATTTAATATAAAATTTTCTTTTTCATGTCAATTATAGCTTATAACTAGTTCATTTATGAAAATTGTTTCTAATTTAGCTTATTTGTATTTTTGCAGAATTTTGGGACAAATCTGGAAAAATTTGCATTGCACGCCCTAGGTCACGCCCGTGACCAAGTGCGTGTAATCATAAGATCTTCCAGAATTGATGTCGTACAATTTGAGCTCGTCCACAGCAAGTCACGCCCTCGGTTACGCCCTCGGTCACGCCCGTGACCCAATGGTCACGCCCATGACCAAGGGCGTGTAAACTTAAAGTGATGCTCCTGGTGATGCCGTCGAGAAGTGGAGATGTCGTCGAGAAGTCAACTCAAGTCACGGTCGTGACTTTCCCGCTTTATCCTTGCTCGTCGTCGCGCAGCAGTCGAGCCCACGCTGCATTAAATGATGTCATCATAGGTCACGCCCGTGACCCAAATGTCATGGTCGTGACTTGTCCCTTTTCTCCACGCCATCACGCAAGACCCACGCCGCTGTCGAAATTGAGCTGAACAATGGTTACACGCCCTTGGTCACGCCCGTGACCGAGGGCGTGTAACTTGAATTTTTTTTCTATAAATTCAGTGGTTCTCCTTGAGTCTAGAGTTGAGAAATTGGGAGAGGGGGAGGTGCTGCTAGAGCTGTTAGTGAACTTTTTCATGCTTTTGTTCATTTCATGTTTTCTCTCTTTTCATGCCAAGTAATGTTATAATTTTCTTTCATGCAATAGCCTAGTTTAAGCTTGTAATATTTTCATTTCTAGTGTCGTAACCTTTCTTTAAGGCTTGTAATAGTTTTTATTTCAATAAAATTAGTTTTGCTCTCTATCTTTCTCTCTTTGTTCTTTAGTTAATTTCTCCTTAATGCATTTTTCCCTCCACTATGATTAACTAATTCTCATTAGAGCTCGATTGAAATGATCCAAGGATGAGATAATCAAGTATGATTTTCTAAAGCTCTCTTTTTCCGTTTTTGTAAACACTTGATTTGCTCTTGATTTTTATTTAGCGAAACCATATTTTCGATATATGGTTCTCGTTTAAGTTTTCATACTTAGCTAGCCTAAAGGATCAAAGTATGAATTGATCATTCAAGAGTATAGAGAGTTTCACGCACCCCTCGAGAGAGGATGATGTAAATCTCCCGGATTGGAGTCAAATCCAATAGAGGGGTTCACAACGTAAAGCAAGTTTTAGGTAACCGATTATAGAATGAGAGTTCGGTTGATTTTTCCTAAACTTAGTTGGGCATTTCCCTCGAGAGAGGCATGTTCGACCTTCGGGAACCTCCACGGTCAAGTAGTTTACTTGAATAGAATTAGAATTATTTTTGCCTTCTCTTGATTATTCTCACTCCAAGGTGACTTTTGATTGAGCACTAATCCTTTTATCATCGTTTAAACCTTCTTTAGTTTGTGAATTATCTCTTTTAGTTAAGTAAAACAAACCAAAAAAATCATTAGGTAAGATAATAATGATTTCCTTGAAGTATAAGTAATCAACGTGCCCCGATGACTACGACCTTGGTATTTTCAAAATATCATATACTATAGACGATAAGGTACACTTGCCTTCATCGGATATAGTTTGGAAAACATCATCAATCTCTTCTCTTTTTCATAAATCCAAATCTCTAAGTAAGAAGTAGATTTCTTCGTATCAAGTTTTTGGCGCCATTGCCGAGGATTTTGCGTAGATATTTTGAGAAGAGGATAGCTATTAATTTTATCATGTTATTTTATTTTACTTTTTCTAATTTCAAAAATCTTAAGGGTGTAATTTAAATCTTGGAAAGGGATGTTTGGGTTATCACCCCATCACAACTCCTAGTACCGGTGAGAACCCTTCACAGGGTATACCTCAGGAAGTCCAAGACTAACTTAATCCGCCTAAAAGAAAAAAAATATAATAATCAAGTTTTCCTCATTCTTTATTTTTAGTTTTATTATTCTCTCTTTCTCTTTTTCTTTTTTCCCCTTTTCCTTTATAGTGTATGACCCGAGGTATCAGTTGAATATTCCTTTTGATCGAGAGATCGAGCGAACCCTTTCGTCGCGCCGCCGTTCTCGTGATCAGGAAATACACTTATTATTTGAAGATTCGATCGGGGATACTAACACAGCAAATATGGATCCTAATCTTAGCCTTCCTAATCCTAACGCGCCCAATCCTAATGAGGCCGCGCAACGGACCATGACCTATTATGCGCGGCCGAATCTGGAAGGCACATAGTCAAGTATTGTTCTCACCGCGGTGACGAACAATAACTTTGAGATCAAGTCCAGCATCATACAAATGGTGCAGCAATCAGTGACCTCCGATGGTTAGCCGGACGAAGATCCAAATTGTCATATTTCTAATTTTCTCGAAATATGTGACACTTTTAAAAACAATGGCGTCACTGATAATGCCATTCGATTATGTCTTTTTCCTTTTTCTTTGTAGTCTAAGGCTAAGCAGTGGTTGGGCTCACTTCCTAGGGAGTCCATCACTACATGGGCCGATATGGCGGAAAAATTTCTCACTAAATATTTCCCACCTGCAAAGACCGCCAAAATGCGAACAGATATTGCGTCATTTATGCAAAATGACTTGAAGACTCTTTATGATACATGGGAGCGCTTCAAGGAGCTTTTGCGTAGATGCCCTCATCACGCACTTCTCGCTTGGCAATAAGTGCAAATCTTTTATAATGGATTGAATTTCCAAACTAGGCAAATGATTTATGCGGGCGCCGGGGGTATATTAAATAGGAAAACTCTGGAGGCCGCTCAAGAGCTTTTTGAGGAAATGTCCATGAATGCTTATCAATGGAATTTGCCCTGACCGCGGCCTAATAATCCAGCTGGTATTCTTGAATTAGACGCTACTTCTAATTTAGCTTTACAAGTTGAGCGCTTAACAAAGCAAGTGGCGGAGGTGTCTTCTTCCTCCACCACTCCTCCTTGGACTAATAATGTTTAATTGAAGAGCAGGTTGACTACATGGGAAATCTGCCTCGGCCTCCGTATAACCCAAACTCCGCTCCGTACAACAACACCTGCAATGCGGGTTATAGGAACCATCCGAATCAACTTCTTAACATAACTCCCCCTCCAAACTTTAATCCACCTGGTTTTCCACCGCAACAGCAAAAGCCCTCTCCGCTTGAAGAGGTCTTTGCAAAATATGTTGCTACAAATGAAATGAACATCCGGAACCTCACCGAATCGATCAAAAATTTAGAGAATCAAGTGGGCCAGCTAGCAAAAATGTTCTCCGAGAAATAGCAAGGAGCACTGTCGGGAAATACGGAGCAAAATCCAAGGGAGAGCACGAACATGATCACTCTCCATAGTGGAAAGGAGGTGGTTTCAAAACAGGACGAACCCATGGTAGCTACTTCTCCTCCTCCTCCTCCTCATACTCCTATTTTATCTTCGAATTTGCCCGCTACATTAGATCTGCATGCTTCTAGTTCAAATATTTTGTATCCGTCTAAGCATAGGAGTGCGTGTGCCGAGAAAAATTATAAAAAGTTTTTAGAAATTGTACAACAATTTCATATTTATGTACCCTTCTGCGAGGCTATCTCTCAAATGTCGAAGTATGCGAAATATCTTAAGGAGTTGCTCTCAAATAAGAAGAAATTAGAAGATATTTAGCATATCTCCTTAAACGCAGAATGCTCTGCGGTTATACTTAACAAATTGCCCCAAAAAGCAAATGACCCGGGACGGTTCTCCATCCAGTGCCTATTTGGCAATTCGTTAGTAAAACATGCTTTAGCTAATCTTGGAGCAAGTATAAATCTCATGCTTTTTCCATTATTCAAAAAGTTAGGTCTAGGAAATCCTAGCCCCACCCGAATGAGTATTCAACTCACAGATCGTTTATTAAAATATCCAGTAGGGATAGTGGAGGATGTGCTCGTTAAGGTTGATAAGTTCATCTTCCAGGTGGACTTTGTCATTCTTAATATCGAAGAGGATGCCGAAGTACCCCTCATACTCGGCCGCCCCTTCCTTGCCACCTCCCATGCGATTATCGACGTAGGTAACGGAAAGCACCTCCTACGGGTTGGAGACAATGAAGTTACTTTTAGTATAAATCTCTCGATGCGAAACACTTTAGAGAATGACGATTCGTGTTTTTACTTAGAAGAATGTTTTGAAAATGATTTATATCCTCTTCCCGAGTTAGTCTCCACATCGAGTAACGATTCCGAGCTCGCCGAGATCTTTTGTCTAGAAGAAATCTCCCGCTCTACACCATACGAGCCATTAGAAAAATTAAAAATTAAAACTTCATATGAAGAGCCACCTATGTTGGAATTAAAACAACTCTCCCCTCACCTAAAATATATCTTTTTAGAAAAAGACTCTAAGCTACCCATTATTGTGTCATCCGAACTGAGCGATTCAGAAATTTCTAAATTGACTCTAGTCTTAGGGTGCGTTTGGTTGGGTTGTTGCTGATGAAAAGCTGCTGATCAGAAATGGAGTTTTGAAAAAGAGCTATTTCTAAGAAATGGAGTTTTGTTAGAAAACTGTTTGGGTGAAATGGAGTTTTCAGTGCTTATTGAAATGGAGTTTTATAAATTTTGTTTGGGTCAAATGGAGTTTTTGAAAAAAAAATTTGATACACATCAAATACACAATCTTGATAATAGTTACTATAAAAGATAAAAATGCCAGCAATTCTTCTCATCATCTAAGATCTAGAAGTGTACAATTGTTGCGCTATATTTTCACGCAACGTGATCATCTCATCTACCCCGCCTGCTGTATCAGGACAAACCACTTGATGCCCTTGTGTGCTCCCCCACTCATCACCACCTCCCTGCTCGACGTCATTGAAATCAATATCCCTCCGCGACGGGTGCCGCCGAATAAAATTATGCATAAAATCCACTCACACATAAACATACAACACTCATATAAACATAAACACATACAAACACACACCTAAACATACACACACCTAAACTTACAAACACATACACACATACAAACACACACACGCACACACACACATACATACACATACAAACACACACACACACACACACACACACACTCATACATATAAACACACACACACACACATAAACACACACTCATACATATATATATATAAACATAAGCATATAAACAAACACACACACTCATACACACATAAACATAAACACACACACACACACAGTCACACACACATATAACATACAACACACACATACACATACAACACACACACATATAACACACACACACATATACACATATATAACACACACATATAACATACAACACACACACACATATAAAATACACACACACAAACACATATAATACACACACATATAACACACACACACACACATATATAACACAAACACAAAAATTAATTACACACACAAATAAACACACATTCACCAACATCATCACACCACACACACAAACACATTCATCTGAAAAAAAATTAACAAAAAATTATGATTTCTACCTAAATCCGGCGGAGGAAGCTGGAGCGGGCGAGCACTGGATAGGCGGAGGAGGAATCATCGACGGGAGCGGGTGGAAGGCGATCGGTGGAGAGCAAACCCTAGACGGGCGGATCGCGCAACTGGACTGGCGAGTTTAACTGCGGCTGGCTATAACAATGAAACTGAGGTTATTAAAAACCTCTGTTTCGGTCGATTAGCCGTGCCAAACGATGTGTTTGCCTAAACCTCCATTCCATTCCAGCCGCACCGGAGCAAATAAGCCGCGCCAAAATGCAGCCTTAAGCAATCACCGTCACGCAATTGCGTGGCAAATTTCGGATATCAAGGATATTAACCCTTCCTTATGCACTCACAAAATCTTCCTCGAAGATAATTCCCACAACACAATCCAGCCACAACGACGGCTAAACCCGAATATGAAAGAAGTCGTTAAGGCAGAATTTATCAAACTTTTAGATGCGGGAATCATATACCCAATATCGGATAGTACTTAGGTAAGCCCATTACAAGTCGTGCCAAAGAAAGGCGGCGTAACGATAGTAGCGAATGAAAATAATGAATTGATCCCAACCCGTATAGCTACGGGTTGGCGGATGTGCATTGATTATCGAAAACTAAATGATGGCACCCGTAAGGATCACTTCCCATTACCTTTTATCGATTAAATCTTAGAACGCCTTTCTGGTCATTCCTACTACTATTTTCTCGATGGTTTGTCGGGGTATTTTCAAATCCCTATTTCGCCCGACGACCAAGAGAAAATCACATTCACTTGCCTTTTGGCACCTTCGCTTATCGGAGGATGCCTTTTGGTCTTTGTATAGCGTCAGCTACATTCCAAAGATGTATGTTGGCGATATTCGACGAGTTAGTAGAGGAAGTGATGGAAGTTTTCATGGACGACTTCTCCATCTTCGGAAATTCATTTAAAAATTGTTTAAAAAATATCTAACATGTGCTACAACATTGTGAGGAAACAAATCTAGCTCTTAATTGGGAGAAATTCCATTTTATGGTCAAAGAAGGATTAGTCCTTGGCCATAAAATATCGGGCAAAGGGATCGAGGTCAAAAGGGCCAAGATCGAAGTTATCAAAAATCTCCCCCCTCCAACGAATGTAAAAGTCATTAGAAGTTTCCTAGGCGTTTTATACAAAACTTTTCAAAAATCACAAAGTCGTTAACCCATCTTCTCAAAAAAGAATCTTCTTTCCTTTTTGATAACGAATGTCATTTGGCCTTTAAACTTATAAAATATAATTTTATAAACTCTCTGATTCTAGTCGCACCAGATTGTTTGCTACCCTTTGAAATTATATGCGACGCGAGTGATATTGCGGTAGGTGACGTATTAGGCCAATAGGTGAGTAAGTATTTCCACCCGATTTATTATGCGAGCAAAACACTCACGTCAGCACAAGCAAATTACACCACTACCGAGAAGGAGCTTCTAGCGATCGTTTTTGCCTTTGATATGTTTAGGTCGTACATCACTCTCTCCAAAGTAATCGTATTCATAGATCACTCCACTCTTAGATATCTTTTAAGTAAATCGGGAGACAAGCCCCATCTTTTGCGATGGATCCTCCTCTTGCAGGAGTTTGATTTAGAGATCCGGGACAAAAGGGGAGCCGAAAACTTGAAGGCCGATCATCTTTCCCGTTTAGAAAATCTCGCTACGGAAGCGTTAGTAGATTAAGGATAAATTCCCTGAAGAGCGCCTCCTTGCTCTCGAAAATATAAATACATCTTCCATCCCCAAGTTCGCAGATTTGGCTAACTATCTAGTTGCCCGGGTTCTGCCAAAAAAATTCTCCAGTCAGCAAAAGAAGAAATTCTTTTCTGATTTAAAGAATTATTTTTGGGAGGACCCCTTCTGTATCTGTGCGGATCAGGTAGTGACAAGATGCGTCTCGAGTGAGGAAGGTCTAAAAATTTTATGGCATTGTCACGAAAGACCAATTGGTGGTCATTATCAAGCGAACTGAATTGTGAGGAAGGCGCTGGAGGCGGGCTTTTATTGGCCCACGCTCTTCAAAGATTCTCACACCCTTCTGAGTACTTGCGACAGCTGCCAGCGATCGGGGAACATCTCCCGCCGGGATGACATGCCCCAAAATATTTTCTTAGAATGCGAGATTTTTGACCTTTGGGGTATCGATTTCGTTGGCCCTCTCCCTCCCTCCTATTCAAATAAGTATATTCTAGTTGAGGTTGAATACGTGTCGAGGTGGGCAAAAGCGCAAGCTCTCCCCACTAACGATGCGAGAGTCGTCGTAAATTTCTTAAAAAAATTATTCCCACGATTTGGAACGACACGCGCTATAGTTAGTGATCGGGGCACCCATTTTTGCAATACCCAATTCACGAAAATCATACCAAAATATGGTGTCGCGCACAAACTTTCCACTCCTTATCACCTGCAAACGAGCGGCCAAATCGAAGTCGTAAATCAGGAATTAAAGCAGATTTTAGAAAAAACTGTTTCTATAAATCGGAAGGGGATTGGGCACTTAAGCTCGAAGATGCGCTATGGGCCTAACGAACGGCGTACAAGAACATTATCAGTTGTACACCGTATTGAATGGTTTATGGTAAGGCTTGCCACCTTCCAGTCGAATTAGAACACCACGCATTTTGGGTGCTTAAATTTTTAAACCTCGACTCTACGTTAGCGGCCGAACAAAGAAAATTTCAAATGAATGAATTAGATGAGTCGCGAGCGAATGCGTACAAGAGTAACAAATTATATAATGAACAAACAGAGTTTTATCACGATAAACATATAAAATTTGCAGAAAAAAAATCGTCAGGCGATCTCGTCCTCCTTTATAATTCTCGTCTTCGCCTTTTTTCGGGAAAGCTAAAATCTAGATGGTCTGGACCCTTTATCGTTAAAGAGGTTTGGTCCTATGAAACAATTCTAATTTCCTACACGAAAAAAGGTTCCTTCAAATTAAATGGTCACCGTCTTAAGTTGTATCTTCTAGGGGATTCGTTTAACGAAAAGAGTGATTCAATAATTCTTCCGCCAATATCGTGAGCGCCAATTGGGTCAAGCTACGCGACCTTAAACAAAGCTCTTTTGGGAGGCACCCCAAAGTTATCCTTTGATTGTTTTCTCTTATTTTTGTTTTTGTCTTAACATGTTTTGTAGGTAACCGTGATGAATAGTAATTATACGTGTTTTTCTGTATAGTTTTTAGGGTATTTTTGCTTAGAATTATAAATAATCTATGTAATTAAATAAATAAATTGTTTGTTTTTGTTATTTTAACTTTTAACTAAGTTTTATTTTAATTAGATAAACTTTCTGTCTTTTTGTTAAGACACGCTCTTGGACACGCCCGTGTCCAAGGGCGTGTTCACTAATCCCTAACATTTTCTTCTCTCTGTTCTTTTTCCAGCTCAAACATCAATTCACGCCCTCGGTCACGCCCGTGACCGAGTCTGTGTACTTGGTCACGCCCGTGTTGGATGTCCATCCCAGATTCCAGCCACTTGAAGCATTTCATCCAAAAAGTCAAAGTCACGGCCGTGACATTTCAGACACGCCCGTGACATTTCAGACACGCCCGTGACCCATCAACTCCTTCTAGAAGAACAAAGGACACGCCAGGTGTCACGCCCAGTTCAAGCTCCAGCCAACCGACCTAGGTCACGCCCGTGACCTAGGCCGTGTACCATTTTCACGCCCGTGTTCGTCCGAGGATTCCACTCAAACCTTCTAGATGCCTGCCTGGATCTAGCTGTTCTGGCTATTCGCACCCCAAGCCGTGTTACGCCCTCAGACACGCCCGTGTCCGAGGGCGTGTAATTCCAAAATTTTTCCTATAAATAGCCAGATTCGGCTGAGTGTGGGGGTTCAGAATTTTGAGACCTCTTCTTAAGATTGTAGACCAATTTTTGCTGCTTTCATATTTTTGTCTCTTTTTGCATTTTCTCTCTCTTGTTTTGTAACCTTTTTATGATGGAAATGAAATAGATTTGTTTCTTTGTAATTCTCTTATCTTTGTTTTGGTTAAAGTGTGTGTGTGTGTGTTCTCTCTTTTTTCTTCTTTCTTTCTCTGTTTTTTTAGTTTTTGTAATTTTTGTTTTTATAATTAGTTGTCCATTTTAATTTGGGTGTGTGTGTGTATGAGGCTAATTTTCATGTTTTTAGCTTTTTTTTTAATTTTTAGATGGTTTCATAATTTGTGTGTGTGAGTGTATGAGTTTAGGTTAATTTTTCTCTTTTTTGTATTTTAATTTTCTTTTTAGTTTTTTTAGTGCTTTTGTAGTTTTTATTAAAGTAAGTGTGTGTGTGTGTGTGTGTGTGTGTGTGTGCTAGTATTGATTTTGTTTTCTTTTAACTTAGATTTCATTTTTAGTAAGTGTGTGTGAGTGTAGGAGAATAGATTTTATTTTCTTTTAACTTTGTTTCATTTATGTTGTGTGTGTGAGTGTATGAGTTAATTTTTGTTTTCTTTAACTTAGTTTTCAATTAAAGTAAGTGTGTGTGTGTGTGTGTGTGCTAGTATAGATTTTGTTTTCTTTTAACTTAAATTTCATTTCAAGTAAGGGTGCGTGTGTGTAGGAGGATAAATTTTGCGCCTTTTTTGTAATTCAATAGCTTTTATTTCCGTCACGCATTTATTTCCCGCCTATCCATTTGGATAGGACTTGTCACGCATTTATTTCCCGCCTATCCATTTGGATAGGACTTGTCACGCATTTATTTCCCGCCTATCCATTTGTATAGGACTCGCTCACACATTTATTTCCCCTCTACCTATTTGGGTAGGGATTGCATTTCTTTAATTTCTGCAATTTACCGCTTTCATTTTAATTTCGTAGAGTGTGTGCGTTTTCAATTAGTGCGTCTTTTGTTTTTAATATAATTGCTTTTTGCTAATTCCGCTAACCGCTCAATCGCTTAAAATCGCCGTAGTTATCATTATCGCTTTATAAAACTCTAAAAAAATCTAAGCAAAACTACTTTCTAAATTAACGTTTTCGTGCTTTCTCGCTTTTTATCGCAATTATCGTTAAACGCACGCCAACCTTAATTTTTGTCATTAGTTTTTCTATAAAATTATAAAAATCAATTCAAAACTCTTTTCGATAAAATAATAGCGCGCTCCTAAGAAGTAGAAATAATCGATACGACCTTGGAAAAATACGACCTTGATATTTAAAAAGAAATATCCTATACGACTATCGATAAGGTCCACTTGCCTTTATTGATTTTAGTCCGGATAATTATATAAACCCAAAAGCTTTCTCTCAAAAGCAAATTTAAAACTCTCTTTTAAGAACAATTAGAAAATTGTTGCAACAAACTTTTGGTTGTTGCAACTAGCTCAAGGTAAAAGGAGTTTTTAAAACTATCATTTACAAAGTTGTTGCAACAACTCACAAAATTGTTGCAACAACATATTCAAAAAGCTTTCAACTTTCATTTCAAACATAAGCCTTTCAAATCCCCTACTTAGCCTTTGGCGACGCGGCCAAAGAGTAATCCTCGATATTTCGAAAGAGGAAAAGGCCGTTACTTCTATCTTTCGATATGATAACGGGTAATTCCTCGAAGTAGAATTACTCGCGGGACTCTTCGAAAACGTCCGCCTAAGGTTAAAGTCTAAAGAAAGAAAGAGCTTTTCTAAAAAGTTAAACTTAAGCTTATCAAGTTTTTGGCGCCGTTGTCGGGGACTTGTGTCGTTATTTTGAAATAGGAAACGCTATTAATTTTATCTTATATTTCACCTCTATATCAATTATATATTTTACTTTCATCTTAAGAACAACAACAAAAAATTTAATTAAGAAAGAAAAAAAAACCTATCTAAGAAAAAGGAAAATCCAAAATCTTCAAAAAAAAATATAAAGATATATCTCCTTTATTTTTACCACCTCTTATAAACTCATATTTGCATAATTTAAAAACTTTTGCAATTATAAAACTTTTGCTTATATATTTACAAACACACATCTATTTGTTCATATTAAACCAAACAAAACAAAACCTTAAAAATTACCCAAAAAAAAAATTATATATATATAGCAATATTTTCTACTTACGAAAAGAAAATAAAAAAAATATATAATATATATTTTCCCCCTCTTTCTTTCTTTCCTTGTTTTTCTTCCTTGTAAAAATATTTCCAAAACAAAAACATCAAAAAAAAAATCTATAAAAAGAAAAAAAGAAACTATTTCTTCCAAAAAATTTTTTTTTTTAAAAAAAAGAATAGTGTATGACCCGAGGAGAATCTTCGGATAATCCAATTTTACCTTTTGATCCCAAAATTGAGCGCACGCTTCTCGAGCGCCGCCAATCTCGTAATCAAAATCTACAAATAGATCCCGAAGAATCCGTCGGTGATATACATTTAGGCGTGATGGGCGATCCTAATCTAAATGCGGCCCCATAGCGGACCATGGCCTATTATGCTAGGCTAAATTTAGAGGATACAGGATCGAGCGTCACCCGCCCCGCGGTAGCTAATAATAATTTCGAAATCAAATCCAGTATAATTCAAATGGTACAACAGTCGATTCAGTTCGACGGTTTGCCAGATGAGGACCCAAACCAACACCTTTCAAATTTTTTAGAAATTTGCGACACCTTCAAGATTAATGGCGTCAGCGATGACGCCATTTGCTTGCGCTTATTTCCCTTTTCCCTGCGGACAAAGGCGAAATCGTGGTTGACTTCTCTTCCGAGAGGGTCCATAACCACGTGGGCCGAATTGACGGAGAATTTTCTAACTAAATATTTCCCTCCGTCAAAAACTGCTAAATTACGCACCGATATCGCATCCTTCATTCAATTCGATTCTGAGTCTCTCTACGAGACTTGGGAGCGTTTTAAAGAATATTTGCGTAGGTGTCCTCATCACGCGCTACCAACTTGGCTTCAGGTACAAACGTTCTATAACGGCTTGAATTTCTCAACGAGACACATGATCGACGCAGCCGTCGCGGGAACATTAAACAACAAAACCCCGGAGGCCGCTCAAGCTCTGATCGAAGAAATGGCCATGAACGCGTACCAATGGAATGTGCCAAGGTCGCGTCCTCCTAAACCGACTGGTATTTTCGAAGTGGATGCCACCACTCACTTAGCCTCGCAGGTAGAGCGACTAAGTAAGCAAGTGGCGGAGATGACTGCTTCATCCTCCACTCCCGCTTGGGCTAATAATCCTAATAATAATAATAATTTTAATAATCCAAATAATAATAATAATAATAATAATTTTAATAATCTTAATAATAATAATAATCTTAATAATAATATTAATAATAACAATAATTTAAGCGAGGAATCGGTGGATTACGTGGGCAATCAAGTGCGGGCGCCCTTCAACCCATATAGTAATAACTATAACCCGGGGTGGAGGAGCCACCCGAACTTCTCCTGGAGTAACCCTACTAATGCGCAACGCCCTCCACCTGCGATCCCGCAAGGATTTCAGCATGGATATCCCCAAGGATTTCAGCAGGGTTTTGCGCCTCCTCCTCCAAAACCTTCTCCACTCGAGGAGATTTTTGCAAAATACATGGCTTCCAACAACGCAAATATCCGGAATATAACCGGATCGCTAAAAAATTTAGAAATGCAGGTTGGACAGCTTGCAAAAATGGTCTCCGAGCGGCCACTTGGAGCACTACCTGGGAACTCGGAGCAGAACCCGCGTGAAAATGCCCACGCCATTACCTTACGCAGCGGCAAGGAGGTCGACTCCCCATTTTGGGTTGAGCATCAGGTAACTGTTTCGCCTCCGACCCCTGCACCCCCGTCTTTTATTTTAGTAGATACGGAAAAAATATTAGCGTCGGGCGTCTCGAGCCCGCTAATTCCGTACCCCGCAAAATTTAATAAAGAGAAGGAGGACGAACATTACAAAAAGTTTTTACAAATATTTAAACAAATTCAAATTAACGTCCCCTTCTGCGAGGCACTCTCTCAAATGCCGAAATATGCGAAATACCGTAAGGAGCTCCTTTCTAATAAAAAGAAGCTCGAGGGTATTTCGCGTGTTTCATTAAAAGCGGAATGCTCGGCGGTCCTACTTAATAAATTGCCGCCAAAACTAAACGACCCGGGAAGGTTTTCCATCCCGTGCCTTTTTGGCAATCTATTAATAAAATACGCCCTAGCGGACCTGGGAGCGAGCATTAATTTAATGCCCTTCTCCCTCTTTAAAAAACTAGATTTGGGTGTTCCCACCCCAACGAAAATGAGCATCCAACTCGCGGATCGCTCGATAAAATATTCTATCGGGGTAGTGGAGGACGTTCAGGTCAAGGTTGACAAGTTTATCTTCCCGGTAGACTTCGTCATCCTCGACATCGAGGAGGACGCCGGGGTACCAATTATCCTCGGTCGCCCTTTCCTCGCGACCTCCCGAGCATTAATTGATGTGAGTAACAGTCGCCTCCTCCTCCGGGTAGGGGACGACGAAGTTACCCTTCATATTAATCCTTCGATGCGAAACTCTTTATCGAACGACGATTCCTGCTTTCACTTAGAATCTGCGTTCGAGGATGAGTGTTCTTCGCTTGCAGAATTACTCGCTTTAATATTAGACGATCTGAATCTGGCAAACCTCGCCCCTTTGGACGAATTGCCGCCAGATTTGCCTTTCGAGTCTTTTAATTCTAAAAATTTAAAAATCACAACTTCTTACAAAGAACCCCGGTCTTGGAGCTTAAGCCACTCCCCGACCATTTAAAATATGTTTTTCTCGCCGCGGACTTAAAACTCCCAGTTATTATTTCGTCTTCTTTAACAGATTCGGAAACCTCTAAATTAGTTAAAGTTTTGTCCACGCATCGCCATGCAATTGCATGGCAGATTTCCGATATTAGGGGGATAAATTCCTCTTTTTGCACGCACAAAATCTTCTTAGAAGATAATTCCCGCAAAACCATCCAGCCTCAGCGACGACTTAACCCGAATATGCGGGAAGTCGTTAAGGCTGAAGTAATAAAACTCCTAGATGCGGGGATTATCTACCCTATATCCGACAGCACGTGGGTTAGTCCCATTCATGTCGTGCCAAAAAAGGGTGGTCTAACGGTAGTGGCAAATCAAAACAACGAATTAATTCCAACCCGTACTGTTACGGGTTGGAGGGTGTGCATCGATTACCAAAAATTAAATGATGCCACCCGCAAAGACCACTTTCCGTTACCGTTTATCGATCAAATTTTGGAGCGACTATCAGGTCATCCTTATTATTGTTTTCTCGACGGTCTATCGGGATTTTTACAAATTCCAATCTCCCCCGAAGATCAAGAGAAAACAACCTTTACGTGCCCCTTCGGTACCTTCGCGTACCGAAGGATGCCATTCGGCCTCTACAACGCGCCAGCTACATTTCAACGATGTATGCTAGCGATATTTGGAGAGCTCATAGAGGATATTATGGAAGTCTTTATGGATGACTTCTCGGTTTTTGGAAGCTCCTTCCAAAACTGCCTCCAAAATTTAGATCGAGTCCTCCAACGATGCGAAGACACGAACCTGGTTTAAACTAGGAAAAGTGTAATTTCATGGTTCGAGAAGGCTTAGTTCTCGGGCACAAAATTTCTGAAAGAGGGATGGAGGTCGACAAGGCCAAGGACGAAATAATTGAAAAACTCCCCGCGCCCTCAAATATAAAATCAATTCGTAGTTTTCATGGCCACGCAGGTTTCTATAGGTGGTTTATTCAAAATTTTTCCAAAATAACAAAACCACTAACCTACCTCCTGGAGAAAGAATCTCCATTCATTTTTGATAGCGCGTGCGTAGAGGCATTCAATGCCATAAAAAATAAACTTATCCATTCTCCCATTCTGGTGGCGCCCGATTGTACCCTTCCGTTTGAGATTATGTGCGACGCGAGCGATATAGCGGTAGGGGCCGTATTAGGCCAACGCATAAATAAATATTTTCATCCTATATATTACGCGTCCCGCACGCTCACGGCCGCACAGGCTAATTACACGACAACGGAAAAGGAACTCCTTGTCGTCGTCTTCGCCATAGATAAGTTTAGGCCCTACGTCACGCTTTCTAAAATTATAATATTTACCGACCACTCCGCACTTAAATATTTGTTAGAAAAAATGGACGCTAAGCCCCGCCTTCTTCGATGGATCCTCCTATTACAAGAATTCGATTTAGAGATCCGGGATAAGAAGGGGGCCGAAAATTTAGCGGCCGACCACCTTTCTCGTTTAGAACACCCAATCGCGGAAGCGCTCTTCGAACCGGAAATCGATGATCGATTTCCCGAGGAGCGCCTTTTAGCTTTAAATAATTTAAAAACTTCTCCCTCGCCTTGGTTCGCAGACTACGCCAACAATTTAGTTGCGCGGGTGCTCCCGAAAGACTTTTCAAAACAGCAAAAGAAGAAATTATTTTCTGATTTGAAAAATTACTTTTGGGAGGACCCTTTCTTATTTCGCGTCTGCGCAGACCAAGTCGTGCGGAGATGCGTTTCGAGCGAGGAGGGTGCGCAAATTTTGCGGCACTGCCACGAGGGGCCGGCCGGGGGGCATTATCAAGCCAACCAGACCACGTAGAAGGCGCTGGAGTCGGGCTTTTATTGGCCCGCTCTCTTCAAAGACGCTCACACTTTTGTGAGAGCATGCGATAGCTGTCAACGGTCGGGTAACATCTCTCGTCGCGACAAGATGCCCCAAAAATTTTATTTAGAATGCGAAATTTTCGATTTATGGGGGATAGATTTCTTAGGCCCCCTACCTCCTTCATATACAAATCGCTACATTTTAGTGGCGGTCGACTACGTATCTAGGTGGGCGGAAGCGCAAGCTCTCCCCACCAACGATGCGAGAGTCGTCATCAAATTCCTAAAAAAATTATTTTCTCGCTTCGGTACGCCCCGTGCGATAGTTAGTGATAGGGGTACGCACTTTTGCAACGCCCAGTTTGCAAAAACATTAACCAAATATGGCGTTACGCATAAGCTCGCCACCGCCTATCACCCCCAAACGAGCGGCCAAGTGGAGTTAGTAAATCAAGAAATTAAACGCATATTAGAAAAAACCGTTTCAATAAATAGGAAGGATTGGGCGATTAAATTAGATGACGCGTTGTGGGCATATCGTACGGCGTACAAGACCGCAATCGGTTGTACGCCTTATCGATTAGTCTACGGCAAGGCGTGCCATTTGCCAGTAGAATTAGAGCACCGTGCTTTTTGGGCGTTAATACTTTTAAATCTCGATCATAATTTAACCACCAAAAACTGGAAATTCCAATTAAACGAACTCGATGAATGGCGTGCGAACGCCTACGAGAGTAATAAATTTTATAAGGAACGCTCGAAATTCTACCACGACCGAAAAATTAAATTTCCAAAATCATTTGCGCCGGGCGATCTCGTCCTCCTATATAATTCACGTCTTCGTCTTTTTCCGGGGAAACTAAAATCCCGTTGGTCCGGCCCCTTTCAAGTGAAAGAGGTTTGGCCATACGGGACCGTCCTTATCACCCACCTGGAAAAAGGCGACTTAAAAGTTAACGGTCACCGACTAAAACTCTACCACGCAGGGGATCAACTGGGAGGGAAGCTAAATTTCATACCCCTCCCCCACCTCTAAAAAGATCGTACCCCGCCAACGCGTCAAGCTACGAGACGGTAAACAAAGCGCTCGTGGGAGGCACCCCCATATTTATCTAATTACGCTCTTCTTCTTTTTTATTGTTCTTATTTACATAAAAAAATGATGAAATAAATTTTCATTTCAAAAAAAAAACTTAAAAAACTTAAACAAAAATATAATTAATAATAATAATAATAATAAAACAAAATGAAAAAAAAATTTAATAACTATGCATATTTTAAATTATCATTCTTTTTCCAAAAAGAAACATAAAGCAAAATAAAATAATGCAAGAACTTTAAAACAAAAATCAAAAAGAATTTTGGGAATTTTAAGATAAGATAATAGGAAGTTTCTCAAAGTAGGATTACTCGACAGACCCGAGAGGGGATTTTTGTCGATATTTCGAAACGAGAAAACCCCGTTGCTTTTACCTTTTTATTTCTCTTATTTCTTCCTTGCTTTTGAACTTAAAGCTTTTTCATTATTTACTTTATTTTTATCTTTCTTAAAATTTTGATATATTTTAAAACATGCATATTTCAAAATTAAAACAAAAAAAATATATAATATAAATAATAAAATAAAAATGATGATAAAAATTTATTTTTATCATACCCAAAAAAAAAAATATAATCACTTATACTTCCTTTCATACGTATACTATTTTTCGCTCTTTTGTACATTTGGAAAAATCAAAACAAAACCCAAGTTTTCGCTCCTCCTACCTAAGCTCAACATTGAGGACAATGTTGAATTTTAAGTATGCGGGTGTTTTTCCTCTTTTGTAATTATTTTTGTCCCTTTTTAATATATATATAGAAAAGACCAAAAAAATTTTTTAAATAATTTGTTACAACATAACAATTTTTGTTACAACATAACAAAATTTGTTGCAACAAATTTGTCCCTCTGCTTTTATTTTTCTTTTTGTAAAATTTTAATATGTAAATATGTAACAAAATAAAAAAAAACTATTAATTAACTTTAAAAAAAACACCAAAAAATTATATTATAAATGTTTTATTTTCTTTTTGTTTCTTTGTTTGTAAATAATTATCCATATTTGAAAATAAATCAAAATCAAAAAAAAAATTATGATGAAAAATTTCTATGAAAAACACCAAAACAAATTATATATGTTTTTCTTTTATATTTTCTTCTTTCCTTCTCTTCTTTTTCCTTTTTTAAGTATTAATGTATATATAAGATAAAGAATTGAAAAATCCAAAAAAATTTTACTTAGAAATTTGTTATAACAAAATTCACAAAATTTTGTCATAACACCAAAAACATTTTATTTTCCTCTCTCTCTTTCTTTTTTCTTTTCTTTTTATTATTGTACATTTTTTTAACAAAATTAAAACAATCAAAAAAATATGATGAAAAAAATATCTTAGAAAAATCAAAAATATTTTGTATGTATTTTTACTTTTCTTAATTTTCTTCTTTATTTTTATTAGTATTTATATATGCATTTTGTTATAAAGAAAATCAAAAATCCCAAAAATATCATATCTTAAAAACTTCAAAAAAAAAATATTTGAAAAACTTATCAAAAAAAAAACCCAAAAATAAAATAAATCCCCTACTTAGCTTTTTGTTATTTCCAAGGCTAGGTTAGTTTTATCTTTAAGTGTTTTTCATTATTTTTGATTTACTAAATCAATTTTATTTATTTCATAGTTTGAAAAATTTAAATCGAGGAATTTTCAGTAGTAAAGAAAATCTTGCGATCTTAATTTAATTTGAGAACAGAATTTTTAGCACTACCTCAGGTTTACCCTAAATAGATTCCTTTTTGTATTATATTGGCAAACCATCTTTAGATTCAATTATTCTAACTCTAAACTTGTGAAACTTTAGGAATTTTTTTAATCTACTAAACTTGCTCTCAAAAATTTTTTTTTATTAATCTAGAATTTCTCTTGAAACCCCCCTTATAAACACCCCTAACTTGGCATAAAAATAATAAAAGAAGGAGTTTTAAAAGAAATCCTGTGTCAATGGGAATAAAAAGATTCCGTAAACACAGGCACCTAATATTGTTAAAAGAAATCCCGTGTCAATGGGAATAAAATTCCGTAAACACGGGCATTGGGTTAAGTTGAGAAAAGATTTCAATTATCCCGCGTAAACCAACGTTGGGAATCATAGCAAAGCCACCAAAAAGGTGGGGTGAGAGGATAAAATCCATCACCCCTAAATCCAAGCACTCTTCTTTTTGCCAAGGCTACCTTTTTCCCCTACCCCTTAGCCAATAAAATTGTACCTAGATTTTAATTTAAAAAAGTTTGGGAGAGCATAATTAGTAGGCTTTATTTATTCTTAAAAACTTTCTTAAAAAAGGTTAAAGTTTTATATAATTCTATTCTAATTAAAAGGTACCAAAGACTGCAATAATCGATGTTATTTAGCTAACTTTAGAAGTCTCGCTAAAAAATATTCGCTCTTTTTAAATTACTTTCATAGTTTTGGACTTACCTCTTTAAATACCCTAATTTATTTTGATCTTACTTTTGATTTAATAAAAACTTTAGTAAATTAGAAATTTTATTAAACGTCTTATAGGTATCCCTTACTTTTGCTCTGGAATAACAAAAGCTTAAGTATGGGGGTGTTTGATGAATAGTAATTATACGTGTTTTTCTGTATAGTTTTTAGTGTATTTTTGCTTAGAATTATAAATAATCTATGTAATTAAATAAATAAATTGTTTGTTTTTGTTATTTTAACTTCTAACTAAGTTTTATTTTAATTTGATAAACTTTCTGTCTTTTTGTTAAGACACGCCCTCGGACACGCCCGTGTCCAAGGGTGAACTTGGTTCAATAGAACATGTGTTCACACTTGGCCGTTCACTAATCCCTAACATTTTCTTCTCTCTGTTCTTTTTCCAGCTCAAACATCAAGTCACGCCCTCGGTCACGCCCGTGACCGAGGCCATGTACTTGGTCACGCCCATGTTGGATGTCCATCCCAGATTCCAGCCACTTGAAGCATTTCATCCAAAAAGTCAAAGTCACGGCCGTGACATTTCAGACACGCCCGTGACATTTCAGACACGCCCGTGACACATCAACTCCTTCCAGAAGAACAAAGGACACGCCAGGTGTCACGCCCAGTTCAAGCTCCAGCCAACTGACCTAGGTCACGCCCGTGACCTAGGCCGTGTACCATGGTCACGCCCGTGTTCATCCGAGGATTCCACTCAAACCTTCTAGATGCCTGCCTGGATCCAGCTGTTCTGGCTATTCGCACCCCAAGCCGTGTCACGCCCTCAGACACGCTCGTGTCCGAGGGCGTGTAATTCCAAAATTTTTCCTATAAATAGCCAGATTCGGCTGAGTATGGGGGTTCAGAATTTTGAGACCTCTTCTTAAGATTGTGGACCAATTTTTGCTGTTTTCATATTTTTGTCTCTTTTTGCATTTTCTCTCTCTTGTTTTGTAACCTTTTTATGATGGAAATGAAATAGATTTGCTTCTTTGTAATTCTCTTATCTTTGTTTTGGTTAAAGTGTGTGTGTGTGTTCTCTCTTTTTTCTTCTTTCTTTCTCTTTTTTTTAGTTTTTGTAATTTTTGTTATTATAATTAGTTGTGCATTTTAATTTGGGTGTGTGTGTGTATGAGGCTAAGTTTCATGTTTTTAGCTTTTTTGTAATTTTTAGATGGTTTCATAATTTGTGTGTGTGAGTGTATGAGTTTAGGTTAATTTTTCTGTTTTTTGTATTTTAATTTTTCTTTTTAGTTTTTTTAGTGCTTTTGTAGTTTTTATTAAAGTAAGTGTGTGTGTGTGTGTGTGCTAGTAAGTGTGTGTGAGTGTAGGAGAATAAATTTTATTTTCTTTTAACTTAGTTTCATTTATGTTGTGTGTGTGAGTGTATGAGTTAATTTTTGTTTTCTTTAACTTCGTTTTCAATTAAAGTAAGTGTGTGTGTGTGTGTGCTAGTATAGATTTTGTTTTCTTTTAACTTAGATTTCATTTCAAGTATGGGTGTGTGTGTGTAGGAGGATAAATTTTGCGCCTTTTTTGTAATTCAATAGCTTTTATTTCTGTCACACATTTATTTCCCGCCTATCCATTTGGATAGGACTTGTCACACATTTATTTCCCGCCTATCCATTTGGATAGGACTTGTCACGCATTTATTTCTCGCCTATCCATTTGGATAGGACTCGCTCACGCATTTATTTCCCCTCTACCTATTTGGGTAGGGATTGCATTTCTTTAATTTCTGCAATTTACCGCTTTCATTTTAATTTCGTAGAGTGTGTGCGTTTTCAATTAGTGCGTCTTTTGTTTTTAATATAATTGCTTTTTGCTAATTCCGCTAACCGCTCAATCGCTTAAAATCATCGTAGTTATCATTATCGCTTTATAAAACTCTAAAAAAAAAATCTAAGCAAAACTACTTTCTAAATTAACGTTTTCGTGCTTTCTCGCTTTTTATCGCAATTATCGTTAAACGCACGCCAACCTTAATTTTTGTCATTAGTTTTTCTATAAAATTATAAAAATCAATTCAAAACTCTTTTCGATAAAATAATAGCGCGCTCCTAAGAAGTAGAAATAATCGATACGACCTTGGAAAAATACGACCTTGATATTTAAAAAGAAATATCCTATACTACTATCGATAAGGTCCACTTGCCTTTTATTGATTTTAGTCCGGATAATTATATAAACCCAAAAGTTTCTCTCAAAAGCAAATTTAAAACTCTCTTTTAAGAACAATTAGAAAATTGTTGCAACAAACCTTTGGTTGTTGCAACTAGCTCAAGGTAAAAAGAGTTTTTAAAATTATCATTTACAAAGTTGTTGCAACAACTCACAAAATTGTTGCAACAACATATTCAAAAAGCTTTCAACTTTCATTTCAAACATAAGCCTTTCAAATCCCCTACTTAGCTTTTGGCGACGCGGCCAAAGAGTAATCCACGATATTTTGAAAGAGGAAAAAGGTCGTTACTTCTATCATTCGATAGGATAACGGGTAATTCCTCGAAGTAGAATTACTCGCGGGACTCTTCGAAAACGTCCGCCTAAGGTTAAAGTCTAAAGAAAGAAAGAGCTTTTCTAAAAAGCTAAACTTAAGCGTATCAAACCGCCACTTCCCCCCGCATCTTCATAACCAGGGAAGCCCATCTTCCTTCTTTTTCCTTCTTTTTTCTGGCATTCCTTTTTTGTAAGTC
This sequence comes from Dactylorhiza incarnata, assembly GCA_033032865.1. NCBI lineage: Eukaryota > Viridiplantae > Streptophyta > Magnoliopsida > Asparagales > Orchidaceae > Dactylorhiza > Dactylorhiza incarnata. The sequence goes on along the minus strand of JAWHQI010000040.1, from coordinate 3,153,862 downwards.
GCACCTTGTTATCTTTTTCATTTTCGTATTTCTTCGTACTTAGTTTTAAACATTGGGGACAATATTTAACTTTAAGTATGGGGGTGTAAATAGATCTAAGTTTTTAATTTAGAAAACTTTTCAAAAAAAAATATTCTTATATCTTCTATTATTTAAGTACTTTTCAAACCAAAAAATTAAAAAAAAAATCAAAAATCGAAAATTTAAATCATGGAAAGGGACGTTTGGGTTATCATCCCATCTCATCTCCTAGTACCGTTGAGAATCCCTCACGGGGTATACCTCGGGAAGTCCAAGAGTTAATAAAAATTGTTAGGTTTAAAACTAGTTTTCGTTCTTTCACTATCAATAATCCAAAAAAAGATAATATCAAAAAGTCCAAAAAAATATGAAAAACTTATAACAAAAACCAAAAAATTTATAAAACCCATGCTTGTTATTTTTGTGAATTCTTAGAAATTTAGTTGAGAATATTTATAAGCCTTTTATGTTTTAAATTAGCTAAAATTTTGTTTATCATAGTTTGTTAAATATAAACTTTAGGTAATCTTGTTTTAAGAATCATTTTATGATTTGAACTTGATTAGAGAATTTTTGTTAGCATGACTTCTCTCTTTATTTTTAATTGGCTTCATTTTGTAGTAAATTTGTTAAACCTCTTTAGATTTCAATTATATTTTCTTCTAGCTTTTTAGATCTTAGGAAATTTAAATTTACTAGAATTTGCTCTCAATATAATTTAATTTATAAGCTAGAAATGTTTCCTTGCCCTACCCCTTTTGATGGCATATAAAAAAAGTGTTTTAAAAGATCATATGCATGGGAATAAGAGGATGAAATTCATTATTCCCTAAACATATGCACCCAAAATAATTTAAAAGATTATATGGCATGGTGTAAGAGGATAAAATTCATTACTCCTAAACATATACATTTTGGGTTTTTATTAGAAGATAATTTAAAAGATATATGGCATGGAGTAAGAGGATAAAATTCATTACTCATAAACATATACAAAAAAAAATAGAGGTGAGAGGATAAAATTCATCACCTCCTTTCTAAGATCTCTTCTTATGCCAAGCTTTGTAAACCTCCCCTTAACCTTTATCTTTGATCTAGATTTAATTAAAGTTATGGAGAGAGCAATATTTAGTAGGTTACTTTTCCTTAAAGTTTCTTTTAAGATAAAGTTCTTATAATTTTAATCTAATTTAGTTTTATAATTTCTACAATTTTATTTGCTAATTAATTATCTTGAGAAGTCCTTGCCTAAACACTTCTACTCTTTTCAAATTACCATCATAATTTAGGACTTAATTCCTCCTAGAATTTATTCTTAACCTAACTTTTGATCTAAATGAAATTTTAGTTTATAATTAAAAAAATCATATGAATGACTTATGAAATATGTCTTATACTTTTGTTCTGGAATAGCAAAACCTCAAGTATGGTGGTATTTGATAAGTAGTTTTTATATAACCTTTTTAGTATAAATTTTAGTAATTATTTAATATGAAATTTTCTTTTTCATGTCAATTTTAGCTTATAACTAGTTCTTTTATGAAAATTGTCTCTAATTTAGCTTATTTGTATTTTTGCATAATTTTGGGACAAATTTGGAAAAATTTGCATTACGCCATTGGTCACGCCTGTGACCAAGGGCGTGTAATCATAAGATCGTCCAGAATTGTTGTCGCGCAATTTGAGCTCGTCCACAGCAACTCACGCCTGTGACCCAATGGTCATGCCTGTGACCCAATGGTCACGCGCTGTGACCAAGGGCATGTAAACTTAAAGTGATGCTCCTGGTGATGTCGTCGAGACATGGAGATGTCGTCGAGAAGTCAACTCAAGTCACACCTGTGACCCAAATGTCACGTCCATGTCTTTCCCGCATGATCCCTGCTCGTCGCCGAGGCACAGTTGAGCCCACGCTACATTAAATAATGTCATCACAGGTCACGCCCGTGCCCTAAATGTCACGGCCGTGACTTGTCCTTTTTCGCCACGCCGTCACGCAAGACCCACGCCACTGTCGGAATTGAGCTGAACAGTGGTTACACGCCCTGGGTCACGCCCGTGACTGAGGGCGTGTAACTTGAAATTTTTTTCTATAAATTCAGAGGTTCTCCTTGAGTCCAGGGTTGAGAATTGGGAGAGGGGGAGGTGCTGCTAGAGCTATTAGTGAACTTTTTCATGATTTTGTTCATATCATGTTTTCTTTCTTTTCATGCCAGGTAATGTTATAATTTTCTTTCTTGTAATAGCCTAGTTTAAGCTTGTAATCTTTTCATTTCTAGTGTTGTAACCTTTCTATAAGGCTTGTAATAGTTTTTATTTCAATAAAATTAGTTTTGTTCTCTTTCTTTCTCTCTTTGTTCTTTAGTTAATTTCTCCTTAATGCACTCTTATTTTTCTCTCTTTTTCTGCTCCACTATGATTAACTATGTCTCATTAGTGCTCGATCGAAATGATTCGAGGATGAGATAATCATGTTACGATTTTCTAAAGCTCTCTTTTTCCATTTTTGTAAACACTTGATTTACTCTTGATTTTTATTTAGCGAATCCATATTTTCGATATATGGTTCTCGTTTAAGTTTTCATACTTAGCTAGTCGAGAGGCTCAATGTATGAATCGATCATTCAAGTATAAAGAGAGTTGCACACACCCCTCGAGAGAGGATGACGTAAATCTCCCGGATTGGAGTCAAATCCAATAGAAGGGTCACAACGTAAAGCAAGTTTTAGGTAATCGATTATAGAACGAGAGTTCGGTTGATTTTTCCTAAGCTTAGTTGGGCATTTTCCTCGAGAGAGGCCTATTCGAGCTTCGGGAACCTCCACGGTCAACTTGTTTACTTAAATAGAATTAGAATTATTTTTGCCTTCTCTTAATTATTCTGTCTCCAAGGTGACTTTTGATTGAGCACTAATCCTTTTATCATCGTTTAAACCTTCTTTAGTTTGCGAATTATCTCTTTTAGTTAAGTAAAACAAACCAAAAAAATCATTAGATAAGATAATAGTGATCTCCTCGAAGTAGAAGTAATCAACTTGCCACGGGGAATACGACCTTGGTATTTTCAAAATATCATATACTATAGACGATAGGGTACACTTGCCTTCATCGGATATAGTTTGGAAAACATCATCAATCTCTTTGCTTTTTCCTAAATCCATTCTCTAAGTAAGAGGTAGATTTCTTCGTATCAGCACCCCATCCCAGAAGTACATGGTTAACATTCATGGGACTTGCGATAGTTGCATACTCGGCCAGCCAAAAAGCCTCATTAAATAGGGCAAGCCACTGCGGACCCGAAGGTGCCAGTTACCTATTTTATTCATTGCTTTTATTATAAATTGCTTGCGGTGGAAAATGTTGCGGGTCGTTCATGCCCGTAGACCGTACGTACCTGGCGGGAAGGTTGACGACTCTAGGCGACAGGGAGATGTTCACCCCGGGAGCAGTTGTATCTTATATGCCCCGCTGGGTCCCTCCACTGGTTGGCCAAATTCAGTTATTGCTGGACATTTCCTACAACCGAGAGTGCACGAGGTTGTACCTTAGGGCCTGGGTAGTGCGGTACATCCACACCCAGAAGTGGTAAGACTGGCCACTGTCACCAACTGCCACATCGGTGAGGCCCGCGGGGTTCGCTACCCTGCTTGAAAAGAAGCGGTCAAACTATGTCAACATAAGATGCAAATAGGTAAACTATGGTATGTGATTACTGTGGCGGGTTAGTCATGCTCATGGACCGTTCGCACTAGCACGGGAAGGCTGACGACTCATGAGGCAGTAGGGAGTGTGTGAACCCCGGGAGGTTATTTATTATTTCCCCAATGGGTCCCTCCACTGGATAGGCGATTTTTGTAATTGTCGGATGTTGCCACATCCAGGAGTACATGGGTTGTACATTGGGGTCTGGGTAGTGCGGTATGTCTACACGCAGAAGTGGCAGGACCGGCCACTGTCACCGACGACCACATCGGTGAGGCCCGCGGGGTTCCCTACCCTGCTGGAAGAGAAGCTGTCAGACTATGTTGACGTAGGGAACTGTGATGAGTCTTGAGAACTCATTGTGCATGGCTAGCATAAGCATCATTTGCATCAGAACATACATATTTACATGTAACATTAACATATAACCTTCGTATGGGATTTGGTTATATGTTCATGGATTTTCACCGCTTATTTGCGATTTTTATCTGTTCCACTAACATATAACCTTTGTAAGGGAGTCGGTTATATGTTGATGGGTATTACAAAGGCTTATTTAAGTTGTAACTTTTATTTGTTCCACTAACATATAACCTCCGTAAGGGAGTTGGTTATATATTAATGGATTTAAACTCTTTACCTTTATGACATATATAACTCATAAATTTTTGCGGTTCAGATGTGCAAAACTTGGTGGTATTCGATTATGCTAGAATTACTTACTCGGAATAACAATCTGAGCTGGTAATTCATTATGCATACAGCTTGTATGCACGAAATGTCCCTGCCAACAATATATATATATCAGAGCTACTACGGAATAAGCATTGCTACGGTAAAGCCATCCTCTGTTTCACTTAAGCTACTACACGGCGGAAGCCACCAACACAGCTCATTAGGTAAAGCCAAATCTATAGACCCTTAAAAATTCTGGGACCGTTCGACACTCGTAGTTGTCTACAATGCGTTCTGTTTGAAAACCCCATGACACACTCACATTTTCGGGGATGAAAATTTTTCTTTATTTTATTGGTTTGTAACATCCCAACTTTAAAAAGAGGTCTAACTGGTTCAATTGAACCCTTGGAGGAACTTAGGCCAGGTCCTATAAAACCACGACCTGACTTTCACCCCAAATGGTGGTCATTTAGAGGAATGACTATTTTGGGTAGTATTGTGTTTCGCCACAACGCCAAAGTAGTTTAATGAGCATACATGCTCCGAATTAACTTTCGTCAATTATGTTAGACTCGTATGGTCGATAAAAGTGTAACAAAACTCATTTTGTTCCAATCTGAGGTCATTTGGTGAAAGCGACCATTTTGAGTACCGTAACGCATCATGACAATGCTATTTTAAAATATTGAGCAAACGAGCTCCGATTTGACTTTAGTCTGTTGTATCAGACGTTCATGATCGATACAAGCGCAATGCAATTAATTTCATTCAATTCTGAGGATATTTGATAAACTTGGCCGAAATTAGTTATTTTGAGCTGACTCAAGCAAATAAATATGAGTAAACGGACACGGAACCAACTTCGAATGATTTCTTTAGCTTTGTAGGGTTGATACGAACATAACGAAACCCTCTGCACATTTTAGCCGCGCATATGTTGGGAGTTATGATATATATATATATATATATATATATGAATATAAATATATACATATATTAATGAGCATAAACATCTAACGTGGTAAATCCCAAAATAAGAATTATGAACTAGCGAAAGCAGGAGGAGGCTAAATCGGCGGGCAAAATCCAGTGGCAGGTTTATGAGCTGGGCAGGAGTCGCGAACCAAGGCTCGTTCTTCCTCCCTGGAAAAGTTCCTGGGGTAGATTCATCACCCATGGGATGAAGGTCACCTGTGCTTTTGGATTCGGAAGAGAAGCTAGCTGGGAACTTCAGATTGGCCAACCCCGGCTATATAAGGATGGTCTCGACTTCGTTTACGGTAAGCTCAACGGCAAGGTTTCCCTTCCCATCTCTCCCTCCTCTTGCTCCTTTTGAAGCTCTATCAAATTGGGGCAGTGACTCATTTTCTTTTTAGTACAGGGAAAGGATATTGAATGGAGGAGCAACATGAAATTAATGGCATCATCTCTCTCTCTCTCTCTCTTTTTCTCTCTGAAGGAACTTGTGCTTCCTTAAGCTATGATGTGTTGTGCCAATTTTAGACTTCTCTTTCGTGATCTTGTGAGTGATGCGATTATGAATCATAATTAAAAAAAGGGGGAGGATTAATTTTATAAAGCACACGCGATGACCAATGCATTTTTGTAGGTATATAGATTCAAAATAGTTTTGAAGACATCATAATTTCAAAAAAAACTTGAAGTAATTTAATGTAAGTGATGAAGAATCATCTTTCTAGCATAAACGATATATAGAGAGAGACACGCACTCATGAACATTTTTTTAGCAGCAAAAATGCATTGGTTCAAAGTTTCTCCTTATCGTTATTGTTGGAAGGAGGTTGGAAGGAGGTTGGAAGATGAATTACTGCTCTCAGCCTTTCTCATTTTCTTCCACATGCTTTAGAAGTTAGCTGAGCCATTAATTTAGGAACTAATCCTACTATTTTCCTCTTGTTATACACTAGTTGTTGCGTTGATTCCCTTCCTGAGAATTTGCTCGATGTTGATGTTGATTTCTGCTGGAAATCTCTCAGCATCTTGATTCCTGCATTTTTTTGGGTATTATGTTTTGAGCGTGAATAGATAAGGTTTTATTTTATTTTTACTTCCACCCTCTCCTTCATTTTTTTTCTGAACTTTGATATTTGGTTGGGGTTTTCTTATTTTATTTTTAAGCATGGAGCTTAGTATAACCATCATACAACTGCTTTTGATTAGTTAAAGCTTCATATAATTGCTATTGAAACTTCTTATAGTCACAGTTGGAATTACCCTTATGTGGCCGCATACCATAAGATTTTATTTAGCAGAAATTTGCTAAATAATTTTGGTATGATATATGGAATATAAAAGCATAGCTTATGGTTGAAGCTTGTATGATCTATAATTCGAAACCCTTACTCTTGGGACCATTGCCCACAATGTCCTAGATTTGGAGAAGTCCATTCCTGAGTCAAAGATATACCTCACAATGTATTTGATATATTATCTAGAATCACTGTGCAGGAGATCAGGTCAAGCAAGGTGCTCAAGAAATTCATCTAAGTTCACAAGCGTCGAGACACCATACATCACTCGACGCCTGTGACCCAGAAGCGTCGACCCATGTCTGCTGTCTCAAAAGGCAAGGTCGTTGACTGAAGATCAGAGACCAAGTCAAGAAGCGTCGAGCCAAGGAATATCGCTCGACGCCGTGGAATAAGAAGCGTCGACCAACTTCAGTTAGCTCAACGTCAGCAAAAAGAGTCTAGATGAGAAGGCAAAGTTAAAAAGCGTCGAGCTCCTATACATCGCTTGACGCCTACAGATAAAGAGCGTTGAACGACTAAAGATTGCTCATCTCCTAAGAAGGAGGCTTTGAGAGTTTCATTCTAAGTAGAAAGTGTCGAGCTTCTACACATCGCTCAACACCTTATAGAAAAAGCGTCGACAGAGATGCACATTGCTCAACGCCCTCTTCCTGAAAAGCTCTGAGTTAAGAATTGTGTAACAGTACATCTACAGCAAGCTGAGCCATGTCGAGACGATGACCATGTCTCAACTAACTCTGTCTGATCATTCAGATAGATCAAGAAGACTCAATACATTGAAGAATCTGAGTCTAAGTGATATTACTATCTCTTTCAATTCATGTATGATCTGAGTTGTCAGATCTGAGTGTAGGATCTTTCAAGGATCTGAGGTGTAGGATCAGTTGTGATCTGAGTTGTAAGATTCAGGGGTAAATCTGAGTGTAAGCCTATTGTTATAAAGGCTGAGGTAGGACTTTGTGAAGTCTGAGATTGTAGGATCTGTTGAGATCTGTGATTGTAGGATCTGTTGAGATCTGAGACTGTCGGATGTGTTGAGATCTGAGACTGTAAGATCTGTTGAGATCTGAGCCGTAAGACCTTTTTGTGGTCTGAGATCTGGAGGAGATATAAGCCCTATCTAGCACACTGCTAGAGGGGAGAAGGGCGAAAGTGGATTACCCTAGATAGGGGAACCACTATAAAATTTTGTGTGTTTGTGTTTGTTTCTTGAAAGCTCTGATTATTATTCACATTCAATTAGGATTTTATCAAGATTTGTAAATAGAATTTAAAATAACCTATTCACCCTCCCCCCCCCCCCCCCCCCCCCCCCCCCCCTCTAGGTAATTAGCTACCCTTAAATAAAGACTTTCAAGTAGTATCAGAGCCAGGTTGTTCAAGAAAAGTTTAACAGCCTGAACAAGACCTCCTAAGGGTATATTTGTTATGTCTCGATGGCAAACAGTGAAGGGAACAAGGAATTCACATTCATGAAGTTACCAATCTGTAGAAAAGAAAATTTTGGGATTTGGAAGGAAAGGGTTAGATTATTTCATGGAAGCCTCTGACCCTAGGATATACATCACAGTACTAGAAGGATCTTTTGTTCCTATGAAGGTCTCATTCACAAATGGAAACATAAAGACTCCCAAAACATATTCTGAGATGACTAAAGATGAAGTAATTCTGGCCACCATGGATAAGAGAGCTCAGAATATCATTATGAGTGCAATTGAGGATTCAACCTTCCAGAATTTAGTGCACTACAAAACTGCCAAAGAAATGTGGGATTCTCTCATTGTTTATATAGAAGGAACTGAAGAGGTCAGAGATGACATGAAGTCTCTTCTGAATCAGCAATATGAGGCTTTCAGATAAGACAAGAAGGACTCAATAACAATTTGTTATGAGAAATTTTTTAAAATTGTTAATGGTCTGAAAACCTATGGAAGAACATTTACAGACTATGAGCTAAATGATAAATTCTTGAGATCCCTTAACAAAGAATGGGACATCAAGATCTGTGCTATTAGGGAAATGGGAAATCTGGGAAATATTCAGCCCCAGAACCTATATGGGAAACTTCTGTCCCATGAACTTCACCTGAACACCAGAAAAGCTGAAGAAGGACACATCAAAGAAAATCCCATTCCTTTAAAGGCAGAAAGTTCCAAGATAAGCAAGGAAAGGATGTCATCACCCCCAGCATACCATCTGAATCTGAAGAATCAGTGACCAGCAATTCTGACTCTGAAATGTCAGATAGTGAACCGGAACTCTTTACCAAACAACTGAAAAGGATGCTGAGAAGAAAACAACACTGGAAAACTAGGCCTTCTCAGTCATCCAGATCCAAGAAGCTCCAACTATTCAGAAGGATTCAGACCAAATTCCAAGAAGGATAGGTATAATTCTAAACATAATAAATCTAATTCAGAAGAAATTGTGTGCTTTGCATGCAGGAAATCTGGGCACATGATTGCTGATTTTCTATCAAAAAGAAAGAACAACAAGAAGTCTGATGAGAGGAGGCACAAGTCTGACGAGAAACATGAGAGGAGCCTGATAGCCAAGAAAGGCAAAGTCACTCTCAGTGATAGTGAGTCTCAATCATCTGATTCAGACAGTGAAGAGGCAATCATGGCACTGATGGCTGTCCACGAAAGTGAAGACATTCTGAACCAGAGACCTATGATAAGAGCCTCACTATCAAAGTCTGGTAGTGAGGAGGATGAAGAAGAAAATATAGGACTCATGTCCCTCAGTGATGAAGAGGATCAGGAGACAAGCTCTAATGTGAAGGTACTGGATAGAACTCCTTTATCTGATTCTGAATCTGAACATAAAACTATTTCTAAACCTGAGGCAAATTCATTTTCTTCTGATGAGAGTGACTCAAAATCTAACTTTCATGAAGATGAAATGGTTGAAAAATATGAGTCACTTGTTAAAGCCCTCAAAAAGAGTAAAAGGCATAACAAGAAGCTACATAAAGAAATAACTGAACTAAAGAAGACTAACTCCCAATGCTCTGAGGCAGCTGAGAGGCTGAATCAGGTAAGCAAAGAGCTTAGCAAATTGAAAGTTATGTCTATCATTCACATTCAGACTATATGCACTAAGGAGAAATTAATAAAAGAACTTGAGACAAAACTCTTAGATGAAAGGAAGCTTATGGAAAAATGTTCAAAACCACAAACTGTCCTTCCCATAATAGACACATTCTCTGCACAATATAGATGTGGCATAGGATACAATGGGAAGGAAGAAAATAAATCTAAAGATAATGACAAGGCACCCATGCAACCAATAAAATTCAACAAAGCCATGCTTATCACAAATGAGCATGATCTAGAGGGTGTGCATGAACATTGGAAGAATGAGTGTTCCACTAGCAAAGCTCACTCAATTCATCCAAGTATTAGTAATGCCAAATCTCTATACAAAGAAAAATAATTAATTCATCATGACCCCTTTGTATTTGGAACTAACACCAAATTCAAAGGAGAGGAACTGAGACCAGTAGTGAGGACTACTGCTGTCAAGAAATCTGAATCAGCAAAATTCATTGAAACACTTTACAAAACTCCATTGAATAGGGCAACTAGACAAAATGTGAGTCAACCCAAAGAGGTGAAAAGACCTCAAAGGAGGTATAACAAATATGAATGTTGGTGCTGTGGAAAGGTTGGCCATTTTGCTCTTGATTGCTGGTTCAACCCAACTGTTCTAAGAATTAATTCTGGAAAACCAGTACTCAGACCAGTGGCAACACACACAGCACAAAGGATCAAACAACAAGTAAAGAAACCAGCTCATACTAACAAAGTTCTAGGACCCAACTTTGTGTGGGAGAAAAAGTAATTTTCTTATTGCATTTATGTCCAAAGACCAATCAAATTCCTATCTGGTATTTGGACAGTGGGTGTTCCATGCACATGACTGGAACAAGAAGTCTACTGAATGACTATACTTCTATGAAGAATGGACCAAAGGTTGTATTTGGAGGATCTGACAGAGTAATGTAGGTCCAACATAGAAATTGAAGGAGATGAATATCGATGAATAGCACATTGAAGACAATGAAGAAACTAATGGGATTGTGATTGTGACTAGAGAGGATGAGTCTCAAGAAGAAGACACACATGAAGAACCAATTGTTGTTGAAGAACCACAACATCCAAAACCTCAAGAATAGCCAACTCAAACAGATGCACCAGAATCACAAAGGGAGAATGAGAGGTGGAGGAATGAAACCAAGCACCTGAAGGATCACCCCAAAGAACAGATTATAGGAAATCCAAATGAAGGTGTGCAAACCAGAAGAGGGAACTCAATAAATGAGGCATTGCATCATAGCTTCCTATCCAAAATAGAACCTAAGAAATTTGATGAAGCCAATAAGGACCCTTCATGGACATTGGCTATGCAAGAAGAGCTTAATCAATTTGAAAGATGCAAGGTCTGGATATTGGTACCAAGACCAAAGAAACACAACGTCATAGGGACCAAATGGGTATTTAGGAATAAGTTGGATGAAAATGGAGTGATTATCAAGAACAAAGCAAGGTTGGTTGCCCAAGGATATAAACAGGAGGAAGGCATAGATTTTGATCAAGTGTTTGCTCCTGTGGCAAGATTGGAGGCAATCAGGCTATTCCTGGCATTTGCAGCACATATTGGATTCATAGTAAATCAAATGGATGTGAAGTCAGCATTCCTTAATGGAACAATACTGGAGGAAGTATATGTAGACCAACCCCCAGGTTTTATTGACTCTACTCATCCAAACTATGTTTATCTTTTACTAAAAGCTTTGTATGGTCGAAAACAGGCACCTAGAGCCTGGTATGAGACATTGTCTAGATTTCTCATTGAGAACAAATTCTCAAGGGGAAAGATAGACAAGACATTGTTTCTTAGGGTAGTTAAAGGTCATATTCTACTAGTACAAATATATGTAGATGACATAATTTTTGGCTCAACTGATAATAACCTTTGCAAAAGGTTTGCAAGCCTTATGCAAGGGAAATTTGAAATGAGCAGCATGGGAGAGCTCAAATACTTCTTGGGACTCCAAGTAAAATAGTCTGAGGAAGGAATCTTCATTTCTCAGACCAAGTACACTAAGGAGATCATCAAGAATTTTGGAATGGAAAATTCCACTGTCATGAAAACCCCAATGGCAGCCAACATGTCACTGGACAAGGATGACAAAGGGAAACCTGTTGATGAAACCTTGTACAGAGGCATCATTGGCTCATTGCTCTACCTAACTGCTAGCAGGCCAGACATTGTGTTCTCAACATGTGTGTGTGCCAGGTACCATGTGAACCCTAAAGAATCTCACTACACAGCTATCAAAAGAATCCTGAGATATCTGAAGGGTACTCTCAATCTTGGCCTTTGGTACCCTAGGAGCAATGATTTTGAACTGACTGGATTTTCAGATGCTGACTTTGCAGGATGCAAGGAGGACAGAAAAAGCACATCAGGCACCTGTCAATTCCTTAGCAAAAGGATAATATCTTGGAGTAGCAGGAAGCAGACCAGTGTAGCTATCTCTACAGCAGAATCTGAGTACATCTCAGCTGGAAACTGCTATGCTCAGCTACTATGGATTCAACATCAACTCCAAGACTATAAAATCCAGCTAAGTAAATCTCCTTTATATTGTGATTCAACTAGTGCCATTGCTATTGCTAATAACCCTGTATCACATAGCAGAACAAAGCACATAGAAATTAGATACCATTTCATTAGAGAACATGTAGAAAATGGAGATATCACAATTGAATATATCCTCATAGACAAACAAGTGGCTGATATATTCACTAAACCCTTGGATGAAACAAAATTCAATAACTTCAAAATTGAATTAGGAAGCTAAATATGGAATGAAGTTGTCTTGAAACATACAATAATCCAAAATAAACCTAGAATAAATAACAATGTTTAAATAAGTATAGAAAATGTAATAAATAAATAAAAATAATAATTAAGTCCAAAAAGGTGAGTAAAATTATAAATGGCGTCGAGCGAGGATAACTGGCGTCGAGCGAGAATAACTGGCGTCGAGCGAGGATAACTTACGTCAAGCGATCTCAACGCTTTTACGGAAAGAGCAAGGCCGTCTCGACAGGGTGAATCTGAACCATTTGATCAATTTTATCAAACACGTCATGTGAGCGGCGTTTCAAATATCAAGATCTAGAAACTCTATATATAGGGAAGATACTTCGGTAGTACCTATGTTCTCTTCAACCTAGAACTCCCAGTTCGAAATTCTCTGCCCTAGAAATTCTCAAGACCTTCAATCAAAATCTACAACAACAATGCCTCCCAAGAACAGTGATCACCTCTACAAAGGAGGAGAGCTCGTTCGCTATGGATTCCAAGGAGCACCAGAGGAAATCAAGACCACCATCGAGCTAATTTACAAATCAGGGCTAGAATTCATTCTATCTGAATCGTCTCTAATCTGGAAACGAGAAGTTTTAGAACTATTCTCCAATACAGTAATAGACACCGCCAACTCGAAGCTCAAAACTACTGTAAATGGAAAGAAGATTAAGATTTCACCTACAAGACTCGCTAAGGCACTAGAACTGCCAAGGCTCAAAAGTGATGAAGAAGAAGAAGAGGTGAGTTCTGAGCAAATAAGATTAACCCAAGTCTAGTGTGGCATTGACACATCACAAGAAATTTCTGGTAGTGTGCTGAGGAAAGGGATGAACTCAAGAGGAAAGCTGTTGACAGATATAATAGGAAAGGGACTGTTATGCAAGACAGGGTCCCATGATAAAATTTTGAGGAAAATGTTCGTCCTACTGACCAGAAATATCCATACATTAAAACTGATTGGGGAAGGGTAGTGTTTGATAGAGTGATAGAATGTATCCAAGCACCCAATATGGGTAGGATACTGTCTTTGTATCTAGTAAAGGTAATTCCAGATTCTTTAAACAATAAACTTGGATCAAAAATAAATCATATGAAGAAAATGGACATCAGGATGCTAGAAAGATGGGAAAGGATTTTGTTAAGTCATCCACCAGCAGAATCTTCTCCCAAGCAGAAGAAAGGTCAGAAGAAAAAGAAGAAGCAGGTCTCTTCCAGCTCTTCAAGCTCATCATCCTCCAAAAGGAAATCGAAATACTCCCCAATCCACAATCCTAATCTCACAACATCTGAAGAAAAGAAGATGAAAAATCCAGGGACAGTATTCCTGACACACAGACAGGTACTGATCCAATACTGAAAGGGGTTGACAAGAACAACAATGTACAAGATGAGAAAGAGAAGGAAGAAGAAGAGAGAGGAGGTCCATTTGGATCCCCTACAATAGATGAAGGAGAGTTTCAAAATGAGGGGGAGGCTCCAGATGAGATCCCTGCCCAAAATAATACTGATTTTAACAATACAGAAGTTGAGGGGGAGTTGCAGAATGAGATCCCTGCTCCTGAGAATCTTGATCCAGATAATGCACCACTTGAGGGGGAGGCTCAGGATGAGATCCCTGCTCAAGACAATACTGATTTTAACAAGGCAGCAGTTGAGGGGGAGTCTCAGCATGAGATCCCTGCTAAAGATAATACTAAATTAGACAATGCAGAAGTTGAGGGGGATTCTCGGCATGAGATACCTGCTCCAGAGAACATTGATATTAATACTATGGATGTGGGAAGAGAATCTCCCACCAAAAGGGAAAGGGATGAGAAAGTTATCAAAATAGAATCCTTTAGCTCACATTTGAGTTATAAAGAAGACTCTTTGATCAAAGAAGACAACAGTACCAGTGCTGGTGTAGCAAGAGAAATTAATGTGGACCTAAGTCCTATACTACCTCTGCTGGAGGAGTTGCTTAACAATCAAAGAAGATTACTGGAGTAGTACATTGAGGAAAACAACACAAAAATGAAAAAAGAAGTAAATTTTCAAATCAAATTAGTAAGGTTTGAAGTCAACCATTAGATGAATGCACTAAGAGAGGAAATGATCAAATTCTTCAAAAGAGCTGGTGCTTCTGTGGATTATACAACTGAACAGCTAGATTCCATCAAAGAGACTTCAAAGGAAATTAAAGAAAAACAAGCAAGTATTGCAAAGACTGCAGATGATGTTCAACGGAATCAGGGAATCTTGAGTAACAAAATGCATGTGTTATACAAAGAACAAGTTGCTCAAATTCTAACAGGCACTGCCAAAATAGAAGCAAAGCTGCAACAACATGATGCTGATATGCAAGCCTAGATTGATGTAAGCTCCTCTACCCTAAAGGATCAAGTAAAAATGACTACAGATACCATTGATGATCCTCTTCTTAAGGTTAAGAAAACTATTGAAGGAGGAGTAAATCATCTGGAGGGTCGGATTAGATTTCAGAAAAATGTTCTAAGAGATCATATAGTAGAAGAAGTCATAAAGGGGGAGAGGTCAATGATTAAAGCCAGCTCTGAGCATGTTGTTTGGACCTCCAATTCCATAAGAGAAACTTTAGGCTATCCTCCCATAAACTATGATGATTAAGTTTCTGAATCTAAGCATGCATCTCCTACCCAAATTCAAAAGCAAATTGCAAAGATATACAGTCCTGAAGATAAGAACAAGAGAAAGAACATTACTTATGAACAAGGTAGAATCTAGCAAGAGGAAATTCAGAGAAGAAATTGAAGCAAGGGATGATTATGAACATTGGTCTCCCTCCTCAAGAGACATAATTCTGGCAGCATGGGAAGCTGTGAAAGGCAATCCAGGAGAAAGGGAGAAATGGTACTCTAAAGCTGAGTGGAGGAAGCACAGGGATCAGGAGGAGCTGAAGATAAAGTTCAAAGCTGACAGGTTGGCTGGGAAAGTGCAGGCAAGTGATAAGGAGCCAATCAGATAATTCCCAAAGCCATTTGTCTACTTCCAGAGAAGGAAAGAAGTTGTTGATGCCCGATCCAAGAAATCTAGGAGAGGAATAGATATCAAGGAACCAGAACAGCAATAGGACTTGAATTTTTCTTAAAGTTCTCAGATAATGTTTTGTATAATATTGGACAATCTTAATGAACTCCCAGAACAAACTGATTATTCTGCTTTGATTATCATCATATATATATATGCCTGTGATGTGAACTTTCACTATTTCTACATGATTAATTCTGAACTGCTTGTGATGTAGATCATGTAATTTGTGATTCTGTGCTCATATTATAAATCATGTTTAAGATATTTTCTTTTGTTAGAATGTTATGGTAATCTGGTTTTATAAAGTGTTATATTCATCATGTTATGATTGCCTGTGTAGAAAATATTGGTTATCTTTGTAAAAAGGGGTATATCATTAACTAAGGTTATGACTTCTTCAAATAGGGGGAGATTGTTGGGACCATTGCCCACAATGTCCTAGATTTGGAGAAGTCCATTCTTGAGTCAAAGATATACCTCACAATGTATTTGATATATTATCTAGAATCACTGTGCAGGAGATCAGGTCAAGCTAGGTGCTCAAGAAATTCATCTAAGTTCACAAGCGTCGAGACACCATACATCTCTCGACGCCTGTGACCCAGAAGCGTCGACCCATGTCTGCTGTCTCAAAAGGCAAGGTCGTTGACTGAAGATCTGAGACCAAGTCAAGAAGCATCGAGCCAAGGAATATCGCTCGATGTCGTGGAATAAGAAGCGTCGACCAACTTCAGTTAGCTCAACATCAGCAAAAAGAGTCTAGATGAGAAGGCAAAGTTAAAAAGCGTCGAGCTACTATACATCACTTGACGCCTATAGATAAAGAGCGTTGAACGACTAAAGATTGCTCGTCGTCTAAGAAGGAGGCTTTGAGAGTTTCAGTCTAAGTCGAAAGTGTCGAGCTTCTACATATCGCTCGGCACCTTATAGAAAAAGCGTCGACAGAGATACACATTGCTCAACGCCCTCTTCCTGAAAAGCTCTGAGTTAAGAATTGTGTAACAGTACATCTACAGCAAGCTGAGCCATGTTGAGACGATGACCATGTCTTAACTCCTCGTCTATTCTGAAGCCACTAAAGACCATTGAGGATCTGACGTCACGCTGACAAGAAGGAGCGTCTCAGATGGCGTGGATGGCGGATTATAAATAGAAGGCATGACCTATGATTTAATTGTTCAACATTCCTAATCAAAGCCATCATCTTCTCCGTTGTTCAAGGCGAAATCAGAGGAAGAATCTGAAGAATCCATCTCCTCTTTCAGAATCATTCTAACATGAAGAAATCCTTTCAGCAATCTGGTGCTGATATTATTTCTGAAGAGAGAAGGTCAAGGAGGAAGAATCTATCTTCCTAAAGAAGAACAGTCATCACAGCCTATGCAATTCAAGAAGACCATTTTGTTGCTGATTTGTTGAAGAACTCTGTCTGATCATTCAGATAGATCAAGAAGACTCAATACATTGAAGAATCTGAGTCTAAGTGATATTACTATCTCTTTCAATTCCTTTAGGATCTGAGTTGTCAGATCTGAGTGTAGGATCTTTCAACGATCTGAGGTGTAGGATCAGTTGTGATCTGAGTTGTAAGATTCAGGGGTGAATCTGAGTGTAAGCCTATTGTTATAAAGGCTGAGGTAGGACTTTTTGAAGTCTGAGATTATAGGATCTGTTGAGATCTGTGATTGTAGGATCTGTTGAGATCTGAGACTGTAGGATCTGTTGAGATCTGAGACTGTAAGATCTATTGAGATCTGAGCCGTAAGACCTTTTTGTGGTCTGAGATCTGGAGGAGATATATGCCCTATCTAGCACACTGCTAGAGGGGAGAAGGGGGAAAGTGGATTACCTTAGATAGGGGAACCACTATAAAATTCTATGTGTTTGTGTTTGTTTCTTGAAAGCTCTGATTATTATTCACATTCAACTAGGATTTTATCAAGATTTGTAAATAGAATTTAAAATAACCTATTCACCCCCCCCCCCCCCCCCCTCTAGGTAATTAGATACCCTTAAATAAAGACTTTCACTTACAATTTCTTCCCATTTCTTCCCTCCCTCTATTCTCCTCCATTATATTTTTTTGATTCGTTGAGAATTAAAAGGTTGAGTTTCTGGTGTTTTTGTTTTGAAATTTCAAGATAATTTAAAAGCATAGTTGACTGCAACCTATATGATTTGGAATCTGAAATCCTTATAAGCTCTTACTCTTCCTCCTTTTCATCTCCTCACAAGCTCATGATAAGGATCGGCCTCTGATGAGTAGTAAAATATATGTATTTTTAGTATAATTATTAGTATAGTTTTAATTAATATTGTGAATTTTCTATGTAAATTAATGAATAAATTGCTTGTTTTCATTATTTCCTTACTAACTTAGTTTTATTTTTGTTTTTACAGATTTTGGCGAATTTGGTCAAGTCACGCCCCAGGTCACGCCCGTGACCTTGAGTCACGCCCATGACCAAGGGCGTGTAATTTTAAAAAGCCAAATTTCCAGCTGGCAGCCGTTTTTAGGTAAAATCTCGAAGAGTTGACCAAGTCACGCCCGTGTTCGACAAGTCACGCCCGTGAGCCGCCAGCGCGTCACGTCTCAAAGTCGCGCCCATGCTGCTAACGTCTACCGCCCATAGTCACGCATGTGTCCCAGCAAAGTCATGCCCGTAAGCCGCCAGCGCGTCACATCTCGAAGCCGCGCCCATGCTGCCGACATCAGCCACCCATAGTCACGCCCGTGACTCACCAAGTCACGCCCGTGACATACCAAGTCATGCCCGTGTGCAGCCATGTTTGACGGCCAGACCTTCCAGAAGGCGGCGAATACAGCCGAGCAAATGTCACGCCCTAAGTCACGGCCGTGACATTCAAGTCACGCCCGTGACCTAGGGCGTGTAAAACTCAAATTTTCTCTATAAATAGAGGGGCTCGGCTGAAGTATTTTTCATCCAAATTTTGAGTAGTTCTTATTGTATTGTGAGCTCTTTTGAGTGATTGTGAGCTTCTTTTATGCATTTTAGTTTAAGTTCGTTTGTAGTTTTTTTTAGTCTTCCTAGTGTAGTTGTAATGCTGATTTTAGAAATAAAATGATGCTTTTCTCATTTGGATCATCTTCTTTTTATTAATGTTAGCGTGTGTGCGTGTATGAGTTTAGCTTTATTGCTTTCATAATTTAGTTTTATTGCTTTTATAGTTAGGTTTATTGCTTTCATAATCTAGGTTTACTGTTTTCATAGCTTAGATTTACAAGCTTTCATAAAATAGTTTTATCGTTTTCTTTTTCGCCTTATTTTATCACTTTCATTTTAAACGCTTTCTTTTCGGGTTTTTTTAGAGTGTGTGCGTGTATGAGATAGTATTTTTCTTTTTTGTAACTTAGTTTTAATTTTCAGTCTTATATAACTGCTATATACCACCCCCATCTTGAATAAGAGGCTAAGAACTTGTTAACGCTTGTTTAAGACGGTTGGGACGGATAATATTTCAGCACCTTTATAAGTCTTTCATTTCTATACCACCCCCATCCTTGTGATGGTTGGGACGGATATTATTTCTGCTTTTATAATATAAGTTTTGCTAATCACTGCTAAACGTGTTTATATCAGCTCAATTTTTAGTCTTTTAATTTTACTCGTTAAACACGCTTATATCCGCTTAAATTATTAAAATGTATTTTCTAATTAATTATGTCGTCCCCATTCCGATGAGTGGCTAATTTCCTTTAGCAAACGACGTCGAAGAGCATTGGGACACAAAAATAGTTTTCAATTAAATTAAAACATCTCTTTTCTAAAAATAATTAACGTGCTTAAGGTTTACCCGAGAATAACGTTGAGTGGAGCCACATAATCGATGTGTGGTTTTCATTTCCATTTTCGTACCTAGTTAGCTGAGAGGCTCGTGCGTACGGACTGATCACTCACGGGTAAAGAGAAGTGCGCTCTACCCTCGAGAGAGGACGAAGTAATTCTCCCGAATTGGAAATAAAAACCCAATAGCGGGGTTCACAACATAAAGCAAGTATTAAGAAGATTCGATTGTAGAACGAGAGTTTGGTCGAATATTCATAATCTCATGTGGGCGTACCCACGAGAGAGGAGCGTTTATAATTATGAAACCTCCACGGCCAAGTCATTTTAATATTTTGAAAAGTCATCACTTTTATTTCTACGAAAAAATCTATTTTCGTCTCAAGGTAATTCGACGTCGCGCGCTATCTTTCTCATCGATTAGAACTCTAGTTAATCGCTTATTATCATCTTTCGCATTTTATCATTTAGAACTCTATTTAAATCAACTAAAAATATTATTCCGCTAAAATAATAGTTCGTTCCTCGAAGTAGCATAATCAACACGACCCGCCGAAATATACGATCCCGATATTTTCTAAAACAAAATATCCTGTATTACTTGCGATAAGGTATACTTGCCTTTATCAAATGATTAATTTGGACTAAAAATTCAAACACAGCTTTCCAAACTCATTTAGTGCAAAACCCTCCTTTTCTACTTTTCAATTCAATAGAATTCGGCGTTGTAGCCGAGGCGTGATTGTCAATATTCCGAAAGAAGAAAAAGACCGTTACTTTTATCCTTCGATAGGATAACGGTTAATTTCTAGAAGTAAGAGTACTTGCGAGACTCTTCGAAAACATCCGCCAATTCCAAACTCTTAATATAAAGGTTATCTTTTATTTATAAAACAAAAAGAAGAAGTCCAAAAAAAATCATCAAGTTTTTGGCGCCGTTACCGGGGAACTTTGTGTTGTTATTTGAAAGTAGGAACTGCTATTAATTTTATTCCTTATCTATATATTTTTACTAAAAAAAACAAAAAAAAATTACAAAAAGTAATATAAAAAAATATATATAAAAACTTATATTTAAAAAAATAATAAAACAGAAAATCCAAAAATATTGTTGGAGCATGCATTTCGCACTCCTTCGGTTTGATAATAACAAAGTCCCGTTTGTATTTGATTCTATTTTTATTAATGGTGTGCAGGTAACAGGTATGAGATGTTCACATTTCTGCTGGAGCTAAATTTGAATGTAGGAAAATTTCACTGTCGGAAAATTCCGACAGCCGATGTCGCCCAGGCGACAGTAGAGAAGTTACAACTACTTCCCTCCACGGCAGCACGACCAGAGGCAGTTTTGAGCTGTCGGAAATCTGACAGCGATGTCGCCCAGGCGACAGCTCGGAGGTTACAACAACTGCCCACGACACCACCACGACCGGCAGTTTTGCGCTGTCGGAAATCCGACATCGATGTCGCCCACGCGATAGCTCGGCGGTTACAGCAACTGCCCGCACGAGGCACTCCAGCGGCAGTTTAGCGCTGTCGGAAAATTCCGACAGTGGATGTCGCCCAGGCGACAGCGATTTTCTATAAATTGACTCCTTGTGTTCGTGCATTCCAAGCATTTGAAAATTCCAAGTCCCTTCCTGAGTGCATACGAACCAGAGAGCTCCAGAACCTCTTCAACTCCCATTTGTGCAAAGAAGGATTGAAGATTGAAGACGAGATCGGGCGCGCTTCTACATCAACGATCATCTCGAGGCTTCAACCATCCATTCAGAGATCTGAATTTCTAGGGAGTTGTTCTTTTCATATTGTATTTTCATTTACACACATTTCATTTTATATTGGTAGAGAAATCGTCGTCTTGCGTGCGACGTCTAAGTCCTTGCGTGGCTTAGGGGAAAATCGCTTCCTTATGTGGAGCGTCCAAGTCCTTGCGTGGCTTGGTGGGAAATCGTGGCCTTGTGTGCTACGTCTAGATCTTGGGAAGATCTAGTGGATAGGCTTGGGCTTGGTCTTGGGAGAGACAAGTGATAGCCTTCCGATCCTTGGGAGAAGGATTGGTAAACCAAAATTATTGTATTTTTTATTATCATAATTGTGCCTTGATCTTAAGCATTGTTAAGATCATTTTTTATTGTATGCAAATTTCATGATAAATATAATTATGCTCTTTTCACTAATTGCAAATTTGTTTGCTTAAATCTTTATCTTAGAAATTTGTGTTTGGTTTTATACAAAAATTGCATTGGTTTAAAATTATTTATAAGTAACTTTTTAGAAAAGAAAAATCTATTTAAAAATTATTAAGTAAAAATTTATATTTTTAAACACACCCTTATTCACCCCCCCCCCCCCCTCTAAGGGCGTCACACGATCCAACAAGTGGTATCAGAGGTAGGTTACTCCAAAATGGTTTCACCACCGGGAGTAATGGCGCACAATGATCATGCGTTCATTGAGGGGCAAGGCATAAGTAGACCACCTTTATTCACGGGCACAGACTATAATTATTGGAAAACACGTATGCGTTGTTTTCTAATTGCGCTAGATATAGAAGTCTGGAATATGGTAGAATCTAGTTACAGTTCTCCAACAGTTGTTGTAGGAGATGTAACTATGGATAAGCCCAAAGATAAGTGGGATGACAATGATAAATTAAGATGTAAGAACAATGCAAAAGCCATGAATGCTTTATTTTGCGCACTAGATCGCACTGAATTTAATAGAGTTTGTGCTTGTAATTCTGCATTTGAAATTTGGAATCTGTTAGAAATCACTCATGAAGGTACTTCGCAGGTAAAAGATTCAAAGCTATTTCAACTGGAGTCTGAATTTGAAAGGTTCAAAATGGAGGTAGATGAAGAGATTGATACGATGTACACACGATTCACAAAAATCGTGAACGACTCAAAGGTGCTAGGAAAGGTGTTCTCAAATGGAGATTTAGTAAGGAAAATATTAAGATCACTTCCCCCGAAGTTCAATCCTAAAGTGACTGCAATTTCCGAGTCACGTGATCTTAAGACCTTACAATTGGAGAGCCTCATTGGGAACTTGAAAACTCATGAAGTTGAATTAAAAATTCAACAACAAGAGTATATGGAGCCAAGGAAGAAGGGATTGGCTCTAAGATCTAAGAAGGAAGAAACTAGTGATTCTGAGGAGGATGAAGAAGATGAGGAAAGTTTATTTGTTAAAAAATTTAGAAAATTTATGAAAAATCCGGAGAGAAGGAATTCGTTTAAGAAGTATTTTAAGAAGGAGACCTTTAGGAAGAAAAAAGGAAAGGAAGGCGATGAGGAGGAAGAGAGACCGCCACCGGAGTGCTATCACTGCAAGAAGTTAGGACACATCCGAAGAAGGTGTCCAAAGTACTTGAAAGAACTTAAAGAAAAGAAGCACAAAGGGTCGAAGAAGGTGTTGAAGGCGTAAACATGGGATGATACTACTTCTGAGGATGCAAGCAGTTCAGACTCAAGTAAAGAAGAGGAGGCCAACATGTGCTTAATGGGAAAGAGCGTCATATCTGATGACGAATGCAGTGTCCAAAGCGACACTGAGGTAACTCCTCCAACCTATGATGAATTATTTTCTGAATTTTTAAAAACTTGCAAATTTTTTGAAAAAAGTTTAAAAGATAATGATCTTCTTAAATCTGAAAATGAAATTTTACTTAAAGAAAACAAAAAATTGTTAAATGAAATTAAGACTATTGGAAAAAGAGATAGTTCTTGCCAAGAGTGTGATCACTTTTTGGGAAGAATTAAAGAACTTGAAGAATCTCTTTCCAAATCTCATTCTACAATAAAAGTTCTTACTAAAAAGAATGAGATTTTAGAGAGAGATCTGAAATCTTCAATTTCCAAAGTCCATGAGGGAAAGAAATCTTTTGAACGTAGATGCGTAAATCTAGTATCCGAGAATACAGAAATGAGAAAACAGAGTCATGACTTAACACTAGCCATGAAAAAATTTGGAATGGGCCGAAGATCACTGGATATGATCTTAGGATACCAACGCCATGGATCTGGAAGGTTTGGACTCGGATACACGTCTGGAAGCTGTCGCCCGGCGACAACCACTGTCGCCGGCGACAGTGAAAAGTCCAGAAAATTTACTTTAAAAAATTCTAAATTTAATGAATTGTCAAATACTGCATCCTCATCCAGTAAAAGTCCAGAAAAGTTATACTCTTCTAAATACATTACATGTGCCAAATGCAATAGATTTGGTCACACTACGGACTCTTGCTGGAAGGAAGGAAAAAGTAAAATTAAACAAATCTAGGTGCCTAAGGCTTCTACCTATACTATGGGTGGAACCACTTGGGTAACCAGATCTTTACTCACCTCTTCTTTCTAGGTGTGTTGGCAGGCTAAGGACAAAGAAGACGTGTGGTACTTGGACTCGGGCTGATCAAAACACATGACGGGCAATAAAGAGAAGTTCCTTAGCCTAGAGATGAAGAAAGGAGGAGTTGTTACTTTCGGAGACAATGGAAAAGGAAAAATCATCGGCATCGGAGTTGTGGGTAACGAAAATTTTTCAATTTCAAATGTTTTATTTGTAGAAGGATTAAAGCATAATTTGATTTCTATTAGTCAATTATGTGATAAGGGTTTAAATGTTTTATTTGAATCTTCTACAAATTTGTGCAAAATTATTAATTCCAAAACAAATGAAATTGTTTTTACCGCACCTAGATGTCATAATGTATATATGATTAAATTTCTTGATTTTTCAAATTCTAACTTAAAATGTTTTTATCAAAAAATGAAGAATTAGATTTATGGCATAGGCGACTTGGACATACTAGTGCCAAGTTAATTACAAAACTTTCAAAAGATAAATTAATTAAAGGTTTACCATTGTTAAATGGAAATTTATCTTCTTCACTATGTGTGCCTTGCCAAAAAGGAAAATTTTCAAAATCATCTTTTAAAAGTAAAAATATTATTTCTACCACTAGGCCACTTCAATTAATACATATGGATTTATTTGGGCCAATTGGAATGTCTAGCTTAGGAGGTAGAAAATACACATTTGTATTGACTGATGATTATTCTCGTTTTTGTTGGACTTTATTTCTAACCCCCAAATCCGATGCATTTTCAGAATTTTCAAAATTATGTTTGCGTATCCAAAATGAATTTGAGTTAAAAATTAAACGCATACGATCGGATCATGGAGGAGAATTTGAAAATGAAAAGTTTATTTCTTTTTGTACGGAGTTAGGAATTAAACATAAATTTTCCGCTCCACGCACACCATAGCAAAATGGTGTAGTGGAGAGGAAAAATAGAACTCTTCAAGAGTTAGCCCGTACGATGTTATCTGAATTTAAATTACCAAAATCTTTTTGGGCTGAAGCGGTTAGTACGGCATGTTATGTAATCAATAGAGTAATGCTTCGCCCTATTTTAAAATTAACTCCTTATGAATTAATTTTTAATAAACAACCAAATGTTTCTTATTTCAAAGTTTTTGGTTGTAAATGTTTTATTTTGAATTCTAAAGATTCCTTAGGAAAATTTGATGAAAAATGTGATGAAGGTATTTTTATTGGCTATTCTTCAACTAGTAAAGCTTATAGGATTTTTAATAAAAGAACAAAAATAGTTGAAGAATCTATTCATGTTTGGTTTGATAAGTTTGCTTCATGTGTAGAAAAGAAAATTACAGGAAAAGAAGATGAACTCCTTCCCACGGTGGAGAATGATGATAAAGAACTTGGAGAAAATGAAGAAGGAAAAGAAGAAGAAAGAGAAGGAGAACGAGAAGAAGGAGAAGTAGAAGAAAGAGAAGGATATGAGCCTCCAAGTGAATTGAGGTTTTCAAAGGATCATCCAAAGGAGCTTATCATTGGAGATCCGCAAAAAGGGGTTAGTACTCGTTCATCGCTACATGTTTTATTTTCAAACCTTTGTTTTGTCTCTGAAATAGAACCAAAAGATGTTTCCACCGCTTTAAATAATGAATTTTGGTTTTAGCTATGAATGAAGAACTTAATCAATTTGAACGTAATAAGGTTTGGAATCTTGTAGAACGACCCAAAAATCATCCTGTAGTTGGTGTTAAGTGGATTTTTAAAAATAAAATGGATAATGAATCTAGAATTGTTAGAAATAAAGCCAGATTAGTTGCAAAAGGTTATGCACAAATTGAAGGGGTAGATTTTGATGAAACTTTTGCACCCGTAGCAAGATTAGAAGCGGTTAGGATGTTTCTTGCATTTGCTTGTTTTAAAAGATTTAAATTATATCAAATGGATGTCAAAACCGCATTTTTAAACGGGAATATAAAAGAAGAGGTTTATGTAGAACAACCCCCTGGCTTTATAAATGAGAAATATCCAAATTATGTTTATAAATTAGATAAAGCGCTTTATGGATTAAAACAGGCGGCTCGTGCTTGGTATGATCGATTAACTCAATATTTGTTAAAACACGATTATAAAATAGGAAGTGCTGATTCTACACTCTTCATTAAGCAAATTGATCATGATTTAGTTATTTTGCAAATTTATGTTGATGATATTATTTTTGGAGCCACTAATGAAGAGTTGTGTAATGAAATAGTTCAAATTATGAAAAATGAATTTGAAATGAGTATGGTTGGAGAACTTTCATATTTTCTAGGTTTTCAAATTACACAAAAACATGATGGTATTTTTATATGTCAAACCAAATATATTCATGATATGTTAAAAAGATTTGGATTTGAAAATCTTAAGCATGCAAACACTCCTATGAGTACTTCACTAAAATTAGGAAAAGATGAAAGTGGTGTTTCAATTGAACAAACCCTTTATAGAAGTATGATAGGATCTTTATTGTATTTAACCGCATCTAGACCTGATATTATGTTTGTCGTTTGTTTATGTGCTAGATTTCAAGCTAATCCTAAAGAGTCACATTTAAAAGTGGTGAAACGAATCTTTAGATATCTTATAGGAACATCTAAATTAGGATTATGGTATCCTCATAATGATTCCTTTATTTTGCATGGTTTTTCGGATTCAGATTATGCGGGATGTTCTTTAGATAGGAAAAGCACTAGTGGCACTTGTCATTTTATCGGCCCTTCACTTATTTCATGGTCGAGTAGGAAACAGAATTCTGTTGCCCTCTCTACTACCGAGGCCGAATATATTGCACTAGGTAGTTGTTGTGCCCAAGCTCTTTGGATGTCACAAACGTTAGAAGATTTTGGCATACAACAAAGTAGTGTACAAAAGTGTGATAATAAAAGTGCTATAGACTTAACTAACAATCTCGTATTACATTCTAGATCTAAGCATATAGATGTCCGACATCATTTTATAAGGGATCATATTAAGAAGGGTAATGTAAAAATCAATTTCATAGGAACGGATTCACAACTAGCGGATATATTCACTAAACCGTTACCGGATTCCCGTTTTTCTATGCTTAGGCTAGAATTGGGAATCCTAGACATTTCACAATGAATATATCACTCTTAAAACCTATAAAATTAAAAAATAAAACACAAAACCTATACATTTTAAAAAGAAAAAGCCTAAATTTTAAAATCAAACCATAGAATTTAAAATGACTTAACAAAAATTCACACATCATTAATATTACATCAATATTGTTCCATAAAAACAGTAGAAAACAACATAAATTCAAGTTCATTAACAGAAATAGAAATCTAAAGAAGTTCACTGTCGCCCAGGCGACAGTGGATGTCGGAAATTTCCGACATCAGTCAGAAGCAGCAGCCTGATGAAACTACTCTGAATCTTCATAACCAGCCCCGCTGCTCTCTGGACAGTCTTTTGGAGGTCCTCGTCTTACGGATTTACCATGTCGAGTCCGCCTCACCGATTGGCGTGGCGGTTCTTGGTTTGGAACTTGCCATTCGGCCTCTTCCTCCGGAGTTGGCTTTAGCTTCAGACCTTTCACAAGAAATTTCATGAACTTCTGCATTCTACTCTGATCCTTCTTCACTTCTTTCTTGTGATCCTCTAGTGAATCACGTAAATCATCAATAGACTCTCGAAGTGATCCTGACCTAGGCATTGGCGGCTCTCTAATCTCAATTCTAAGATGGGCCTTTTTCGGCGTCTTCTTCACTTTCATCGTACCCGTATAATATATCTCCGGATAACAATCATCAAAATAAGAATCTTGAGCTATCCATCCATACTTCTTATATAGTATACGTTGAATTATCGCCCCCATTGGCAGCGTATGAACCTTCACCCATTTTGGATGCTTTAATCTAAACGCATGCCGAATCTGGGAGAGTATGAAGTCCGCCACATCGAAAGGTTCATCCTCCATAATGAAGTAAGTAATGAGACTCAACTGAGCCGTGATACTTCTTGTATCTCCACTCTTCAACATGACTGAGTTCCTTAATATATCTTGAACTAAAAAAGCATCCGGAGTGAGTGACGTAACTTCAGTGGTTAGAGTCTTCTTTTGACTCCCATGTAAACTCGTGTTTACAAGGGTCCAATCTCTATCTTTTCTATAACTCTCCACTATATCCGGCATATTTTCACTCATTAGTAGTCTGAATTCCTCTCTTAGATCAACATGTGTTATTTCCACATGTTGACCCTGGATTCTTGATCTAACTCCCCCATCCAATTCAGTGTAATTTGGATCTTCCAAATGATTATAGAATTCTCGAATCAAAAAGGATGAAAATGAATCTGTTGTGATTATTGAGAGTATACCTGCATTCGCAAGATGATCATAGATATGATTGTGCTTCGGCGAATCAAATTCAACATATTTCGCTACTCCAACTATGGCTTTCTCCACCCCAGGGTACACTTGATACGAACTATGCGCATCTTCAGAAGTACTTCTTCGTGCTTTAGAACTGGAAGCCATTCTGCAAATAACATATAAAAAAATGGATTAAACATGTGCTGTGCACTGGAACACTGTCGCCCAGGCGACAGTGACTGTCGGAAAATTCCGACAGTACTTCAGTACACTTCTCTTGAAATTTCTTACATAAACTTCCAGATCTACTCAAAATCAAGTTTTATTTCAACATTAAGTTTTAAAAAAATTATAATATTTTTTTAAAATCTACATCTTCTCCATATCCTTACTATTCATCATCTTCAACCTTCTTCCAAAAGCAAATCTTCCATTTTAAAAAATTATACTATGTACAAATGCAAAACTTCAACCACAAAAATCACAAAAACAAAACATTTTTCACCAAGATCCAACAAGATCCCCTTGATTTACACTAGATCTACACTTTTAAAACACAAAACTTCCAAGATCTACACCATTCATCAAAGGGAAAATAAAAAACAAACATCTTTTATCATCTCCACTTTCCAAAATTACAAATCCCTAAAAATTTTGAGTCAAAATCATAAAAATCCAAAAACCATACCTTAGATCTAGGGTTGTCGCCGACCTCCGACAGCCTTCTCTCGCCCTTCAGTTCAGAAAAATGATGCACAATAGGGTTTGACTCGGTCCAAAGCCGTATTTATATTTTTGGCTGTCGCCCAGGCGACAGTGACTGTCGGAAATTTCCGACAGCTCCCGATTTGATTAATCTTCAGTTTTTGGTGCCTTTTATGCTTTACAATAGTTGTATGTCCTGATTAATGCTACAACTCATGAATTGATGCCAAACCATGTGCTTTTTATTTTAACAAATAGCTCTTACATGATGATATGATTTCATTTCCAAGCTATCATCGTAATTGACACTCCTACTTAGTTGTTTAGAACATTGGAAATTGTTTTTGCATGCCTCTAAGTATGAGAAATTGTTTATATATCATAATGAACTATCACGTTCACTTTTTTTGATCAATACGTATGTCTTTTTATTTAATATATACATGAATCATATTTGCTTTAACATAATACAATAGCACTTCATAAATACAACTTTCAACCTTGATTTGTTAACACAACAAAATATACACCATCTTTTGCGATTCAAGTGAATTCGGAGATCCTTGGTCAATTAAAAAATTATTAATATCTCAAAATTAAGATATCACAAAATATGTGATCAAAAAAATAAGGTTAAAATTAAAGACAAGTATACTCCACCAAGCACTACTTACCCTCCTGATAAGTCTTAATGAGCATTGTGAGGTTAAGCACCTTGGAAAGAATTGTAAAGTGTCTTGTGCAAAAGAAAAATGGTTTGCTATTCTTCTTGTGCTATATCTTCAACGTAAAAGTTGACTTTATATGCTTATATTATGGTCTCCATTTCATGATCATGTACATTAAATAACTTCATATGTTTGATCTAAGTATCACATGTACACATCATTATGTTATATAAACATTCATCTCATGAGAATTGGACCGAAATATTCCAAATTTCTATCCACTATTGTGTCTTTCTATGATACTTTCAAATGAACTTAATCATGTTTAAGTTATTTTCTTACTTCATATGGCTATACCGTCTCTTCATGAGTTTATTCATACTATGGCATATACCTATTATTTCATGAACTTTAACCATTTCCAACAAAGTGCATCCGCTTACTCTTCATTTCTACATCCTATATTTTTTCCCTTAAGAACTACTCCTTTATCTCATATTAACTTTTGCTAATACCAAAAGGGGGAGAATTAAAAGTATAAAAAGAGAAATCACAAATATATTACACCTAAATATTCCACCTAAACAATACATCATTTCAACTTACTTTAACATTTAGGGGGAGCGAGCATACATTTAGGGGGAGCATTCATTTAGGGGGAGCTTTCATTTAGGGGGAGCTTTCATCTAAGGGGAGATTATTTATTTTAAGAGAAATATATCATGTTATTTTTGTGCACACACCAAATGTTAAAATCAACAATTCCACTGTCGGAAAATTCCGACAGCCGATGTCGCCCAGGCGACAGCAGAGAAGTTACAACTACTTCCCTCCACAGCAGCACGACCAGAGGCAGTTTTGAGCTGTCGGAAATCCGACAGCGATGTCGCCCAGGCGACAACTCAGAGGTTACAACAACTGCCCACGACACCACCACGACCGGCAGTTTTGCGCTGTCGGAAATCCGACATCGATGTTGCCCAGGCGACAGCTCGGCGGTTACAGCAACTGCCCGCATGACAGCATTGCAGCGGCAGTTTAGCGCTGTCGGAAAATTCCGACAGTGGATATCGCCCAGGCGACAGCGATTTTCTATAAATTGACTCCTTGTGTTCGTGCATTCCAAGCATTTGAAAATTCTAAGTCCCTTCATGAGTGCATATGAACCAGAGAGCTCCAGAACCTCTTCAACTCCCATTTGTGCAAAGAAGGATTGAAGATTGAAGACGAGATCGGGCGCGCTTCTACATCAACGATCATCTCGAGGCTTCAACCATCCATTCAGAGATCTGAATTTCTAGGGAGTTGTTCTTTTCATATTGTATTTTCATTTACACACATTTCATTTTGTATTGGTAGAGAAATCGTCGTCTTGCGTGCGACGTCTAAGTCGTTGCGTGGCTTAGGGGAAAATTGCTTCCTTGTGTGGAGCGTCCAAGTCCTTGCGTGGCTTGGTGGGAAATCGTGTCCTTGTGTGCTACGTCTAAATCTTGGGAAGATCTAGTGGATAGGCTTGGGCTTGGTCTTGGGAGAGACAAGTGATAGCCTTCCGATCCTTGGGAGAAGGATTGGTAAACCAAAATTATTGTATTTTTTATTATCATAATTGTGCCTTGATCTTAAGCATTGTTAAGATCATTTTTTATTGTATGCAAATTTCATGATAAATATAATTATGCTCTTTTCACTAATTGCAAATTTGTTTGCTTAAATCTTTATCTTAGAAATTTGTGTTTGGTTTTATACAAAAATTGCATTGGTTTAAAATTATTTATAAGTAACTTTTTAGAAAAGAAAAATCTGTTTAAAAATTATTAATTAAAAATTTATATTTTTAAACACACCCTTATTCACCCCCCCCCCCCCCCTCTAAGGGCGTCACACGATCCAACAAATATTGCTTTTAGTATATGACCCGAGGAAACTCGTCGGACGATTCGACTATTCCTTTTGACCCCGAAATCGAGCGCACTCTTCGTGAGCGCATCCGATCTCGTGATCAAAACATACTCGAAACCCCCGAAGAGTCAATCAGAGATACTGCAAATATGGGCGATCCAATTCCAAATGCGGCCCCGGCCCGGACCATGGCATATTATGCCTGGCCGAATTTGGAAGATATAGGATCAAGTATTACTCGCCCGACAGTTAATAATAATAATTTCGAAATAAAATCCAGCATAATTCAAATGGTACAACAGTCAATTCAGTTTGACGGTTTGCCAGATTAGGACCCAAATCAGCACCTTTCAAACTTTTTAGAAATATGCGACACCTTTAAAATTAATGGCGTCACTGATGACGCCATTCGTTTACGCTTATTTCCATTTTTGCTACGGTTAAAAGCCAAATCGTGGTTGACTTCTCTTCCGAGAGGGTCCATAACCACGTGGCCAATTGACGGAATTTTTCTTAACTAAGTATTTTCCTCCGTCAAAAACCGCAAAACTACGCACAGATATCACATCCTTTATACAAATCGATTCTGAGTCTCTTTATGAGACTTGGGAGAGTTTTAAAGAATATTTGCGTAGGTGTCCTCATCACGCGCTACCAACTTGGCTACAGGTCCAGACGTTTTATAATGGTTTAAATTTTTCTACGCGGCAGATGATTGATGCGGCCTCCGGGGGAACGTTAAACAACAAAACCCCGGAGACCACTCAAGCTCTGATCGACGAAATGGCCATGAACGCGTACCAATGGAACGTGCCAAGGTCGTGTCCTAATAAAACGGCTGGTCTTTTTGAAGTGGACGCCACTACTTTCTTAGCCTCACAGGTAGAGCGCCTAAGTAAGCAGGTGGCGTACATGACTGTTTCCTCCTCCACTCCCGCTTGGAATAATAATAATAATAATAACGTAATCGAAGAATCGGTGGATTACCTCGGTAATCCGGTTAGGCCCCCCTTCAACCCTAATAACAACCCGTATAGTAATAATTATAATCCGGGTTGGAGGACCCACCCTAATTTCTCCTAGAGCAATCCTAACAATGCTCAGAGGCCCCCAAATATGAATCCTCAGGGATTTCCGCAAGGATTTCCGCAGGGATTCCAGCCTCCTCCTCCAAAACCTTCGCCGCTCGAAGATGTTTTGTCTAAATACATCGCGTCCAACGATTCTAATACCCGGAATCTTACCGGATGGATTAAAAACTTGGAAAACCAGGTTGGACAACTTGCAAAGATGGTCTCCGAGTGGCCATACGGAGCTCTACCAGGGAATACGGAGCCGAACCCCAGAGAAAATGCCAACGCTATAACCCTTCGAAACGGCAAGGAGGTCGTCTCCCCATTGCGGGTTGAGCCTAAGGTATGCATTTTGCCTCCGACCCCTCCACCCTCTTCTTCGATTCTAATTGCTCCGGATTCTCCGGTTGCACCGAATGTTTCGAGTCCTCGAATTCCTTAACCGTCTAAAATTAATAAAGAGAAGGAGGACGAAAATTATCAAAAAAATTTGCGTATTTTAAAACAAATTCAAATAAACGTCCCCTTCTGCGAGGCACTCTCCCAAATGCCGAAATATGCGAAATATCTTAAGGAGTTGCTTTCTAATAAAAAGCGACTCTAGGATGTTTCGCGTGTTTCCCTTAACGCGGAATGTTCGGCTGTTCTCCTTAACAAATTGCCGCCAAAACTGAACGACCCGGGACGGTTCTCCATCCCGTGTCTCTTTGGCAATATGTTAATAAAGTACGCTCTTGCGGACTTAGGCGCCAGCATCAATTTGATGCCTTTTTCTCTTTTCAAAAAACTCGATTTAGGCGTCCCGAGTCCGACAAAAATGAGCATCCAACTCGCGGATCGCTCGGTAAAGTACCCAATAGGGGTAGCGGAGGATGTTCTGGTCAAGGTCGACAAGTTTATCGTCCTGGTAGACTTTGTCATCCTGGACATAGAGGAGGACGTCGAGGTACCCATCATCCTGGGTCGCCCCTTCCTCGCAACCTCCCACGCGTTAATCGATGTCAGTAACAGTCGCCTCCTCCTTCGAGTTGGAGACGACGAAGTTAATTTACATATCAACACCTCCATGCGGAACTCACTATCGAATGATGATTCCTGTTTCAATTTGGAATCCGCGTTTTTGGACGAGTGTTCTTCTCTTTTGGAATTACTATCTTTAATGATAGACGATTCGGATCTGGCGAATCAACCTCCTTTAGAAGAATTACCGCCAGATTCGCATTTCGAGCCTTTCGATTCGAAAGATTTAAAAATCTCCACTTCCTATGAAGAACCTCCGGTCTTGGAGCTTAAGCAACTCCCCGACCATTTAAAGTATGCTTTTCTAGCCGCGAACTTAAGACTTCCGGTTATAATATCATCTACTTTAACCGATTCGGAAACATCCGAATTGGTTGAAGTTTTATCTAAACATCGTCGTGCAATTGCATGGCAAATTTCCGATATCAGGGGAATTAACCCCTCATTCTGCTCCCACAAAATATTTCTCGAAGAAAACCCCCACAAAACTATTCAGCCTCAACGACGACTTAACCCGAACATGCGGGAAGTCGTTAAGACTGAAATTATTAAACTCCTCGACGCGGGGATTATCTATCCTATTTCCGACAGTACGTGGGTAAGCCCCATACAAGTCATCCCTAAAAAAGGCGGTATAACGGTCGTGGCAAACACAAATAATGAATTAATCCCAACTCGTACTGTTACGGGTTGGAGGGTGTGCATCGACTACAGAAAACTAAATGATGCCAACAGAAAAGACCACTTTCCGTTACCGTTTATTGATCAAATCCTAGAGCGTCTCTCCGGTCATCCTTTTTATTGCTTCCTTGATGGTCTCTCAGGATTTTTCCAAATCCCCATTTCACCCGAGGACCAAGAAAAAATGACTTTTACTTGCCCTTTCGGCACCTTCGCATATCGAAGGATGTCGTTTGGCCTCTGTAACGCGCCAACTACATTCCAAAGATGTATGCTGGCAATATTTGGCGAGCTAGTAGAAGACATAATGGAAGTCTTCATGGATGACTTCTCCGTCTTTGGAGACTTTTAAAAATTGCCTAAAATATTTAGATAGAGTCCTCCAACGGTGCGAAGAGACGAACTTAGTCTTGAACTGGGAGAAATGCAGCTTCATGGTCCGAGAGGGTTTAGTCCTCGGCCATAAAATTTCTTCCAAGGGGATGGAGGTCGTCGATAAGGCCAAAGTCGCTATAATTGAACAACTTCCTGTTCCTTCGACGGTAAAATCAATTCGAAGTTTTCTCGACCACGCAGGTTTTTATCGACGTTTTATTCAAGATTTTTCAAAAATAACCAAACCGTTAACGCACCTCCTGGAAAAGGATTCCCCGTTTATTTTTGATAAAGCCTGCGTAGAGGCGTATAATTTTATTAAAAAGCAACTTATCAATTCTCCAATTCTGGTGGCGCCAGATTGGTCTATTCCGTTTGAGATTATGTGCGACGCGAGCGATATCGTGGTAGGAGCCGTCTTAGGCCAACGCGTAAATAAATATTTTCATCCAATATATTACGCTTCTCGCACACTCACAGCCGCACAGGCTAACTACACCACGACGGAAAAGGAATTTCTCGCCGTCATCTTTGCTTTTGATAAATTCCGAACCTACGTAACGCTTTCACACGTAATCGTTTTCACTGATCACTCCGCCCTAAAATATCTTTTGGCCAAAATAGACGCCAAGCCTCGCTTACTTCGATGGATCCTCCTTTTACAGGAATTTGACTTAGAGATCCGGGATAAGAAGGGGGTTGAAAATTTAGCAGCCGACCACCTCTCACGTTTAGAACACCCCATCGCAGAAGCGCTCGTCGAACCCAAAATAGACGATCGATTTCCTGAGGAGCGCCTTTTAATCATAAATAATATAAAAACATCTTCTACCCCTTGGTTCGCAGATTACGCGAACTATTTAGTCGCGCGGGTCCTTCCAAAAGATTTTTCGACTCAGCAGAAGAAGAAATTCTTCTCTGATTTAAAAAACTACTTTTGGGAAGACCCCTTTCTATTTTGCGTCTGCGCAGACCAAGTGATACGAAGATGTGTTTCAAGCGCGCAGGGTGCGCAAATATTGCGACACTACCATGAGGTTCCGGCTGGAGGGCATTATCAAGCCAACAGGACCGCATGGAAAGAGTTAGAGTCAGGTTTTTATTGGCCCACTCTCTTTAAGGATGCTCACACTTTTGTGGGTATATGCGATAGCTGCCAGCGGTCGGGTAACATCTCTCGTCGTGACGAGATGCCCCAAAATTTTTATTTAGAATTCAAAATCTTCAATTTGTGGGGCATAGACTTTGTAGGCCCCCTACCTCCTTCTTTTAATAATCGCTATATTTTAGTGGCGGTCGACTACGTATCTAGGTGGGCGGAAGCGCAAGCTCTGCCCACCAATGATGCGCGAGTCGTCGTCCATTTTCTAAAAAAATTATTTTCTCGCTTTGGCACGCCCCGTGCAATAGTTAGTGATAGGGGCACACATTTCTGTAATGCCCAATTTTCAAAAATTTATCTAAGTACGGCGTTACGCACAAACTAGCCACCGCCTCTCACTCCCAAACGAGCGGCCAAGTAGAGGTCGTAAATCGCGAGATAAAACGCATTCTGGAAAAAACCGTCTCTTTAAATAGGAAGGATTGGTCCTCAAAACTTGACGACACGTTGTGGGCGTATCGTACGGCATACAAGACCGCTATCGGTTGTACGCCCTATCGATTAGTCTACGGCAAAGCATGCCATTTACCAGTAGAGTTAGAACACCGCGCTTTTTGGGCCTTAAAATTTTTAAATCTCGATTCGAACTTAGCCTCCGACAATAGGAAATTCCAACTAAATGAACTCGATGAATGGCGTGCAAACGCTTATGATAGTAATAAATTTTATAAGGAGCGTTCTAAGTTCTACCACGATCGAAAAATTAAATTTCCAAAAACTTTCGCACCGGGCGATCTTGTCCTTCTTTATAATTCACATCTTCGTCTTTTTCCGGGTAAGCTCAAATCCCGATGGTCTGGCCCCTTTGAAGTCAAAGAGGTTTGGCCGTATGGGACCGTTCTTATCTCTCACACCGAAAAAGGCGATTTTAAAGTCAACGGCCACCGTTTAAAACTATATCTTGCGGGTGATCCGGTGGACGGACAAACGGAATCTTTAACCCTCCCCAATTTATAATCTCACCACGCCAAATGCGTCAAGCTACGCGACGGTAAACAAAGCGCTCGTGGGTGGCACCCCATATTTATCTAATATTTTTTATGCTTTTTCTCTATTTTTGTAGGGTTTCTTACGACCCCGCCAGCTTTAATTCAGGGAAGCCTTTTTTCTTCCTCTTTCCTTTTGTATATATTGCAATGTTATTTTCTCTTCTTCATACTTACATTACAACATTGGGGACAATGTTGGGTTTTAAGTAAGGGGGTGTTTTACCGTTTTCATTTAAACAAAAAAAGGCTTCTTTTTACAAAAAAAATCAAAAAAATTAAACTGTCATAATACAAAAAAAATCAAAAAAAAAATTATGTATTTCTTTTTTTTTACTTTGTCATAATACAAAAAAAAATTATTACAAAAACAAACAAAAAATTTAGCAAAACCCCAAAACTTTTCCAAAAAATATATATATATAACTATATAGTAGTTGAAAAAAAAAATCCAAAAATAATAAACCCTACTTTACTTTTATTCTTAAAGCATTTAGTTTCGAGAGTATATGTTTGTGGATTTTCATAATCGCTAGTTTTACTATTTGTTTGTTTATCTAAGATCGATAGATTTAAACGTTCGGGGTTAAGTTTTAAGGAATATCTTGTGTTTTTAATTTAAATAGAAGCTTTGTTATCAAGCACTACTTCTACTAGCTAAAATAGAGACATGTGTATTATGTTGGCAAAATAACTTTAGACTACAATTATCCCTACTTTATGTCTTCAGGAATCTAGTAATATTCAACTTACTAAGGTTGCTCTCAAAACTTTTTTTTATTATTCTAGAATTTCTCTTGAAAACCCCTTGTATACACCAATTTATCATGGCAAAAAAAAGATCTTATGTCAATGGGAATAAAAAAAATTCCGTAAACATAGGCACCCTATATTTGTTAAAAGAGATCCAATGTCAATGGGAATTAAAAATTCCGTAAACACAGGCATTGGGTTAATTAAAAAGGTCAAGTTTCCCTCGTACACCAACAATGGGAGTCAACGGAAACTATATAAGAGGGGTGAGAGGATAAAATTCATCACCCCTAATTCAAGTACTCTTCTATTTGCCAAGGCTTTTTACCCCCGTTTCCCTTAACCAAATTTTTGTTTCTAGTTTTAATTCAAAAAATCATTTGAGAGCATAATTAGTAACTTATATTTTTCCTTCATGTTTCTTTAAACAAAGGTTATTATAATTTCGATCTAATCTCATTTACTAATGATTGCAATTTTGTTTGCTATTTAGTTAATTAAGAAGTCTTTTGGCTAGGACATTTCTTTCTACTTAAATCATTTGCATAATTTAGGACTTAACTCTTATTACTCCTAATTTTTATTTTTCAGTCTCTTATGATTAAAATAAAGCGATAGCCAAAAATTAGAACTTATGTTAATCCCATATAGATCTCTCTTACTTTTGCTCTGGAATAGCAAAAGCTTAAGTATGGGGGTATTTGATGAGTAGTAAAATATATGTATTTTTAGTATAATTATTAGTATTGTTTTAATTAATATTGTGAATTTTCTATGTAAATTAATGAATAAATTGCTTGTTTTCATTATTTCCTTACTAACTTAGTTTTATTTTTGTTTTTATAGATTTTGGCGAATTTGGTCAAGTCACGCCCCAGGTCACGCCCGTGACCTTGAGTCACGCCCGTAACCAAGGGCGTGTAATTTTAAAAAGCCAAATTTCCAGCTGGCAGCCGTTTTCAGGTGAAATCTCGAAGAGTTGACCAAGTCACGCCCGTGTTCGACAAGTCACGCCTGTGAGCCACCAGCGCGTCACGTCTCAAAGTCATGCCCATGCTGCTGACGTCTACCTCCTATAGTCACGCCCGTGTCCCAGCAAAGTCACGCCCGTGAGCAGCCAGCGCGTCACGTCTCGAAGCCGCGCCCATGCTGCCGACATCAGCCACCCATAGTCACGCCCGTGACTCACCAAGTCACGCCCGTGACATACCAAGTCACGCCCATGTGCAACAATGTTTGACGGCCAAACCTTCCAGAAGGTGGCGAATACAGCCGAGCAAATGTCACGCCCTAAGTCACGGTCGTGACATTCAAGTCACGCCCATGACCTAGGGCGTGTAAAACTCAAATTTTCCCTATAAATAGAGGGGCTCGGCTGAAGTATTTTTTATCCAAATTTTGAGTAGTTCTTATTGTATTGTGAGCTCTTTTGAGTGATTGTGAGCTTCTTTTATGCATTTCAGTTTAAGTTCGTTTGTAGTTTTTTTCGTCTTCCTAGTCTAGTTGTAATGCTGATTTTAGAAATAAAATGATGCTTTTCTCATTTGGATCATCTTCTTTTTATTAATGTTAGCGTGTGTGCGTGTATGAGTTTAGCTTTATTGCTTTCATAATTTAGTTTTATTGCTTTTATAGTTAGGTTTATTGCTTTCATAATCTAGGTTTACTGTTTTCATAGCTTAGATTTACAAGCTTTCATAAAATAGTTTTATTGTTTTCTTTTTCGCCATATTTTATCGCTTTCATTTTAAACGCTTTCTTTTCAGTTTTTTTAGAGTGTGTGCGTGTATGAGATAGTATTTTTCTTTTTTGTAACTTAGTTTTAATTTTCAGTCTTATATAACTGCTATATACCACCCCCATCTTGAATAAGAGGCTAAGAACTTGTTAGCGCTTGTTAAAGACGGTTGGGATGGATAATATTTCTGCACCTTTATAAGTCTTTCATTTCTATACCACCCCCATCCTTGTGATGGTTGGGACGGATATTATTTCTGCTTTTATAATATAAGTTTTGCTAATCACTGCTAAACGCGTTTATATCAGCTCAATTTTCAGTCTTTTAATTTTACTCGTTAAACGCGCTTATATCCGCTTAAATTATCAAAATGTATTTTCTAATTAATTATGTCGTCCCCATTCCGATGAGTGGCTAATTTCCTTTAGCACACGACGTCGAAGACCATTGGGACACAAAAATAGTTTTCAATTAAATTAAAAAATCTCTTTTCTAAAAATAATTAACGTGCTTAAGGTTTACCCGAGAATAACGTTGAGTGGAGCCACATAATCGATGTGTGGTTTTCATTTCCGTTTTCGTACCTAATTAGCCGAGAGGCTCATGCGTACGGACTGATCACTCACAGGTAAAGAGAAGTGCGCTCTACCCTCGAGAGAGGACGAAGTAATTCTCCTGAATTAGAAATAAAAACCCAATAGCGGGGTTCACAACAAAAAGCGAGTATTAAGAAGATTCGATTGTAGAACGAGAGTTCGGTCGAATATTCATAATCTCAGGTGGGCGTACCCTCGAGACAGGAGCGTTCATAATTATGGAACCTCCACGGCCAAGTCATTTTAATATTTTGAAAAGTCATCACTTTTAATTCTACGAAAAAATCTATTTTCGTCTCAAGGTAATTCGACGTCGCGCGCTATCTTTCTCATCGCTTAGAACTCTAGTTAATCGCTTATTATCATCTTTCGCATTTTATCATTTAATACTCTAGTTAAATCAACTAAAAATATTATTCTGATAAAATAATAGTTCGTTCCTCGAAGTAGCATAATCAACACGACCCGCAGAAATATACGATCCCGATATTTTCTAAAACAAAACATCCTGTATTACTTGCGATAAGGTATACTTGACTTTATCAAATGATTAATTTGGACTAAAAATTCAAACACAGCTTTCCAAACTCATTTAGTGCAAAACCCTCCTTTTCTACTTTTCAATTCAATAGAATTCGGCGTTGTAGCCGAGGCGTGATTGTCAATATTCCGAAAGAAGAAAAAGACTGTTACTTTTATCCTTCGATAGGATAACGGTTAATTTCTCGAAGTAAGAGTACTTGCGAGACTCTTCGAAAACATCCGCCAATTCTAAACTCTTAATATTAAGGTTATCTTTTATTTATAAAACAAAAAGAAGAAGTCCAAAAAAAATCATCAGCCTCTTAATCGAGTGCTCATCTTGGTTCTTCATCATGTCAGCTGTTAGCAATTCAGATTTCACTTGCATTGGGTTAGTACGCAGTTATGCTTATGCTACTCAAATAGGATGGTTAATAGATCGATGGTGAGAAGTATCCTACACTGCTATTTCATATAGTAATCATATTGTATATTGGGGTGATGGGTCCCTATTTCGGGCTTGAGGCGAACAATGGCTTGTGGTAGCATTCTCTCCTCTATTTTGAACTAAAAGTGAACCATGACTTGTTACATCTCTCTCTCTCTCTCTCTCTCTCTCTCTCTCTCTCTCTCTCTCTCTCTCTCTCTTTCCCTCTCCTTCTTCCCAGTGTTATAGGTTCGACCAGTTCGATAAGGAAAAAGGAAGTGGATGATAGGATCATGGAAGGAATATCTCCTATGGTTTTTACATGGGAATTATGGAAAAACTCTCTCTTCCTCTGATTCCTCGGTAAACTCTAAATTTGTCTCCCTCTTGTTAATTAAAATAAAATTCTTGAGTTCCGGTTGGGTTTAAAGTCCTTTTGTTAAAGCTCGGCT
Organism: Dactylorhiza incarnata; assembly: GCA_033032865.1. NCBI lineage: Eukaryota > Viridiplantae > Streptophyta > Magnoliopsida > Asparagales > Orchidaceae > Dactylorhiza > Dactylorhiza incarnata. The sequence continues at coordinate 3,112,686 of JAWHQI010000040.1, read as the reverse complement.
TCATACATGCAAGTGGTAATTGGGTTCGAACGACATAAAACCCGGCGGATCCCAAAATTCATCTTAATGTTAATTCAGCTACGATGAATATAGAATATGCCTCCTTGGAACGGGGATGCCTCCTTGGAACGGAGATTGTTGGGAAAAACCCCCTTTTTATTTATCTTAACAAATTAACTATAAGTGATTTTACCTCTTAGGGTTTATTACCCATATCGTATAGTAAGGGTAATTTCATCATTAGATGGCTTAGGATGTCACACTCAACTTAGAGTGTTAGCGCCAAGACAAAGCAATCACAAAACAAGTTAAGATAAGACTTGCGTCGAATAGAAGTCGACACAACTTTGAATTGTTATCGACGTAACTCTGACTAGAAGTCAGAGCAACTTATTCAGTCCGTCGAAGTATAAAGTCAAGTCGACGCAACGTCGAATGGAACTCGACGTAGAAGGAAGAGCTTGTCGAAGTCATCTCATAAGTCGATGCAACTTCGACTACAATTCGACGCAGAAGATAGAAGCTCAAGTCCAAGGTGTCAACTCGACAGATGCGTCGATATGGAATCGACGTAACGCCGACATCTGAGTTCAGCCGAAGCTAAGAAGAAATTTGAAGCTACGTCGATAAGAACTCAGAGGTGCGTCGACATGAAGATTGATGAAGTCGACGCAGCGTCGAATATAGTCAGAAAAAAGAAGGTTTTTTAGCTGTCCTTTTGGGGCCTTTTCATAAGGATGATGTGCAGAACTAGCGGACCGTTATAGGCGGGAGCGAGACTACGACACGAAATGGTAGTGTACCAATCGTTCAAGTAATATAAAACGATGAGTGAATCCCCGAGTATCGAATCTCAAAGGAACACAGTAAAGTGGAGTTTACTTTTGAGGAAGTACTTGAGATCGAAGTCCTAGAAGTCGGATGGAACGTGTAGGAGGTGATTTGGGTTATGGAAAATAAAAGAAAAGAAACTAAACTACTACTATGCAGGCCGATATGCACTGCTTCGCTGGGCGGATGGAAACTATGCAGGATGTTATGCACTGCTTCGCTAGGCAGATGGACGAGAAGGCAAGCAGATGAGGTACGTGTAACTGTGGAAAGGTTTGAGGGTCGTTAGCACCCCTTGACTAGGCTGATGGATTACACGGGCCGCTTTGCACCGCTTCGCTGCGCGGATGGATGAGTAGGCTTGCGGATGGAGTGAGTCGCACCGGCGGAATGAGGGTCGCAAGCACCTCGTCAACAATCACGCCACTAGCAATTGCTAGTGCGGCAACACCGAACACTCACACCACAATCACCACGAAAGTACACCTCAAACACTCATAAAACATGAAAACATTTCATAATATATAACAAGAAGTCAACAAATATAGACTGCAACATCATCTACATAATGAGAAACTAACTACAACCATAAGAAGGAAAGGAGGAAGAGCTAGAAATACAACCAAATCTAGAGGCTTGTCTGGATTCACGATAGGAATCGTCGGGTTGTCAATCCGCGTCCTAGTTTGGTCCACAACTGACGTCCGGGGTCCACAGGAGTTGTCACCTCCCTCCAATATACATGTCTTCTCTGTCTCACGATCCGGCCGCCACAAAAGATCTATATTCCTTCCTCGGTGATGAGAGTAAGGCTAGGATCTCTCCCTTGAAGTGCTTGGATGATGCGAGGTGGCCTCAGGTGAAAGGGGGAGGAAGAAACCTTCAAAACAGAGCTTTCCCCTTACGGCGGAAGAAAATCGCCAGCAGCCCCGGCTGGATCTGACCTAAAATCGCAAACAGCAAATATATATGTGGGAGATTAAACAACGCGCACGATCAGTGGAGCACGACCAGTGTTCGCGCGCAAAGAAATGCTACTGCACGTGTAAGGACCACCTGTAGCAGAATCCAGAATGCCAAAATAGCGCACGGGTAGTGGCGCACGGACAGTGGTCATGCGAGAAGGAATCCAGTGATCGTGTGAACCGCTCAGTTGGAAAATGGGGGAATACGCACGACCAGTGGTCGTGCGCCTGGTCGTGCGTGAACAAAAATGCACGACCAGTGGCCTATTAGGCTAAAAATGTCCCAAACCACTCCGAGCGTCCACACAACCCATGTACCCTACAGGAAAACCACCAGGACCACTGGTAGAGACAAACATCACAAGCATTCACATGAATAAATAAGACTATAAAAATAGCAAAATGAAAGGGAAGGACAAATTATACCACAATGGGCCAAAAAAGTGCATTTCGTGTAATCTGGAGTATCAATGCAATATAAGCAATATTGTGCAGAAAGTGAAGTGCAAGTGAGAGAAAACTAGCCCAGATGAGTCTGAAAAACCCAATATAAATTGGACTCATCACACCCCCAGACTTACCTGTTTGCGCATCCCGAGCAAACAAACTCTATGCAGACGGGGAAAATAAAATAGTTGTCCTAACACTATGGCACGGAGTACCATGCAAAGTCGCATGCTCACGTGCATAGAAAAATAGTAGAAATGATTTCTAATTATACAAACAATTAATAAATTTCGAATAGAGTTACTATATATTACTAGTACTCATATTGGGAATCACTGTGAATCATCTGGTCACGCGTAGGGAGAAAATAGATTAACCGCTCAGACACATATTGATAAAGATCGGGGATCGAAACAACCTCCACCGAAATCCATCGGTGTCAGTGACCATAAGCTCACTCATTCGCATTCTCTCTACAACACTAGATCGGTTCATTATGCAAGTCAGTAGGACTTTAGGTTTTAAATTTGCTTGGGTTATGGTGAGGTAAACAAAGATAAACAGAAAGGCTGCATACACCTAACCCAAATGAGCACACAAAATAACTACCCCAAGCGCCACAATACAATGCAAGTGCATCACACACCCAGACTTAAACTATTGCAACATGGGTGTGTGCACTGCCTACTCCAAAAACACAATTCTCAAATGATTTTCAATCAAGCCTCGTAATAAAGTCTTTTCCTCTTCTACTTTTCTTTTCTTCTTTTCTTTTCTTTTTCATTTCAGCATGTTTTTCAAATAGGCGCATCCACATGATCACGATATAATCACCACAATCAACACCCCAAAATGCAAATAATCAAATACTTTAGCTAGAACTTGGGCGTGCAACTAGGTTTGGTTTTTAGGGATTGGTGAAGCAAAGGTGGAGCTGAATCAACAAGAAGGGATAGGCACAAAAGGGCTGGCGAGGGTAGAAGATGGGAATGATATACAGGCTCAACCTGGCCAAAATGATGGCGTACATCACACTCGGACCCCAGAACTATCCTATATTAATGCTTCAAGAATCGCTTGGGGTAAGTTATTAGCCAACGAGAAAGACTATCCTTCCTCCCAACTTAAGCAATACTAATCTAGTGATTGTATACACAGATCCCTACGATACCATTTGATTCACACCGGATTCACCATTATGAGTAGAGTAAAAAACATTTACACTAATATAAAAAATATAAAACTAAAAGTATAAAGAAAATCTACTATACATGATTTCTATGCAAGACATAAGCACTCAACTAGGAGCACTGCATGATTCAACATTTTACACCATTACATAATCTTAAGCCAGCACCTAGACTTTCCCAAATCACACAAAAGAATGAGTTCAACTCATGGAGCACCAACAACTAAGTACATGCTCTAGTGGGTGTTGTGGTGTGCAAAGAAAATGAATAAAACATCTTAAATAAAAGCATCTAGCATGCTATGCAATAATGCACATGAGTGGATACATAAAACAACTCTCCCCCAGACTTAAACTAAACAATCCAATAAAATATATGACTGTGAAATTAAAAATAAAGCTAGGGGAAGAGAGATCCCAATGCTCAGCAAGCAGCGAGCATACCAGAAGATTTGCGTGTAAACCAAGACAAAGCTGCAGCATCCCCATCCAGAAAATGAACCGCAGGGGTGAGCTCCTCCAAAACAAAAGAAAATAGACAAACTAAAAAAGAGAAATACAACTAACTAAACAAACTAGATAAAATAGAAATGCAAAAAAAAGTAAGATAACTACTGGGTTATTGTCCTCCCAGCATGACTTATTCAGAACTTTAAGAGTTCTAGCTGATGGGAGTATGGAAGGAGAAGTGAATAGGTAACTGGCCTAATATATATGTCAGTAGTGGGTACCGATACGGTGATGGAACAATCACTCGCCTACCTAAATATAAATAATAATACCTGCCTATCATAGGTAGAGGGAATAAAAAGTAAGAAGAGGAAGAGTACTCCTCACAAATCTCACCAAAAATATCCTTGCCCAGCAAGGTGTCGTCTTCACGGGGGCAGCAGGAAGACGGGGCAATGAATAAGGCTTCCTCTATGGAGGAGGGATCAACCTCCTCACATGAGAGGATACACTCATCATTGACCATAGTAAAATGCTCCAAGTCCTCCTTGGGTACCTGTGAAGACTCAACCTGCACAGGCTCAAATGATGAAGGGGGGGGCATGAAATAAAAGAGAAGAAAAACTTAAATAAACATCAATCGGGGAGTGGTCCCGGTCTCACTCCCGATAGGTTGAAGCAAAAGGATACTGTCGGCATCGTCGACAATGCTGCAGGGCTCAGTAGGATCATCAGTGGCCTCCTCCACGATTTGGACTTCCTCCACCGATGTTGAGGTAGAATCCTCATCACCTTGGAACATATCCTCCTCCACAGGAATAGGCACAACACAAAAATCACCTGCCTTATCCTACAAAACATCCTCAATAATGTCGTTAGAGATGAATGTAGTATTATGCACAACATGGGAGGAATAGTTCTTAGATAAAAGTCAAGCACTGATTCCTCACAAAGAATCGGATCCACGTAAGGTGATGTATGTACAGCGGAGATAGGCTCAGCTATGTCGGAACATACATCCGCCACAACTCTGATGAGCGTGTCTGAATCATTCCCATAAAAACTTGAAGGTGGCACAACTACGTAATTAGAGGTAGATAGTGTACTGCCAGAGTTAGGAGTCATGACGATCCGGATATTCAGCTCATCATCCTCGTCCAATTGGAGAAGATAAGAAGCAAAATCCCTCAAGGCATGATCCGTGCGCCGACAAAACAACCACTGCCTTGCTGGATTCTATGGCACAACAGGTGCTAAAGAAGTAAAGAAATGTGCCATTAAAGGCTCAGATGAATAGACATAGGACTTACGCACACCATATGGATTACCAGACGAAGTCGGTGCTCCATATACTGGGCCTTGAGTGCTAAGGCTATTATCTCCCTTTGGACATCTATCACTAGCATGAGTGATATCTCCACATCAACGACAACGAATTTTGAATGAGGCCCAAATTGCGTGAAGATAACCAGGTTCAAAAGAAAAACACTATTGTGCAAAGTACTACACCCAACAATAATTTACTAAAGCAACCTATATTTAAAGCAGGAAACATAGAATACGAAAAAAAATAAAACAAAAAGGATGCAATTTACAAATGGAAGAACTTCTACCTCTCGTCTACCTCTCCAGAAAACTCACACGACTGTGATCCCCGACAACGGCGCCAAAAACTTGATGCGCAAAACTAGCACATTTGTTGGAACCTTGGGGTTGATTTGAGCTAGGATCCACACTTAATCTCTAAGTTAATATCTCAACTCATATTATAACTTAGACTGAATCCCTTTAATTAAAAGGCTGATAAAATATTAGTAATATAAATCAGAAAAGACTAAAGAAGAAATTAAAGAGAAATATAAAAACCTTATTCTCTGCATTCGTCGAACGGAGCTCTACATTTGTAGAACGACGTTAGACAAATCTGTCTTTTTATTTAACCACTCTCCAGACAGCCTGTATCAGCGGTCAATAAATCATTCTCTGAACACCGCTCGACAAAAAGTTGAAGAGGTCGACAAATCTTCAGAAAGGCGCTCGACAAATACCGTTAAGCGCTCGACAAATTCTAGCCAGAGCTCGACAAATATTATTTTATTCTGTCTTCTTTCTTTATGATATTTAACTTAGCCGTTGCAGATCAATAAATGCTATAGCCGTTGCAGAACAGCTTTAATGAAAAGAAACAGCAGGTTATCTTCTCGAAGAGTCAAATCAATGATAGAGACTTTAGCTCTTCTCTTCTTTCCCAAGAGAAGAATTCAAATTAAGAGCAAGGGTCCTCAGATTATAAAAGGAACAGTTCAGAAGAGAAGAGATAGATATATACACGACAGAAAAGAGAAAATTCATCTTGTTGTTTTTCTTTTGCTAATATCTTCTTGCAGATCACATATATCCTGAGACACCAATCACAACCATTTGCTCAGGATCATCTCTGTCTAGGAAGAAAGAAGTGTTTGTACAATCAAGATAAGAGGGCTCCAGAACTGTCATCAACACTCATAAGACAGGGGGGAGCTCTTCAAACATCTTCATCAAGATCCATTCAACTTCAAATCAGGATCTTCAAAAGTCTTCTTATACAGAGAAGAACAATTTAATTTCTGCTTTTATCTTTCCTTACTTTACCCCATCCTGTACAGGGTTATAACTCCCTTCAAAAGTTAACTCTCGGTGACAGGGCACCTTAGCAAAAACCTGCAGTTTGGTTAGAGCACCTTATCAACAGCTCACCTAGTGTGAGGGCACCTTATCAACAACCTCATAGTGGAATCCTGCCAGTGGGTAGAAGAGTAGATGTACCCAGTTGAGGGGAACTACTATACATCTTGTGTCATCTAGATTGTGCTTCTTATTTGCTTGTCTATTTCTATTTTTATTTGTGCTGTCATTTATATGCACTCTTACTGTTTGACTTTATTGCTTATACAGAAATCAGCAAACTTACTTATATATAAATATATCACTTAGTTTGAAAGAAAAAATTAAGCAATATATTTTAACAAGATAAATAAGAACTAATCCTCCACTTTCAATTGGTATCAAAGCCAGGTTGATTTTTCACATAGGCTAACACCTGAAATCACAAAGATCACTTAGTTCTTAGGGTTTTCAAAATGACACAAAACTTCTTATTTTCAGATCCATCTGTTTGTAATCTAGATAGACTTACTTTATGGCAAGATAGAATTAAGATATATACAAATGCCACAGATGAAGAAACTTACAAATTTATTTTGGCAGGACCTCTCCTCATATCATCAAAGGCAGTTACACCTGCATTACCTAGCTCCATGGGTCTCAAGTCTCCTTCGAGAGCAATGAAAGGGCCTGTTTATGTTGGCACTGATATATCTTCTTCAAAGAAGACTGCCGAAATAAATCGTGAACCTTCTTCTGTCTCTTCAACTAACTATATTTTTGATGTAGAACCATCAACAAATCTAAGTGAAGAAGAACAGGAAGAAGAACTTAGAGCTAGAGCTTTCTGCATGATGGCCATATATGGAGGCTCATCTCAAATTCCAGATGCAGAAATCAAATTGGAAGAACTTGAGGTAACTGAGGTAACTCCAACTTATAATCTTACCTCTACTCAAGATAAAACTAATCATAAATTAACATTTACAAACTTAATAAAATATAAAAATAAACCTTTACAAGAGTTAACAAATATAAATTTTCTAACTCCTGAAAATAATAAACTTCAAGAAAATTTGAAATCATCAGACAAACAAACTATTTTTCTTATAAACAAATTTTCTATGGCAAGCACAACCAATGGGAGAAATCTCAAAATGCAGGCCAAAAAGTCTGAACAAATTTCTAAAGAGAAATTAATTAATCATGATCAACAAAAATCTTCAAACTTATATTTTAATGAAATAAAAACCCTAATATATTTCAAATGCTAAACCTTTCAACTCTAATAAAATTCACCTTAGTTTTCTAATTAATTATTAATAAGTTTTTCACCATTAAACTCCATCCCAATTCAAACAGCAAATCTAAAATTTACATGGATTATTTCCATCATAAAAAATTATGTTAAGACAACTTTGTATTCTTACAGACTTCTCCAAGTCAGTTTGAGCATTCTACTGTAGCTGCATTGATTAGTAATTTTCATAGCACTGAGTGTGAGTCTCTTCTGATAAGGGGATTCTATGAGAAAGAAAAAGTCAGAAATGTTTTTATAATCTAAAACATTCCTACTCATTAATAGTTGTAGCAATTCAAGATATTAAAAACATATTAACTCAAATCTAGATCAAATGAGTTGCTTAAATAAATCTGTAAGGAAAATATTCTAAGAGTCTCCAGAAGAAAATTAAAAAAAAAATCAGAGAAACCAAGTGAGAGAGAAAATGAGAAAATCAGAGAAACCAAGTGAAAGAGAAAATGAGAAACTCAAAACCCCTTTCAATTGATATAAAAATTTAATCTCTCTAAAGATTGCTGCAATTGAAAATTTTAACTTCAAAAAAATGAGCTGCTGCAACTGAGAATTCTAAAAGCCATTTTAAGATTACCAGGTCACTAGTTTTGATTTGACTAAGGATCCCAACTCAAATAGGGGGAGATTGTTGGAACCTTAAGGTTGATTTGAGCTAGGATCCACACTTAATCTCTAAGTTAATATCTCAACTCATATTGTAACTTAGACTGAATCCCTTTAATTAAAAGGCTGATAAAATATTAGTAATATAAATCAGAAAAGACTAAAGAAAAATTAAAGAGAAATATAAAAACCTTATTCTCTGCATTCGTCGAACGGAGCTCTACATTTGTAGAACGACGTTAGACGAATCTGTCTTTTTATTTAACCACTCTCCAGACAGCCTGTATCAGCGGTCAACAAATCATTCTCTGAACACCGCTCGACAAAAAGTGGAAGAGGTCGACAAATCTTCAGAAAGGCGCTCGACAAATACCGTTCAGCGCTCGACAAATTCTAGCCAGAGCTCGACAAATATTATTTTATTCTGTCTTCTTTCTTTATGATATTTAACTTATCCGTTGCAGATCAATAAATGCTATAGTCGTTGCAGAACAGCTTTAATGAAAAGAAACGGCAGGTTATCTTCTCGAAGAGTCAAATCAATGATAGAGACTTTAGCTCTTCTCTTCTTTCCCAAGAGAAGAATTCAAATTAAGAGCAAGGGTCCTCAGATTATAAAAGGAACAGTTCAGAAGAGAAGAGATAGATATATACACGACAGAAAAGAGAAAATTCATCATGTTGTTTTTCTTTTGCTAATATCTTCTTGCAGATCACATATATCCTGAGACACCAATCACAACCATTTGCTCAGGATCATCTCTGCCTAGGAAGAAAGAAGTGTTTGTACAATCAAGATAAGAGGGCTCCAGAACTGTCATCAACTCTCATAAGACAGGGGGAGCTCTTCAAACATCTTCATCAAGATCCATTCAACTTCAAATCAGGATCTTCAAAAGTCTTCTTATACAGAGAAGAACAATTTAATTTCTGCTTTTATCTTTCCTTACTTTACCCCATCCTGTACAGGGTTATAACTCCCTTCAAAAGTTAACTCTCAGTGACAGGGCACCTTAGCAAAAACCTGCAGTTTGGTTAGAGCACCTTATCAACAGCTCACCTGGTGTGAGGGCACCTTATCAACAACCTCATAGTGGAATCCTACCAGTGGGTAGAAGAGTAGATGTACCCAGTTTAGGGGAACTACTATACATCTTGTGTCATCTGGATTGTGCTTCTTATTTGCTCGTCTATTTCTGTTTTTATTTGTGCTATCATTTATATGCATTCTTACTATTTGACTTTATTGCTTATACAAAAATCAGCAAACTTACTTATATATAAATAAATCACTTAGTTTGAAAGAAAAAATTAAGCAATATATTTTAATAAGATAAATAAGAACTAATCCTCCACTTTCAACATTGTTATAGGCGGTAGCGAGACTGCAGCACGAAACGGTAGTGTACCAATCATTCAAGTAAAATAAAACAAGGAATGAATCCCCGAGTATCGAATCTCAAAGGAACACAGTAAGGTGGAGTTTACTTTTGAGGAAGGACTTGAGACAAAGTCCTAGAAGTCAGATGGAACGTGTAGGTGGTGATTTTGGTTATGGAAAATAAAATAAAAGAAACTAAGCTACTACTCTACAGGCCATTATGCACTCCTTCACTGGGCAGATGGAAACTATGCAGGCCATTATGCACTGCTTTGCTAGGCGGATGGACGAGAAGGCAAGCGGATGAGGTGAGTGTAACTGCGGATAGGTTTGAGGGTTGTTAGCACCTCTTGGCTAGGCGGATGGATTACACGAGCCCCTTTGCACTGCTTCGCTGCGCGGATGGATGAGCAGGCTTGTAGATGGAGTGAGTAGCACCTGCGGAATGAGGGTCACAAGCACCTCGTCAACAAGCACGCCACTAGCAATTGCTAGTGCAGCAACACCGAACACTCACACCACAATCACCATGAAAGCACACCTCAAGCACTCATAAAGCATGAAAAAATTTCATAATATATAACAAGAAGTTCAACAAATATAGAGTGCAACATCATCTACATAAAGAGAAACAAACTACAATCATAAGGATGAAAGGAGGAAGAGGTAGAAATACAACCAAATCCAGAGGCTTGTCAGGATTCATAGTAGGAATCATCTGGTTGTCAATCAACATCCTAGCTCGGTCCACAACTGACGTCCGGGGTTTAAAGGAGCTATCACCTCCCTCCAATATACCCGTCTTCTCTGTCTCACGATCCGGCCGCCACAAAAGTTGTATACTCCTTCCTCGGTGAAAATAAGGCTAGGACCTCTCCCTTTAGGTGCTTGGATGATGCGAGGTGGCCTCGGGTGAAAGGGGGAGGAAGAAACCTTCAAAATGGAGCTTTCCCCCTTACGGCGAAAGAAAATCGCCAGCATCCCCGACTGGATCTGACCTAAAATCGCAAATAGCATATATATAGGCGGGAGATTAAAGACCACGCATGAACAGTGGTGCACAATCAATGGCACACGACCACTGGTCGTGGGGGAAGAAATGACACTAACCGTGCGAGGACAACCTGTAGCAGAATCCAGAATGCCAAAATAGTGCACGGGCAGTGGCGCTCGACCAGTGGTCATGCGAAAAGGAATCCAGTGATCGTGCGAACTGCTCGGTTGGAATATGGAGGATTGCGCACGACCAATGGTCGTGCACCTGATCAGGCGCGATCAAAAATGCACGACCAGTGGCCTATTAGGCTAAAAATGGCCCAACCCACTCCGAGAGTCCACATTACCCATGTACCCTGCAGGAAAACCACCAGGACCACTGGTAGAGACAAACATCCCAAACATTCACATGAATAAATAAGACTATAAAAATAACGGAATGAAAGGGAAGGACAAACTATACCACAATGGGCCAAAAAAGTGCACTTCGTGTAATCTGGAGTATCAATGCAATATAAGCAATAATGTGCAGAAAGTGAAGTGCTAGTGAGAGAAAACTAGCCCAAATGAGTCCTAAAAACCCTATATAAATCGGACTCATCAAAGGACCACCAGGCTAGAGACAGTTCTCCAATGGCTCATTTGTTGCCAAGAATAGAATGAAGCTTTTCAGGACACAGCAAATCTCTTTTGGAAGCTATTCAAAATAAATGGACGGGTTGAGAACAAAAGAAGAAAGGAAATTAGGTGGCTGAGAGGAATTCCTTTTCAAGACAAGCCAAAAGAAGAAAGGTTTTTTCAAATCTCAATCATACAGAATAAGTATGCAAAAAGAGGAGAAGAACAACACAGTAATTACATTCATTCTCTCTGTCGAATAGGGTCTTCATCTTCTTACCACTCAAACTCTCAAAGACAGATATTCAGAAGTTCTCTCTCTGCACAGGAAAATACATTGCTGCTTCTTCTTCATCATCATGCAGTAGTAGAACAACAACAAGTACTGAGAGAAAAGCATCAAGCCAAATGACCCTTGCAAATCATCACTATCATAAGCAAGGGTTCATCATTTCAGATCCACTAAAAGAAAGACAGAAGCATCATCAAAGCTTCTGAAGAATTCTGAGAATAGAATTCTTACCTTCTCCCTCCTACTTTCTTCTTTATATTTCTACCAACTGTAAAAGAGTTTTAAGAATCCCTCTTCCAAAGGATTCAGTGGTTCAAGATCTCCTTATCAAAAGATTTATGGTTCTAAGAGTCTCCTTAGCAAAACACTCAGTTGTTCAAGATCTCCTTATTAAAAGATCTTTGGTTCTAAGAGTCTCCTTATCAAAAGACTCAGGCACAGGTTTTGCAATCCTACCAGGGAGGTACAAGAGAGAACTACCCACATCTTTGGGAACCTCTATAAAAATCCTTGTGTCTTTGTTGTGACTTTCTGTGTTGGTTTTGTTCAGTGCATAATACTTAGTATTGTTTTATTGTATGCACAGATAGGGTAAATAATATATAAATCTCTATTTACCCCCCCCCCCCCCCCCTCTAGAGAATTCTCAGAGGCACACTGTGCACTTTCAATTGGTATCAGAGGGTGGTTGATCACTAAAAGGTTAACACCTTGATCAAAAGATCTCCTACTCTCTTTTCTTTATTTTAAAATTAAATAAAACAATTTTTAAAGAAAATGAGTTCTAAGGATTATGCATCAATAAGACCTCCAGTGTGTAATCTAAACAAGTTTACACTCTGGAAGGACAGAATAAAACTCTATATGAACTCCAATGATGAAGACATCTTTGATGTTATCATTTCAGGTCCTCCAACCCCTTACAAGAAAGATGCCAGTGGATCTTCAACACAGGAACCTGTGCCCAGGGCTGAGTGGACAGAGACTGAAAAGAAGCAAAAGTCATGTGATGCCAAAGCTATGAATATTATGGTCTCCACAATGTCAGATGACATTTTCCAGAAGGTAGCTAACTGCAAATCAACCAAAGGGATCTGGGAATCTCTTTCTGATAAATAGAGGGAGATTGTCGCAAAAACCCCCCTTTTTGATTTATCTTAACAAATTAACTATAAGTGATTTTACCTCTTAGGGTTTATTACCCACATTGTATAATAAGGGTAATTTGGTCATTAGATGTCTTAGGATGTCACACTAAACTTAGAGTGTCAGGGCCAAGATAAAGCAATCACAAAACAAGTTAAGATAAGACTTGCGTCGAATAGAAGTCGACGCAACTTCGACTAGATATCGATGTAACTCTGACTAGATGTCGGAGAAACTTATTCAGTCCATCGAAGTATAAAGTCAAGTCAACGCAATGTCGAATGGAACTCGACGCAGAAGGAAGAGTTTGTCGAAGCCATCTCAGAAGTCGACATAACTTTGACTGCAATTCGACGCAGAAGATAGAAGCTCAAGTCCAAGGCGTCACTCGACTGACACGTCGATAAGGAATCGACATAATGTTGACATCTGAGTTCAGCCAATGCTAAGAAGAAATTTGAAGCTACGTTGATAAGAACTCAGAGGTGTGTCGACATGAAGATTGATGAAATCGATGTAGCATCGAATACAGTCAGAAAAAGGAAGACTTTTTAGCTGTCCATTTGGGACCTTTTCGGAAGGACCACCAGGCCAGAGACAGTTCTCTAATGGCTCGTTTGTTGCCAAGAATAGAATGAAGCTTTCCAGGACCCAGCAAATCACTTTTGGAAGCTATTCAAAATGGATGGACGGGTCGAGAACAAAATAAGAAAGGAAATTAGGTGGCTTAGAGGAATTCCTTTTCAGGACAAGCCAAAAGAAGAAAGGTTTTTGAAATCTCAATCATACAGAATAATTATGCAAAAAGAGGAGAAGAACAACACAATAATTACATTCATTATCTCTGTCGAATAGCGTCTTCATCTTCTTCCCTCTCAAACCCTAAAAACAGATATTCAGAAGTTCTCTCTCTCTCTGCACAGGAAAATAAACTGCTGCTTCTTCTTCATCATCATACAGCAGCAGAACTATAACAAGTGCTGAGAGAAAAGGATCAAGCGAAACGACCCTTGCAAATCATCATTATCATAAGCAAGGGTTCATTATTTCAGATCAAATGAAAGAAAAACAAAAGAAGTATCAAAGCTTCTGAAGAATTCTGAGAACAGAATTCTTACCATCTTCCTCCTACTTTCTTCTTTCTATTTCCACCAACTGTAAAAGAGTTTTAAGAATCCCTCTTCCAAAGGATTCAGTGGTTCAAGATCTCCTTATCAAAAGATCTATGGTTCTAAGAGTCTCCTTAGCAAAAGACTCAGTAGTTCAAGATCTCCTTATTAAAAGATCTTTGGTTCTAAGAGTCTCTTTATTAATAGACTCAGGCACAGGTTGTGTAATCCTATCAGGGAGGTAGAAGAGAGGACTACCCACATCTTGGGGAACCTCTATAAAAATCCTTGTGTCTTTGCTGTGACTTTCTGTGCTGTCCCACTTATAGCTTACAACACTTATTTATTCTGTGTTGGTTTTGTTCAGTGCATAATACTTATAATTGTTTTATTGTATGCATAGTTAGGATAAAAAATATTTAAATCTCTATTCACCCCCTTCTAGAGAATTCTCAGAGGCACACTATGCACTTTCAGAGATGTCTCCTTGGAATGGAGATGCCTCCTTGGAACGAAGATGCCTCCTTGGAACGGAGATGCCTCCATGGAACAGAGATTCCTCCTTGGAATGAAGATGCCTCCTTGGAATGGAGATGCCTCCTCGAAATGGAAAGGAAAACTAAACTTGTCTCCTTGGAACGGAGAAAGAACTGCATTTATTGAAATTTAAATTGCTTCTTATCATGTTCTTCTTAATTCAATATTTCAATTACTGTATTTTTTTGTAATTCAGTTAATTTTGGTTACTATACTTTATTTCAGTATTGCCTATGATTTAGAGTTGACGTGAAGATGGTACATTCCTTTAGGGCCAACACTAAATAGTGCTGAACTAATCGACGCTCTTGGAGCAGAGCGGACAAATCGATGTTTGCTTTTATTTCAGCATTTGATTAATGCGCTTTACTTCAGTATTTTAGTACTGTGATTTATTTCAATATTGCCTATGATTTAGAATTGACGTGAAGATGAGACATTCCTTTAGGGCCAACACTAAATAGTGCCAAACTGGCCGCCGCTCTTGGAGCAGAGCGGACAGATCGATGTTTGGTTTTATTTCAGCATTTGATTACAGCGCTTTACTTTAGTATTTTAGTACTGTGCTTTATTTCAGTATTACCTATGATTTAGAGTTGATGTGAAGATGGGACATTCCTTTAGGTCCAACACTAAATAGTGTTGAACTAGCCGCCGCTCTTGGAGCAGAGCGGAAAGATCAATGTTTGGTTTTATTTCAGCATTTGATTACTGCGCTTTACTTCAGTATTTCAGTATTGTGTTTTTATTTTAGTATTGCCTATGATTTATAGTTGACGAGAAGATGAGACTTTCCTTCATTGTCAACCTTAAATAGTGTTGAACTGGTCGCTGCTCTCGGAGCAGAGCGAACAGATCGATGTCTGGTTTAATTTCTGCAATTTGATTACTGCACTTAATTTCAGTATTTCAATTACTGTACTTTATTTCAGTATTACCTATGATTCAGAGTTGATGTGAAGATGGGACATTCCTTCAGGGTCAACCCTAAATAGTGTCGAATTGGCCGCCACTCTTGGAGCAGAGCGGACAGATCAATGTTTGGTTTTATTTCAACATTTTGATTACTGCACTTAATTTCAGTATTTTAGTTACTGTACTTTATTTCAGTATTGCATATGATTTAGAGTTGATGTGAAGATGGGACATTTCTTTAGGGTCAACTCTAAATAGTGTTGAACTGGTCGCCGCTCTCGGAGCAGAGCGGACAGATCGATGTTTTGGTTTTTATTTCAGCATTGACCGTAATTTATATCTGACGAAATATATTGTGACTTCGAGAAATATTCCTACGGGAATATGTTGTGCCTCCGAGAAATATTCCTACGGGAATATATATTGTGCCTTCGAAAAATATTCCTACGAGAATATATTGTGCCTCCGAGAAATATTCCTACGGGAATATATTATTCCTTCGAGAATTATTCTTACGGGAATATGTTGTGCCTCCGAGAAATATTCCTATGGGAATATATATATTGTGCCTTCGAGAAATATTCCTACGGGAATATGTTATGCCAACGGGAATATTTATTGTGTCTTCGAGAAATATTCCTACGAGAATATATTGTGCCTCCGAGAAATATTCCAATGGGAATATATTGTGCTTTCGAGAATTATTCTTATGGGAATATGTTGTGCTTCCGAGAAATATTCCTATGGGAATATATATTGTGCCTTCTAGAAATATTCCTACGAGAATATGTTGTGCCTGCAAAAATTTATTGTGCCTCTGAGAAATATTCCTACGGGAATATATTGTTCCTTCGAGAATTATTCCTACAAGAATATGTTGTGCCTCCGAGAAATATTCCTATGGGAATATATATTGTGCCTTCGAGAAATATTCCTACAAGAATATATTGAGCCTCCGAGCAATATTCCTATGGGAATATATTGTACATTCGAGAATTATTCCTACGGGAATATGTTGTGCCTCTGATAAATATTCCTACGGGGATATATAGTGTGCCTTCGAGAAGTATTCCTACGGGAATGTATTGTGTCTTCGAGAATTATTCCTGAAGGAATAAATTATGCCTTGGGGAGCAAATCAGATGGCTGACGAGTTATACTCTGAGGCAACCTGCATGAAGGATGGTCTGGGAAGACAACTCGTACAAAACTAATTGAACTACGTGGGTCTGAGATCGTATGCATGATGATACAGAGTACGTAGGCGGTGGTCGTAGGAAGACTGCCACGACCAATTAAAAGTCCAGATATCTCCTCCCTTATAGAGATTGGATTCTGCTCGTGGTTCTAATAACTTGTCCTTAGCACATGTGACAGGTTCGGGTTAGAGACAACACCCAGGTGTAGATGAAGCCACAGAGCATGTTACGTCAGGTATAAGTTCATTAAGCTGCGTCTCCTATTGTTGTACCCTATCTCATGGTATCTATATATTGGCAATGAATCCTTGATTGATAGGATTTAGTGCGGCAGAGATATTGATGTTATTCATACAGGTCTTGAGTATGAGGTTGTTGTGATATTTAATCTTCCGGTATAATACTACGTCTTCCGGTAAGTGATATAAAGTACACTCCTTAATGGTACCTTCCACTAGAGAACTGCTTCGCTACTCTATTGGTCTGTAGTAACTTTCACTTAACATCACCCCTAGGCGTGAAAATGGAGTGTTCAAGGAAAGGGGTTAGAGAAGCTAGTACCTTCACCCTTCGTGATCGCTTCGGCGTCGTGCATAAAGGGTGATGTTCGATAAGATCCCTCGGTCGGACCACCAATTTTGGAGGGGGGTCTTACAAATGGATCAGAGAGCAACCAATCTTTTCGACCAAATCATGATCACAGAAACACCTCTTGCTCCGCTAATCGTTGTAGCGTGGTTGGTCCACTATAGTGGAAGCGGTGGTGGACCTAAAAGGTAAAAGTTGACAACAAATTTGGCATATATATGTAGATTTTCACTCGAACTTATCAGGTTAAGTTTTAGTAATACAAATTTTTTTTATGACTCAAATCGACATTGAAATGTCCTTTACCACATCTGATCTCAAACGATGATTTATCTTTTCCCAATAAAACACTTTCATTAAACCCTACAAATGACCATTTCAATTTTTGAACCCCAGGTTTAAGCCTCTTTGTTTTATTGGGATTAAGCATATGTCTTCGAAATTTCATTTGAGGTAATCTAATCAAATGGAATTTTA
Organism: Dactylorhiza incarnata; assembly: GCA_033032865.1. Classification (NCBI taxonomy): domain Eukaryota; kingdom Viridiplantae; phylum Streptophyta; class Magnoliopsida; order Asparagales; family Orchidaceae; genus Dactylorhiza; species Dactylorhiza incarnata. The sequence continues at coordinate 3,094,982 of JAWHQI010000040.1, read as the reverse complement.
CGTGCAGATTGAGAATCACTTTAATGATTGCAAATATGGTCGGAGCCAAGATGAGGGTATAGTGAAATGTGTTTTGACTTGACATAACATCTATCAATTTGATGATCTGTTTAAAATAAAATCGTGCAATCGTAGAAGAACTATGTGGAAAATATTAATCTTTTCAACGACGTCAATAATTTAGGAAATAATTTGTAAAACCCCATGTTTCCTATGCAAAGAAAGTGGAAATGTGCAGAAGCTAAAGAGCTAGCGCCTGGCGCTAGCGATACCACCTGCGGTAGTGTTTTTCGAGAAGTGAGTTCTTTCTCGAGGAGCGTGGCATTTCGCGAGAATTTTGTCAAAGAAAGATAGCGCAGGCGGTAGCGCTAGTGCTAGCGGTAGCGATTTCTCGCAAAATCCTTAAGTGGTAGAGCGGTACCGACTTTGTAGCTAGTGCCAGCGCTAGCCACTAGCGCCAGCGGTAGCGGGAAAATCATTTATACCTCAATTCCGACTCTTCAGCTCATATTCTCAGAGAGCCTTTGCAGTTCTGAGGGCAGAGAGCTGGGAGCAGGGAAGGAGATCCGTTGGAGTTGAGTTTTCGTCGTGCTAGGAGGGATTTGTGAAGAAGCGTCTGCGTGCGTGTGCCACCGCGGATTCCAGCCATTTCCCTCTCAGTTCTATGGCGCCAAAACGACCAACTAGGGTAACGATTCTCCTCCCTAGTCTTTGGACATGCGCGTCCTTTGATTTGCATGAATTTAGGAAGACTTCTACTAATTAGTAGATTGGATCTTCCGGCGGGATGAAGTTATTCCCCCGTAAATTGCATATAGAGTCTGGAATGGAAGTACAGGCATATGCATGCTGTGTGAAGCCCATTTGGACAGTTTGAGCCGGATAGGTGATGTTTATCGCGTGGAGAAGACTCCATGTATATGCTGTGGTTCGGGTCTCCTGTACTGTTATGTACAGCAAAATATCCTGGAGGTGTTTCCCAGGCAATACCCGAAGTTTGGTAGCAGAACTGAGTTCTGTTACTAGCGCCGGGCGCTAGCGATAGCGCCGGCGGTAGCGCCAGGTGAGCTACTAGTGTTGTTATCTGAAGGTGTTTTCCCAGAGGTAGCAGAACTGACTTCTGTTACCAGTGCCGGGCAGAACTGGGTTCTGTTGCTAGCGCCGAGCGCTAGCGTTAGCGCCGGCGGTAGCGCCGAGCTCACAGATTATGTGTTTCCGTGCTACCTAAAGTCCTGGGGACTGGATATGTAGCAGGAGAAGCTGTGGAATTTGCAAAGCCCAGCTTTAAGTGATGTGTATTATGTAAGACCTCAAAACAGAAAGTTGGATTTCTGGAATCCAGCGCTATCGCTGGCGATAGCGACTATCGCACGGCGATAGCATTCTGACGAGAAGGCCTCTGTCGAGAGGCTATCACGCGGCAGTAAGTCTAACGCTGGAGACACCGTGGCACGTGTCATGCACTGTTCAAAGCGGTGGCGTTGACTAGTCGGGGTCGGTTCATTACCGCTATCGCCAGGCGATATCGCTATCGCCGGGCGATAGCGGCATTTTGTACTTGGCGGCCGAAAACGTGGGCATTGATGTCCAATTGACTTTTGGGTCGGTTTTGGAAGGACTTGGCTCGGGAGCTGGTATAGGGTGGTCGAAACCCTCTAGATTTCATTATTCCAATAAGGGTTTTATTTCTAAGTGAGAGAGAGAGCTTTGGAGAGGAAGATAAATAGTAAACCCTAGCCTATACCTCATCTTTGGAGGAGCTCTACTACTCCGAAGTCGAAGGCGTTGGTGGCTACGCGTAGAGGAGGTCTATACGCTCCTTTCCATCCGTACCAAAAATCAAGCTATGTCCTCGAAGCGACGTCTAAGGGTAACGATCCTTTCTACCCTCTTTTGGACATGTGTTAGTCCATTTCCGCGCATCTTTGAGGTCCCTACCCAAAAGGGGTGAGGTCGTGACCTCCGACGGGTGGATTCGTGTTATCCCCATAAGATCTTGCATACATGTAGAGTCCATGCGTGAAATGGACGTAGGCGCGCTGTGTGAAGCCCATCCGAGACGGTTCGTCCGGATTGGTGATGCTTTTTGATATTATGCGTGCTGGGGAAAACTCTGTATTGATATCCTGCTTCGTAGGACTAGAGGGTGCTACTGCATGCGCAGCAACTCCTGGGGTGTGCCCCGGGAAGCACCCAAAGTTAGAAGCAGAAATGGAGTTTCTGTTCACTACCGCTGGCGTTAGCGTTATTGCCGGGCGGTAGCTCCCAGACTTGGTTCTGGTGATTTTGTGCGTTCTGAGGTAGTGGGAGTGCTACTGCATGTGCAGCAATGCTTGGGGGTGTGCCCCGGGAAGCACCCACAGCTAGAAGCCAAAATGGGGTTTCTGTGCGCTATCGCCAGGCGTTAGCGTTAACGCTGGCGACAGCTCCCAGACTGAGTTCTGGTGATGTTGTTGTGCCCACCGGTTGAGAGGACCTGAGGCCTGTGTTCCTGACCTGTGAGGGTGTCCTGGAGGATGACTTAGCGGCCCGTAGCTCCGGCTAATTGAGAATACCTGGGCAGAGGGGACGCCATACCCGCTTTTCGTGTTGAACAACGAGAGCTGTGAACAACGGGCATTTGGCGAACCTGAAACCATACCATTGCAGCACCTGATTAGTAAGTCTCGTACAGCATGTCGGGAAGTAATGGGAAAGAGTCTTCGGACTACAGAAGTTCACAATTAAAGCACGGGAGAGCCCTGGTATTCGGGCCACCGACTTTAGCCTCGAAGGGCAAAGCCATCAAGAGTGGATGGTGGTGGAAGGCGGAGTACACCCAAGAGTGCCTGAGAGCACAAGATGTGGAGGCCATTCCCACAATTGTGATTGATGCATACATATGAATTGTTGTGGGCCGTGTCAGCCGCTTCATTCTGTTATATATATATATGCTATGATGCTCTTGCAGGGACGGGAAACTGCCACCCCCTTGAAGGGGTGGGGTCATTATAATTTGGTCAGTCGTTGGTGCCCTCTGCCCTATTTTGCCACCGTTTTTGGTGGGCTTGTTGTACAGGTGCTGGACCGAGCGGGAACATGGCGGGCTCATAGCGGGCTGAAGCCCCTGCGCTACTGTGGCCCTTGAAGGCCTTTTTGATGTTCTCTTGTTTTCATGTATGGCCGGCCTGCGCGCCGATGTTGGTAATTTGCAAGGCCGTTGTGCCTAAACTTTGCGTTGTAAAACATTTATTCCTATTTAGTAAAGGTGGACATACCCGGGTACGGGTTTTTGGGGTTTATCTTGTCTGTTTTCAGCTTCCGCATAGAATGCTCTGAGTTAAGCTTCGTTGTATAGCGTCGTTCGATATTTCAATTAAGTGACGTTCCCGTTTGTTTTGTAGTATATGGCGTGGGGCCTCGGCCGGACCCTCTATTATATGCTCCTGAACGGATGGGGGTGTTACAAATTGGTATCAGCTTCTAGGGTTCCGTGTCCTTCTAAGGAATTCGTGGGCGAATTCTTTTAAGGGGTGGTGAGCACGTGTGTACGCTACCGTCGAGACGTAAAATAAACCCAAAAATGTCCACTTAGGAATAAAATGTAACAACAAACCAACAATTATTGCATGATTTTGGAACCTGAGTGTTCCTTTTGTTGTTAGTTGCGACTGTGCTGTCGCCTAACTGTGTGATGCACTCGTATAGGGCACTCGACGTGCAGCGGGACCGTCGCGTCCCCGTGACGTGGTTGAGAGTAGCGGGTCTGCTGAGGCTCCTACACCTCCATTTGCTGAGATGGTTCGGCGAGTTACAGAAGCCGTTCTAGCTGCGTTGAATGGCCAGCCTGGAGGGCAAGGTCAACCGCCGGTGCAGGAAGTGGCCCCAGAGCCACTAAGAGTGGAGCAAGTCCCCGTGAGGCGTGCTGCTGAGCAACAGCTGAAGCACATCCTGGGATTTCGACCTCCTCCGTTTACCGGGGTTGAATCCCCAACTGAGGCCGAGGACTGGCTGTCGCATATGAAGCGAATTCTAACAGCGACACAGTCGGATGAAGCGCAGAAAGTGACCTTCGCTACTTTCTTGTTGCAAAAGGAAGCCAGGCGGTGGTGGGATGAGGTAGAGAGGCGCCAGTTTGCGGGAAGGCGACTGGTTGATGTGCCGTTGGAAGAGTTCTCGAGAATCTTCCTGGCAAATTCTGTGCCTCCGTCGTAGTAGATCGCGATGGAGAACCAGTTCCTGGCTCTAACGCAGGGTGATAGACTGGTTGATGACTACCTGTATGAGTTCACCTACCTCGGGCGTTACGCTGGAACTTCTTTCGATGACGAGGGGAGAAGGGTGAACAGGTTCTACGGAGGCTTGCGTAGTGAGTTGCGGTACCTTCTGACAGGGCCGTTGACGCAGGGTTTCACGACCCTCGTTAGTTCAGCCCGAGCACTTGAGCAGGACATGCTCAGGGAGAAGGGCAAGGTGGCTGTGGTCGAGGCAGAGCCGGAGGGCAAGACGCCGAGTGCGGCGAGGTTGCGGAGGTTGAATCGCTGGAAGAAGGCTCGATTATCTGGGCCAGTTCCCTCTGCTTCGGGCGCGTCGTCTGGACATGGCCCTCTTATTTGTTTTATTTGTGGCAAGCCTGACCATTTCTCTCGGGATTGCCGCAGTGGGCTTCCAAGGTCAGAGAAGAAGATTGGTCCATCTTATTCTGAGAAGGGGAAGGCGGTTGAGTCCACTGCCTCCCGTATGGCTCCCCCGCAGCCCAGAGTCTTCAGTCTTGGTCAGCAGGAGGCTATCAAAGCCAAGGACGTCGTGACAGGTATAATTTAAGATACAGTCCTTACTGTTGTATATACCTGTTTTAGTGTTCATGCTAACCTTGTTTGGCGGCGTAGGCTTTGTAATTGTTTTAGGCGTTCCTGCGAGAGCGCTTTTCGATACTAGAGCTTCGCACTCCTTCTTATCGTCGGACTTCGTCCAACGTATTGGTGCGTCGTCGATTGCTTCTGCAGATGGACTGGAGGTCCTACTGCCGAATGGATATTCGATGCGTGTGGAGAGGAGTTGCTGCGTGAAGGATCTAGTTGGAAGCCAGGTGTATGACCTGAAAGCATCGTGACTCCCCCTGGTTGAGTTCGATGTAATCTTCGGCATGGACTGGCTGTCAGAACAGCGTGCGTGCATCGATTGCACCACCAAGGAGGTGAGGTTTGGGCAGTGTGCCGATCGTGAGATGGTCTTTGCGGGTATGCGTGGATCGAGCGAGATGCTGATGTCTGCTCTCCAGGTGTCCAAGGCAGTGCTACAGGGAGCAGAGTTATTCTTTGCTCTAGTGGAGGCTTCAACATCGAGGCCCAGCCTAGTGGATGTTCCGGTAGTTTCAGAGTTCCCCGATGTGTTCCCGAGCGATCTCCCCGGTGCTCCACCGTAGCGGGAGATAGATTTCACGATTGAGTTGGTGCCAGGCGCTAAGCCTGTGGCCCGCTCGCCGTATCGTATGGCTCCGAAGGAGTTGGCGGAGTTGAAGCTGCAGTTGCAGGAGCTGCTTGAGCAGGGCTACGTACGTCCGAGTACCTCACCTTGGAGTGCACCGGTCCTCTTTGTCAAAAAGAAGGACGGTAGCCTAAGGCTTTGCATCGACTATCGGGAGCTGAACAAGATGACCGAGAAGAACAAGTATCCTCTTCCGAGGATAGACGACTTGTTCGACCAGCTCGTTGGTTCGACAGCATACTCGAAGCTGGACTTGAAGTCCGGCTATTATCAGGTGCGGATCAAGGAGTGCGACATCCCGAAGACTGCCTTCAGTACAAGGTACGGGCAGTATGAGTTCACCTTGATGTCGTTTGGGCTGTCTAATGCGCCTTCGGTGTTTATGGACTTGATGCACCGGACTTTCCGAGAGTACCTCGACCAGTTTGTGATCGTCTTCCTTGACGACATACTGGTCTACTCTCAGTCCGAGGAGGAGCACGATGATCACCTGCGAGTAGTCTTGGAGGTTCTGAGGAGGAACCAGCTGTATGCCAAGTTCTCGAAGTGCGAATTCTGGCTACCTTCCGTGGCGTTCTTAGGCCATGTGGTTAGTGGAGCGGGTGTGGCGGTAGATCCGGTGAAGGTTGCGGCCATCAGGGAGTGGCCTGTTCTTTCTACTGTAGCGGAGGTTCGTATCTTTCTCGGGCTGGCCGGCTATTACAGGCGCTTCGTGGAGAACTTCTCACGGATCGCGCTGCCTCTTACGACGCTGACACGGAAGATGCAGGAGTTTATTTGGACGCTCGCGTGTGCGCAGGCTTTCGAGGAGTTGAAGTGGCGGCTTACCACGGCTCCGATCTTATGTTTGCCTTGCGGCACGGAGGGCTACGAGATCTACACCGATGCTTCTCGGAGCGACCTTGGCTGTGTTCTGCAGCAGCATGGCAAGGTAGTAGCGTACGGCTCTCGCCAGCTGAAGGTGCATGAGCGGAACTATCCGGTCCACGACTTAGAGTTGGCGTCCGTGATATTTGCCCTGAAGCTTTGGCGGCATTATGTGTACGGCGTGAAGATCGACATCTTCACGGACCATAAGAGCCTGAAGTACCTTCTGACGCAGAAGGGGCTGAATATGCGACAGCAGAGGTGGATGGAGTTCCTTGGGGACTACACCTTCGAGATTCATTACACTCCCAGGAAGGGGAATGTTGTAGCGGACGAGCTTAGTCGCAGGGCTCCAGCGCAGGCCAACTGGATTCAGATGCATGATGCACACCTGATACGTGACCTAGAGGCCTTGGATATTTCTTGCGTGGAGAAGAGGAGCAGTGCCGGTGCCTGTTTGAGTTGGACTTAGGTGCAGTACGAACTCGCAGATAGAGTCTGCCAGGCCATAGAACTCGATCCGAGTTTAAAGCGCTATGCGGAGGAGGCTGGTGGTGGGCCGGCTGCCCAGTTTCAGGTGCGTGACGGGTTGCTGTGGAGAGGCGACCGTTTGTGCGTCCCCAAGGTGGGTGAGCTGCGCGATGAGTTGATGTACGAGGCGCATCGTACCAGGTATTCAGTTCATCCGGGGAGCACGAAGATGTACAAGGACATGAAAGTCCTTTTCTGGTGGCCGGGTATGAAGAGGGACATCGCTCACTACGTGGACAAGTGCCACACTTGTGCGCTAGTGAAGGCAGAATGTCAGAAGCCCGGTGGCTTTTTGAAGTCATTATCGGTTCCAGAGTGGAAATTCGATGACGTTTCCATGGATTTCATGCATGGGCTGCCGAGATCGCAGCGCGGGAATGATAACATCTGGGTAGTCGTAGACCGGCTGACGAAGGTGGCGCACTTTATCCCCAACCGGAGGGATGACTCGGTGGAGAAGTTGGCGAAGCTGTATGTTGATACAATAGTACGATTGCACGGTGTGCCCCGTAGCATCATCAGTGATCGAGATGGATGCTTTACTTCGAGCGACTGGATGCTAGTCAACCGTCTATTGGGTACGAAGCTGCAGTTTAGCATGGCCTTTCATCCTCAGACGGATGGCCAAACTGAGCGTACCAATAGGACGATGGAGGACATGCTCCGGATGTGCGTCCTGGATTTCGGAAAGGGGTGGGAAGATCACCTCTTTCTTGTTGAGTTCGCATACAACAACAGCTACCAGGCGAGTATTCAGATGGCGCCTTTCGAGGTCCTCTATGGCAGGAAGTGCCGCACTCCCTTATCTTGGGCAGAAACGGGCGAGACGAAGCTCTTCAAGAGGAAAGATGTCGAAGAGACGACTTCGACGGTACGTATGATCCGGGAGAGGCTTTTGGTTGCGCAGGATAGGCAGGCGAAGTACTATAATGCGAAGCACCGCGACGTCCAGTTTGCCGTTGGCGATTGGGTTTACTTGAAGATCAGGCCGTTCAAGGGTGTATCCAGGATTCGACGCTTGAAAAAGCTGAGTCCGAGATACCTTGGACCGTTTGAGATCATTGAGCGCGTCGGCGAGGCGGCTTATAAGCTTGCACTATCTGCAGAACTGAGCGGGCTACACGATGTATTCCACATCTCCGTGTTGCGGAAGGCAGTGCAAGAGCCTACGCATGTGGTCGCGGCGGATCAGGTGCCCGTGGATAGTGAGCTTAAGACGGCGGTCAGGCCCGATAGCATCGAGGATGCTGAGGTGCGTCAGTTGCGGAACAGGGCAATCCGTATGGTAAAGGTCCGTTGGGACAACTGCGGTCGCGAGGAACTCTCATGGGAGCGTGAGCAGACCATGATGGAGGAGTTCCCCGAGCTTTTTCGGTGACGTTTATCTCTCTCTTTTTCCCCTTTTTGTAAAGATCTTTTTGGATATATATGCCTGTTTTTACAAATTTCGGGGCGAAATTTTTATAAGGAGGGGAGGGTTGTAAGACCTCAAAACAGAAAGTTGGATTTCTGGAATCCAGCGCTATCGCTGGCGATAGCGACTATCGCCCGGCGATAGCGTTCTGATGAGAAGGCCTCTGTCGAGAGGCTATCGCGCGGCGGTAAGTCTAACGCTGGCGATACCATGGCACGTGTCATGCACTGTTCAAAGCGGTGGCCTTGACTAGTCAGGGTCGGTTCATTACCGCTATCGCCAGGTGATATCGCTATCGCGGGGCGATAGCGGCATTTTGTACTTGGCGGCCGAAAACGTGGGCATTGATGGCCAATTGACTTTTGGGTCGGTTTTGGACGGACTTGGCTCGGGAGCTGGCATAGGGTGGCCGAAACTCTCTTGATTTCATTATTCCACTAAGGGTTTTATTCCTAAGTGAGAGAGAGAGCATTGGAGAGGAAGATCAATAGTAAACCCTAGCCTAGACCTCATCTTTGGAGGAGCTCTACTACTCCGAAGTCGAAGGCGTTGGTGGCTACGCGTAGAGGAGGGCTATACGCTCCTTTCCATCCGTGCCAAAAATCAAGCTGTGGCCTCGAAGCGACGTCTAAGGGTAACGATCCTTTCTACCCTCTTTTGGACATGTGTTAGTCTATTTCCGTGCATCTTTGAGGTCCCTACCCAAAAGGGGTGAGGTCGTGACCTCCGACGGGTGGATTCGTGTTATCCCCATAAGATCTTGCATACATGTAGAGTCCATGCGTGAAATGGACGTAGGCGCGCTGTGTGAAGCCCATCCGAGACGGTTCGTCCGGATTGGTGATGCTTTTTGATATTATGTGTGTCGGGGAAAAATCCGTGTTGATATCCTGCTTCGTAGGACTATAGGGTGCTACTGCATGCGCAGCAACGCCTGGGGGTGTGCCCCGGGAAGCACCCGAAGTTAGAAGCAGAAATGAAGTTTTTGTTCACTACCGCTGGCGTTAGCGTTATCGTCGGGCGGTAGCTCCCAGACTTTGTTTTGGTGATTTTGTGCGTTCTGAGGCAGTGGGAGTGCTACTGCATGTGCAGTAATGCCTGGGGGTGTGCCCCGGGAAGCACCCACAGCTAGAAGCCAAAATGGGGTTTCTGTGCGCTATCGCCAGGCGTTAGCGTTAACGCTGGCGACAGCTCCCAGACTGAGTTCTGGTGATGTTGTTGTGCCCACCGGTTGAGAGGACCTGAGGCCTGTGTGCCCGACCTGTGAGGGTGTCCTGGTGGATCACTTAGCGGCCCGTAGTGCCGGCTAATTTAGAATACCTGGGCAGAGGGGACGCCATACCCTCTTTTCGTGTTGAACAACAAGAGCTGTGAACAACGGGCATTTGGCGAACCTGAAACCGCACCATTGCAGCACCTGATTAGTAAGTCTCGTACAGCATGTCGGGAAGCAATGGGAAAGAGTCTTCGGACTACGGAAGCTCACAATTAAAGCACGGGAGAGCCCTGGTATTCGGGCCACCGACTTTAGCCTCGAAGGGCAAAGCCATCAAGAGTGGATGGTGGTGGAAGGCGGAGTACACCAAAGAGTGCCTGAGAGCACGAGACGTGGAGGCCATTCCCACGTTTGTGATTGATGCATACGTATGAATTGTTGTGGTCCGTGTCAGCAGCTTCATTCTGATATATATATATATATATATATGCTGTGATGCTCTTGCAGGGACGGGAAACTGCCACCCCCTTGAAGGGGTGGGGTCGTTATAATTTGGTCAGCCGTTGCTGACCGTTGCCCTGTTTTGCCACCGTTTTTGGTGGGCTTGTTGTACAGGTGCTGGACCGAGCGGGAACATGGCGGGCTCATAGCGGGCTGAAGCCCCTGCGCTGCTGCGGCCCTTGAAGGCCTTTTTTATGTTCTCTTGTTTTCATGTATGGCCGGCCTGCGCGCCGATGTTGGTAATTTGTAAGGCCGTTGTAAAACATTTATTCCTATTTAGTAAAGGTGGACATACCCGGGTACGGGTTTTGGGGGTTTATCTTGTCTCTTTTCAGCTTCCGCATAGAATGCTCTGAGTTAGGCTTCGTTGTATAGCATCGTTCGATATTTCAATTAAGTGACGTTCCCATTTGTTTTGTAGTATATGGCGTGGGGCACCGGCCGGACCCTCTGTTATATGCTCCTGAACGGATGGGGGTGTTACATATTAGGTGAAGCTTACCCGTATCGTGTATTGTTGAATCGCGGTATTTGAGCACGGGCTTAGCTGATCTGAACCCTCCCATAGTGTTGGTGAAGAGGTCGCCCCTCGGTGCACCGGGCTATGGAAGAGTGTCGTAACTTAGTGTGTACGGACTAGCTCAAATTGCTTGTCTAAGTTGAAATAGGACTTAGCGTGAGGACGTAACTCAGGGAGTATGCCAAAGTGTGCCTTGAGAGCACGAAGCGGGTGGCTTGGTATGCCTCCGTTGGTGTTGTTTGCAGATATATATATGCTGGTGACTCTTACTTGCAGGGAAGGAGCACCGCCGCCCCGAATTTGGGGTGGGGTCGTTATAAATCTTGGTCAGCTAAAGCTGACCGGTTACTTGTTTTCCCACCACTTGGTGGATTTGCTTATACAGGTCCCGGTGAGACTAGTGGGAGATAGCGGGTTGAAGCCCCTGCTGCTGTGCTGTGCTGGCCCTTGAAGGCCATAGCTTTTGTTTACCTTTTTGTTCATGTGTGGCCGGCCTGCGTGCCGATGTCTGGAAGCCACCTATATTATGTAAACAAACGTTGTAAATAACCTTTTATGTATTTCATTCCTAGTAGAGATGTGGAAATGTTGTACACTGGTTTTAATTGAAAATAGATATGCTTCCGTTATGCGACTCTTGTGTTGAGATAGTTATGTCTTTAACTGTTTAATGCTAATTTTAGTAACGCGCTCTTCTGTTCATTTCGTATGGCGTGGGGTCCCGGCCGGACCTACTATTATATGCTATGTAACAGGGAGGGTGTTACAAATTGGTTTCAGCTACAGGTTTCGATCTCTTTCCGTTCGAATTTGTGGTCGAATTCTTTTAAGGGGTGGTGAGCACGTGTGTGCGTCGCCTTTAACTCATGTAAATAACCAGTAATTGTCCACTTTAGGAATGAATTACATATATATGTGTAGCATTCGGATGGAACTTCTGTGTTCCTTTGTTGATTCATGCCTTCTCCTAGTCGCTAATTGTGTTTTGTGCACATGTATAGGCAACTGGGAGTGGAGCGGAGCCTTCTCGACCCCCTCGTTCGACTGCAAGTAGTGCACCAACTCCGGTGCCGACTATTCCTTCGGCTGAAACTGTAAGGATGATCGCTGAGGCAGTATTTGTGATGTTCACAGCGCAACCAGGAGGGCATGTCCCTGGACAGCCTCCTATTCCGGGAGCGGCTCCAGTGCAAGCTCCAGCAGCTGAACCTGCGGTGGAAAGGCGAGTGCCGTTGAGGGCACGACGAGCTCCAGATCAACAGCTGCAATACTTTTTGAGTTTCCACCCTCCCACGTTCAGGGGGGCAGGAACCCCGACGCAAGCGGAGGATTGGCTGTCAAGGGTGCGCAAAACCTTGAAGGCCACAGATACAGAGGAAGAGCAAAAAGTTATATTGGCAACCTTCCTATTGGATGGGGAGGCGCAGCTGTGGTGGGACGAGTTGGAGTTACATCAGCTAGCGGGAAGGCAGCTGACAAATATCTCCTTTGATGAGTTTTCCAGACTGTTCTTGGCGCGGTATCTTCCACCGATCCAACAGATAGAGATGGAAAATCAGTTCAACCGTCTGACTCAGGGTGATAGAATGATCGACGACTATCTACATGAGTGTACACGGTTGGGGCTCTATGCAGGCGTCACGTTTGCGGATGAAGCTCGTAAGACAAATTGGTTTTACGAAGGCTTGCGAGAAGAGTTGCGGTTCCTTTTGTCGGGGCCAATGACACAGGGGTTTATGACCCTGGTAAACTCGGCTCGTTCTTTAGAGAGAGATATGAAACGGTCCCAAAGCAGGAAGGAGCTAGCAGTAGTCAAGCCATAATTCAAAGTAGCGAGCTCGGCAAAGTCGGGACGAGGCAAATGGAAGAAAGGAGCGCGACCGTCTGGGTCAGCTCAATCTTCAACATCGAGAGTGACTGGGCATCGCCCAATCATCTATTACAACTGCGGCAAACCGGGACATATTGTTCGTGACTGTCATAGTGGGAAGAAGATATTTGCGTCCTATACGGCATAGAAAGGGAAGGCGGCAGAGTCAACCGCATCGCACGCTGCTCCAGCCCAGCCTAGAGTATACAACCTTGGCCAACAGGAGGCCATCAAGCAGAGCGATGTGGTGACAGGTATGCGATAGTATATAGCTTTTATTGTTTTTTATACTTCATACCTTATGCATTGCTTGTTAACCATTAATGTACTAGGCTTTGTCCTGATCTTTAATTATCCGGCAAGAGCACTGTTTGATACGGGTGCATCACATTCCTTTCTATCGGAGGCCTTCATACAATAGCTTGGAGTGCCTTCATCGTTTAGACAGGAACGATTAGATGTGATGCTACCCAATGGGTGTTCGATGCGTGTGGATCGAGGTTGTGTGGTAAAGGTACGAATAGGGAGTCAAGACTTTGATTTGGAAGCACTGATACTCCCGCTTTCGGAGTTCAATGTAATCTTTGGTATGGACTGGCTGTCAGTGCAGCAGGCCTACATTAATTGCAGGTCTAAGGAGGTCACACTGGGGCGGAATACCAAACGTGCGACTACGTTTGCTGGTTTGCGTGGATCGAGCAAGACACTGATGTCTGCTGTCCAAGTGGTCAAGGCGGTTCGACAAGGCGCAGAGTTATGTGTTGTGCTAGTGGGGGCTGCAAAGCCTCAACCCAGTTTAAGTGATGTTCCTGTGATTTCAGAGTATCCAGATGTGTTTCCGAAAGATCTTCCTGGGGCGCCACCTCAGCGAGAGATTGACTTCACTATAGAGCTGGTGTCAAGTGCCAAGCCTGTTTCACGCTCTCCATACCGAATTGCGCCAAAGGAGATGGCGGAATTGAAAGTTCAATTACAGGAGTTGCTAGAGCGGGGTTATATACGTCCAATACATCCCCTTGGGGTGCTCCGGTCCTTTTTGTGAAGAAGAAGGACGGAAGCCTGCGTCTATGCATTGACTACCGAGAATTGAACAAGCTGACCGAGAAGAATAAGTATCCGATTCCTCGAATCGATGACTTGTTTGATCAGCTAGTGGGGTCAACTATGTATTCAAAGTTGGATCTCAAGTCCGGCTATTACTAGTTGCGAATTCGGGATTGTGATATCCCCAAGACAGCATTCAGTACCCGCTACGGACACTTTGAGTTTACAGTGATGCCGTTTGGATTAATGAATGCGCTGTCAGTATTTATGGATCTGATGAATCAGACCTTTCGAGAGTACCTTGATCGGTTTGTCATTGACTTCATTGACGATATCTTGGTGTACTCTCAGTCTGAAGAAGAGCACGCGATACATTTGCGTGAAATTTTGGAAACCCTGCGACGTAGTCAACTATATGCCAAGTTCTCTAAGTGTGAGTTCTGGCTAGCCTCAGTGGCGTTCCTTGGTCATGTTGTTAGTGGCGAGGGTATTGCAGTGGATCTGGCAAAGATTGATGCAATCCAGAAGTGGCCCGTTTTGGCGACAGTAGCAGAAGTCAGGAGTTTCCTTGGACTTGCCGGCTACTATCGGCGCTTCGTAGAGAATTTTTCGCGGATCGCTCTACCTCTCACCACCTTGACGAGGAAGGATCAGAAGTTCGTTTGGTCACCAGAGTGTGCACGGGATTTTGAGGAACTGAAGAGGCGTCTGACCACAGCACCAATTCTGTGTTTGCCATGTGGTACGGAAGGCTATGAAATATACAGCGATGCGTCAGGGAGCGGCTTAGGCTGCGTACTTCTTCAGCATGGTCAAGTGATAGCTTATGGCTCTCGCCAGTTGAAAGTGCATGAGCGGAATTACCCGGTCCACGACTTGGAGTTGGCGGCCGTGATCTTCCCTCTAAAATTGTGGCGACACTACTTGTATGGCGTGAAGGTTGATATCTTTACGGACCATAAGAGCCTAAAATATCTGCTAAATCAGAAAGAGCTCAATATGCGACAGCGAAGGTGGATGGAGTTCCTGGGGGACTACACTTTCGAAATACACTATACTCTCGGGAAGGGAAATGTCGTCTCAGATGCTTTGAGCCGGAGGGCTTTTGCACAGGCCAACTGGATTCAGATGTATGATCCACGTCTGATCAGTGAATTGGAAGCCTTGGAGATCTCCTGTGTGGAGAAGAGTTCTAGTGCGAATGCATGCTTAAACTGGACAGAGGTGCAATATGACCTCACGGACAGAATACGACAAGCCCTGGAGCTTGATTTGAGCATGCAACGCTATTTGGCAGAGTCTGAAGTTGGGACTACTGCAGAGTTTGTGTTAGACGACGGTCTAATGTGGAAAGACGGTCGATTGTGCGTCCCAAACATGGGTAAATTACGGGAAGAATTGATGTACGAAGCACACTTTACAAAGTACTCAATTCACCCAGGGAGCACAAAAATGTACCAAGACTTGAAGAAGCTGTTTTGGTGGCCAGGCCTGAAGAAAGACATCGCCTTATACGTGGCAAAATGCAAAACTTGCGCACTTGTGAAGGCAGAATGTCAAAAACCTGGAGGTTTCCTGAAGTCGTTGCCAGTACCGAAATGGAAATTTGACGATATTTCTATAGATTTCGTGCACGGTTTGCCGAGATCACAGAGTGGGAATGATGCTATTTGGGTGATCGTGGATCGCTTGACGAAAGTAGCCCACTTTATTCCAAACCGGAAGGACGATTCAGTTGAAAAGTTGGCAAAACTTTAAGTAGGTAGCATTGTCCGATTGCACGGTGTGCCCCGTAGCATCGTCAGTGACCGAGATGGGCGCTTTACTTCCAAGGATTGGAAGCTAATCGACCAGTTGTTAGGTACAAAGCTGAAGTTTAGCACTGCCTTCCACCCTCAGACGGATGGACAGACTGAACGTACGAACAGAACTCTGGAGGATATGCTCCGAATGTGCGTCCTGGATTTCAGTAAAAAGTGGGAAGATCATCTCTACATGATCGAGCTCTCTTATAATAACAGCTATCAGGCAAGTATAAAGATGGCACCCTTCGAGGCCCTCTATGGTAGAGCTTGCCGCACTCCCTTAGCTTGGGCAGAGACAGGCGAGACAAAGCTGTTTAAGCGAAAAGAAGTCGAAGATGCAAATTCGGCTATACAAACAATCCGGGAGAGGTTGTTGATTGCTCAAGATAGGCAGGCAAAGTACTACAATGCCAAGCACAGAAATGTCGAGTTCGCCGTGGGCGACTGGGTTTATCTAAAGATCAAACCTTTCAAGGGTGTGTCCAGGATTCGACACTTGAAAAAGCTGAGTCCAAGATACCTTGGACCGTTTGAGATACTGGAGCGTGTTGGCAAAGCTGCCTATCGGCTCGCTCTTTCGACAGATTTGAGTGGTCTACACGATGTGTTCCACATATCGGTGTTGAGGAAAGCTGTACCAGAGCCTAGCCAAGTGTTTGTGGCTAGTCAGGTGCCGGTCGATGATGGGCTGAAGATGATGGTCACGCCTATTTCCATCGAAGACACTGATGTCAAACAGTTGCGGAATAAATTGATCAAGATGGTCAAAGTCCGCTGGAACAACTGTGGTCGTGAGGAGCTTTCATGGGAGCGCGAGCAAACTATGCGAGATGAGTTCCCCGAACTGTTCCGTTGAGGTACAAATTCTGTTTTGTATCTTGTTGTTCTTTGCACTGTTTAAAATTTCGGGATGAAATTTCATTAAGGAGGGGAGAATTGTAAAACCACAAGTTTCATGTGCAAAGAAAGTGGAAATGTGCAGAAGCTAAAGAGCTAGCGCCTGGCGCTAGCGATAGCGCCGGCGGTAGTTTTTTTCGAGAAGTGCGTTCTTTCTCGAGGAGCGTGGCATTTCGCGAGAAGTTTGTCAAAGAAAGATAGCGCAGGCGGTAGCGCTAGCGCTAGCGGTAGCGATTTCTCGCAAAATCCTTAAGCGGTAGAGCGGTACCGACTTTGTAGCTAGCGTCAGCGCTAGCCACTAGCGCCGGCGGTAGCGGGAAAATCATTTATACCTCAATTCTGACTCTTCAGCTCATATTCTCAGAGATCCTTTGCAGTTCTGAGGGCAGAGAGCTGGGAACAGGAAAGGAGATCTGTTGGAGTTGAGTTTTCGTCGTGCTAGGAGGGATTTGTGAAGAAGCGTCTGCGTGCGTGTGCCACCGCGGATTCCAGCCATTTTCCTCTCAGTTCTATGGCGCCAAAACGACCAACTAGGGTAACCATTCTCCTCCCTAGTCTTTGGACATGCGCGTCCTTTGATTTGCATGAATTTAGGAAGACTTCTACTAATTAGTAGATTGGATCTTCCGGTGGGATGAAGTTATTCCCCCATAAATTGCATATAGAGTCCGGAATGGAAGTACGGGCATACACATGCTGTGTGAAGCCCATCTGGACAGTTCGAGTCGGATTGGTGATGTTTATCGCGTGGAGAAGACTCCATGTATATGCTGTGGTTCGGGTCTTCTGTACTGTTATGTACAGCAAAATATCCTGGAGGTGTTTCCCAGGCAATACCCGAAGTTTGGTAGCAGAACTGAGTTCTATTACTAGCGCCGGGCGCTAGCGATAGCGCCGGCGGTAGCGCCAGGTGAGCTACTAGTGTTGTTATCTGGAGGTGTTTTCCAAGAGGTAGCAGAAGTGACTTCTGTTACCAGTGCCGGGCAGAACTGGGTTCTGTTGCTAGCTCCGGGCGCTAGCGTTAGCGCTGGCGGTAACGTCCAGCTCACAGATTGTGTGTTTCCGTGCTACCTAAAGTCTTGGGGACTGGATATGTAGCAGGAGAAGCTGTGGAATTTGCAAAGCCCAGCTTTAAGTGATGGGTATTAGGTGAAGCTTACCCGTATCGTGCATAGTTGAATCGCGGTATTTGAGCACAGGCCTAGCTGATCCGAACCCTCCCATAGTGGTGGTGAAGAGGTCGCCCCTAGGTGCACTGGGCTATGGAAGAGTGTCGTAACTTTGTGTGTACGGACTAGCTCAAATTGCTTGTCTAAGTTGAAATAGGACTTAGCGTGAGGGCGTAACTCAGGGAGTATGCCAAAGTGTGCCTTGAGAGCACGAAGCGGGTGGCTTGGTATGCCTCTGTTGGTGTTGTTTGCGGATATATATATATGTTGTTGACTCTTACTTGCAGGGAAGGAGCACCGCCGCCCCGAGTTTGGGGTGGGGTCGTTATAAATCTTGGTCAGCTAAAGCTGACTGGTTACTTGTTTTCCCACCATTTGGTGGATTTGCTTATACAGGTCCCGGTGAGACTAGTGGGAGATAGCGGGCTGAAGCCCCTGCTGCTGTGTTGTGCTAGCCCTTGAAGGCCATAGCTTTTGTTTACCTTTTTGTTCATGTGTGGCCGGCCTGCGTGCCGATGTCTGGAAGCCACCTATATTATGTACACAAACGTTGTAAATTACCTTTTATGTATTTCATTCCTAGTAGAGATGTGGACATGTTGTACACTGGTTTTAATTGAAAATATATATGCTTCCGTTATGCGACTCTAGTGCTGAAATAGTTATGTCTTTAACTGTTCAATGCTAATTTTAGTAACGCGCTCTTCTGTTCATTTTATATGGCGTGGGGTCCCGGCCGGACCTACTGTTATATGCTATGTAATAGGGAGGGTGTTACATAAATACTGAGGCGATAAGCTGGATTTGAAGTAAATTAGTGGCAAATCAAGAAAAACTTATATAAAAGCAAGAAACACTTTTATGCACCAGATAAGTAGTTTTTATATAACCTTTTTAGTATAATTTTTAGTAATTATTTAATATAAAATTTTCTTTTTCATGTCAATTATAGCTTATAACTAGTTCTTTGATGAAAATAGTTTATAATTTAGCTTATTTGTATTTTTGCGGAATTTTGGGACAAATTTGGAAAGATTTGCATTGCACGCCCTAGGCAATCATAAGATCTTCCAGAATTGATGTCGCACAATTTGAGCTCGTACATAGCAAGTCATGCCCTCGGTCATGCCCGTGACCCAATGGTCACGCCCGTGACCCAATGGTCACGCCCGTGACCAAGGTCGTGTAAACTTAAAGTGATGCTCCCGGTGATGTCGTCGAGAAGTGGAGATGTCGTCGAGAATTCAACTCAAGTCACGATCGTGACTTTCCCGCATGATCCCTGCTCGCCTTCGCGTCGCAGTCAATCCCACGCTGTATTAAATGATGCCATCACAGGTCACGCCCGTGACCCAAATGTCATGGTCGTGACTTGTCCCTTTTTCTACACGCCGTCACACAAGACCCACGCCGCTGTCGGAACTGAGCTGAACAGTGGTTACACGCCCTTGGTAACGCCCGTGACCGAGGGCGTGTAACTTGAAATCCTATAAATTCAGAGGTTCTCCTTGAGTCCAGGGTTGAGAAATTGGGAGAGGGGGAGGTGCTGCTAGAGATGTTAGTGAACTTTTTCATGCTTTTGTTCATTTCATGTTTTCTCTCTTTTCATGCCAAGTAATGTTATAATTTTCTTTCTTGCAATAGCCTAGTTTATGCTTGTAATCTTTTCATTTCTAGTGTCATAACCTTTCTTTCAGGCTTGTAATAGTTTTTATTTAAATAAAATTAGTTTTGCTCTCTTTCTTTCTCTCTTTGTTCTTTAGTTAATTTCTCCTTAACGCACTCTTATTTTTCTCTATTTTTCCCCTCCACTATGATTAACTAATTCTCATTAGTGCTTGAAAGAAATGATCCGAGGATGAGATAATCAAGTATGATTTTCTAAAGCTCTCTTTTTCCATTTTTTAAACACTTGATTTGCTCTTGATTTTTATTTAGCGAAACCATATTTTCGATATATGGTTCTCATTTAAGTTTTCATGCTTAGCTAGCCAAGATGATCAAAGTATGAGTCGATCATTCAAGAGTAAAGAGAGTTTCACGCACCCCTCGAGAGAGGATGACATAAATCTCCCGAATTGGAGTCAAATCCAATAGAGGGGTTTATAACGTAAAGCAAGTTTTAGGTAATCGATTATAGAATGAGTGTTCGGTTGATTTTTCCTAAACTTAGTTGGGCATTTCCCTCGAGAGAGGCATGTTCGGCCTTCGGGAACCTCCACTGTCAAGTAGTTTACTTAAATAGAATTAGAATTATATTTGCCTTCTCTTGATTATTCTTACTCCAAGGTGACTTTTGATTGAGCACTAATCCTTTTATCACCGTTTAAACCTTCTTTATGTAGGATATGGAACGTTCACCTAGAGGGGGGTGTTAGGTGATCTTGGTACTTTTTGATCTATTAGTGTGAGTTATCGATATTCAAGCAATGCACAAGGTTAACACACAAATAAGTCAAACCAGACGACTCGAGATCTATAGAGGTCCCTCAAGACGGGGTGTCTTGAGTAGTCCTCTTTCCCTCTATGCCTACCCAGCAGTGTGCTAGGCTCGGCAAACTCCGCCAAAAGCTTCAGGCCCTGAAGCCTTACAACACGGACCCGCAAGTCCCAACAGCCTAGGCCCTCAAGCCCCTACTGCCCTCGAGCCCGCAAGCTCGACACTCAGGCCCGCAAGCCCTACACAACACAGACCCGCAAGTCCTGTGCCTACAGCCAAGGCCCGCAAGCCCCTACTACACCCGAGCCCTCAAGCTCGACAAGTCGCACCCGCAAGTGCACTGCCCTGGCCCTCAAGCCTCACAGCTCTCCAGCCCTCAAACTAGACGGTTTGGCCCGCAAGCCTTACAAGAAAATACAATAACAAAATGTTTCTCCTGCCGGATGAAGATCGACACATTTAGCCTATTGAAGATCGGCTCCTTGAGATCGAAGAAGATGCTTCTGAATCAGATCTTGAGTGCACGGTTCTTCTTCAAATATTTTATTAGCCAGTTGAGGATTGGTTTCTTAGCAGTCAATGAAGATGACTGCTCCTTCCTTTACTCTTTCTTTCTTGCGGCGCTTGTGTTTTTCGATTTACTATGTGCGCAAGTTCTTTCTTGATGATTAACTTTTTAGGGCAGCCTCATATATCCTTTTATAAGACTGCGATGCCCCCCAACGGTCTTCTAAGAAGTTTCTTTATGTGTCAGACCTCCATTCCCTTTTAGCACGCGCTGATATCTTTTTTCTTTTTGGAGTACGCGCTAATGCCTCGATTCATTAAGTGCACGCACTGATTTGGACAATCAGGCGGCGGCATTAACTGCTGATAGTACGTCTGTACGATTTGAATCTGTCTCGACGATATTTCCATTGTTATGATGACATGGATAATATCTCGACGACAGTCCTTTGTCGATGCCATGAACTCTGGTAGACCTTCATGTCTTCTTTCTTCTGCCTTTGATGTTGGCATCACAACAATACGAGACATCCTGGAGATTCTTCACATGCGACGATATGTCGTTTCTGACTGTGTCGTTGAGATCCTCTTTATTGCAATATGTCGTCGTAATCATGTTGTTTACTCGACGACAATCCTTCCTTCGATATCTTTGATTCTTCTCTGTGTTCGACGATCTCTCCACGTCTCATCGTTCGACGATCAGCATTCTTCGTTCGACGATCTCGCCATGTCTCAGCGTTCGACGATCGGCATTCTTCGTTCGATGATCTTACCATGTTTCAGCGTTCGACGATCAGCATTCTTCGCGGCTGCTGCTCTGCCCGTCATTACGACGACAAGCACGCATTGTCGACGATATCGCATGTTCTTCTCGACGATGTGTACTTATATTTTCCTGAGATTATGAACTAGATGTACGATCAAATACAAAGTGAAGTACTCTTGAAATGATGACTTCTTCAAATCAGGAATCATGTGGGCAAGATTCCCAACAATCTCCCCCTATTTAAAGAAGTCAGAATCTCAATTCAAGCCTACTTTCACTTGACATTAAATATCATAATCTTAGATGAAACTATTTAAAAATTTAACTTGTCTCTTGCAGAACTCTTGGAGTTCAACAAGTTCATAGCTCTTCCTTGATTTGATGCCTCTTCCTTGCTCCCCAACCTTTAAGGTCTTCTTGAGCACTACTTGAGCACCATTTCTCCCCCTTTCTGACTTCTTGCCTTCTGCTTTTCTAACCAAGGAGTAGGACAAGCTCCCCCATTGCTCAAGCATGATTCTTCAAGGTCCTGTGAGATTTTCTGACCACTCATCTAGAAAGGCATTAGTAAATAGTAAAGTTGAGGGTTACTCTAAGTTTAACATTCCCAATTGGAATTTAAAGAAGTTAAACTTAGCTTTATCTAGGGGCTTTGTGAATATATCAGCCACTTGTTTTTCTGTTGGGACAAAGCCAAGGGTGATATCTTCATTCTCCACATGCTCCCTGATGAAGTGATACCTGATCTCAATATGTTTAGTCCTTCTGTGAGATACAGGGTTCTTAGCAATTGAGATGGCACTTGAAGAGTCACAAAATATGGGTGTTTTGGTCATCTGTAGATTGTAGTCTTCAAGTTGATGTTGAATCCATAGCAATTGGGCACAGCAGCTCCCAGCAGAGATATACTCTGATTCTGCTGTCGAGATTGCCACACTGGTCTGCTTCTTACTGCTCCAGGAAGTCAGTCTTCCACCAAGGAATTGGCATGTCCCTGAGGTACTCTTTCTATCTTCCTTGCACCTTGCATAATCTGCATCTGAATAACCAGTCAGTTCACACTCATTATTCCTAGGGTAGCATAGGCCAAGATTTGATGTACCCTTTAGGTATCTTAAGATTCTCTTGACAGAGACATAGTGAGATTCCTTAGGATTCACCTGATATCTAGAACAGACACATGTAGCAAACATTATGTCAGGCCTACTTGCAGTTAGATAGAGCAAGAATCCAATCATGCATCTGTACTTGGTTTCATCAAAGGGTATGCCCTTCTCATCCTTGTCCAGAGACACATTGGTTCCCATTGGAGTTTTCATTGAAGAAGCACTCTCCAATCCAAATTTCTTGACTAGATCCCTAGTGAATTTGGTCTGAGAGATGAAAATCCCATCTTCAGATTGTTTCACTTGGAGACCTAGGAAGTATTTGAGCTCACCCATACTGCTCATCTCAAACTTTCCCTGCATCAAGTTGGCAAACTTTTTGCAGAGATTGTTATCTGTACTAGCAAGATCTTGCCCTTCACTTCCCTTAGAAACAATGCTTTATCAATCTTTCCCCTTGAGAACTTGTTCTCAATTAGAAAGCTTGACAGAGTCTCATACCAGGCCCTAGGTGCCTGCTTTAAGCCATAAAGTGCTTTTCTAAGAAAGTAAACATAATCAGGATGAGTGTAGTCAACAAAACCTGAAGGCTGCTCTACATATACTTCCTCTTTGAGGTCACCATTTAGGAAGGCTGACTTCACATCCATTTGGTAGACCTTGAAACCTTTGTATGCTGCATAGGCGAGGAACAGTCTTATTGCTTCCAGTCTAGCTACTGGAGCGAATGTCTGATCAAAATCTATCCCCTCCTCTTGTTTGTAGCCTTTTGCCACAAGTCTTGCTTTATTGTTGGTGATGATTCCATTTTCATCCAATTTGTTCCTGTAGACCCATTTGGTTCCTATGATGTTGTGCCCTTGGGGTCTAGGAACTAATTTCCACACTTTGCATCTTTTAAATTGATTCAGTTCCTCCTGCATTGCAGCAATCCAAAATGGATCCTGATTTGCTTCCTCAAATTTCTTAGGTTCAATTTGAGAGAGAAAACTCAGGTACAATGCTTGATTTGCAGCTATACTCCTTGTCAGCACCCCTTGGTTGACATTTCCTATTATCTGCTCTTGGGGATGATCTCTTACTTGTCTTAAGGAAGTTGGAAGTGGTCTTGGTATTTCTGCAGGAGCTACTTCTGCAGGATGCAATTCTTCTGTCGTTTCTGTATCTTCTGCAAGTTATACCTCTATTTCAACCATCACTGGCTGATTCTTGTTGTTGAATGAGGTGTCAACATTGTCTTCAATGGATAGCTTTTCTAATCTTTCCACTGTACCTGCATTCACTAGAGAACTAGACCATCCCTTATGGATAAGGCTAGTCTCATCAAATACAACATGAAGAGATTTTTCCACCGTTTGGGTATAGAGGTTGTATACTTTGTATGCCCGGTTGTAGGAGTTGTATCCAACAAATATACCTTCACAGCTTTTCTCAGCAAACATAGTTAGTTTGGATTTCCCATTATTAAGGACATAACATTTGCTACCAAAGATCCTAAAGTAGGATAGAGTTGGTTTTCTGCCCTTCATTAGCTCATATGGAGTTTTCTTGTGGTTTTTGATGATTGAGGCCTTGTTTATCACATGACAAGCAGTGTTGACAGCCTCTGCCCAGAAATATTCTGGTAATGAGGAGTCACTTAGCATTGTCCTGCTAGCCTCTATCAAGGTTCTGTTCTCCCTTTCAGCAACTCCATTCTGTTGAGGAGTTCTGGGGAGGAGAATTCTTGGGAGATACCTAGGTCTTGGCAGAATTCTGTCATGGCCCCTGACTGAAATTCTGTCCCATGGTCACTTCTGAATTTGACCATAGTGCAGTTCATTTCATTCTGGATTTGCCTGACAAAATTCTTCAAGATGTCTAGTGTATCTGATTTCTTTTTGAGGAGGAATACCCAAGTGAACCTTGAGTAGTCATCAACAACTACAAGGGTGTATGCCTTCCCTCCTAAGCTATGAACTGACATAGGACCAAATAAATCCATGTGCAGTAAAAATAAGCACCTTGTGGACTCTTTGTTTGAGATTCTTTTAAAGCTATTCCTAGTCTGCTTTCCAAGTTGGCAGGCTTGACAAGGACCATCTTTGATGCACTTAATGTCAGGTCCATTTCTGACCAGGTTTTGTGAGAAAAGCTTGTGTATTGTCTTATAGTTGATGTGTGCAAGTCTCTTGTGCCATTGTACACATAGAGCCTCTTTGCCATCAGCTATAAGACACATGGTCATGGAAGAGTTTGTATTAAGGAAATTTAAGCAATAAATGTTCCCACTCCGAGTGCCAGTTAAGGTAGTCTCAGAATCTGAGGACTTCTTAATTAGACACTTGTCCTTGTGGAAAACAATAACAAAGCCTAGATCACAAAGCTGACTTATGCTTATGAGGTTGTGTCTCAACCCCTCCACATAAGCTACCTTTGTGATGGTAACTAACCCATTAGTTACGCTGCAGTAACCCTTGGTCACTCCTTTTTCTGAACCTCCAAAGATGACAGTCGGTCCATTCTCCACAGGGACGAATTCTTTCAGATACTTTCTGACTCCAGTCATGTGCCTAGAGCAGCCACTGTCCAAATACCAAATTGGAGATTGGTTGGCATTTGGACCTACCTGCAAAACAAATTACTTCCCCTTAGGTACCCAATAGGGATTGGGTCTTTGGTTCCTGTTAGGATGATAGAGCGGAATCGGAAACCTCGGAGGGCTCTGCACTTTCCTTGCATTGAGTCCTGTTGGGTTGAACCAACAGTCCAATGCAAAGTGGCCTACTTTCCCACAGCACCAGCACTCATATCTGTTATATCTTCTCTTCTGCTTCATCATCTGTGTAGCATGGCAGTGCTGATGTGCAGAGGAGAAGGTGTCTTCCTTAACAGATCTAGGGTGAACCTCATGTGTGTGAGTCGGTGGAGGAATTGGCTTCACTACTCTTTGGTTCACCTTCTTGGGAGAGGGCTTTGTAGGAACAGCCACTCCCATTTTTTTAGCTGTTGTTGCTGCAGGTTTGTGGGCTGAAGGACTTGCTATCAGCACCTTCTTATAAGAAGGTCTGGCTTCAGGATCTTTGCCCATGACTGGCTCCTGATGGAAACCGATACCAGCTCTGAACTGTCCAGAGAAGGTGTCAATTATCGGCAGGATAGTTTTGGGCATTGAGAAGCTGGAAGCAAGTTTCTTCTCAGCCAGCAACATTTCTTCAAGGTCCCTAATGACCTTGTTTTTCTGCCCTAACTCAGCATTCTTAAGCCTTATGGCTTCCTTAAGTTTGTCCACTTCTTTGCACATAGAGGTTAGCCTCTCGGCTGCCTCCTGGAGCTTGGATTGGACAGGTTTTAAGGAATCTAACTCCTTGGTTTGCACCTTGAGGAGTTTCTTATTGCCTATGAAGGCTTTCCATAAGGCTTTATATTGCCTTATTAGTTCAGATTCAATTTCATACTGGGATCTTGCGGCAGTGTTGTTGGCAGCAGATACCTCCTCATCAGTATGCAAAGAATCTGCTACCGATTCAGAATCAGAGGCAGATAGAGAAGTTCTGTGTTTTACCTTTCCAGGAGAGTTTTCATCCTGATTGCCTTCATTAATAGCCATCAGTCCAATAAGTGCCTCATCATCTGTCCCAGAGGAACTTGAGTCAGAGTCACTCAACGTTTTGGTCTTCTTTGCCACGAACCCCTTTTCAGAGGTTCTCTTGCTCCTGGAGCTTCTTCTCTCTTCATGGTTCCTTGACTCCTTTTTCTTGGAGGGGCAGTCTGCAGCCATGTGACCTATTTTGCTGCAAGAGTAGCAAACAGTATTATTTAAATCATATTTACTGGAGTTGGATTTATACTTGTCCTCCCTGGGAGCCCTGGATCTGTCCCGATGGTCAGATCTTCTGGATCTTGAGGAGGAGCTTCTGTTGTTGTCCCTCCTCCTTCTGTGTAGCAGTTTTCTGAATTGTTTTAAGAGGAGGGCCACCTCTCTATCAGTATCATCAGAATCAGAGGAGCTGGCTTCTGATTCCTCACTGTTCTCAGTTCTATTTTGAGAAACAGAGGTCTTGCCCTTGAATCTTCTGGTGCTCTCTGCCTTTAGAGCCGCCGATCTTTCTCTTGAGCTCACCTTTGAGCTTTCTTCTTCTTCAGCCTTCCTTGTATTAAGCTGAAGTTCATGAGACAGCAGCTTCCCATATAGGTTCTTGGGCTCCATGTTGCCCAGTTGGCCCATCTCTCTGATGGCACATATCTTGATGTCCCATTCCTTTGTGAGGGATCTGAGAAATTTCTCATTTAGATCAGAGTTTGTGAACTCTCTATCGTAGTTTCTCAGTCCATTCACGATCTTGAAAAATCTCTCATAGCAGTTGGAGATTGTTTCATTCTTGCCTTGTTTGAAGGCTTCATATTCCTGGTTGAGGAGAGATTTCCTTTCATCACTTACCTCTTCAGTACCCTCCATGTATACGATTAAGGAGTCCCATATCTCCTTGGTTATTTTGCAGTGAATTAGATTTTGGAGGGTTGAGTCATCTATGGCACTTACAATGACATTTTGTGTCCTCTTGTCTAGACCTGCCAAGGCCAGCTCGTCCTTGGTCATGTCTTCATATTTCTATATCACCTACCTGGTTGGATCAATAGTGGAGGCAGTGGTAGGGATGAAGGGACCCTGCTTAATTGTCAGGTAGATTCTTGGGTCAGCTGCCTCCATAAAGAGTCTTACTCTTTCCTTCCAAATGGGGAAATTCTCTTTTAAGCAGATGGGAAGCTTCATGGCTCTCATTTCGCAATTCGGGTCTCCACCGGCCATGGTGAGTCGTTCTTGATCTAGATCGGACTGTTAAGTCTTCTTTTGATCAACCTCCCTCTGAATCCACTTGTAGGATATGGAACGTTCACCTAGAGGGGGGGTGTTAGGTGGTCTTGGTACTTTTTGATCTATTAGTGTGAGTTATCGATATTCAAGCAATGCACAAGGTTAACACACAAATAAGTCAAACCAGACGACACGAGATCTATAGAGGTTCCTCAAGATGGGGTGTCTTGAGTAGTCCTCTTTCCCTCTATGCCTACCCAGCAGTGTGCTAGGCTCGGCAAACTCCACCAAAAGCTTCAGGCCCTCAATCCTTACAACACGGACCCGCAAGTCCCAACAGCCTAGGCCCTCAAGCCCCTACTTCCCCCGAGCCCGCAAGCTCGACACTCAGGCCCGTAAGCCCTACACAACACAGACCCGCAAGTCCTGTGCCTACAGCCTAGGCCCGCAAGCCCCTACTGCACCTGAGCCCTCAAGCTCGACAAGTCGCACCCGCAAGTGCACTGCCCTAGCCCTCAAGCCTCACAGCTCTCCAGCCCTCAAGCTAGACAGTTTGACCCGCAAGCCTTTCAAGAAAATACAATAACAAAATGTTTCTCCTGCCGGATGAAGATCGGCACCTTTAGCCTGTTGAAGATCGGCTCCTTGAGATCGAAGAAGATGCTTCTGAATCAGATCTTGAGTGCACGGTTCTTCTTCAAATCTTTTCTTAGCCATTTGAGGATTGGCTTCTTAGCAGTCGATGAAGATGACTGCTCCTTCCTTTACTCTTTCTTTCTTGCGGCGCTTGTGTTTTTTGATTTACTATGTGTGCAAGTTCTTTCTTGATGATTAACTTTTTAGGGCAGCCTCATATATCCTTTTATAAGACTGTGATGCCCCCCAACGGTCTTCTAAGAAGTTTTTTATGTGTCAGACCTCCATTCCCTTTTAGCACGCGCTGATATCTTTTTCTTTTTGGAGTACATGTTAATGCCTCGATTCATTAAGTGCATGCACTGATTTGGACAATCAGGTGGCGGCATTAACTGCTGATAGTACGTCTGTACGATTTGAATCTGTCTCGACGATATTTCCATTATTATGACGACATGGATAATATCTCGACGACAGCCCTTTGTCGATGCCATGAACTCTGGTAGACCTTCATGTATTCTTTCTTCTGCCTCTGATGCTGGCATCACAACAATACGAGACATCCTGGCGATTCTTCACATGCGACGATATGCCGTTTCTGACTGTGTCGTTGAGATCCTCTTTCTTGCAATATGTCGTCGTAATCATGTTGTTTACTCGACGGCAATCCTTCCTTCGATATCTTTGATTCTTCTCTTTGTTCGACGATCTCTCCACGTCTCATCGTTCGATGATCAGCATTCTTCGTTCGGCCATCTCGCCATGTCTCAGTGTTCGATGATCGGCATTCTTCGTTCGACGATCTTACCATGTCTCGGCGTTCGACGATCAACATTCTTCGCGGCTGCTGCTCTGCCCGTCATTACGACGACAAGCACGCATTGTCGACGATATCGCATGTTCTTCTCGACGATGTGTACTTATATTTTCCTGAGATTATGAACTAGATGTATGATCAAAAACAAAGTGAAGTACTCTTGAAATGATGACTTCTTCAAATCAGGAATCTTGTGGGCAAGATTCCCAACACTTTAGTTTGCAAATTATCTCTTTAAGTTAAGTAAAACAAACCAAAAAAATCATTAGATAAGATAATAATGATCTCCTCGAAGTAGATGTAATCAACGTGCCCCGAGGACTACGACCTTGGTATTTTAAAAATATCCTATACTATAGACGATAAGGTACACTTGCCTTCATCGGATATAGTTTGGAAAACATCATCAATCTCTTCGCTTTTCTTAAATGCAAATCTCTAAGTAAGAAGTAGATTTCTTCGTATCAAGTTTTTGGCGCCATTGTCGAGGATTTTGCGTAGATATTTTGAAAAGAGGATAGCTATTAATTTTATCATGTTATTTTATTTTACTTTTTCTAATTTGGAAAATCTTAAGGGTGTAATTTAAATCTTGGAAAGGGACGTTTGGGTTATCACCCCATCACAACTCCTAGTACCGGTGAGAACCCTTCACAGGGTATACCTTGGGAAGTCCAAGACTAACTTAATCCGCCTAAAAGAAAAAAATATAATAATCAAGTTTTCCTCTTTCTTTATTTTTAGTTTTATTATTCTCTCTTTTCTCTTTTTCTTCTTTCCCCATTTCATTTATAGTGTATGACCCGAGGTAGCACTTTGAATATTCCTTTTGATCCATAGATCGAGCGAACCCTTTCGCGGCGCCGTCGTTCTCGTGATCAGGAAATACATTTATTATTCGAAGAGTCGATCGGGGGCACTAACACAGCAAATATGGATCTTAATCTTAATCTTCCTAATCCTAACGCGCCCAATCCTAATGAGGCCGCGCAACGGACCATGTCCTATTATGCGCGGCCGAATTTGGAAGGTACACAGTCAAGTATTGTTCTCCCCGCGTTGGCGAACAATAACTTTGAGATCAAGTCCAACATCATACAAATGGTGCAGCAATCAGTGAACTCTGATGGTTAGCCGGACGAAGATCCAAATTGTCGTATTTCTAATTTTCTCGAAATCTGTGACACTTTTAAAATCAATAGCATCACTAATAATGCCATTCGATTACGTATTTTTCCTTTTTCTTTGCGATCTAAGGCTAAGCAGTGGTTGGGCTCACTTCCTAGGGAGTCCATCACTACATGGGTCGATATGGCAGAAAAATTTCTCACTAAATATTTCCCGCCTGCAAAGACCACCAAAATGCGAACAGATATTGCGTCATTATGCAAATTGACTTGAAGACTCTCTATGATACATGGGAGCGCTTCAAGGAGCTTTTGCGTAGATGCCATCATCATGCACTTCTCGCTTGGCAACAAGTACAAATCTTTAATAATGGATTGAATTTCCAAACTAGGCAAATGATTGATGCGGCTGCCGGGGGTACATTAAATAGGAAAACTCTAGAGGCCGCTCAAGAGCTTTTTGAGGAAATGTCCATGAATGATTATCAATGGAATTTGCCCTGACCTAATAATCCAGCAGGTATTCTTGAATTAGACACTACTTCTAATTTAGCTTTACAAGTTAATTAAGCGCTTAACAAAGCAAGTGGCGGAGATATCTTCTTCCTCCACCACTCTTCCTTGGGCTAATAATGTTTTAATTGAAGAGCAGGTTGACTACATGGGAAATCCGTCTCAGACTCCGTATAACCCAAACTCTGCTCCGTACAACAACACCTACAATGCGGGTTATAGGAACCATCCAAATTTCTCGTGGAGAAACCAAGGAAATGCTCAGCGTCCTTTAAATATGAAGCAACCTCCTAATCAACTTCTTAACTTAACTCCCCCTCTAAACTTTAATCCACCTGGTTTTCCATCGCAACAGCAAAAGCTCTCTCCTCTTGAAGAGATCTTTGCAAAATATGTTGCTACAAATGAAACGAACATGCGGAACCTCACTGAATCGATCAAAAATTTAGAGAATCAAGTGGGCCAGCTAGCGAAAATGTTGTCCGAGCATCAGCAAGGAGCACTGTCGGGAAATACGGAGCCAAATCCAAGGGAGAGCGCGAACGTGATCACTCTCCACAGTGGAAAGGAGGTGGTTTCAAAACAGGACAAACCCATGGTAACTACTTCTCCTCCTCCTCCTACTCCTATTTTATCTTTGAATTTGCCCGCTACGTTAGATCTGCACGCTTCTAGTTCAAATATTTTGTATCCGTCTAAGCTTAGGAGTGAGTGCGCCGAGAAAAATTATTAAAAGTTTTTCGAAATTTTAAGACAAATTCATATTAATGTACCCTTCTGCGAGGCTATCGCTCAAATGTCAAAGTATGCCAAATATCTTAAGGAGTTGCTCTCCAATAAGAAGAAATTAGAAGATTTTTAGCATATTTCCTTAAACGCAGAATGCTCCACGGTTATACTTAACAAATTGCCCCAAAAATCAAATGACCCAGGACGATTCTCCATCTCGTGCCTATTTGGCAATTCGTTAGTAAAACACGCTTTAGCTGATCTTGGAGCAAGTATAAATCTCATGCTTTTTTCATTATTCAAAAAGTTAGGTCTAGGAAATCCTAGCCCCACCCGAATGAGTATTCAACTCGCAGATCGTTCATTAAAATATCCAGTAGGGATAGTGGAGGATGTGCTCGTTAAGGTTGACAAGTTCATCTTCCCGGTGGACTTTGTCATT
Source organism: Dactylorhiza incarnata (assembly GCA_033032865.1). Lineage (NCBI taxonomy): Eukaryota > Viridiplantae > Streptophyta > Magnoliopsida > Asparagales > Orchidaceae > Dactylorhiza > Dactylorhiza incarnata. Next base: position 3,063,801 of record JAWHQI010000040.1, on the reverse strand, counting down.
CTTGATATCGAAGAGGAAGCGGAAGTACCCCTGATACTTGGTCGCCCCTTCCTTGCCACCTCCCGCGCGATTATCGACGTACGTAACGAAAAGCTCCTCCTACGGGTTGGAGACGATGAAGTTACGTTTAGTATAAATCCCTCGATGCAAAACACTTTAGAGAATGACGATTAGTGTTTTTACTTAGAAGAATGTTTTGAAAATGATTTCTATCCTCTTCCCGAGTTAGTCTCCACATCGAGTAACAATTTCGAGCTCGCCGAGCTCTTTTGTCTAGAAGAAATCTCCCGCTCCACACCACCCGAGCCATTAGAAAAATTAAAAATTAAAACTTCATAGGAAGAGCCACCCATGTTGGAATTAAAACAACTCTCCCCTCACCTTAAAATATATCTTTTTAGAAAAAGACTCTAAGCTACCCGTTATTGTGTCATCCGAACTGAGCGATTTAGAAATTTCTGAATTGACTCTAGTCTTAAGCAATCACCGTGACGCAATTGCGTGGCAAATTTCGGATATCAAGGGTATTAACCCTTCCTTCTGCACTCACAAAATCTTCCTCGAATATAATTCCCACAACACAATCTAGCCACAACGACGGCTAAACCCGAATTTGAAAGAAGTCATTAAGGCTGAATTTATCAAACTTTTAGACGCGAGAATCATCTACCCGATATCGGATAGTACTTGGGTAAGCCCAGTACAAGTCGTGCCGAAGAAAGGCGGCGTAACGGTAGTAGCGAATGAAAATAATGAATTGATCCCAACCCGTACAGTTACGGGTTGGCGAATGTGCATTGATTATCGAAAACTAAATGATGCCACCCGTATGGATCACTTCCCGTTACCTTTTATCGATCAAATCTTAGAATGCCTTTCTGGTCATTCCTACTACTATTTTCTTGATGGTTTGTCGGGGTATTTTCAAATCCCTATTTCGCCCGACGACCAAGAGAAAACCACATTCACTTGCCCTTTGGCACCTTCGCTTATCGGAGGATGCCTTTTGGTCTTTGTATAGCGTCGGCTACATTCCAAAGATGTATGTTGGTGATATTCGACGAGTTAGTAGAGGAAGTGATGGAAGTTTTCATGGACAACTTCTCCGTCTTCGGAAATTCATTTAAAAATTGTTTAAAAAATCTCGAGCGCGTGCTACAACATTGTGAGGAAACAAATCTAGCTCTTAATTGGGAGAAATTCCATTTTATGGTCAAAGAAGAATTAGTCCTTGGCCATAAAATATCTGGCAAAGGGATCGAGGTCGATAGGGCCAAGATCGAAGTTATCGAAAAACTCCCCCCTCCAAAGAATGTAAAAGCCATTAGAAGTTTCCTAGGCCACGCAGGGTTTTGTCGGCGTTTTATACAAAACTTTTCAAAAATCACAAAGTCGTTAACCCATCTTCTCAAAAAAGAATCTTCTTTCCTTCTTGATAATGAATGTCATTTGGCCTTTAAACTTATAAAAGATAAGCTTATAAACTCTCTGATTCTAGTCGCACCGGATTGGTCACTACCCTTTGAAATTATATGCGACGTGAGTGATATTGCGGTAGGTGACGTATTAGTCCAACGGGTGAGTAAGTATTTCCACCCGATTTAATATGCTAGCAAAACACTCACGTCAGCGCAAGCGAATTACACCACTACCGAGAAGGAGCTTCTAGCGGTCGTTTTTGCCTTTGATAAGTTTAGGTCGTACATCACTCTCTCCAAAGTAGTCATTTTCACAGATCACTCCGCTCTTAGATATCCTTTAAGTAAATCGGATGCCAAGCCCCGTCTTTTGCGATGGATCCTCCTCTTGCAGGAGTTTGATTTAGAGATCCGGGACAAAAGGGGAGCCGAAAACTTGGCGGCCGATCATCTTTCCCGTTTAGAAAATCTCGCTACGGAAGCGTTAGTAGAAGCTGATATTAATGATAAATTCCCTGAAGAGCGCCTCCTTGCTCTTGAAAATATAAACACTGTTGGAACATGCTTTCCGCATCTCTTGGTTTGACAATAACAAATCCTATTATTTTTTATCATACTTGTTTTGTGTTTATAGTATGCAGGATTCTGTGCTTTCAAATCTCCATGGAAATGTGTTTTTGTTGTTGCTACCGTGGAGCGTTTGAACTACCGCTGGCGCTAGTGTTCGTTCGACGAAATGAAAGCTGCGCTCGACGAAATGCTTATCACTGCGGTCGACAAATTTGCGATCGACGAAAGTGGAAGCCCGTTCAACGAAATGCTTATCACTGCAGTCGACGAATTTGCGATCGACGAAAGCGGAATCCCGTTCGACGAAATGCTTATCACTGCGGTCGATGAATTTACGATCGACGAAAGTGGAATCCTGTTCGAAGAAATGCTTATCACTACGTTCAAGGAATTTGCGATCGACGAAAGCGGAATCCTGTTCGACGAAATACATGCTCTACCGCGGCGCGTTATGTATACCGCCCGTCGGTAGCTTTTGGAAACTTCCCGTCTGCAGTTGATTGAGGAGCAGATTTAGAAGGAGATAGTGGTTGAAGGCAGGATATCTCGCTATCGCGGGGTGTTAGCGTTACCGCGGCGCGCTAGTGTTTGGCGCTCAAAATGTTGCCTAAACTACCACGATATGTGTGCTTCATTGCCTAATGTGGATATCGCGGGGCGGTAGTACTACCGCAGGCGGTAGTGGCTGATTCTATAAAAAGATGAGCGCCTCCTCCGTTGTGGCTTGCTGTTCCAGAATGATTTGAAGCCATATTTTCAGAGCACTCGTGAGAGCCTTCCCAAGCAGCCCGAAGAACTCCGTCAACGTTCGTGAACGCAAAGAACTTGAAGACCTATCTGATTGCATCAACATCGACATCAATTTCTTCTTCTTGAGGGAGTTTTTAGTTTTTGTTTTGTCTTTATCTTTTATTTTGTAATCGGTTCGTGAATTCGCCACACGGTGACTAGGGCCTTGCGGGGACTAGGGGAAATTCGCCTCGCATTGGCGACTAGGTCTAGGGTGTAGATCTAGGGGGTGCTCGAGGCCTTTCCAGTGAGGGAAGGGCTAGAGCAGCTTGAGGCCTTATCTGGGGAGAGATAGGCTAAAGCCAACCGGTCCTTAGTAGAAGGGTCGGTATAGAAAACCAAAAAGGTTTTTTCGTTGGTCGCCTCTTTCCAAGCGTCATTGGAAAAAGTTTTGTAATCATAACTGTTTCAAATTATTATTAATGAAAATATTTTTATTTCTTCATCTTTGATTCGTGCAAATCTGGTTTTCACTGCTTTAACCTAAACGTATTTTCTCTATTACCAACGCTGAGCGGTAACACTACCGTTGGCAGTAGCAACAGAGAATTATTTTCTTTAATAATCAGAAAAGTTTAAATCCCTTATTCACCCCCCCCCCCCCCCTCTAAGGGCGCCTACAGATCCAACAAGTGGAATCAGAGCTAGGTTATTCCAATTCGGTCTAACAACTGGGAATAATGGCGCTCCGTGACCTCGCTTTCCATGAGTGGCAGGGATTAAGTAGACCTCCGTTGTTTACTAGAACTGATTATAATTACTGGAGAACGCGTATGTGTTGTTTCTTGATAAACTTAGATCTAAATGTATGGGCATGTGTTGAAACTCCATACACTTCTCCTACATATATTGTTGGAGAAGTAACCATGGATAAACCTAGGGATAAGTGGGATGATGGAGATAAGGCTAGGTGTAAGAATAATGCGAAAGAAATGAATGCTTTGTTCTGTGCTCTTGATAGGACTGAATTTAATAGAGTAAGTGCATGTGAAACTGCTTATGATATCTGGAACTTATTAGAAATAACACATGAAGGTACCTCGCAGGTCAAAGATTCAAAACTATTCTAACTGGAATCTGAATGGATCCGAATGAGTACGTCGACGTCATGTACACTCGATTCACCAAGATCGTCAACACCTCAAAAATTCTTGGAAAAACATTTTCAAATGGCGACTTGGTGAGAAAGATTCTTCGATCACTCCCACCAAAGTTCAATCCATAGGTGACGGCAATTTCCGAATCGCAGATCTTAGGCGGCTCCAAATTGAGAGCCTCATTGGGAACCTCAAAACCCATGAGGTGGAACTCAAGATTCAAGAAGAAGAGTACAACAAGGAGCCAAAGAAGAAATTCTTGGCACTGAAGTCAAGAAAAGAAGATGACAACGAGGAAGATGACGAGGAGAGTCTCTTTGTGAAGAACTTCACTAAGTTCATGCCGAATCCGGAAAGGAGGAACACCTTCCAGAAATTTTTTCGAAGGGGCTCTTCATCCAAAAGAGAGATATGATTTTTAAAGGAGCAAAAAGAAAAATGGGTTAAATGAAAGAAGAAGAAGAAGGTCTTAAAAGCTGCAACATGGGATGACTCTTCCTCCCGGTGCTCAAGTGAATCAAGCTCAAGCGATGATGATGAGGCAAACTTGTGCCTTATGGGGAGAAGCAATGAATCAACCGACGATGAGTGCAGTGTCCAAAGCGACACTGTGGTAATCCCTTCTAACTATGATGATCTTTATTCCGAATACTTAAAAACTGGTAAATCTTTTGGGAAAATTTTAAAAGATCTCGATCTACTTAAAACTGAAAATAAAATCCTTTTAAAACAAAATAAAAAATTAAATAACGAATTATTAGCCTTGGGAAAGGAGATGGAGTCTTGCCAAAAGAATGATGATCTTTTGGCAAGGACTAGCAAACTTGAAATTGATCTTTCTAACGCTCTCTCTAATATTGAATCACTCTCAAAACAAAAGAAAGACTTAGAAAGAAATTTGAAACTCTCACTTTCTAATGTTGAAAAAGAAAATAAAAACTTTGCAAATAAATGTGGAAATTTAGTTAGTGAAAATTTTGCATTAAAAGCCCAAATCCATGACCTTAACTTAGCCATAGAAAAATTTGGTGTTGGCCAGAAAAGTCTTGATATGATTTTGGCCAACCAAAGGCATGGTAGTGCAAAAACTGGACTAGGTTATGTCTCTGCTAACTACCGCCCGGCGGTAACAGTTATCGCTGGCGGTAGTAATAAAACTCATAATTCATGTAACAATCATAACTCTAGAATTTTTTTTGCTGATTCCCCATCCTCCAGCAAGAGTCCACAACAAAAACTGAAAAAGGTCTCAACCCCTTTTGTGTTATGTGCCAAGTGTCATCACTTCGGGCATACCTTGGACTCTTGCAGGATGAAGGGTCGATGTACTGTCAAGCAAATCTGGGTGCCTAAGCTTTCCACCTATTCTATGGGAGGGACCACTTGGGTATCTGGATCTTTACTCTCATCTTCTTGTTAGGTAGCAGGCTAAGGAAAAGGAAGACATGTGGTACTTGGACTCAGGATGCTCCAAACACATGATGGGCAATAAAGCAAAATTCCTTAGCCTCACTAAGAAGGAAGGAGGAATGGTGACATTTGGGGATAATGGAAAGGCAAGGATATTAGGCACTGGTACTGTTGGTAACAATTCTTTCTCTCTTACTAATGTCTTATATGTATAAGGTTTGAAACATAACTTGATTTCTATTAGTCAACTTTGCGATAAAGATCTAAATGTCTTATTTGAGTCTTCTACTGATTTATGTACAATTATTGATCCTAAAACCAATAGTATTGTACTCACTGCACCACGAATTCACAATGTGTATCTAATTTCCTTTTCATTATCTATCACGTGCGTCACTAAAATGTCTTATATCAAAAAATGAAGAACTTGAATTATGGCATAGGCGTCTCGGTCACTCTAGCACCAAATTAATCTTAAAACTGTCAAAAAATAAACTCGTTAAAGGTTTGCCTGTGCTAAATGGAAATCTATCTTCTTTATGCTCGTTATGCCAAAAAGGAAAATTTTCAAAAACATCGTTTAAGAGTAAAAAAGAAATATCCACTTCAAGACCCTTACAACTAATTCACGTGGATCTTTTTGGACCTATTAGCACATGTAGTCTTGGTGGCAAAAAGTACACTTTTGTATTAATTGATGATTATTCTAGATTTACTTGGACCTTATTTCTCGCCTCCAAATCTGATGCATTTTCTGAATTTACAAAGCTTTGCAATCATATTCAAAATGAATTAGATCTAAAAATCAAGTGTATACGATCGGATTATGGAGGGGAATTTGAAAATGATAGCTTCACCACCTTCTGTAATAATCTAGGTATTAAGCACGAAATTTCCGCTCCACGCACCCCCCAACAAAACGGTGTGGTGGAGAGGAAATGTAGAACTCTTCAAGAACTTGCACGCACTATGTTATCGAGTATGGGCTGTGTAGATATTTTTGGGCCGAAGCCGTAAATACATCATGTTATGTCATAAATCGTGTAATGCTTCGCCCTATTTTGAAATTAACTCCATATGAACTGTATTTTCAAAAGAAACCTAATGTATAGTATTTTCACATTTTTTGTTGTAAATGTTTTATTCTAAACACCAAGGATGCATTAGCTAAATTTGATGAAAATGTGATGACGGTATTTTTCTTGGTTACTCTTCCACTAGCAAAGCATATAGAATAAATAATCAAAAATCAAAAAAGGTTGAAGAGTCTATTCATGTGAAGTTTGATGAACTTGTGCCTTGTGTAGATTCTACTTATGCAGGAAATGAAGATGAGCCTCCTTCACCATTGGAGCATGATGATGATGAACCACTTGGAGAAGAAAAAGATGTAGAGACGGTACAAGAGGAGTTCGTGCCTCCAAGTGTGCTTTGATTTATAAGAGATCACCCAAGGGAGCTTATCATCGGAGAACCATCAAAGGGGGTAACGACACGCTCTTATTTTAATGAATCTTTTTCAAAATTATGCTTTGTTTCTGAAATAGAATCGAAAAACGTTTTCGCCGCTTTGAATGATGAATTTTGGTTTATTGCTATGAATGACGAATTGAATCAATTTGAACGTAATAGGGTATGGAAACTAGTTGAAAGATCATCTAATCACCCCGTTATTGGTGTCAAATGGATATTTAAAAATAAATTAGATGGAGAGTCTAGAATAACTAGGAACAAAGCTCGATTAGTGGCACAAGGTTATTCTCAAGTTGAGGGGGTAGATTTTGATGAAACATTTGCACTCGTTGCTCGCCTTGAATCGATTAGAATTTTTCTAGCTTTTGCGAGTTATAAGAAGTTTAAATTATTTCAAATGGATGTTAAAAGTGCTTTCTTAAACGGAATAATTAAAGAGGAAGTCTATGTTGAACAACCCCTCGGCTTTATTAATGAACAATTTCCAAATCATGTATATAGATTAGAAAAAGCGCTTTATGGTTTAAAACAAGCGCCCCGTGCTTGGTATGAACGCTTAACTTCTTTTTTACTAAAGCACGGTTATAAAATGGGTAGTGCCGATAACACGCTCTTCATTAAGCATTTTGATAATGATTTGATTATTTTACAAATATATGTTGATGATATTATTTTTGGAGCCACTAATGAAGAGTTGTGTAATGAAGTTGTTTTAGTGATGCAAAATGAATTTGAAATGAGTCTAGTGGGTGAACTAACATATTATTTAGGATTTCAAATAACCCAAAGAAATGATGGAATTTTTATATGTCAATCCAAATATGTCCATGATATGCTAAAATGTTTTGGTTTTGAAAACTTGAAACAAGCTAGTACTCCAATGAGCGCATCACTAAAATTAGAAAAAGATGAAGCCGGAATTTCAATTGACCAAACATTATATAGAGGAATGATTGGATCCCTATTATACCTTAGTGCATCTAAACCCGATATTTTGTTTGTCGTATGTTTATGCGCTAGATTTCAAGCAAATCCAAAAGAATCTCATTTAAAAGCGGTGAAACGAATTTTTCGATATCTACTTGGCACATCTAAATTAGGACTTTGGTATCCAAATAATAATTCTTTTCTCTTGCATGGGTATTCAGATTCTAATTATGCGGGTTGTTCATTAGATAGGAAAAGCACTAGTGGTACGTGTCACTTCTTAGGTCATTCTCTAGTTGCATGGTCAAGTAGAAAACAAAATTTTGTTGCTCTCTCCACCACCGAGGCAGAATACATTGCACTAGGAAGTTGTTGTGCCCAAGCATTATGGATGACTCAAACCTTAGAAGACTTTGGTGTTCATGTAACTAATATTGAACTTAAGTGTGACAACAAGAGTGCTATTGACTTAACAAACAACCTCGTTCATCACTCACGATCTAAACACATAGATGTAAGACACCACTTCATTAGGGATCACGTCAAAAAGGAACATGTTCATGTAAACTTCATTGGAACTGAATCGCAACTTGCGGACATCTTTACCAAGCCTCTACCCAATTCCCGATTTGCTCTACTTAGACTAGAACTATGGGTCTTGGACATTCATACTTAATCATGCAAAACCCGCATTTTTGTGACCAAGCATATCTGATTTCTGTACTGAATCACATTGTCACTAATCTGCACAACTATATTCATAAGAAAAATTTTGAAAAATTTCACGTTTTCCCAAAAATTCGAGTTCTGACACTAACGCCCAGCGATAGCATAGTACCGCTGGCGTTAGTGGGTATTTTATGAATTTCCAGTTTTCTTTTTCTTTTTTTTATTTCTCTGTTCCTGTTATTTTCTTTTACAATTCTTAAATAAAAAACTATAAAACAAATCAAAATCCAACTAAAAACATGCTTTGTGTTTCTATATATCAAAACCAACTACAAAATTGAAAACCAATTAAAACACCAAAAACATGCTTTATATTTGTTTTATTCATTTTTTTCTTTTGAAAACCTAAAATTTTTATAAAAACTGATGTGCTTTTCAATGTTTCAAGGATGATATGGCTTATCTCGCCAAGTTTTGTCTACAATGTTTCATTCTCTATTTCAAGTATCTTAATAACATTGTTTTGTATCATGCCTTGATCATTATCTTATGTGTGCTTTGAAATTGATTATAGAAATCATGTGTAGTATTGCATAGCATGCCTCTATGTATAAGTAAATGGCTTATATTTGCAAATGATATTTTCACTCACACCTTTTGATATACTACATATGAATTTAATCTTCTCCTTCATGATTGTGTAGTGTAAAAACTTAATATTATTGTTAGGCATGCTTAGTTTTGTTGGATCGGTGGGCGCCCTTAGAGGGGGGTGAATAAGGGTTTTCAAAAACTTAAGTTATATTTTAAAAAGCTTTGTAATAATGCAAGAATAAAGATAAAAAAAGTCAAGTAAAATAAGGTACAGACATGCTTTACTAATATCAAATAAAGTTTTACAAAAGTTGACTTCTATGACGCTAGAAATCGGTGGCGATGAATAGTAAATTCTTTTTGTTTTCTATCCCGACTCGCATCCCCACGAACCGGTGGCCCTAGCCTTATCCACCCCGGATTCGGCCTCAAGCCGCTCTAGCCAACCCTTCCCCAGATGTGGCCTCGAGCACCCCCTAGACCTACTCCCGAGACCTAGTCGCCAACACGAGGCAAATTTCAGCCCTAAGTCCTACCCAGACCTAATCGCCAACACGAGGCGAATTCACTAACCGTTTACAAGAAGAATGTGAAATGAAAAGACAATAATATATAAAAACTCCCTCTATGTAGATCTCTTGGAGAAGTAGACGAAGACACAGAGTATGATCGCAGTCGGTGCGGTCTTTCGTCACGATGATGATGCGTGTTGAAATCTTCTTCACGGATCTCCTTTAATCTTTATGGATTTATGGGAGTATCTCTCTGAACCTTCCTCTCTATGTTGTGGCACGAAGCTCTGGAATTCTGGATCTCTAGAGGCTTGGGAAGTCGGAGCCAAGATGTCCTTTTTATAGATGATGAGTCCTCATCACATACACAAATTTGGACTCATCCGGGCCATTTTTCCATTCATTCCACTGCACTTTAGCCCATTTTAGCTCATAATTATCACTCTCTGCTAGGTGCACGTCTTGGCCCATTTTGGTGATTATTTCTTGTTTATCTTTGTTACTAGTTGTCATGCCGTGTTAAGTGCCACCTTCAGTGGCTTGATTGGTGTCGTATGCTGGAACAGGAGTCGTGCAGGTGTTCCCGGTACAATTCTGTACAGGAACACTGCGCACGATCACTGGTTCCTTAGCGCACGACCACTGGTCGTGCGCCTTTGCTCATGCGCACTTAACGCCCATTTCATGAGTTCTGTTTGGCTTATCGCACGACCACTGAAGCTAGTGCGCACGACCGCTGGTCGTGCGCCATTGGTCGTGCGAACATGTATTTTATAAATTTATTTCACTGCAGGCTCGTCCTAGGCAGCGCGCACGATCGCAGAATTCCAGTGCGCACGACCAGTGGTCGTGCGCCAAATACCGTGCGCGGTATTCATTCCAGCGCCTATATATACGCCTGTTCCGTTTTTAGGGCATTCATCCAGCCGCGGGAGCGCGATTTGTCGTCCGTACGCCGGCGATTTCCCTTCCAGGACACCTCCACTTCATCTCCTACGCAAGGGAAAGTCTTCTCCAACCATTCCGACCATTCCTCCATCGTCCGGGAGCATTCTCCTCCACCCGCAAGCCCTCAAGCCGCTGTTTTCCCGTTCTAGTCCGGTGAGAAGAAGAAGAATCCTGAGGTAGAAGACGACGGGGCTACGTAAAGAGATCGTGACAGTTTCTCTACACCGGAAGCATAGTCTGCCCGAGTCCGGAGGTGGCTTGACAACCTACCATTCCGGCCGTGAACGGCCGCTAGTCTTCATCCTTTGGTTATTTCTTTCCTCTTGCTTTCGTTGTAATCTTTGAATCGTTGAGATGTTGAACAGTATTATGCTTGGTTTGATTGCAATGAATGTTTCTCCCTCTTTCTTCATTGTTTGTTTGAGAATTGTTTCGCCTCCACTCACTCACTCACGCACTTAAGGTGTTCGGTTCGCGTTACCAAGAGCTAATGGCGTTTGCGAAGAGGTGTTTGCGACCCTCATTTCTTCTCGCACTAGAACACGCTCCATCCGCCTCACGAAGCACGGCATCGCGGCCGTTGCATCCATCTCACCTGGCGAAGCGGTGTTTTCGACCCGCATTTCTTTTACTGTTGTTAAGAGTAGGAAAACCCAACCAAAACCCCTTTTGTGTGTTTGTTTATGCTCGTGTAACACTAGTCACACAACCTAATTCGTACACCCAACCTGCATTCCTCAAGAGACCGACACTCGGGGACTTAATCCCAACTTTATTACTTGAACGATCGGTGCACTTGCCGAAATAATCGCATCAAGTTTTTGGCGCCGTTGTCAGGGAATGCAGTCGTTATGAATTCATCTGCGTGAAGAAGTGTTGCACGAGGAACTTTTCTCTTCCTTTTACTTCTTTTGTTCACCTCTGTTATCTCTGTTTCTTTTAGATACGCATATCTGTTCACCTTCATCCTTTCCGTCGTGCGCTAATCTTTTGGATTTCAAGTATTTCTAGCATGACCTCCATTCAGGAACATATCTATCAAGGAAGCTTAAATGATTTAAGGGATCAAGCACAAAGGAATGATCATGACCTCGGGATCTCCTCCGACATCATTGAGTTTATGACTGGAAACTGCAAGTTCAGTGGGGATGAGCAGGAAGATGCGGTACAACACGTGCAGGACTTCTTAGAAATCTATTACACATGTATATTCAGTGGAGTTGAGAACGACTTGCAAAAGATCCTAGCATTTTCATTTTCTCTACATAAAAAAGCCAAAAATTGGTACTGGGATATCCGGAAAAGAGAGGTGATCACATGGAAACAGCTTGAAGGGAGATTTCTGCATGAGTTTCAACACCGTACTCAAGCTCTGGACAAGTACAGGGAACTCATAACCTTCGGGCAGGGAAAGGAGGAGGCATTAGTTGATGCTTGGGAGCGCTTCCAATCCCTGCATAGGGGATGCTACCGCGAAGACCTATCAGAAGTTTTTTTGATTCAGATTTTTTATTTTGGCGTGCTGGACAAATTCCGTCTATTATTTGATATAGCAGATGGAGGGGCCCTGTTTAACAAATTGGGGAAGGACGCGTGGGAAGTGGTTGCGAATATTGTTCACAGTAGTCAGCACTGGAGTCATGTCATTCTTTCCCCCAGTACTGCTGAAATTAATGCAGTAACATCCAACGGAGCAGCGGATCGTATGCCGTCAGGGCAACCGGAACAGTTAGCGACTTTGGTGGTCGGGGTGCTGAATAAAATGAATGACCAATCAGCTGCGATCCAACAGCTTCACTCTACTATAGGGACTCTTACTGATGTCGTTTCTGGGCTTGCAAGTCAGCATCCGGAGTCTATGAATACCATGCGATTGAGAAGCGGTAGAAGTATTGACAATCCTCCTCGACAGGAACCACTTGTGAGCTCTACTGACCAATGCAATGATGACACGGCCGAGAAGCAGACTCAGATTTATATTGAGCCGGGCCCCGTGAGCGAGGCACAACCCCCGAGAAGTGTTGTCCATCCCCCATTCCCCCACAGGTTGCGAAACGAGAAATCCGAGAGGCAATTCCGCAAATTCTTGGAAATAATGAAAGGAGTACAGGTGAGCATACCATTGATTGAAGCCATTTCTCAAATGCCAGGCTACTCCAAGTTCTTGAAGGACTTGATTTCGAAGCGGAAGCTGTTGGAGGACCTCAAAACTATCGACCTCACCGAGGAATGCTCCGCCATCATCTCCAATATGCCTACAAAGTGCAAAGATCCGGGCAGCTTTACGATTCCTTGCAGGATCGGCCATCATCGTTTCAGCCAGGCACTCTGTGATTTGGGAGCATCAATCAACTTGATGCCGCTCTCTATCTTTCGCGAACTTGGTGTTGGGACCTTAAAGCCAACGCAGGTAATGCTATAGCTAGCTGATCGGTCAATCAAGAAACCGTCAGGAATTGTCGAGGACCTCACAATTGTAGTAAATGGTCTCGCTTTTCCAGCCGACTTTGTCATCCTCGACATGAAGGTTGATACGAAGGTACCCATTATCTTGGGACGGCCCTTTCTCGCTACAGCTCGTGCTATCATTAATGTGGAGCAGGGGGAGCTCACGCTTAGATTGGGGGAGGATGCTATATCTTTCAACGTCCACAACCCGTCGCAACTCTTTGAAATCACGGAGTGCGAACCAGCAGAACCGCATGAAGAATTCGATGGTCAGATTGATGTGGGCGAGACGTGTTGGCGGCGCGAGGCCGTGGGTGATAACGATGCATACTCAAACCAGCCCATTATTTCGCAGTCAATCGAAGGGCCACCCAGCGATTCTGCTGATCCAAACCTTCATCCTGCTCTCAAGCAACTACCGGAATCTCTAAAGTACGTTTTTCTTGGAGAAAACGCCACGCAGCCTGTGATTATTTCTGCAGCTCTTTCCGCCGCCAATGAAGCCGCCTTAGTGGGCGTGCTGAGAAGGTACCATAAGGTCTTCGGACGCTCTCTTGCAGACATTAAGGGGATCAGCCCCACGGTCTGCATGCACAAGATCCTCCTTGAAGATCAGTTCAAACCCACAGCACAGCCCCAACGGCGGCTGAACCCGAAAATGCAAGAGGTAGTGAAGGATGAAGTGATAAAGCTTTTAGACGCTGGAATTATTTATCCGATCAGCGATAGCAAATGGGTCAGCCCAGTTCAGGTGGTACCAAAAAAAGGAGGGATCACTGTTGTGGCCAATGAAAAAAACGAGTTGCTGCCTACCCGAATGATCACCGGGTGGAGAGTCTGCATCAATTACCGCAAGCTGAACGATGCTACACGCAAGGATCATTTCCCGCTTCCCTTCATTGATCAGATTCTAGAGAAGTTAGCAGGGCAGGACTACTATTGCTTTTTGGATGGGTACTCAGGTTATAATCAAATCTTAATAGACCCATCTGATCAAGACAAAACAACATTTACATGTCCTTCCGGTACCTTTGCGTTCAAGAGAATGCCATTCGGACTGTGTAATGCCCCCGCAACTTTCCAACGCTGTATGCTCGCTATTTTCGCCGACATGGTGGGGGACTTCCTCGAAGTTTTCATGGATGACTTCACTCTATTTGGGAGCAGCTTTGATACTTGCCTCGCGAATTTAGCCAAGACCTTGAAGCGGTGTGAAGACACCAACCTTGTCTTGAACTGGGAGAAATGCCACTTTATGGTGCGCGAAGGAATTGTGTTGGGGCATAAAGTTTCCTGCAAAGGGCTCGAGGTGGATCAGGCGAAGGTAAGTGTTATCAGGAACCTCCCTCCACCTACATCAGTGAAGGGTATCCGAAGTTTTCTTGGTCATGTGGGATTTTATCGAAGGTTTATCAAGGATTTTTCATCCATTTCTAAGCCTTTATCTCGGTTGCTTGTTAAGGACGTCCCCTTCGACTTCGACGGAGCATGCATGCAGGCCTTTGAAACTCTGCGGGGACAACTCATTTCGGCTCCAATTTTGGTGGCACCCGACTGGACTTTACCCTTTATTGTCATGTGTGACGCGAGTGATGTGGCCGTAGGTGCTGTACTCGGTCAAAAGAAAGACAAGATTTTTCACACAATTGCATATGCCAGTCGAACCCTCAACAGCGCGCAGGCAAACTATACCACCACGGAGAAAGAGATGCTAGCCGTGGTCTTCGCTTGTGAAAAATTTCATTCATACTTGGTACTCTCGAAAGTAATCGTGTACACAGATCACGCCGCACTCAGGTACCTTTTCAGCAAAAAAGAATCCAAATCGCGTCTGATTCGTTGGATTTTACTTTTGCAGGAATACAATCTGGAAATCAAAGACAAGAAAGGGGTGGAGAACGTGATAGCTGATCATCTTTAATATTTGGAGTACGACATGACGGTTGATGCCCCCAACAGTTTTTTGGAGGAAATGAACGATTATTTCCCGGATGAAAAATTATTCGCAATCACTACGCCCCCTCCAACAGCCCCATGGTATGCTGATATCGCTAACTACTTGGCTTGTAAAACTCTCTCTCCAAACCTATCTCCTCAGCAAAGACGGAAGCTCGCCTCGGATTCAAAATACTATTTTTGGGAAGACCCGCTCTTATTCCACACGTGCAGCGACGGGATTATCAGGCGTTGCGTTCCCGAAGCCGAGTTTCAGTCTATACTGCAGCATTGCCATGACAGAGAAGCGGGCGGGCATTTCGGGGCCGTTCGAACAGCACGAAAAATATTGCAATGCGGATTATTTTGGCCAACCCTCTTCAGGGACGCGCATGCCTATGTCACCAAGTGTGACGAATTCCAAAGAACTGGAAACATCTCCCAGCGTGATGAGATGCCCCTTAATAACATGCTGGTTTGCGAACCATTTGATGTCTGGGGGATAGACTTTATGGGTCCTTTCCCAATGTCCCATGGTAAACATTACATCATTGTGGCAGTTGATTATGTCTCAAAATGGGTGGAAGCCGAGGCGGTTGCCACGAATGATGCCAACACAGTGCTACACTTTATCCACAAGAATATCTTCTCCAGGTTTGGGACGCCGAGAACTATTATCAGCGACGGCGGTAGTCATTTTTGTAATAAGCAGTTTGTGCAGCTAATGAAAAAGTTTGGGGTCCATCATAAGATTTCTTTGGCATATCACCCCCAAACATGTGGACAGGTCGAAGTATCTAACCGCGAGCTCAAGCGAATAATCGAGAAATCAATACATTCAAATAGGAAGGAGTGGTCTAAAAAGGTCGACGACGCATTATGGGCTTACCGGACCGCTTTCAAAACACCCATCGGCATGACTCCGTTCCAATTAGTTTATGGCAAGGCATGCCACCTCCCTGTGGAGCTGGAGCATAAAGCATTATGGGCAACTAAACTGTTGAACATGGACATTGGAGCGGCGGCCGAGGTGCGTCGTTCCCAACTCAACGAATTGGAAGAGCTCCGGCATTTCGCTTATGAAAACGCTCGCATCTACAAGGAGAAAACAAAGAAATGGCATGATCGACACATCATCCCCAAGGAGTTCAAAATAGGGGACAAAGTGCTGCTCTACAACTCCCGTCTCCGCCTCTTCCCAGGGAAGTTGAAATCGAGGTGGAGCGGTCCTTTCTCTGTGACCGATGTCTCTCCCTTTGGGGCCATCGAAGTATCGGGGAGTAAGGGGGACAAATTTAAGGTCAATGGGCATCGACTGAAGTTATATGATGGCGCCATTATAAATAAGGAGTGTCAGTTGTTGACATTGGAAGACGGGGCCAATAAAAGCGTCGGCAGCTGATGGTTTCCTTCTCTTTTTTTTCTGTTTCAGTGAACTTCTCTTTTAATTACTGCACTTGTTGAACAATGTTAATACAGGTATTTGGTCCAGCTTAAGGACATTAAATAAAAGCGCTGCTGGGAGACAACCCAGATTTCTTGATTTTATTTTTGTCTAACATGTTTAGTTCAGTTTCTGTATTTATTTTTGCTGTTTTAGTTTTGGGCTTGCAGGTGTGTTGTGTTCTTTGGTGCGGATGCTGCGTACCACTCTTGATCTTAATCGCTAATCGTCTGGTATGCTCAATTTTGAGCATTGGGTAACACTTCTCCTCCCTAGCTTTTCAGTTTTTGTGGTATAATGATTAGATTAAGTCTGGGGGAGAGCACGTGTTATTCACAATGCACACGGGTTGCACCACATGCTAGACGCTTGTTTTTAATTTTTCATCATTATTCCATGCTACACACCACTGCACCCACTTGAGCGCGTGCTTATCTATTTGTTTTGTGCTGAACAAACTATCTTGGTTAGGAATGTGAATTTGGATGTTAGCTTAGGAATTACTATTGGGAGCGCAATGTTGACTCGAGCAGTGTTCTAGTCGCATCCGCATGCTACAATAGAATTTGAGTAAAATTAGATTATTTCTGTGCATTTAATTTATGATTAGTATTTATGCGTAGTTTTAGATTTATTCTACTCAAGTGGTGAATGTGATTGAAATTGGTGATAGCCCGGTGTTGTGTGTATACGAGCGCTAGTTGTGTGTTGCTCGAGTCGGGAGGAAGGTTTACCTTTCTCGTGGGCTAAGAACTTGCCCCAAGCGACTCTTGAAGCATGGGTGCGGGCGATTCATGGAGATAAATATGATATAGGCCACCTCTTGGCTAGATTGAGCCTTTGCTTTCCATATCCTATTCGCTCACCGTTGCTACCCAACATTTGTGCCTACCACTCCCTTTGTTCAACTCCTCTTCCATTCACCAAGGCCTAAAGCTTATCCCACTGTCTCAACCAAGTATATGTTAAATGCACTCATGTTCTAGATTTGGTGTGATGTTTGGAATCATTGTGTTGTGAAGGAGAAATAATCTCTATTTGCTGAATTTGAACCAACCGGAGGATAAAGTCAAGAAAAAGAAAATTTTGATATTGAAATGAAAATCTGAAAAAAAGTGTATTGAAAAGTTATCCTCCCGAGCATTTTAAAAAAATCTGTTGGTATTTGTGGAGTAGGCTGTGTGCACACCTAGTTTTCATAATAAGTCTGGGGGTGTGTCACACGAGCTTTGTTTGTGGCTTTGCTTGGTGCAGCGTCCCGTTGACTCATGTTGGTTGCGTAGCCTTCGTTTTTACCCTTGATTATCATACCGCAACCTAAGCCCCATCTTAATCCTAAACGTCCTATTGATTTATCTCGCGAATTTGCTAGCGCCGTGGAGAGAGTGTAACCGGGCAAGCGTATGGTTCCCGACGTTGATGGATTTCAGCAGAGTTATTCCCGAACTCCGATCTTGTGCAACACCCTTCTTAGTGGCTTGTTACTTTCACACCGGGCATGATCGTTCAAATTCTTCACAATTCACCAACTAAGTATTGATAAGTCCTTGTTTACGCTCTAGTACTTTCGTAAATTATTTAGCATAGTGAGAATCTCTTTCTACTAAATTTCTATTTGCATACCTTTGTTACTTCGCATTGTACTCCTTCGTGTAATTTTCTTTGTTAACTACCATTTTTACATTCCGCCGGATTTGTTTGCTCGGGACGCGCAAACAGGTAAGTCTGGGGGTGTGATGAGTCCTCATCACATACACATATTTGGACTCATTCGGGCCATTTTTCCATTCATTCCACTGCACTTTAGCCCCATTTTAGCTCATAATTATCACTCTCTGCTAGGTGCACGTCTTGGCCCGTTTTGGTGATTATTTCTTGTTTATCTTTGTTACTAGTTGTCATGCTGTGTTAAGTGCCACCTTCAGTGGCTTGATTGGTGTCATATGCTGGAACAGGAGTCGTGCAGGTGTTCCCGGTACAATTCTGTACAGGAACACTGCGCACGATCACTGGTTCCTTAGCGCACGACCACTGGTCGTGCGCCTTTGTTCGTGCGCACTTAACGCCCATTTCATGAGTTCTGTTTGGCTTATCGCACGACCACTGACGCTAGTGCGCACGACCGCTGGTCGTGCGCCATTGGTCGTGCGAACATGTATTTTATAAATTTATTTCACTGCAGGCTCGTCCCAGGCAGCGCGCACGATCGCAGAATTCCAGTGCGCACGACCAGTGGTCGTGCGCCAATGACCGTGCGCGGTATTCATTCCAGCGCCTATATATACGCCTGTTCCGTTTTTAGGGCATTCATCCAGCCGCGGGAGCGCGATTTGCCGTCCGTACGCCGGCGATTTCCCTTCCAGGACACCTCCACTTCATCTCCTACGCAAGGGGAAGTCTTCTCCAACCATTCCGACCATTCCTCCATCGTCCGGGAGCATTCTCCTCCACCCGCAAGCCCTCAAGCCGCTGTTTTCCCGTTCTAGTCCGGTGAGAAGAAGAAGAATCCTGAGGTAGAAGACGACGGGACTACGTAGAGAGATCGTGACAGTTTCTCTACACCGGAAGCATAGTCCGCCCGAGTCCGGAGGTGGCTTGACAACCTACCATTCCGGCCGTGAACGGCCGCTAGTCTTCATCCTTTGGTTATTTCTTTCCTCTTGCTTTCGTTGTAATCTTTGAATCGTTGAGATGTTGAACAGTATTATGCCTGGTTTGATTGCAATGAATGTTTCTCCCTCTTTCTTCATTGTTTGTTTGAGAATTGTTTCGCCTCCACTCACTCACGCACTTAAGGTGTTCGGTTCGCGTTAGCAAGAGCTAACGGCGTTTGCGAAGAGGTGTTTGCGGCCCTCATTTCTTCTCGCACTAGAACACGCTCCATCCGCCTCACGAAGCATGGCATCGCGGCCGTTGCATCCATCTCGCCGGGCGAAGCGGTGTTTTCGACCCGCATTTCTTTTACTGTTGTTAAGAGTAGGAAAACCCAACCAAAACCCCTTTTGTGTGTTTGTTTACGCTCGTGTAACACTAGTCACACAACCTGATTCGTTCACCCAACCTGCATTCCTCAAGAGACCGACACTCGGGGACTTATTCCCAACTTTATTACTTGAACGATCGGTGCACTTGTCGAAATAATCGCATCAATAGACTTAGCGCTAGCGCCTGCGCTAGTGCTACCGTCGGCGCTATCCAATATTAGGACATATTCTGCGCGGCAGAATCTTCAATCCAAGGAAACAATTCACCCTTGCCAACTGTGTTCCTCGCTATTGCATGCGCTATCGGATATCACCTAGCGCTATCTCCTTATATAAGTTCTCCCGGCAATTTCGCTTCGAGCCAATATTTCGTCGAACAGGAATTTGTCGACCGTTGCTAAGAGTTCGTCGAACGGCAGCTAGCGCCTGCGCTAGTACTACCGCTGGCGCTAGTAGATGTTTTGGATTTGTTGGCTCAACTTTGGGGGAAACCTTCTTATGTAATCCTTGAGTCATGTGGACTTTGTTATCCTGCACACTTAAACACACAAGATCAAATACACATAGGATTTGTTATTCTCAAACCTAGAAGATGTGGAAGACCATGTTCCAACAAACTCCCCCCTTTTGATAATAATAAATCCATTAATGATAAATCAGAGCATTAATATATAAGCATGAAGAAACATACTTGTGTGTGTGTGTGAGTGATGACTTAGGATAATTTTATGATTTTAGTATTTAGAATTGCTCCCCCTAAATACATGCTCCCCCTAAGTGAATGCTCCCCTAATATGTAAGATATCATCTTAATTAATCATGTTTGTTTTCTATTTTGATAGCGGATTAATATTTATCATGTTAGTTCTCCCCCTTTTGTTATTAGCAAAAGCTGGTAAGGAGACACCACTTAAAAATTGATAATAAGATAAAGGCGTGATCGAGCTTGTAGAGAAGGAAATGATACGGAGTTTTAGAATTATTTTTATAGAGATAGATCAGAGTTTTTAGCTTAAAGTACTCAATATTATCATGTTAGTTTTTCTTTTTATATAAGAGTTTTAAGCATAAAAAAATGTAATGATTACCAAGTAACTAAACTACCCAGACAATATGTCTACACCCTAGCCCCGTACTAAGTGACGGATGGGCATGAGGAGCTGCAAACATGTCGTAGGTTGGGGTGTTAGTCCCATATGCAAACACTAGACACAACTTAACCTAGCACTCTTTCCCCCCAGTGCCTCGCAAGGCCCCACTGGAACCCTCCCTGGTTAAGGACAAGACATGACTAGAGATAAGGTTATCTAATGTCTATAACCCTACGCCCCCGCTATGGTGAGAAATGAAGTCATGGATAATAATTATTGGAAACATATAAGTGTTTTAAATCTAATGGCATAGCCTATGGATTTATATTTTTATTTGAATTTATGAGAACACTCACATAGCTATTTTGAAGTCCATTAATAAATCAGAGTTTTTAGCATAATAATATTTTCATAGAAATAAATCAGAGTTTTATAGCAAAAAAATTCAACCAATATAAAGTTTACCAAGCAAGTCTACCACTTGTTGCAAGAAAGGAATTTTAAGATTCAAGTGATGATGCACACAAATAAAAGACTTTAAATAAGCATGAAAGCTCAGGGTAAAACAATTATATGGTTATGATGCGGAAGACTTATAGAAATATAAGAAACATCTTATTGTAATCAATGATGATCCATAAAAGATATATGAGTTAAATTTCAAAAAGAAGATGTTTTTGTAAATCATTTTTCAATTAAAATCTTTAAGTTTGATAATAAAGTAACCAAGCATAAAATAATGTTATCAAAAAGAGATTACTACAAAGTTATTTTAATTCATAATTTCAAAACATGCCAAACATTGTAGAAAGCATGCTTGGTTATCTAGTGCATTTCATAAGTAGAGAGTACTATAGAATTAGCATTAGGATCCAATACTCATGAGAAGAAGTGTTATGGAAGATAATGGTGTGCACATAAGTGTATTTTTGAGTAGAGTAAATAAATGTTTTAATCAAAAATACAAGAAATATGTAAAGTAAAGAGCACAATAAAACACAAATAATTTTACTTCCACACACTTCAATGCACAAAAAACTGTATAACTATCAAGGTGTTTTGCACACACAATGCTCATTAAGACTTATCTGGGTGCAAAGTAGTGCTTGGGGGATCACATATTTTATTCTTCAATATTGTTTTTTTTTTGTGATCCGGTATACTTAAGAATAAGTGGTTTTTATTTTGAAAGAAAGTTATGGTTTGCACAA
Source organism: Dactylorhiza incarnata (assembly GCA_033032865.1). Lineage (NCBI taxonomy): Eukaryota > Viridiplantae > Streptophyta > Magnoliopsida > Asparagales > Orchidaceae > Dactylorhiza > Dactylorhiza incarnata. The sequence goes on along the minus strand of JAWHQI010000040.1, from coordinate 3,042,281 downwards.
GATACTTGTCACAACCCGCATTTTCTCCGAATTTAAGAATATCAGAGTAAGAGAAAATACACGTCATGATGCCACGTCATACAGGAGACAACTGTAGACGCTCAGGCGGGAACCTATTACTTAACTAAACAAACATGATTATATGATAAGTCATCATTTGAAATCATTTATTAGGGGTTTTGAGATAAGAACTGTGTCTCTCAGTTCGTGGATCAACTAGTCCACCGAGAAAGTATATATAATTGCAGCGGAAAATACTTGATTTGGTTTACTTAAAGTCCTACATGTATGCAAACGACGGAGCATGACGTAAGTGATATGCACATAACTAAGCGTACTGTAAGAGTAGAAAATACCTTTAGGCGACTTTAAAGTTAAGGGTTTTAGTTAGAAAGAATGCAATGAGGATGAAGAAAAACCATTTTATAACTATAGTGCACCTAACATAAATCATTCCCAGAAGGTAAGGTACACAAGATCTAAAAATAGTGGCATAATTTGGCAAATAAACTATAAAGTATAAAAAGGGGCACAATGGGCGTCAACAACATGACACTAACCCATTGGCACCAACTAGTATGTCTGAGCACAAGAAGTAACTAAAAACAACTACCTCGCAGCAGCGGGGTGAACAGCTACTAAAACTCTGAACTTCAGGCGACACCACTAGCCGCTACGGCTCTGCACCTGAGGCATTCAATAAAACAAAGAATGCCTCAGCAAGGAATTACAAGTGGCAGATAACTAGCAGAAAAGTAAGCAAGGCTTAAGGGGTACCAACCCAAGCCAGACTTACCGAAAGAGAAGCTCTAAACAAAGAACTAACAAGCACCGAGTGCAGTAAAAAGAAAGTGCCAAGGAGGAACAAGCAAGTTTCATTTATCTTGTTACATTAATTAAAGAGACTGATCAGCTCAAATTAAACGGGAGCGGTTACCTACCTCCGCTACCCAAAGCCCAAAACCAGGTGGGGGTGCCACTAGACCCAACCACCCAAACACGACTACCATGCAAGGCTATAACATTCCCCCACTATCCCCCAAACACGACTACCGTGCAAGGCTAAAGACAGTGGTTCTTAATAGATTTAATCATTAATGAAAACACGGGGCGTAGCCCGAGACATAATCACCAGGAGATGGTCATACCAAGCAAACATTACCCAAAACTAATCAAGAGAATTCATAAGTTAAATAACCACGATGGGTACGAGCTTTCAAACATGAAGAACTCAACGAAATCACATGCGTTCCAAGCGGGGTTCTCGAGAAAGCCAAGGACAGAGATAAAGATTTCTCGAGAAATCCCAAGGCAGGGACACCAAACTTCTCGAGAAATTGAAGGCGGAAAATGGTGATTTCTCAAGAAATCCAAAGGAGGGGGAGGACCAACTTCTCGAGAAATCAAGGGCTTCTGGAGAAATCAAGGGGCTTCTCGAGAGGTCAAAGGCAGAAAAAGGCAGTTTCTCGAGAAATCCAAAGGAGCAGGGAGGTAGTTTCTCGAGAAATTCAAAACAGGAGGAGGCTATTACCCGAGAAAGGAAGGGTATGCTTTACACTGCTTCTCGAGAAATTGAAAGGCTGCTTCTCGAGAAGTGGAAACCTGGGCAAGGGTAAATACGGGAAAGGAAAACAGATCAGCAGGGGGGATCAAGGTTATTTACTACTAAACAGAATACTTAAACATGTGAGCGAAATCCACACAACAAGGAGTTAACACTAGCCAAAAATCAAGCTTCGAGGAGAATGAGAGAAGGAGGAGGAAGCCACTTGCCTCAAAACTTGCACAAGAACTAATCTCACCGCTCCGAAAGCTAAGGATCCGGCCAAGAACTCACCCGTGCACAAAACCTGAAACTTTTCGGGTCGAAAGAAGGGGTTAGGTCACTACCCTAACTCCAAAAATTCCACAAAATGGGAAAAGCTTACCACTAAGACGAAGATCTCGCCGAGAGCTTTCCAAATCCAGCCTCCAAACACGATTCCGACTACAACAGCCCTAGGAATCGACGATCGAACACTCCTCGAAGCTCCACTCTCGCTCTTTCGCTCGGCGGCTGAATTGGTCGAGGAAGAAGATGAATAGGGGAGAGGGGACTTTAGGCTTTATATATAACCTAAATTATTATTTAATTAATTAATTAATTCCCCAATTTACTTAAACTGCGAAGGCGACCAAAACACCTCGGATTTCTACTAAATTCGCACCTTAACTAAAATACGGCATTACGAATCCAACGGCGAAGTCAGAATTTAATTTCGACGGGCCAGACTCGGGCTAAAGCCTCCCGAAGCTAAAATCTTGATATCCACCCAAAATCTTTACTTTAACTCGAAACGATGCGAAATGTCGCACGCTCGATCTACAAGACACACTTTAACTAAGCTAAGGCTCAACACACTACTAGACGAGTTGACCTAACGCCCTTACGCCAAAATTACGTCACAGCGGGCACGTAAAATAATTAACGAAAATCAGGGGCGTTACAATAATTTACTGCTCTTTCCAAGGTGCTCAACCTCGCAACGCTTATTAAGACTTATCAGGAGGTTCAAGTAGTGCTTGGTGGAGTTATCTTTGTCACTTTATTTTATGATTTTTGTTTTGTACAAAGTTCTCCGAATACACTTGTTTTTGCAAACCAATAAAATTTATGAAAAAGATAACCACTTTTCTTAATTTTTAAAAGTGCAAATAAAGGAGTGTAGGTAAGATACTTGTGCAATTTTAATTCATTGTACTAATACAAAACATACACAAGCATTCTTAGATTAAACACAAATGTAGACAATGCCAAAATAAGTGAGTGAATAAAGATCATTATCAAACATAAAATATTTACTCAGACTTAGAGGCATGCTAAGCTTAGTTCTACACCACTTTCAATATAATTGATGCACATATTAATAGATATATCAAAGCATGATGAAAGCAATGTTCAAAGCAGTTTGAAAAGATAAATTGCAACATTATAGAAGTTCTAAATAATAGATTAATTCATGCTTAATTTTCAATGAAGTCCATACAATATTTTTGAAGAATAATTTTTATTTAAAGTTTGAACTCATAAAATTGATCTTGGACTTCCCGAGGACTACGTTGTGAGAGGTTCGCCCGGTACTAGGTGATATGATGGGATGATAGCCCAAATCACCCTTTCGCAAGATACAAGTAAAAAGTTAAGTTCAAAAATAACAATTTTTTGATAATTTTTTTTTGTTTTATATTTTTGTATTTGATTTTTGCTTTTATAAATAGAATTTACACAAATGATAAAAAAACACAAAGGCAAAACATATAAATTTTTTTGTAATTTGGCTTTTGTATTTTTGTATTTCATTTTTCACAAATGTAATAAAAGCAAAATTGCAGAAATGAATAGTACACATAGATTAATATATTTTTAGGGATTTTTCAATATTTTAAGAATACAGAAAAACACATAGGTGCACTAGCGCTGGCGTTAGCGCTAGCGCGAGAAACAGTACCCGATTTTTGATGATTTTGAAATTTTTAATTGCTGATCTTGATTAAGTGTCATAATAGTAGTTTCATGCTGAAGTTTCAGATTTTTAGGAAATGTCTAGATAGTGCAAATTTCATGATACATTAGCGATTTTGTATATGACTTTACCAACTAAACTATGCATGAGATGACAAGAATGAGCAAATCAAATATGCATGATTTTAGTGATTAAGAACTTGTAATTAATTATTCATGATAATGTACATGAGGAATTATTAAGGAAAATTCATATTCAACCTTTTCAAATTATTAGATAGAAACTTTGTAAGGTGAATAGTGAATATGAGAAAATATGTTTATTTTGAAGAGTTTTGTAAATTCTCTCATTGGTTTTTGAATATTAAACAAATACATATATTTTTGTTGATTTTTCAGAATTTTAAAATTATAGAAAATCAGAGACTCGAGCTAGCGCCGGCGTTAGGTACTAGCATCTGCGTTAGCTCACAGAGAGTGCTTAATTTAATCATATGGCCTAGATTTTCTTCGATTTTGCTTCCAATTTTTCTTAATTATGTTTTTGCAATGTAAGGCCTGTCTAATGAAGTGATGAGACGAGAAGAAATCGCAAAAAGTTGCATAAGTTAAAATTAGTACATGAGTTTCGTCTTCATTAGAGTTTCATATTTATTATACCTTAATTATTGAGTTTTCCACAACATATGCATGAGTGAAATGATCATAAATAAGTGAAATAATATTCATGCAATTTTTAAATTCTGATTTAAACATGATTATGATCAAACATACTTGGGGTAATTGAAAATGAAGCAAATATATTAACTACCTAAGCAAAACTTGCGCATTTTATAAATTTAGCCTAATACCCCTAAAATACCCCTTTTAAATCCATTTTGACACTTATTTCATTTATTCTTGATAATATCATATAACAAATTTAGTTTTTCAGATTTTATAAGACTTTTAGGAAATGGATTTAGAAGGATAAAAATAAAAAGATAAGTAGATCACTTGAGAGATGATATGACTTTTTATTCAACTTTATTCAATTTGATTTGTTTATGAATTTTGATTTAATATGTGAGAGTCATATCACAAGTTATATAAATTGATCATATCATGATGGCTCAAAGAAAAATAAAAAACAAAGAGAAAAAAAAAAGAAATTAAGCATATCATGAAGTAGAGAATTGATATTTTATTTTGAGTTGATTTCTACTTCATGCAAATGATTGGATACTAATGAATAGGACATTTAGGTATCCAAAGAGGACCGGATGTGACGGTTCCTTTGGGTACCCAAATACATCGTGTTTGCATTTGGGGAGATGGAAGTGAATGAGCCCTTTTGAGTGGAGTTTGTGTTTCATCTTTAACTTTGGGTCTCCATTCAAACCTTGGTTTAATATGATTCTTATATGTCAAATTTCCATGATGATTTTGTAAAGCATTGTTTATAGGAAATTTGTGAACATTTAATTTTATGTTGGGAGAATCATGATTTTGTAAGTAATAATGATTTGGAGTTTCATTTTCAGGCATTTGATATTTTTTATTTCCTTTGTTAGTCTTAGACATATTATGAAAATTCAGATTTAACTTGCTTTTGGAATTTGCTTGAAATTGTTGATTTATGTGTTGAGAATTTTTCTTTATAATTTCCTTAAGCAAGTTTACTTTAGTTTCCAATTCATAGTTCTTAACTTTAAGATTATGTCTTGCTTTATTATGCGCTATTATGCTATTTTTGAGAGTGGATACGATAGACTCAATATGATTGTTGTATTCGTTTCTAAAGTCATCAAAAGTTTCATCCATCTCTTTAATTTCAATTTTATATTCTTTACACTTAGCACAATTATTTTCCAAAGATGAATTTTCTAAACATAATTTTTTATTTTGTTCTTTTATAAAAAGGAGTTCCTTTTCAAGTTCCTTGCATTTTTCTTTTAAGTCATCAAATTCCATACAAGGTGTAATGTTTTCAACTAAGGAACCATGGATAGAACTAGATAAATTTGAATTTGATTGTTCATTAATTTTTGCCTTTAAATTTTTTTTTTCTAAGCGCAAATGTTTATTACCATTTTTTAATTTCTTAATTTTGCGCTTTGTAGTTTGAAGCTATTGTAATGAAGAGATAGAAGTACAAAAGATGGAATTTGATTTCCTTACATTGCTTTCGGGAGAGGCATGATTTGAACATATCGTTTCTTTGACATCTTTTTGGCACTCCTCTTCCGAACACAATACTTCTTCTTCTCTTCCATTAGATGTGTGCTCCATTGATTCGTCATGAGAGGAGCATTCTTGAAGACTTGTGCAAGCTTGCATATTCTCCGGTTCTTGCGATTGTTCCATACCTGTAGAAGGAGAATCATACATTTCTTCAAGAAATTTCCATACTTTGTATGCACTAGAAAAACAATATATTAATTTGAAAATATCATTTGATAGAGCACAAAATAAATAATGTTTGGCTTTTGCATTTAGATGACATTCCTGTTTACTTGATTCATTCGCTGGTCTAACTATTGCTATATCCCATGCATTGATATCTAAGTTTTTAATAAATTTTTCCATTAACAATTCCCACCCTTTATAATTTCTTCCTTCGAATAAAGGTGGTTTAGGAGATTTTTCTTCTTCAAAAAAATTTACCCCACTAGTAGAAGTGAGATCATGAGACGCCATTATTCCCGGTTGTTAAGCCGATTTGGAATAACCTCCTCTGATACCACTTGTTGGATCGGTAGGCGCCCTTAGAGGGGGGGTGAATAAGGGTTTTCAAGAACTTAAGTTATATTTAAAAAAGCTTTGTAATAATGCAAAAATAAAGATAATAAGAAGTCAAGTAAAATAAGGTAGAGACATGCTTTATTAATATCAAATAAAGTTTTACATAATTGACTTCTATGACGCTAGAAATCGGTGGCGATGAATAGTAAACTCTTTTTGTTTTCTATCCCAACTCGCATCCCCACGAACCGGTGACCCTAGCCTTATCCACCCCGGATTCAGCCTCAAGCCGCTCTAGCCAACCCTTCCCCAGATGTGGCCTCGAGCACCCCCTAGACCTACTCCCGAGACCTAGTCGCCAACACGAGGTAAATTTCAACCCTAAGTCCTACCCAGACCTAGTCGCCAACACGAGGCGAATTCACTAACCATTTACAAGAAGAATGTGAAATGAAAAGACAATAATATATAAAAACTCCCTCTATGTAGATCTCTTGGAGAAGTAGGCGAAGACGCAGAGTATGATCATAGTCGATACGGTCTTTCATCACGATGATGATGCGTGTTGAAATCTTCTCCACAGATCTCCTTTAATCTTTATGGTTTTGTGGGAGTATCTCTCTGAACCTTCCTCTCTATGATGTGGCACGAAGCTCTGGATTTCTGGATCTCTAGAGGCTTGGGAAGTCAGAGCCAAGATGTCCTTTTTATAGACTTAGCGCTAGCGCCTGCGCTAGTGCTACCGCCGGCGCTATACTATATTTGGACATATTCTGCGCGGCAGAATCTTTAATCCGAGGAAACAATTCCCCCTTGCTAACTGTGTTCCTCGCTATCGCCTGCGCTATCTCCTTCTATAAGTTCTCCCGACAATTTCGCTTCGAGCCAATATTTCGTCGAACAGGAATTTGTCGACCGTTGCTAAGAGTTCATCAAACGGCAGCTAGCGCCTGCGCTAGTACTACCGCCAGCGCTTGTAGATGTTTTGGATTTGTTGGCTCAACTTTGGGGGCAACCTTCTTATGTAATCCTTGAGTCATGTGGACTTTGTTATCCTGCACACTTAAACACACAAGATCAAATACACATAGGATTTGTTATTCTTAAACCTAGGAGATGCGGAAGACCATGTTCCAACAAGTTTTACCTACACCACATGTAAAAATCTTTTTCATGCACCTATTTTTTGAAGAAGTATGTATTTCCAAAATCTTTTGTTTGCACATACAAGTGAATTCGGAGACCTTTGTTGTTAAGCAAAAAAACATTTAACTGATAATTGACAAAGATAACTCCACCAAGCACTACTCACCCTCCTGATAAGTCTTAATGAGCATTGTGAGGTTGAGCACCTTGGAGAGAATTGTAAAGTGCCTTGTTGCAAACATTTTCCTTTTTACACTACTTCTTGTACACCGAATCACAAATAACTAAAATTCAAACTAATAATTGTGATTCCCCAAGCACTACTTTGCACCCTGATAAGTCTTAATAAGCATTGTGTGTGCAGAGCACCTTGGTAGTTGTACTATTTTTTATGTGCATTGAAAAATTTATATAGCTTTGTGGGAAGTGGTAACTCTAAAAACGCTTGTTCAATAATATTGTGTTTATTCCATTATACTTGTCATGTGGTTTGATTAACTCATATGTATACTTTTATCAAAAACACTATTTTGTACACATCATTATCACTTGTACGCCTTCTACTCATGAGAATTGGAGTCTATTGCATATATACATGTATTCTCTAAATTCTTAAGTAAATGCACTAGATAGCCTTGCATGATCAATACAATGTATAAGTGTACTTGGTTTCTCAATTTAGAACATTGTATTCTTCCATCTTGACTTGATATCTTGTATCATGCTTACATATTTTTCTGCTACGCCATGAGAACTCTGTATTGCATACCTTTCAAAACTAGTATATGGCTATGTTACAACTGAAATTATTTTGTGTACTTAAAATGCTACAACATCTATTTTGTTATGTCTAAAATTCTTAATCATCTACTATGTTTTACAATTCCTATATAGATGTTCACTTCAAAAAAAATATTTCGTCATGCTTTCCACCTCTTTACTACTTGTACGCTCGATTATGAATACGTTGTCCCAACAAGTGGTTTCTTTATGACAAATTCTTCACATTCCTTTCTTTTGTCTCCCCTATATATTGTTTTTTTTCTAAGCATTTAACTCTTTCTCATGATCATTCCCTCTCTACACAGTTATTGTACATTTTTTGTTGGACTACCTCTCCACCCTCTTTTGATAATACCAAAAGGGGGAGAATAAATTTGAAAGAAATTAACATGTTTTTGGGAAGTCAAGTTCATAGGAAGTTTTGGTGTAGGGGGAGAATTCACTTAGGGGAGCATTCATTTAGGGGGAGCATATGCATATGTCTTAAATTTCATGCTTATCTCTATTATAAACACAAATTCCTATCAATTGAATTATTTCTTTCTAAGGGGATTTGTTATTATCAAAAGGGAGAGTTTGTTGGAACATGCTTTCCGCATTTCTTGGTTTGACAATAAAAAATCTTATTGTATTTGATCATACTTGTTGTTTATTGGGTGTCAACTTATCACCTAAAGGGGGGGTGAATAGGTTTTTCAAATTATATTATCCCCTTTTGGTGTTCTTGATTTCTGGTTAATAGATCTATAAAGTAGAAAGCACAACACAGAAAAGCACACAAAGATGTTTAGAGGTTCCTCAAGACCGGGTATCTTGAGTAGTCCTCTTTCCCTCTGCGCCTACCTAGCAGTGTGCTAGGCTTGGAAAATGCCGCCAAATCTTCAGGCCCTCAAGCCTTACACCACGAACCCACAAGTCCAACAGCCTAGGCCCGCAAGCCCCTACTGCCCCCGAGCCCGCAAGCTCGACACTCAGGCCCTCAAGCCCTACACAACACAGACCTGCATGTTCTGTGCCTATAGCCTAGTCCCGCAAGCCCCTACTACGCCCGAGCCCTCAAGCTCGACAGAATCGGACCCGCAAGTCCATTGCCCTGGCCCTCAAGCCTCACAGCTCTCCAGCCCTCAATCTATACGGTGTCGGACCCGCAAGTCCACTTCCCTGGACCTCAAGCCTCACAGCTCTCCAGCCCTCAAGCTAGACAAATAGGCTCGTAAGCCTTACAAGAAAATACAGTGATAAAAGACTGTTACTTCTGCCGGATGAAGATGGGCAACTTTAGCCTGATGAAGATTGGCTTCTTTAGGTTGAGGAAGATGCTTCTTGATCTAGAGTTTCAGCACTGGATCTTTTTCAGCCTTCTCTTCTTTTGCCTGATGTTGATTGTCTACTCTTCAGTCAAAGGAGATGACTGATTCTTCAGAGAACACTTGATGCTTGTTCTCTACTTGATCTTCTTTTTCTTCTTCTCCGCCGAGAATACTATTCTATTGAATTGTAGCGGCGGTATTCTTTTTTTCTCTAAATTGAAGACGTCTTTTCTAGGGCATCACTGTTCCCTTCTATAGGACAGATGAGCTGCATAACGGTCTCATGTTATGTCCTTTAATGTCAGGCGCCCATTCCATTACAGCACGCGCTGATTGGACAATCAGGCGGCGGCATTAAATGCTGACAGCGCATCCGCAACTTTTGAATCTTTCTTGACGATATTTCCAATGTTACGTCGATATGGACAATATCTCGACGACAGGACTTTGTCGATCCCTTGAACTTAGGTAGACTTTCAATTCTTCTAGCTTCTGCCTCTGATGTAGGAATCTCGACTATACGAGACATTCTGGCGCTTCTGCATATACGACGATATGCTATCTCTGACTGTGTCATCATAATCACCTTGTTCTCTCAACGGCATGCCTTCATTACGACGATGTTCGATGCCATCAGCCATACATAGCCATTCCAGTGACAAGGCTTCTTTGTCGATGTCGACGATGCTGCATCTTCTTGACGACATTTCTTCCTTTGTCTTCATTCTTCTCTGCGTTCGGCGAACGACAATCTTCGTTCGACGAACAGCATTCTGTGTTCGATGAACTTCATTCTTCTATCCCGTCTCTGCGTTCGACGAACTCCATTCAGCGTTCGATGAACATGCCAAGTCTGTGTTCGACAAACTTGCTTCTGCGTTCGACGATCTTGCTTCTGCGTTCGACGATCTTGCCGAGTCTCAGCATTCGCCTAAATTGCCAAGTCTCAGCGTTCGACGATCTTCCTTCTACGTTCGACGAACTCGCCAAGTCTCAATGTTCGCTTTGCATCATCTAAGCGTTCGACGAACTTCGTTCTTCGTTCGACGATATTGTAATTTATCTTCCTGAGATTATTAGCTAGAGAAGTGATCAAATACAAAGTGAAGTTTTCTTGACTTGATGACTTCTTCAAATCAGGAATCATGTGGGCAAGATTCCCAACAATCTCCCCCTATTTGAAGAAGTCAGAATCTCAATTCAAGACTACTTTCACTTGACAATAAATAACATAATCTTAAATGGAAGGTATGAGCATGATAAGATTTTACTTATCTTTTGCTGAACTATCTGAGTACATACTTGTAGCTTGATTGTGCTAAATCTAGTTAGTTTAATTAGGTTATTTTTAGGTTATCTACTCTTAATTTTTGCTTATTATTGTTTCTCTAAATGCAATTTTTGGTCATTTTCCTATTTTTAGTGCTAACTTAAGTTTTCTGAATTTTTAGGTCAAAAATGCAGATTTTCCTAGGTCACGCCCTAGGTCACGCCCATGACCTGGGGATCACGCCCGTGACCTAGGGCAAGTAAGTTATTGTTAGCAGTTAAGTTGTTGCCATCATAATTCAGAAGTTTTGGTCAGACACGCCCAAAGTACACGGGCGTGACACACAAGTCACGCCCGTGACCAGCCCGTGACCAGCTCACCGCGCAGTCAGATTCGCCCAGCCGCAAAAAAATGGAGGGCACGCCTATGTTACACGGGCGTGCCTCCAGTCACGCCCGTGACTTCCACCCGTGACTGCCACGTCAGCCTGCCGCTAGCGCCCATGCCTAGCTTGACCACTGAATTGGTCACGCCCAAAGTTACACGGGCATGCTTCCAGTCATGCCCATGACTGCCACGTCAGCCAGTCGCCAGCGCCCATGATCACGTGCCAGCGCCCATGACTAGCTGACCACCGAATTAGCCACGCCCCCAAGTCACGGGCGTGACCTGGGGGCGTGACCCATCAAATCACGCCAGAATCATGCGCCGGACCTGATCCAAGCCACAGAATTGATTAAACAAGTCACGCCCCCAGGTCACAGGCGTGACCTAGGGCCTGACCGAGGCAGAAAAATTTCTATAAATTGGGATGACCTCCAAGCTTTCCCCAATCAGTTTTTGGAGAGAGAAAGGGTGCTACTGCTTTATTTTCAGTGATTTTCATGTTATTTTTGTATTCTCTCTCTCTCTCTCTCTCTCTCTCTCTCTCTCTCTTATTTCAATGCACTTCTCTTTCTAGTTTTCATATGAATGTTGTAATGCCTTTGTAATTTCCTTTCATAGTGTATTGTTGATGCTTAGTAGGGTTTCCATGCAAATGTATCCTCAGTTGAACTCTCTTTTAATAAAAATCGTATGTTTTTGTTATCTTAATATCTTCCTCATTTCTCTCTCCTACCCCTCCACCATGAGTAACTAAATCCTCATAGTACTCGATCTTGATGATCTGAGGATGAGTTGATCAAGTTATGATCCTTTAGCTTTCTTTCACTTTCTAAAGTCTTGGACCTTAGATTTACTCTTAATTAAAATTTAGTGGAGCTATTATATCGATATATAGTCCCCACCTTTGCTTTCATTCTTGGCTAGCCGAGAGGCCGATAGTCTGAAGTGAGCGCTTAAGAGTAAAGAGAGTTGCATGCATTTCTGGAGAGAGAATTACATAAATCTCCTGGATTGGAGTCAAATCCAATAGCTCGGTTCACCACTTAAAGCGAGTTTTAGGTATTCGAATACGGGACGAGAGTTCCGTCGGATTTTCCTAAACTCAGTTGGGCATATCTTCGAGAGAAGCATGTTCAAACTATAGGAACCCCCACGGTCAAGCTACTCTTACTTTATTAAGTTTTAAGTTTGTTTTTGAATTTTTATCAACATAAGCCGAAGTAAGTCAAGATCGAGTGCTATTTCTTAATCATCGTTTAGCCGTACTTTTATCCAGCTTTTATTTCAACTTAGCAAACAAAACCTTCCAAAAAATTATTAAGATAAAATAATAGTAATTTGTTTGAGTATAAGTAATCAACGGTTCCCGGATTTTATACGACACTTGTGTTCCAATACTACAGTTCGATAGGTATACTTGCCTTCTCGGATTGCTAGTTCGGATTTTATTTCGTGCAAGCGGAATTTTAATCACCAAGTTTTTGGCGTCGTTGTCGGGGACTCACTTTTTGTTGATATTTTGAAAGAACGAATCTATTACTTTTATCACCTCTTTTCTCTCCTCTTTGTTGAAAAAAAAATTAATTCAAAAAAAAAGACTTTTCTTTTTCGAATTTCTCAATCTCATTTTCCCTTCTCTCTTTCTAGTTTATGACCCGAGCAAATCCGTCGGAACTTGTAGAATTGGACCAAGAACTTGAGCGTACTCTTCAGAGAAAATCACAAGTTCAAGATCCTACATTCCAAGAACTGGCTGAGGATTCATAGTCGGTTGTTAATATGGGCGAACCTAACCAAAATGAAGTCCCCAACATGGTTGCGGCCCCTGAATGGACTATGTCCCATTATGCAAGGCCTAACCTGGAAGGGACGGAAACTAGTATAGTCCGCCCTGCCGTAGCTAATAATAATTTCGAACTAAAGCCCAGCATAATTCACATGGTGCAGCAATACGTGCAGTTCGACGGATTACAAGATGAAGATCTGAACGCACATATTGCTAGCTTCCTTGAAATCTGTGACACCTTCAAAATAAATGGTGTTACGGATGATGCAATTAGTCTAAGACTCTTCCCATTTTCTGTAAGAACAAAGGCTAAACAGTGGTTGACGACTCTACCTAGAGGTTCTATCACCACTTGGGCCCAGTTAACTGAAAATTTTCTAACTAAGTATTTTCCACCTGCGAAAACTGCTAAGCTTAGAAATGATATTTCTTCTTTTTGCCAAATAGATTCTGAAATGCTATATGATACCTGGGAAAGGTATAAAGAATTCTTAAGACGTTGCCCTCATCACGCTCTGCATGTATGGTTACAAGTGCAGACGTTTTATAACGGGCTAAATCAACATACAAAGCAAATGATAGACGCCGCTTCCGGTGGTACCTTAAATAACAAAACCCCGGAAGCCGCTCTTGAGCTATTTGAGGATATGGCCATGAACACCTATCAGTGGAATGTGCCAAGATCCCGCCCAAACAAACCTGCAGGTATGTACGAGGTGGATAACGTCTACCAGCTGGCACTACAAGTGGAAATGCTTAGCAAAAAGATATCGGAAATGAATGCTCCTTCCGCACCTCAGGTTTGGGAATATGCAAAAGCCACCTCCGAATAAGCTATTTAAGTAGGCAATAGAAATGCGTATAATAATTATTCTGCTGCTTCTAATTTTCATGCACCTGGTTTTCAATTACCGAATAATTATAATCATGCGTTGCGTAATCACCCGAACTTTTCTTGGAGTAATCCTGCAAACACAACTCACCCGCCTCTACAAAATGAATTTACACCACCTCCACCCCCTGTTAACTTTCAAAAACCTCCATCTTTGGAGGAGATGTTTTCAAAATATATAAGTACGAACGAAGCAACTGTCCGGAACTTAGCCGGATCCGTTAAAAATCTAGAAAACCAAATCGGGCAGCTCGCCAAAATAATATTCGAGCGACCGCCCGGGACTCTTCCCGCTAACACCGAGCCCAACCCGAGAGAGCAAGCAAAAGCTGTAACTCTTCGGAGTAGGAAGCAAATATCCGGTCCGGTTAGCGAAGAGCCCGAGGCAAGATCTGCCCCTATTTTAAAAACACCACTCACTCAAACAGATTTTATCACTCCGCCTCATGTTTTCAAATACAACCCTGCCCCACCTTATCCTTCTCAACTCAACAAAGAAAAATTAGATGATCAATATCATCGCTTCCTGGAAATGTTTAAGCAAATACACATCAATTTGCCCTTCCATGAAGCGATATCACAAATGCCCAAGTACGCTAAGTACTTGAAGGATCTTCTAACTAATAAGAAAAAGATAGAAAATCTATCGCACGTAACTTTAAACGCTGAGTGTTCCGCCGTCCTAACAAATAAATTACGGAAAAAGGCTAAAGATCCGGGTAGTTTTTCTATCCCGTGCCTCTTTGGTGATTTATTTGTAAAGAACGCATTGTCCGACTTAGGTGCGAGCATCAACTTGATGCCATTCTCCTTGTTTAAGAAGTTAGGAGTGGGCACGCTTAGCCCCACACGTATGAGTATACAACTAGCAGATAGGACGATAAAATATCTGCTGGGAATTGTGGAGGACGTGCTCGTAAAGGTAGACAAATTCATCTTCCCGGTGGATTTTGTCATTTTGGACATTGAAGACGATGTCGAGGTTCCCCTAATCCTTGGCCTCCCCTTCCTTGCCACCTCCCGTGTTATCATCGATGTGAGTAATGGTAAGCTCTTCCTCCGAGTTGGAGATGATGAAGTGACCTTCTCCATAACACCCTCTATGAAAAATACCCTAGAAAATGACGATTCGTGTTTTTTCTTAGATGTGTTAAGAGAAGACCCTTCTTTTTTGTATTCCTGAAAATTCTTCTTCTTTTTGTTCATCTTCAAGCACCTCAACTGAAATATTACATGAAATGGAAATGGCCATTGCTCCCACCCCCTCAAATTTTCAAAATAAATCAAAAAATTTTGAAGAGATCACTTTTGAAAAAGAAAAATCTTTCAAATCTTCGTACGAGCACCGCCAAGCAATTGCTTGGCAGATTTCTGATATTAAGGGCATAAGTCCGTCTTTCTGCACGCACAAAATTCTAATGGAAGATAATTCACATAATTCTATTCAACCTCAACGCCAATTAAACCCAAACATGAAAGAAGTAGTAAAGTGTGAGGTCGTGAAATTATTAGACGCAGGAATTATCTATCCAATTTCAGATAGCAAATGGGTGAGCCCCGTCCAAGTAGTTCCTAAAAAGGGAGGGATCATGGTAGTGTTAAACGACAATAATGACTTAATCCCAACACAGACGGTGACTGGGTGGCGTATGTGTATTGATTATCGCAAATTAAACGACGCCACCCGCAAGGACCATTTCCCCTTGACATTCATCGATCAAATCTTAGAACGATTATCCAGCCATAGCTTTTATTGTTTCCTCGATGGTCTCTCGTGCTACTTCCAAATTCCCATCTCGCCCGAAGACCAGGAGAAAACGACGTTTACTTGTCCTTTTGGCACCTTCGCCTATCGAAGAATGTCGTTTGGCTTATGTAATGCGCCGGCAACATTTCAACAGTGTATGTTGGCCATTTTTGACAAGTACGTAGAAAGTATTATGGAGGTCTTTATGGATGACTTCTCCGTGTTTGGTGATTCCTTCGATTTTTGTTTACAGAATTTAGAAAAAGTGTTAGAACGATGTGAGGAGACTAATCTCTCCCTGAACTGGGAAAAATACCATTTCATGGTGCGGGAGGGATTGGTTTTAGGTCATAAGATATCAGCAAGAGGAATTGAGGTCGATGAAGCAAAAATAGAAGTGATCGAAAAACTGCCACCGCCAACCAACGTTAAGGCCATAAGAAGCTTTCTAGGACATGCCGATTTTTACAGGCGATTTATAAAATATTTTTCGAAAATTACCAAACCCCTCACTCATCTTTTAGAAAAAGACACTCCATTTATTTTTGATGATACCTGCTTATCTGCTTTTCAATTAATCAAAAATAAGCTAATAAATGCGCCAATTATGATAGCTCCAGTCTGGGACCTTCCATTCGAAATCATGTGCGATGCAAGTAGCTTTGCGGTGGGAGCCGTTTTAGGACAACGTATATCTATTAACTTCCACCCTATTTTCTACGCAAGTAAAACGCTTACATCCGCACAAGAGAACTATACCACAACAGAGAAAGAATTATTAGCAGTTATTTTTGCGTTCGACAAATTTCGATCTTATATTACGCTTTCAAAAATTATCATTTTTACGGACCACTCAGCCCTCAAATATTTACTTTCTAAACCGGATGCCAAACCACGCTTACTTCGCTGGATCTTACTCCTCCAGGAGTTCGACTTGGAAATCTGAGATAAAAAGGGAGCTGAAAATTTGGCCGCGGACCATCTTTCACGATTAGATAACCCGTTTATTGAAAATTTAAATGAACAAACTTTTAATAATTATTTTCCCGACGAGAAGTTATTTTCAATCAGCACTACTCCTTCTCCTTGGTTTGCAAACTTCGCCAACTACTTAGTAGCTCGCGTCCTCCCAAAAGAATTCTCCTATCAGCAAAAGAAGAAATTCTTTTCTGACCTGAAGAATTATTTTTGGGAGGACCCATATCTGTTTCGAGTTTATGCAGACCAAGTAGTAAGGAGATGTGTTTCTTTCGAAGAAGGACAAAATATTTTAAGACACTTACATGAAGGACCGACCGGTGGGCACTATCACGCCAATCGGACCACTCACAAAGTACTAAGTGCAGGCTTTTATTGGCCTAGCCTTTTTTAAAGATGCCTAATCTTTTGTGAGTCGGTCCGGCAATATCTCACAAAGTGCAGGCTTTTATTGGTGCGATAGCTGCCAACGGTCCGGCAATATCTCTAATAAAAATGAAATGTTGCAAAATTATTTCCTCGAGTGCGAAGTTTTCGACCTTTGGGGAATTGATTTTGTAGGTCCTCTTCCTTCTAGCCATGGGAATAAATACATCTTAGTTGTGGTAGATTACGTATCTCGATGGGCAAAGGCACAAGCTCTTCCTACCAATGACTCCCGAGTCATTATTATTTTCTTAAAAAATTATTTTCTCGATTCGGTACTCCTAGGGCCATCGTTAGCGATAGGGGTTCGCACTTTTGTAACGCACAACTTGCAAAAACACTTTTTAAGTATGGCGTTACACATAAGCTTTCAACTGCATACCACCCCCAAACTAACGGCCAGGTCGAGGTAGTGAATAGAGAAATCAAACGTATTTTAGAAAAGACTGTTTCCACCTCATGTAAGGACTGGTCATATAAATTAGACAATGTTTTATGGGCTTATCGAACAACGTACAAGACCGCCATCGGTTGTACACCATATCGGTTAGTATATGGGAAATCATGCCATTTACCGGTCGAATTAGAACATCGTGCTTTCTGGGCCCTTAAATTTTTAAATATTGATCCCCACTCCACCGCCGATCTTCGAAAATTCCAACTCAACGAACTCAACGAGTGGCGCTCCAATGCGTATGAAAATAATAAATTATATAAGGAACGAACGAAATTCTTTCACGATAAAAATTTAAGGCACCTGAAAAAATTTAAACTAGGCGACCAAGTATTGCTTTATAATTCTCGTCTACGTTTATTTCCTGGAAAGTTAAAATCTAGATGGTCAGGTCCTTTTAATGTAAAGGAAGCTTATCTGTATGGAACTGTTTTTATATCACACTCAGATAAGGGTGATTTCAAGGTTAATGGGCAGCGTCTAAAACTTTATTTTTCTGGTGACAATGTTGACATGGACAGTGAAAAACTTCTTTTGTCTGGACTGTAATAATTTGGACTTACTTTTGAACTATATTCTTTTAGTCGAGCTCAAACGACATTAAACAGAGGGCGCTCTTGGGAGGCAACCCAAGGTTTTTAAAATTTGTTGTTTTAATTTTTCTTTGGCCCTGGGCAGCTCCGATACTCTTAACTTCGGCGATCGCCTGCTCCAACGTTGCTGATTTCAAGAAAATTTCAAGATGATATTTCATGAAGATCCAAAGCGCCAACAAGGGGGAGCGGCATCACACATCCTTTCAACCCATAAATCCAAGGAAGTGCCTGTTTCAGTTTTTCAGTTTTAGTTTCTTTTCTTAGTTTCCCCTTCCTTCACCCTCATTTTCCATTGAGGACAATGTTTATCATAAGCTTGGGGGAGAATGTCTTCTTTTCTTTTCTTTTCTTTTGTTTTAATAGTCTAAATTAGATTTTGGTAAAATCAATAGTACCCCTTGCTTTATGTTTTGTTTTTCCCAAAATATTTTATATAGCCTTAGTTAATTTCAAAATTTCTAATCCAACTTTTTAATTATGTTTCACAAGTAAATTGTTGACTCATGTAGTGTTCTAATTCCAGGTAGCATGTTAATGTGAAAAGTTTTTCTAAAATCTTGTACTTTCCTTATCGTTTTCTCTTTTATCTTCTTTACTTTCTTAAAAATTCTTCATCCACTATTTTCCTCTTCATTTTTAGATATATTTTGCAAGGTTAACTTTTGATTAGTGTAGTAAATGTGAATAATCCTAGACACTTATTATTCTTATTTTCAGGATAAGTTCATTAGTCTTTATTTAATATCTAGGTCTTACTTTTTGAAATCCTTCAAAACTTATGCTTTAAATAAATATAGGAGCAATGAAAATGATTTAGGCCATTTTTTTGTTTAAGTTTGAGCCTTCATACCAACCCTTAAAAAGAAACCCTTTGTTAACCTCTTTTGAGCCTTTTCCCATGTTTTATTGTCACCTCCACTTATCAAATTTTTCACCAAAGCTAAAATTCCCAAACCTATTTAAATCACACAAACACTTTGAGTTTTATTTAAATTTTTAAATAGTGTGATTGGTTTATTGCATGGAGAGCTTCAATGAAAAGAATTTGCTCAAAAAGAAGATATTTTAAGCATATTTATATTAGTTATCTTTGCCAAAATTTCAAAAAAATAAAAAAATAAAAAAAAAGGCTATGAAAGAGAAAGAAAGAAAATATGCTATATGCTTATAATGAAGGATTACCTCTTATCATTCATATCGAAATTTTTATAAAACTCATGTTTATGGTTTAGTGTGACTATAGCCGCCACTTTTATCTTCGATTTCCATTCCAAATCATATGCCTAAACCAAACATTTCGGTCCTAATAAAGTCCTCTTGATTCATGCTCCTAAATTTTCTTTAGCTAAGTAAAGAAGAAAAGTAGAATAGTTAAGTTTTGGGTATGAATTTAGATCCTTGTTCTTAGAATGATATAATTATAATTTGTCTCTTAGGGTTTAGTAACAATTCAATGCACTCTCTCACTTGTTACTTTGCTTAATTTTATTTAAAAACTTTTTAGTTAAAATTTTGGATGATTAATTTTTGTTAGTAAAGGGTATAAAAATTAAGCTTAAATAAAGTACTTATTTTAGGTTTCATTTTCACTATTCTCCCTACTTAGAATTTCGCAAGGTACTCGTGTTTAGCATAATTAAATCTTTTTGATTAGTCACCTTTTTATTAGCTAATGCATATTCCTTTGCTTGGGGACAAGCAAAGTGTAAGCTTGGGGGAATTTGATAGTGCTAAATCCAGTTAGTTTAATAAGGTTATTTTTAGGTTATCTACTCTTAATTTTTGCTTATTATTGTTTCTCTAAATGCATTTTTTGGTCATTTTCCTATTTTTAGTGCTAACTTAAGTTTTCTGAATTTTTAGGTCAAAAATGCAGATTTTCCTAGGTCACGCCCGTGACCTGGGGATCATGCCCGTGACCTAGGGCGTGTAAGTTACTGTTAGCAGTTAAGTTGTTGCCATCATAATTCAGAAGTTTTGGTCAGACACGCACAAAGTACACGGGCGTGGCACACAAGTCACGCCCGTGACCAGCCCGTGACCAGCTCACTGCATAATCAGATTCGCCCAGCCGCAAAAAAATGGAGGACACACCTCTGTTACACGGGCGTGCCTCCAGTCACGCCCGTGACTTCCACCCGTGACTGCCACGTCAGCCAGCCTCCAGCGCCCATGCCTAGCTTGACCACCGAATTGGTCACGCCCAAAGTTACATGGGTGTGCTTCCAGTCACGCCTGTGACTGCCACGTCAGCCAGCCGCCAGCGCCCATGATTAGCTGACCACCGAATTAGCCACGCCCCCAAGTCACGGGCGTGACCTGGGGGCGTGGCCCACCAAATCATGCCAGATTCGTGCGCCGGACCTGATCCAAGCCGCAGAATTAATTAAACAAGTCACGCCCCTAGGTCATGGGCATGACCGAGGCAGAAAATTTTCTATAAATTGGGATGACCTCCAAGCTTTCCCCAATCAGTTTTTGGAGATAGAAAGGGTGCTACTGCTTTATTTCAGTGATTTTCATGTTATTTTTGTATTCTCTCTCTCTCTCTCTCTATCTCTCTCTCTCGATCTCTATCTTATTTCAATGCACTTCTCTTTCTAGTTTTCATATGAATGTTGTAATACCTTTGTAATTTCCTTTCATAGTGTATTGCTAATGCTTAGTAGGGTTTCCATGCAAATGTATCCTCAGTTGAACTCTCTTCTAATAAAAATCGTATGTTTTTGTTATCTTAATATCTTCCTCATTTCTCTCTCCTACCCCTCCACCATGAGTAACTAAATCCTCATAGTACTCGATTTTGATGATTTGAGGATGAGTTGATCAAGTTATGATCCTTTAGCTTTCTTTCACTTTCTAAAGTCTTGGGCCTTAGATTTACTCTTAATTAAAATTTAGTGGAGCTATAATATCGATATATAGTCCCCACCTTTGCTTTCATTCTTGGCTAGCCGAGAGGCCGATAGTCTGAAGTGAGCGCTTAAGAGTAAAGAGAGTTGCATGCATTTCTCGAGAGAGAATGTCGTAAATCTCCTGGATTGGAGTCAAATCCAATAGCGGGGTTCACCACTTAAAGCGAGTTTTAGGTATTCGAATACGGGACGAGAGTTCGGTCGGATTTTCCTAAACTCAGTTGGGCATATCTTCGAGAGAAGCATGTTCAAACTATAGGAACCCCCACGGTCAAGCTACCCTTACTTTATTAAGTTTTAAGTTTGCTTTTGAATTTTGATCAACTTAAGCCGAAGTAAGTCAAAATCGAGTGCTATTTCTTAATCATCGTTTAGCTGTACTTTTATCCAGCTTTTATTTCAACTTAGCAAACAAAACCTTCCAAAAAATTATTAAGATAAAATAATAGTAATTCATTTGAGTATAAGTAATCAACGGTTCCCGGATTTTAATACGACACTTGTGTTCCTATACTACAGTTCGATAGGTATACTTGCCTTCTCGGATTGCTAGTTCGGATTTTATTTCGTGCAAGTGGAATTTTAATCACCATAGCTCCCCCTTGATTTGATGTCTCTTCTTTCGTGGCTCCCCCTACACCTTTGCTCCCCCTATCTTTGAGGTCTTTCTTCTTGGGCATCTTTGTCTTGAACATATTGATGTGTTATTCCTCCCCCTTTCTGACTTCTTTCCTAAATCTCTTTCTTAGTTTTGTTTCTTCATCCTCCAGTGCTTCCTTTTCTTTACCCTTATAAGTATCAGGAATATCTGTATGTTGCTCTTCAGCAGGCTCATCATAATATAGAGGAGGAAGATTCATTGCTTCCCTGATGGTGTTGGTGGTCCAGATGGCATGAACACTACTGGCCTTTATCATTGATCTCTCCCCCTTTATGACTTCTTCAGATATCCCCCATTGGAGATTCTCCTCGGAGGCCAATATCTTGTTCTTGAGCATGTGGATTCCTGCTTCCAAGTGATTCTTGGTTTCAAGCAGATGACTGTCTAGATCTTTATTGTGGTGATCTAGACTTTCTTTAAGATCAGTTTTATGTTCATCCATCCTCTTGGTGGATGCAATGTAGGCCTTTAAGTCTTCTTGATCTAGTGGCTCCCCCTCGATGGAATGTCCTCTTATCTTTACTGTTAGCTCCCCCTTGATCTGTGCACCTTGGTATGTGGTGAGTTTTCTTAGTCCAGAGTTGAGCCTGGAGCACTTATTGTCCAGTAGCCTTATTCACCTTTTATTGGCTAAATGGACTACCCTGCAAGAAAGATTAAATAATCCTTAGGAACCCAAGGTGACTTGGGTCCTAGGTTCTTGTTAGCATAAAATGGAATCCTTCTACTCACTACATCCCATCCAGGAGGTCTCTCCTTTGCATTAGGCACACTAGCGTTGTGCCAACAGTCAATGGCAAAGTGTCCCACTTTGCCACAGCACCAACATTCATGGATGTTGTACCTTCTTTTCTGAACATTTTTTAAGTTTGTTCAGTAGAGAAGGCAGCAGCATTCTTCATATCTCTCTCAGTCATGAGCTGACTGGCTGCACTAGTATGATTATTTCTTCTTGATTTTATCTGTTTGTCAGCAATAGATGTTAGCTTGGTAGCTGACATGGTGTTGATGGCATCAGATATGATCAAGTGAGAATTGATCATACTGGGGTTACTAGTCTGCTTCTTATCTGGAAGAGATTTGGAAGATGTTGCTCCTTTATTCTTGAGAGTGGAGGTTGGGGAACCAAACACAAATGGCCCATGATGGGCCATTTGGATTTCCTCATGGGGAGCCTTTAATGCACTCATCCTCATGCCATTTCTCTTCCCATAGTTGTTAAAAATGTTGAAGTGGAAGTTGGTGGAGCATTTGGATCTGGGCGGTCTGGGAGGAGGTCGCGCGGTCTGGTGGGACCGCATGACCTGGAGATCTGTTCTGCGGTCTGGCTTGTCTTGCCTAGCCGTAGTCTCCTGGCATGACCGCTGGTATCTGTCCAAGGGCGGCTGGAGGTGAGGCCGAGCGATCTGTTTGTGACCGAGTGGCGGGTTGGCGTCTTCAAGTCGCGCGGTCTGTTTGTGACCGCGTGGCAGGCTGGCTTCTTCAGGACTGTGCCAGTCTTGCGTGACCACACAGGTTGATCCAAGTTTCCAGAATTCCGGTCTGGTGGTTGTCCAGGTTTTCGGGTGGTATTCGCGGACTAAGGCTCTTAGTCGCGCGGTCTCTGTTTGCGGTCTCAGGAGGAGGCTGGTACGCGAACATGTCTCTGTTCTCGGTCTCAGGAGGAGGTCGGCATGGGAATAGGTGTTCGCAGTCTTGTGGCGAACAGGTAGTGTTTGCGGTCTCGGGCAAACACTGGGGGTGGGCGGCTTCTTGGCGGTCTGGCGATCTCCTTTTGGAGTCGCGTTTTGACTGAGGGAGTGGCGATCTCCCGCATCTGGTGTGAAGTCGGCGAGCTCATATAAAGCAGAAAGAATTGTTGCTGATCGCACGGGTTGACCGGTCTGGTCGCGCGGTCTGGGGGTGGTGATCCTATCTCATAGGGTGGTGACTGGATCAGGTCTCACGCCTATAAATAGGAGCCACTGTTGCGGCAAATTAAGACACACCAAGTGTAAGTTGAGTTGTTCCTAATTCCTGCGGTCTGTTCCTTTCTGACCGGGTGGTCTACTGATTGAATTTTCTTTTGCAGCTTCTGCGGATAGTGCGGTCTGCAACGATCACCTCTTCCTCTGAAAGTGTTCGGGCGGTCTGCGGCTTGTAGTGTGGGTTGCTGGAGTTCAGGAGAATTAGTGGAGTTCGTAAGGAGGGTGCGGTCTGCTCAGCGGTCAGAGGTGGTGTTCTGTAACCGGCAGTGTTGTGCGGTTAGGCGGCTTGCTGAGATCGGCAAGGAGACCGCGCAGTCTGGAGCGGTCTCAGTTATCTTCCTTTCAAGTTGTGTATTTTCTTCTTCTGTTTTGTGTGCTGGCAAAATCATGTCTCGCCAAGCATACCTCTCCCTGTAATAAAGATTTTGCTTATCAATAAAGACTATATTTCCTTCATGTGCTTCTGGTTGTTTGGCTTATGAACTCTAAGTTGTATGTTTCCTGCTCACTCCATAAAGATTCGTAAAATTTCACATGGTATCAGTGCGAGGTTGGAGTGGTTAGAGTAGTGAACAACATAGAGTAGCCATCGCCTTTTGTGAAGAAGGAACCACTGGTAGAGCCATGGAAGCGAGGGGTCTTGGAATTGAGATGCTCAACTCGACCAACTTTAAGAAGTGGAGGTCTTGTATGCAGAGCTATCTTCTGGGTGAGGACCTCTGGGAGGTAGTTGGAGGAGAGAGCACGGAGGAAGTGTTTTTGGTTGGAGATAACCAACATGAGGTGAGGAACTGGAGGCGGCTTAATGCCAAAGCAGAGTTCGCTCTGAAGAGAGCAATATCACCGGATTTGTTTGATCACATCTTGGGGTGTGCATCAGCTGCGGAGATCTGGAGAGCCCTGGATGGGCTGTTTAACAAGAAGAATGTGGCAAGACTTCAATTCCTGGAGAATGAGCTGGCCAGATCGGCTCAAGGTGACCTTTCCATCTCTACGTTCTTCTTGAAGATGAAGAACTTGTGCGCCGAGATTTCAGCGATGGATCCTGATGAGCCAATTTCTGAGGCGAAGCTGAAGAGGCACATCATCTGTGGCTTTCGGAAGAAATATGTTGCCTTTGTGACGTCGGTGCAGGGTTGGGCAAATCAGCCGTCTCTGTTGGAGCTGGAAAATCTGCTTGCTTCGCAGGAGAGTCTAACAAGGCAGATGGAGGGGGTGTCAGTGTCTGGGGGAGATGGCGAAGTTCTCTTCACAGGAAAGAAGAAGAAGTGGGATAATAAGAAGACCGCTGGAGGAGGCAATGGGCCTTCAACTTCTGGACAGCAGGAGAGGAGCTATGCCTCTAAGGCTGAAGGGAAGAAGAAGGGGGAAGGTCCCAAGTGCTTCAGGTGCGGAAAGGTTGGTCACATCAGGAAGGATTGCCGGGTGAATCTTCAGCCGGGGCATGCTGCTGCAGGAAAGGGAGAAGCTGAAGCCAGGCAAGTTGATGGAGGATGGGGAGGAGCCTTCTCGGCTTTTGTTAGAGCTGAGGCTCCTATCAACTATAAAGAGGACTGGATCGTGGACTCGGGGTGTGGTCATCACCTCATCGGGGACGAGTCGAAGCTTACTTCTGCGCAACCTTATTCAGGTAATGATGCCATTATTACTGCTGATAATACCATGCATGATGTAGAGAAGGTGGGGGTTGTTTCCTTGGGCAGTGATAGAGGGCCACTAACTTTGAAGAGTGTCTATCATGTGCCCGGAATGAGGAAAAACCTCTTCTTCGTGACCAACGCTGTAGACGCTGGGTATCACGTTCTGTTTGGCCCAACAGAAGTAAGGTTTCTTCGGAATGTGGAGGCGGTGAAGGCTGAGGTAGTTCATGTGGGGAGGAGAGCTAAAGACTTGTTCATTTTATCGACAAGTTCTTATGTTGACAAGATGCGGACAAATGACAGTGATGTCATATGGCACGAGAGGTTGGGGCACGTAGGGATGGATAAGCTGAAAGCTATGGCGGTGAAAGGTCTGGTCAAGGGCCTGCCTAGTCTATCTTCCTACGGAGACGGTCATGTGTGCGCGGGATGTCAGTTCGGCAAGTCTCATCGACTACCGTTTGACAAGTCGTAGACAAGGAGTAGTGTGCCTTTGGAGTGCATCCATGATGACTTGATGGGACCGACTGCTACCCCAAGCCTCGAAGGCAGCAGATATATGCTGGTGTTGATCGATGATTACACCAGATATGTCTGGGTATATTTCTTGAAGGAGAAGGTAGAGGTGTTTGCCAAGTTTGTGGAGTTCAAGGAGCTCGTGGAGGGTCGGCTTGGACTGCGGGTTAAGAAGCTGAGGACTGACAACGGAGGGGAGTTCACCTCTGGTGAGTTCTCTACTTTTTGCAGGAAGGCGGGCATCCGGAGGGAGCTTACTTGTGCGCATACTCCACAGCAAAACGGAGTTGCAGAGCAGAAGATCCATCATCTGACGGAGACCTGCAAGTGTTGGTTGCATGCCAAGAGTATCACAAAGTCCTTCTGGGTGGAGGGAATGTCTTGTGCTGCCTACGTCATCAACAGGATGCCTCTGAGTCCCATCAATATGAAGACTCCGCAAGAACTGATGTTCAAGGAAAAGCCAAGTGTGGTGCACCTTCGGGTGTTTGGTTCCACCTGCTATGTGCACGTTCCAGATGCGCTTCGGACGAAGCTAGATGCGAAAGCAAGGAAGCTAGTCTTCGTGGGGTATGATGACCGGAAGAAGGGCTGGAAGTGCATGGACCCGGAGACGCGGAGATTTATTGTATCTCGCGATGTCGTGTTCGACGAGGTGACGTCCTATAAGGGAGGTTCTGGTGTTGAGCTACCAGAGAGCAGGGTGGAGGAGCCGGAGAGGGCTGTGGAAAATCTTCAGGTGGAGCTACCTGTGTCACCAGGTGGTCCATCAATATCTAATTCTGAGGCGGAGGCTTCTGGTTCAGGAAGCAGGGGGAGCGATGCTCCGATTTTGTCTGGAAGAGGAGCTAGGGAAGAAGCAGCTGAAGATACTGCGATTCAGGGGAAGGCGTTGCGGAGATCGAAGCGAACCATCATTGCCCCTGATCGTTATATAGGAGGAAACATGGTGAGCTTTGTCTCTTGTTTCTTTGTTGGTCCCTTGGATGAGAGGGAGCCGTCGAGCTTTGAGAAGGACAGAAGCGTGAAGGAGTGGGACATTGCGATGCAAGAAGAGATGGCAGCTCTCGAGAAGAATGAGACCTGGTCTCTAGTTCCCAGGCCCAAGGGCACCACTCCTGTCACATGCAAGTGGGTCTACAAGCTGAAGAAGAAAACTGACGGTAGTATCGAGAGATACAAGGCTCGCCATGTGGCTCGGGGGTTCTCGCAGCAATACGGTGAAGATTATGAGAAGACATTCAATCTGGTGGCTAAAATGACTTCAGTTTGAGTGGTGATTGCCTTGGCAGCATGTTGGGGGTGGAAGATTTGGCAGCTTGACGTAAAGAATGCGTTCTTGTACGGCGAGATTGACAAGGACATCTTCATGGTCCAGCCGCCAGGCTTCGTATCTGAAGATTTTTCGGAGCATGTCTGCAAGTTGAAGAAGGCCCTGTATGGGTTGAAGCAAGCGCCGAGGGCGTGGTATGGAAAGATTGCATAGTATCTCTTATTCTGCGGGTTTGGTGCTTCAGACTCAGACTCAAGCTTGTTCGTCAAGAAGAGTGGGGAGCTTCAAGTCATCGTGCTGCTATATGTCGGCGATATGATCGTGATGGGGAATTCGAAGGAGGAGGTAGTGCAGCTTCGGGTAGAGCTATCCATCAGGTTTTAGATGAAGGATCTGGGTGAGCTTCACCATTTCCTTGGACTCGAGGTGCAGAGGAAGGAGAGTGGAGTGCTGGTGTCCCAGGCTGGATATGCGGAGAGAATCGTGGAGCGGTTCGGGATGAAGGAAGGGAAGTGCATCTCCACACCTCTAGAGAAGGATATGAAGCTTCGGAAGGATGAGGGAAGGATTCTGCAAGATCCGTTGGTGTTCCGAGCTCTGGTCGAGAGCTTGATCTATCTGATGATCACTAGGCCGGATATTTCTTATGCAGTTGGCAGAGTGAGTTGGTATATGGCGGAGCCATGGATGCCTCATCTGCTAGCGGCCAAGAATATACTGAAGTATGTCAAGGCGACCTCGGATATGGGTCTCCTTTATAGGAGGGATGCGGGCTTCGAGGTGCATGGCTATATGGATGCTGATTACGGGGGAGATTCAGATGATCGGAAGTCGACGTCTGGATATGTCTTCATGGCGAGACCCACGGCTATATCATGGTGCAGCAAGAAGCAAGATTCCGTGTCGGTCTCAACCACGGAAGCGGAATACAAGGATTCGGCCTTGGCAGCTCAGGAAGCCATCTGGCTTAGGAGGTTGGTTGGAGACGTCCATAAGGAGGTTCGGAAGCCGAATCTGCTCCGCGGTGACAATGAGAGTGCTCTCAAACTGGTGACCAATCCAGTTTGTCATGCGAGAACCAAGCATATCGAGATCGAGCATCATTTCATTCATGAGAAGGTGCTGGAGGGGTCTCTTTCGGTCGAGCATGTTCGAAGTCAGGACAACATTGCTGACATCTTCACAAAGGCGCTGGCAAAGGGGTCGTTCACACGGCTAAGGAGCTTATTGGGGCTGTTTTCAACTTCCCACTTCAAGGGGGAGTGTTGAAAATGTTGAAGTGGAAGTTGGTGGAGCTTTTGGATCTGGGCGGTCTGGGAGGAGGTCGAGCGGTCTGGTGAGACTGCACGACCTGGCGATCTGTTCTACATTCTGGCTTGTCTTGCCTAGCCGTAGTCTCCTGGCATGATCGCTGGTATCTGTCCAAGGGCGGCTGGAGGTGAGGCCGCGCGGTCAGTCTGTGACCGAATGGCGGGTTGGCGTCTTCAGGTCGCGCGGTCTGTCTGTGACCGCGTGGAGGGCTGGCTTCTTCAGGACTGTGCCGGTCTGGCGTGACCGCACAGGTTGATCCAGGTTTCTAGAATTCCGGTCTGGTGGCTGTCCGGGTTTTCTGGTGGTATTCGCGGACTAAGGCTCTTAGTCGAGCGGTCTTTGTTCGCGGTCTCAGGAGGAGGCTGGTACGCGAACAGGTCTCTGTTCTTGGTCTCTGGAGGAGGTCGGCATGGGAACAGGTGCTTGCGGTCTTGTGGCGAATAGGCAGTGTTTGTGGTCTCGGGCAAACACTGGTGATGGGCGGCTTCTTGGCGGTCTGGCGATCTCCTTGTGGAGTCGCGTTTTGACTGAGGGAGTGGCGATCTCCCGCGGTCTGGTGTGAAGCCGGCGAGCTCATCAAATGAAGCAGAAAGAATTGTTGCTGATCGCGCGGGTTGACCGGTCTGGTCGCGCGGTCTGCGGGTGGTGATCCTATCTCGTAGGGTGGTGACTGGATCAGGTCTCACGCCTATAAATAGGAGCCACTGTTGCGGCAAATTAAGACACACCAAGTGTAAGCTGAGTTGTTCCTAATTCCTGCGGTCTATTTCTTTCTGACCGGGCGGTCTGCTGATTGAATTTTCTTGTACAGCTTCTGCGGATAGTGCGGTCTGCAACAATCACCTCTTCCTCTGAAAGTGTTCGTGCGGTCTGCGGCTTGCAGTGTGGGTTGCTGGAGTTCGGGATAATCAGTGGAGTTTGTAAGGAGGGTGTAGTCTGCTCAGCGGTCTGAGGTGGTGTTCTGTAACTGGCAGTGTTGTGCGATTAGGCGGCTTGCTGAGATCGGCAAGGAGACCGCGCGGTCTGGAGCTGTAACACCCCAAAAATCGTGGTTCAGCGAAGTAGGCGGAGTGGTAGTGCTGCACTTGAAGCAGGCTAAATCTTCCCTTTCTGCTCTTAGCGCACGATCAGTGGCCTCTTCGCGCACGACCAGTGATCGTGCGCCAGCGACCGTGCGTTAATTCAGAAGAGAATCGAGTTCTGTCTCGGACAGTGCGCACGACCATTTCCCTCTTCGCGCATGACCAGTGATCGTGCGCCAGCGATCGTGCGTTAATTCAAAAGAGAATCGAGTTCTGTCTCGGACAGTGCGCACGACCATTTCTCTCTTCGCGCACGACCAGTGATCGTGCGCCAGCAATCGTGCGCCCTGTTTATTCTGTTCCGCGATTTTGAGCGGAGAAGAAGATCGGACCGTCCAAATCTTTTGGGATTTGATCCAACGGCTAGGTTTAGTTGCGGGAGACCTTTAGGGCTGATGAGAGGGGGTTAAACCTCATATTCTCTAAGTCATTCTCTCTCCAAACCCTAGAGAAAGAAGGAGGAGCCAATGAAGAAGAAGGGAGATTCCGCCATTGACGGAGCTCCGGAGCTCCGTTTCGCAAACTGTTTCCAGATCTGGAGAGTGCAGCCCGGTGCGGTCATTTCCCTCCGTCTAGAATCTCGGATCCATGGCGAAAAAGAACGCTCCTAGGGTAACGATTTCTTCTCCTGTTGTTTGGACTTGTCTTTTGTCCTCTCCTTCGTTTCTCTATGCTTGCATGAGGGATCCCTTTCACCAAATGGGTGAAGTGTAGGATTCTCTCAAGTTCTCCGGAACTCCGGGTCGATTGTGTCCGTCCCCGGCATATTGCATGTAGAAAATCCGGTAGTCGTGCGGATTTAGGCATTTTGTGTGAAGCCTATTCGTGGCCGTGAGCCCGAATCGGTGATGCTTGGATTGCGACGTTGCATTTAGGTTAAGCCTAGAATGCGTGTCGGAGAATGACTCCGTGAAATCATCTATAGTAGTGCGGGATTAAGTGTGGGCGTCTTGTGAAGATCCTAACGAAAGCCCCATGCTTTGAGATTGGATGAAGGCAAACCTTCACCGTGAAAATGATGCGGAGAGTATTATACCTCCCTTTTTTTGAGTATTTGTGAAGCCTAGATCCTTGTGAAGTGATTAGGTGCGTAGCTTATATTTGTGTAGCAATTGAAGGTGCTAAACCCTTACGGGCCGAGGCGAAGCCGTACCCGCGTCGTGCGACAGATCGCGACGATTAGAGCACGAGCAAAGCTAAACCGAACCCGTTTCCATGCAGATCGGTAAGAGGTCCCTACCTCATATAGCCGTGTGATCATGGGAGAGGTCGTGGAAGGTGGTTTACCTAGACCGACCAAAAGCTCTTTTTCCCACATAAGGTGATGGCCCTTACAGTGGAGTGTTTGTGGAATTGATGTTGTTAGCCTCATGCGGTTGTTTAGGCGGTTGCGGGGAACCTTCGGGTGAACCCAACAAACATCATGTGCATACCTAGGTTCCCTCCTTTTTGATGCTCAACCTAGAAGATTGAATGTGCTTGAAACCTCACCTTGTGTAGTTGCACTTTCTTTATGTTAGTACTTGTGCTGGTATGGCTTGCTTGCAGGGTAGAATCTCCGCCACCCCGGGAAAGGGGTGGGGTCGTTATAATTTGGTCAGCTGTGCTGACCGTTACCTTGTTTGCCACCGCTTGGTGGAATGTTCTTATGCAGGTGCAGGTGAGCCTAGCAGGAAATAGCGGGCGGTGGCCCCTTTTGCTGAGTTGGCCCTTGAAGGCCAGCCTCCTTTTTAGCTTTCTCATGTATTGCCGGTCTGCGTGCCGATGTATGTTTTGGAGTTTTCGGTACATTTGCTAAATGTAAGGCCTTAAGGCCATAACTCTCTTTCTTGGTTTCATTCCTATGATAGTGGACAATTCTAATGGAAATGTTAAATCTTTATGCTTCCGCTAGTGTTTAGTATACTCTGTTGTAGTTCTTTCTGTTTATCACCTTTTAACTCCTAGCTAGTGTGGTTAGTATGGCGTGGGGTCCCGGCCGGACCTACTGTTTTATTATTCGTACTGGCAGGGTGTTACACGAGTGGTATCGCGAGAGCAAGAGGGGAGAGAAATGAAAGCGTAATAAAAGCTGTAGGTATGCTATCTATTTATAGAAAACAACGGAAAATTATGAAATTCTAAGCACGAGGTGCGGATAGCAACCGCGCTGTTCCGGCGTCTCGGGATCCGGGGCCAGCCCACCGCTCCGGTGGGCGGCAGGAGGCGAGCATCACGCGTAAGGATCGTCAGGCGAAAGCAAAATAAAGCATAGCAAAAGCAAACGGTTATGCAAAAAGGCATTCGACAAAGCAACACATTATATATACATCCAAGATAAATTGTTTGCGAGACACAGCAGGTCTCGACTTGATTCAGTATGCGCATAAAAGAAAGAGAAATTGGAAAGGTGCGGGAGAACACAGGGAGCGAGAGTCGGTAGGCTTAGTACTGTTCCCATCGCCATCGACCCTGACCTCGCCTCCTTATCGTCAGAGGCACTCGCGGATAATGATATGCGCTCACTGCGGTGAGATCCCTGTTAACCAGGCGCATCTGGTCCATAGCCCACGCAATGTGCCTCCTAGGAGAACTCTCCTCGCACCCGCCCCCCTAGCGCTCCATCTCGTCGACGAGATGTTGGTAGTCTCGCTCGAGAACACTCACCCTCCACTCGAAGGTGGCCAGTTGTGCATTAATCTAGTCAGCATGATCTCGCAGTATTAGGGTGAGCTTGCCAAGAACCTCCGCCGTCCGCGCCTTCAACATCTCGAGGTTGGTCGGATCTCCCAAGAAATCCAAGAGGTCTTCAGGAGAGGGTGGAGGTGAGTACGCCCCTTCCTCCCCGCACTAGAAGTACATCGGCAAGGCCTCTCGATATTCTGCAAGAGCAGGCCTTGAGATAGTTTTGGTCGGTAATCTCGGAATAAAGGATCGCAACGAGTAGGATAGCTGACCTGGCACGGGCTCCTTGTTGGGGCACGGGCAAGAGGGGGTAGCCTGCCCCGCGAATGGCTGGCTAGGGGGATGTAGTGAATTTTCTCCTCCTGGGCGGAAAGATCCCGGGTGAGCAGCTGAAGTGGTGGCTCCGCCGTCATACATGCGCTCCTCCTCTAGCACGACGAGAGATGTCTTGCGAGCAGGGGAGGCGCATGGCGTCAAAGGAGGTTCTCATGGTGTTGGTTCTCGCGGTGTAGGCACCGCGACGTTGGTTCTCGTCGTGTAGGCACCCGCGGAGTTGGTTCCCACAGAGAAGGAGGAAGCCTCGTGGTCCCAAAGGTGGGGGCTACGGGAGGCGAAATGAGTAAGATAGCGAAAAATTGAGTTGTACGAGAAAGCGGTATTACTTTACCAGGCTCGGTAAGGGTCCTAGCTGGAATGACTGGAGGGTCATGCTCCCGCATGAGCGGGGCGTCATCAGAAGGGGCGGGAGCGAGTCGACACCCGTCTGGTTTGTATCGGGGGCACCTCCCATCAGCAGTTTCTCCTATGAGTGAATTTAACGTTCGAGATATCACACCAATCAGCATGAAGGCAAGGTGAGAATGAAGTGGAATTACCTTCAGCACATTAGGGGAGTCGTGAGAAGGGGGCGGGGTCGTCGAGGTAGATTCATTGGTCATCGAGCCCCTAACAGTCTTGGCCCTCTTCAGCCGGTAGGGGGAGGTGGGGTCCCTCTTTGACTAGAGCCATGGAGCATACTTCACGAAAGGGAAAGAGTCCTTTTGCCCCGCAGCAAGACGGTCGATCATCTCTTGGGATAAAGGTTTCATTGTCGGCTTCATGATTGTCACAAAAGTCGAGAGCTCGAGAAGGAAGAAGAGGGAAGAGAGTGAGGTGAACATGAACAGCAGGCCCCACAGAATGAGGTATATATAGCGAAGTGGAGGGTCCCACCAAAAGATTCCCTCCAGGTCATCATAAGCTCATCAAATGCACAGGGTTGGACTTTCTTTCTGAGTGAGTGCCTCGCTCGCAAAGAGCGGGGATTGTGTACAACCCCGTATTTGTCAAGCAGGACCCCGGGCTCGAGATAGGGAAGAGAGCAAGGAGGGCATTCGCCCAGGCCCTAGAAGGTGGACACTAGCGGGACACTTGACTGGGGTCCAAGGTCCATGCGGGTAGTACCCTCCAGGGGCATTCGCCCCGCTAGTGCCGGAAGGCCTCATGTAAGGAAGGCTGGGCGAGAGGTACCTTCACGGACCACTCGCTCAGGGGTTTGGGGGGTAAAATTACCTAGATACCCTTCATGGGCTGCCAATAGCCCTTCAGAGCAGCGGAGTTTGGTTGTTGGCAAGCCAATTTGGGGTGCTTTTAGTAAAACCAAAAAGGCGGAATCCCGCTATTAGCACACCAGACTAGAAGAGCTATATATAGACCTTGAAGGGCACCTTTGGAGAGGATTCCAATTTCTGGATTCTTCCTCCCTAGGTTCTTTGGTTAGCTCCATAGGTTCTCCAAGGTGCCCAGCTTCAGCTTTGGCTTGGGAGGGGAAGCGCTCTAAGATCTTTCGGGTGTGTGGTGGTACCTCTATGCTATAGCCAATGATCTGTGTTAAGCTCTTAGTCTTTGGCCAGCTTCTTCCGCGGGATCAGTAGGTGTTACCTGCCCCCCTCTAAGGTGTCATATCTCCTCGTTGGGGCCAAATCTTGGTTCCAACATAAATGTGCCCATAGAAGTTTATGTGATGAGGATTTTTATGTGGTGCAATGCAATGCAATGAATGTATGTATGATGACACACTCATGATTTACTCACGGCCTCTGATTTACTATATCGACATAGACTTTTACTTCCCGCTTTTCGAGGGTAGCTAACCACTCAAGCACTTCACGTCATAGCTAGAAGGAGACAGTGGAACAGGCTTCTCCACTACTAGGTGGGTATGCACACTATCAGACCTAGGCCTTACGTACGCCTCAACGCTAAGAACACAACAGCGGAGAACCTGCGTACTCTTGCTCGCTAAACCAGCTGAGTCTTATGACGCGGAAGGGGTCTTTGGGAAGTAAGCACCAAAGGACTCAGCCCAACCAGTCCTAGAGTCTATCTGTCGGCTTCTGTTGGTGTGACAACTAGCAAGCCCGTAGACTCGCCACAAGTAATCCTCCAATAAGGATCATTATGCAATCGTGTGAAGACTATACACACCCAAGTAATTCTCATGCTCAACAAGTGATATCAAGCACCCAAGGACTCCTAACCAAGTCCATAACACATGTTACTGTTTACAAGTTCAATCAATGCTAGTTACCTACCAACTGGTCCCTAATATAACACAATATGATATAACCATATCCTATAATCCAAACCAAACCATCACTGCTACTCATGCCGAGTTGTCATAACTCTTGTGCAGTGGTGTGTGTATGTAAGGAAAATACTCTATTTGATCCTATATGACTACTTGTGCATTTAATGTCAAGTTCAAGTTTACTATATAAATCTGCCCATACATATTAACCATACCAATCCTCATGCTCGATTCACAACATGCTTTGAACACAATTGAATTCATAAGCACTACTCGATCACGCTTAGTCAATACCAATCATCCCGTGCCCGTTCTACTAAAGGGTCATCAATCATAATCTATACTAAGCGGTTATCATAAATCTAATCTTTCTGATAGATTATCAAGTGATATAGTTACAGATTTATGCATGTTTCCAAAATCCTTGTCTAAATGAGCATCTTAATATTTCATTTCAACATAATAAATTATAATAGCACATTTAATTAAGGACTCATTTCAAAGCCAAATCCTCTGAAACTTTTATTATAGATCATAAATAATGCTTGAATCATCCCACCAAATTTTGACCTCATTGTATTACACAATACTTATTTATGGCACTTTACATTTATATGATACGGTAGGCAAATTCATGGCAAATATGTATCCAAAATTTCTAAAACTAAGTGATCATAATATCATCAGGCTCACCTCTACCAAATTTTGTAAGCATCCGATAAATATTTTGGGAGAGATCGGTAAAACATTAAAACTCTGTACATGTTCATCAATGTTTACTAAAATAGGATTTTTGGAAGCTAAAGAGCACCAAAAATAATTTGCCACCCCAATCTGGAAAGGTATTTTCAAAGGCTACAACTTTCATGTTGAGCTCAAGGTCCAGATCTAAGAGTATCATACCTAAATATGGGTTTAAACCCAACTGTATAAACCTGGACAGAATTTGTCCGACACATAATTTATGGTTAGCTAAAACACAACATTTTCGATTTTAATCCTAGAGAGCTACAGGACTCCCCAGAAAACATGCAACAACATTTAGAAAAGGTCTTTCCGAGGGCTACAACTTTCATGTTGATCCCGAGACCTAAATCTGGCCGGAACATGCCTAAAAAGTGGCTTGAAGCCAACCGCACACATAAAACAGATTCTGTTATTAAATAAATAACAGATCTTGCACAGATCTTGAAGTAGATCTAATATAAGTTGTTCATCTTCTTCCTCCAGCCGACGGGTGAGATAAGCCTAACCTTTTCTCCTCCAATACTCCCTCAATAGACCACTATTCTTCACGAAATCAAGTCATACTACTTCGTATGAAGAGAGGAGTTGATTGAAGTCATTTTTGCGGCGAACAACGCCCTATGTTTATGCACATATATTGGTGCCGTTTCTTGAAGTTCTAAATCTTTTTTTCACAAAAATTTTTGAACTTACATATATGTTAAATTAGCTCTATCACTGAATATTAATATTATTTATACATATAATTGATGAATTTTCAATTAAGTTATCATCAAAAAACGAAAAAAAAAATGCCACCACTAACAGAATAGTGACATCACTAACATAAGATAGGATGTATACGGAGACTCACATGGCATCATCTTTTGTACAAAAGAAACTATTTCGTTTCACAAAATAGCATTCAAGTGAAAGCACTTTGGAAGAATTTATTGCTTTGCTTATGGAATACAAAAGCTTATCAGCATTTTAATATACTTTGGGAAGTTCAAATATGGAAACTAAAACGTATGAAATTTCTTAGTAATACTTCAATTAATGGACAACAATATTACTCACTGAAGAGTTCTCTCTTGGAGAGATATAATACTTTCAAAATCACCAACCAGAGCTTTTACCTTGCTCTTTCTGACCTCCACTAGATTGTTTACTGTTTTTTCAATTACCTCATTAAACAAAGCCTGTGTATTCTTTTCTTGAATATATTGATGCTTCAGCAAAACTACGGGAGAGCCCAAACATGGAGTGGGCAAAGCTTGCAGTAGTTAATTCTCTACTCTTCCTGAAGCTACTCCTACAAATTTCACCTTAAAAATTTTCAGCCTCAGTCGCTGCTTTCTCTTGCAAGAATCCGAGTTGCTTTTTGCCAGTGTTCTCTTTCAAACGAACATCCTTTCGTCTTCCAAATGACATCTTTTTAGGTGACAATGATTTATCTTCCAAGCTAACACTTATTGACCTCCTTTGAATTCTTGTGTAGTCGTAGGATAGTGTTTTCCCTTTTCCCTTCACAATCTGAGTCTTCTTTGATCCATAGAACTTGATGACAACAATGCTGAACATGATAACAATGACCTGGAAGACGAGGTTTTTGATGGCAACTTGCCAGATGACAATGATTTATATTCCAGGCTAATATTTTCTGTCATCTTCTGTATTCTTTTGTAATCATTAAGTGGTGTTCTTCCTTTTCCCTGGTCAATATGAGTCTTCTTCGATTCGCCTCCATTGCCTATTGTAAGCCGAGAACCATTATTCTCTTCCCTAGAAGTGGATGAAGTTAACACGGAAGACAATGCTGAAGTCGAAATTGATGGCCTGGAAGACAAGGTTCTTGATAATTTCTGAGATCTCGGCTCTAAGTTTCTTTTTTCTGAAGATTTAAAAGCAACACCCATGAGTATCTTCTCTACTACATGTGTTTTCTCCTTGATCTAATCCACTTTCCCAGCTTCCACTTGAATCTTCACCGACCTCAAGTTTTTGTAATTCAACCTTGGACCACGGTAAGTGGTTGAACCTGAGATGCTCCAAGTTGCCTCAAAACCTTCTCGTCTCCCAGCTTAGAATCTGTCTTACTGTTTCGACCTGTGAGTCCTCCTGAAACTATCATCTGTGATTTGTATTTTACCAACAGAGTTTTAGTTTTCAGTAAAACTGCTGGCTTTGGTGATAAATCCATCCTCTTGCCAGGTGACAAAAAAAATTTCTTGATTATTATGGGAGACAAAGGTGTGCCTGGTCCCTTGATCACACCAGCTTGTTTAAAGGTGCTAACAAAACTTGGTGATTTTTCATTTGTAATGTCGGCCTCCACACCAGTATCAACACTCTCCTTCGCCTTAATTTTACCAAGAAGAATGGTTCTCACCGGCAGTGAAGACCTCAGCATTGGAATCTCCCTCATTTGCTTCTCATCTCTCTTCAAACTGTTCACCTGTTTTTGTTCCTTTGATGAACTGGTCATGGCTGATTTATGTTAGATATGTTGTATATTGAGTAGTAGTGTTAGCCTATAGTCACCTCGGGTGTTAGGATCACCCTCCGTTATTCATGTATATGTACTCCCTTGTTCAATTGTGAATACACAGAAAATCCTTTCTCCTATCATGGTATCAGAGGGAGGTTGAGAAACTGCACGCCAGAGCTGGATCATGTGGGCATGGCTGAAATTCGGCGGCTGTAATGGCTGAACTGAAACGTGCAAACCACGCGCGGGGCGCCTGCTTGAGCCCATAAAGAGCTCGCCTCAAGCGACAGACAAGGCCAGGAGGCGAGGAAGGCTATAGCAGATCGGCCCGCCACCCGGCCCTAGACCCGGAGGAGGAAGCATGTATACCTCCTGCTGAAGATCACCGTGAAGAAAATCATTCTTCATGTCGAGATGTGATAGGGACCAGTGACGAGCAGCGGCAACAGCAATAAGAGTCCGTACTGTAGTCATATGAGCAACTGGGGCAAAAGTCTCGTCATAGTCTCTCCCTTGCTCCTGCTGAAAACCACGAGCAACAAGTCGAGCTTTGTACCTCTCCACAGAACCATTGGAGCGAGTTTTGACCTTGAAGACCCACTTCCTTCAGGGTCAGTGTCCCGATGAGTATCTGTACTCTCGACCCCCACGTTACACTCATCTTCGCATTTTTGGTTGTCGATGTTATGTTCTTCTCTCTCCACGTGAGCGCACTAAGCTCTCTGCTCAGTCTGTTCCTTGTGCCTTTCTTGGGTACAGTGCTGAGCACAAGGGCTATCGATGATATGACCTTGTTGCACGTTGACTTCGCATTTCACATGATGTCACTTTTGATGAGTCTCACCCTTTCTTTGTCCCCCTCCTCTTCCCTTGCCACAGTCTACTCTGTTACCTCCTTCTCCTTTGACAAAGTCTACTTTGTCTCCTCCTCTTTCCTTGCAGTCTACACCGTCACCTCCTCACTCCTCTCCCTCTGATGAGCTGTCCACATGGGATCGTGTCTCTCCTCTTCCTTATCACTATACTCGTCGTCCTCCTCCTATCTCCTCTCCTCCAGTGCCCCCAGACTCAGTATCTACCTCCTCCAGTGAGTGCCATATGGATGATCCTCCTGTGCGTCGCAACCCATCTCGTGAGAGGCGTCCTCCCGACCGTCTTAGCCTTGCTACCCTACCGTTGGACCTACCT
Organism: Dactylorhiza incarnata; assembly: GCA_033032865.1. NCBI lineage: Eukaryota > Viridiplantae > Streptophyta > Magnoliopsida > Asparagales > Orchidaceae > Dactylorhiza > Dactylorhiza incarnata. The sequence goes on along the minus strand of JAWHQI010000040.1, from coordinate 3,003,277 downwards.
ACCCTTCCCGCCACTGTCTGCAGTACTCCAGAGCCGACTTCCTATCGTGAGGCTGCCCAACTACCTGAGTGGCAGGTTGCTATTTCTGCTGAGTTGGAGGCGCTTGAGCACACTCGTACATGGGAGCTTGTTCCTCTTCCACCTAGTGTTGTCCCCGATGTTGCCTACATACCTGAGTTATCCATGAACCTTATATCCGCCAGCCAGCTCACATATCAATTTCATGCTTTTCCACAATGTACCTGCAGTCTCTTGCTTCAAGCTTCTACTTTTACTGGAAGATTCTTCTGCGTCATAACTAGAAGCAGGTGAAATGATTTTTTGTGGTGTAAATTCAAACTCAACAGAGGATCCCTTCTGATCAGTACCATGAGAATTATGGTTGCATCTTGCAGGCCATACTCTCTAGTGTGGAGGAAGAGGACTCGAGAGCCATGATTACAGATTCATCAGAAGACCCATCTGACCAAGCCCAAGGCATACTATTGATGGAAGTAATGTGACACCCAAATTTCATCATACGACATAAAATTTTATAAGTATCGGCGAAATGTCGCCGCAACGACTTTCATAAATTCTGTTTTACTAAAGTTTATTTCATTGAATTTTTTGTGTATACAATTTAAGTTAAGATGTAAATGATAAAATTTATGCACATAGGTGTGCTAATGGTTGAATTGGTGTATGGATAGTAAATGGTGTGTGAATAGAAAAAAAATTATGCATTAAGAGTAATAAAAACCAGAATTGGGTTCAATTAAAACCTATTAATCCATCTTACACTTAGGTGGTAGGGTCTTGAGCGGTGGAGTTGGTCCGTCTCTTTACGATGAAAAGCAAAGCCGAGCTAGAGATCCCGCACGATCGCAAGTCATTGGATATCGCCGCTCTCGCCTAGGGTGTAACGGCCCGAAGTCCGCCACAATTTAAATCTTTCTTTTTTCTGAGCAGGTTTTGCACAATTAAATAATGCAGCTAAGCGGATCACAGGAGTGGTACCAGAAAAAGACATAAAAGCACATTTTATTCATTTTATTACTATACATCATGTCCAGGAGTACAGGGAAAACCAAAATAACTGAAGTACATACTATGACATAACTGAATACAGACTAAGCTGAAATCTATAACAACTGAAATACACTCTAACCCGAGGCTGAGCCACGTCTTCCCTTTGTTTCCTTTCTGCCTCCTCAGTTATCCTCCTATCAGGGCCCAGCACGCTGGCGGTCTGATCCTAAAAATAAGATTAACCAGTTAGCTTAGAAAACTAAGTGAGTTCCTTACCTCTTCGACCGCCCTACCGACAAACACGAAGAGTCAGCTATAATAGGCAGTTATATATTTCTGTATGAACATGTATAGTAGAACAGGAAATAAAGTAAACAGGTACAGTGAGCTAGTACAACAGAAATAAACCATTTCTGTTATTTATTTTCTTATAACTCATTCTGGTTCATTTTCATGTTCTATTATATTTATTTTCATTCTTTCGAAATACTGAGGGTCATTCTCAAATCAAACATCTGGGTCCATTAAATCAATGTCCGCTCTAGGGCGTTCAACAACGTTACAGGCTTCCACGCCTCCTAGATTGGACATTTCAGTATCAATTTCCGTAGGAAATCTACCCCCCCCCCCCCAACTAGGTGTAGGAGTCTGAAGCTTTACCCCCTACTAGGCTGACCCTTAGTGTTTCGATGCGCCGACGCACTCTCTATTTCTTATTCATTTCATTTCATATTCAATTCATAAATATAGGAAATAATTATATTAATTTCCCCTCGGATATTTTATCGATTGTTATTCCATATTTAGCCCTTTAGCGATTTCATAATTTCAGTGATTCCAAATCATCGAATTTCTTTAATTCAATGCAATTCATCTTCTACATTTTCATAAGTCAAAATATTCAAATGTATGCGAAATCAAAGCAGTAAGGACTCACCGCAGCTTTTCCTTTGCCCTTGTCCTTTGAAAGATTCTCGTCGTGTCTATCACCGGACGCCATCCTCTGCGGTATCAAGTAAATCATTTACTTTTTAGGGTTGCGTCGTTAAATAGTCACGAACAGACTCCCTAAGACGGCCACAACAACGACCTCTAGGAGTTGCCGAGGGAAGGACAAGCTTGGTGACTCGAAAGGAATGCGTAAAAATCAGATTTTAAGCGCTACAAAACTCAGAATTCAGCCACGATACTCTTCAATAATCAGTCACTTTAGTGGCCAATTAGAATCAAGGAAAGCATCCCACAATAGCTAATAAAGACAGCCCAAATAACAGCCTAACAGGGAGCTAAAACCCCATTAGAAGACAGCCAATGCAAGCTAACAAGAGGGCATTTCAGGGCTGCTAATGGCAACACCAAGGGCTGCCAACAGCAGCCCCAAGGGTTGCCACTGCAGTCCAAAACCTATCCAAAAATAGTCAACAATACAGCAAATGTCAGGAGCAATTAATAGGAACATCAGCCCTCATAATTAATACAGCAGCAGAGAACAATTGGCCAACATAAACAGCAGCCAGTAATACAAGGAACAAGGCAGCAGTCAAGATGCCTAAAGGGAAAAATAGTCGACCAACATAATAGAAGCCAGCAAAGGCAGAAATCAAAGGAACAGCAACAGGGAACATCCAATAATTCTCCCCATCATGGCACATACCAACCATAATAAAATCAGCCCACAATTTCAGGAATTAAACAAAGAAAAAGAGAGGGAAAGTTACTTATAAAGCTTAAATCGGAACAAGCCCCTTATTAGGAACCCTAACTAGCCACTAAATCAATCCCCTATAACCTTAACAGCAATTAAAGAGAAGGAAAAGAGGGGGAAGAGGAAGTAAAAGAGCTTACAGAGCAAGGTCAAAGCCCAATAATCGGACAAGCACAAGCACAAGACTAGCCCAGCTAGTAAGGATGCAAGAAGGAAATAGCAGCAGCCCTCTCCCAGCACCAACGACCAAGCAAGAGGAGAAATCGTGACTAAAGGAGGAGAGCAGCAAGCCCTAAAACTTCCCAGCCCGTCATGCTCCAAGCGGCGAGAGAGAAGTATCAGAAGAAGCCAGCAGCAAGAGGATAATATTAGCCGTCCAAATGTCTAATCCACCGCCTTTCCTTAACTAGGAGCTTAAGATTAAATTGAATTAGCAACTAGCCAGCCCAAACACATAAGAGGAACTCAATTGAACCCCAAATCAGCCAACTAGATAACCCAATTCAGCCAACCAGCTAGAAATTTAAACCCAAACAGCCCTATAGCTCATGGACCCAACTCACTCAGCCATCATCACATGATTGAAAGAAAATAAGAAAAATAAAAAGAAACGAACGTCGCAAAATCTTCGAATAAGCTCGAACTTAAAAATTAAATGTGCGACGTCGAATCGGCACTGAATCTCTTTCTTTTTCATCATAGGGGAATATTATTTCTTATATTTCAAAATATAATACAACATTTATACACGATCGAGTATGGGTCTTACATAGGGCTTTCGGAAAGCCGCATGTCTCCCTTCCCCTTCCTTGCCACCCTCCCTCTCTTGCGACCGGATTTCGACGGGGAGAAAGCTTCTTTCCACCTGCTCTGAGCTTTCCCCCAAACCGGCGCGCTAGCAGTGGGATTTCGGAGCCTTGACTGAGAAAACAACTTTAGATATCTTCAAGCTTTTCCTTAGTTCTCATTGTAAGTCTTTCTTCTCTTCTTTTCTCCCTCCTTTATGTATTTAGAGTTTGATTTTGGGGATTTTGAAAGAAAAGTATTTCAGTTTGGATGTGGAAAATTATGATATCATGAAAACTTGATTTTCCTTGGATGTTGTTAGAAAATAGAGTTATACCTTCTGATATTTTCAAAGGGGCTTGCTGATTTTAACTTGCATGTTAATAAATAAGCATGTTTATGAAGAAACTTGTTTGATTTGATAGGGCTTTGATCCTAATTTTACTAGAGGGATTAAGAATCATGTTTCGGACTAGGGATTATGCTATGAAATCTCTAAAGACTGCTGGAATCTCATGTTTCATGGATGGAGTTGCTGATTTTATTCTTAGGAATGTTGTATATTAGAAGAGAGCTGCTGAAATTGAAGTTTTATTTTCCCATGAGAGGGCGGTTTTTACATAGGGAAATTATATTTTCAGATATGCTCATCATAAATCATGATTATTTGTGGATTTCCGTAGTTGTAGTTTCTATAGTTGTTGAATTTCACATAAATGTCTATCAGATGATAGTTTAGCTGAAATTGAATGTGATATATGTTTTTAAATACAATTTAAGAGGAGATTCAGTTGTAGGATTCCATGGTTAATATTTTAATATTGATAAGGCTTATATGATGAATTGTAAATGGATTTCACTATCTTATGATAAAGATATCTTTTTGGTAATGGAAGAGATTAAATCAATTGAGGTTTAATTGGATAATAATTTCAATTAAGAAGACGATTTAGTTTTTGGAATTTAAAGACATCATTTTTCCGACATTAGAACTACCCTCTTAGAAGCCTTCATCACCCTTAGACTCCACACCGTATTATTTAAAGACATGAAGCATATTCAATTGATGCTTACTTGCAGATACGAAGAAGAATGACATCATCCGATAGACGTGGCGATGATCAGAGAAAAAACAAAGGAAAAGAGAAACTCAATGCGAGGGATTATTTCTTTAATTATGTTATCTTCAAGTATTTTCATCATTATGAACCATTAGATCCATGATAATTCTATTTTCCTAGATGAAAAATTAAAGAACGTGATGAATGCATCGAAGCAAAAGTTAAGAGTATCTGTAAACTAATTTAAATCCAGTTGGACCTTAATAGATCTTAAGCGAGTTGTACGCACTGGATTAAATTCCCGAGACAACTCAGTTGGACCTTAACGGTCTTATGCGAGTTGTGCGCACTAAGTTTGACCCAAGTGGAATGGGCCCAAGACTGAATACTAAAATAAATGCAGTGACCCTTAACAAAATGAATTGAAAACAAATGAAAATGTTACTTGACTATTATACTTCCATGCAATTTCTTCTTATTTTTTATCAATTGAATTGTGCCTCTTATGTATTCAATATGTAAATTACTTATACTTGATAGAAAGAAAATATTATATGCATATTGTTACTAAACTTACACCTTGCATGTATAACAAAAAAAGAATAATGTTTCTCGCTTAGTCTTTTAGTTAAAGACTAACCCTTTCCATTCTATATTTTTTAGGATCAAACGTAAGGCAAAATAAAGTGGAACTTTATCGTTTATGGTTTAAAAGAATAGTAAGCAGTTTTGAAGTGGCAAATGATCATCGGGAAAGGTGTCGAAGCTTGAAGTGCTCCACTTGTCAAAGGAACTTTTAATATAGTTTTTAACATACAATGTACTAGACTGATATATATATATGTTGTTTTGGACATGTAAAAATATGTAAATTACTTGGAATAAGAGTTTTTTCTGTACTTTCCCTTCAATACTGATTTGTGTCATATAAAAATTGTTGCTTAACGCTTAAGGTTTATTCTGATGCAATGAATACAGTTACTCTGTGGTGGTCTGCGGGCTGTTACAAGTAATTTCATCAAAAGTTGATGGTGCCGCCTCAGGCACCATTACTGCAGATTCCCTCAATATTACCGCAGATTCCCTCAATGACCCATCTTTGAGAAAAGAGTTATGCTGCTTAGAAATTGTGATACTTGTCAGAAAGGGAGATGGAGTCCTGGATTTCATATTTACAGGTTCCTCAGACATGCAATCGATCAGCTCACTTGATGCATCACAGTGCTGCAAGTGTGCCACATTATTTACTCCAGAATCACAGGAAGCTCTTTCTTATGTTTGAAATGCAGTCTTCAACCTGCATATTTCTCTTTTATGTCTAACTTCTACAGTTGCTAACCTTTTCGGACTATAATCTTCTTTTGGAATTTTGGATGTAGCCAAGTGTTTTGGAACTCTTTCCTTCCATTTAGACAGCACGGAGTCGTGTTTACTTCCCTATGTACATAAATCATGACAGGAACTTATGGGAACCTTGAGGTAAAGCCGAGGGGATATTTCATCATTAATTTTTGCTTTCGGAGTTACGTTTTCCATCATCCCGTCTCAATGATCCATCAATTGTGCGTTATTAAGACAATAAAACTATTCACAGCTTCTTAACTCATCTGAACTAAACAAAGTTCATCTGTTGGCTTCTGCTGTTATTAAGCATTGAAATCTTAGAAATCCACAATTCCGATTATGTGGAAAAAGCTAAAGATAATAATAAAAGAGATTTGAGGGAGATAATATCATCAAAGCAAAAACAAATGGCTGTTATAATATAAAGGACAGCCCGGTGCACAAAGCATCCCCGCACAGCGAGGGTCCGGTGAACGGTCCCACCATAATGGTGAAATGTAGGCAAACCTAACCCTGCATTTTTTACAAGAGGCTGCAAAATTTGAAAAGGAAATTTTTTGTAATTGAAAACGCCAGACTGTGAAACAGCTCCCGAGTATTCGCTATATTTTTGTAGCCTCTATTAACAATACATTTCATTCAACTAATAGATTTATAATGATAGGATGGCTTTTTTCACATTTGCAATATATTGGATTATATATCTATTTTGTGTATATTTTTATTCTGATTTTTATACTTTATACGCTCCAAGGGCCCTTTGTTGGAGCATGTGTTCCGCATCTCTTGGTTTGAGAATAATAAATCTCATTGTGTATTTGATCATGTTTGTTGTGTGTTTATAGTGTGCAGGAACTACTGGTACAATACCCATATGTGTAAAATAAAAATTGAAGACGATACTCTGAAAAGAGAGCTAGCGCCCGGCGGTAACATTTACCGCAAGCGGTAGCTTGTCGACGAGAAGAAAATGTCGACGAGAAGGGATTGTCGGTGAGATGTCGTGGCGTACATCGAACTAAAGCTACGCGTTAGTACTTACCGCGACGCGGTAGGGCCACGGTCTGCCACGTCAAACGCGATTGCACGATGTCGAAAACAATTCTCCACGATCTGATACTGCGCGACGGTAGATGTTACCGCCGGCGGTAGCTCCATGTTTTATTTAAAGACTAGGATCCTCTCATTCGATTTTTTGGGGTGTGAACCAAAAAACTACAACTCCAATCTTTCGTGAGTTCCTTTATCCCCGAGTTCCAGAGTACTTCAAACTCCATCTTTGAAGATCAAGAGCTTGAGGGAGAATTCTAAACGGTCATACCACGTGAAGAACGAGCGCATCAACTCCAATGATTTCTTTGGCGGTTCTTCATCATCTCCATCAGAGTTCTTCATTATATGGAGTCTTTATTTCTGAATTATCATAGTATTTCTCTGTTACTTTTTAATTCATTTGTGTTGGTTAGAAATTCGTGGCGGTTGTTGGCAACTAGGTATTGCAAGGCTTAAGGGGAATTCGCCGCAGGTGTTGGTGACTATGTCTAGGTTTAGATCTAGGGGGAGGCTAGAGGCCTTATCTGGGGTAAGATAAGTTATAGCCAACCGGTCCTTAGGAGAATGATCGGTATAAAAAACCAAAAGGATTTTTCTGTAAGCCTCGATTTAAAGCGTCATTGGAAACAAAATTTTGTATTTATCTTTTTGATATAAAATCTTCTTTTCGTCTTTGCCCTATTATTAAGATTTTATTACCTTCAATGAATCAAAGAAAAATTTGTTTAGCACAATTTTTGAGAAGGTTCAATCTTTAGGCGTTAACGCCGCGTGGTAGCACCTATCGCTAGCGGTAGTTAACAGAAACTTAACTTCTTTGATCAACAAATGAAAAGGAATCTTCTAGATTATCATCTCTGAAAGCCAAGGTAAAATTTTCTAAACAATATTTCTAAAAACATTTTTGTATTCAATTTCTAAAGAAATAAAATCATGTCTCTCTTTGTCTTATTATCTTTATTTTATTTCATGCTATAAAATGTTTTAAATAATAATTTCTTAAAACTTTAAACGAAAAATACATTGTGAATTTCTTTTGTGTTCAATAACTCTTAAGATTCAATTTCTGTAAGCTAGCGTCGGGCGGTAGTGAATATAAATTGAACTCCGCATTCTAAAAAGAAATCTTCAATATAATCTTTTTTGAAATTTTAAAATAAAGTTTTATATAAAATATTCTGAAACCTTTTTATTAAAAAAATATTTTTATTTAAGACTAAAATTCATAAAACCCTTATTCACCTCACCCCCCCCCCCCCCCCCCCCTCTCCCCCCCTCTCCCCCCCCCCCCCCCCCCCTCTCTAAGGGGGCCTATTGATCCAATACTTGGTATCAGAGTTAGGTTATGTCACAACCTGCATTTTCTCCGTATTAAGAAATACGTCAGAGTAAGAGAAAATACGTGTCGTGGTGCCACGCCATGCAGGGGACAACTGCAGACGTTAAGGCAAGCCTGCCATTTCATTTATCTTAAAAAATGACATATGGATTATGTTTTAAAAACATAGTTTACATTTTTAAGTTTTATTGACAGTGTCCCCCGGTCTAGCGGATCAACTACTCCACGGGTACGAAAATATAGATTTACGCAGCGGAAAAGTATTTGAATAATTTATTAGCCTATATGAGCAAAAAGATTCTACAAATCGTGGAGTGAAGATGTGACTTATACATTTAATATACGTAAAATGATAGTTTTATAACGCTCAAATTAGTGAGATTATTGGTTTGAAAGAGATGTTATGTTTCCATGCTAAATATGCATCTTTTATATTAAAAATATCTAATATGCGCCCTAACATAAATCTTTCTCAGGAAGCAAGTGTATAAATAACAGAAAATAACAACAACAAACTAACAAGTACACAAACACTAGGAGAAACACTATGAGTGTCAACAGACTGACACAAACCCATAGGAAAACCAGTCTAAGTTGTACTAAGACAAAGACAACCTCAAAGTAAGAGAGGAAGAAACAAAAGGTTGCTACAACTCGCAGCACTGAAGACAGGAACTCTATCTGCCCAACCTACTACTGCTCTGCACCTGAGGCATTCAGAAAAAGAACACCTCAGAAAAAAGCTGCAAGTGATGCTATAGAAAACAAAGAGCAACGACAAACCTTCGAGTAGGAGGGAAACAGACGAACACGCTATCAACAAAAGTCAGTATAAATAACGGAAATAGCATAGGGTACTAGCTATGCAGTACAAGTAAAACAACTCACAACCGGGAGCAAAGAGAGGCATATGTATATATATGTATATCCTGTCACATTTTCATAATTAAATTCAAGTTCAAGTTAAAGAGAGACTGATCAGCTCCAAAAGACATCAAAACACCGGGCAAAGCCTGGGTGTATGATCCACAAGCAACAAGGCACTGTGGCGGGGATCTTGCCACGACGCGCATAGCCCACAGTGCAAAACTGTACCATAAATGGTACTGTGCCGGGGTATTAACCACGACGCGCACAACCCAACTTATAATATATATATACATTCTTATATGCATCATAATATGAAAACTCTAAACGATATAGCTAACAGAGGGTTAAAAATCAGATCGCAGCATACAATCGACACAATGACACAAACATGCCTGGGAAAACCCCAAGGCCTTAACCACAATGTTTTCCCAAGTCCAAGGACATACACGAATGATCCGACAATGCTAACGACAAAGAAAAACAAACCACGATTATAGCGGAAGACTTACTCTAATTGACACGGCGATCCAAATGACACAACAAATCAGCGAGGCGGCGGGAGGAAACAAGGCTTTCAACGAACTAAAGCCAACGGAAAGCGACAAGGGTTTCATCGAACTGAACTTCGACGATCAATACGATGCTTACACAAATGAGATCATTTACTTGGTCGAAGCTACGCGACGATTCAGTCGGCCCGGCAAAACTCCGAGACCTACATAAAGATGCCTTTCCAAGGCCACTGGATGCACAAGAAAAAATATTTAACAATCCTTACAACGAAACAACGATTTACTTCGGCAACCGACGGGTCAATCCAACCAATACGACTAGCAAGAGGTACGACGCACAAATGACATGATAGGAGACGATGAGGCTTCCGACTACGAAACTCCATCGGAAAACGACAAGGTTTCCGACGAGCATCACCTCGACAAACATACCATTTAATGAATCAACACACGAAATCCTTGGGCAAACGAGACAAAACGAATAGGTAGATCCATACACAATTTCTACTAGCATAAATAACAATCAGAGACGATAAAAAAAAGGAAGAAAGCAAGCGGAGCACCACTTGCCTTGAAATCGCCGGAATCGTCCACCGCACAGCTCCTCGCCGTAGATCGGCCCAAAAGAAGACACGAGGAGGAAGGATCTACAGAAATACGGCCAAACGGGGGTTAGGGCGAAAAATCCTAGCGTGAAAAAGTCCAAGAAATGGGAAATACTCACAACGAGCGCGAAGCTCTCGCCGAGGGCTTTCCGAATCTATGCTCGATTTGAGATTTCGCCCACCGGAGCTCCGCCGGCAGCGACCGCAAGGGTCACGAACGGGAAGCTCTCCTCTCGGCCTCGCTCTCTGGTTCGGTCGGGTAAGGATGAAGGTGAGGAGGTGTGGGGGCTTACGTATACATATATATAATATTAATAATAATAATAATATTATTATTAATATTAATGGTAATAATAATAATAATAATTAAGATAGATTTCGGTTCGTCTATACACTATCGACGAAAAGCCATTCTTTATAACATAATAATAATTATTATAAACGATTCGTCTATTAAAGGATTCGTTTATTAAAGGATGAAGGATGATAAACATTTATAAAAGTATTCGTTAATTTTAAACGATAATGTATATATTATGTTATCGTAATAATAATAATAATTATAATAATATTATATTATTATCAAAATTAAATGAATGTTGAAACCGACGAAATTCGCATCAAAGGTGAACGACGGCGCTACGAATCCAACGGCGAAGTCGGAATCAAAATCCGACGTACCGATCTCGAGATATAAATTTCCGAAGTTTACGGCAACGCCAAAAGCATGCAAATCTTCTAAAAATTTGTCGAGGCTCTAAAATCGCTCGGATCGCCACGAAACTTTAAGGGCCTTCCTAAAATTAAATAATCTAATTTTCTAACGTAAAATTTTCCAATTACGGGTAGTTTCAAAATTTGGCCGACTTGACCGAACGGATGCTAAAACGCGCAAACGACCGTGCACCGCTAACTTCGCGCTAGCGTAACGCCCTTCGTCATTATGACGTCATCAATATATTTCCAAATATAGCCAAAAATTCAGGGGCGTTACAGCCACTCCCCCTAAAAAGAAGTTTCGTCCCGAAACTTTAACAAATAACTCGAACAAAAAAGAGGAAAACACTCACCGAAGAAGATTAGGGGAACAACTGAGGATAAGATTTTTTCTCAGCACTTAGCTTTGCGTCTCTGAATACTGACAGATTACTCGACACAAGAAGGATTTGGCTGCTGCTGGGGCACCGAGTCATGGACTTGACGAGAACTACAAACATACTATCACAACTGGCTCACGCGAACCCAACGCAAGCACCTGGGAAAGAAGCAGGCAATTTCAGCCTAAAAACAGGAACCTTGATGCACTAATTTATGTAACGACCTAGGCCAACCCAGTTTCCCATCTGACTCAACCTTAAACGGTCTGAATGATTCTAGCTCCCTAGCTTGTTCCTTAACAAGCCTTTTGCTCTTTCTCAGAGCCTCTAAGAGATCACCAAACTGCTCTAATAGATCAGTATGATTCTTATTGTTACAAGATGAGCAGTCTTCTGCATCATCTTCAGATGATGAACAATCACCTGATGCACTCTTGGTCTTCTTAAATGAAGCAGGTAGTAAAGGTGTGTGAGTGGTGCATACCTGATCATGATGTGATTCATCATGATTTTCTTCATCTGATAGAGCCATCAGCCCATGAACCTCTTCATCCTCAGAATCACAGTCTGTGAGAGTCAAGGGTGCCCCGATTCTTCTTCTGACTACAGAGCATTCTTCATCTTCTGATTCACTATCTGAAGTAGTCAGGGGTGCTCTGATGCATTCTTGTTCATGAGGGACTTCATCTTGAAAGTCTTCCTCTGACCCTTCCATGAGGACTTCTAGGAAGTCCCACATGTCCTTTGCTGTAGTGCAATGACTTAGCTTCTGGAGTGTTGGCAGATCTACTGCACTAGCTAGAATGTTTCTGGCTTCTTTGTCCATGCTGCTTAGAAAGACCTCATCTTTTAACATTGTCATGGAGGGACCTTTTTGAACAATCAAAAACATTCTTGGATCCATTGCCTCCATGAATATTCTTGCTCTAACTTTCCAAAGGGAAAAGTTCTCTCTAGAGCACATAACTATTCTTGACTCCATACTTATGAAACTTAGACACCCACTAGCAGATCTGTTCAAGTTGTTAAGCTTTTCTTGAAACAACCTCGCTTTGATACCACTTGTTGTTTATTGGGTGTTAATTTATCACCTAGAGGGGGGGTGAATAGGTTTTTCAAATTATATTATCCCCTTTTTGGTGTTCTTGATTTCTGGTTAATAGATCTATAAAGTAGAAAGCACAACACAGAAAAGCACACAAAGATGTATAGAGGTTCCTCAAAACCGGGTGTCTTGAGTAGGCCTCTTTCCCTCTGCGCCTACCTAGCAGTGTGCTAGGCTCGGCAAACGCCACAAAATCTTCAGGCCCTCAAGCCTTACACCACGGACCCGCAAGTCCAACATCCTAGGCCCGCAAGCCCCTACTGCCCCCAAGCCCGCAAGCTCGACACTCAAGCCCTCAAGCCCTACACAATACAGACCCGCAAGTCCTGTGCCTACAGCCTAGGCCTGCAAGCCCCTACTGCGCCCGAGCCCTCAAGCTCCACAGAATCGGACCCACAAGTCCACTGCACTGGCCCTCAAGCCTCACAGCTCTCCAACCCTCAAGCTAGACGGTGTCGGACCCGCAAGTCCACTGCCCTGGCCCTCAAGCCTCACAGCTCTCCAGCCCTCAAGCTAGACAAATAGGCCCGCAAGCCTTACAAGAAAATAAAGAGATAAGAGACTGTTACTTCTGCCGGATGAAGATTGGCAACTTTAGCCTGATGAAGATCGGCTTCTTTAGGTTGAGGAAGATGCTTCTTGATCTGAAGTTTCAGCATTGGATCTTCTTCAGCCTTCTCTTCTTTTGCCTGATGTTGATCGGCTACTTATCAGTCAAAGAAGATGACTGATTCTTCCGAGAACACTTGATGCTTGTTCTCTACTTGATCTTCTTTTTCTTCTTCTCAGCCGAGAATACTGTTTTATTGAATTGTAGTGGCGGGATTCTTTTTTCTCTCTAAATCGAAGACGTCTTTTCTAGGGCATCACTGTTCCCTTTTATAGGACAGATGAGACGCATAACGGTCACATGTTATGTCTTTTAATGTCAGACGCCCATTCCATAAGAGCACGCGCTGATTGGACAATCAGGCGGCAGCATTAAATGCTGACAGCGCGCGTCTGCAACTTTTGAATCTGTCTCGACAATATTTCCAATGTTATGACGATATGGACAATATCTCGACGACAGGACGTTGTCGATCCCTTGAACTTAGGTAGACTTTCAATTCTTCTAGATTCTGCCTCTGATGCAGGAATCTCGATGATACGAGACATTCTGGCGCTTCTGCATATACGATGATATGCTATCTCTGACTGTGTCGTCGTAATCACCTTATTCTCTCGACGACATGCCTTCATTACGATGACGTTCAACGCCATCAGTCATACATAGCCTTTTCAGCGACAAGGCTTCTTTGTCGATGTCGACGATGCTGCATCTTCTTGACGGCATTTCTTTCTTTGTCTTCATTCTTCTCTGCGTTCGGTGAACGGCAATCTTCGTTCGACGAACAACATTCTGTGTTCGACGAACTTCATTCTTCTATCCTATCTCTACATTCAACGAACTCCATCCAGCGTTTAACGAACATGCCAAGTCTGCGTTCGACGAACTTGCTTCTGTGTTCGACGATCTTGCTTCTGCGTTCGACGATCTTGCTGAGTCTCAGCGTTCGACTAACTCGCCAAGTCTCAGCGTTCGACGATCTTCCTTCTGCGTTCGACGAACTCGCCAAGTCTCATCGTTCTCTTTGCACCATCTTTGCGTTCAACAAACTTCGTTCTTCGTTCGACGATATTGTAATTTAACTTCCTGAGATTATCAGCTAGAGAAGTGATCAAATACAAAGTGAAGTTTTTTTGACTTGATGACTTCTTCAAATTAGGAATCATGTGGGCAAGATTCCCAACACTTGTTTTGTGTTTATAGTATGCAGGATTCTGTGCTTTCAAATCTCCATGGAAATGTGTTTTTTGTTGTTCTACTGCGGAGCGTTTGAACTACCGCTGGCTCTAGTGTTCGTTCAACGAAATGAAAGTTGCACTCGACGAAATGCTTATCACTGCGGTCGACAAATTTGCGATAAACGAAAACGGATTCCCGTTCGACAAAATGCTTATCACTGCGGTCGACGAATTTACGATCGACGAAAGCGGAATCCCGTTCGACGAAATACTTATCACTGCGGTCAACGAATTTGCGATCGACGAAAGCGAAATCCCGTTCAACGAAATGCTTATCACTGCGTTCGACGAATTTGCGATCGACGAAAGCGGAATTCGGTTCGATGAAATACATGATCTACCGCGGCGCGTTATGTATACCGCCCGGCGGTAGCTTTTGGAAACTTCCCGTCTGCAGTTTATTAAGGAGCATATTTGGAAGGAGATAGTGGCTGAAGGAAGGATATCTCGCTATCGCGGGGCGTTAGCGTTATCGCGGCGCGCTAGTGTTTGGCGCTCAAAATGTTGCCTAAACTACCACGATCCATGTGCTTCATTGCCTAATGTGGATACCGCGGGGCGATAGTGGCTGATTCTATAAAAAGACGCGCGCCTCCTCTGTTGTGGCTTGCTGTTCCAGAACGATTTGAAGCCATATTTTCAGAGCACTCGTGAGAGCCTTCCCAAGCAGCCCGAAGAACTCCGTCAACGTTCGTGAACGCAAAGAACTTGAAGACCTATCCGGTCGCATCTACATCGACATCAAGTTCTTCTACTTTAGGCAGTTTTTAGTTTTTGTTTTCTCTTTGTCTTTTATTTTATCTTTGTAATCGGTTCGTGAATTCGCCACATGGCGACTAGGGCCTTGCGGGGACTAGGGGAAAATTCGCCTCGTGTTGGCGACTAGGTTTAGGGTGTAGATCTAGGGGTGCTCGAGGCTTTTCCGGTGAGTTAAGGGCTAGAGAGGCTTGAGGCCTTATCTGGGGAGAGATAGGCTAAAGCCAACCGGTCCTTAGGAGAAGGGTCGGTATAGAAAACCAAAAAGGTTTTTTCGTTGGTCGCCTCTTTCCAAGCGTCATTGGAAAAAATTTTGTAATCATAACTATTTCAAATTATTATTAATGAAAATATTTTTATTTCTTCATCTTTGATTCGTGCAAATCTGGTTTTCACTGTTTTAACCTAAATATATTTTCTCTATTACTAATGCCGAGCGATAACACTACCGCTGGCGGTAGCAACGGAGAATTATTTTCTTTAATAATCAGAAAAGTTTAAATCCCTTATTCACCCCCTCCCCCCCTCTAAGGGCGCCTACAGATCCAACAAATACATCTTCCATCCCCTAGTTTGCAGATTTGGCTAAGTATCTAGTAGCCCGGGTCCTGCCAAAAAATTTCTCTAGTCAGCAAAAGAAGAAATTTTTTTCTGATTTAAAGAATTATTTTTGGGAGGACCCCTTTCTTTTCTGTTTCTGCGCGGATCAGGTAGTGAGAAGATGCGTCTCGAGTGAGGAAGGTCTAAAACTTTTACAGCATTGTCACGAAAGACCAACTGGTGGTCATTATCAAGCGAATTGAACTGTGAGGAAGGCGCTGGATGCGGGCTTTTACTGGCCCACGCTCTTCAAATAAGCTCACACCCTTGTGAGTACTTGCGACAGCTGCCAGCGATCGGGGAACATCTCCCGCCGGGATGAGATGCCCCAAAATATTTTCTTAGAATGCGAAATTTTTGACCTTTGGGGTATCGATTTCGTTGGCCCTCTCCCTCCCTCTTATTCAAATAAGTATATTCTAGTTGAGGTTGACTACGTGTCGAGGTGGGCGGAAGCGCAAGCTCTCCCCACTAACGATGCGAGAGTCGTCGTAAATTTCTTTAAAAAATTATTCTCACTATTTGGCACGCCGCGCGCTATAATTAGTGATCGGGGCACCCATTTTTGCAATACCCAATTCACGAAAATCTTAGCAAAATATAGTGTCGCGCACAAACTTTCCACTCCTTATCACCCGCAAACGAGCGGCCAAATCGAAGTCATAAATCAAGAATTAAAGCGGATTTTAGAAAAAAATTGTTTCTATAAATCGGAAGGATTAGGCACTTAAGCTCGATGATGCGTTATGGGCCTATCGAACGGCTTACAAGACCGTTATCAGTTGTACACCGTATCGAATGGTGTATGGCAAGGCTTGCCACCTTCCGGTCGAATTAGAAAACCGTGCATTTTGGGCGCTTAAATTTTTAAACCTCGATTCTACGTTAGCGGCCGAACAAAGTAAATTTCAAATGAACGAATTAGATGAGTGGCGAGCGAATGCGTATGAGAGTAACAAATTATATAATGAACGATCAAAGTTTTATCACGATAAACATAAAAAATTTCCAAAAACTTTTTCGCCGGGCGATCTCGTCCTCATTTATAATTCTCGTCTTCGCCTTTTTCCGAGAAAGCTAAAATCTCGATGGTCCGAACCCTTTATCGTTAAAGAGGTTTGGTCCTGTGGCACAATTCTAATTTCCCACCTGGAAAAAGGTTCTTTCAAAGTAAATGGTCGCTGTCTTAAGTTGTATCTTCCAGGGGATTCGTCTAACAAAAAGAGTGATTCAATAAATCTTCCGCCAATATCATGAGCGCCAATTGGGTCAAGCTACGCGACCTTAAACAAAGCGCTTCTGGGAGGCACCCCAAAATTATCTTTTGATTGTTTTCTCTTATTTTTGTTTCTGTCTTAACATGTTTTGTAGGTAACCGCCACTCCCCCCCCCCCCCCCCCCCCCCCCCCCCCGCATCTTCATAACCAGGGAAGCCCTTCTTCCTTCTTTTTCCTTCTTTTTTCTTGCATTCCTTTTTTGTAGGTCGCACCTTGTTATCTTTTTCATTTTCATATTTCTTCATACTTAGTTTTAAACATTGGGGATAATATTTAACTTAAAGTATGAGGGTGTAAATAGCTCTTAGTTTTTAATTTAGAAAACTTTTCAAAAAAAATATTCTTATATCTTCTATTATTCAAGTACTTTTCAAACCCAAAAATTCAAAAAAAAAATCGAAAATTTAAATCGTGGAAAGGGACGTTTGGGTTATCATCCCATCTCATCTCCTAGTACTGTTGAGAACCCCTCACGGGTATACCTCGGGAAGTCCAAGAGTTAACAAAAATTGTTAGGTTTAAAACTAGTTTTCGTTCTTTCACTATCAAAAATCCAAAAAAAGATAATATCAAAAATTCCAAAAAAATATGAAAAACTTATAACAAAAACCAAAAAATTTATAAAACCCATGCTTGTTGTTTTTTTGATTTCTTAGAAATTTAGTTGAGAATATTTATAAGCATTTTATGTTTTTAATTAGCTAAAATTTTGTTTATCATAGTTTGTTAAATATAAATTTTAGGTAATCTTGTTTTAAGAATCATTTTATGATTTGAGCTTGATTAGAGAATTTTTGTTAGCATGACTTCTCTCTTTATTTTTAATTGGCTTCATTTTGTAGTAAATTTGTTAAACCTCTTTAGATTTCTATTATATTTTCTTCTAGCTTTTTAGATCTTAGGAAATTTAAATTTACTAGAATTTTCTCTCAATATAATTTAATTTATAAGCTAGAAATTTTTCCTTACCCAACCCCTTTTGATGGCATATAAAAAAAGTGTTTTAAAAGATCATATGCATGGGAATAGGAGGATGAAATTCATTATTCCCTAAACATATGCACACAAAATAATTTAAAAGATTATATGGCATGGAGTAAGAGGATAAAATTCATTACTCCTAAACATATACATTTTGGGTTTTTATTAGAAGAGAATTTAAAAGGTTATATGGCATGGAGTAAGAGGATAAAATACATTACTCCTAAACATATTCAAAAAAAATAGAGGTGAGAGGATAAAATTCATCACCTCCTTTCTAAGATCTCTTCTTATGCCAAGCTTTGTAAACCTCCCCTTAACCATTATCTTTGATCTAGATTTAATTTAAGTTATGGAGAGAGCAATATTTAGTATGTTACTTTTCCTTAAAGTTTCTTTTAAGATAAAGTTCTTATAATTTTAATCTAATTTAGTTTTATAATTTCTACAATTTTATTTGCTAATTAATTATCTTGAGAAGTCCTTGCCTAAACACTTCTACTCTTTTCAAATCATCATCATAATTTAGGACTTAATTCCTCCTAGAATTTATTCTTAACCTAACTTTAGATCTAAATGAAATTTTAGTTTATAATTAAAAAATTTATATGAATGTCTTATGAAATATGTCTTATACTTTTGCTCTGGAATAACAAAACCTTAAGTATGGTGGTATTTGATAAGTAGTTTTTATATAAACTTTTTAGTATAAATTTTAGTAATTATTTAATATGAAATTTTCTTTTTCATGTCGATTTTAGCTTATAACTAGTTCTTTTATGAAAATTGTCTCTAATTTAGCTTATTTATATTTTTGCAGAATTTTGGGACAATTTTGGAAAAATTTGCATTACACGTCCTTGGTCACGCCTGTGACCATGGGCATGTAATCATAAGATCGTCCATAATTGATGTCACGCAATTTGAGCTCGTCCACAGCAACTCACGCCTGTGACCCAATGGTCACGCCCGTGACCAAGGGCATGTAAACTTAAAGTGATGCTCCCGGTGATGTCGTCGAGACGTAGAGATGTCGTCGAGAAGTCAACTCAAGTCACGCTCGTGACCCAAATGTCAAGGTCGTGACTTTCCCATATGATCCTTGCTCGTCGCCGAGGCGTAGTCGAGCCCATGCTACATTAAATGATGTCATCACAGGTCACGCCCGTTGATAATTTATATAGGTGTAGTCAATAATACCTAGAGGGGGGGTGAATAGGTTTTACTTATTTTCTTTGTTTAAACCTAATGTTTCTAGCTACAGAAAACACAATCACAGAAAGCACACAAGGATGTATAGAGGTTCGTCAAGATCGGGTGTCTTGAGTAGTCCTCTTTCCCCCTTCTCCTTTCTAACAGTGAGTTAGACAAGGCCACAAACTCCAATCTCGGCTCCTTGAGCTTACACCACAAATTCCTCGGAACTTCTCAGATCAATAGTGATCCTACCTCAGGCACAGCAGCCCAACACTCAGGCTCAACAGCCCTACACTCAGGCTCAACAGCCCTACGCCTCAGGCACAGCAGCCCTACAGCTCAGAGTTATGTAACTCCTACCACTCAGAAATCCCACAGATTTCCTACCTCAGACCTATCAAGAAGTCCTACCACTCAAGCTGTCAACACAGCTTTACACACAGGCTCAACAGCCTTTTACTCAAGCAACAATGCCTTACAAAGATATAATAGAGTTTGAGCTAGATACAAAAGACAAAAGGTTTACTCTTAGGTCTTCTGAATCCTTTCTTCAGATCTGAAAACAACAGCTTCAGATTTGTATCACCTTGGTCTTCTCCTTCAGTAAAGCAGAAGATCAACTTGCCCTTCTTGAGTTTGTACTGGAAGAGCTAACTAATCTCCCTTAGAAGATTAACTTCAGCTGCAGAGAACAACTTCAACTGGCTGAAATGTGAATGATCGATTGCGGCGTACAACAAAGGCTTTTCAATGGAACAGTTCTTGTTGTTGTGCCCTAGCTTCTTCTTGTATACCTCCAGAAGGCTTCAACGGCTATATCGATCCTCCTGACACAGTATGGGTCAGATTGGAGTTGCTTTTCCCTCTCAATTGTTGTTTGCGCCAAAAGCAGATCCCGTCAGCACATTTGGATCTGTCTCAGCGGTTGGGCTGAGACAGCATCCAGTCTCAGCGGTTGGGCTGAGACAGCATCCAGTCTCAGAGGCAGCTCCAGTCCCCTTCTCAGCGGTTTCTCCAGTCTCCTTCTCAGTGGATCCGCTGAGACGGCTCCTCGTCTCAGCGGTTCTGACCCTTCGTCTCAGCGGTTATGCTGAGACAGATCTTCATCTCCTTGTAGATGATTTCTTCTTATCAAAGGCCATGTTTGGCCCTTCCTTTTGAGTCACCTGTGCCTGTATATCCTACACAAGTATAGCTTTGTTAAATACAATATGTCCTTAGACTTGAGAGTGATGCCTCTTCAAATCAAGGTAATATTGAGGGCAATATACCCAACAATCTCCCCCTATTTGAAGAAGGCAGAACATCCCCAATGCAAAGGTACATAAACATTAAAAACATATCTTGATCTATTACAAAGGCCCTAACACCCTATGCATTTGCACTGGCACTTTCTCCCCTTTCTCCAGCATTGGTACTGGCCCTATCTCCCCCTTTCTGGTTTCTTCGACCTTAACCAGCTATGGATAGAGGGATAATATCTATAGATCCCTTTGGATCAACCTATAGGCTAACCTATACACTCTTAGCATTTGCCAACTTTTCCTCAACCTGAGCAGGGAATTTATTCCCCCTCAATTTGAGAGCTATATTGTTTTTTTGTAATAGCTGATCCATTTCAATTTGAACATCCCATTTGAGCTACTGAGTACTAGAGATAATAAATACAGAGCACATTTATCAAAAGTAATCAGACACAATTTTATGAGCAGAATATGAAATAGCATTTCACTTTAAATGTTCAGTACAGACATAACAAAAAAATCAACTTATAGTTGTACATTAGAAAAAAAAATCAAGGCTGGTTCATCTAAGATGGACCCTGGGAAGAACTTTCTCCATCTGTAGACTTTCTTTTCCTAGCTTCAGCAGCAGCCTTGATCTTCTCCTTTACTTTGAAGTACAGAAATGGCTTGGGAAGATATCTTGTGGGAATCCTTAAAGGAGTTTCCCTTCTTACCATGTTTTCTTTGAGAATCCTTTCCCTTAAGGATTCCCTTTCAAGGTGTTTGATCCACTCAGCAGCTGAATAGACATGATCAATGTCCTTCATTGGATTTCCATGGCTCACCCAGGTATTGACAACAATTGTGTCCAACTCCAGATTGTCATCTTCATGGAGTGGATCCTCTAATCTTTCCATTCTTTTCTGTGCCATGTATTCTTCAGCAGTTTGAATACCCTCTACCCTTCTCCTCTTTGCTGCTCTCTCATCAGCAATCAGATTTGATTGACTTTGGAAGTCAAAGTCTTCATCTCTGTTAGGGTTCAAGACTAGAAGATTCAAAGCAATTCTTATTCCTTGCAGCACTTTTAAGCTTGAGTCCCATTGATTCTCAGTGACCTTTTTGACCATGGTAAGAATATTTTCTTGAATAGCACTGGAAGCATTGTTGACCACTTCCACCACTTGCTTGCTGGTTTCTTCTTGATTGGAGAGTATCAGTTTATGGGAGGACTCCATGTTGTTATACAGCTGTATGTGAGCTCCTTTCAGCTTAGCATGTAGATTGAGAATCTTCTCCTCCCCTTCTTTGCTATTTTCCACCATCTTCTTCTCTATTTCAGAATATTGAGTCAATATGGATTGAGAGAGAGTTTGAAGGGTGCTGTCCACATCATCTAAAATGTATTCCTTTGCCTTGTCAATGTGGGATTTGACTTGGCTGCTTGATGTGTTGACCACTTAAGCCATTCTGGCAACAGCTTTTTCCCAAACATTCTCATTTTTGTAGAGCTGATTCTTTACATATGTGATGTCCTTTGTGGAATCCCCTTGATGGTCTGCAATATTCTTCAGAACTGTGTGTTGGGCAGCAACAGTATTTTTGGCCATTTCAAACCATCTTGTCATCTGCAGAAGGATATGATCTGATGCAGTTTTGACATCATTAACCTGGGCATTCAGTTCAGTTCTTACTTCAGCCACTCTTGATTCCATTCTTTGCTCACTGGCCTAGATCTCCTGAGTCAATGCAGCTCTTATTGTATACAATTCATTCCTTATCTGGGCAGAGACATCATGGACCTTTTCAGCAACAATCTTTTTCATAGATAACATCTGACCCTCAATCATTGTTTGTATTGAGTTTAACAGGTCAGATGTGTCCAGAGCTGCAACTGGCCTTTCCTGGGCTAATTCCTTTTCAACCATCTTTTCAGCTCCACTTTGAGCATTGGCCCTCTCATTATTAGGGATTTGCTCCCCCTCAGATGGGGCATTAGGTGATACCAATTCCTGTTGATGTTCTCCCCCACTAGCATACCCACCTCCTCCTTCATAGGCAGGGCTATGCTCCCCCTCACTTGGGGCATCCATAGGAGGAGAATTTTGTCTAAGGTCACCTGAAAAATGATTGATGAGTTAGACACTTGCACTATACTATTGATAGAAAAGAGAGGCCTAATTGAAGTCCTAATTTACCATGGATTGGTGAGTTGGGAAATTCATCTTCAGCTTGATGAACAGCTAAATCAGTATTCATCTGAGTTGGCTCAGGATTGGGCACAACTCTTCCTTGGGGCTCCTCATTTGTCCTGGGGACATCTTCATTATCAATGTTCATTGGGTTGCTGCCAGATCTACGATCAGACCCATGAATATCTTCATTTTCAGACCCATCTGACTTTGAGGATGAATCTGATTTGTGCTGAGATGAATCTTTCTTCTTTTCCTTTGCCACAGATGGCTGGCTCATAGGAAGCACTCTGGAGAATCTATCCAGAGTCTTAATGTCCATTCTTTTGAGATAATGGAGATTTGACCCCTTTGAGTTTGCAAAGGTTTCTGAATGACTATTCTGTAGGTACAGAGATAGTATTCTTCCCATATTGGGGGCTTGTAGAGATTCCTTTATCCTTTGAAAGATAACTTCTCCCCATGAGGTTCTCTTGGACAGAATTATCCTAGTCATTAATTCAAACATGAACTGTGAGACAGTGTCATGTGAACCAGGCTTGCATCGGATAGCTTTGCCCACTATATCAGACAACAGTTTCCCTTGTTGATTGAAGAACTTCCTCCACAGACAACTGATTTTAGTATCACTGTATCCTGTCCACTTTAAGGCAGTCTGCTTATCCTTTTCAGATATTTCCTCCTCTTCAGTTTTACTGCAGGGAGTTAATTTCAGCCCCCTTCTCCAACCTTTTAGCTGTAATCTTTATCTTCTCACTTCCTATCTTGGACTTCAGGATGGTTTTGGAAGGAGATAATTTGACATTGTTGAACCATTCCAGAACTTCAGTTCTGAGAATGCAGCACGGTTCAGACAGCATGTGCTCCAGACCTTGAGCTTCCATTAGATGAATCACGTGTCTTATTTCTTCTGAGGCATGAGAGAATCCATCTCTTACGATTTCATAGCCCTCCAGGAGATCTTTTGAGCTTTTTGGTGCCATGGAATCAGAAAATCGAGGCGCTGAGACGTGAGAGAAGATGAATCATCTCGATGGCTAAGGGTTTGACTTTGTGGTGTGTTTTAGGTTAGTGTATCTATTTATAGAATTTTAGTTTCGTTTTTATTAACCCTAGGCTTTTAGACTTAATTACCTTATTGTGTTAAGGAGTTTTGGGTTAATTATCAGATTTCATATTGAACATACCCCGTCTCAGCGGTTCAGCTGAGACGGAGACCTAGGCCGCTGGGACAGTGAACTCTCAACCGCTGGGACAGTTTGCTCGTCTCAGCGGTTCAGCTGGGATTTTTCTCAGCTGATTCAGCTGAACATACTTCTGCAGTTTAGCTGATCATAGGGTTTAGACCTAATGTAGATATTTTGGCTGAAGAAATGTCCTAATCATGTCACTAAGTTGTAATGTATAATAATGTAAAGTTTTATAATTCACAATTCAGAATCAACAATAGTGACAACAACAACTTATACATTTAGGACTATTCCATACTAAGCATGCCAAGATCAATTTTGAAAGTATTGAATTTAGATTCATCTAGTGGCTTTGTAAAGATAGAAGCTACTTGTTTGTTAGTGGGGACAAATTCAAGACAGATATCTTTATATTCTACATGTTCTCTAATAAAATGATATCTAATCTCTATGTGCTTAGTCCTGCTATGAGAGACGGGATTTTTAGCAATAGAGATTGCACTGGATGAATCACAATACAAAGGAGATTCCCTTACCTTGAGGTTGTAATCCTCCAACTGATGTTGTGTCCAAAGGAGTTGTGCACAACAGCTACCTGCAGCAATGTATTCAGACTCAGCTGTGGATATTGCCACACTGGTTTGTTTCTTGCTGCTCCAAGATATCAATCTTCTCCCTAGGAATTGACAAGTACCACTTGTACTCTTCCTGTCTTCTTTACAACCTGCAAAATCTGCATCTGAAAAGCCTGTTAGTTCAAAATCATTGTTCTTAGGGTACCAAAGGCTAAGATGCAAGCTGCCCTTAAGGTATCTCAGAATCCTCTTCACAGAGGTGTAGTGAGATTCCTTAGGACATGTTTGATACCTAGCACAAACACATGTAGAATACATAATGTCTGGCCTACTTGCAGTCAAGTATAATAGGGATCCAATGATGCATCTGTACATGGACTCATCAAAGGCCTTTCCCTTTTCATCCTTGTCTAATGATACATTAGACCCCATGGGTGTTCTCATGGTGGAGGCTGATTCCATCCCAACTTTCTTGATGAGCTCATTAGTGTACTTGGTCTGGGAGATGAAAATTCCATCATCAGACTGTTTCACTTGGAGCCCAAGGAAATATTTGAGCTCACCCATACTGCTCATTTCAAACTCCCCCTGCATTATATTGGCAAATCTCTTGCAGAGGTTGTCATCAGTAGACCCAAAGATTATGTCATCAACATAGATTTGGACTAAGAGACACTTGCCCCTTGTTTCCCTAAGAAACAATGTGCTATCAATCTTTCCCCTCATGAACTTGTTCTTGAGGAGAAAGTTGGACAAAATCTCATACCAAGCTCTTGGAGCTTGCTTGAGACCATATAGTGCTTTCCTAAGAAGATAAACATGAGAAGTTAGGGTTGGATGCAGAAAACCTGAAGGTTGTTCAACATATACCTCTTCCTTCAAGTCTCCATTGAGAAAGGCTGATTTGACATCCATCTGGTAGACTTTGAACCCCTTGTGGGCAGCATAGGCAAGGAATAGCCTAATTGCTTCCAACCTTGCAACTGGTGCAAAGGTTTGATCAAAGTATATACCTTCCTCTTGCCTGTATCCTTTGGCTACTAATCTGGCCTTGTTCTTGATGATTGTACCATTCTCATCAAGCTTGTTCATGTATACCCATTTAGTGCCAATCACATTGTGTCCATGAGGTCTTGGCACCAGCTTCCATACTTTGCATCTCTTGAATTGTAGGAGCTCTTCTTGCATTGCTTCAATCCAGAAGGTGTCTTGATTGGCCTCTTCAAACTTCTTGGGCTCCATTTGAGAAAGGAAGCTCAAGAATAGTGCTTCATTATGAGCTCTGCTTCTTGTCAATATGCCTTGGGTATGATCCCCAATTATTAGATCTCTTGGATGATCTCTCAGGTGCCTTGCAGCAGCAGGAAGAGGGTCCTCTGGTGGCTGTGTTTGTTCCACTGGTTCAGCTATGACTTCACCATCTTGTACCTCTTCTTCTTCAGGAATTGCAGCAGCTGTCTGTGTGTTGCTGCTGCTGGGCTTGTCTTGGACAGTCAGCTCATGCATCCCTTCTTCATTTTCTGTCACAATAGAAGAACTAGACCATTCTTTGTAGAGAAGGCTGGTCTCATCAAATACAACATGCATAGATTCTTCTACAACATGGGTTTTCTTGTTATAAACTCTATAAGCTCTACTATGTGAGCTATACCCAACAAGAACCCCCATATTGCATTTTTCTGCAAACTTTGTTAATTGAGATTTTCCATTATTTAGAATGTAGCATTTGCAACCAAAGATTCTAAAGTCGGAAATTGTAGGTTGTTTGCCTTTCAGAATCTCATAAGGAGTTTTCCCAAGGACCTTATTGATGGAGGCTCTATTGAGAACATAACAGGCTGTATTGACTGCCTCAGCCCAGAAGTATTCTGGGAGTGAGGAGTCACTAAGCAATGTTCTCCCAGCTTCTATCAAGGTCCTATTCCTCCTCTCAGCCACACCATTTTGTTGTGGATTCCTTGGGGAGGAGAACTCTTGGGTGATACCAAATTCTTGACAAAATTTTGTCATGGCTTCAGATTGAAATTCTGTGCCATGGGCAGTTCTTGTCCTGACCATAGTACATAGTAGATCATTCTGAATAGCCTTGACATAATTTATAAAGACATGTAAGGTATCTGACTTCTTCTTAAGGAAGAATACCCATGTATACTTTGAATGATCATCTACAATTACCAAGGTATACAACTTCCCACCTAGGCTCTGAATTGGCAAAGGATCAAACAAGTCCATGTGCAATAGGTATAAACACCTTTCAGTATCCTTAGAGCCAATACTTTTAAAGGTGGTCCTAGTTTGCTTACCCATTTGGCAAGCATGACAGGGACCACTTTTAACACATTTTAGTTTAGGACTATTTCTAACAAGGTTTTTAGAAAATAATCTATACATTGTCGTATAGTTAATGTGGGCAAGTCTCTTGTGCCATTAGACACAAAGTGACTCACTTTCATTAGCTACAAGACACACAGAAGAGATAGAATAATTGCAAATGAAGTCTAAGCAATAAACATTTCCACTCCTAGTGCCTGAGAGAATGGTCTCCAAGTCATTAGACTTTTTGATCAAGCACTTGTCATTGTGGAATTCAATGACATAGCCTAAGTCACATAGTTGGCTTATGCTTACAAGGTTGTGTTGCAACCCTTCAACATAAGCTACCCGTGTGATTGAGACTATGCCATTTGAAATCATACCATATCCTTTGGTGACTCCCTTTTCAGATCCACCAAAGATAACCTTGGGTCCATTCTTCACTGGATGGTAATCCTTTAGAAGATACTTAGTTCCTGTCATGTGCCTTGAGCACCCACTGTCCAAGTACCATATTTGGTTGAGACTGGTACTTGAACTAACCTGCAACACAAAATTTAATGTACCTTAGGATCCCAACTAACTTTGGGTCCTAGGTTCACGTTAACACCATAGGGGATATTCCTAGAAAGGGTTGGTTTGGCTTGAGGTTCAATCCTTGCCTTTGGCACATTAGGGTTGTGCCAACAATCAATTGTAAAGTGTCCCACTTTGCCACAGCACCAACACTCATATATATTATATCTCCTCTTCTGAACACTCCTAGAAGATGAAGCTTCCTGTTTCTGTTCAGTAGAGGACACAGCTGTTGTTTTCTTTGTTTTATCAGTAAAGGCCTGCCCTTTTACCTTGCTATAATCAGTCAAGGCAGCCAGTTTTTGTTTGACATCAACACCCTCTAGCTTGGCAGCTAAACATGTGTGGATGGCACCATAAATTGGGCTTTTTGGCTTGGTTACAGGACAGTCAACAGTCATGGACTTTGCTGAACAATGTTTAGAGTTGACAGCCTTGGTTATCTTGAGTGAAGGGGCTGAGGTTCCAAAAACAAAACGTCCATGATGGGCCATTTGAATTTCCTCATGCAGAGCCTTGAAGGCACTCAAGCCTAACTCCATTCTATATCCATAGTTGTGAGCATTCTTGCTCAAGTTATTGGATCTTCCATTTAATAAGTGACCATGAACACTTTCTTGGTCATACTTGTTTGAGGGCATCAAGACTTTCACAAAGGAGGTCTTAGATTCTTTTGAGTCCTTAACCTTTCCCTTAGTGTTGCTAGTAGCTGCCTCCTTGTTGAAACCAACACCTCTCATGTCATGGGAGTTGAAGGTGTCAATAATAGGCAGCACTGTCTTGGGCTTGGAGAACTTAGCCACTAGCATCCTCTCCTTGAGGAGCTTTTCTTCAAGATCCTTAATGATCTTGTTCTTGTGGCTTATGGTGCCCACATGGATGATTGACATTCCCCTTAGCTTGTCAATCTCCTTGCTCATTAGAGCTAGCTGGGTAGCATGCTCAATGCACTCAAATTTTGATTGCTTTAGGGAAGCAATTTCTTGAGCTTGCCTTTTGGCTAGCATTTTGCTCTTTTTCAGAGCATCCAGGAGTGCACCATACTTATCAATCAATTGATTGACATCCTCCTCAGAATCTGATTCACTGCCAACTTTAGATGGAGGAGATTCAGATTCTGGACCTGTTTCATAATCAGAGGAAGAAGAAATGCAGTGTATCAATACCTGCTCATATACTGAATTGCTGTGGCTGTCCTCATCTTCAGTTATAGCCATCAGCCTATGGTCATCAAGAGTGACCTCATCCTCCTCTTCATCACTATCTGACTGTGATAGAGCGGCCCTTATTCCTATCCTGGTAGCAGGATAGTCTTCTTCTTCCTGATCAGCAAACAGCCCCAAGTAGGCTTCCTCCTCACCATCTGAATCTGAAGATGAAGATTCAGATTCACTCCAGCTCTTGCCTTTCTTAGCTAGGAAGGATTTTTCTCCCTTCCTCTCCTTCTGTTGATGAGGCAATGACATGTCCAGGCTTACTACAGCAATAGCAAATTATGTTAGTTGAAACATGTTTACTAGTTTTAGAGTCATACTTGTCCCCTTTGGGATGTTGCCTCGCAGATCTGTAATGATCCTTCTTGGGATGAGAAGAGGAGGAAGGTTTGTTCTTCCATTGTTTCCTCTTGATCATCTTCTTGAACTGCCTTGTGAAGGCAGCAAACTCCTCATCAGAAGAGGAGCTGTCTGATTTGCTGCTCTCAGATTTCTCAGATTCAGCAGCCTTTCTTGGAGGTGACTGCACTCTAACCTTGTTCCTCTTAGAGCTTTCAGCTTTGAGAGCAACAGATCTCTCCCTTGTGTGAGCCCTGGAGGAAGAGTCCTCCTCCTTTCTTGCAGAAAGCTGCATCTCATATGAGAGCAGTTTCCCAAACAGTGTATGGGTGGGGGTTTCTCCAAGTCTTGCCCCTTCCCTGATTGCACAGATTTTAGTGTCCCATTCTCTAGTTAGAGATCTAAGGAACTTGTCATTAAGTTCATAATCTGTGAACACCCTTCCATAGGTTCTTAGTTCATTTACAATCCTAAAGAACCTTTCATAGCACATGGAGATATTCTCCTGGCTCAGCTGTCTGAAGGCTTCATAGTCCTGATTGAGGAGTGACTTTCTATCATCCCTTACTTCAGCTGTTCCCTCCATATAGACAACCAATGTGTCCCACATTTCCTTGGCAGTTTGGCAGTGTACCAAGTTCTGAAATGTAGTGTCATCAATGGCATTTACTATTATGTTTTGGGCCTCTTGTCCATAGTGTACAGTGCTATCTCATCATTGGTCAGTTCAGAAAATACCTTAAGTACTTTTCTAGTATGGTCAATAATGGAGACTTTCTCAAAGGTATAAGGACCATTTTTGACAGTCAAAAAGATCCTTGGGTCTGATGCTTCCATGAATAGCCTTACCCTTTGCTTTCATATGCCAAAGTTTTCTTTGGAGCGTATAGGCAACTGCATTGACCCCAACTCCTTCTTCATTCCACTGTTGGCCATTTGATTTCAGATTTGACTACTCCTGTATAGGATCTGATCAGACTGTTAAGTCCTTTTGATCAACCTCGCTCTGATACCACTTGATAGTTTATATAGGTGTAGTCAATAATACCTAGAAGGGGGGTGAGTAGGTTTTACTTATTTTCTTTGTTTAAACCTAATGTTTCTAGCTGCAGAAAACACAATCACAGAAAGCACACAAGGATGTATAGAGGTTCCTCAAGACCAGGTGTCTTGAGTAGTCCTCTTTCCCCATTCTCCTTTCTAACAGTGAGTTAGACAAGGCCACAAACTCCAATCTCGGCTCCTTGAGCTTACACCACAAGTTCCTCAGAACTTCTCAGATCAATAGTGATCCTACCTCAGGCACAGCAGCCCAACACTCAGGCTCAACAGCCCTACACTCAGGCTCAACAGCCCTACGCCTCAAGCACAGCAGCCCTACAGCTCAGAGTTATGTAACTCCTACCACTCAGAAATCCTACAAATTTCCTACCTCAGACCTATCAAGAAGTCCTACCACTCAAGCTGTCAACACAGCTTTACACACAGGCTCAACAGCCTTTTACTCAGTCAACAATGCCTTACAAAGATATAATAGAGTTTGAGCTAGATACAAAAGACAAAAGGTTTACTCTTAGGTCTTCTGAATCCTTTCTTCAGATCTGAAAACAATAGCTTCAGATTTGTATCACCTTGATCTTCTCCTTCAGCAAAGCAGAATATCAACTTGCCCTTATTGAGTTTGTACAGGAAGAGCTAACTAATCTCCCTTAGAAGATTAACTTCAGCTGCAGAGAACAACTTCAACTGGCTAAAATGTGAATGCTCGATTGCGGCGTACAACAAAGGCTTTTCAATGGAACAGTTCTTGTTGTTGTGCCCTAGCTTCTTCTTTTATACCTTCAGAAGGCTTCAACGGCTATATCGATCCTCCTGACACAGTATGGGTCAGATTGGAGTTGCTTTTCCCTCTCAATTGTCGTTTGCGCCAAAAGCAGATCCCGTCAGCACATTTGGATCTGTCTTAGCGGTTGGGCTGAGACAGCATCCAGTTTCAGCGGCAGCTCCAGTCCCTTTCTCAGCGGTTGCTCCAGTCTCCTTCTTAGTGGATCCGCTGAGACGGCTCCTCGTCTCAGCAGTTCTGACGCTTCATCTCAGCGGTTATGCTGAGACAGATCTTATCTCCTTGTAGATGATTTCTTCTTATCAAAGGCCATGTTTGGCCCTTCCTTTTGTGTCACCTGTGCCTGTATATCCTACACAAGTATAGCTTTGTTAAATACAATATGTCCTTAGCCTTGAGAGTGATGCCTCTTCAAACCAAGGTAATATTGAGGGCAATATACCCAACACCCGTACCCTAAATGTCATGGTTGTGACTTGTCCCTTTTTGCCATGCCGTCACGCAAGACCCATGCCGCTGTCGGAACTGAGCTGAACAGTGGTTACACGCCCTGGCTCATGCCCGTGACCGAGGGCATGTAACTTGAATTTTTTTTCTATAAATTTAGAGGTTCTCCTTGAGTCCAGGGTTGAGAAATTGGGAGAGGGGGAGGTGCTGCTAGAGCTATTAGTGAACTTTTTTATGCTTTTGTTCATATCATGTTTTCTCTCGTTTCATGCCAAGTAATGTTATAATTTTCTTTCTTGCAATAGCCTAGTTTAAGCTTGTAATCTTTTCATTTCTAGTGTTGTAACCTTTCTATAAGGCTTGTAATAGTTTTTATTTCAATAAAATTAGTTTTGTTCTCTTTCTTTCTCTCTTTGTTCTTTAGTTAATTTCTCCTTAATGCACTCTTATTTTTCTCTCTTTTTCCGCTCCACTATGATTAACTAATTCTCATTAGTGCTCGATCGAAATGATCTGAAGATGAGATAATCATGTTACGATTTTCTAAAGCTCTCTTTTTTCGTTTTTGTAAACACTTGATTTACTCTTGATTTTTATTTAGCGAATCCATATTTTTGATATATGGTTCTCATTTAAGTTTTCATACTTTGCTAGCCGAGAGGCTCAAAGTATGAATCAATCATTCAAGAGTAAAGAGAGTTGCACACACCCCTCGAGAGAGGATGACGTAATACTCCCGGATTGGAGTCAAATCCAATAGAGGGGTCACAACGTAAAGCAAGTTTTAGGTAATCGATTATAGAACGAAAGTCGGTTGATTTTTCCTAAGCTTAGTTGGGCATTTCGCTCGAGAGAGGCCTGTTCGAGCTTCAGGAACCTCCACGGTCAACTTATTTACTTAAATAGAATTAGAATTATTTTTGCCTTCTCTTGATTATTCTCACTCCAAGGTGACTTTTGATTGAGCACTAATCCTTTTATCATCGTTTAAACCTTCTTTAGTTTGCGAATTATCTCTTTTAGTTAAGTAAAACAAACCAAAAAAAATCATTAGATAAGATAATAGTGATCTCCTCAAAGTAAAAGTAATCAACGTGCCCCGAGGAATACGACCTTGGTATTTTCAAAATATCCTATACTATAGACTATAAGGTACACTTGCCTTCATCGGATATAGTTTGGAAAACATCGTGAATCTCTTCGCTTTTTCTTAAATCCAAATCTCTAAGTAAGAAGTAGATTTCTTTGTATCAGCACCCCATCCCAGAAGTACATGGTTAACATTCATGGGACTTGCGATAGTTGCATACTCGGCCAGCCAAAAAACCTCATTAAATAGGGCAAGCCACTGCGGAGTCGAAGGTGCCAGTTACCTATTTTATTCATTGCTTTTATTATAAATAGCTTGCGGTAGAAAATGTGGCGGGTCGGTCATGCCCGTAGACCGTATGTACCGGTGAGGGAAGGTTGACGAATCTAGGCGACAGGGAGGTGTTCACCCTGGGAGCAGTTGTATCTTATATGCCCCGCTGGGTCCCTCCGCTGGTTGGCCAAATTAAGTTATTGTCGGACATCTCCTACGTCCGAGAGTGCACGAGGTTGTACGTTAGGGCCTGGGTAGTGCGGTACATCCACACCCAGAAGTGGCAAGACTGGACACTGTCACCAACGGCCACATCAGTGAGGCACGCGGGGTTTGCTACCCTGCTTGAAAAGAAGCGGTCAAACTATGTCAACATAAGATGCAAACCGGTAAACTATGGTATGTGATTACTGTGGCGGGTTAGTCATGCTCATGGACCGTCTGCACCAGAACGGGAAGGTTGACGACTCATGAGGCAATATGGAGTGTGTTAACCCTGGGAGGATATTTATTATTTCCCCGAAGGGTCCCTCCGCTGGATAGCCGATTTTTGTAATTGTCGGATGTTGCTCACATCCAGGAGTACACGGGTTGTACGTTCGGGCCTGGGTAGTGCGGTACGTCCACACCCAGAAGTGGCAGGACTGGACACTATCACCGACCGCCACATCGGTGAGGCCCGCGGAGTTTGCTACCCTGCTGGAAGAGAAGCTGTCAGACTATGTTGACGTAGGGAACTGTGACGAGTCGTGAGAACTCGTTGTGCATGGCTAGCATAAGCGTCATTTGCATCAGAACATACATATTTACATGTACCATTAACATATAACCTTCATATGGGAGTTGGTTATATGTTCATGGATTTTCACTGCTTATTTGCGATTTATATCTGTTCCACTAACATATAACCTTCGTAAGAGAGTCAGTTATATGTTGATGGGTTTTACAAAGGCTTATGTAAGATGTAACTATTATTTGTTCCACTAACATATAACCTCCGTAAGAGAGTTGGTTATATATTAATGAATTTATACTATTTACCTTTATGACACAACTCATACATTTTTGAGGTTCAGATGTGCAAAACTTGGTGGTATTCGATTATGCTAGAATTACTTACTCGGAATAACTATCTGAGCTGGTAATTCATTATGCATACAACTTGTACACACGAAATGTCCCCGCCAACAATATATATCAGAGCTACTACGGAATAAGCATCGATATGGTAATGACATCCTCTGTTTCACTTAAGCTGCTACACGGCGGAAGCCACCAACACAGCGAATTAGGTAAAGCCAAATATATAGACCCTTAAAAATTTTGGGACCGTTCGACACTCATAGTTGTCTACAATGCGTTCCGTTTAAAAACCCCATGACACACTCACATTTTTGGGGATGAAATTTTTTCTTTGTTTTATTGGTTTGTAACATCCCAACTTTAAAAAGAGGTCTAACTGGTTCAATTGAACCCTTAGAGGAGCGTAGGCCGGGTCATATAAACCCACGACCTGACTTTCACCCCAAATGGTGGTCATTTAGAGGAATGACTGTTTTGGGTAGTATTGTGTTTCGCCACAACGCCAAAGTAGTTTAATGAGCATACATGCTCTGAATTGACTTTCGTCAATTGTGTTAGACTCGTATGGTCGATACAAGTGTAACAGAACTCGTTTCGTTTCAATCCAAGGTCATTTGGTGAAAGCGACCGTTTTGAGTACCGTAACGCATTAGGACGATGCTATTTTAAAATATTGAGCAAACGAGCTCCAATTTGACTTCAGTCAGTTGTATCGGACGTTTATGATCGATACAAGCGCAATGCAATTAGATTCATTCAATTCTGAGGATATTTGATAAAGTTTGCCAAATGAGTTATTTTGAGCTGACTCAAGCAAATAACTATGAGTAAATGGACACAGAACCAACTTTGGATGATTTTGTTAGCTTCGTAGGGTTGACACAAACATAACGTCACCCTCTGCACATTTTAGTTGTTCATATGTTGGGAGTTGTGATAAATATATATATACATATATTAATGAGCATAAACATATAATGTGGTACATCACAAAATCAGAACAAGCGAAAGCAGGAGGCGGCTAAATCGGCGGGCAAAATCCAGTGGCAGGTTCGCGAGCTGGGCAGGAGTCTCGAACCAAGCCTCGTTCTTCCTCCCTCGAAAAGTTCCCGGGGTAGATTCATCACCCATGGGATGAAGGTCACCTGTGCTTTTGGATTCGGAGGAGAAGCTAGCTGGGAACTTCGGATTGGCTAACCCCGACAATATAAGGATGGCCTCGCCTTCGTTTACGGTAAGCTCAACGGTAAGGTTTCCCTTCCCATCTCTCCCTCCTCTTGCTCCTTTTGAAGCTCTGTCAAATTGGGGCAGTGACTCATTTTCTTTTTAGTACAGGGAAAGGAAATGGAATGGAGGAGCAACATGAAATTAATGACACCATTCTCTCTCTAACATCATCTCTCTCTCTCTCTCTCTCTCTCTCTCTCTCTCTCTCTCTCTCTCTCTCTCTCTCTCTCTCTCTCTCTCTCTCTCTGAAGGAACTTGTGCTTCCTTAAGCTATGATGCGTTGTGCCAATTTTAGACTTCTCTTTCTTGATCTTGTGAGTGATGTGATTATGAATCATTATTAAAAAAAGGGGGAGGATTAATTTTATAAAGCACCCGCGATGACCAATGCATTTTTGTAGGCATATAGATTCAAATAGTTTTGAAGACATCATAATTTCAAAAAAAAAACTTGAAGTAATTTAATGTAAGTGATGAAGAATCATCTTTCTAGCATAAACGATATATAGACAGAGACACACACTCATGAACATTTTTTAGCAGCAAAAATGCATTGGTGCAAAGTTTCTCCCTATCGTTATTGTTGGAAGGTGGTTGGAAGATGAATTACTGCTCTCAACCTTTCTCATTTTTTCCACATGCTTTAGAAGTTAGCTGAGCCATTAATTTAGGAACTAATCCTGCTATTTTCCTCTTGTTATACCCTAGTTGCTGCGTTGATTCCCTTCCTGAGAATTTGCTCGATGTTGATGTTGATTTCTGCTGGAAATCTCTCAGCATTTTGATTCCTGCATTTTTTTGGGTATTGTGTTTTGAGCGTGAATAGACAAGGTTTTATTTTATTTTTACTTCCACCCTCTCCTTCATTTTTTTCTGAACTTTGATATTTGGTTGGGGTTTTCTTATTTTATTTTTAAGCACATGGAGCTTAGTATAACCATCATACAACTGCTTTTGATTAGTTAAAGCTTCATATAATTGCTATTGAAACTTCTTATAGTCACAGTTGGAACCCTTATGTGGCCGCATACCATAAGATTTTATTTGGCAGAAATTTGCTAAATAATTTTGGTATGATATATGGAATATAAAAGCATAGCTTATGGTTGAAGCTTGTATGATCTATAATTCGAAACCCTTACAATTTCTTCCCTCCCTCTATTCTCCTCCATTATATTTTTTTGATTCGTTGAGAATTAAAAGGTTGAGTTTCTGGTGTTTTTATTTTGAAATTTCAAAATAATTTAAAAGCATAGTTGACTGCAACCTATATGATTTGGAACCTGAAATCCTTATAATCTCTTACTCTTCCTCCTTTTCATCTCCTCATAAGCTCATGATAAGGATCGGCCTCTTAATCGAGTGCTCATCTTGGTTCTTCATCCTGTCAGCTGTTAGCAATTCAGATTTCACTTGCATTGGGTTAGTACGCAGTTATGCTTATGCTACTCAAATAGGATGGTTAATAGATCGACGGTGAGAAGTATCCTACACTGCTATTTCATATAGTAATCATATTGTATATTGGGGTGATGGGTCCCTATTTCGGGCTTGAGGCGAACAATTGCTTGTGGTAGCATTCTCTACTTTATTTTGAAGTAAAATTGAACCATGACTTGTTATTAATATCTCTCTCTCTCTCTCTCTTTCCCTCTCCTCCTTCTGGGTGTTATAGGTTCGACCAGTTCAATAAGGAAAAAGGAAGTGGATGATAGGATCATGGAGGAAATATCTCCTCTGGTTTTTACATGGGAATTATGGAAATTATGCCCGCTCCTCTGATTCCTCAGTAAACTCTAAATTTGGCTCCATCTTGTTAATTAAAATAAAATTCTTGAGTTCTGGTTGGGTTTAAAGTCCGTTTGTTAAAGCTCAGTTTTATACATGCAAGTGGTAATCAGGTTCGAATGACATAAAACCCGGCGGATCCCAAAATTCATCTTAATGTTAATTCAGCTACGACGAATATAGAATGTGCCTCCTTGGAACGGAGATGGCTCCTTGGAACGGAGATGGCTCCTTGGAATGGAGATGCCTCCTTGAAACGGAGATGCCTCCTCGGAATGGAAGGGAAAACTGAACTTGTCTCCTTGGAACGAAGAAAGAACTACAGTTATTGAAATTTAAATTGCTTCTTGTCATGTTCTTCTTAATTCAATATTTCAATTACTGTACTTCTTTTTAGTATTTCAATTACTGTTTTCTAGTTCAGTGTTTTGATTACTATACTTAATTTCAGTATTTCAATTACTATACTTTATTTTAGTATTGCCTATGATTTAGAGTTGACGTGAAGATGGGACATGCCTTCAGGGCCAACACTAAATAGTGCTGAACTAGCCGCCGCTCTTGGAGCAGAGCGGACAGATCGATGTTTGGTCTTATTTCAGCATTTGATTACTGCGCTTTACTTCAGTATTTCAGTACTGTGCTTTATTTCAGTATTGCCTATGATTTAGATTTGACGTGAAAATGAGACATTCCTTCAGGGCCAACACTAAATCGTGCCGAACTGGCCGCCGCTCTTGGAGAAGAGCGGACAAATCGATGTTTGGTTTTATTTCAGCATTTGATTACTGAGCTTTACTTTAGTATTTCAGTACTGTGCTTTATTTCAGTATTGCCTATGATTTAGAGTTGATGTGCAGATGAGACATTCCTTCAGGGCCAACACTAAATAGTGTCGAACTGTCCGCCGCTCTTGGAGCAGAGCGGACAGATCGATGTTTGGATTTATTTCAGCATTTGATTACTGTGCTTTACTTCAGTATTTCAGTACTGTGCTTTATTTCAGTATTGCCTATGATTTAGAGTTAACGTAAAGATGGGACTTTCCTTCATGGTCAACCCTAAATAGTGTTGAACTGGTCGCCACTCTTGGAGCAGAGCCGACAGATCGATGTCTAGTTTTATTTCAGCATTTTGATTACTGCACTTAATTTAAGTATTTCATTTACTGTACTTTATTTCAGTATTGCCTATGATTCAGAGTTGATGTGAAGATGAGACATTACCTCAGGGTCAACCCTAAATAGTGTTGAACTGGACGCCGTTCTTGGAGCAGAGCGGACAGATCGATGTTTGGTTTTATTTCAGCATTTTGATTACTGCACTTAATTTCAGTATTTCAGTTACTGTACTCTATTTCAGTATTGCCTATGATTTAGAGTTGACGTTAAGATGAGACATTTTTAAGGGTCAACCCTAAATTGTGCCTGACTAGCCGTCGCTCTCTGAGCAGAGCGGACAGATCGATGTTTTGGTTTTTATTTCAGCATTGACCGTAATTTTTATCTGACGAAATATATTGTGTCTTCGAGAAATATTCTTACGGGAATATGTTGTGCCTCTGAGAAATATTCCTACGGGAATATATATTGTGCTTTCGAAAAATATTCCTACGAGAATATATTGTGCCCCCGAGAAATATTCCTACAGGAATATATTGTGCCTTCGAGAATTATTCTTACGGATTATGTTGTGCCTCCGAGAAATATTCTTATGCACTACTAGAAAACAGACTTTTGGCCAGGGCAATTAGCAAATTGCCCTGGCAAAAAATCCAAAACTGTGGCTAAAAATCTTTTGCCACAGTCTAGCCACGAAAAAAATTCGTGGCTAAAAGTCACGTGGAGAAAGATTTTTAGCCACGAATTGGCCGTAGCAAATAGTA
Source organism: Dactylorhiza incarnata (assembly GCA_033032865.1). Lineage (NCBI taxonomy): Eukaryota > Viridiplantae > Streptophyta > Magnoliopsida > Asparagales > Orchidaceae > Dactylorhiza > Dactylorhiza incarnata. The sequence goes on along the minus strand of JAWHQI010000040.1, from coordinate 2,964,869 downwards.
TTAGCCACGAAAAAATATTTCTGTGGCTAATGCCTCGACCTTTTGCCACGTTACATACCCTGGCAAAAACTTCTCCATAACAATAAAATGAACTATTTGCCATGGTATTTGGGCGTGGCAAATAATCTAACTATTAGCCACGGTTTAAAACCCTGGCTAATAGTAATTTTAATATTTTAAAAAAAACTATTATTCGCGGTTTAAAACCATGGCAAATATTAAATTATAGTTTTTTTAAAAAAATTACAACATAAAATAAGAATTCAGCAGAACCAGGCACTGGATCTAGATTTCAGGCAAATTGTCATTCATACCTTAGAAATGAAGACCTAGGTGGCTGAAATTGTCGAGCATAAACCTTCATCTCTCTTCGGGGTGAAATTGCTAGAGGCAAAGCCTTACCAGCGAGGAAGAAAGTGAAGACTGCCAGTCTTATTGCAGCCCTCGACAACAGCTTTGAGTGCAGGCGGCGACAGCGTCACTATGGCGATTTTTATGGCTATGTTATCCTGCAACTTCAGTGTCGACGTCTGAAGAAGTGTCGGGTGCGAGAGTGATGGGGTGTGCGATTGAGAGGAGTGACAGACGGGATATCTCAAAAAGATAGAGGCGATCAAACGTGCTGGAGGAATCGAGTTGGGCGAGATTGAGGAGGGGAAGAAGAACCCTAACATCTGCGGCCACTCTCAGCTGTAGAATGAGGACGTGAAAATATAGCGCGGTTAAAAGTTTTCTTTTTCTACGGCATTGGCGATTCGTCATAAATAGTAGTTTTTTATTATAATTTATGATTTGTCGTGGCTAATGCTTAGTATTAGCCACACTGTTTTTCTTACCGTGGCTAATACTTAAGTATTAGCCACGAGTTTTGCTTGTCGTAGCTAATATCTAACTATTAGCCAAGGTTTTGCAACCCTGGCTAATACTAGTGTATTAGCCACGGTTTTTTAACCCTGGCAAAAAAATGTGTAGCTAAAAATCAATTTCCTTGTAGTGTTGGGAATATATATTGTGCCTTCGAGAAATATTCCTACGGGAATATATATTGTGCATTCGAGAAATATTCCTACGACAATATATTGTACCTCCGAGAAATATTCCTACGGGAATATATTGTGTCTTTGAGAATTATTCTTACGGGAATATGTTGTGCCTCCGAGAAATATTCCTATGGGATTATATATTGTGCTTTCGAGAAATATTCCAACGGGAATATGTTGTGCCTCCAAGAAAAATATACCATGGTGTATAGATGAAAGACATTGATTTTCAAGAATTGACTTTCAATCCAATGTCAATACATGCAGAAATTAATATTGGGATAAATTAAAATTTTATTGTTCGGGCGCATAAATTTTTATCACAGAAATTGGCATTGCTCACTCTTGTTTGCTCGGATAGAAGACATTGGTTTTCAAGATTTAAAAGCGAAGAAAATCATAACGCCAAGAAAAATAAAGCAATGTGTCAATGTGAATTGAAAGGAAGACTCAAACAGGAAACTATATAAATGATTTACATGATGAAATTGGTATTGAAATTTACATTACACTATAATTTTATAACGTCCAAAATGTGCTCCAGGGGGAAAATGAGCGCCCTGGAAAAAACACGTGTCAGGCGAAAAATACGTGCATAGGCAAAAAAACAAGGGCCCGAGTGAATACGCGTGCATGGGCAAAAAACGTATGTCCGGGCAAAAATGCGCGCCCGGGAAAAAACGCAAGCATGGGCAAAAAATTTGCACCCTGGAGAAAAACGCGTGCCAAGGGAAAAACACGAGCCCGGTGAAAAACGCTCGCTGGGCGAAAACGCGCGCCCTGGAAAAAGGCGCGTCCGGGGAATAACGCGCACCCGACAAAAATGGGTGTCAGACGAAAACACGCGCCGGGCAAAAACACGCAGCCGAGCAAAAACTCGTGCCCATGCGAAAACACCCCCCCCCCCCCCCCCCCGGGCCCCGTGAGAAAAAATGCAAGCCCTAGCGAAAAACGTGCACCATGTTGAATTTTTGCCCGGGTAAAAAATGTGCATCCACTCAAAAACACGCTCCCTGGGGAAAATGTGCGGTCGGGCAAGCGCGATCGGTAGAACACGAGCCTGGGCAAAAAATGTGTGCCTGCTCGAAAACACACTTGGGCAAAAAAGCACGTCCGGTAGAATTCAGGTCCGGGAAAAAAACACGTGCTCACTCGAAACGCACCCTCGGGCGAAAATGCTCGATTTTGTGAAGAATCGATGAGGGGAGTTGAGAATTGGTAATTTGAATTTTTAGGTCAAAGTCAAAGTCATGGGTTCTCAAAACCTATCTCAATATCGACGATGCAAGGTAAACATTCGAATGAGAGGGTTTTATGGTATTGAAATATCAATGACTTTGGACCCAAAAACCATGTCCGCCTTAAAATCATCCAACCGAACAGTAAAATTGGTTTTCCTTAGTCTAAAGTCAATTCTTAACTACCAATATCGTCCAAACAAATGAACCCTAAGGGTCCGTTCGTTTAAACGAAATTGGCTTTTCGACGAAAACCAATATCTGCATGAATTGATTTTGTGCATAATTATAATTATGTTGTTCGTGTAACACCCCATTTCTCAATGGTAAGGAATTATTAGAAACCTGTATCTGATAGATAAAGTCGCGTGGTAGGGGTACCGTTTGCGATAGCTTGTCGTTGAGAGAGGCCGATATAGGCTATTCAGCATCGCTTTGTTGGCGAGAAGTCTTGCGTATCGTTGAGAGCTAGCGCCAGGCATTATTGGTACCGCCGGCGGTAGCCAGGTCGACTAGAAGAGTCTATTTATCGGCTAGAAGCTGTGTATCGGCTAGACTGAAGGTCGACTAGAAGTCGGGTATCAGCTTGACAGTGTATCGACTAGAAAGATACTTCACTGCAAATGTCGACTAGACCACTAGTCGACAAATGCAGTTTGTCGACTAGAGGTCTAGTCGACAAGAATAGTTTCTGCAAATGTCGACTAGAACACTAGTCGCCATTGGCTGTTTATCGACTAGAGGTCTAGTCGACAAGCCCAGGTTGAGAAAGTCTGCTAAATGTCGACTAGACCTCTAGTCGACATAGGCAATTTATCGACTAGAGGTCTAATCAACAAGTCCATTTCAGAAGTCTGCTAAATGTCGAATAAACCTCTAGTGGACAAAAGTAGTGTGTCCACAAGAGGTCTCATCGACACAAACAGGGTGACGAAATCCTGTTTCATTATTTATGGAATTTCTGTGCGTCACCTATTTTGGATAATTGAAATCTCGACCCTCCAATCCACCTAGATTTTAAATCTAATGGTTGAGACTTGTCCTAATCCCTTTAAGGTCAGCAGAAGATAAGATTTATGATCATTATCTTCCTTAGACTCACTCTCCAAGCTTCAGAAAATAGAGAAAATCAAGGAGGAATAAGAAAGCTTTTTTTCCACTGTTGGAGCTTCGGAGCTCCAAATCGTGAGTTGTTTCCAGATCCACAGAAAGGATCTCGCAGCGGGCGTTTCCATCCGAACCAAATCTTAGAATCATGGAGCCAAAGAAATAGGCAAGGGTAACGTTCCTTCCGCCCGGTCTTAGGACGTGTTTAGTCCTCTCATTCCCTTTTCTATGCTAGCATAGGGTTGTCTCTTTCACTAACTAGTGAAGTGTAGGATTCCCTTTAGTTCTTCGAAACTCTGGGTAGATTGTGTCTGTCTCTGGCGTATATTGCATGTAGAAATTCGGTAGACATAAGTGTTGAAACCAGAGAACTGGTCTCGACGTTCGCAAGGGGGATGCAGTTAACCCTTACTTGACCTGAGTGAGACCCATGACCAGTCACTAAGAACCGAAGAACTTTCCCTTGAAGAACACTTGAGTCTAGAAACAGACCTCTTAAGCTGCAGCGTGGAGGTCCCACCACATACCCGGAAGCTCACAAGTAACTGCCCCTCCCAAGCCAATGTTGAGCCTGGGCACCTTGGAGGGCACTAAGGATCACCTCACCGTCCACCTTCAATGACAGGGGGAGAGGAGGGGTAGTGCTTGCTCACACACGAGGGAGGGGGGTACCAACATCCCTTCCCAAGGTGCCCATGGGGTTTTATTTATAGACTTCCCAAAATTGGGCTGCGGATAGCCAAAATTCTGCTATCCGCAGCTCAACCACAAACCTGGATGATTAAAATGAGAGAGGGGCGAGTGGAGGAGAGACGTCCACTCGCCCCCCCCCCCCCCCCCCCCCCCCCCCCCGCTGGGGGTCGAACAAGTGGATCGAGGTCCACCGCCCTGACTGGGCGAGTGGACCTCACGGTCCACTCCACTCTTCGGGCGAGTGGACCCTTGGTCCACTCGCCCAACTACATGGGGCGAGTGGACCAAGGGTCCACTCCCCCATATCCTTGGGCGAGTGGACCCTTGGTCCACTCGCCCAATTACATGGGGCAAGTGGACCAAGGGTCCACCCGACCACATCCTTGGACGAGTGGACCCTTGGTCCACTCGCCCAACTTCATAGGGCGAGTGGACCCTTGGTCCACTCACCCAATTACATGGGGCGAGTAGACCAAGGGTCCACTCGCCCACACCCTTGGGCGAGTGGACCCAAGGGTTCATTCGACCAAGGGAATTTGCCCCCCCCCCCCCCCCTCCCGGCCCTCTCTTTTTGGTCTTGACGACCTACGCCGGTTCGGTTTGTTGCGTCGCGGTCACCTTTTCTGTCATGAACTCATCCGTGTCGGGTCACACCGACTCGGAAAATATGAGGATTGTACACAATCCCCGCCATTTTCGAGCTTGCCTTAAGCTCGGAAAGAAATACCAACCCACCTATTTGATGAGTAGGTGGAACCCTAGAGTGATGCACGAAGGGCCCTACCAACGGGATGCTCCTGCCGAATTTTTCAACTGAACCTAACTTAGGGCGGAAAGCGAACCTTTCTCCACTTAACCACCCTCCTCTGAGTCGAGCTCAACTGGAGGTGGAGAAAGCTCACCACCTTGGGTCGAATTGAACTTGACCTGAGATGGAGAGAAACTCAACACCTCTAGTCGAGCCGAGCTCCACCTGAGGTGGAAGGCAAACCTTTCTCCACTTAACAACCCTCTTATGAGCCGAGCTCAACTGGATGTGGAGAAAGCTCAACACCTTAGGTCGAATTGAACTTGACCTGAGATGGAGAAAAACTCAACACCTCTAGTCGAGCCGAGCTCGACCTGAGGTGGGAGGCAAACCTTTCTCCACTTAACAACCCTCCTATGAGCCGAGCTCAATTGGAGGTATAGAAAGCTCAACACCTTAGGTCGAATTGAACTTGACCTGAGGTGGAGAAAAACTCAACACCTCTAGTCGAGTTGAGCTCGACCAAAGGTGGAAGGCAAACCTTTCTCCACTTAACAACCCTCCTATGAGCCAAGCTCAACTGGAGGTGGAGAAAGCTCAACACCTTAGGTCGAATTGAACTTGACCTGAGGTGGAGAAAAAATCAACACCTCTAGTCGAGTCGAGCTTGACCTGAGGTGGAAGGCTAACCTTTCTCCACATAACAACCCTGCTATGAGCCGAGCTCAACTGGAGGTGGAGAAAGCTCAACACCATAGATCGAATTGAACTTGACCTGAGATGGAGAAAAACTCAACACCTCTAGTCGAGCCGAGCTCGACCTGAGGTGGAAGGCAAACCTTTCTCCACTTAACAATCCTCCTATGAGCTGAGCTCAACTGGAGGTGGGAAAGCTCAACACCTTAGGTCGAATTGAACTTGACCTGAGGTGGAGAAAAACTCAACACCTCTAGTCGAGCCGAGCTCGACCTGAGGTGGAAGGCAAACCTTTCTCCACTTAACAACCCTCCTATGAGCCGAGCTCAACTGGAGGTGGAGAAAGCTCAACACCTTAGGTCGAATTGAACTTGACCTGAGGTGGAGAAAAACTCAACACCTCTAGTCGAGCCGAGCTCGACCTGAGGTGGAAGGAAAACCTTTCTCCACTTAACAACCCTCCTATGAGCCGAGCTCAACTGGAGGTGGAGAAAGCTCAACACCTTAGGTCGAATTGAACTTGACCTGAGGTGGAGAAAAACTCAACACCTCTAGTCAAGCCGAGCTCGGCCTGAGGTGGAAGGAAAACCTTTCTCCACTTAACAACCCTCCTATGAGTCGAGATCAATTGGAGGTGGAGAAAGCTCAACACCTTAGGTCGAATTAAACTTGACCTGAGGTGGAGAAAAACTCAACACCTCTAGTCGAGCTGAGCTCGACCTGAGATGGAAGGCAAACATTTCTCCACTTAACAACCCTCCTATGAGCCGAGCTCAACTGGAGGTGGAGAAAGCTCAACACCTTAGGTCGAATTGAACTTGACCTGAGGTGGAGAAAACCTCAACACCTCTAGTCGAGCCAAGCTCAACCTGAGGTGGAAGGCGGAAACTCCACACCTGCCGGGGAGCCGAGCATGCCTGGAGGGTGAAAAAACCCCACACCTACCTGGGAGCCGAGCTCACCTGGAGGTGGAGGAAACTCCACACCTACCAAGGAGCTGAGCTCACCTGGAGGTGGAGGAAACTCAACACCTAACAGGGAGCCGAGCTCACCTGGAGGTGGAGGAACTCAACACCTAACAGGGAGCTAAGCTCACCTGGATGTGGAGGAAACTCCACACCTAACAGGGATCCGATCTCACCTGGAGGTGGAGGAAACTCCACACCTAATAGGGAGCCAAGCTCACCTGGAGGGGGAGGAAACTCCACACCTACCAGGGAGCCAAGCTCACCTGGAGGTGGAGGGAACTCCACACCTAACAGGGAGCCAAGCTCACCTGGAGGAGGAGGAAACTCCACACCTAACAGGGAGCCGATCTCACCTGGAAGTAGAGGAAACTCCACACCTAACTGGGAACCAAGCTCACCTGGAGGGGAAGGAAACTCCACACCTACCAGGGAGCCGAGCTCACCTGGAGGTGGAGGAACTCAACACCTAACAGGGATCCGAGCTCACCTGGAGGTGGAGGAAACTCCACACATAACAGGGAGCCGATCTCACCTGGAGGTGGAGGAAACTCCACACCTACCAGGGAGTCGAACTCACCTGGAGGTGGAGGGAACTCCACACCTAATGGAGAGTCAAGCTCACCTGGAGGTGGAGGAAACTCCACACCTAACAGGGAGACGAGCTCACCTGGAGGTGGAGGAAACTTCACACCTACTAGGGAGCCGAGCTCACCTGGAGGTGGAGGGAACTCCACACCTATCAGGGAGCCAAGCTCACCTGGAGGTGGAGGAAACTCCACACCTAACAGGGAGCCGAGCTCACCTAGAGGTGGAGGAAACTCCACACCTAACAGGGATCCAAGCTCACCTGGAGGGGGAGGAAACTCCACACCTAACAGGGAGCCGAGCTCACCTGGAGGTGGAGGAAACTCCACACCTAACAGGGAGCCAAGGTCGCCTGGAGGGGGAGGAAACTCCACACCTACCAGGGAGCCGAGCTCACCTGGAGGTGGATGGAACTCCACACCTAACAGGGAGCCAAGCTCACCTGGAGGTGGAGGAAACTCCACACGTAACAGGGAGCCGAGCTCACCTGGAGGTGGAGGAAACTCCACACCTAACAGGGAGCCAAGCTCAACTAGAGGTGGAGGAAACTCAACACCTACCAGGGAGCCGAGCTCACCTGGAGGTAGAGGGAACTCCACACCTAACAGGGAGCCAAGCTCACTTGGAGGTGGAGGAAACTCCACACCTACCAGGGAGCCGAGCTCACTAGGAGGTGGAAGGAACTCCACACCTAACAGGGAGCCAAGCTCACCTGGAGGTGGAGGAAACTCCGCACCTAACAGGGAGCCGAGCTCACCTAGAGGTGGAGGAAACTCCACACCTAACAGGGAGCCAAGCTCACCTGGAGGGGGATGAAACTCCACACCTACCAGGGAGCCGAGCTCACCTGGAGGTGGAGGAACTCAACACCTAACAGGGAGCCGAGCTCACCTGGAGGTGGAGGAAACTCCACACCTAACAGGGAGCCGAGCTCACCTGGAGGTGGAGGAAACTCCACACCTAACAGGGAGCCAAGCTCACCTGGAGGGGGAGGAAACTCCACACCTACCAGGGAGCCGAGCTCACCTGGAGGTGGAGGGAACTCCACACCTAATAGGGAGCCAAGCTCACCTGGAGGTGGAGGAGACTCCACACCTAACAGGGAGCCGAGCTCACCTGGAGGTGGAGGAAACTCCATACCTAACAGGGAGTCAAACTCACCTGGAGGTGGAGGAAACTCCACACCTACCAGGGAGTCGAGCTCACCTGGAGGTGGAGGGAACTCCACACCTAACAGGGAGCTAAGCTCACCTGGAGGTGGAGGAACTCAACCATCTTATCAAAGCAACTAAGGCATAGATCCAATCCATGTCTTAGGTGCTTACCTTCACCTAGAGGCAAAGGAACTCCACCATCTTATCAAAGCAACTGAGGCGGAGATCCAATCCACGTCTTAGGTGCTTACCTTCACCTAGAGGCAGGGGAACTCCACCATCTTATCAAAGCAACTGGAGGCAGAGAACTAGTTCGCGTCCTAGGGGCTTAGCTTACCTAGAGGCTGAGGAATTCAACACCTTTCCAAACCAATTGGGGGTGGAGTACCCATCCACGTCCTAGGGGCTTAGCTTGCCTGGAGGCAGAGGAACCCAGCACCTTCCTAAACCAATTGGGGGCGGAGTACCCATCCACGTCCTAGGGGCCTAGCTTACCTGGAGGCAGAGGAACTCAACACTTTTTCAAGCCAACTGGAGGTGGAATACCTATCCGCGTCCTAGGGGCCTAACTTGCCTGGAGGCGGAGGAGCTCGTCATCTTTCCAAGTCACTTAGTCAAGCAGCGAGTCGACCCGATGAGTCTCCCATCGGCATACATGACTGAGCCCGGAGAATGGTCTCTAGTCGGGGATCTTACCAAATGGGAGCGTAGTACCCATCCACGTTCTAGGGGCCTAGCTTACCTGGAGGCAGAGGAACTCAACACTTTTTCAAGCCAACTGGAGGTGGAATACCTATCCGCGTCCTAGGGGCCTAACTTGCCTGGAGGCGGAGGAGCTCATCATCTTTCCAAGTCACTTAGTCAAGCAGCGAGTCGACCCGATGAGTCTCCCATCTGCCGGCATGACTGAGCCTGGAGAATGGTCTCTAGTTGGGGATCTTACCAAATGGGAGCGGAGTACCCATCCACGTCCTAGGTGCTTACCTTCACCTGGAGGCAGAGGAACTCAACACCTTCCCCAAGCCACTTAGTCATGTAGCGAGTCGACTCGATGAGTATCCCATCTGCCGGTATAACTGAGCCCGGAGAATGGTCTCTAGTCGAGGATCTTACCAAATGGGAGCGGAGTACCCATCCACGTCCTAGGTGCTTACCTTCACCTGGAGGTAGAGGAACTCAACACCTTCCCCAAGCCACTTTGTCAAGTAGCGAGTCGACCCGATGAGTCTCCCATCTGCCGGCATGACTGAGCCCGGAGAATGGTCTCTAGTCGGAGATCTTACCAAATGGGAGAGGAGTACCCATCCACGTCCTAGGGACTTACCTTCACTTGGAGGCAGAGGAACTCAACACCTTCCCCAAGCCACTTAGTTAAGTAGCGAGTCGACCCGATGAGTCTCCCATCTGTCGGCATGACTGAGCCCGGAGAATGGTCTCTAGTCGGGGATCTTACCAAATGGGAGCGGAGTACCCATCCACGTCCTAGGTGCTTACCTTCACCTGGAGACAGAGGAACTCAACACCTTCCCCAAGCCAATTAGTCAAGTAGTGAGTCGACCCGATGAGTCTCCCATCTGCGGGCATGACTGAGCCCGGAGAATGGTCTCTAGTCGGGAATCTTACCAAATGGGAGCGGAGTACCCATCCACATCATAGGTGCTTACCTTCACCTAGAGGCAGAGGAACTCAACACCTTCCCCAAGCCACTTAGTCATGGCGTTACTTGAAACCTCTTCATTCATCATCGAGGAGCTACCTGCTTATTACAACGCGCCCCTCTGGGCCTACTTGGTCACATGCACCTTGACCATCCCTTTTATCACCTCCTCCACTTTCTCTGCCTTCTCATTCCTTCTCTTTCTCCTGGTCCTTACTGCTTCCCTGCGTCTCCCCGCGCTTTTGTTGAATCGGGAACAGGGACTCCACCCCCTTCCTGGTGAGATGAAGGCATCCTCCCTACCCCCTCACTCAGGGCAGCTGGCCCCAGGAGAGATGTTGAAGAATGCTTGCGCTTGCAGGCTCAAGCCTTCCTCCGAGGCTGGCCCCTTCCCTTGCCGACATGCTTGCTCTATCTCCGTCAAAGACGTCGAGGCGAGCACAGGTGATATAGAAATTTCGTGTTTTGAAATTATGCGAAGGTTTGAAGATTTTCTCCAAAACTATATCCGATTAAGGCAAGTGTGCCTTATCGTCTATAGTATAGGATATTTAGAAATACCAAGGTTGTATTCCACGGGGCACATTGATTACTTCTATTTCGAGGAAAATCACCATTATCTTATCGAACAATTTTTGAGGGTTGTTTTACTTAACTAAAAAAAGACAAATTGCAAGAAGGAAAATCACTATGAAGAAAGAGAGGTGAAGAAAACTATGCCAACTTTCATTGAAATGAAAATCTATTACAACTCCTTAAACAAGATTACAAAGCTAGGAAAATTAAGGCTGCAAACTTTAACTAACTATTGCATAGAAATAGGAACTAACACATTACATGAATTGAAAAGGAAGAACATGAAATTGAAAGACATGAAAAAGCATTGAAAAAGTTCACTAACAGCTCTAACAGCACCTCCCCCTCTCATAATTTCTGAACCCTGGACTCAATGAGAACCTCTGAATTTATAGCAAAAAATTTCAAGTTACACGCCCTCGATCACGGGCGTGACCTAGGGCGTGTAAACATTACTGACATCGGATCCGACAGTGGCGTGGACTTTGCGTGACCCGGGAGACATTCGGACATTACACGCCCGTGTAACTTGGGTCACGGGCGTGACTTTGGACGGCTTCATTAAATACAGCATGGGCTAGCTTGCGGCTCGGCGGCGTGCAGGGATCACGCGGGAAAGTCACGGGCGTGACATTTCGGGTCACGGGCGTGTACCTGGGTGGCTTCAATTAATGCAGTGTGGGCTTGAATTCGGCGCGGCAGGGAGCAGGGATCACGCGGGAAGTCACGGGCGTGACTCTTTGGTCACGGGCGTGACTTGGGTCAACTCCTCGACAGCATCTCCACATCTCGACGGCAGCCCGCTGGGAAGATTCTATGTTTACACGCCCTTGGTCACGGGCGTGACTTTGGGTCACGGGCGTGACCTGGGAAGTGACTTGCGGTGCGGCGGTGGATTCATCAAACTCAGCTCGGTTTTCATCAAACGCAGATCTTTAGGTTACACACCCTTGGTCACGGGCATGACTGAGGGCGTGTACTATGGAATTTGTCCAAAAATACCAGAAAATCTGCAAAACAAAAGTAAAACTACATTTAGAATAGAAATTATAAAAGAAGTGATTTTAAACTAAAATATAAATAATATTTGCAATTTTAAATTAAAACTAAACAAAATATTATAATTAAAATATGCATAAATACTACTCATCAGATATCCCCATACTTGAGGTTTTGCTATTCCAGAGCAAAAGTGTGAGACATAATTTATAAGACATTCTTAAAATTTTTAATTTTAAACCAAAAGTTAAGTTAAAAGTAAATTCAAGGAGGAGTTAAGTCCTAAATTATGATGATGATTTGAAAAGAGGGAAAATGTTTAGGCAAGGAATTCTCAAGAAAATTTATTAGTTTAACAATATTGTAGAAATTATAAAATGAGATTAAATTAAAATTATAAGAACTCTATCTTTAAAAGAAACTTAAGGAAAAGTAACTTACTAAATATTGCTCTCTCCATAATCTTAATCTAAATCAAGAACAATGATAATTGGGTAAGGGGGATTTCATAAAATTTGGCAAAAGAAGAGAATTTTTCTTTTTTTTTATTGAATGGAGGTAATGGAATTTATCCTTATCATGAATATTTTTTTAAAAATTCTCTTCTAATAAAAACCCAAAATGTATATGTTTAGGAGTAATGAATTTTATCCTCTTACTCCATGCCATATAATCTTTTAAATGATTTTGGGTGCATATGTTTAGGAAATAATGAATTTAATCCTCTTATTCCCATGACATGTGATCTTTTTAAAAATCATTTTTTTTCCAATAAAGGGGGTAGGGAAGGAAAATAAATCTAGCTAGCTTTAAATTATATTGAGAGCAAATTCTAGTAAAATTAAATTTCCTAAGATCTAAAAAGTTAGAAGAAAATATAATTGAAATCTAAAGAGGTTTAGCAAATTCACTACAAAATGAAGTCATTTAAAAATAAAAAGAGAAGTCATGCTAAATAAATTCTCTAATAAAGTTAAAATCATAAGATGATTCTTAAAGCAAAATTAAAAACCTAAACATGCTTATAAACATCCTCAACTATATTTCTAAGAACTCACAAAAACAACAAATAGGAGAGGTATAAGATTTTTATATTTTTTGTATTTTAAGTTTTTCATATTTTTTGAATTTTGAAATTATCTTTTTTTTTATCTTTTTTTATAAGAAATAAACAATAAAAAACATATACTAAAAAGCTTAAGTTTTTTTTTGTTAATTCTTGGACTTCCCGAGGTATACCCCGTGAAGGGTTCTCACTGTACTAGGAGGTGGGATGGGGTGAGGTCCCAAACGTCCCTTTCCAAGATTTAAATTTTTCGATTTTCTCAATTTTTTTGAGTTTTTAGGTTTTACAAGTGCTTAGATAGAAGAAAACATAAGAATTTTTTTTTTTGAAAATTTTCTAATTAAAAAAAACTATTTACAAAGAAATATTTACACCCCCATACTTAAAGTTAAACATTGTCCCCAATGTTTAAAACTAAGTATGAAGTAAAAGAAAAAAAAAGTGCAAGACAAAACAAAAATAATAATAGAAACGAAGGAGAGGTTAAGAGGGCTTCCCTGGTTATGAAGATGCGGGGGAAGCGTCGGTTACCTACAAAATATGTTAAAATAAAAAGAAAAAAAACAATAAAAATATAACTTTGGGGTGCCTCCCAAAAGCGCTTTGTTTAAGGTCGCGTAGCTTGACCCACTTGTCGATCATATTATAGGATGAAAAGATAATGATTCACTCTTCTCGTTAGCTAGCTCTCCCGGAAGATATAACTTAAGGCGGTGCCCATTTACTTTGAAGGTACCTTTTTCCGGGTGGGAAATTAGGATTGTCCCATAGGACCAAACCTCTTTAACAATAAAGGGTCCGGTCCATCGGGATTTTAGTTTTCCCAGAAAAAGGCGAAGGCGAGAATTATAAAGGAGGACGAGGTCGCCCGGCGAAAAAGTTTTTGGAAATTTTATGTGTTTATCGTGATAAAACTTTGTTCGCTCCTTATATAATTTATTGCTCTCATACGCATTCGCTCGCCATTCATCTAATTCGTTCATTTGAAATTTTCTTTGATCGCCCGCTAAAGTGGAATCGAGATTTAAAAATTTAAGCGCCCAAAATGCGCGGTGTTCTAGTTCGATCGGAAAGTGGCAAGCCTTGCCATAAACCATTCTATACGGTGTACAACCGATAACGGTCTTGTACGCCGTTCGATAGGACCATATCGCGTCATCGAGCTTTATTGCCCAATCCTTCCGATTAATAGAAACCGTTTTTTCTAAAATCCGCTTTAATTCTCGATTAACAACTTCGACTTGTCCGCTCGTTTGTGGGTGATATGCAGTGGATAATTTGTGCGTGACACCATATTTTGCTAAGATTTTTGTAAATTGACTATTGCAAAAATGGGTGCCCCGATCACTCACTATAGCACGCGGTGTGCCAAATCGAGAAAATAATTTTTCAACGAAATTAACGACGACTCGCGCATCGTTGGTGGAGAGAACTTGCGCTTCCGCCCACCTCGACACGTAGTCGACAGCAACGAGAATATATTTATTTGAATAAGAGGGAGGGAGAGGACCAACAAAATCAATACCCCAAAGATCGAAAATTTCACATTCTAAGAAAATATTTTGGGGCATCTCATCCCGGCGGGAGATGTTCCCCGACCGCTGGCATTTGTCACAAGTACTCACAAGGGTGTGAGCATCTTTGAAGAGTGTGGGCCAATAAAATCCCGCCTCCAGCGCCTTCCTCGCGGTTCGGTTTGCTTGATAATGACCACTGGTTGGTCCCTCGTGACAATGACGTAAAATTTTAAGGCCTTCCTCACTTGAGACGCATCGTCTCGCCACTTGGTCTGCGCAAACACGGAATAAAAAGGGGTCCTCCCAAAAATAATTCTTTAAATCAGAAAAGAATTTCTTCTTTTGCTGACTCGAGAATTCTTTTGACAGGACCCGGGCTACTAAATAGTTAGCCAAATCCGCAAACCATGGGGTAGAAGATGAATTAATATTTTTGAGAGCAAGGAGGCGCTCTTCGGGAAATTTATTGTTAATGTCGGCTTCTATTAATGCTTCCGAGGAGGGATTTTCTAATCGAGAAAGATGATCGGCCGCCAAGTTTTCGGCTCCCCTTTTGTCCCGGATCTCTAAATCAAACTCCTGCAAGAGGAGGATCCATAGCAAAAGATGAGGCTTGGCGTTCGATTTACTTAAGAGATACCTAAGCGCGGAGTGATCTGTGAAGACGATAACTTTGGAAAGTGTGATATACGACCTAAACTTATCAAAAGCGAAAACGATTGCTAGAAGTTCCTTCTCGGTGGTGTTGTAGTTCGCTTGTGCCGACGTGAGTGTTTTGCTCGCATAATAAATCAGGTGGAAATACTTACTCACCCGTTGGCCTATAACGACACCAACCGCAATATCACTCGAGTCGCACATGATTTCAAAAGGGAGCGACCAATCTGGGGCGACTAGAATCGGGGAGTTTATAAGTTTCTCTTTGATAAGTTTAAAGGCCAAATGACATTCATCGTAAAAATAAAGGAGGATTATTTTTCGAGAAGATGGGTTAACGGCTTTGTGATTTTGGAAAAATTTTGTATAAAGCGCCGATAAAACCCCGCGTGGCCTAGGAAACTTCTAATAGCTTTTACGTTTGTTGGAGGGGGGCTTTTCAATTACTTCGATCTTTGCCCTATCGACCTCGATCCCCTTGCCCGAAATTTTATGGCCAAGGACTAATCCTTCTTTGACCATAAAATGGCATTTCTCCCAATTAAGCGCTAAATTCGTTTCCTCACATTGCTGCAGCACGCGCTCGAGATTTTTTAAACAATTTTTAAATGAGTTTCCGAACACGGAGAAGTCGTCCATAAACACTTCCATCACCTCCTCTACTAACTCGTCAAATATTGCCAGCATACACCTTTGGATAAGCGAAGGTGCCAAAGGGACAAGTGAAAGTGGTTTTCTCTTGGTCGTCGGGTGAAATTGGGATTTGGAAATATCCCGACAAACCATCGAGAAAATAGTAGTAGGAGTGATCTGAAAGGCGCTCTAAAATTTGATCGATAAAAGGTAGCGGAAAGTGATCCTTACGGGTGGCATCATTTAGTTTTCGATAATCGATGCACATCCGTCAACCCGTAACAGTACGGGTTGGGAACAATTCATTATTTTCGTTCGCAACTACCGTGACGCCACCTTTCTTCAGTACGACTTGTACTGGGCTAACCCAAGTACTATCCGATATCGGGTAGATGATTCCCGCGTCTAAAAGTTTAATAACTTTGGCCTTAACGACTTCTTTCATGTTCGGGTTTAGTCGTCGTTGAGGCTGGACTGAGTTGCGGGAATTATCTTCGAGAAAGATTTTATGAGTGCGGAAGGAAGGGTTTATACCCTTAATATTCGATATTTGCCACGCAATTGCGTGGCGGTGCTTTCTTAAGACTATAGACAACTCAGAAATTTCTGAGTTGCTAAGATCGGATGAAACGATGATGGGTAGCTTAGACTCTTTTTCTAAAAATAAATATTGGAGGTGAGGGGGAGTTGTTTTAACTCTAATACGGGTGGCTCTTCATAAGATGTTTTGATTTTTAGTTTTTCTAAACATAGTGGTTCGGGTGGTGTGGGGTGAGAGACTTCTTCTTCAAGATAAAAGAGCTCGACGAGCTCGGGATTACTACTTGCCGATGTGACTAACTCGGGTGGTGAATAGAACTCACAACACTCTTCCAGGTAAAAACACGAATCATCATTTTCTAGTGTGTTCCGCATTGAGGAATTTATGTCGAAAGTAACTTCATCGTCTCCAACCCGTAGGAGGAACTTTCCATTACTTACGTCTATAATAGCGCGGGAGGTGGCAAGGAAGGGGCGACCGAGTATGAGGGGTACTTCGGCATCCTCTTCGATGTCAAGAATGACAAAATCCATCGGGAAGATGAATTTGTCAACCTTGACGAGCACGTCCTCCACTATTCCTACCGGATATTTTAAAGAACGATCCGCTAATTGAATACTCATTCGAGTGGGGCTAGGGTTTCCTAGACCTAGCTTTTTGAATAATGAAAACGGCATGAGATTGATGCTTGCTCCAAGATCCGCTAAGGCGTGTTTTACTAACAAATTGTCAAATAAACACGGGATGGAAAACCGTCCCGGGTCATTTGCTTTTTGAGGCAATTTGTTGAGTACAACCGCGGAGCATTCTGCGTTTAAAGAAATATGCGAAATATCTTCTAATCTTTTCTTATTGGAGAGCAACTCCTTAAGATATTTCGCATATTTAGGCATTTGAGAGATAGCCTCGCAGAAGGGTACATTAATATGAATTTGCTTTAAAATGTCTAAAAACTTTTTATAATTTTTTTCGGCGCACTCGCTTTTAAACTTAGACGGATACGGAATATTAGAAGTAGAAGCGCGCGGAGCTATCATAGCGGGCAAATTTGAAGATAAATTAAGAGTAGGAGGAGGAGGAGAGGAAGTTAACTTGGGTTCGTTCTGTCTTGAAACCACCTCCTTCCCGCTTCGGAGTGCAATCGCATCCGCGCACTCCTTTGGATTTTGCTCCGTATTCCCCGTAGTGCTCCTTGCTGACGCTCAGAAATCATCTTTGCGAGCTGGCCCACTTGATTCTCTAAATTTTTGATCGATCCGGTAAGGTTCCGGATGTTCGTTTCATTTGTAGCAACATATTTTGCAAAGACCTCTTCAAGCGAAGAGGGCTTGTACTGTTGCGGTGGAAAACCAGGAGGATTAAAATTTTGAGAAATCAAATTTAAAGGCAGAGTTAAGTTAAGAAGTTGATTTGGGGGGGGGGGGGGGGGGGGGGGGTTGATTTAGATTCATAGGACGCTGAGCATTTCCTTGGTTTCTCCACGAGAAATTCGGAAGATTCCTATAACCCGCATTGTATGTGTTGTTATACGGAGCGGAGTTCGGGTTATAGGAAGGTCGAGGAAGATTTCTCATGTAGTCAACTTGTTCTTCAATTAAAACGTTATTAGCCCAAGGAGGAGTGGCGGAGGAAGCAGACATCTCCGTCATTTGCTTTGTTAAGCGCTCAACTTGTAAAGCCAAATTTGTGTTTGCGTCTATTTCAAAAATTCTGGCTAGCCTATTAGGCCACGCTCGGGGCATGTTCCATTGGTACGCATTCGTGGCCATCTCTTCGAAAAGCTCTTGAGCGGCGTCCGGGGTTTTGTTATTTAACGTCCCCCCGGCGGCCGCATCAATCATTTTCCTCGTTTGGAGATTTAAGCCATTATAAAATATTTGCACTTGTTGCCAAGTGGCAAGTGCGTGGTGAGGGAATCGACGCAAAAGCTCCTTGAAGCGCTCCCATATGTCATAGAGAGTCTCCGAGTCGATTTGCATGAACGACGCAATATCTGTGCGCAATTTAGCGGTCTTTGAAGGCGGAAAATATTTATTTAGAAATTTTTCTGCCATTTCGGCCCATGTAGTGATGGATCTCCTAGGTAGGGAGCCCAACCACTGCTTGGCCTTAGACCGCAAAGAAAAAGGAAAAAGACGCAATCGAAAGGCGTCATCGGTGACGCCATTGATTTTAAAAGTATCGCAAATTTCAAGAAAGTAAGAAATATGCGAATTTGGATCTTCATCTAGTTGACCGTCGAAGGTCACTGATTGTTGCACCATTTGTATGATACTGGACTTGATCTCAAAATTATTGTTCGCCACCATGGGGCGAACAATACTCGACTGTGTGCCTTCCAAATTCGGCCGCGCATAATAGGACATGGTCCGTTGTGCGGCCTCATTAGGATTTGGCGCGTTAGGATTAGGAGGATCAAGATTAGGATCCATATTCGATGTGTTAGTGTCCTCGATCGACTCTTCGAATTCTACTTGATTTTCCTGATCATGAGAACGGCGGCGCCTCAAAAGGGTTCGCTCGATCTCTGGATCAAAAGGAATATTCGAAACGCTACCTCGGGTCATACACTAAAAAGAAGAAAAGGGAAGAGAAAAAACTAAAAAAAAATCTTTTTGAATTTTAGAAAAAGCAAAATAAAATAAAAAGAAGCATGATAAAATTAATAGCTATTCTCTTTTCAAAATATCTACGCAAGTACCCCGGCAACGGCGCCAAAAACTTGGTATAGAAATTTCGTGTTTTGAAATTAAGCGAAGGTTTGAAGATTTTCTCCAAAACTATATCCGATTAAGACAAGTGTACCTTATCATCTATAGTATAGGATATTTAGAAATACCAAGGTCATATTCCACGGGGCACGTTGATTACTTCTACTTCGAGGAAAATCACCATTATCTTATCGAACGATTTTTTAGGGTTGTTTTACTTAACTAAAAAAAGACAAATTGCAAGAAGGAAAATCACTATGAAGAAAGAGAGGTGAAGAAAACTATGCCAACTTTCATTGAAATGAAAAGCTATTACAACTCCTTAAACAAGATTACAAAGCTAGGAAAATTAAGGCTACAAGCTTTAACTAACTATTGCATTGAAATAGGAACTAACACATTACATGAATTGAAAAGGAAGAGCATGAAATTGAAAGACATGAAAAAGCATTGAAAAAGTTCACTAACAGCTCTAACAGCACCTAACAGCACCTACCCCTCTCCAAATTTCTGAACCCTGGACTCAAGGAGAGCCTTTGAATTTATAACAAAAAATTTCAAGTTACACGCCCTCGGTCACGGGCGTGACCTAGGGCGTGTAAACATTACTGACATCGGATCCGACAGTGGCGTGGACTTTGCGTGATGGCTGGAGACATTCGGACATTACACGCCCGTGTAACTTGGGTCACGGGCGTGACTTTGGACAGCTTCATTAAATGCAGCATGGGATGGCTTGTGGCTCGACGGTGTGCAGGGATCACGCGGGAAAGTCATGGGCATGACATTTCGGGTCACGGGCATGATTTTGGGTCACGGGCGTGTACCTGGGTGGCTTCAATTAATGCATCGTGGGCTTGAATTCGACGCGGCAGGGAGCAGGGATCACGCGGGAAGTCACGGGCGTGACTCTTTGGTCACGGGCGTGACTTGGGTCAACTCCTCGACAGCATCTGCACGTCTCGACGGCAGCCCGATGGGAAGATTCTATGTTTACACGCCCTTGGTCACGGGCGTGACTTTGGGTCACGGGCGTGACTTGCGGTGCAGCGGTGGATTCGTCAAACTCAGCTCGGTTTTCGTCAAATGCAGATCTTTAGGTTACACGCCCTTGGTCACGGGCGTGACTGAGGGCGTGTACTATGGAATTTGTCCAAAAATACCAGAAAATCTGCAAAACAAAAGTAAAACTACATTTAGAATAGAAATTATAAAAGAAGTGATTTTAAACTAAAATATAAATAATATTTGCAATTTTAAATTAAAACTAAACTAAATATTATAATTAAAATACGCATAAATACTACTCATCAGCAGGTGTTGGTGATGTCGAGCACTCGCCCGGAGGGGGGAGTACGACCCGCAAGACTTCCTGGATTGACTTCCTGAACTCCTCGAAGTCACCTTTCTTCACGCACTAGTCGGCAGGGGTGAGTCCCCCAGCTCATCGCTTCCAGCTATGAGACTTGCCCAGAGCTTTCCGAACTAGCTGCTTCCATGCTCACCGCACCATAATGTTTAAACCAGAGAATTGGTCTCGACGTTCGCAAGGGGGATGCAGCTAACCCTTACTTGACCTGAGCGAGACCCTTGACCAGTCACTAAGAACCGAAGAACTTTCCCTTGAAGAACACTTGAGTCTAGAAACAGACCCCTTAAGCTGCAGCTTGGAGGTCCCACCACATACCCGGAAGCTCACAAGGAACTGGCCCTCCCAAGCCAATGCTGAGTCTGGGCACCTTGGAGGGCACTAAGGATCACCTCACCGTCCACCTTCAATGACAGGGGGAGGGGAGGGGTAGTGCTTGCTCACATGCGAGGGAGGGGGGTACCAACATCCCTTCCCAAGGTGCCCATGGGGGTATATTTATAGACTTCCCAAAATTGGGTTGCGGATAGCCAAAATATTGCTATTCGCAACTCAACCACGAACCTGGACAATCAAAACGAGAGAGCGGGCGAGTGGAGGAGAGACGTCCACTCCCCCCCTTGCCGGGGGTCGAACAAGTGGATCGAGGTCCACCGCCCAGACTGGGCGAGTGGACCTCACGGTCCACTCCACTCTTCGAGCGAGTGGACCCTTGGTCCACTCGCCCAACTACATGGGCGAGTGGACCAAGGGTCCACTCGCCCAACTACATGGGGCGAGTGGACCAAGGGTCCACTCGCCCACATCCTTGGGCGAGTGGACCAAGGGTCCATCCGCCCACATCCTTGGGCGAGTGGACCCTTGTCCACTCGCCCAACTTCATGGGGCAAGTGGACTAAGGGTCCACTCACCCACATCCTTGGGCAAGTGGACCCTTGGTCCACTCGCCCAATTACATGGGGCGAGTGGACCAAGGGTCACTCACCCACACCCTTGGGCGAGTGGACCCAAGGGTTCATTCGACCAAGGGAATTTGCCCCCCCCCCCCCCGGGCCCTCTCTATTTGGTCTTGACGACCTCCGCCGGTTCGGTTTGCTGCGTCGCGGTCACCTTTTCCGCCACGATCTTATCCGTGTTGGGTCACACCGACTCGGAAAATATGAGGGTTGTACAGTAAGGATTTAGGCATTTTGTGTGAAGCCTACCCGTGGTCGTTAGCCCGGATCGATGATGCTTGATTTGTGGCGTTGCATTTAGGTTAAGCCTAGAATGCGTGTCAGAGAATGACTCCGTGTAAGCCTGCAAATGAGTCGAGCTCTAGTCGAGCTCATCAAAAAGAGCTGGCTCGAGCTCGAGCTATTTTTTTAGCTCGATCTTGTTTTAAAAGGTTCGAGCTCTGTCTCGTCTAGGTTGGGTCGAGCTCGGTGAGCACGAAGAACTCGACGAGCTCGGCTCGAATTAAACTAAAAAAATCTTTAAATGAAAAATATTATTAAGGATATATAAGCCTAATTCATGAAGACTTAAACTAAAAATATTATCAAGGGTATTTAATTAATTAATTATAGTATATTTGATAATTTTAATATTATTTATTAATAGTTATATAATATATAATTAAAAATATATATATAATTAAAAAACCTCGCGAGCTCATGAACAAGGCTTACAAGGTTCGAGCTTGACTCGAATGCAAGTTCAAGCTCATCGAGCTCGACATGCTCAAGCGAGTCAAGTTTTTTTCGAGCCGGCTCGTCGAGCTATCAAGCCGACTCAACTCAACTTGTAGGCCTAACTCCGTGAAATAAGTCACCATGTTACGGGACTTGAGTTTAAGTTGTCTCTTGGAGCACCTAACAGAAGCCCCATGATTTGTGTGATTGAAAGCAAACCTTCACCACAAATTCGTAGTAGAGTTGACTTGAACCTCCTACGTTGTTTATAATTAAGCTTAAGTTCACTTATATGAATTAGGTGCGTAGCTTGTTATTGTGTTAACACTTGTATGTGTTAAAACACTTATGGGCCGAGGCGAAGACGTGCCTGCATCGTGCAGATTGATCGCGATGGCTAGAGCCCTGGCAAAGCTGAAACGAATCTGTTCCATGCAAATCGGTGTGAGGTCTTAACCTCCAAAATGTCGTGTGATCATGATCTAGGCCGTGAAAGGTATGATAACCTAGACCCGCAAAAGCTCTCCTTCCCAACTAAGTTTGAATAACTTAGGGTGGTGACGGTGCTCCTGAGTGAGTACACATAAATCATGTCGTAAGTGCATAAAGCATGTGGTTTCGAGTACCCATTTTTGTGATGTGATGAATTGATGTTATGTTAGCCTCATGTGGTTGCTTAGGCGATTGTGGGGATCCTCTAAATGAACTCAACTAACATCATTTGCATACTTAGGTTTCCCTTACTTTGATGCTCAACTTAGAAGATTGATTGTGCTTGAAACCTCACCTTATGTAGAGTAGATGCACTTTCTTTATTATATTACATATTGCATGTACGGCTTGCTTGCAGGTGAGCGGTGCCCCTCCCCTGAACCATCTAGAATGGTCGGAGGGTGGGATCATTACATGATTTATGGTCAGCTCATAGCTGACCCTCGTTTACCTCTTATTTGTGGATGGTGCATGTGCTGGTGAGCCGAGCGAAAAATAGCGGGTTGAAGCTGATGCAGCGTACGTCGCTACGGAGATCGACACAAGAAAACTCTAATTCGCCTATCAACGCACTCTTGATCGGCCGCACCTACACAAGCATTTATCACTCATGAATACATCATCCCTTTCGCACACAAACATCAATCCATTTTGAGGAGTGTCGACACTAAAACAGCGATAAAAAATGAGTCAACGTGTTCCCAAAAAATAACGCAAAGGTTGCCAATCCTTTTTGAGGGCAAGATCAAGGCTATAGGCCAAGATCCGCTCAAGCAAAACGGACCTACCCAATACGGAAATAGAAACGCGGACAATAACAATTTTATTCAGAGATTTGAAAGAGATGAAGATTTTAAAGCCGCAGAGAACACGATGGTTCAACCTCCACAAATCTAAAGAAGAATCACTAGAAGAGGGGGAGATTTTATCCAATCATTTGGAGGAAAACACACTTGATAACTTTTGGGAGAATCACTCTCTCCACGATTTCCACCGGCGTCGCACCGAATGGTCCACCGGAGTCGCACCGAGTGGGGTTGCCGTCCTTCTTACTTGGAGTCACACCAAGAAGCCACGTTGGATGCTCCACGAGAGGGGAGGCCGAAATGGAGAAGAGGGAGACAAGGGGGCGGCTTCTCACAAGCCTTGGCTGAAACTCACAAGGAGGGGGCTGGTTTTCTTTTTAGGTTTTCCAATCATCTTTCCTTCTCTTAAAACCTCCTATATATAGGAGTTACAAAATTGATCCAACCATCCAAGATTGAGATGATGATCTCATCAATCCGGATGGCTAATAGCACACCATAAATGTTTAATAGCACACCAAAAATATAAAAGCATGAAAAATAAAAGATTACAAGTTTTGCATTTTACAGAAATAATTAGGAACTGAAAATATGATTTTGAGAGACTACAAATAAGCTTTGCGCGCCACGGACGGAGGTTGTAACGTTGTTTTCCGTTAGCGGCCATTGTGTCGTCATGACGCCTGAAATCTTTATGTTGCAGCACATCCATTTCCGGTCTATCATCCTCAAGTGGTGGAGATACCGCGGCATCAATCCTCCCCCGCTCAACTTCACGTATCACCGATGCGTGGTCCAGGAGATAGCGGTGGAGAAGGGCAGCATCCAAACGTTGAAGCTCCGACTCGAGTACCCATGAATCGTCGGAAGGGGGCGATCTTGCCAACGGATGAGAAAGCGGCGAGTAGCACCATCGTCAGAAGTGAGCAGTTCAGCGTCAAGTATCCTGTCAGGTATAAGAAAGGTTTTGGGAAACCTTTTAAACATGTCAGCAGTAGGGAAAGAATGCAACTTACCATCCGACGCTAAACCTGTGGAAACCATAGGAGAGAGATCATCCGTACTACCACTCCCCAAACCCATAGAAATTTTAGTAGAAGGAGGAGACGACAAAGAAATCAACTCTTGTGGAGGCGAAACAAACATCGTTAAATCCGAGACATTAAAAATGGGTGAAACACCCCAATCAGCAGGCAAATCTAAGATAAAAGCATTATCTCCTAGTTTCTTTATAATCCGAAAAAGGTTGGCTCGCTTTGGCGCTAACTTCTTAACGGTGTCGGTTGGCATTCGCTCGGGAACTAAGCGGACTAAGACTTGATCGTCGACCTTAAAGTGTGACACTTTCCTATGTAGATTAGCATGTGTTTGATAGGATTCGTATTGGAAGGTCAAGGTTGCTCGGATATGTGCATGCAAATCATGAATATGTTGGGCGAAGGATTGTGAAAATTGACTTGTTTTATATGTTGGTGGTAATGGAACCAAGTCAAGGGGCACCGGAGCCTTATATCCGTGAACAATCTCATTAGGGGACATACATGTGGACCTATTCTTAGAGTTATTGTACGCCAATTGGGCATGGGGAAGAAGTAGATCCCACGTGCCCTTGTGATCGCTCACAAGACACCGAAGAAG
Source organism: Dactylorhiza incarnata (assembly GCA_033032865.1). Lineage (NCBI taxonomy): Eukaryota > Viridiplantae > Streptophyta > Magnoliopsida > Asparagales > Orchidaceae > Dactylorhiza > Dactylorhiza incarnata. Next base: position 2,940,305 of record JAWHQI010000040.1, on the reverse strand, counting down.
GTTCCCCAAACTCCGATTGACCACTTTCGTCTGCCCATCGGTTTGCGGATGATAAGCAGCGGAGAATAATAATTTCGTCCCCATTAAAATCCATAATGTCTTCCAAAATTAGCTAGTGAATTTCACATCCCTATCCGAGACAATTGTCTTCGGCACTCCGCGATGGCTAACGACCTTTTTAAAATATAATTTCGCTATGTGGGATGCATCGTTGGTCTTGCTACACGGGAGAAAGTATGCCATTTTAGAAAACCTATCCACAACTACGAGAATAGAATCGTGACGTCGAAGGGTGGAGGGGAGGCCTAATACGAAATCCATGCTCACGTCTTCCCATGGTATGGAAGGAATAGGTAGAGGGGTGTATAATCCAACATTAGATTTAGTGCCCTCGAGACTTGACATGTAGGGCAACTACTCACTACTCTCCCAACCATCGCCTTAAGTTTAGGCCAGTAAAATTTTTCCTCAACGAGTGTAATGGTTTTATCCCTCCCAAAGTGTCCACTCAAGCCTCCACTATGTAACTCCCAAATAATGTGGAGTCGTAAAGAGGATCGCGGAATACACAGCTTCTCGTGCTTAAAGAGATAATCGTCCCTAAGAGTAAAGGCCGAAATAGTCGTGGGGGAGTTGTCCTGGGCAGATAAATACAGCTCTTGAAAATCTGGGCAAGTGGCATATTCGTCCTTAATGCGCTCGAACCCTACAACGTGGACTTGCATGGTTGATAGCAATAGGGTGAGGCGACTAAGTGCATCGGCAACTCGATTATCGGAACCCTTAAGATGCTTGAGATTAAACGTGTATCCTTGCAAGAAAGCTGCCCACTTAGCGTAACGCGGGCTGATTTTGTGCTGACCGTTTATGAATCGCAAGGCATCATGGTCGGAGAGGATCACAAACTCCTTGGAGAGGAGGTAGTGCCTCCAATGATGCAAACACCTAACAACATCATAGAACTCCCTATCGTAATTTGAATAATTCAACTTGGCGCCCGCTAACTTCTCACTAAAGTAACTGACCGGGTGACCTTCTTGACTTAAGACATCTCCTATTCCCACCCCAGATGCATCACAGGTAAACTCAAAGACTTTGGTGAAGTCAGGTAGACGTAACACCGGTGCCTCGGTCATAAGCGTCTTAATACGTTGGAAGGCAAAAGTGGCTGACTTCGTCCATGTGAACTCACCCTTCTTCATGCAATCACTAATAGGTGCCATAATGCTACTAAAGTCTCGTATGAAACCGCGATAGAAAGTAGCTAATCCATGGAAACTACGCACCTCTCGTAGGCTACTTGGTTCGGGCCAGTCCCTTATTACTTGAACCTTTTCGGGGTCAACTCGTATACCCTCAGACCCGACTATATAACCCAAGAACTCTACCTCAGGAACATAGAAAGTGCACTTCTTAAGGTTTAGAAACAATGTTTCCTTCCTCAAGGTGGAAAGAATCACTCTCATGTGGGAGATGTGCTCGGCAGTGGTGGTGTTATAGACTAAGATGTCATCGAAATAAACTACCACAAACTTCCCCATGTAAGGCTGAAAGACATGTGTCATCATCCAGGAGAAGGTGCTGGGGGCATTGGATAACCCAAAGGGTATCACAAGCCACTCGTATAACCCATCCTTAGACTTAAACACAGTCTTCCACTCATCTCCCTCACGGATCCTAATCTGGTGATAGCCACTCCGTAAGTCTAACTTCGAAAAGATAGTGGCGCCAGATAAGACATCTAAGAGGTCATCTAATCGTGGAATAGGAAACCTATACTTGATAGTAATCTTGTTGATAGCACGGCTATCAACACACATCCGCCATGTTCCATCCTTCATGGGGGCAAGCAGGGCTGGAACAGCACATGGACTCATACTAGTCTGAATGAACCCCTTCTTCAACAAGTCCTCAATCTGGGTCTGTAACTCCTTATGGGCAGTGGGATGAAGTCTATAATGGGGTTGGTTGGGTAGGGACGAACCGGGGATAAGGTCTATTACATGTTGTATATCCCTAAGTGGGGGTAACGTCGAAGGCAGCTCATCCGGGTAAACGTCCTTATATTCTTCCAACAACACCCGTAGCTCTCTAGGTAAGTCATCCAACACTCCTGAATCAGTCTTCGCACTCATAAGAATTAGTGCGTACATCATCCCGTCAAGAAACGGATCCTTCACAAACTCCTTCCTACCAACTAGACTCAACGCCCTCCTCTCCACTGGGACAGTGGTGTTCTTAGCCAAAACTACTGGCTCCTTCGGGAGGGTCGGCCTCAAGGTGATGGTTTTGCCATTGAATTTAAATTCATACGTGTTGGCTCTACCAAAATGTGTCACATCACGGTCATAGAGCCAAGGGCGGCCTAGTAACACGTGACAAGCGTCCATCGGTAGGACATCACACCAAACCTCATCAGTATAAGATTTGAATGAGAGGGGGACCATGCATCGCTTGGTAACCGGGACGGTGACCTTGCTGATCCAAGCTACCTGATATGGGGTCGGGTGTGGTTCTGTGGTCAAGTTCATATGTGTGACGGTGTTCTCAGAAATGACATTCACACAACTACCACTATCAATAATCAGCTTACAAAGTTTCTCACCACTCTTAAAAATCAGAGAAAATATGCTCGTCCTCTTCCAATCATCTAACGGACGAGGAGTGGTCAAGATGCAACGCATCACCATAAGGTGGTGATCGTCCTCTAAATCACTTGGGATCCCTTCTGGGTCACTCTCCTCTGCAGCCTCATATATGTAATCAACGAGGTCGGTAGTCGATTCTAAAAGGGCTATGGACTTAGTCTTCGTTGGGCATTCAAAGGCATAGTGACCTTGAATGCCGCAAGAGTAACATGTAGAATTGGACTTGCTAACATTCCCTCTGGGGATACGCTTACTCGCGGGATTCCTAGTGTTCCTAGCAGTGATCACTACAGACTTCGACTTGGTGGACCTAAACTTACCCTTATCCGGATACGTGGAGGAAGACGCTCCAACGGTGGACTTATTCTTTGTGTGGGAATAACGGGAGTGGGCCTTCGAGGCTAGATGTTTTTCAATGTCTAGGGCGGCATTGAAAGTCATGTTCAGGTTCGTATGACCATAGCGCAAGAGCTTCCTTTGAATATCGGGTTGAAGCCCCTTACGAAATCTAGATAAGGTGACCTCAGGAATCTCCCTAAGATCACAACGCAACATACGGTCTTTCAGCTCTCCCATATATTCAGCTACCGAATTTGAGCCCTGCCGCAGGGTGGCAAGCTCATCGAACATCTATGTTCGGTGGTACGCAGGGACGTACTGATCGGTTAGCAAATTCTTCATCACCGGCCAACCTATAAGTGAGACTCCATGCCCGGCTCCTAATCTCCGCTCCTCATTCAGCCAATAAGTCTTCACACGACCCGTTAACTTCATCCTGGCAACTTGGACCTTTTGAGGGTCCGTAAGGTTGTGCCATTCGTAGTAGCATTCCATGTCCACTACCCAATTAAAGAAGATCTAGGGATCTCCCAAGCCATCATACGTGGGGGTGTTAATCTTAATAGCCCTAGTGATATCGAATCCACGCTCGGGGCGGTGCTCTCGAGGGAGCACTCGTGGACCTACCCGATCCGAAAATAGAAACGCGGACAATAACAATTTTATTCAGAGATTTGAAAGAGATGAAGATTTTAAAGCCGCGGAGAACACGATGGTTCAACCTCCACAAATCTAAAGAAGAATCACTAGAAGAGGGGAAGATTTTACCCAGTCGTTTGAAGGAAAACACACTTGATAACTCGTGGGAGAATCACTCTCTCCACGATTTCCACTGGAGTCGCACCGAATGGTCCACCGGCGTCGCACCGAGTGGGGTTGACGTCCTTCTTCCTTGGAGTCACACCAAGAAGCCACGTCGGATGCTCCACGAGAGGGGAGGCCGAAATGGAGAAGAGGGAGACAAGGGGGCGGCTTCTCACAAGCCTTGGCCGAAACTCACAAGGAGGGGGCTGGTTTTCTTGTTAGGTTTTCCAATCATCTTTCCTTCTCTTAAACCTCCTATATATAGGAGTTACAAAATAGATCCAACCATCCAAGATTGAGATGATGATCTCATCAATCCGGATGGCTAATAGCACACCATAAATGTTTAATAGCACACCAAAAATATAAAAGCATGACAAATAAAAGATTACAAGTTTTGCATTTTAAAGAAATAATTAGGAACTGAAAATATGTTTTTGAGAGACATCAAATAAGCTTTGCGCGCCGCGGATGGAGGTTGTAGCGTTGCTTTCCGTTAGCGGCCATTGTGTCGTCATGACGCCTGAAATCTTTATGTTGCAGCACATCCATTTCCAGTCTATCATCCTCAGGTGGTGGAGATACCGCGGCATCAGAAGCCCATTGCTAAGTTAGCCCTCGAAGGCCAGCCTATTTTACTGTTATCATGTATTGCCGCCCTGCGTGCTGATGTATGATTTAGAATTTTGTTGCATTGGTTGAATGTAAGGCCTTAAGGCCGTGACTCAACTATTGACATTCCTGTGTATGTGGACATTCTTATGAAACTGTTAATTGAAAGCTTCCGCTAGTGCTTTTATACTCTCGTGTAGTAATTCTTATTCTGTTTATCACCTAATAACGTCTAACTAGTATGTCCAATATGGCGTGGGGGTCCCGATCGGACCTATTGTTATATTGTTTGTACTGGCATGGTATAAAAATTCGACTGCAAGATTGAATTCAGTCAACTGAATTGAAATTGAGGCAGAAAAGTTGTTCGACTGAATGATAGAATTGGTATTGAAATTGACATTATACAATAATTTATAAAATCCAAAACGTGCGTAAGCACCGAACTCATTAAATTGCATAAGCTATTTTAAGACGCGCATTTGTGGCCCAATCGCACTTTTTTGCCCGTGCGCTTGTTTTTTTTTCGGGAGCATGTTTTTCACTCGGGTGCAAATTTTTCAGCACGGGACCTCATTTTTCGCCTGATCCTGAGTTTTATGGCCGGGAAAGCATTATTCGACAAGAGCGAACTTTTTGCCAGGGGGTGCATTTTTCGCCCTGGTCGAAATACAAGCGATCGGGCAAAAAACACGCGACAGGATGAGAAACGCGCGAGCGAGCGAAAACCCCATGCCCAGGCAAAAATCGCACGACCGAGCGACAAATGCGCACGCATGGGAGAAAAACTCGGGCCCGGACGAAAAACATGCGTCCAGGCAAAAAACACGTCACAGCAGAAAAATGCACTCCCGACCAAAAAACACTAGCTCATGCAAAAAACGTGAGCCCGAGCATAAAAAGCAAGCCCGAGCGAAAAACTTGCGCCCCGACGAAAAATGCGAGCCCGATCAAAAAACACAAAATCGTGAGAACAATGCTCGCACAGGCAAAAAAAAACGCGCACCCTGACCAAAAAATGTGCCCGAACTGAAAAACCCGCTCCCGGGACAAAAATATAATCGCCCGAACCGAAAAATGCTCGCACAGGCAAAAAACACGCGCCCTTGCGTAAAACGCGTGCCCGGGAGAAAAAAACCCACCAGACCAAAAAACACACAACCGGGCAAAAACGCGCAACGAGGCTGAACAAAATCGCGCCTGGACGAAAAACACGCACTCGATGGAGATGTGTTCCAGTGCAAAAAATACGCGCCCACGCAAAATACATCCATTCGTGAGAAAATACGTTCGCCCAGCCAAAAAACATCCGGGCAAAAAACTTTTCTCCAACGACGAAAAACGTCCGGCCGGGCGAAAAACTCCCACCCTGGGGGAAAACACCCGCCCGAGCAAAAAACACACGCCCAACAGAAAAACACGCAACCGAGAGAAAAAAGTGCATTCGGGCCGAAAAACACTATTATGCAGAAAACCCATGGGCGAAGGTAAGAATTGACGATTTGATTTTTTAGATCAAAGTCAAGGTCATGGGTTTTCACATAAAAGTCAATATCTGCCAAAATTTCATCGCGTCAAACGCTAGAATTAGATTTCTAATCTCAAATATCAATTCTAGAAAGTCAATTCGGTCCAAACGAACAGACCCTAAGTTATAATCTCGACCTGCCTTGTGCATTAGTTCATAGATTAAAATAATAATGAGCAAATGGGAAAAAAACGAAAAACACACATTCGGCAAAAAAACAATCTATTATGCAGAAAACTCGTGGACAAAGGTAAGAATTGGCGATTTGATTTTTTAAATCAAAGTCAAAGTCATGGGTTTTCATATAAAAGACTATCTTCCAAAATTTCGTCGCACCGAACGCTTGAATGGGATTTCTAATCTCGAATGACAATTCTAAAAAATCAATTCTATCCAAACGAACATACCCCAAGTGATACTCTCGACCTGCCTTGTGCATTATTTATAGATTAAAAAAATAACGAGCAAAGGGGAAAAAAGCATTCTATCAGGTTAATAGTCATAAACTATGATGTTTTGGAGCATTATATATGCAGCACAAAAAAAAGATCGGCGGCTAAAATTTTTACACCCAAAAGTCTAATTGACAAAAAAAGTATACGAGTGTTCTCCATCTTATCGCAATAGGTACTTCATATACAAACATAACCACTGCAGGCAGCACAGTAAATAGAAACATTAAAGAATGAAATACTTGAAGAACAAAGAAAGAAAAACTTGAAGAACAAATTCACAGATCATAGGCAAGTTCAAGCAGATCCAGTAGTTCAGATAAAAGCATTGTCACGGCCAGATCAAGAAATTCTGTCGTCTCATCATATCACACTAGCGCACATATATATATATATATATATATATTCTGAGATATATATATATATATATTCTGAGATATATATATATTCCGAGATATATATATATATTCCGAGAGAATAATAATGTCACCGATGAGATATGCAGAGATTATTTGGGGCCGATGTCCTTCAAAGCACAGATTTGTTCTTCCCCCATGGCAGACATCACAGTCAGCACTATATCTTTACCCTCACCAAAGCCATCCTTGATCTATGTTTCATAAGATCATGTTATAGGAATTCATATATGTAGACCGGTGAGAAAATACTAAACTGACAATGAATACATGAGAAATAACTCATCGAGATAACACTTTAAAATGCGTTATAAAAACAGATTATTAGATTATGTACTTGATCAGAGGTTAGTAGAATACAATATGATATTTAAATTCCACAAACATCTTCAAAATCTCTCCATCTAAAAGCAACCCAATGGGCGCAGTATAATGCAACATGCAAAATATAAGCCAAAACATTCATGCAAACAAATGTATACAGAAATTTTTAGCAGTAGCTACTACTAAACCACAAGCTATTAGAGCTCAACTTCATGAATCCTTATATTCAATGTATTTCTGGTTTAGTGTACTTTGAAGTCCTAAACTTATTCTTCAAAAATCAGTTTAAACAATTTTCTGCAATGTCGCCTTAAAATTTACCCCTTTGTTCTCTTCCTAATCCATCCACACTTTTTATCTACGTTCATGAATTTTCAACCCTTCTTCTATCTGTTCAAACCAAATTTCAATTACCTTAATCTTGATAGATCCTTTAAGATAATCCTTAGTTTATCCATCCTAATTTTGCAGCACATACAACTTAGCATTCTCATTTGTATCAGCCTTAACTTAGACAAACAATTTTGTTATTGTCACTCATCCATATAATATTTACTGTCTTTAAAACCCTCTTACAAATTAATATTCCTAGGGTACTTCTCCATTTTTAATCAAGTATCCTTAATTTTAGAAGCTATATCTTCGTCTATATCCAACTTTTTTTGTATAACAGATCCAATATATTTAAACTAACTATAATTATCACCTATCTAATCCTAAGATATTTTTTTAATCTTCTAATATTGTTACAACGGTTCAAACTTTTCTTTATTTTAAATTTCATCTAATCCTACTAAAATTACTCTGCCTTGGTTTACAATATTCTCTTAATATATGCATCTATTACTATTCTACGTTGTGGTAAAAAAATCATATGCAATCACATTACCAACAAGATATTTTCTTTCCTCCTAAAACCTCATTTCTCTGCCGAGGATTCAAACAATACGAGTAACTAAAAATTATTATTTGCAAGGCATATGCACTATTGCAAGTATACATATTATTACAAATAACCATTATTTCTCAGAGTTTGCTGTCGTAACTAATCCACATCTTCCCAATTAAAATTTTCTAATACAAGTTGTGTTGAAACCAGAGAACTGGTCTCGACGTTCGAAAGGGGGATGCAGTTAACCCTTACTTGACCCGAGCTAGCACTCTTGACCAATTACTAAGAACCGAAAAGCCTTACCCTTGAATAACAATTGAGTCCAACAATAGACCCCTTAAGCTGCAGCGTGGAGGTCCCACCGCACACCCGGAAGCTCAAGGAACTCTCTCTCCCAAGCCAATGCTGAGTCTGGGCACCTTGGAGGGCACTAAAGCTCACCTCACCACCAACCTTCACTGACAAGGGGGGGAAGAGGTAGTGCTTGCTAACAAGACACACGTGAGAAGAGGGGGTAGACCAACCCTTCCCAAGGTGCTCATGGGGGTCTATTTATAGACTTCCCAAAATTGGGCTGCGGATAGCCAAAATTCTACTATACTCAGCTCAACCTCGAACCCAAATGATCAACGCAAGAGGGGGGACGAGTGGGACACGAGGTGTCCACTCCCCCCCCCCCCCCCCTGTCGGGGGTCGGGAGAGTGGACCGAAGGTCCACCACCCGGACTGGGCGAGTGGACCTTACGGTCCACTCAACCCCCCCGGGCGAGTGGACCCTTGCTGTATGGGGCGAGTGGACCACGGGTCCACTCGCCCACACCCTTGGGTGGACCCAAGGTCCACTCGCCCCCCCCCCCCCCCCCCCCCCTCGGGCTAGTGGACCAATGGTCCACTCGCCTGGGGCCCTGGACGAGTGGACCCAAGGTCCACTCGTCCAAGGAAGTTTGCCCCCCCCCCCCCCCCGGCTTTCTCTTTTTGATCCAGACGACCACTACTGGGTCGATCGACTGCGCCCCTAGCTGCACCGGGCCACGTCAGCTCGGCAAATATGAGGGTTGTACACAATCCCCGCTCTTTACGAGCTTGTCTCAAGATCGGAAAGAAAGTCCAACCCACTTATTTGACGAGTAGGTGGGGATTTAGGGGAATCTCTGGAGGGCCCCGCTTGACGGCTATAAAAACCCCCCAAGGGGGGAGGTGAGGAGAGCACCATCCTTGAGGGCTCTCCCTACTCTCCTCCCTTCGAACAGGATGGACCCTCCTCGAGACTCCAAGGCTCATTTCAAAGCTCTTTCTGGGAGGAGCCAGAATGACCTGGCGGAGCTCAGGGCCATGGTTCGCGGTCCCTCGCTCTCTCCTACCCGGCCGGCGGTGCGATCACCGCAGAAGAAACTCCGACCTGACCCGGTGAAGGAGGTGGCGTCGTCATCCTCTCATGGGATGACCGACTTCGTCCAGGGCCGGAGCTAGATACGGTGTCGATTCATTCCTTACCTCTGCTTCTCTTCCGCGGTTATAACGCGATGATTGAGACACGTTTCTTAAATGCTAACAGCTCGTTTCGGAGGACGTCGAGAGGACTCGGAGCATGATGGGAACGACGGGCGTGGGCGTTCAAGCAAGCCCTGCCACTCTGATTCAGGATCTCGCTGCCTTCTCAACTGCCCATGACGACCCTTCCCCGAAAAGTCAAGGAATTGAGAGCTCACAAGGTAATGCTGTTGCGAGAGCCCCTATTGAGTCGAATGCTTTGGTATCTCAAGCTGCACTTTTGCAGGAGGGGACAAGGCTTCGACAGGTCAGTCGAGCCGTAGGGAGGCCTTCTCGCCACTCCTCTCCCCTGCCGCGGTTGGGGAGCCTGTCGAGGACCGACCCAACGTCCTCGAGCACCTGGATCACTTGGCTGACATGGTACGGAGGCGGGAGATCCTTCTCCACAAGCTGCAGGAGGGGGTATGGTCCGCCGTACCTGACCCCCTCGCCCGCGTCTGCGCGCTGGAGCGGCGGATGGAGAGGCTGGAAACCGAATTCAATCTGCTTAGGGAAGAGGTCCGGCTTGCGTCCGGAGGCATGGCTGCGCCGATCGAAGACCACCTACGTCAGGTGGAGGCTACCGTGTGCACCGTGAGTGAGGAGGTTGCCTCAGCGAGAGCGTGCATCGGATCTACGCATGGGGTGATGTCCTACACCCGGGATCAAGGCTACTGGAAATGGACGGCACGTTAGTCGGCTTTTCTTAGCGATCTTGTATTCGCAATGTAATAATAAGGACTAGCCCCGCATGGTGGTTCAATCCACTTTGCGGCCGAACGCTTTATCTTGCTTTGCTTCTGCTACTTTGTTTTATTGTTCTCGCTTATTCACGTCCCGCTTGGGTTGCTGTGCTTTTGCTAAATAAACGCCAGGGTAAGCGACATGATGTCGGGATAATCGACCAGCGGACGAGAGGCAGAGGCCTCGGACGGATGATTTCAGGATGAAGTAGGGGAAAGGGATCAGGGGGAGACATGGGCGAATGGACCACGAGGTCCACGCCCTTGCACCAGGAGAGCGGACCGCGAGGTCCACCTACCACCTCCGGGCGAGTGGACCACGAGGTCCACTCCCATGCATCGGGCGAGTGGACCTCATGGTCCGCTTGCCCTTGCACTGGGCGAGTGGACCTCGTGGTCTACTCGCCCTGGGCGAGTGGACCCCATGGTCCACTCGCCCTTGCTTTTAATCCTCCCCCTATAAATACCCCCCCCCCCCCCCCTTCTTCTTTGTCATCCCATTCGCCCCCTCTCTTACCTTACTTTCTTCTTGAAGCCAACTCTATTCTTTCATCCTTGCCCTACGAGATGGCCCCTAACCCCCCGTTGCGAGGAATGGCCGAGAGCAGAGCGCGGCCAACTTTTCTGAACACTCATTTCCCGATGGAAAGGTGTCTAAGGAGGAGTTCTTGGCCTTCAAGAGCCCCTACCTTCCTGAGGAGTGGTTGTCTCGACGCCCATTGCCGGGCGAGGCCGTCAACTCTTTCCACGGGGACTGGCTTGCCTTCCCCCTTGCCCACTTTGAAGCTGAGCTACGGCTTCCCTTATGGCCTGAGGTGAAAGAGTTCCTGAACTACTTTGGCGTAGTCCCTGCTCAGGTCAATTCAAATGTGATTTCGATGTTAACGGCCTAGATTGCTACCTGCGAGAGGAAAGGGTCGAGTTTGACTTGACCGTGTTTCGCAAGGTGTTTGTCTTCCGGGCGACTACTGACGGGGTATGCTTCCTGACCGGCACGCACGTGAAGGTGTGCGAGACTTCCAACAAGGTCCACCATTGGAACGACACATTCGTGTTCGTTCAAGGTGACCTTGGTGACATCCCCTTCTCACCCATACAGAAGTCTGAGAAGGCTTGCAAAGCCCCTCGCTTAGGTGGGGAGGCCGTTGAGTTGCATAGCTACCTTGAGGGCGCGAGCTTCGAGGTCGAGCACCTTCGGAGAAACATAGACCGGCTCACTTACGTTGAGCCGGGGACAGGTACCCTCACCCTCTTGATGTCTCCTTTCACTTTCACTTATGGATGCTTAATTTTACCTTGATTCTCATAGGTGATCGGGCTCTTCCACAGCATCCTCCCTTCGCAAGGGGAAGCTCTTCATTCGCCCGTTGGTTTGTTAAAGAGGCGGCATCCGCCTGCGCCTCCGCCCCGAAGGTCCCTGTGCCGAGGCAACGAAGAGAAAAAGAGCAAGTGGTGGAGGAGGGTATGCCTTCCTCCCCGATAAGGGAACCGAAGATGCGGCGAGCAAAGGCTGTCCGCCGGGGGAGCTCAGGGGCGCCACCGAGGGAGAGGGGGGAGCCGAGTGACCCACACGCATTAGCCAACCATCCCAACTTTGAGATGGGGGGGAACACCACCGACTCCTTTGGCGACCCCGTCCTTCACTGGGATGAGGCGCTGAACCGGGTCTCGATCACCTCCCAGCAACCTTCCTGGGTAGAGAGCGAACCCATCGGGAATGTCGCGTACAATCTTACCTTTGGCATCTACGGCCGTCAGGATGCGTCTTCCTATAAGAAGATGTCCACCCGTGACCTTGCTTACATGAGCTCGCAAGCCTTACTCCGTGCAGCCGAACTCTCACATATGACTGCCTGTCGAGGTCTTAGTCTCTCGAAGAAACTGAGGCAACCCGATGCGTCGAGTCAAGTTGCCGAGGAGAAGGCCGCTGCCCTTGCCGCACGCCTGGTCACAGCCGAGAGGCTCCTGGAGAAGTCATTCGGAGGCCTGGTTCGTACTTACCTTGATAACCTTTCCCTTTTACTTTACCTTTTTCTTTTTCTTTTTGCTTCATTGGTTTTAACCCCTCCGCATTACCTGTTTGCAGGGACCGGATGTTGCTGACTCGCTCAGAAAGCAATGCGAGGAGTCAGAACGAGAGGTACAGGACCTGAGGGCTCAGCTCGCCGAAGCCCAAAGGCAGCTGCGGGAAGGAGAGAGAGGTCGACCCTCTCGAGCGACGACGTTCGTCCCGTCCTCCCCGGCTGAGGCCGAGAGCTCTCGGAGGAGGCTCGTGACAAAGACGGACGAGGCCTTGGTGAACTCCCTTCACGAGGAGGATGCTCTTCGGGACGATTGGAGAGGGGTCTCCGCCAATGACATCCTTTTCGAGTTCTACCCCTCCCCTGCGCAATCCGGCTCGCCTCCCTCCAGCGGCGGTTACTCCCCCTGAAGGCGAGTCACTAGGAACCTCTTCTTTTTGTTGCTTCTTGTAGGAATCATGCCTTTCTTGTATTTTTATTCCCGCATGAGCTACTAAGGGTGAAGCAATCGCCCATGTAACATATGTTTCTATTTAACCAGCAATCACTTTATAAACCTTTTAGCTTGTTTAACTTTTCACTATTTGAGCGAAACTATGGCCCGGTTTGAAATCGCTTCCTACGGTGGAGAGAGCTCACTATCTCGCCAGGTCTCAAACCTGCTCGTCAGATCAACCGGGGGTGAAGAACCAGCACATGCTCTAGGTGCTTACCTCACCTGGAGGCAGAGGGACTCAATACCTTCCCAAACCAGTTACCAAGTAGAGAATCGACCCGATGAGTCTCCCATCTGCCGGCATTACGGAGCCCGGTGAATGGTCTCTAGTCGGGGATCTTACTGATTGGAGGCGGAAGTACCCGTCCACGTCCTAGGTGCCTAGCTTACCCGGAGGCAGAAGAACTCAACACCTTCCCAATCCAATTGGAGGCGGAGTACTCATCCACGTCCTAGGGGCTTAGCTTACCTGGAGGCAGAGGAACTCAACACCTTCCCAAACCAGTTACCAAGTAGCGAGTCGACCCGATGAGTCTCCCATATGCCCGCATTACGGAACCCGGTGAATGGTCTTTAGTCGGGGATCTTACTGATTGGAGGCGTAAGTACCCGTCCGCGTCCTAGGTGCCTAGCTTACCCGGAGACAGAGGAACTCAACAGCTTCCAAATCCAATTGGAGGCGGAGTACCCATCCACGTCCTAGGGGCTTAGCTTACCTGGAGGCAGAGGAACTCAACACCTTCCCAAACTAGTTACCAAGTAGCGAGTCGACCCGATAAGTCTCACAATTGCCGGCATTACGGAGCCCGGTGAATGGTCTCTAGTCGGGGATCTTACTGATTGGAGGCGGAAGTACCCGTCTGTGTCTTAGGTGCCTAGCTTACCCGGAGGCAGAGGAACTCAACACCTTCCCAATCCAATTGGAGGCGGAGTACCCATCCACGTCCTAGGGGCTTAGCTTACATGGAGGCAGAGGAACTCAACACCTTCCCAAACCAGTTACCAAGTAGCGAGTCGACCCGATGAGTCTCCCATCTGCCGGCATTACGGAGCCCGGTGAATGGTCTCTAGTCGGGGATCTTACCATAGGTGTTACCAGAAAACCCTTTGCATTCATAGTTGAGGCGATACAAATTCATTACAACGCGCTCCCCCGCGCTTACTCGGCCACATGCTCCCGGGCCATCTTCTTCATCGTCTCCTCCACTCCTTCCGCCTTCTTCATCCACTCGATCGTATTGACCGCCGTGACGTAGCACTGGCGCGCCTCCCGAGGATCTCCTCTGACCCAGATCTGGACCCCTCTGGTGTTGTACTTCAGGAACTGGTGGTAGGAGGATGGCACGCACTTGTACGCGCTGATGAGGGGACGCCCGAAGATAGCGTTGTAACTACTCGGTGCGTCTACGATAACGAACCGGCAGTTCTTTGAAGTTCCCCCCAAAGTGACGAGGAGTTCGACTCCTCCCTCTACTTCCTTCCTTTCCCCAGAGAATCCGAAGAGCGGCCCATCCGATGTCAGCACCCGCTTTGCTTCGACCTTCATCTCCCCGAATGCTTTCTTGAACACCACGTTCACCGAGCTCCCGTTGTCGACTAGGATTTGGGAGACCGTGAAGTTCTCAATCGCTGCGAGTGCGTCACAGAAAGGGTCCTCGTGGGCCGGCATGTCTTGGGCCGAGAAGGTGATCTTCTCGCCAGGGGGTGGGGATCGGGAGGTCGACACGATGCTCTGACGGTATATGGCATGGAGGCTCCCCTTTCGGGTGGCCTCTATGTCTACTCCTCCGTGGATCACCCCGATCCCTCCCAGGGCCCCCAGGTCGACTCTTTCTTCGCACGGATCATCCTCCTCCTTCTTCTTCCCTTCTTCTCTTCCCCTTGGACCTTCTAGGCAGAGCTGCTTCCCCTCTGTTGGGGCTCTCCCTCCTCCCCTCATCTCGAGGAACACCGGGCAGGCCGCGGTTGCGTGACCTTCCTGCTGGTGGAAGTCACAATACGGTAGCATCAACCCGTTTGCCTCCTTCTCCCAACGACCCATCTTCTTTCTCCCTTTTTTCCGGCCGATCTCCATGGCCTGCAGGGGTTGGGCTTGCAACGGCCTTGGGTCCGGTTGCCAACCTGCCGGGTTGAATCGTCACTGCCTCCCCTGGTAGTTTCCTCCTCCATGGAAATGGCCTCTTCCTTGGCCCTGAGAGGGTCCTCCCGGCGGCCTCCAGGCTGGTCGGGCGGCTGGCAGTTAAGACCTCCAGCCTTACTCCTGACCAACGGGGGAGCCCTGTTGTCCCTGACTCCTCATTTCCTCCTTCCTTCTTCCTCCATGCTCCTTCCTCTCCTCCTTCTCCTCTTGCTCACCATTGGCCAACCTTGCCATGAACTCCTAGTTTGTGGCCTCGCACTCAATTTCCCGAGCAGCGCGCTCCATCAGCTCTTCGAAAGACAGGGGGTCCCGAGTCAAGCTCATCCTGAAAAGCCTCTGCTGTAACCCGAGGGTGAAAGCCAGCTGCAGGGTATGCTCGGGCACCTCAATGACGAGGACTTCCTCCTGGAATCTATCCACGTAACTCCCCAACGTCTCCCCTGGCCTTTGTCGAACCAAGAACAGGGCCTCCGACCCCTTCCTCCTCTTCTTCGAAGTGGAGAACCTTAGCAAGAAACTCCGACGCAGGTCCTCGAAGCCATAGATGGTGCCCACTGGGAGTTGGTGGAACCAATCTCTCGCCTTCCCCCTGAACGTGACGGCGAAGAATCTGCACTTGAAGGCATCCGACATCTGCCTGATCGAGGCCATGTCTTCGAACAACTGGAGATGCTGAATAGGGTCGTCCTTCCCTGCGTAGTAAGACACGTCAGGCTCGCTGAACCCATCTGGAACGGGAGCTGAGATGATCAGCTCGCAGAAGGGACTTCCTCATCCTCCCTGGCGAGTCGAAGGTGTTCTCTCTACCTCCCCACTGGGGTAGCCGGTCCCAGGAGAGCTGTTGAAGAGCACTCTTGCCTGGAGGCCCGAGCCCGCCCCTGCGGCTGGCTCCTTCCCTTGCCGATGCGCTTGCTCCGCCCCCATCGGAGATGGCGAGGCGAGCACGGGTGCGGGTGGTGTCGAGCACTCGCCGTGAGGGGGGAGTGCGACCCGCAAGAGTTCCAAGATCGACTTCCTGAACTCGCCAAAGTCACCCCTCTTCACGTACTCGCTGGTAGGGGCGAGTTCCCCGGCTCGTCGCTTCCAGCCATGAGACTTGCCAAGGGCTTTCCGAACTAGTTGCTTCCACGCTCACCGCACCAGAATGTTGAAACCAGAGAACTGGTCTCGACAGGGCCTCCGCACCCTTCCTCCTCTTCTTCGAAGTGGAGAACCTTAGCAAGAAACTCCGACGCAGGTCCTCGAAGCCATAGATGGTGCCCACAGGGAGTTGGTGGAACCAATCTCTCGCCTTCCCCCTGAACGTGACGGCGAAGAGTCTGCACTTGAAGGCATCCGACATCTGTCTGATCGAGGCCATGTCTTTGAACCACTGGAGATGCTGAATAGGGTCGTCCTTCCCTGCGTAGTAAGACATGTCAGGATCGCTGAACCCATCTGGAACGGGAGTTGAGATGATCAGCTCGCAGAAGGGACTTCCCCATCCTCCCTGGCGAGTCGAAGGTGTTCTCTCTACCTCCCCACTGGGGTAGCCGGTCCCAGGAGAGCTGTTGAAGAGCACTCTTGCCTGGAGGCCCGAGCCCTCCCCTGCGGCTGGCTCCTTCCCTTGTCGATGCGCTTGCTCCGCCCCCATCGGAGATGGCGAGACGAGCACGGGTGCGGGTGGGGTCGAGCACTCGCCGTGAGGGGGGAGTGCGACCCGCAAGAGTTCAAAGATCGACTTCCTGAACTCGTCAAAGTCACCCTTCTTCACGTACTCGCTGGTAGGGGGCGAGTTCCCCGGCTCGTCGCTCCCAGCCAAGAGACTTGCCCAGGGCTTTCCGAACTAGCTGCTTCCACGCTCACCGCACCAGAATGTTGAAACCAGAGAACTAGTCTCGACGTTCGAAAGGGGGATGCAGCTAACCCTTACTTGACCCGAGCTAGCACCCTTGACCAGTTACTAAGAACCGAAAGACCTTACCCTTGAATAACACTTGAGTCCAACAATGTGTTGGACATGTGTGTCACATCCCTTTGTTTGAGAATAACAAATCCTATATTGTATTTGATATTGCTTGTAGTGTGTTTATAGTGTGCAGGAACTATAGGTGCAATACTCCACAGGTAGAAAGCAGCTTGGAACAACTTTTTGAAGGGAGCAGCGCTACCGCCAGCGCTATCGCTAACGCCAGCGCTATCGCTAGCGCCACCGCTACCGCCCGGCGTTATCTCGAGTTCGTGCACGCGACGGTTCCGTAACCGTTACCGTTACCGCTACCGCCAGCGCTACCGCTACCGCCAGGCGCTATCTCGATTTCGTGGAGAACGCCACGCTGTCGCCGGTTGCACAACCGCTGGACACGAACGCTACCGCCAGCGCTAGCTCCAAGGTCTATAAATTGAAGTGTTCTCTCTCGTTTTGGTTAGACCTTCCAGTGAGACTACTTGTGCCCATACTCTCGTGCTGCTACTCTGCCAAAAGGTCATCTCCCACTCAAAGCTAAAGAAGAAATTCTAGAGAAGGAAGCCATCACGCTGCATCCGAAGAACGATCGCTTCGACCTCGTTCGTGCTTCAGCGATCCTTCATCCTCATCTCCAGAAATCTCAAGAGGGAGTTTGCTTGTTATTTACTTCATTTCTTTATTTGTATCTTGTAGTGAAATCGCCTTGTTTTTGGCGACTAGGTCCTTGCGCGGTTTAGGGGGAATTCGCCGCGTGAGTTGGCGACTAGGTCTAGGGGATTAGATCTAGGGGTGCTCGAGGCCATATCCGGGGAAGGATTGGCTAGAGCGGCTTGAGGCCATATCCGGGGAAGGATTGGCTAAAGCCAACCGGTTTGTGGGGATACAAGTCGGTATAGAAAAGGAAAAGAAATCTTCATTTGTACGCCTCCGATTTCTAGCGATATAGAAATCAAATTTTATGTAAACACTTTTTCATATAATATAATTATGTCTCTTTTGTGTTTACTTTGATTTCTCTCTATTGGCGTATAATTTCATTATTGCAAAATTGTTTTTACTAAATTGTCTTTATTATTTCATATTAATCAAAACAACTTAGTAATTATCATAAAATTATAAAAAGAAGTTTTATTCCCTTATTCACCCCCCCCCCCCTCTAAGGGCGTCATAAGATCCAACAAGTGGTATCAGAGCAGGTTATTCCAAACGGCTTAAAAACCAGGAATAATGGCATCTTATGATCTCGCTTTTTCCGAGGGTCAGGGAATTAGTAGACCTCCACTATTTACTTGGTCGGATTATAATTATTGGAAAAATAGGATGCGTTGTTTTCTAATGACCCTAGATATTGAGGTTTGGAACATGGTAGAAGAAGAATACACTCCTCCTACATTTGTAGTTGGAGAGGTTATGTTAGAAAAACCCAAGGATAAATGGGATGATCGAGATAAACTCAAATGTAAAAATAACGCAAAAGCCATGAATGCTCTATTTTGTGCGTTAGATAGAAATGAATTTAATAGAATTTCTGCTTGTACTACTGCCTATGAAATTTGGAATCATTTGGAAGTTACTCATGAAGGTACATCGCAGATTAAAGATTCCAAGCTTTTCCAACTGGAGTCGGAATATGAAAAATTCCGAATGGATGAAAGCGAAGATGTTGATGGTATGTACAAGCGCTTCACCAAGATCGGCAATGCCTCAAAAGCTCTTGGAAAGACCTTCTCAAATGGCGACTTGGTCCGTAAGATCCTTCGTTCTCTTCCTCCAAAATTCAACCTGAAGGTGACGGCTATTTCGGAGTCGCACAACTTAAGGACGCTCCAAGTTGAGAGCCTCATTGGGAATCTAAAAACCCATGAGGTAGAACTCAAAATCCAACATGATGAATACAACAAGGAGCCAAAGAAGAAGGCGTTGGCATTAAAATCAAAGAAGGAGTGCCAAGAGGATGAGGATGAAGATGAAGAGAGTCTTTTGGTAAAGAACTTCCAAAAGTTCATGCGCAATCCGGAAAGGAGAAACACCTTTCGAAAATATTTCCAAAAGGGTGAAAGATGGAAAGGATCATCTTCAAAGAAGGAAAAAGAGAGCGACAATGAAGAAGAGAGACCTCCACCAGAATGCTATCATTGTAGGAAGACGGGGCACATTCGGAGCCAGTGCCCAAAGTTCTTAAAGGAGAAGAAAGAAAAACGGCACAAAGAGAAGGAGAAGAAGAAAGTACTAAAAGCTAGAACATGGGATGACTCTTCCTCCTCCTCCTCCTCCGAAGAATCAAGTGGGTCTTCATCAAGCGAAGATAAGGAAGCAAACATGTGCCTCATGGGACATAAAAATGACGGCGACGACACCAGTGTTCCTAGTGACACTGAGGTAACTCCTCCCACTTATGATGAATTGTATAATGAATTTCTTGAAATTTGCAAAGCTTTTGATAAAAATATGAAAGATAGTATTTTATTAAATCGTGAAAATGAATCTCTTATTAAAGAAAATCAAAAGCTTTCCAAAAAGGTAATTGTTTTAGAAAAGAGAAAGGTTTCGTGCCAAGAATGTGATCACTCCACAAAATTGGCAAAAGATATAGAAGAGTCACTTTCTAAAGCCCTCTCTCATGCCAAAACTCTTACAAAAGAGAAGGGGGAATTAGAAAGGAAATTGGAAGCCTCTCTTTTACAAATCAAAAATAATAAGAAAGGTTTTGAAATTAGGTGTGTCATGCTTGTGAAAGAAAATTCATCACTTAAAGCACAAGTACATGATCTCACCATGGCCATTAAAAAATTTGGTATAGGCCAAAAATCACTGGAAATGATTCTAGGGTACCAGTGTCATGGATCTGGAAAGTTTGGGCTCGGTTATCGAGGTGAGAGCTACCGCCCGGCGCTAGCCACTAACGCCGGCGCTAGCACCTCATACCAGAAACCTGAATTTTCTTTTTCAAAATATTTTCCTCCTGTAAATCAAAATTATTCCAGCAAGAAAATTTTCCAGAAAAGGGTCTCAACCCCTTTTATTTTGTGTGCAAACTGTTATAGGTTGGGTCACACAACTAGTTCTTATAGGAAAATAAAACGAAATACTTTAAAGCAAGTCTGGGTACCTAAGGCTTCCACTTACTCTATGGGTGGTTCCACTTGGGTATCCGGATCTTTACTCTCATCTTCTTTCTAGATGTGCAGGCAGGCTAAGGACAATAAAAACGTGTGGTACTTGGATTCAGGATGCTCCAAGCACATGACGGGCAATAAATCAAAGTTCCTTAGCCTAGAAAGGAAGAAGGGAGGAATTGTGACTTTTGGCGACAACGGAAAAGGAAGAATCATGGGAATTGGTACAGTTGGTAACGAATCCTTCACTATATCAAATGTTCTTTATGTAAAATGGCTAAAACATAATCTTATTTCAATTAGTCAATTATGTGATAAAGGATTAGATGTTTTATTTGAATCTTCTACTAATCTATGCAAAATATCTAATCCTATTACAAACAATATTTTACTAACTGCACCAAGAATACACAATGTTTATATTGTTTCATTTCATGATCTTTCAAAATCATCTTTAAAATGTTTTATTACAAAAAATGATGAACTTGATCTTTGGCATAGAAGGTTAGGACATGCTAGCACAAAGCTAATTGTAAAACTTGCCAAAAGAGATTTAATTAGAGGATTGCCTAGATTAAATGGAAATTTACCTTCACTTTGTTCAGCATGTCAAAAAGGTAAAATCACTAGATCCTCTTTCAAAAGTAAAAATGTTATTTCTACTACAAGACCTTTGCAATTAATTCATATGGATCTCTTTGGTCCCGTTAGCACCGCAAGTCTTGGTGGTAGATTGTATACATATGTTTTTATAGATGATTTTTCTAGATTTTGTTGGACAATATATCTCTCATCCAAATCCGAAGCGTTTTGTGAGTTTTCAAAATTATGTACTCGTATCCAAAATGAAAGTGATTTAAAAATTAAATGCATTCGCTCGGATCATGGAGGAGAATTTGAAAATGAAAAATTTACTTCTTATTGTGATATGTTAGGCATAAAACATGAGTTCTCCGCACCACGCACACCACAACAAAATGGTGTTGTAGAAAGAAAGAATAGGACACTTCAAGAGCTAGCACGCACTATGTTATGTGAATATAAATTACCTAAGTCCTTTTGGGTCGAAGCTGTAAACACATCATGTTATGTTATAAATAGAATCATGTTTCGCTCATCTTTAAATCTCACACCATATGAACTCTATTTTCAAAAGAAGCCTAATGTGTCTTACTTCAAAGTCTTTGGTTGTAAATGTTTTATCTTAAATACAAAAGATAGCTTGGGAAAGTTTGATGAAAAATGTGATGAAGGAACATTTCTTGGATACTCTTCAACTAGTAAAGCTTATAGAGTTTTTAATAAAAGAACTAGAAAAGTTGAAGAGTCAATTAATGTGAAATTTGATGAGCTTGTTCCTTGTATAGAAAGACTTTCCACAGGTAAAGAGGATGATGATCTATTACCTCCTTTGGAGCATGATGATGAAGAATCTTCCAAAGAAGAAGAAGAAGAGGCCAAGAAAGAAGAATATGTACCTCCAAGTGTCTTAAAATTCACAAAGGATCATCCACGGGAATTGATAATTGGTGAACCATCCATCGGGGTAAGAACTCGCTCTTCTCTTCATGAATCTTTTTCAAATATTTGTTTTGTTTCCGAAATAGAACCAAAAACCGTTACTACCGCTTTAAATGATGAATTTTGGTTTTTGGCTATGAATGAAGAATTAGAACAATTTGAGCGACATAATGTTTTGAAATTAGTGGAAAGACCATCTAATCACCCGGTTGTAGGTGTAAAATGGATTTTCAAAAATAAATTAGATGGTGAGTCTAGAATATCTAGAAATAAAGCACGCTTAGTAGCACAAGGATATTCTCAAATCGAGGGGATAGATTTTGATGAATCTTTTGCACCCGTTGCTAGATTGGAGTCTATAAGAATTTTTCTAGCATTTGCAAGCTTTAAAAGAATAAAACTATTTCAAATGGATGTGAAAAGTGCTTTTCTAAACGGGTTTGTAAAAGAAGAAGTTTATGTTGAACAACCCCCCGGTTTTATTAATGAAAATTTTTCAAATCATGTTTATAAACTAGAAAAAGCGCTATATGGTTTAAAACAAGCGCCCCGTGCATGGTATGAAAGACTTACATCATTTTTATTAAAGCACGGTTATATTATGGGAAGTGCGGATAATACTCTCTTCATTAAGCACAATAATGATGATATAATTATTCTACAAATATATGTTGATGATATTATTTTTGGATCTACTAATGAAGAGATGTGTAAAGAAGTTATTTTAGTGATGAAAAATGAGTTTGAAATGAGTCTTGTAGGAGAACTTTCTTATTTCCTTGGTTTTCAAATATCACAAAGAATTGACGGTATCTTTGTATGTCAAACTAAATATGTCCATGATATGCTTAAACGTTTTGGATTTGAAAACCTTAAACATGCTTCTACACCAATGAGTGCATCACTAAAATTAGGAAAAGATGAATCAAGAGTTTCTATAGATCAAACTTTATATAGAGGTATGATAGGATCTCTACTTTATCTTAGTGCAACTAGACCCGATATTATGTTTGTCGTATGCTTATGTGCTAGATTTCAAGCCAATCCAAAAAAATCTCATTTAAAAGCGGTAAAACGAATTTTTAGATATCTCATTGGGTCATCTAGATTAGGACTTTGGTACCCACATAATGATTCATTTACATTGCATGGCTATTCCGATTCGGATTATGCCGGTTGTTCACTTGATAGAAAAAGCACTAGTGGTACTTGTCATTTTCTAGGACCTTCATTAGTTGCATGGTCTAGTAGGAAACAAAATTCGGTTGCACTCTCCACCACGGAGGCCGAATACATTGCAATAGGGAGTTGTTGTGCACAAGCTCTATGGATGAGCCAAACTTTAGAGGATTTTGGTTTTCATCTAAAAAATATTGAACTAAAATGTGACAACAAAAGTGTCATTGATCTCACAAATAATCCGGTACACCACTCTAGATCCAAACATATAGATGTGCGTCATCATTTCATAAGGGATCACATTAAAAAGGAAAATGTAAGGATTAGTTTCATTGGCACGGACTCTCAACTTGCTGATATATTCACTAAACCTCTTCCCGATGCAAGGTTTCAAATGTTAAGGTTGGAATTAGGAGTCTTAGACATCTTAGGATGAAAAACATATAAAATGCTAATGTTTTATGCATTTTGAGCAATCAAGACAATCTCTGATAATTACAAAACTTCTGCATAAGACTACTCTTAAAACCCCTAACCAATATCAAAAATCAAAAATTTAAAATTCTTGAAAAATCGTGTACTGTTTCAGGCGCTAGCGTGAGGGTGTGAATTTTCTGATTTTTAAAATTTCAAAAAATCCATAAAAATATGTTGGTTCATATTTTCTACTTATTTGTTGTGTTTCTGACTTTTGTTATTTTTGTTTTATTTATATTATAAAAAATCAACTACAAAAATTCAAAATTCAAAACTTACAAAAATATGTTTTTGTGATTTTTCTGTTTTTATTTAATGATAAAACAAAAAAAAACTGTATGATCTTTATTGCCAATATCAAGCATGTATGAATTCTACTATTTAGAATTATTTACAATGTTGAAACTTATTCCTTCAATTTATTATGAACATTGTTTTTTGCTTATCATGCTTTGATATATCAATTTAAAGTGCATCAATTATATTGAAAAATGTGTAGAACCAAGCTTAGCATGTCTCTAAGTATGAGTAAATGTTTTATGATTGATAATGATACATTTCACTCACTTATTTTGGTAATCAACATGTGTGTCTAAATCTAAAAATGTTTGTTTGTGTATTGTATTTTGTACAATGAATTAAAACTTGCATAAGTTTATTGCCTACACTACATTTGTATTGCACTTATGAAATTTAAAAAGTGGTTTAGTTAAAATTTTTGTTTGCAAAACAAGTGTATTCGGAGAATATTGTCTCACAAATGTGAACAAAAAATTATGTATATGTAGACAAATATAACTCCACCAAGCACTACTTGCACCTCCTGATAAGTCTTCATAAGCATTGTGAGGTTGAGCACCTTGGAAAGAATTGTAAAGTTACTTGTGCAAACCTTGGTTATTACACCACTTTGTTAAAAATTATGTGCATTAAAAGTGTGTGAAAGTAATTTACTTGTGTTTTATTGTGCACTTTACTCTACATATGTCTTGTATTTTGATGATTTAAATCAATTGTTAACATTGCCCAAAATACACTTATGTGCACATCATTATCTTTCATAACACTTCTTCTCATGAGTATTGGATTCTAATGCTTTATCTATACTACTCTTTATGTAAAAATGCACTAGATAACCTAGCATGATCTCTACAATGTTTTTGATATTTCTTGAATTTAAAATTAAGTAACATTGTAGTATAATCTCTCTTTGATATGTTCATTTCATGCTTGGTATCTTTATGAAAAACTTTGAGATTTCAAAAAGGTTAAAACATCTTTACATTTTGAACTTAAACTCATATTTATAATTATGATCTTCATGTTTACACAAAGATACTTTTTTTTATAATCTCTCTTTGATATGTTCATTTCATGCTTGCCTACAACTCTTATCTTTATATTTGAAATCTCTTATATATGCTATGCTTAAACTCTTTATCATTTCATATATCACAAAAGCTCGATCATGCTTTATTATTTCTAAGAAATGCCTCCTTACTACCATCACCCCACCTTTTTTTGATAATACTAAAAGGGGGAGATTAATTGAAGAAATCTATATAGAAAAAATATAGAAGTTTAAGGGGAGAATAAATTCATGAAATCTATCATTTAGGGGGAGTAACACATAAATTGCATTTATGTAGGGGGAGCATTAAGATAGGGGGAGTATGCACATTTCATCATGTTTATCATATACTATAGTTGAACTATCATCTTGCTTATCTTATCTATAAACAGTATTGTTGATTTCTTGCTTAGAGGATTTGTTATTATCAAAAGGGGGAGATTGTTGGACATGTGTGTCACATCCCTTTGTTTGAGAATAACAAATCCCATATTGTATTTGATATTGCTTGTAGTGTGTTTATAGTGTGCAGGAACTATAGGTGCAATACTCCACAGGTAGAAAGCAGCTTGGAACAACTTTTTGAAGGGAGCAGCGCAACCGCCAGCGCTATCGCTAACGCCAGCGCTATCGCTAGCGCCACCGCTACCGCCCGGCGTTATCTCGAGTTCGTGCACGCGACGGTTCCGTAACCGCTACCGTTACCGCTACCGCTACCGCTACGCGCTATCTCGATTTCGTGCAGAACGCCACGCCGTCGCCGGTTGCACAACCGCTGGACACGAACGCTACCGCCAGCGCTATCGACTACCGCAGGCGCTAGCTCCAAGGTCTATAAATTGAAGTGTTCTCTCTCGTTTTGGTTAGACCTTCCAGTGAGACTACTTGTGCCCATACTCTCGTGCTGCTACTCTGCCAAAAGGTCATCTCCCACTCAAAGCTAAAGAAGAAATTCTGGAGAAGGAAGCCATCACGCTGCATCCGAAGAACGATCGCTTCGACCTCGTTCGTGCTTCAGCGATCCTTCATCCTCATCTCCAGAAATCTCAAGAGGGAGTTTGCTTGTTATTTACTTTATTTCTTTATTTGTATCTTGTAGTGAAATCGCCTTGTTTTTGGCGACTAGGTCCTTGCGCGGCTTAGGGGGAATTCGCCGCGTGAGTTGGCGACTAGGTCTAGGGGATTAGATCTAGGGGGTGCTCGAGGCCATATCCGGGGAAGGATTGGCTAGAGCGGCTTGAGGCCATATCCGGGGAAGGATACGCTAAAGCCAACCGGTTTGTGAGGATACAAGTCGGTATAGAAAAGGAAAAGAAATCTTCATTTATACGCCTCCGATTTCTAGCGATATAGAAATCAAATTTTATGTAAACACTTTTTCATATAATATAATCATGTCTCTTTTGTGTTTACTTTGATTTCTCTCTATTGGCGTATAATTTCATTATTGCAAAATTGTTTTTACTAAATTGTCTTTATTATTTCATATTAATCAAAACAACTTAGTAATTATCATAAAATTATAAAAAGAAGTTTTATTCCCTTATTCACCCCCCCCCCCTCTAAGGGTGCCATAAGATCCAACACAATGGACCCCTTAAGCTGCAGCGTGGAGGTCCCACCGCACACCCAGAAGCTCACAAGGAACTCCCCCTCCCAAGCCAATGCTGAGCCTGGGCACCTTGGAGGGCACTAAAGCTCACCTCACCACCAACTTTCACTGACAAGGGGGGAAGAGGTAGTGCTTGCTCACAAGACACACGCGAGGGAGAGGGGGTAGACCAACCCTTCCCAAGGTGCCCATGAGGGTCTATTTATAGACTTCCCAAAATTGGGCTGCGGATAGCCAAAATTCTACTATCCGCAGCTCAACCTCGAACCCAAATGATCAACGCAAGAGGGGGGGCGAGTGGGACATGAGGTGTCCACTCCCCCCCTTGTCGGGGGTCGGGAGAGTAGACCGAAGGTCCACCACCCGGACTGGGCGAGTGGACTTTACGGTCCACTCAACCCCCCGAGCGAGTGGACCCAAGGTCCACTCCCCCCCCCCCCCCTCGGACGAGTGGACCAATGGTCCACTCGCCTGGGGCCCTGGGCGAGTGGACCCAAGGTCCACTCGTCCAAGGAAGTTTGCCGCCCCCCGGACTTTCTCTTTTCGATCCAGACGACCTCTACCGGATCGATCGACTGCGCCCCCTAGCTGCACTGGGCCACGTCAGCTCAGCAAATATGAGGGTTGTACAAGTTGACCAGAAGCAAATCAAGCATAGCTTATCACAATAAAAATTTTCTAATATTACTCTTCTTGCAGAACTATAGTTATAGGCCGACATAAAGGTTTCAGACCCAAAACGTCACGTTACCGTTTTATATTGACCTCATAACATTTTGAATATAAAACGGGCTATATAACAGCCCGTTTCCGATATATCACCCTCGAAAACGGACGTTATATTGCCCGTTTAAATTTTATTAAAAAAATTTATCACTCGCATTAAAACACTCCGAGTGCGGCTTGTTTTCATTCTGCCTTCCTTAGCATCTTCTCCCACGACTCTCTGATGCTCTCCGCTAGTTCTTCTTCATGGTTGATGCGACCGCTCTCTAGTTCTTTCTAGTTGCTATGAATTTCTCGCTGGTTCTTCTCCCTGGTATCTACGACTCTCTCGCTGCTTTCTTCAAGTTCTTCTCTGCCTCTCCGTCTCAATATCACCACTGTAAGTATGCATTTTTTTAGGGCTTCAATTACTGGTTGCTACGAAAAATTTTAGAGTTTTCTCTTCTCTCTACCTCTCTCAATCTGTCTCTCTCTCTTCTCTCTTTCTGATTGCTACGAAATTTTTTGGGCTCCTGTATGGAATATGGTGGTTGAGCTCTATCTTCTCTCTTCTCTCTGCCTCTCTCAATATCTGTCTGGGGCCTCTCTTCTCTCTGCTCTCTCTTCTCATTATAAATCTACATTTTAAGGGCTTCAGCTGCTAGTTGCTACGAAATTTTTTAGGGTTCTTTCTTCTCTCTGCCTCTCTCTCTTTTTGCTACATAATTTTAGGGCTCTTGAATGGAATATGGAATATGGTGGCTGAGCTCTCTCTTCTTCTCTGCCTCTCTCAATCTCTATCCATGGTCTCCTCTCTACTGCAGTACTATTGGAAATTTGGAATTAAGGAATATGGTGGTTGAGCTCTCTCTTCTCTCTGCCTCTCTCAATCTCTGCTTGGGGCCTCTCTTCTCTCTGCGCTCTCTTCTCTCTGGTGGAATTCATTTGGAACTAAGGAATATGGTGGCTGAGCATTCTAATTTGATGTTGGTGGATTTCAAAATTTGTTATGCCTTTAATTTTTGATGTTGGTGGATTTCCGGTTACCAACATAAAACGTTTTCTACAATTCTACATCTACATGAACTACTGGATACTTGTTTCTAAATCTTTATGATGACGAATCTATGTGGGTATTGAGTAATGACTATCGAGAAATTAAGAATTTATGCAAATGTTCTAGCATTGCCTATTTAGCTATTTATTACATATATCATGTGTTGTCAAAGTTCACATAATTGTGTTATTGTTTTGAAAAAAAGTGATTATGTATTAGACTATTTATTGAAACTAGTATTAGACTATTGATGAGTATGTGAGCGATGAAGAATAAGGTATGATTAAAATTTAATTTTAAAAATTTTGATGTTATAGAAAATATATATAGTTGTTAACTTCATAAAATTACTAATTTTACAATGTTTCTATCATTAACGTATTGTATGTTAAATGTTTCATATAGCTTTTAAGATTTAGAAACTCAATATGTTGTTAAAGGGTTAATATTGTGATATATATAAAATAAAATAGCATATAATTATATATATAATTAATCAAATATTAAAATCCGATATATTAAATATCTCAGATATGAAAACTCAAGCCGATGTGTCCCCGAGATCGACATCTGCAACCTTATCTTCTTATGATGATCATCTCCACCAATTCAATTGTCTTATCATTTAAACTTCAGAAATTTCATATAACAATCTAATCATATTTTTGGACAAACAACCTTTATTTACTTTTTCAACCAAGCAGGGTTAAATCTCATCCAAGATATAGCTGTGATAGCTAGTTATACATAAATCACAAATAAATGAAATCTTAGCCAACCCTTAAAACTTTTAACAAAATTTGGTTCAATCATGGCTCGTGACTTAAGAATACTCTAGCATAACCTCAAGAACGCCATCCCTTAACCTCTCTCATTCAAGCTATAGCAGTGATAATTAGTTATACATAAATCACAAACACACACACACCGGCAGTAATAATACTGATAAGTCTGAATTTTTCATAAATCTATACCCTAAATCTGTTACCTTCTGATTTTTAAATTTTTGTTTAATTTATAGGGCCATTTACAGGGACTGATGGCCGGTGTGAAACTTTGATTGATATTGGAAAGTGCCTTTTCTTAAGAAAAGAAGTTTATCCCTTCAAAGAAAGATCCGCACATTTGCATAGATGGGATCACGAGACCAAATTGAAAAGCCGTAGCCATTCACATCCTCCGATCTCTCTAACGAGACCTAGAAGTGAAGTGGAGAGATGAGTCCATTCTTCTCTCGCTCGATTGGGTGCTACATGTTACGTCTCTGATGGGCATAGGGTTGGCGGATTAAATAAAGGGAAGGGACGTAGCCTGCCTTTGCAAACCTATTGACTCTCCACAAAAGCAGCTGCCCTCAACTCAATGATCTATGAGCCCGGCTAACTCAGCTTCTGATTCACAACCTATTGCTCTACAACTAGCACTAGCCCCATCATTGGATAATCATCCCGGCGGCTCTTCAACCAGAATAGATCCTTTGGAGGTGGGAATTTTTCCGGGCAAGAGATGGTTTCTCGCTTGGACTCCGAGATTATGCTTTGGAAGTAGGGGAATGAAGAAGAAGGCTCTTTAAGACTAGGTATGATAACCTGGTTGGTTGGAACATAGTCACATGGGATCGGTAATTCTATCAAAAGCACCTTCGGCCTTTGAAGCTTTTCAAAGTGCACAGTGAGTCCTCTGGGTATTCTCTAAAATGGGGGGGGGGGGGCGGGGGTGAATAAAGTTTTAAACTTTTTCTATTTATTATGCACAAAGCAATAAAACAATTCTAACAACTATGCATTTAGCTATCCAATCCAGAATAAAGTAAGCACAGAAATGCAGATATAAAAAGGGACAGCACAGATGAGACAAAATCTATAGTGGTTCCCCAAAAACTGGGTACATCCACTCTTCTACCCTCTTGGTAGGAATACACTGTCACAGTGCCTGAGTTTTTTAATAAGGAGACTCTTAGAACCACTGAGTCTTTTGATAAGGAGACTCTTAGAACCAATCACTGAGTCTTTTGTTAAGGAAACTCTTAGAACCAAACTACTGAGTCTTATGTTAAGGAGACTCTTAGAACCAAACTAGATCTTTTGGTAAGGACTTGAACCATTGAATCCTTTTGAGAGGGATTCTAAGGACTCTTTACTCAGATTACAAGGGAGAAAGAGAGAGTAAAAGGAAAGAAGAAAAATGAAGATTATTCTTCTGGTTGAATCTTCCTGCAGCAGTCACTGAGGATTCAGCCACTTAATGTTCTTGAAGGATCTCTGTTCAGTAGATGAATCCTTGTTTAAGAGAGAGAGATGCAAGGATTGTTATAGCTTTGATCCTGAGAATCTCTGTATTTCTGTAGGCTTCTTGCTGTAAGAGAAGAAGAAGAAGCCTTTGTATATTTCCTGTACAGAGAGTTGTTGTTGTTGTGCTGTCTGAGAGAGAGCTTCATGAAGAAGAAGACAGAATAATGAAAATTGTTATTGTTTTAAATCTTCCTGAGTATACTTATTCGTCTATCGAATAACATTTGAATTCCTTTCCTCTTCTGTTGTATCGCTAGTTGGAATGTCCAATGGATAGTAATATTCTCTTTCTATTTCTGTTGACTACCCGTCAATCCCTTTTTGAATATCTACCAGAAATGTCTTTATTGTGTCTCTAAAGACTTTCTTTCCATTCTTGGTTATGAACGACCCGTTAGAAATCAAATCAATTTCATGTATAACTTCTGAATCATCTTTAGAAAAGAATACAGAAAGTATTCTAATTTTATCTTATTCGACAAAGCATCGAATACATTTGCCTTCTTATCAACACACCTCTGAGTTCTAATATAAGCTGCTTCAAGATCCTCCTCAGCTTAGAAATGAACTCTGCATTCGACGTTGCGTCGAATAACCTATCGACGTATCCGTCGAGATGAAAGCCTAAACTCTGAGCTCTTCCTTCTGCGTTGAATGTAAGTCCAATTTGCGTCGACTTCAAATGTTGCTTTGACTGACTGTCTTCTGCGTCGAGTACATTTCGACGTTGCATCGACTTCAACTACCAGTCTGAGTTATCCTTACTTCTATTCGAAGTTACTTCGACTTGAAGTCGAAGCTGCGTCGACTTCTATACGACGCAGATTTAACTCAACTGAATTTTGGACTCTTTTGGACTGGTCTTTGACACCCTAATGAGAGTGTGACATTCTAGGACATCAAATGACCAAATTACTCTCTCTATACAACATGAGTAATGAATCTTAGATGATGAAATCACTTTTACATAATTTGTAAGATAAATCTGAGAATGTTTTTCCCAACAGCTTTCCTCGCCAAGCTAGCATGGCAATTTCTCATCAATTCCTTGTTTTAAATTTAGTCTCTTACTTTTGAAATTATATAACCTCCCATGTAAGTTTACATTTCATAACATCCATGCGCAAAAAGCCCCCCCCCCCCCCCCCCCCTGAAAATTTACTCCAAGGTAGTCATTTTTGTGCAAGGATGTTATGAAATGTAAACTTGCAAGGGAGGTTTTTGTAATTTCAAAAATAAGAGGGGTGCAACCTGTAATTATGCTAACTTCCAAGGGAAATTTGGTAATTATTCCTTAATTTATAATTATTATAGTTTGCGGAAGAATGTGATGATTTGAATGCAAATAAAAGACCCTTTGGAACAATTTTATGAATCAAAAGAGGACCAAGTGAAGGAGTACTAATTGTTAATAAAACAAATTTATTTCTATTTGTAGGAAAAACTGATGCTTGTATATATGTCTTATTTTGTATACAAAAGGAGAGTACATATTTATAGGAGAGAGAAGAGAGAGAGAAATCATATACACAATGTGGGACTAAAGAGATATAGAAGAGAAGTAAATGGGCCACCAAATGGGCCAAACATATGGGCTATTTCAACACTCCCCCGCAAGCTGGAGCGTACAAATCGTATGCACCAAGCTTGGATAAGCATTGATAGAAGAGGGTACTGGACAGTGCCTTTGTGAGGACATCCGCAACTTGTTCAGTACCAGGGACATGTTTTAGCTCGATCTTCTTCATTTGAACTTTCTCCCGGATAAAGTGGCAGTCGACCTCGATATGCTTGGTCTTGTAACAGTCAGATAGATCAATTTTCCTACCAGACGGCGATAGTACTCCGGGTTCTGGAGCAAGAGATCAGAGTCAGAGGACTGAGCACAAATCTTGTGATTTGCGTCCATTGGAGTGTTGATGGGTTTGCAGCCGGAGTAGCCTGCATCATGAAGAAAATCGAGGCAATACTTTCTCTGAGATAGAACAAGGTCATCTGGTCGCCTGGCTACCTCCAGGCCCAGGAAGTAATGAAGATTCCCCAGATCTTTTGTTTGGAGCATGGAGCTGAGTTGTTGCTTGATCGCCTGAATTCCTTTTGAGTCGTTGCCTGTGATAATGATATCATCTACATAGACTAGAAGGAGAACAGTGCCTGTTGCCTGGTGGCGAGTAAACAGGGAGAAGTCAGCCGAGCTCCGAGTAAATCCTGCTTCACGAAGGACCTTGCTGAGTTTGTCGAACCATGCTCGAGGAGACTGTTTGAGACCATAGAGAGACCGCAAAAGATGACAGACTTTCGGGGTCCGAGACTCCCCCGTGGTCTCAAACCCGGGCGGCTGCTGCATGTACACCGTTTCAGTGAGATCACCGTTTAAGAAGGCGTTCTTAATATCCAGTTGATGTAGGGGCCATTGGCGGTGCACAGCAACGGAGAGAAGAACCCGTACTGTGTTCAGTTTGGCGACGGGAGAGAAGGTTTCGTCGTAGTCCAAACCTTGTTGCTGGGTGTAGCCGCGAGCCACTAGTCGAGCTTTTAAGCGGTCAATGGTCCCATTCGCAGCATGCTTGATGACGAAGACCCATTTGCAACCAACAGTTTTCTGGCCAGGGGGAAGATCCACCAACTGCCAGGTCTGGTTTGCCCACAACGCGGCCATTTCTTCTTCCATGGCGGCACGCCAGCCAGGATGTTGAAGAGCCTCCTGCACAGAGTTAGGAACTGCAACCGACGATAAAGAAGTGGCCAGAGTATGAAGGTGGGGTGAGAGGCGATGTAAGGACATATAATTCGCCAAAGGATGGGCAGTCGATTCTGGTACCTGATCAGCAGAACACGGAGCACCTGAGGTCGAGTCGGACTGCGGAGTCGGATCGGAACGAGGATGGTGACGAGTGTAGACACGGATAATCGGTGGTTTAGAGATAATGGAGGTTGGAGTGGGAGCAATATGAGGGGCTGGAGATGGAGGAACTGAAACTGAAGTGTCATTGACCGGGATGACAGGTCGCGGAGCGGGTGGTGGTGCAAGGGTGGATACGGGATCAGAAAAGAACGGCTGCTCCTCCCAGAAGGTAACATCGGCAGAGACCGTTATTTTACTGGTTGTATGGGAGTAGCAGACGTAACCTTTTTGAGTTCGAGAGTAGCCGACGAAGATGGACTTGGTGGCACGAGGATCCAGCTTATCCGTGGAGGGTCCCAAGATATGGACGTAGCAGGTGCACCCAAAGGTGCGGGGTGTGAGAGAGAAGGCGGGAGTAGAAGGGAAAAGAAGGCTGAACGGAGTATTATTATGAAGAACGGATGAAGGGAGACGGTTGATAAGGAAGCAGGCAGTGGAGACCGCGAAATTCCAATATGATTTTGGAACGTTCATGTGAAGCATAAGTGAGCGGGCAACCTCGAGAAGGTGACGGTTCTTGCGCTCGGCCACGCCATTTTGTTGAGGGGTGTAAGCGCAGGATGTTTGATGGATGATTCCGAAGTCTGAGCATAGAGTGGCGATATCGTGGCTTGTGTATTCGCGAGCATTGTCGGAGCGGAAGGTTTTGATGGTAGTGGAGAATTGCGTACGGGTCTCGAGGACAAATGCTCTGAAGACACGAGGGAGCTCAGAGCGATCATGAAGCAGGTAAAGCCATGTTAACCGAGAGTAATCATCAACAAACGTGAGAAAATACCGATATCCAGAAATACTAGTAGTTTTATATGGCCCCCAAATATCGGAGTGTACTAAATCAAAAGGAGCCGGGCTCCGAGTACAATGTGCGGGAAAAGAAGAACGCGGTTGTTTGCCGAAAATACAAGTTTCACATTTAAACGGAGAAAGAGGTACATCAGGGAGAGCCTTCTGGAGGACGGGTAGAGGAGGGTGCCCGAGGCGTCGGTGCCAGTCTATGGATAAGACAGAGGAGAGGATGGTGGGAGAGTCGTCAAGGAGGTAGAGTCCGTTCCGCAATCGTCCTTTACCAATGGTAGTCCGCGTCCGTCGATCCTGTATCAAAAAAGACGAGGGGTTAAATGTTACAGAACAATCCAAGTCATTAGTAAGACGACCAATGGAAAGTAAATTGAAGGAGGAGCCCGGAACATGGAGAACCGAGCGAAGAGAAAGAGAGGAGGTGAGCGAGATGTCAGCAGAACCGGAAACGGGAACAGTATCCCCATTGGCCACAGTGATGCACTTTGGATGAGGAGTATCCAAATATTGAGTTGGTTGCCGCGAGGTAATATGATGAGTAGCACCGGAGTCCATAATCCAACCTGGGCTAATGGAGAGACAAGCCATACCTTCATTGGAGACGGAGGCGACAGATGCAGAAGTAGGGCTGAGAAGTCCATGAAGTTGCTGAAGTTGGAGGCGGACTGCGTCAAGGTCCACCGGATCGCTTGAGGTTGATGGTCGTTCTGTGGCAAGGGATGTTGTAGGACGAGGAGGATGTCCGTTTTTACGGAAGCATGTGGCCTCATAATGACCATCACGGCCGCATAACGAGCATTTAGGTCTCCCCCCCCCCCCCCCGACCTCTTCCCCGAGCGCCAGACCGGCCTCCCCGGGTAGGTGGAGGAGGAAGAGAAGGAGAAGCAGGAGCGTGCTGGAGGAGGGCCGGTGAGGTAGGGGCCGTGATATCAAGAGGTGGTGTGACTCGGAGGAGCATGGAGCACACACTTGATAGAGACGGAGTGGTAGTTAAGGCCAAGATCTGAGCCCGAAGGCCCAGAAGATGAGGTGGGACCCGGGCCATGAGCATAGCAATGCAGACTGCCTCCTTCTGAGCCCGCTGAGTAGCATGATCATTTGTTGATGGCTGATGTTGGATCCATGCTTCAGCCAGAGATTTGACACGGGCAACGACAGAGGTCATGTTAGGCCCGGTGGTGTCCAGAGCCTGTAGGTCGGTGATGATATCGAACAGACGTTGGAGGCTATCTTTTTCGGAATACAGGGACTGGAGCTCGTCCCACATAGCTTTGGCCGTCTCAAGGTACATGGTCATTTCATAAGGTTCGCCATCCAGCGAGTTCAGGATCCATGTTTGAACACGGCCATCGTCCCGCAGCCATTCCTCAGTGACTGGAGTTGGGGGATCCTGGGTGAGATGAGAAGCAAGGCCCTTGGCTTGAAGGACGCGGCGGACAGAGTGCATCCAGGGCATGAAGTTTTTCTTCCCAGAGAGGGAGATGGTAGTAATCCGCAGCTCATCACGGAGCTCACTAGGAGAGTGTTGTTGGCGGGCGGTCTCAGGAGGCAAAGTCGAGGAGTGTTGTTGGCGGGCGGTCTCAGGAGGCAAAGTCGAGGAGTTCTCAGACGAGCCCATTAGCGCAGAGGAGGCAGCGGACTGACGGACAGAGGAGCAGGCCGTGCGAGAAGCAGACCCTGGCTGGCGGTCTGAAGAGAGCAGGCCGCACGGTTTGCCGAGACCGCGGCGGTTTGAGAAGAGCTCGCTGATGGAGAGGAGAAGATCGCTGGCGCTGACGAGATGAGCTCGCAGAAGAAGTGATGGCGGTCTGCGAGTAGGAGATCGCTGGCGCTGGTGGTCTGTGGCTAGAGCGAGCGCTGGCGCTGGCGGACTGCGAGTAGGAGATCGCTTGAGATGAGTCCGGCAGATCGCAAAACGGGCAGAGTGCTGCTGCGAGGAAGATCGGCTGCTGATGAGCAGAGGATGCGGCGGTCTGCTGCTGAAGAGGAGACCGCGCGAGCTGCGATCGGCGAGAAGAGAAGAAAGCTCTGCTAGATGCGACTAGAGAAGAGATCGGCGGTCTGCGAGGAGAGCTCGGCAGAGGGAGATCGCAAAGGAGAGTGCGGCTAGAGGGAAGCTCGACAGAGGTCGCAGAGAGGAGTTCGGCGGTCTGCAGGAAAGCTCGGCAGAGGTCGTTGTTGAAGAGATCGGCGGAGGAGCGTGCTGCGGGGAGACCGATCGAAGAGGGCCCACTTGACAGGCTTGAGAGCCTATAAAGTGACGAGGAGGAGACAAAAAAATATCGGAAGCGGAAGGCGGGCAGAATGCGGTCTGAACGGGAAGAGATCGCACGGAAAGCGGGCTGTCGTCGATGCTCTAGCAGCGAGCCGGAAGCGAAAAAAAAATTGTCTTTTA
This sequence comes from Dactylorhiza incarnata, assembly GCA_033032865.1. Lineage (NCBI taxonomy): Eukaryota > Viridiplantae > Streptophyta > Magnoliopsida > Asparagales > Orchidaceae > Dactylorhiza > Dactylorhiza incarnata. The sequence goes on along the minus strand of JAWHQI010000040.1, from coordinate 2,904,005 downwards.
GAAACCTCGCTCTGATACCATGTAGGAAAAACTGATGCTTGTATGTCTTATTTTGTATACAAAAGGAGAGTACATATTTATAGGAGAGAGAAGAGAGAGAGAAGAGAGAGAGAAATCATATACACAATGTGGGACTAAAGAGATATAGAAGAGAAGTAAATTGGCCACCAAATGGGCCAAACATATGGGCTATTTCAACACTATTATAAAATACAAACAAATATTGCTGGGCTGCTTCTAAAAGTTTATATAAAAGCTGAAGATATCAATATGCACTGATTAACTGATTGGTTTCAATTATTATTGTTTTTGTTAATGGGAAAGAAGCCGTGTTTGTTCGGGTTTTCACTAAAGAGGCAAGGCAACTGTTCGGTTGACTTCAGACAACTATTCATTTCACCATCTGTCTATGAAGAGAAAAGCAAAGGCCGCTCAGATATATTTATTTGGAAGAGAAGGCAACGTGCAGTTTATTTTTTTTTCTGTTGAAAGAAGAGTAAGAAAATACTCTTGGAGTTCAATTTTTCTGTTGGAAATCAGAGAGAGGAAATACTTTTGCTGTTAGTTTTTTTTAAGCCAGTGGAAGGCAACACTGTTCGGCCCTGTTGAAAATAAAACTGTTGGAGAAAACAGTAAGAATTTTTGCTGTTCGAAGAAAAATCAGTGAAGAAGCATTTGCATTAAATTCCTACTATTTTCTGCTCAAAAAACAGAAAAAAAAAGGGGCACGGAGGGAGAAAACGGTGAAGCAATGTTCGGGCTTTGAAGACTTTTTACGTATAGGAGAAGGTTGAACAGTATGTATAAAATCTGAGTTACATCTGTCTTCCTCGAATATTCAACTTAGTTTCATGTACTTACTCTATCCTATACAATTTTTTGTATACTTTAATTATCATGAACTGCATTAGTTAAGGAGTTTAGTTGATCCATGCATGAATACTTGATCTTCGTCTTTAAGTAACTATTTTTTGCTATTTCTTGTGGTGGTTATGGAGTTACATGTTGAATTACTAGTGGAGTCATCTAAAAGTGTTGCAAGTACTTATGCCCACAAAGCCTCCAAACATGTATTTGTTGAAAGAAGGGTCTGTTTGTTTCGCCGGTGGCAGTGGCAAATGGATCTGTGGGAATGAAGCTGTGGGAATGAAGCTGTGGGAATGGAGTTGTGGGAATAGAGAAATCAGTTTGGTAATCAGCATTAGCAGAGCTTTTCAGAACTGAAAAACGTACCAGACTGTTTGGTAAAACAACAGTGACGTTTCTGTTACTTGATAATTAATATATTAAATTCACTTAGTTTTGATTAATAATAATAATATATATATAATAATAATAGTAATAATAATAATAACAATAGTAATAATAATTAATAATAATAACAATAGTAATAATAATTAATAATAATGATAGTAATAATAATGACAATAATAATAATGATAATAATAATAACGACAATAATAATAATGATAATAATAATAATAATAACGATAATAATAATAATAAAGATAATAATAATAATAGTAATAATAATTATAACGATAATAATAATATTAATAATAATATTAATAATAATATTAATAATAATATTAATAATAATATTAATAATAATGATAATAAATAAAAGCACGAACGGCTCATTTTCTCCTTGTGAAACCCACCGCCGCCGCTCCATGAAACCCACCGCCGCCGGCAGAAACTGTTCATCACCTGATCTGAACTCCGGCGGCCGAGTAACAAGAGCAGATTTCTGCCGGAAATCCCTCCGCCGCCGCTCCATCAAACCCACCGCCGCCTGCAAGAATTTTCGGCCGGAAATCACGCCGGCAACCCACCGCCGCCGACACCAAGAACTGCGGGAAGAAGGCAGATCTGCGATGTAATGGAGATTTGAGCGTTGGAAAGGAGCTCGGGGTAGCTGTCGACAAAGCGCCGCTGGAACGGAATTTTGAGGAGCGTTGGCAACGAACCGCGCGTACCAAAAATTCTCTCACCGGCGATGGTGTTTTTCAGTCAACGTAAAGGAGCAAAATCGCTGAAACAAACGGACCCGAAGTCTTGGAGGAGCTTGAAAAATATCCAGAAATATATGAAAATTAACGCTTCTATGATTGGACGACAATTTTCCTAATGACGATGGTTAATAGAGCTACCATTTTTGGGGAAATCATGTGATAAAAGGCTTGAATGGTTGAAAAACTATTACACGCATAGCTTCTTGTGATTATTGTGTATTGTTTTGTTGTAGTACTGCGGATGTGTGAGCTTTGGTTGTACTTTATATGTGTGAGCTTTGGTTGTAGGACATTATGTGTGAGCTTTTGTTGTAGCACTTTCTATGTGTGAGCTTTTGTTCGAGCACCTTATATGTGCGAGCTTTTGTTGTAAAACCTTTTATGTGCGAGCTTTTGTTGTAGTACTTTATAAACTGTTATATGCAATTTTATGATTGTGGATTATATATGTAGCACAATAAAGCCCATATGTTTTTTTATTATAGGTATTTTGTAATGTCGGATGATAACGAAGAGTATGTTTTTGATGATGAGAGTTAATTTCAACTAACGAATTTGATCGACCGCGACATTGTGTTGTATAACAATTTACTCACCTCGGTGGTGTATGATTGGTGAGTACATGTCTAACTACAGTGACATAACACCGTGCATGGCGTCTAAACAAATTGGAGATAAGTAGGTCCGTGAGCTGCTAGTTGGGCATCCAGTGAGGTTCCACATTACGTTCAAGATGTCGCCACAAATATTTACTAAATTGCTATTTGTAATTAGGAATTAGTGATATTATGACTAAAGATAGGGCACAATGGCGACAAAGGATCCATATAGCCGACCCCACTATAGTGGGATAAAGGCTTTAGTGTTGTTGTTGTTGTTGTTGATATTTGTACTTCAAGCATCTTATGGATTACAAGGATCACAAAGAACTACTAGAAGAGAGGTATTAGCAATTACCACATATATTTTAGGCTTTTAGCACATAAATGGTCAATCAGGTTGGCAAGTGAGCGTTTTCAACATTCCACCGAAACTATAAGTAGATTTTTATGAGAGGTCTGTATGCATTGTCTCAGCTTTCAGTTGAAATGATAAAACCACTTGACCCGCAATTTTTGAATATACCCGCACTAATTTTAAATGTGGATGAAAAGAAACAAACTGATTGATTGTTTTACTTGAGAGGCAGAATTTGTCTGGATATTACTTGTATTACTTCTCAATCAAGTTTATATTTAAATACATAGATGAGTATTCTGGATACACGGTATTTAGTTAATGGAATACTCTAGATACTTAGTTAATGACATATTAATACTGACTCTTAGAATTTGCCACCGCAACCATTATTTAATGCAGTTTTATTTCTACACTCCCCCTAAAACAGCATTATCTCTCAGCCCTAGCTTTTCTCGTAGTTCGATGAAGCAATCCCGAGTGAGCGCCTTCGTCATTATGTCGGCGAGCTGATCTTTGCTTTTACAGTAGTCGAGCTCGATGATCTTCTCCACGAGTGCCCTGATGAAATGGAACTTAATTTCGATATGTTTGTTTCGGTTGTGGTACACCGGGTTCTTAGAAAGTGCGATGGATGAGGTGTTATCACAGAGTGCGAACAAATTTCTTCTTTTCTTCGCATATTTCTTCTCTAATTCTCTGTAGCCAGAAAGCTTCGCAAGCTGCGAAGTTGAGCGCTATGTACTCCGCTTCGATAGTCGATAGCGCCACTGATTGTTGATTTCTCGAAGTCCAGGAGATAGGTTTAGAGCCGGAGAAGAAGAGGAAACCTCACGTGCTCTTGTGATCATCCAAGTCTCATGCCCAATCAGAGTTCGTGTAGCCAATAAGCTCGTCTTCTTCATCCTTTTCATAGAGGAGTCCATATTGTCCGGTTCCTTGTAGGTACCAGAGTATGCGTTTGGCTGCCAGAAGATGAGTTTTACCTGGGTTACTCACAAAACAGGCCACGAGATTGACAGGATGTTTAGTGTCAGGCCGCGTGTTGGTGAGATAGATAAGGGAGCCGGCAGGGCTCTGATATTCTTCTTTGTCTGTGTCCTCTTCGTCTTCCTTCTTTGAGCATAATTTTTTTGAAGTGCCCATCGGTGTTACTGCGGGATTGCAGTGTTCCATGCCATATTTTTTTATAGATTTCTGATGTAGAGTTCTTGTGAGATGAAAATACTGCCTTTCACCTGTTAGATCTGGAGTCCCAAGAAGAGTTTTAGAAGGCCCAGATCGGTCATTTCATAGTAGGAATTCATTTTGTTTTTGAAATTGTTGATCAGCACTTGGTTTGGTCCGATGAGGATCAGATCATCCACAGAGTTTTTGAAATTGTTTGATGTACAAAGTTGGCTCATGGAGGCTTTGACTGAATCCTTCTTGGAGGAAGAAAACATGGATGTTATTGTGCCAAGCTCGGGAAGCTTGCTTGAGCCCGTAAAGAGCCTTATGAAGCTTATATACCTTTGTTTCTTCACCCTTTCTTTCAAAATCTTGAGGCTGACATACATAGACTTCTTCTGCTAGCTCTCTGTTGAGGAAAGCTGACTTAACGTCAAGCTGCCAGACTGGGTAGTTTTGTTGTGTGGTGACGGCGAGAAGAAGTCGAACGGTTGTCATCCTTGCGGCTGGAGCATACCTTTCATCATAGTCGTCACCTGGTCTCTGTGAGTACCATTTAGCAACGAGTCGTGCTTTATGTTTTAGGATGGTGCCATCTTCATTTTCTTTTATTTTGAATACCCATTTGAGACCAATGATGGAGTGGCCTTCAGGTTTTTGGACTAAGGTCCATGTTTGATTCTTTTCTATAGCTGCTATCTCCTCCTTCATTGCTTTTCTCCAAACATCTTTTGTTATAGCTGCTTCAAATGTTGGTGGTGCTGAACTGAACAGAGCCAATTCGGCATGCTGGTAAATTTCTTCAAGCGATCTCATTTTTGGGGGCGGTGAAGAGTCGTGATCAGAATCTGAAATTTCAGAAGACCCATTGTTTTCTGCAATGTCATGGATGGAGCTAGGATGGTTATTCAGCTCAACCGGCAGATGCAGAGATTGACCACATTCTAAGGCCCAATTCCAAGTCCCTTCTTCATCAAAAGTCACAACTCGAGACACAATAATCTTATTAGTTGCTGGTTGTAGCAACCTGTAAGCCTTGCTCTGCTCACTGTACCCAGCAAGGATGCATTTTTCACTTATTCTTATAATTTCTCTTTTGTCTTTGTTCTTGTGTGCATAAGCAATACACCCGAAGGTTCTTATGAGAGTCACGCTGGGTTCTGATTTAGCAGTGCTTCATAAGGAGTCGAGTTTGTGAGTCCTCTTGTGGGCACAGGATTGAGTATGGAAACGGCTGTCGAAGTTGCTTCCGCCCAGAGGTTTTTGGGACAGACTTTGTGAAGCATCATGGTCCTTGCCATTTCTACCACTGTTCTATTGCGACGTTCTACCACGCCATTTTGCTGAGGAGTTGCAGGCGTAGTCAGTTCCCTTCTTATACATGCATCTTGACAGAAGCTATTAAATTGTGTGGATAAAAACTCCCCCCCCCCGATCACTTCTGGTTGCCTTAATGTGTTTGACTAGTTGATTTTCAATCTGCGTTTTAAAGTTTTTGAATAGGTGGAAGGCTTCAAATTTGTGTTCTATATGGAAAATCCATATGAACCTGCCGAAATCATCAACAAAAAGTAAGTAGAAGTGTTTTCCTCCTAAGGAGGTTGTACTTGCCGGCCCCCAAGGATCCATATGAAGTAGATCAAGAGCTTCATTTGCCCTTCTGGTGGAAACCTGAGAAAAAGGGAGTCGGTGTGACTTCCCTCTAGCACAGGTATCACAGTGCAGTGGACAGAGATTAAATGAAGGTAGGTCGTCGACAAGGTTCTGTCTTTGTAGAAGAGAAGTTGAGATGTCCAAGCCTGTGAGCCAAAGTTGAGCTGGATTAGGGATGACCACCTTATTGCAGGTGAGATCTTTGGACATTATGGGCCTCAAGGATATGGTGAAAATGTAGCTGGTATCCATTTGAGCTAAGGCTGACACTTTATTGCATGGGTCAATGATGCGGTAGACGTATTGATCGAAGAAAACTTTGTAGCCCCTTTTGAGAAGTTGTCCTACACTTAGTAGGTTTTGTGTGAGTGTGGGTACCCAGTGCACATTAGAAATAAGCTTCTGTGACCCTTATGTGGTTTGGACCGAGACCACTCCCTTGCCTTAAATCGTCTCCTTCCCATCTCCCAGTGTTACTTCGGACTTGAAGCTTTCATTGAGGGATACAAAGTAATCTTTGTTGTTAACCATGTGACTGGAATACCCGCTATATACAAACCAAAGAGAGCTTGCATCCTCTTGGTTTGAGTTGCAGGTGAAAAGGTATTCCTCTCCCTCGGCTTCAGATAATTTTGCTTCTTCTTTCTTTTGGTGTCAGCAGTTCTGTGCTGAATGGTTTGGGATCTTACAGTTTTTGCATCTAAAGAAACACTCTTTTGATTCATGGTTCTGCTTTTTGCACATGATGCACTTGGTGGGGGTTTTATTTTTGTTTTTTTTTCTTTCCCTTCAAACTGGTTTTTGAAAGGAATTTTGAAGTTGTGATTGTTCTGATTCCCTCTCCCCTCACCCTTTTTTTCGCTTCTTGCTTGGCTTTGAAAGACATTTTAGTTTGGAATGCTTTATCCAGAGAGGGTGGTTCCAGGGCCAGTAGGTCCTCATGAGATTGGAGAGACCCCATGAGTTCTGAGATGGAGAGGGTGTCAAGATCACGAGCTTCCAGGATTGCAGAGACGATGGGATTGTAGCTCCTTGGTAGGGATCGAAGAACCTTTTCGACTACAAGATGGTCGTCAAGAGGTCCTCCCAGATTCCTTATTTGATTTACTATATTCATCACTTTTGCAAAGTAGTCTTGTGATACCTCTCCATCCTTCATGGAGATGGCATCAAGTTGGCGACATAAGGTTTGACGTTTAATCTTGATTATCTTTTTTGTTCCTTTGTATTCTGTCTCTAATCTCTGTCATGCTTCATGTGATGACTTTGACCCCATTATTCTGGGGTAAATTTGATTTGCAATGCCTTGTTGAATGAGATGCAGAGCACGGGCATCCTTCATTCCGTCTTCCTTACTGATTTTAGGAGGTGCACGGTCACCTTCCTTTCCAGATGGTTGAGCTCCATCGTGAACAATCTCCCACAGGTCTTGGGAGCGGAGAAGAGTCTCCATTTTGTCAGCCCAAAATTCGTATAGTTCGCCAGTAAAGATTGGAATGGAGGAATGGGTATATTGCGGCAAGTTGGTAGATGATAACGCCATATGATGAAAATTGAAAAAGACGATTTCTTCCAACCTGGTCTGATACCACTGATGAAAATAAACAAACCGTTTGATTGTTTTACTTGAGGCGGAATTTGTCTCGATACTACTTGCATTACTTCTCAATCAAGTTCATATTTAAATACATAAATGAGTATTCTGGATACACGGTATTTAGTTAATGGAATACTCTAGATACTTAGTTAATGACATATTAATACTGACTCTTAGATGTACAACTCTGTGTTCGCCGAATGGTAAGAGAATCAGGTATCGGCAAAGCAAGCAGAGGCGAGGCGAGCCATGGTTCGCCGACACGCACAGGTGAAGGCAAGGCCTCTACGAGGTGAGTCAGGTCCGTCTCCTTGCTAGAAGCGCAGCGTGAAGGCGAAGCAGGAGGAGGCTCGGCGCCTCTGGGGTGCATTTAGCAACGGCGAGGAGAGCAAGGGCTCGCCGCCTCGCGCGAGCGAGTTAGACTGGCATGTATGGTGTCGGGGGGCTAGCGAGCGGTGCCCTCACGGGCCGCTCGCAGAGAGGGATCTCACGGACCTCGCTCGCGGAGAGACTGGCGAATGGCGCCTTCATGGGCCACTCGACCAGTAAGGGTCGTGAGAAATTTAACCAAATGCCCTTTGTGGGCAGCCAATAACCTTTTAGAACAGCGGGATTTGGCTGTTAACAGACCAGTTTGGTGTGCAGTTAGTAAAACCAAAAGGCAGAATCACGCTATTAGCAGACCAAGAGAGAAAAACTATATATAGACCCTAAGGGCACCTTTGGAGAGAAAAAATGACTTTTGGCTTCTTACTCCTTAGGACATTCTTGGTCAGCTCCTCGGGCTCTCCAAGGTGCCCGGCTTCAGTTTTAGCTTAGGAGGGGAAGCGCTCTAAAAGATCTTTCGGGTGTGTGATGGGACCTCCACGCTGTTGCCAAGGGTCTGTGTTAGTGTTAAATCTTCGGTCAGATTCCTCTGTGGGATCAGTAAGTGCGAGTTGCACCCATCTTGGGGTCTGAACTCCTAGTTGGGCCGAATCACGGTTCCAACATTTTTGGTGCGGTGAGCGTGGACAGCAGTTGGTACAAGAAATTCTCAAGGAGGCGACATGGTTGGAGAGGATGTACGAGGCGACGGTTTTGGCGGTTCGCCACCATCTAGTTAGCCAGTGACGGTAGGGATGCTGGCAGATCTCCGAAGGGAGATCCTCGAGACGATCAATCTGGCCTTCGCCGCGGCACGAAGCGAGTTCGCAACCCCAGCACCTCAGGTCGTCCCGCCGTCGGGGGTCGGCGAGAATGCCCCGGGGCAGAGGGCAGGTAAGGAGGTGGTTGGCGAGGCGGCGTGGCGAGACCTCGCCGGGCGAGAGCTTTTTCCAAGCCCGGCGAGCGCCAGCCCGGCGAGTGCCATCCCGGCAAGTGCTAGTCCGGCAAGCGCTGTTCCGGCGAGCGCAGGCCCGTTCAGAGAGCTCGTGGGGCGAGTCGAGCAGGCGAGGGCGGCGAGCGGGGGAAGCCCGTTCTGCAAGCTGGTGCTCTCGGCACCACTCCCGGAGGGGTTCAGGGAGTCGGATATGATGTACTACACCAGCAAGGATGACCCCGTCCAATACCTGCAGTGGTTTGAGGATATGGTCTCCCTTAGGCCCATGTCGGACGCCTTCAATTGTCGACTCTTCGCAACCACCTTGAAGGAGAAAGCAAGGGACTGGTTTCACCAACTCCCGAGAGGGTCGATCTATGCGTTCGAAGATCTGCGTCGTAGCTTTTTGCTTCGCTTCTCGACCTCGAAGAAGAGGAAGAAAGGTGCTGAGGCGCTCTTCAAGATTAGGCAGGGACCAGGGGAGTCGTTGGCCCACTATGTGGATCGATTCCAGGAAGAGATCCTCCTCATCCAGGAGGTGTCGGGATTCACCCTCCACCTTGCCTTCACGGTGGGGCTGCAGGAGGGGTTCTTGAAGATGAGTCTGAAGCGGAAGGCCCCCCTGTCCTTCGAGGAGTTGATGGAAAGGGCGACGGAAGAAATTGAGAGCGAGGCAGCCAACCCGCAGGTCACAAGAAGGCTGGCAAAGCAAAGTGAGCCGGAGGCCAGACAGCAGGAGGTCCGGAGAAGAGAAGAGCCGAAGGCCCCAGAGTTGGGGTGGAGACAGCATGGAGGTGGCAACTTCCACTGGGGTCAAGGGAGACCTCATCAGTTACGATGGAGGCAGGGTCCGAGGCCGCTGCCTCCCCCGCCTCAGCAAGCTATGGCGATTGAGCGAGGAAGAGGAGGAGCAGGAGTGAGGAGGAGGAACAGGGCCGTGGAGGCCGAAAGAAGGGGGTGGCCTTGCCCTATTGTGACTTCCATCAGGAGGAGGGTCACGCGACGGCCACCTGCCCAGAGTTCCTGGAGATGAGGGGGCAAGAGTTCTGGCGCAGCAGCAGCAGCGGTCGGTGAGGATCGAGGAAGTTCTACCCAGGGAGGGAGAGGAGGAAAGGTGTGAGGATCGGGCTGACGTGGGGAGCCGAGGAGGGATCGGGGTGATCCACGGGGGAGTGGGGATTGAGGCGACCCAGAAGGCGAGCCTCCATGCCATGTATCGTCGGAGCGTGGCTTCGACGTCTCAAGCCCCACCCCCAGAGGAAAAGATTACCTTCTCTCAGAAGGACATGTCGGGTTACGAGGATCCGTTCTGCGATGTGCTGGTTATCCAGACGGCCATCGAGAACTTCACCATCGCCCGGATCCTCGTGGACAACGGTAGCTCAGTCAATGTCATTGTCAAGACTCAAGAAGGCATTTGACGAGATGAAGGTGGAGGCACGAAGGGTGCTAGCCTCGGATGGACCCTTGTTTAGGAGAGAGGAAGGAGGTGGAGGGAGGAGTAGGACTCCACGTGACCTTGGGGGGAAAGTCTCGTAACTGTCGGTTCGTCATCGTGGACGCTCCGAGCAGCTACAACGGCATCTTCGGGCGGCCCCCCATCAGTGCGTTTCGGTGTGTCCCCTCCTCTTTCCACCAGTGCCTAAAGTTCAGTGTAGGTGGAGTCTAGGTCCGGGTGAGGGGAGACCCAAAGGTAGCGAGGCAATGCTACGTTACAGCGGTCAACTCTATCACTTGGCATGCCGGGGCGGAGGAGATGAACCGGGAGATGGAAGGGCAGGAGATGGAGGACGGAGTCGTCGAGGGACTCGAGGAGGAGGAGAAGAAAAGAGGAGTAGAAGAAGGGGATGCCCAGGAGGAAGGGGCGGGAGAGTTGCTGGAGGTTCGGGAGGAGATGGAGGAAGAAGTGGTCAAAGCACTTGTCTGCGGGGAAGGGAAGGAAGTTGGGTGGAGCAATCCAGGCTGGAGGCCGTAGAGGAGATCGTGGAGCTGGAGGTCGTTTCCCGCGGGGGAGCGATCGAGAAAGTAAAGATCAGTGGGGAGCTCAGCCCCGAGGACCGGAGGAAGATCCTGGCGTGCGTCCAAGAGAACGTGGACGTCTTCGCTTGGAGCGCTGCGGAAATGGCCGGGATCGATGCGGACGTGGCATGTCACTGTCTCAACCTCAATCCCGGCACTCGCCCCATCCAGCAGAAGAAGAGGTCCATCGCGGACAATCTAGCGGAACCCATCAGGGAGGAGGTGAACAAGCTCCTCCAAGCAGGGTTTGTATTTGAGATCCAGTATCCGGGCTGGGTCTCCAATGTGGTATGATAAAAAAAGGGGATGGGAGATGGAGGATGTGTGTGGAATTTTCCTTATTAAATAAATCATGTTCTAAGGATTGTTACCCCTTGCCTCGAATCAACGCGCTGGTTGACTCAGCCGTCGGTTTTTCTCTAATAAGTTTTTTAGATGTCTTTTCAGGTTACCATCAGATTCGCATGCACCCCCCCCCCCCCCGACGTCAAGGACGTCTCGTTCATTACACGGGATGGATGCTACTGCTACAAGATTATGCCTTTTGGGCTGAAGAATGCAGGAGCAACGTAACAACGAATGATGGACAGGGTCTTTCGCGAACAGAAGGGGAGAAATCTGGAAGTATATGTGGATGACCTCATGATCAAGAGCCGAGATCTCGAGTCCCACCTCCGGGTCCTCAAACAGACCTTCAGAACCTTGAGGAAATTCAAAATGAGGCTTAACCCCCATAAGTGCATTTTCGGGGCCAGCAGAGGAAAGTTCTTGAGCCATCTGCTTACACCCGCCGGGGTAGAGCCTAACCCCGACAAGGTAAAAGCGATCATGGAACTAGGGTCGCCAAGAAACGCAAGGAAGGTACAGCGCCTCACATGGAAGCTAGTCGGGCTAAGCAGGTTTCTCTCCAGGGCGGGGGAGAAGTGCTTGTCTTTCTTCAAGTTGCTCCGCGGGAACCAGAGACTCGAATGGACTCCTGAGTGCGAGGAGGCATTCCAGGCCCTGAAGAAGCAACTAGCCCAGGCCCCGCTACTCCAGCGACCAAGGCAGGGGGAGGACCTGTCCTTATACCTCGGGATGGGGGTTGAGGCAGTGACCTCCGTTCTGGTTCGGGAAGAAGGAAGAGGCAACTCCCTATCTATTACGTCAGTAGGATACTGAGGAAGGCAGAGCTCAGGTATCCCATCTTAGAGAAGCTAGCTTTCGCCCTGGTGGTGTCAGCCCGGAAGCTTCGACCTTACTTCCAGGCACATTCCATTAAGGTAGTGACCGACCACCACCTTTGCAACATCATGGAATGGGTGGAGCACTCAGGGAGGTTGGCCAAGTGGTCAGTGGAGCTGAGCGAGTTCGACATTGCGTTCGTTCCTAGACATTCTATAAAGGCCCAAGCAGTCACAGATTTCTTGGCTGATTATGTAACCGAGGTAGAAGAGCTTGAACCACCCCACTCAGTGGCATGGAAGATGTTGGTGGATGGGGCGTCGGGGAAGCATTCCTTCGGGGGAGGGGTAATCTTAGTAATCCCTCAGGGGACGAGGATCGAGCAAGCAATTAGCATCCACTTCCTACTCACCAACAACCAGGCTGAGTATGAGGCAGTAATAGCGGGGCTCCGTCTGGCCCGAGAGCTGGGCGTGCAGGATGTGGAGGTCTCGACGGACTCCATGGTGGTGGCATGTCAAATCAAGGGAGAGTTTGAGGCGAAGGAACCGACTCTCCTGCGGTACCTGGAAAAGGTCAAGGGGATCATCGGGCAATTCCGCACTTTCTCGATTCAACATGTGTCGAGAGAGGAGAGCTTCCCGGCGGATCTCCTGGCCAAGTTTGGTCCCAAGAAAGGAGGAACGGTGTCGGAACTCTTTCGACCGTCCATCGAAGAAGGCGAGTTGATGGAAGTAGACCGTCGAGCCTCGTGGATGGATCCCTCTATCGCTTTCCTGGCATCAGGACAGTTCCCAGAAGGAGATGTGGACAAGCGGCGGTTCAGGTACAAATCAGCATATTATTCTCTGAACGCGGGAGTTTTGTACCGGAAGACCCTCTCGGGGCTCCTAGCCCGTTGTGTGTCGGAAGAGGAGGCCCCAAGGGTCCTAGAGGAAATCCACTCCGAAGAGTGTGGCAGTAACTCTGGGAGCAGGACCCTAGAGGGAAGGGTATTGAGGCAGGGCTACTTCTGGCCCACCCTCAGCAAAGATGCGACAGAGTTCGCAAAGAAGTGCTCCAAGTGTAAGTTGTACGCCCCCCTTCAACTACTCCCAGCTCAAAGTCTTCGGACCATCACGGCCCTATGGTCGTTCACAATATGGGGGTTGGACTTGGTAGGTCCATTTCCTCAGGCCAGTGGTCAAAGGAAGTTCTTGTTGGTGATGATCGATTACTTTTCCAATTGGTTGGAGGTGAAGGCGTTGGCCAAGGTAACCTCCCAGGTAGTAAGGAATTTCATATGGGGGGAGATAATTTGTCGACATGGGCTCCCACTAGCCATCGTCACAGACAATGGGCCCCAGTTCGCTAGCAACGAGTTTGTCAACTTCTGCAGCCAACTGGGCATAGACCTTCATTTTGCGTCGGTCCACCACCCAAGAAGTAATGGGCAGATGGAGGCAGCAAACAAGATAATAGTGAACCTGCTGAAGAAGAAGGTCGAGAACTTAAGGGGCAACTGGGTAGAACAGCTACCCTCAGTTCTGTGGGCCCTGAGAACAACGCCAAATACAGCCACGGGGGAGACCCCTTTCAAACTCTCCCATGGGTCCGAGGCCGTACTTCTCATATAGTTCGAGGTAAAATCACCCAGGGTGGTCACCGCGGGTGAAGGAGACGAGGAATGGAGAGTAGAAAACGAGGAGGAACAAAGGCTGCCTTTGGACTTGGTGGAATAGCTCCGAGACCTGACAGCTATTCGGCAAGAGGATGTCAAGCGGCGGATGGCCCGGTACTTCGACAAGCATATCCGGGTAAAGCAGTTTGAAAAGGGGGACTTGGTCTTCAAAAAGGTTGATGCGGCCGGAAGGGGAGCGGCAGTGGGAAAGCTCAATCCTAACTGGGAAGGTCCTTGTAGAGGAGGCACTCAAGTCAGGGGGGTATCACCTTCAGGATGTGGACGGGGTACCCCTCAGCCGAACTTGGAGCGGTGATGATTTGAAACGTTTCTACCCTTGAACTCATTTGTTAACTTATTATGTGTTGAAAATTGTTCTTTTCTAACGTTTGGTCCTGGCAAAGGTTTTTGAGGTGCTGGAATGCCCCAGATCGATTCCGCTGCCGAGCTCTCACTAGCCGGTGGGTTCAGGCTGATCTTAGGAGAGGCTGGCAAGGTAACATGGTGCTGGAATGCCCCAGATCGACTCCACTGTCGGGCTCTCACTAGTCGGTGGGTTCAGGTTGATCTCTGGAGAGGCTGACAAGGTAACATGATGCTGGAATGCCCCAGATCGATTCCGCTGCCGGACTCTCACTAGACGGTGGGTTAAGGTTGATCTCTGGAGAGGCTGGTAAGGTAACATGATGCTGGAATGCCCCAGATCGATTCCGCTGTCGGGCTCTCACTAGCCGGTGGGTTCAGGTTGATCTCTGGAGAGGCTGGCAAGGTAACATGGTGCTGGAATGCCCCAGATCGATTCCGTTGTCGGGCTCTCACTAGCCGGCAAAACCAGCGAGCCCTTCAAGGGGGTGAGGAAAGGCGGTGCTCGCCTAGCGAGGCATCGGCAGAACGAATCTCGGGTAGGGCCTCCCGTGAAGGAGGACCTCGCTCGCGAGCGTCTGAGTAAGGGCGAATGGTGGTACACTCAAATTAGCGAGCCAGTGTGGCTCGCGGGCATAAGAGAATCAAAGCGAACCGGTCAAGGCATGCGGTGCACGGAAACTATAACTAGATCTTTACTCGCGATTCCTGACGACGAGCGAGCCAGGTCTGGCGCAGAAGTCCCGGAAAGGAAAAACTTAAGTAAAAATGGGGACAAGCGCCATAAGAACGACGAGCGAGCCAGGTCTGGCGCAGAAGTCCCGGAAAGGAAAAACTTAAGTAAAAATGAGGACGAGCGCCATAAGAACGACGAGCGAGCCAGGTCTGGCGCAGATGTCCCGGAAATGAAAAACTTAAGTAAAAAGGGGACGAGCGCCATAAGAAAGGCAAGCGAGTCAAAACGATGCGCGAACCTAAAGCTACAAGGTAAGCGATATGCGAGCACATTACAGCAAGACAAGAAAAGCAAGGGAAAGTACTAAGCAAAAAATTTCATTTCATTTCACGAATATTCTATTACAAACAGTGGCTTTTTCGCCGTCAAAAATAAGAAACAAAAATACATAGGTTCAGGAGTCGTCTGCGGACGGCTCGCTCTCGCTATCTACCGACTCAGCGATCGGCTCGAACAGCTCCGGGGCCACTTCCTCAACGATCAGCCGCGCTGCCTCGGCGGAGAGAAGGCTAGCCCTCTGAAGAGTGCGGAAGATGTGCCTCACCGCCGCGGTCGCGGTCTTTTGCATCGCCTCCTCTTCCACGCGCGACTGTTTCTTTAAAGTCCTGGGGCTGTGAGGAGGGGGAGGGACGCTCGGGCCAACTCCTGGTTGAGAGCCTTCAACCGAGCAACTTCCTTCTCCAAGTCGGAGGTGCCAGCGAGAAGCTGGCTGGCGGTCTCGGCATCCTGCAAGAGAGTATTAGCGAAGGGTATGGAAAGCAAGAGAGGTAAGCGATTAACTGGCAAACTTACCATTCCGTCCTGGAGGTTGGCGATGCGGCCATCCGCGATGTCCTGCTTCTCCCTGAGGCTCGCGATCTCCTCCGGCGCGGCCTTCAGCTCGTGCTGAAGACCTTCCGAGCCCGATTTTTCTTTAAGGCTCGCAATTTCATCCTTGGGCCTTCAGGTCGCGCTTGAGCTCCTACAAATTCTTCTCCGACTGGAGGCATCGCCGACCCGTCATGTGGGCGAGCTCCAGGCTGCGGAGCTGGGCTCGCGCACTCTCATATGCGAGCATCCTGGACAATAGGACGTCGAACTCGGCAGCATCCTCCCGGCTGTAAAGCCCGAAGGAAAGGTCGAAGGCATGGCCCCCGACGTTATCCTGCTCCACCTAGGAGGGGAGGAAGGTTAATAGGGAGACCCTGTTGGCCTCGGCATCCCAGTACAGTAGAGGCTCGCTAGCCTCATCTCGATACCTCGCGCCGAGGCCAAAATTTCGATGGAACGACAGGCCGGGCGCGTCCGACGCATCGGCGGCCCCTGCAGCGACCTCGTCGGTATCCTTATCGGCGAGCGGGCCCGTCGGGGGATCGGCTCTTGGCAGGTCCACCGCGACCCCTTTCCTTTTGACCAGGGGCGGGGTCTTCTTCTGCTTCTTTGGCGGGGCGGCGCAGAAAGCGATTCGCGGCTAGCAGGCGCGGGTCGCTTCTTGGGAGGAGGCGCGGAGGTGCTGGGAAGCTCCCGACACGCAGCGGCAGCGGAGGTGGCGAGCTGGAGGCCGGAGGGGATAGTCTCGGCCCTCGCATGGGGGGGGTGGACCAGAAGGTCTCGCTCCCCTGCAAGTAAACAGCGAACCAAGGTTAGAAAAAGAAAAAAACAGAAAAGGTTAAGGGAGCGAACGCGAGTCGAACCTGCTCCGGGCGGCACGGGGAGTAGCGGGTCGGCGTTGCGTCGGAGGTAGGCGACCTCGATGTTCATGGTCAAGAGGTATTTGAAGAGCGCGGCTTTGTGGCCGCCGAGCGCAGGGGGACGGTATGTTGGTTCACTGCGCTGGGCGGGCGTGAAGGGGATGTTGCCGAAGGGCCCCTTCACAAGTAGAAATTTCTGAATCCAGTAGTGGCTCTTGTTGACAGTCTCGCAAACCTTCGCGTGCGGGCTCGCGAAGTAGGCGGTCCCGTCCTTGTAGGACTGGAAGGAGAACAGCTTGCGGATGACCGACAAGCTGAACTCAATCCGCTCCTCCATCAGGTAGTAGGCGAATGCTACCATGACGGAGACCGAATTGGGGGTCATCTGACTCGGGATCACACCATAATACTTGAGTATCTGGTAGGATTCGCAGCGAATGGTTAGAAATTTTACGCGAGTATAAAGAAATAGAATGAGAATACGAGTGAACACCTGGCTGATCTCTGGCCAGAGGGGGAGCCGCAGGCCGACCTCGAAGTGAGCCGTCGGGATAGCGAGCTCGTCCGAAAAGAGGGTGTTGATCGCCTCCGTCTTCGCAGGATGTCGGGCCGAGAATCCTGGCGAGATGTAGTTCGCCACGACGTTGTGGTACTCGCCCTCGGTAAGAGAGCAAGTAAAGAAGGAATGATCACAGAAGGTCCAAGCGCACTTGGCCCGGCCCTCGACATCACCTCCATCGCCACCCATTAGTATTTCCTAGGAAGAGATGCGAACGCGAGGGAGGGTATGCGAGCACGTGAGAACGGAGGGGCGGAGGGTCAGGAGCGATAAATGCGGTGGGTGGATCTGAACTCTAAACCTACTTATAGAAAACTAAAGGCGGCGGGGAGGCATCGAAGCTTCAGGGGGTGCGGTTAGCGGAACCACGTCGCGACGCGCCTCGGTATGTGGGCCACTCCTCTCACCCGCTCGCAGCAACGCAGTAACGTCGGCTCGCCGTAAATAAAGCAAGCACAAATCAAGTAATGCGAGTCCCGTATAGGTCGCATGCCAGAGCAGTAAGGAGTAAAAAGTGAGAAATAAGCGAGCGCGACACTAGCCGTATTATCAAAGCACAAATAAATAAGGAAAGCCCAAGGGCGAGCGAGAAATATCCAAATAACAATAATAATAGTTCACAGATTGTCTTTTAGAATACAACAAATTATTTCGCCGAGAGGGTGCGAGTGCGTGCGGGATCAATACTTGATCCATCTCCATCGACCTCGGCCTCGCACCCCCGAGCTTGGCGGTATCCTGGGATAATGATATGCGCGGACAGCACGGAGCTCGCGCTGTATCAAGCGAACTTGATCGTCCACCCGCGAAAGGTGCACCCCCGGGGAGGTGATTTCCTCGCGAGTGTCCAGCAGCAGCTCGGCGCGGAGCCGCACATAATCATCGGGGCGAGATCTCCTCCCCGAGATCCTGGTCGACGGGGGTCTCAGGAACACCTGCGAGAGAAAAGTCAATAACAAGAGGGAGGGGGCGAATGACAGTTAATTTTCACCAACCTGGCGAGGTCAGAATCGCCTTACCGGGTCGTTGGCGAGAGGAGCTCAGCTTCCCCCAGAAGGCCTCTGTGTAGGTCAGCGTCACGGATTTTCCCAGGCCCGAGGGGCGAGGTGCGCTGCTCTCAATCCGAACGACGCCAGGGAGCGAGCCGTCGGGGCTCGGATGGCCAGGAGACCAAATCCCGGGGTGGAGATGGTCGTGATCAGAGTGGTCGGCGAGGGCGGCGGTGTGGCACGCCTCCCGGCCGTCGCGAGAGGAGTCTCTGCAAAAGGCGATAGCATCGGCTCAATTCAAATGATCTGACGATGAAGAAGGAGAGAAGCTTACTAGGTCGCGGCGAGGAGACACGGGTGGTGGTGGCGTCCAGATCCATGGCCGCCGAGCCCGTCCCCCCGGGAGAAGGGAGGCGAGTATCCACCTGGGCCTCATTCGCAAGTTCCCCCGCCAGGAGCGCGCTCTGTGAAAAGAGTGTCAGCAGCGTAATTAGGTGGGCCGGCCTATCAACATGAGTACCTGATCGGCGAGCTGGGTGTCGGGCGATGGGTCCGAAACCGAGGACCCCTCCTCCGGGCGTCGCCGAACCGTCTTCGCCTTCCTGATCCTGGGGAAGGACGGAGAGGCTACTTGGTGGCCCAAGGGGCAAAGTGAGTGAAGGTCGCGTGCTCATCAGCTCGCGCCACATTTAGGCGAGCTCTGGCTTCTTCCGAAAGAGGCATTTTTGATAGCTACAGTGACAGGAGGCAAGAGAAGGCGAGTGAAGTCAGAGCTACGCACCGCCCAGGATTGGTGGTATTTATAGCTTTTGGGATGGGACCCACCAGAAGATTCCTGCCAGGTTAGCATCCGTCCGGTGAACACCAAGGGTTGATGTTTCTTCGCGAGCTTAGACTAATCTCGCAAAAAGCGGGGATTGTGTACAATCCCGTGTTCGCCGAAGGGTAAGATAGAGAATCAGATATCGGCAAAGCAAGAAGAGGCGAGGCGAGCAGAGACAAGCCATGATTCGCCGCCACGCACAGGTGAAGGCAAGGCCTCTACGAGGCGAGCCAGGTCCGTCTCCTTGCTAGGAGCGCAGCGTGAAGGTGAAGCAGGAGGGGGCTCGGCGCCTCTGGGGTGCATTTAGCAACAGCGAGGAGAGCAAGGGCTCGCCGCCTCGCGCGAGCGAGCCAGACTGGCGAGTATGGTGTCGGGGGCTAGCGAGCGGTGCCACGGGCCGCTCGCAGAGAGGTATCTCGCGGACCTCGCTCGCGGAGAGACTGGCGAATGGCGCCTTCATGGGCCACTCGCCCAGTAAGGGTCGTGAGAAATTTACCCAAATGCCCTTGGTGGGCTGCCAATAACCTTTTAGAACAGCGGGATTTGGCTCTTAGCAGACCAGTTTGGGGTGCGGTTAGTAAAACCAAAAGGCAGAATCACGCTATTAGCAGACTAAGAGAGAAAAACAATGTATAGACCCTAAGGGCACCTTTGGAGAGAAAAAATGACTTTTGGCTTCTTCCTCCTTAGGACATTCTTGGTCAGCTTCACAGGCTCTCTAAGGTGCCCGGCTTCAGTTTTGGCTTAGAAGGGGAAGCGCTCTAAAAAATCTTTTGGGTGTGTGGTGGGACCTCCACGTTGTTGCCAAGGGTCTGTGTTAGTGCTGAATCTTCGGCCAAATTCCTCTGTGGGATCAGTAAGTGCGAGTTGCACCCATCTTGGGGTCTGAACTCCTCGTTGGGCCAAATCTCGGTTCAAACATTAGAATTTGCCACCGCAGCCATTATTTAATGCAGTTTTATTTCTACAAGCGATACATGCCTTATTTCAAAGAATATATTGGATCCATAGACAGAACTCATGTAGAT
Organism: Dactylorhiza incarnata; assembly: GCA_033032865.1. Lineage (NCBI taxonomy): Eukaryota > Viridiplantae > Streptophyta > Magnoliopsida > Asparagales > Orchidaceae > Dactylorhiza > Dactylorhiza incarnata. Next base: position 2,884,302 of record JAWHQI010000040.1, on the reverse strand, counting down.
GCATGCATTCTGGTGGATGATCAAGTGTGATACATAGGACGTCATGGTAGCCCAACTAAGAATATAATGGTCATATGCGACTTCAATATGTGTTTTACTTATGTGGTCCTAGGATGGGAAGGTTAAGCTCATGATAGTTGCATCTTTCAACGTGCAGTTAATGAACCAAGTTGTAAATTTCCTCACTCACCTCCAGGTGAATAAATGTTTTAATATTTTAATTCGATTAATTTCAGTTCATTTCTTAAATTAATAATTTGATTACATAGGTAAATATTATCTGGTAGACGCTAGATATCCACTTCAAATGGGTATTTTGAAACCTTATCCAGAGACTCGATATCACTTACCTGATTTTGCTCAAGGTGATCGACCAATTCAGGCCGGCGCGAGATTTTCAATAAAGTTCACTCCTCACTTCGTAGTGTGATTGAGCGAACCTTTGGTGTGTGGAAGAAGTGGGGCATGCTAAAATACACATTTTCAAAATAATGTGTCGTTGTTGTGGCGACAATGACACTGCATAATTTTATTTAGAGGCATTAATCGTGTGTGGATCAAGAGTTTATTGCATGTGATGTGGATGATAACTTTGTGCACTTAGAGGAGCATAGAGCAACTCGTAATCGAACCACCACTAATGCAGATCAAAACATTGAGCCTGTTACAGTTGAAGGGGCTGGAGCAAATGAAATGTCTGCATTATGAGATTCTATAGCCGACCAGTTACAAAATGCTCGCATGTACTATATTTTTTTAGTGGTTAAAAACAAATAATAATTTACATCATCATTGATCGTATATTTCTCCATTATGCAGTTAAAAATCTTGGGTGCAGATTGTGGGGATCAAATGCTGCAGATTAATTTTATGATGTCTACAGACTCTTATTATGTAATATTAATATTTGGCCTCAGTCATCATCATGCTTGACAACTAGCTCAGTTTTAGCTTCAACATACTATTCAACTGTCAACAGACTCACCAGTTTCTACTTCGGTACCAGTGCTCTTTCAGCGCCTAAGAGCATACACCCTTCCATTGAGAGCACAACTAACATTGTGAGTCATGGCATTTCAGTGACACCAGATGGCTCCACAGTACGATTTCCGGTTCATTGGATGGGGCGACCCATGACTAATGATACTTGGATGGCGCCAGAGAAGCTCAATCTGCTTACCCCTAGGCTTCATAGAGAGTCTGATCATCTTTATTCATCGGAGAAGAATGCTCTTAAGCCAAGGGGAATTGATGTGGATCGCAGATCGAGGTCGGCTGATACTTACAGGATCTCAAACAAGTTTACATATGCAAGAGGCAGAGATGAGATCGTCAAATAGACATCCAAGCCGGTAATCGTGTTCAAAGCGACAACGACATATTTTGCATACATTTATTTATTTTTTGTGTTCATATTTCATGTAAATTTAGTGGTATTATGTTCCGGGCAATCTTGACAATCTCGTCTCTGTCATCGGAAGATTTGACTTCATACTATGAGCCTCACGAGTATTTGAGTTTATTCTCGGATACTACCCCTAAGCCTCGGTCATCATCATGATAGACACTCTCCCTATGTTTTACCTTCAACATACTACTTAGCTATCAGCAGACTCACCCGTTCCTACTTCTCTTTCGGCACCTAGGAACATACACCCTTCCACTGAGACCACAACAGATATTGTGGGTCATGGCATTTCAATGACACCAGGTGGCTCCACAGTACGATACCCGGTTCAGTGGAGCGAGCAACCCACTATTGATGATACTTGGATGGCACCAGAGAAGCTCAATCTACTTACCTCCAAGCTTCATAGAGAGTCTGGTCATCTTCATTCATCGGGGAACAATGCTCTCAAGCCGATGAAAATTTATGGGAATCGTAGATCGAGGATCGGACGATACTTACAGGAGCTCGGACGAGTCTGCATATGCAAGAGGCAGAGATGGGATAGTTGGATAGACGATACGAGTCGGTAGTTGTGTTCAGAGCGACAGTGGCATATTTTTACGTACATTTTTTCCATGTAAATTTAGTGGTAATATGCTTCGGACAATCTTGGCGATCACATCTCTATCATCATTGAAGATTTAACAACATCATATGAGCCTCGCGAGTATTTGAGTTCATTCTCTGATACCCCCTAAGCCGCAGTCATCATGTTAGACACTATACCTCAGTTTTAGCTTCATCATACTATTCATCTATCAGCAGACTCACTAGTTCCTACTTCGGTACCAGTTTCTCTTTTTGCACCTAAAAGCATACACCCTTCCACTGAGAGCACAACAGACATTGTGAATCATGGCATTTCAGTGGCACCAGATGGCGCTCCACAGTACGATTTATTGGAGGGAGCGACACACTATAGATGATACTTGGATGGCGCCAGAGAAACTCAATCTACTTGCCCCTAGGCTTCATAATGAATGCTCTCAAGTCGAGGGGAATTGATGGGATTACAGATCGAGGGTCAGTCGACACTTACAAGAGCTCAGACAATCTACATATGCAAGAGGTGGGAGATAGGACCGTCGGATAGACAATCAGAGACGGTAGTCGCGTTCAGAGCAACAGCGGCATATTTTTACATATATTTATTTATTTATTGTATTTTTATTTCATGTAAATTTAGTGGAATTATGTTCCGGACGATCTTCACCAATGCTCTGGATGCTGAATGAAGGAAGCATGGTTATGTGCACATAAATCAAAATGGATTCTTGGGTCTGCCCTCTCTGATGTCTTTGGCTTTGATTTGAGGGCATGATTCCGCAGCAAACGCGACGGTATAAGGGGCCACTATTTCAGTGGTACTCTGTGAGCAGCCACTTTGTGCATTTATTGTCAAAGGTTAGGTCTTTCTCCTCTGAGAGAAGCCACTTTGTGCATAGTGCCAAAGGTTAGGTCTGTTTCCAATCTTCCCCCGCCCATACCCCCAATAATTGGGGACTATATGGGTTCTGTTGTTGTTGTTGTTGTTGTATGTTCCGGACGATCTTGACGGTCCGTAATGGGATCTACATCTGTAAATAGGGGATATAGGGAGTGATTTTTAGACATTGCAGAATTTGAACTAAAAATGTAGGTTTTCGTGAACTCCACGATGCCGATTCCGTGGATCCTTGGTGCCAAACCAAGGTAACCAACCCTCTTCCATAACTACCACAAATTCAGTAACTACCCATAATAGGCAGTTTTCCACTTCCGTCCAGAATTCCTGTGAAGGAACCGTGAATATCCCTTGACAAAACCTCCAATTTCTCACTTCAAACACACCGTCAGCATCATTCTTCACCGCTACCTGTCCAATTCTACTCGCCAGAATCTATTGATCTCCATACAACTTAAATCTCACTGCCAGCAGTCAAACCCACTTCATTTTCCCCTACTAATCACATCGCCACCCTCCAAAAAACAGCCACGGTCCAAATAAACTCTCATCCACTGCACAACCACCCCAATTCAGCCCAGTAACCAACCCCAACCCCACCATACAGTCACCCAATACTCAGAAGTTGCAGCCCGTCACTTGATCCCTGCCCAGAATCCCAAACTGCATTTGACACCGGTACGGAACTAATGCCGGTCCGCTGTCCAGCCACCGGATCAGCTCCCTTCCACCTATCCGGATTCATATTTCTTGTGTAAGTTCTAATTTGGATGTTAATATTACTCTTTGTTGTTTATTTGGTGAAGAGACGCACAATTTGAGATCTTGATTTGTACAAATTTGCATAATTTTAATTCAACTTAAAAGATTTATTTGAACATTTAAATGAAGCAATCTTTCTTTAATTTTATTTGATCTTGCTTTTGTTTGTAATGTCTAATCTCTAAAGTGAATGTTTGTGAACTCTACTTTTAATTTTAAAAAAATTTGTAATTAAACATCAGATAATTGTATGAATATTGCATCATTGAGATTTACCCTAACACTAAATTATCATTCACTATTTCGAGTTCCGTTAGGGCACAATTGTACTTTCACCCTACATCTTTCATGTATCATTATGTTTTGAAAACAAATAAATAATCCACAAAAGTCCTACTCACACACTTTTGCAATCAGTGGGACGAAGGGGATAACATTGACAAATTGTGCTCCATAAAACTACTTCAAAATTAATAAATGAAAAGAGGGTAGTTCTTGAGTAATTAGAAAAAGAAGCCATGCTAATAATACCGATAAATTGTAATTTAAAACAAAATATCTAAAACATGAAAATGAGGTTAAATAATTTCAAAAGTAAAATGCAAAGGATATATTTTATCAAACAAACTTGCATAACAACACCTGAGCAAGTAGACTCTCATCAGTTGGGAGCTTTAAGTCATCCTTTGTGTTTCCATTCTCAGTCAGGAGGCTCAGCTATCATATAGCATAATTTGTCAAGACATAAAATGAGAAATGCAACAATATTACTAATAAAAGAGTTGGAGCATACAAATCCATCCTCAGCTATATCAATAAGCTGATAATCAGTGCGGTTCACATGGGGCACCTGAGAACAAAAGCTAATTACACTAGGAAATCCATGGCACACTGAGAAAGATTAATAACAAATGAACCTACGTCACAATTGTGAGAAGAGGGAACAATATCCTCAAGCTTTTTTTGACTGAAGATATCGATAGCAACAAAGTGGCATTTTGCATGCCCGTGCTTCCCAGTCTTGGAGGTTGAAACTTCAACAACCTAGAGCGGAGAAATTAAATATTAGGTCACTGCCCATAGGTAAAAGGTCGCAACAATTAGGATGATCAAGAATCCTACCGAATTTTTTGCGGTAAACCGCATATAAATGCAGAATGAGCCTTCATAAGCATAAAAAAAACATAGGAGAAACCATGTGAGAAAACAAATGCTCAAATAGATTTGATCCAAACAAAAAATGAAAAAAATTAATGAGCCCTATCAACACAACCTGGCACGTAGAAATACACAAGAAAAGGAAATTATCAACTATGCGGAATGTTTAAATAGTTTTCAACCAGAACTTGCAAAGATCACTTTTATTAAACAATTAAAGCAACCAATATATAAGAAAGTGTAAGTGCAATACTCCTATAGGCAATCCAAGGGGTTCATGGTCTGTGAATAGCCTCCCCGCCTTTTTGAGACATTGGGTACCAGATACTTGGGCGACCTCGTACCCGAGAGACTCTAAAGGAGGGGAGCTGAATGTTGTCACCTTAGGTGAGGTCGCCTCAGCCCGACTTCTTCTGGATTGGCTAGTTCAAACCGGGGTCTTTGAGGAAAGAACTCGCCAGCGAGGTGCGTTCCATCTCGGCGAGCTCGCATAGGAGTTGTGCTTTGGCCAAGCGACCTCTCTGGCTAGCTGATTTGGCGAGCGGAGCTTTAGTTTGGCGAGCTCAACAGCGAGCTGACCGCTAGCTGGGGTGACTTCTTGATAATCTTCAATTGTCCATGGTTGCTTCATCCCTTTAGGTCGATGGCCACTCTTGGTACGTATCAGGGCTCACTACCAGGCTTGGGCACATGTCGACGAATACGAGTTGTACACAATTCCGCTCTTTGTGGGCTCGTTTAGAGCTCGAAAAAAATCATTCAATCCTTATTCGGCGAGCTGCGATCTGCCAAGGTGAGGGGTGTCCGTCCTTCCTCCCCTATAAATAGGTGTTGAGACATATGGAGCTCTGCACCCTAGATCATGGCTGTCGAGGACACATCGGCTGATCAGAAGACGACCACCACACCTGTCGAGGTAAAAGGCGGCCCGTCAGTCGGGGTTCGCCCGATTTTGGCCTCTGAGGCCCTGGCGACAAGTAACTTCCTGGCCAAGTTAGGAGAAGCCCCCTCTCGCGATTTCCTCCTACGCGAGAGAAAACAAAGCAAAAGAGGAAGAAGCGAGCCCAGGCTTCGACATCGAAGGATCACGGCCTAGCTCTCTAGAGAGGGGGGTGAGCCTCCCGCGAAAAAGGTCGCTTCCTCCGCTACTACCGACTCACTCCCGGGCTCGCGTCTGGATCGTATTGTCGAGGTAACGTATAGCCCGCGTCTAGTCTACCGAAGTCCACTTTGATTTTGAATTTAACCACTATTGTCTTTGCTGACAGCTCTCCTAGGCCGCTTTTTGGTCCGTCACGGACCTGACTGTTGGTAATTCCAAGGTGATCTCAAAGCAATCAAGCAGTTAGTCTCACTGCCAACGCGATATGAGCCTATAGGGTCGCACATAAGAGCGTTTGGAGAAGTTGGAGGAAGGATTGTGTTGGCTTTACTCATATTGGATATGAGTGAAGGATCAATCCTATGACTCATTGGAGTTGGGTCGAGTAGGCAAATGTTCCACAGATATTATGAATATTGTATGGAACATGTTGGCATGTGTTCAAGACGACATTGCATGTATCGTTGAGATCATCACGACGATATTGTGAATATCGTTGAGTGGTCACGACGACATGAACGACTGTCAACCTTTAATGTATCGTAGAGTGTTGTGCGATATCGTCGTGATTGTCACGACGATATAGATCGTCTCGACGATGTTTTAGTGATCACAGCGATATAGATCTTCACGATGATATCGTCGAGATCGTCTCGACGATTTTTAGTGATCTCAACGATGTTTTAGTGATCTCGACGATACTCAATGTATACTCCTATTATAGACTCGGGTCTGCGGATATTGATGAGTCCAATTTATATAGGGTTTTTCGGACTCATCTGGGCTCGTTTTCACGCACATGCACTTCACTTTTAGTTTATTATTGTTTATATTTCACTTAAACACATTTCTTCACGAAGTGCACTGTTTAGGCCCGCGGTGGTGTGCAATTGCACGCTTTATTGTTGGGGGTAAGCACATTGTGCTCCCCATTCTTTTTATGTTATTATGCTTGTGCTGGAGCCTGAAGGCGTGTTCCCAGCGTTTGGATTTGCTGTGCAGGTGGGCAGATCTCTATTTTGCCCAGATTTCATATATGCATGAATCGCAGGGTCCTGTGTTTCCTTGACGCACGATCGGTGCGACCGTGTGCTTTCATCTGTTGCTTAAAATGGTGATCTGCCCCCGCTCGTGCGTTTTCTTCGCGCACGGGCAGTTTGCTCGTGCGTGAGTAAAATCGCACGAGCCCGTGTTTGTGTCCGAATATTTATGTAATTATCTCCAGTGCGTTTGTTTCACGCACGATTGGATTCAACCGTGTGCGAAGGAAACGCACGATCTCTCCTTCTTGGCATGTTTTCCAGGTGCTCTGGATTTGCCCGTGCGTTTTTACGCGCGGTCGGTTTCGACCGTGCGTGAATAAAATCTACACATGGACCTGTTTGGTCCCATCTCCTGGGGCGGTCCATGCGGCTGCGGGCTGCTAAAATTGCCCCGGCCCGGCCGGGTGTGACCGGATGTAGCGGAACCCATCCGCTCCTGCGGAAGTCCCCGCGTACCTGATCGGCGGCGCTAGGGCTGGAGGGGGCGCTGCGGCCCATTGGTCTGCCATACGGCCCTATTCCGGCCCTAGCCAGCCAACCTTGGGGGGTCACGCCCGAGCCCCCTGGTGCCCCGTTCGTCGTCGGCGGCATTGTATAAGATGCCTCCGCCTCGGATTCGTCGTTTGCCTCTGATTTGCCCTTCAATGATTGCGTTAACAACGCCTTGATTTCTTCCATTCGTCCCTTCAATCGTTCCTCTAAATTTTTCGTGGAGATTTTCATTTGCTCTTCAATTGCCGCCACCGAATCCGCCAACCCAACATAGTTTTCTTCGATGGTGGCCAAGCGCGCATTCTCGGCTTCGGTACGTGACCATGGTTGCAGGAAAGATGCTCTGATACCAAATGTTATGAACTTGCTTGGGGAGAAAGAGAGATCTAGAGAGAGACTACTGAGAAGAGGAGAAATTAGGGTTTGGGGAGAGGAAGAAGAGAATACCTGAAGATAATCTTTGATAGCCGCCAAGGAGGATCCCCAGGCCTATTAATACCCGGGGAAGGAGGGGGCCGGCCGGCCCCCTCACGTGGGGGCTGAACCGGATTGGTTCAGCCCCCCTTCGGCCCTTTTAATGATTGGGGGCTGAACCCCCGTTGCTTTGCGCGTGCTCCTTTGGTCGTCGAGAATATTTATTCCCCGCGAACCGTAACGCATGCGGGGGGGATAAATGGACTGTTGATGCTATGGAATGGACATCACAGATTTGAAGTTGAAGGGCGGATAGGAGATAAATGGATTGTTGATTTGAGTGCTAGAAGTTGTGGCTGCAGACGTTGGGATCTAACCGGTATTCCTTGTGTGCATGCAACTCATGCATATTCTACCGGAGAGAACAAGTTGAAGACTATGTGGAGCATTGGTATAGAAGAGATATGTTTATGAGAGCATATGAACACTTGCTAAATCCAATTAAATCATATAAGGAATGGCCAACAGCGAATTTGAATCCAATAGTTCCGTGGAAGAATACTCAAAAAAGGTCTGGAAGACCATCAAAGCATGTTAGGAGAAAAGAAGAGGATGAATTACAAGGTCAACAATATGGAATAAAAAGACATGGGTTGAAATACACGTGCTCCAACTATGGGATGAGAGGAGATAACAAGAAAAATTGCGTTGAAGCCTCCAACACACAACAAACAACGACTTCTACGAATCCTAAGTTACCGGTAAGAGTTTATTCATCAAATATTTCTTTTATCATTATTTATTATTGGACCATTATATTAATAATGTCGTGTTAATTTGCAGGTACGGAGAAATATGTGATCGGTGAACTTTATGCTTGCGGAGTTGATCGTGATGATCGTGATCTTCATGCCGTGGAGGAGTGTGAACTTTATCTTTGTTGTCTAATTGAATGTTTTTTTGTATGTCTTAATGTATGACTATATAAATAATTAAAACTAGTTTTGTTTTGGAAAATGTAATCTGGAACTGTATGATTATTTAGTATTGGATTATCTCATTGTATGGCTTAAGGTTGTGTAATCATATTTTTTTGTATTTGGGGTGCAAATTGCAACTAAAAGATGGATGCAGGTTTGCAAATCTCAATTCCAGGCAGCACATTGGTGGATGTGATAAAATTCGGGCTCAAAATTTGAATGATAGCAATTTTCGGCTGCAAATAACAATGTTACAATATTATGGCTGCAAATAACAATTTTAGTCGGGTTGAGATTAGTAATTTAAAAAAAATCGGGCTGCAAAAGACAATTTAAAAAAATTCGGGCTACAAATTGTCATTTACACGATTTCGGATTGCCATTAGCATTATAAAAGAATGTCGGGTGCAAAGTGCAAAAAAATTATTTTTGACTGAGCTCGGACGAAATTACCCCTGATAAAAATAACCTGGGTACAGATTGCCAAAATAATGAAATTGGGGGGTGTAGAATGCTATATTTAAAGTTTCAGGGTGCAGTTTGCCAAAACATGCCTTTTCTGGGGTACAATCTGCAAAAAAGCCATTAAAAAATCTACATGCACATCACATGTATATTAAAAAAATCTACATGCATTCACATTCCTCTTTATATTATTGTGCACATGTCTCATGTTATTCAATTAATTAATACTCATTGCCTCTCATTAATATACAATTATGAGATAATTCGTATCATCATCAACTTGATCACGTTCGGCATGGATCATATTGCACGACCATATTGGCAAGGCCATGACACCTAGCTCTCGACTCTCTTCATGTTTCCTCTGACTTTCTTCCATATGTTCGTCCGTCGTCGATGTCAATTTTGCATGACCTTTGAATTTTAGACTGAGGCTTCCTTACTCTCCATTGTCGTCGAGAAATCCTGGCCTAATGCTTCCTCTGGCTTTCTTCCTTGAGTCATACCGTTATTACTTATGTAACATAAAATATTCATACTAGTTTGTAGATTTAGAAGTTCAATAAATGTTAAATTGTTAATATATCAATCAATAAATAAAAATAATAATTATATTTATATATAATTATGTATATGAATAATTAAATATTAAAAGTTGATATATGAAATATCTCGGATATAACCTCCGACATTTGCAACCTGGTTCATAGTCCTTCAACATAGTTTTATTTATCAATGCAATTGGTTTAATCCATAGGTATAACTAACTAAAATTAAGAAAACTAATACAATTTACATAAAAAGAAGTTTATCACTAAAATCAATTAAACATGTTCGGCGTAGATTAAAGAAACAACATGAAGATTAGCAATCTGCATGGATAGTACTAATCTTACCATTGAAGTCAGTCCTAAGATCACCATAATCAAGTCAAAACCACAACTTTTGGGATGGATTAAGATCATGTCAAAACACAACTTTTGGGTTGGACTAAGATCAAGATTTTAAAACCTGATGTTCAAGAGAGACAGCGGAGAGTGCATCCCCTCGTCAAAAATCTATGATTATGATATTTATCATATGTTGTCTATTTCTGAGCTATGATTATGACATTTATCATATGTTGTCTATTTCTGAGTTTGTGAGCATATGTAATTGCGAAGTTGAGCAAGATACATGAAGCTAGTTAAAGATGTGTGTGTGTGTGTGTGTGTGTGGTGGGGTGGGGGGGGGGGGGGGGGTCGGGGGTTAATAAAAAGTGTGGCAAAAAATTTAGACACTGTAGGTTGAGGGGATAAACATGTATCTTGGCCAAGTAAGAAAAAAAAGGTTAACAACGTACACATCTCCTGGGCATGTCCAGGGGTATAGGTTTCTTGGCGGACGTACATATCAGACTTTTAAGTAACAATACATCTATGATCTATGACACCTAGTTAAAGATGCACATATACAAGTGTACATTTATATATGTCGAGATAACAAGTGTAAACATGCCAGATATAAACACATAAGCTACAATATATTTTTGGTTCGTTACTTTTAGCATTGTTTGTGCTGTATTCAGGCTCGGTTTATTATTGTTTGACGTATTCATGTTTGGCGCACTAACAACCTATTAAGAATTAATGGATTATTTTTGAGTAAAAGGCCTAAATTGTTACTAAAAACTCAAATCAAGAACAGAGTTAAGTTTTATAACTAATTAATCATGAGCACATCCGCTTAATGAGCACTAAACAAACCAAACTCAAGCAAATGAATCCCAATTAGTGTTCAATTATTTAATGAATTGACCCTGAGAGGGCTCATCACAAGTTAAATTGAAAGTTTTTAAGAGAAAATCAAGTAATTTCGAGTTGCAACTTGCAATCATTGAAAATAACCAAAAGGACTGAAATAAGAAGAATAACAACTGAAACTTAAAATCGAACTACAATTACGACCAAATAATCAAAATAGACAACATGAAACCACAAACCTTACACACACAAAAAGTAGTCATCATAGTTGCAAGGATCTTTACAAAAACCCTAAATCATAAATCTTAGAGGACAAGGATATATCCCATTGAACACTAAACCTTGCATGGCCTTCCCTTGATGACGATGTAGCCGTTCTTCCTGATCGAGCCGGCCTGCTGCGGGTAAGTCTTCGATGCGCCGGCGTCGGCCTTGGACTCGAAATGATGCTCCTCGTCCGACATGATCCCTTCCTTCTGCAAAACAAAACAAGAATAACTTTCCGCGGAGAAATCATTGAAAATGAATAACAAAGAAATACCGATGTAAGGGGGTGTTTTCACCTCCGGCTGAGGAGATTACGAGCAGCCGTAGACAAGAGATACAGCGGCGGTGTAGGAAGCGGCTCAAATTTTGGAGGGAGAGGCCGAAGACGGGCGTCGAGAGAGAGAGAGAGAGGCGTGGCATAAAAACGTGGGCGGTACGATGCTCCGCAAGTGCAGCGTGGAAAGTAAGATTCGATTGTTTAACACACTGCAATACTAATTACATCGGCGTTTATGTGAACACGTGGCCATACTGTAGAGATTGCTGGGAAAGGATGTATGGGACCAACTTAGGGAGTAGCGTCAAACTAACGCTCTGCCGGATCTGGTCCTTTCCTTCGAATATGGTCATTTAGTTACTCAATTTGATGTAGATTAGATTCAATCCTGATCGAGTGGGGCTCCATCCTATCTCAATTTAGGGTCTTTTTGGCGCGGTGGTGGCGGTCATATGCACAGAGGTCGATGGTGGCGGTTATGAACACAGTTGTTTGAAATTGTGCTCATGAACATAGTTACGTTGTTTGGAAAAACTGCGGTCATGAACATTGTTTTAAGTGTTTTCACAAACGCTAACGCAGTTTTATTATGTTTGACAACACAGAATTGTGGTGATTGTTAGATTGAAAAAAATATTATGTATACAATAAATTGTATATAGTTTTCGTCGTCTTCACACTCAGCGAACTTTGGGTCCTCGCTTGAACGAGGGGTATACCCTCTGTGATCCTTGTTGTGTTCAAGCTTCAGTTTCACATCTAAAGGGAGCAAAAAAGTTTTCTTGATCTGGGAAAAGAGCTGCAGTAAATCGCCATCAATCTCATGATTTGTGTGGTAGAAGAAACCATATTCCAAGCAAGCTTGGGTAATTCAACCCTCCGAGTAATTTGATGAAGAGACAAAAAGGTGACGACATATACAATTACGGCTAAATGAAACAGTAAACTATGAGTTGCATGAAGATGCACAAAGAAACACGACGTATTTGGGGTTTTCACAAATGAGTGGGATTAGAGAAAACCACACTTAGTGGATCGATCGGACGACGATGGCATGGTCGGCTGGAAACAAATCAACCAAAGGGAGCTTCAGGCTTCTGGTCATTCTTCTGCTTCTGCTCCAACTAGAAGAATCGTAATCAGTAGGCTGAGATTTGGCGGAACTAGAATTTTCGAGCAACCCGGGCACAAAAAATTTAGACAAAATAGTTAAAAATATTGCTCAATTTTTAGTCATTTGTTATTATATCAATGCGAAACCAAAATATACAAATTAAAGCTTTTAATGACGAAAATGATGACACGACTACTAATAAAATGCAATTTAAATCACTGAAAATTATTTTGGTACCTATTTCAAATTTTATTTAATAATTCAATCATTTTGCGAATGACAATGAAATTGAAAATAGAAGGTATGAAAAAATCACTAATTCAAAAATGATGGATAAAGTGAATCTTAAGCCCCTCTTCATCTGGGATGTGATCTCCCCTCCAAACCATAACTTGCAATGCATAGATTCATAAGCCTCTCATACTTTTGTATCCAATAATCTTCAAACACAAAATTTCCCAACATATGCCAATTAACTAAAACAGAGCTTCAATTGCAGCATCTCCAATACAAAACTAAAACCTGGATTAAAAAAAATTTGACAGGAGAGAGCAAGATAAAAACAAAACTAGCCAAAGTTTCAATAAAACTAGCAAATAACGATGGAGGAGCTCCCAAAAAATTTGTACTGCTTTGAAATCTAGTTGACTCTGGAATGGAATAAGAAAACTGAGTATCAAGAAACGAAGGGGGAAAAAGAGGAAGAAGAGGAGGAGGACGAGTTACTTATTTCAGCATCTGAGGGGGAAAATATGTGTTGCTCTAGCTCGTTCGTTCCGCCTTCCATCTCTGGATCCATCCCCAGAGCCCCGTCTAGAATTTGGAAGGAAGGGGGCAATGCTTGGAAAATAGATGTAAAGCTTAGAATTTATGGTAAAGCTATGACAGTAGCTGGCGCATGGTTGGAAAATAGATGTAAAGCTATGACATTTGTTTACCGGCACAGAGCTAGATTTCTGTCTTCATGTCAGTAATGAGTGCAAAGCTAAGAGGGGCAGAGCTATGACATTAGGAGGCAAAGAGCTAACACATTTGTCAATAGCTAACTTTTCCCCCTAAAATCAGCTTTTTAGACTGGGAGACAGCTAGACGTCAGACATTTTTCCAAAATATGACCCGGGCACGTGCCCGGGTGTGTCTCTACCAGGGTCCGCCTCTAGCTGAGAATGAACAAAGCCAAACAAGAACTCCACTCCAAACTACACGGAAAAGGAAGCTCTGCGTGTGGGAGGAAGAAGAACGCGAGTCCAGATCATCGTAGCATGAGGTGGGTGAGAGTTACGCCGGTGTGGAACTTTGTATGCGGGAGGAGGAAAATTGTTGGGATCGTGCCACCTCACCGATCTGTGTGCCTAAGTAATTCCTGATTTGGAGGAGTCCTATATTTGGAAGAAAGTCTTTATTTCCATCCGGTCCTAGATGGCAGCTTGCTTCTATCGCTTCTGCCTTATTAGGCAGTTATTTATCTTCATCTTATTTCCTTCAGTTTCTTCTCCATGCATGTTATTAATGGATGGCCTCCTATTCATCTATAAATAAGGAGGCTATCTTAGGATCTATGACAGAGAAATAGAGGAAATCCATCAGTTGTAACTGGTGCAAGGGCTCACAGTATTATGACATCAAGAGCCATCATCTTCACGTGAATATTGATTCCCACCGTAAGAGAAAATAGAGGAGGAGGCTAGCGGCGGCGGCAACTCTGGTCGGTCCAGGCGGGATCGACATCTGGCCGAGCAAGCGGCGGCAACTCCGGTCGGTCCAGGCGAGATCGACATCTGGCCGAGCTAGCGGAGGCAACAACTCCGGTCGGTCCAAGCGTGATCGACATCTGGCTGAGCTAGCGGCGGCAACTCCGGTCGGTCCAGGCAGGATCGACATCTGGCCGAGATAGCGGCGGTAACTCCAGTCGGTCCAGGCGGGGTCGACATCTAACCGAGCTAGCGACGACAACTCCGGTCGGTCCAGGCGGGATCGACATCTGGCCGAGCTAGCGGCGGCAACTCCGGTCGGTCCAGGAGGGATTGACATCTGGCCGAGCTAGCGGCGGCAACTCCGGTCAGTCCAGGCCGGATCGGCATCTGGCCGAGCTAGCGGCGGCGCATCCAGTCAGCTCCAAGTAGAGCAACATCTGGTCGGGCTCTACTCCGACAGCCGGCTTCCGGGATTCCATTATTATCGGATTTCCATCAGTACTCTATTTTTCAACCTTGAGTTTGTTTACGACCGTGATTCGTCTTTGTGTAACCTCTTTGTAACTCCTCATTTTATAAGTGGATCTTTTCCGGCACGCTCTCCCCGTGGATGTAGGAGCTCCTCTCCGAACCACGTAAATTTGTTTGTCGTCTGTGTGTGTGCTTGATATCTCACTCGTACCATTTTATTTTGCGTAATTGCTTTGTGCTCGATTTTTTTGTTGCGCTACCGCGGTTCTCGATCCAATTTCATAACAATTGGTATCAGAGGTAGGTTCCGCGGGGGTGATCGTCTGGACGTTCTGTTTTTTTTATTTGGGTCAACGGTAGGTGATGACACGGCCCGCTCCCTACCTTCTCAGATCTGATTCGTGAACATTATTCAGATTGCCCAGTAGCTCTGCGAGCAAAGCAATGGCGACAAAATTCGAGATTTCAAAGTACGACAGCAAGATTGATTTCGGTTTATGGCAAAAGCGGATCAAGGCGGTCCTCGTTCAGCAAGGTCTCCACAAGGCGCTCCTTGGCAAGGAGAAGTCCGGAAAGAAGGATGGTGAATGGGAGGAACTGGATGTGAAGACCATCAGCACGATCCAGTTGTGTCTAGCTGACGAGGTCATGTATAACGTAGTCGACGCTGAGACTACAGAAGAATTATGGAAGAAATTGGAGGAGCTGTACATGTCTAAGTCTCTCACTAATAAGCTCTACGTGAAGAGACAGTTGTACAACTTAAGGATGTCCGAGAGAAAGCAGCTGCTGGAGCACATGAACGTGTTCAATAGGCTTATCTCCCAGCTGCGGAGCATGGACGTGAAGGTTGAAGAGGAAGACCAGGCTCTTCTATTACTGTCTTCTTTACCGAAGTCCTATGACAATCTTGTGAAATTTCCGTAGATCTAGGAGTGAGCAGGAATTGTACAGCTCAAAGCTATAGCCAACAACCAGAAGTACATGAAACAACACAATCTTTATTGATGATAACAAAAGTCTTCATTACAGTGCGAGGCATACATGGCGAGACATAATTTCGCCAGTACACAAAATCAAAAGAAATTACAAAGTTGAAGGAAAGATAACCAGCGGTCTGAAATCTTGAGACCGCCTGACAGCCCGACCTGGCTGTTCGCGCAACTAGGAAACAAGACCGCCCGAACACACAAAGCCAGCGACCTGATCAACACCAGCTGAACCTCCGCGACCTCCCGAACTCCACTGATTCTCCCGAACTCCAGCAACCCGCACTGCAAGCCACGAGACCGCCCGAACACCTTAGAAGAGAAGGTGACGGCGGCTGCCCGCACAATCCGCAGAAGCTGCACAAAAAAGTTCAATCAGCTAACCGTCCGGTCACAAGAATGAGACCGCAAGAAATAGGCGCGAGCTCAGCTTACACTTGGTGCGATGATTTTGCTGCTATAGTGACTCTTATTTATAGGCGTGCGACCTGATCCAGTCACCACCCTATGAGATAGAGTCACTGCCATCTGACCGCGTGACCAAGACTGGTCAACCCGCGCGGTCAGAAGATCGCTCTGCGCCGTGAGCTCGCCGACTTCACCCTTGGCCGGAGATCGCCACTCCTCCAAGAAGCCGCGCGATCATGACAACTCGCACGGTCATATAGCCCACCACCAGCGTTCGCCTAAACACGACCTCCTCCAGAGACCGCGAACACCACCAAGCCGACTAGGGCAACAACCCGCCAAGTCAACAAAACACCAGTGACCGCATATACCAGCAGATCGCCGAAGGACCAGCTATGCGCTCACAAACCGGAGACCGCGCGACTAAGAATGCCTTAGTTCGCGTGCACCACAAGAGCCCGGACAGCCACCAGACCGGACTCCCCCCCCAGAGAACAGACCGCGCGGTTAACAGCTTAACCCGCACGGTACAGAACAACACGCCACGCGGTCTCACAAACCAGACCGCGCGGCCTCACCTCGGCACCTTGGACACAGAACGGCGGTCAGACCGAATAGACCTGCGGCTAGACCAAAGAGATTAGACCGCATGAGGAGACCGCCAGCTCGCGCGGTTAGACAGACCGCGCGATCACCTCTCCAGACCGCCAACTTCCACTTCAACATTTTCAACACTCCCCCTTGAAGTGGGAAGTTGAAAACAGCCCAAGTAAACTCCTTAGCCGAGTGAACGCCCCCTTCACCAGCGCCTTTGTGAATATGTCAGCGACGTTGTCCTGACTCCGAACATGCTAGACCAAAAGAGACCCCTACAACACCTTCTCACGAATGAAATGATGCTCGATCTTGATATGCTTGGTCCTCGCATGACAAATTGGATTAGTAACTAGTTTGAGTGCACTCTCATTGTCTCCGCGGAGCAAAGTCGGACCCCGAACCTCCTTATGGACGTCTCCCACCAACCTCCTAAGCCAGATGGCTTCCTGAGCTGCCAAGGTCGAAGCCTTGTATTCCGCTTCCGTGGTAGAGACAGACATGAAGTCCTGCTTCTTACTGCACCATGATATAGCCGTGGGGCCCGCCATGAAGACGAATCCAGATGTCGACTTCCGATCATCCGAATCTCCTCCGTAATCAGCATTCATGTACCCATGCACCTCGAAGCCCGCATCCCTCCTGTATAGGAGACCCATATCCGTAGTCGCCTTGACATACTTCAAAATATTCCTGGCCGCTAGAAGATGAGGCATCCGTGGTTCCGCCATATACCGACTCACCCTGCCAACTGCATTTGCAATATCTGGCCTAGTGATCGTCAGATAAATCAAGCTCCCAACCAGAGCTCGGAACACAAGCAGATCTTCCAGAATCCTTCCCTCATCCTTCCGAAGTTTCATGGCCTTCTCCAGAGGTGTAGAAATGCACTTCCCTTCCTTCATGCCGAATCGCTCCACGATTCTCTCCGCATATCCAGCCTGGGACACCAGCACTCCACTTCCCTTCCTCTGCACTTCGAGTCCAAGGAAATGGTGAAGCTCACCCAAGTCCTTCATCTCAAACCTGATAGATAGCTCAGCCCGAAGCTTTGCTACATCCTCCTTCGAATTCCCGGTCACGATCATATCGTCGACGTAAAGCAGCATGATGACTTGAAGCTCCCCGCTCTTCTTGACAAACAAGCTCAAGTCAGAGTCTGAAGCAACGAATCCGCAGAATAGGAGATATTATGCAATCTTCCCGTACCACGCCCTTGGCGCTTGCTTCAACCCATATAGGGCCTTCTTCAGCTTACAAACATAGTCTGAAAAATCTTCAGATACGAAGCCTGGCGGCTGCACCATGAAGATATCTTTGTCAATCTCGCAGTACAAGAAAGCATTCTTTACGTCGAGCTGCCAAATCTCACATCCCCAAAACGCCGTCAAGGCAATCACAAACTGAACTGAAGTCATTTTCGCCACCGGACTGAATGTCTCTTCATAGTCTTTACCGTATTGCTGCGAGAATCCCTGAGCCACAAGGCGAGCCTTGTACCGCTCGATACTACCATCTGCCTTCTTCTTGAGCTTGTAAACCCACTTGCATGTCACAGGGGTGATGCCTTTGGGCTTGGGCACCAGAGACCAAGTCTCATTCTTCTCAAGAGCTGCCATCTCTTCTTCCATGGCCGAATCCCACTGCTTCACGCCTTTGGCCTTCTCAAATCTCACTGGTTCCCGCTCATCCAAGGGACCAGCAAAGAAACACGAGACAAAACTCACCATGTTTCCTCCAGTATAGCGATCAGGGACAATGATCGTTCGCTTCGATCTCCTCAGCTCCTTCCCCTGACTCGCATTACCTTCAGCTGCTTCTTCCCTAGCTCCCCTTCCAGACGTACTAGGAGCATCGCTCCCCCTGCTTCCTGCTCCATAAGCCTCCATCTCAGAACTAGAAGTAGATGGACCACCTAGTGACAAAGGCAGCTCCACCTGAAGATTTTCCACAGCTCTCTCTTGCTCCTCCACCATGCTTTCTGGTAACACAACACCAGAACTTCCCTTGTAAGATGTCACCTCATCAAACACGACGTCGCGAGATACAACAAATCTCTGCGTCTCCGGGTCCATGCACTTCCATCCATTCTTCCGATCATCATATCCCACGAAGACTAGCTTCCTTGCTTTCGCATCTAGCTTCATCTGAAGCGCATCTGGAAGTGCACATAGCAGGTGGAACCAAACACCTGAAGGTGTGCCACGCTTGGCTTCTCCTTGAACATCATCTCATGCGGTGTCAACATGTTGATGGGACTGAGAGGCATCCTGTTGATGACGTAGGCAGCACAAGACATTCCCTCCGCCCAGAAGGACCTTGGGATACTCTTGGCATGCAGCCAACACTTGCTGGTCTCCATCAGATGATGGATCTTCCGCTCTGCAACTCCATTTTGTTGTGGAGTATGTGCACAAGTAAGCTCCCACCGGATGCCCGCCTTCCTGCAAAAACTAGAGAACTCACCAGAGGTGAACTCCCCCCCCCCCCACCCCCCGTTGTCAGTTCTCATCTTCTTAACCCGCAGGCCTAGCCGACCCTCCACTAGCTCCTTGAACTCCACAAACTTGGCAAACGCCTCCGCCTTCTCCTTCAAAAAATAAACCCAGACATATCTGGTGTAGTCATCGATCAGCACCAGCATATATCTGCTGCCTCCAAGGCTTGGGGTAGCAGTCGATCCCATCAAGTCACCGTGGATGCACTCCAACGACACACTACTCCTTGTCTGCGACTTATCAAACGGTAGTCGATGAGACTTGCCGAACTGACATCCCGCGCAAACATGACCGTCACCGTAGGAAGATAGACTAGGAAGACCCTTGACTAGACCTTTAACTGCCATATCTTTCAGCTTGTCCATCCCAACATGCCCCAACCTCTCGTGTCATATAACAACATTGTCATTGGTCCTCATCTTGTCGACATAAGAACTTGTCGATAAAACAAACAAGTCTTTTGCCCTTCTCCCGACATGAACAACCTCGGCCTTCACTGCCTCAATGTTTCTTAGAAACTTCACTTCTGTTGGGCCGAACAGAACGTGATACCCAGCGTCTACAGCGTTGGTCATGGAGAAGAGGTTTTTCCTCATTCCGGGCACATGATAGACACTCTTCAAAGTTAGTGGCCCTCTATCACTGCCCAAGGAAACAATCCACACCTTCTCGACAGCATGCACTGTATTATCAACAGTTATGATAGCATCATTACCTGAGTAAGGCTGTGCTGAAGAAAACTTTGACTCGTCCCCGGTGAGGTGATGACCACACCCCGAGTCCACGATCTAGTCCTCCTGATAGTTGATAGGAGCCGCAACTCCGATAGAAGCCGAGAAAGCTCCTCCCCATCCTTCATCATTCTGTCTGGCCTCAGCTTCCTCCTTCCCTGCAGCAGCATGCCCTGGCTGAAGATTCACCCGGCAATCCTTCCTTATGTGACCAAGCTTTCCGCATCTGAAGCACTTGGGTCCTTCTCCCTTCTTCTTCCCTTCAGCCTTAGGAGCATAGCCCCTCTCCTGCTGACCCGAAGTTGAAGGCCTATTGCCTCCGGTAGTCTTCTTCTTCTTATCCCATTTCTTCTTCTTCCCTGTGAAGAGAACTTCGCCATCTCCCCCAGACACTGACACCCCCGCCATCTGCCTTGCCAGACTCTCCTGCGACGCAAGTAGATTCTCCAGCTCCAACAGAGACGGTTGATTTGCTCAACCCTACACCGACGTTACAAAGGCCACATACTCCTTCCGCAAGTCACGGATGATGTGCCTCTTAAGCTTCGCCTCAGAAATTGTCTCATCAAGATCCAGCGCTGAAATCTCGGCGCACAAGTTCTTCATCTTCAGGAAGAACGTGGAGATAAAAAGATCACCCTGAGTTGACCTGGCCAGCTCATTTTCCCGAAACTGTAGCATCGCTACATTCTTCTTGTTAAACAGCCCATCCAGGGCTCTCCAGATCTATGCAGCTGATCTACACCCCAAGATGTGATCGAATATGGCAGGTGATATTGCCCTCTTCAGAGTGAACTCTGCTTTCACATTAATTCTTCTCCAGTTCCTCACCTCATGACCATTATCCCTAGCTGGGACAACTTCCTCCGTGCTATCTCCTCCAACAACCTCCCAGAGGTCCTCGCCCAGAAGATAATGTTGGATCGTGTGACGCCCTTAGAGGGGGGGGGGGTGAATAAGGTGTGTTTAAAATATAATTTTTACTTAATAATTCTTTTAAACAGATTTTACTTTACTAAAAAATTACTTATAAGCACTTTCAAACCAATGCAATTTTTGTATTAAACCAAACACAAATTTCTAAGATAAAGATTATGCCACCAAATATGTAATTAAAGAAAAAGACATAAATATATTAATCATGAAATTTGCATACAATAAAAATGATCTTAACAATGCTTAAGATCAAGGCACAATTACGTTAATAAAAAATTCAACAATTTTGGTTTACCAATCCTTCTCCCAAGGATCGGAAGGCTATCACTTGTCTCTCCCAAGACCAAGCCCAAGCCTATCCTCTAGATCTTCCCAAGATCTAGACGTAGCACACAAGGCCACGATTTCCCACCAAGCCACGCAAGGACTTGAACGCTCCGCACGAGGAAGCGATTTTCCCCTAAGCCACGCAAGGACTTAGACGCCGCACGCAAGACGACGATTTCTCCAATGATTACAAAATGAAAAGTGAATGAATGAAATACAATATGAAAAGAACAACTCCCTAGAAATTCAGATCTCTGAAAGGATGGTTGAAGCCTCGAGATGATCGTTGATGTAGAAGCGCGCTCGATCTCATCTTCAATCTTCGATCCTTCTTTGCACAAATGGGAGTTGAAGAGGTTCTGGAGCTCTCTGGTACGTATGCACTCAGGAAGGGACTTGGAATTCTCAAAAGCTTGGAATGCACGAACACTAGGAGTCAATTTATAGAAATTCGCTGTCGCCTGGACGACATCGGCTGTCGGAAATTTTTGACAGCGCTAAACTGCCGCTCGTAGTGCTGTCGTGTGTGCAGTTGCTGTAACCTCCGAGCTCTCGCCTGGGCGACATCGATGTCAGAATTTCCGACAACGCAAAACTGCCGCTCGTGGTGCTGTCGTGGGCAGTTGTTGTAACCTCCGAGCTGTCACCTGGGCGACATCACTGTCGGATTTCCGACAGCTCAAAACTGTCTTTCGTCGTGCTGCCGTGGGGGGAAGTAGTTGTAACATCTCTGCTGTCGCCTAGGCGACATCAGCTGTCGGAATTTTCCGACAGTGAAATTTTCCTACACTCAAATTGAGCTCCAGCAGAAATGTGAACATCTCATACCTGATACCCGCACACCATTAATAAAAATAGAATCAAATACAAACGGGACTTTGTTATTATCAAACCGGAGGAGTGCGAAACGCATGCTCCAACAATCTCCCCCTTTTGATAATAACAAATCCGTATAAAAAGAAATCATGTCTATTTAGGTTGTTGATTTTCAACATATGGTGTGTGCACATGATATATTCCTCTTAAAATGAATAATCTCCCCCTAGATGAATGCTCCACCTAAATGAATGCTCCCCCTAAATTAATTCTCCCCCTAAATGTTAAAGTAAGTTGAAATGATGTATTGTTTATGTGGAATATTTAGGTGTAATAGTTGTTTGATTTCTTGAATATACTTATAATTCTCCCCCTTTTGGTATTAGCAAAAGATAATATGAGACAAATGAGTAGCTCGTAAGGGAAGAAATAGGATGTAGAAAATAAGAGTAAGCGGAAGCACTTGCTGGGAAAATGATTGAAGGTCTCGAATTAATAGTAATATGCCATAATATTGAATAAACTCATGAAGAGATGGTATAGCCATATGAAGTAATAAAATAAAATAACTTATACATGATTAAGGACATTTGAAAGTATCATAGAAAGACACAATAGTGTATAGAAATTTGGAATATCTTTGGTCCAATTCTCATGAGATGAATGTTTATATAACATAATGATGTGTACATGTGATACTTAGATCAAACATATGAAGTTATTTAATGTACATGATCATTGAAATGGAGAACATAATATAAGCATATAAAGACAACTTTGACCTTGAAGATATAGCATAATAAGAATAGAATACCATTTTTCTTTTGCACAAGACACTTTACAATTCTTTCCAAGGTGCTTAACCTCACAATGCTCATTAAGACTTATCAGGAGGGTGAGTAGTGCTTGGTGGAGTATCCTTGTATTTATTTTAAACTTTTTTTTTATTTTGATCACATATGTTGTGATATCTTAATTTTGAGATATTTATAATTTTTTCTAATTGACCAAGGATCTCCGAATTCACTTGAATCGCAAAAGATGGTGTATATTTTGTTGTGCTAACAAATCAAGGTTGAAAGTAGTATTTATGAAGTGCTATTGTATTATGTTAAAGCAAATATGATTCATGTATATATTAAATAAAAAGACATACGTATTGATCAAAAGAAGTGATCGTGATAATTCATTATGATATATAAACAATTTCTCATACTTAGAGGCATGCGAAAACAATTTCCAATGGTCTAAACAACTAAGTAGGAGTGTCAATACGATGATAGCTTGGAAATGAAATCATATAATCATGTAAGAGCCATTTTTTAAAAATAAAAAGCACATGGTTTGTCATCAAGTCATGAGTTGAAGCATTAATAATGACATATAACTATTGTAAAGCATCAAAGGGACCAAAAACTGAAGATTAAGCAAAACGGGAGCTGTCGGAAATTTCCGACAGTCACTGTCGCCTGGGCGACAACTAAAAATATAAATAGGGCTTTAGACCGAGTCAAACCCTATTGTGCTTCATTTTTCTGGACTGAAGGGCGAGAGAAAGCTGTCGGAGGTCAGCGAAAACTCTAGATCTAAGGTATGGATTTTGGATTTTTATGTTTTTTGACTCAAAAATGTTTTAGGGATTTGTGATTTTGAAAGTAGAGAAGAAGGAAAATTTGGTTTTCATTTTACTATTGATGAATGGTGTAGATCTTTGAAGTTTTGTGTTTTAAAAAGTGTAGATCTAGTGTAAAGCAAGTGGATCTTGTTGGATCTTGGTGAAAAATGTTTTGATTTTGTGATTTTTGTGGTTGAAGTTTAGTATTTTTGACATGGTTGAATTTTAAAAACTGAAGCATTCCTTTTGAAGAAGGTTGAAGAAGATGAATAGTAAAGGAGATGTGAGAAGATGTAGATTTGAAAAGAATTTTTTTTTTAACTTGATGTTGAAATAAAACTTGAGTTTGAGTAGTTCTGGAAGTGTATTTAAAAAATTTCAAGAAAAGTTCACTGGAGTACTGTCGGAATTTTCCGACAGTCACTGTCGCCTGGGCGACAGTGTTCCAGTGCACAGAACATGTTTAATCCATTTTTGTTATGTTATGTTTGCAGAATGGCTTCCAGTTCTAAAGCGCGAAGGAGTACTTCTGAAGATGCGCATAGTTCGTATCAAGTTTACCCTGGAATTGAGAAAGCCATAGTTGGAGTAGCGAAATATGTTGAATTTTACTCTCCGAAGCACGATCATATCTATGATTATCTTGCGAATGCAGGTATACTTTCAGTAATCACAGCAGATTCGTTCTCATCCTTTTTGATTCGAGAATTTTATAATCATTTGGAAGACCCGAGTTACACTGAATTGGATGGGGGAGTGAGATCTAAAGTCCAAGGTCAACACTTGGAAATAACACATGTTGATCTTAGAGAGGAATTCAGTCTTCTTATGAGTGAAAATATGCCGAATATAGTGGAGAGTTATAGAAAGGATAGAGATTGGACCCTTGTAAACATGAGTTTACATGGGAGTCAAAAGAAGACCTTAACCACTGAAGTTACGTCACTCACTCCGGATGCATATTTAGTTCAAGATATATTAAGGAACTTAGTTATGTTAAAAAGTGGAGATACAAGGAGTATCACGGCACAGTTGACCCTCATTACTTACTTTATTATGGAGGAGGAACCTTTTGATGTAGCAGACTTCATACTTTCCCAGATTCGGTATGCTTTTAGATTAAAGCATCCAAAATGGGTGAAGGTTCATACTCTCCCAATGGGGGCTATAATTCAGCGTATACTATATAAGAAGTATGGGTGGATAGTTCAAGATTCGTATTTTGATGATTGTTTTCCTGAGATATATTATACGGGTACAATGAAAGTGAAGAAGACGCATAAAAAGGTCCATCCTGGTATAGAGATTAGAGAGCCTACAGCTCCTAGGGGAGGTTCACTACGGGAGTCCATAGATGATCTGCGAGATTCCTTTGAGGAGCACAAAAAAGAGGTAAAGAAGGATCGCAGTAGAATGCAGAAGTTTATGAAATTTCTGGTGAGAGGTCTGAAGTTAAAGCCCACTCCGGTAGAAGAGGCCGAATGACAAGTTCCAGATGAAGAACCGCCACGCCAATCGGTGAGGCGGACTCGACGTGGTAAGGCCGTAAGACGAGGACCTCCAGAAGACTGTCCAGAGAGCAGCGGGGCTGGTTATGAAGATTCTGAGTAGCTTCATCAGGCTGCTGCTTCTGACAGATGTCGGAAATTTCCGACATCCACTGTCGCCTGGGCGACAGTGAACTTCTTCAGATTTCGTTTTCTGTTAATGAACTTAAACTTATGTTGTTTTCTACTGTTTTTATGGAACAATTTTTATGTAATATTAATGATGTGTGAATTTTTGTTAAGGCATTTTAAATTCTATGGTTTGTTTTAAAATTTAGTTTTTTTTAAAATGTATAAGTTTTGTGATGATTTTTTGTTTTAATTTTATAGGTTTGAAGTAGTGATATATTCATTGTGAAATGTCTAGGATTCCCAATTCTAGCCTAAGCATAGAAAAACGGGAATCCGGTAACGGTTTAGTGAATATATCCGCTAGTTGTGAATCCGTTCCTATGAAATTGATTTTTACATTACCCTTCTTAATATGATCCCTTATAAAATGATGTCGGACATCTATATGCTTAGATATAGAATGTAATACGGGATTGTTAGTTAAGTCTATAGCACTTTTATTATCACATTTTAATTCTACACTACTTTGTTGTATGCCAAAATCTTCTAACGTTTGTGACATCCAAAGAGCTTGGGCACAACAACTACCTAGTGCAATATATTCGGCCTCGGTAGTAGAGAGGGCAACAGAATTCTGTTTCCTACTCGACCATGAAATAAGTGAAGAGCCGATAAAATGACAAGTGCCACTAGTGCTTTTCCTATCTAAAGAACATCCCGCATAATCTGAATCCGAAAAACCATGCAAAATAAAGGAATCATTATGAGGATACCATAATCCTAATTTAGATGTTCCTATAAGATATCTAAAGATGCGTTTCACCGCTTTTAAATGTGACTCTTTATGATTAGCTTGAAATCTAGCACATAAACAAACGGCAAACATAATATCAGGTCTAGATGCGGTTAAATACAATAAAGATCCTATCATACTTCTATAAAGGGTTTGTTCAGTTGAAACGCCACTTTCATCTTTTCCTAATTTTAGTGAAGTACTCATAGGAGTGTTTGCATGCTTTAGATTTTCAAATCCAAATCTTTTTAACATATCATGAATATATTTGGTTTGACATATAAAAATACCATCATGTTTTTATGTAATTTGAAAACCTAGAAAATATGAAAGTTCTCCAACCATGCTCATTTCAAATTCATTTTTCATAATTTGAACTATTTTATTACACAACTCTTCATTAGTGGCTCCAAAAATAATATCATCAACATAAATTTGCAAAATAACTAAATCATGATCAAATTGCTTAATGAAGAGTGTAGAATCTGCACTTCCTATTTTATAATCGTGCTTTATTAAATATTGAGTTAATCGATCATACCAAGCACGAGGCGCTTGTTTTAATCCATAAAGCGCTTTATCTAATTTATAAACATAATTTGGATATTTCTCATTTACAAAGCCAGGGGGTTGTTCTACATAAACCTCTTCTTTTATATACCCGTTTAAAAATGCGGTTTTGACATCCATTTGATATAATTTAAATCTTTTAAAACAAGCAAATGCAAGAAATATCCTAACCGCTTCTAATCTTGCTACGGGTGCAAAAGTTTCATCAAAATCTACCCCTTCGATTTGTGCATAACCTTTTACAACTAATCTGGCTTTATTTCTAATAATTCTAGATTCACTATCCAATTTATTTTTGAAAATCCACTTAACTCCAACGACAGGATGATTTTTGGGTCGTTCTACAAGATTCCAAACCTTATTACGTTCAAATTGATTAAGTTCTTCATTCATAGCTAAAAACCAAAATTCATCATTTAAAGCGGTGGAAACATCTTTTGGTTCTATTTCAGAGACAAAACAAAGGTTTGAAAATAAAACATGTAGCGATGAACGAGTACTAACCCCTTTTTGCGGATCTCCAATGATAAGCTCCTTTGGATGATCCTTTGAAAACCTCAATTCACTTGGAGGCTCATATTCTTCTCTTTCTTCTACTTCTCTATCTCCTTCTCTTTCTTCTTCTTTTCCTTCTTCATTTTCTCCAAGTTCTTCATCATCATTCTCCACTGTGGGAAGGGGTTCATCTTCTTTTCCTGTAATTTTCTTTTCTACACATGAAGCAAACTCATCAAATCTAACATGAATAGATTCTTCAACTATTTTTGTTCTTTTATTGAAAATCCTATAAGCTTTACTAGTTGAAGAATAGCCAATAAAAATACCTTCATCACATTTTTCATCAAATTTTCCTAAGGAATCTTTAGAATTTAAAATAAAACATTTACAACCAAAAACTTTGAAATAAGAAACATTTGGTTGTTTATTAAAAATTAATTCATAAGGAGTTAATTTTAAAATAGGGCGAAGCATTACTCTATTAATTACATAACATACCGTACTAACCGCTTCAGCCCAAAAAGATTTTGGTAATTTAAATTCAGATAGCATCGTACTGGCTAACTCTTGAAGAATTCTATTTTTCCTCTCTACAACACCATTTTGCTGTGGTGTGCGTGGAGCAGAAAATTCATGTTTAATTCCTAACTCCGTACAAAAAGAAAAAAACTTTTCATTTTCAAATTCTCCTCCATGATCCGATCGTATGCGTTTTATTTTCAGCTCAAATTCATTTTGAATACACAAACATAATTTTGAAAATTCTGAAAATGCATCAGATTTGGAGGTTAGAAATAAAGTCCAACAAAAACGAGAATAATCATCAATCAATACAAATGTGTATTTTCTACCTCCTAAGCTAGAAATTCCAATTGGCCCAAATAAATCCATATGTATTAATTGAAGTGGCCTAGTGGTAGAAATAATGTTTTTACTTTTGAAAGATGATTTTGAAAATTTTCCTTTTTGGCAAGGCACACATAGTGAAGAAGATAAATTTCTATTTAACAAAGGTAAACCTTTAATTAATTTATCTTTTGAAAGTTTTGTAATCAACTTGGCACTAGTATGTCCAAGTCGCCTATGCCATAAATCTAATTCTTCATTTTTTGATAAAAACATTTTAAGTTAGAATTTGAAAAATCAAGAAATTTAATCATATATACATTATGACATCTAGGTGCGGTAAAAACAATTTCATTTGTTTTGGAATTAATAATTTTGCACAAATTTGTAGAAGATTCAAATAAAACATTTAAACCCTTATCACATAATTGACTAATAGAAATCAAATTATGCTTTAATCCTTCTACAAATAAAATATTTGAAATTGAAAAATTTTTGTTACCCACAACTCCGATGCCGATGATTTTTCCTTTTCCATCATCTCCAAATGTAACAACTCCTCCTTTCTTCATCTCCAGGCTAAGGAACTTCTCTTTATTGCCCGTCATGTGCTTTGAACAACCCGAGTCCAAGTACCACACGTCTTCTTTGTCCTTAGCCTGCCAACACACCTAGAAAGAAGAGGTGAGTAAAGATCTGGTTACCCAAGTGGTTCCACCCATAGTATAGGTAGAAGCCTTTGGCACCCATATTTGTTTAATTTTACTTTTTCCTTCCTTCCAGCAAGAGTCCGTAGTGTGACCAAATCTATTGCATTTGACACATATAATGTATTTAGAAGAGTATAACGTTTCTGGACTTTTATTGGATGAGGATGCAGTATTTGACAATTCATTAATTTTAGAATTTTTAAAAATGGATTTTTTGGACTTTTCACTGTCGCCAGCGACAGTGGTTGTCGCCGGGCGACAGCTTCTTGACGTGTATCCGAGTCCAAACCTTCCAGATCCATGGCGTTGGTATCCTAAGATCATATCCAGTGATCTTCGGCCCATTCCAAATTTTTTCATGGCTAGTGTTAAGTCATGAATCTGGTTTCTCATTTCTGTATTCTCGGATACTAGATTTACGCATCTACGTTCAAAAGATTTCTTTCCCTCATGGACTTTGGAAATTAAAGATTTCAGATCTCTCTCTAAAATCTCATTCTTTTTAGTAAGAATTTTTATTGTAGAATGAGATTTGGAAAGAGATTCTTCAAGTTCTTGAATTCTTCCCAAAAAGTGATCACACTCTTGGCAAGAAATATCTCTTTTTCCAATAGTCTTAATTTCCTTTAACAATTTTTTGTTTTCTTTAAGTAAAATTTCATTTTCAGATTTAAGAAGATCATTATCTTTTAAACTTTTTTCAAAAAATTTGCAAGTCTTTAAAAATTCAGAAAATAATTCATCATAGGTTGGAGGAGTTACCTCAGTGTCGCTTTGGACACTGCATTTGTCATCAGATATGACGCTCTTTCCCATTAAGCACATGTTGGCCTCCTCTTCTTTACTTGAGTCTGAACTGCTTGCATCCTCAGAAGTAGTATCACCCCATGTTTCCGCCTTCAACACCTTCTTCGACCCTTTGTGCTTCTTTTCTTTAAGTTCTTTCAAGTACTTTGGACACTTGCTTCGGATGTGTCCTAACTTCTTGCAGTGATAGCACTCCGGTGACGGTCTCTCTTCCTCCTCATCGCCTTCCTTTCCTTTTTTCTTCCTAAAAGTCTCCTTCTTAAAATACTTCTTAAACAAATTCCTCCTCTCTGGATTTTTCATAAATTTTCTAAATTTTCTAACAAATAAACTTTCCTCATCTTCTTCTTCCTCCTCAGAATCACTAGTTTCTTCCTTCTTAGATCTTAGAGCCAATCCCTTCTTCCTTGGCTCCATATACTCTTGTTGTTGAATTTTCAATTCAACTTCATGAGTTTTCAAGTTCCCAATGAGGCTCTCCAATTGTAAGGTCTTAAGATCATGTGACTCAGAAATTGCAGTCACTTTAGGATTGAACTTCGGGGGAAGTGATCTTAAGATTTTCCTTACTAAGTCTCCATTTGAGAACACCTTTCCTAGAACCTTTGAGTCGTTCATGATTTTTGTGAATCGTGTGTACATCGTATCAATCTCTTCATCTACCTCCATTTTGAACCTTTCAAATTCAGACTCCAGTTGAAATAGCTTTGAATCTTTTACCTGCGAAGTACCTTCATGAGTGATTTCTAACAGATTCCAAATTTCAAATGCAGAATTACAAGCACAAACTCTATTAAATTCAGTGCGATCTAGTGCGCAAAATAAAGCATTCATGACTTTTGCATTGTTCTTAAATCTTAATTTATCATTGTCATCCCACTTGTCTTTGGGCTTATCCATAGTTACATCTCCTACAACAACTGTTGGAGAAGTGTAACTAGATTCTACCATATTCCAGACTTCTATATCTAGCGCAATTAGAAAACAACGCATACGTGTTTTCCAATAATTATAGTCTGTGCCCGTGAATAAAGGTGGTCTACTTATGCCTTGCCCCTCAACGAACGCATGATCGTTGTGCGCCATTACTCCCGGTGGTAAAACCGTTTTGGAGTAACCTCGCTTTGATACCACTTGTTGGATCGTGTGACGCCCTTAGAGGGGGGGTGAATAAGGGTGTGTTTAAAATATAATTTTTACTTAATAATTCTTTTAAACAGATTTTACTTTACTAAAAAATTACTTATAAGCACTTTCAAACCAATGCAATTTTTGTATTAAACCAAACACAAATTTCTAAGATAAAGATTATGCCACCAAATATGTAATTAAAGAAAAAGACATAAATATATTAATCATGAAATTTGCATACAATAAAAATGATCTTAACAATGCTTAAGATCAAGGCACAATTACGTTAATAAAAAATTCAACAATTTTGGTTTACCAATCCTTCTCCCAAGGATCGGAAGGCTAGCACTTGTCTCTCCCAAGACCAAGCCCAAGCCTATCCTCTAGATCTTCCCAAGATCTAGACGTAGCACACAAGGCCACGATTTCCCACCAAGCCACGCAAGGACTTGAACGCTCCGCACAAGGAAGCAATTTTCCCCTAAGCCACGCAAGGACTTAGACGCCGCACGCAAGACGACGATTTCTCCAACGATTGCAAAATGAAAAGTGAATGAATGAAATACAATATGAAAAGAACAACTCCCTAGAAATTCAGATCTCTGAAAGGATGGTTGAAGCCTCGAGATGATCGTTGATGTAGAAGCGCGCCCGATCTCGTCTTCAATCTTCGATCCTTCTTTGCACAAATGGGAGTTGAAGAGGTTCTGGAGCTCTCTGGTACGTATGCACTCAGGAATGGACTTGGAATTCTCAAAAGCTTGGAATGCACGAACACAAGGAGTCAATTTATAGAAATTCGCTGTCGCCTGGGCGACATCGGCTGTCGGAAATTTCCGACAGCGCTAAACTGCCGCTCGTAGTGCTGTCGTGCGTGTAGTTGCTGTAACCTCCGAGCTGTCGCCTGGGCGACATCGATGTCGGAATTTCCGACAGCGCAAAACTGCCGCTCGTGGTGCTGTCGTGGGCAGTTGTTGTAACCTCCGAGCTGTCGCCTGGGCAACATTACTGTCGGATTTCCGACAGCTCAAAACTGTCTTTCGTCGTGCTGCCGTGGGGGGAAGTAGTTGTAACTTCTCTGCTGTCGCCTGGGCGACATCAGCTGTCGGAATTTTCCGACAGTGAAATTTTCCTACACTCAAATTGAGCTCCAGCAGAAATGTGAACATCTCATACCTGATACCTGCACACCATTAATAAAAATAGAATCAAATACAAACGGGACTTTGTTATTATCAAACCGGAGGAGTGTGAAACGCATGCTCCAACAGATAACTCTGCATACACGACTTCCACTTTTTGAAGTTTGTCGAGTTGAGCATCTCAATCCCAAGAGCTCTTGCAAAACCTGCTTCTATGGCTATACCACTGGTTCCTTCTTCACAAAGGCGATGACAACTTTGAGATATTCACTGCTCTATCCACTCCAACCTCGCTCTGATACCATGTGAAATTTCCGTAGATCTAGGAGTGAACAAGAATTGTACAGCTCAAAGCTATAGCCAACAACCAAAAGCACATGAAGCAACACAATCTTTATTGATGATAGCAAAAGTCTTCATTACACTGCGAGGTATACATGGCGAGACATGATTTCACCAGTACGCAAAATCAAAAGAAATTACAAAGCTGAAGGAAAGATAACCAGCGGTCAGAAATCCTGAGACCGCCTGACCGCCCGACCTGGCTGTTCGCGAGACTAGGAAACAAGACCGTCCGAACATACAAAGCCAGCGACCTGATCAACACCAGCTGAACCTTCGTGACCTCCCGAACTCCACTGATTCTCCCAAACTCCAGCAACCCGCACTGCAAGCCACGAGACTACCTGAACACCTTAGAAGAGAAGGTGACCGCGGCTGCCCGCACAATCCGCAGAAGTTGCACAAGAAAAGTTCAATCAGCTAACCGGCCGGTCACAAGAATGAGACCGCAAGAAATAGGCGTGAGCTCAGCTTATACTTGGTGCCATGATTTTGCTGTTATAGTGACTCCGATTTATAGGCGTGCGACCTGATCCAGTCACCACCCTATGAGATAGAGTCACCGCCATCTAACCGTGTGACCAAGACCGGTCAACCCGCGCGGTCAGAAGATCGCTCTGCGCTGTGAGCTCGCCGACTTCACCCTTGGCCGGAGATCGCCACTCTTCCAAGAAGCCGCGCTATCATGACAACTCGCACGGTCATGTCGCCCACTACCAACTTTCGCCTAAACACGACCTCCTCCAGAGATCGCGAACACCACCAAGCCGACTAGGGCAACAACCCGCCAAGTCGACAAAACACCAATGACCGCATATACCAGCAGATCGCCGAAGGACCAGCTATGCGCTCACAAATCGGAGACCGCGCGACTAAGAATGCCTTAGTTCGTGCGCACCACAGGAGCCCGGACAACCACCAGACCGGACTGCCCCCCAAAGAACAGACCGTGCGGTTAACAGCTTAACCCACACGGTACAGAACAACACGCCACACGGTCTCACAAACCAGACCACGCGGCCTCACCTCGGCACCTTGGACACAAAACGGCGGTCAGACCGAATAGACCTGCGGCTAGACCAAAGAGGTCAGACCGCAGGAGGAGACCGCCAGCTCGCGTGGTTAGGCAGACCGCGCGATCACCTCTCCAGACCGCCAACTTCCACTTCAACATTTTCAACAAATCTGGTCACCACAATCCTCTACGGAAAGGATACACTTATGATGGAGGAGGTGATGACAACGCTGCTCTGAAATGAAACGAGGAGCAAATCTGACCCTAGCACCATCGAGGGTTTGTTCGTGAAGAACAAGGAACCGGTTAGAGGAAGATCGACAGATAAAAAGAAGAAAGTCAATCGACCTAGGAACCAGTGCCACTACTCTAAGGAAGAAGGGCATTGGAAAAACAATTGTCCGAAGAAAAAGATGAAAGAGAAGAATCAGGAACCACAACAGGCGGCTGTGGCTTCAGACCCTGAGAGTGACGCTGATGTACTTCATGTACAATCCACTCTCGACACCACAGATGCATGGATTATGGGTGTACGAATCACATGTGCCTAAACAAAGAATGGTTCTCCAGCTTCAGGCAATGTGACGGCGGTCGCGTTCGGATGGGGAACGACTCAGAGTGCAAGACGCTCGGAATAGGCAGTATTCGAATCAAGATGTTTGACGGAACAATCAGAACCCTTACAAATGTAAGGTACATGCCCGATCTCAGGAAAAGTTTGATTTTCTTAGGTACTCTGGAGGCAGTCAGTTACTCCTACACCGGCGAGAGTGGATATCTGAAGCTCAAGAGAGGCGCTATGGTGATCATGAAAGGAGAGCGCTCTAGCACTCTCTACAAGCTGATCGACACTACCGTCGCCGGTGATGCGGCAGTCTTTACGACGTCAGATGAGGATTCCTCTCTGCTGTGGCATGCCAGGCTTAACCACATGAGCGAGAGAGGACTGCTGGAGTTTCACAAGAAGGGCCCACTGACAAGAGTCAAGTTCAAGCACTGCCTTGACTTGGCTCATATTCACGCATGTTAATTGGGGTGACCCCAGGGAAAGGGGTTAGTTCGCCGAAGGGAAGAGATCCAAGCTGCAGGTGGAGTTTATCGTGTGAGGCATCAAGGTGGAGATTGTTGGGATCATGCCACCTCATCGATCTGTGTGCCTAAGTAATTCCTGATTTGGAGGAGTCCTATATTTGGAAGAAAGTCTTTATTTCCATCCGGTCCTAGATGACAGCTTCCTTTTATCGCTTCTGCCTTATTAGGCAGTTATTTATCTTCATCTTATTTTCTTCCGTTTCTTCTCCATGCATGCTATTAATGGATGATCTCCTATTTATCTATAAATAAGGAGGCTATCTTAGGATCTATGACAGAGAAATAGAGGAAAGCCATTAGTTGTAATCGGTGCAAGGGCTCACGGTATTATGACATCAAGAGTCATCATCTTCACGTGAATATTGATTCCCACCGTAAGAGAAAATAGAGGAGGAGGCTAGCGGCGGTGGAAACTCCGGTCGGTCCAGGCGGGATCGACATCTGGCTGAGCTAGCGACGACAACTCCGATCGGTCCAGGCGGGATCGACATCTGGCCGAGCTAGCGACGACAACTCCGATCGGTCCAGGCGGGATCGACATCTGGCCGAGCTAGCGACGACAACTCCGATCGGTCCAGGCGGGATCGACATCTGGCCGAGCTAGCGGCGGCAACTCCGGTCGGCTCTAGGTGGAGCGACATCTGGTCGGGCTCTATTCCGACGGCCGGCTTCCTGGACTCCATTATTATCGGATTTCCATTAGTACTATGTTTTTAACCTTGAGCTTGTCTACGACCGTGATTCGGTCTCTGTGTAACCTCTCTGTAACTCCTCATTTTATCAGTGGATCTTTTCTGGCGCGCTCTCCTCGTGGACGTAGGAGCTCCTCTCTGAACGACGTAAATTTGCTTGTCGTCTGTGTGTGTGCTTGATATCTCGCTCGTACCATTTTATTTTGCGTAATTGCTTTGTGCTCGATTTTTTCCGTTGCGCTACCGCGGTTCTCGATCCAATTTCATAACAGAAGATCGCGAGAGAAGATCGGGATCGGGAGGAAGCCGGGGCAAAAGTACCTTTTTGCGTGAAATTAAAAAGCACGTCTTTGCGTATACATGCAAGTGGGAATACTCCCGTGGTCACGTTTAAGCCAAAAACGCTAAAAATATTGTTTCAAAATGGCGGTGGCCCTTTTTAATAAACACCACCACTGTAAAAACACCCCCTCCCCCCAAACAGGGAAGATACAATTGTACGAGTAACGCACCGTTATGACGGTGTGTTACTCGCACAGCCGTCCGATCTGTGATCCTACATCGGAGCATTTTTTGACGGAAATACGATTGTATTGAATACGACCATATTTATTTACATACATTTGTATTTTAGTCAATCATAATTTTTTGCAGTAACCGACGGTCTGAGAGCGCTTAAAGCACGGTGATCATAGGTGAGAATAACGTACGAACAAATTCTTCCCCAAACAAACCCTTATATGTGCACTAGAGCAGCATGTGCACAATATTTACGACAGTA
This sequence comes from Dactylorhiza incarnata, assembly GCA_033032865.1. Classification (NCBI taxonomy): domain Eukaryota; kingdom Viridiplantae; phylum Streptophyta; class Magnoliopsida; order Asparagales; family Orchidaceae; genus Dactylorhiza; species Dactylorhiza incarnata. The sequence goes on along the minus strand of JAWHQI010000040.1, from coordinate 2,848,475 downwards.
TTTATAACGCTATTTTATCTATAATCTTCATCAACTAATTTTTTTCTCATATTATTTATTAATTCTTTTAATTTGTTCCATCCATTTTACAACCGATTTGGTCATAAACCTCTACTCACTCATGCCACAATTAGCATTCGTACTCAATTATCTTTTGAAAGTACAAATCTAATTCAACATCGATTCTTCATCGTTCCCTCCTCCACATGGTGCATAATCGATTTTGTATGTTAAAATGTATAATTTTTTATAAAATAAAAATTGAAATATCGATTCATATTTTTTACGGTCATTTTAAGTGTTCATATGTATATGTTTTGAATAAAAGTTGTAAAAAATACAATTGTATAAACATGTTTTTTCAAGTATAAAAAAATTATTTTTCCAACGAAGCATATTCAATCATGAAAATTCTGGAATACTTGTTTAGTTTATAAATATTTTGAGTTCATGATTTTGTGGATGTCACTTTATTGGTCCACGATTTTGTAGGAACCATTTGAAAAATAAGATTCATAATTTTATGATTTCTTAATTATTAATTTTTTGTTTTAGATTTCTTTCTTATTACAATGTTAATTTTTTAGTGTTTTTTTCTTTCTATAAAAACATGTTCACTTCTTATAATTTAGGATGAAATAATTTTCTCAATATATATATATATATTATATTATATATATACTATATTAAAAAAATTTATTTTGGGGACCTTTGTGACTTCCTAAAGGCCACTGAGTTAATCCTAATTCGATCTTAACCATAAATTATAAATCTAATTTCAACGTAAGGCTCCCGATCCACGCAATTCCCACTCGACCCCGCCGATCATCTAGGACATCGGCTTGCAAAGGGCAACGTCAAGCTTCCCGTCGACATCGTCAGGGTCATGTTCTTCTCCTCTTCACAAGAACCTAGGTAGGTAGGTGAAACCACCCTGGTTTGTAAATTGCATTTTCTGGTTACTTAGTATAGAGTGTGACTTTTGGGCCTCAAGTTGACCACCTGACCCCACCATGACACCCCTGACCTCATATGGAGTCCTTTGGGCCACTTAGGGTCCATTGAGGTCAACCAAAGTGGTCAAGTTGACCAAGGTCAACCCTAACCCTAGATAGGTCAAAATATTCTATTAAGGACCAATTGGTCAAATTGACCTCACCCTAATCTTCCTAACCCTTAAGGGAGGTCAATGAGTCACTAATAACACATTGGGTCCAATCAATTCTATGGGTGACGCCAAAACCAACACTTGGACCGCAAAAGCCCAATTTAACTAGTTAGGTCAAAGTGACTCAACTTGACCCAATTGATCACACCAAGTCACAATTGACCTTGGGTGGTGTCAAGGGACCTATGAGCATCCATTTGGGTCAGTCACACCACATAAATTGACCTAGGGTTGGGCTAAACAAATTAGGGTTAATTAAGCCCAAATTGGGGAAATCAAGCCCAAAGCTCAATCCAATTGGGCTAAGCTCAATCCAATTGGGCTAAGCCTAATTATGGTTGTAAAACCCACCTCTCGGAACACAAGACACGACTCGTTGGAAAGGTCTTTCCGAGGGCTACAATGTTTGTGTTGAGTGCAAGAACTGAATGTGGCCGGATAATGCCTAAAAATAGATTTTTGCCTAAATATTATAAAATCTGCACGGATCTTAAGACAGATGAACAAAATCTGTTCATCTTCTTCCTCCAGCACACACATAAATTATTCCGCATTCTCTCCTCCAATACTCCCTCAATAAACCACTGTTCTTCACGAAATCAAGTCCTACAACTTCGTATTGAAGAGAGAAATTGATTGAAGATATTTTCTCGGCGAACGACGCCCTAGAACGGAAGTTCTAGTGTGGTCTCTTCCTAAAAAACTCCATTAATCTCGCTGAAATTAAGCTCTTTTGAGCCCAATATCTCTCTTATTTCTGATCTAAAGATCTAGCACCAAGGGAGAGGGCAGAACTCACCTGATTTGCAGCCGTGGATCAAGTTTGCCTTCTTGGCGGCATGTTGGCGGTCGGCCAAGCTTCAATCCTCCTTCCAAGCTTGATCTCCTTCAGGAAAATGGTTGGTCTCAGTGCTTGAGGTGTGGGGAAGAGGAAGAAAAGTGATCAGCTCTTATATGAGGAAATGAAGTTCATGGTTAAAGGAGGAGAGAGAAAATAGAAGTTGATTTGACTAGAATTAATGGGAAAAATACTTCCCATGCTTTGGATTTGACAATCCATCCATGTGTCACTGTCTTATTGACCTAAGCCACCTCCCAGCCTTGAAATGAGCAAGGATAAGGTATGGGTATAATAAAAAGAGTCGCGTCGTGTTTTGTCTGTCTGATATTGAGTCTGTCTAGACTACATGGAATCTGTCTAGTCTATATGGAGTCTGTCTAGTCAATTTTGACACTGTCTAGTCGATTTTGACACTGTCCAGACGATTTTGAGTCTGTCCAGTCAATTTTTAGTCTGTCCAGTCGATTTTGACACTGTCTAGTTGATTTTGACACTGTCCAGTCGATTTTTAGTCTGTCCAATCAATTTTTAGTTTGTCTAGTCGATTTTGACACTATCTATTCGTTTTTTAGTTTGTCCAGTCGATTTTGACATTGTCTAGTCGATTTTGATACTGTCTAGTCAATTTTTAGACCGTCTAGTCGATTTTTAGTCTATTTAGTCGATTTTGACACTATTTAGTTGATTTTGGCACTATCCAGTCGATTTTTAGTCTATCTAGTCGATTTTTAGTCTGCCTAGTCGATTTTGACACTGTCTAGTCGATTTTTAGTTTGTCCAGTCGATTTTGACACTGTCTAGTCAATTTTGACACTGTCTAGTCAATTTTGAGTCTGTCCAGTCGATTTTTAGTCTATCTAGTCGATTTTGACACTGTCTAGTCAATTTTTAGTCTGTCCAGTCAATTTTGACACTGTCTAGTCGATTTTGAAGGCTACCACCCGGCGTTAGCTCTCTTCTACAAGTTTTCCCTTATTTCTTAACTTTAGGAAGTGGGAGCCCTACACCCACCCTTGTTGACCGTGAATTAAACCTGACCACCTCAGGGTCTTAGGTCTTCTACCGAGCCCGAGTCAACTCCCGGTGACACAAAACACTCAAGAGGGGCCTAGCGCGAACTGGGATGTTGCAATGGTGATCCAATAAGTCCTCATGACTGAAAATTACATGGATTGCCAATTAATTTCTGGAGGGGTGACTAGAAGAGAGAAAGTGGGGGTTTCCCCAATTTTGAAGGAGAAATCAAGAGGGCATTCATGGCCTTGAATGTAATTACCCCTTCAATTTCCCTCCAATTGATGAAGATTCATCTCCTCTATCAGTTATGAGAAGAATCCAGCCAATCCCATGTCAAGAGGAGGCCAATTTCAGCGGAGTTACCCCTTGGCCGAAAATGTGCATAATGGCCATTAATGACAATCATGGTTGTAACCTCCCCCTCCCTCAATTGAGTCCATAAACACCTTCAGAGGGCTGCGAGAAGTGAAACCCCCCCAACTTTACAGAATATTTCGAGCACTCTAAGCAAAGATTGACCATGGCTCCCAAAGCTCCCCTAGCCTCCATGGTGAATCGTTGGTCGGCAAGGCAAACAACCACCTCACAGGTCCGATCCCCTTCTCCTCCTTTGGTGCTTAGATCTCAATCAATTTGGGGCTTGATTCAAGCCAAATCTGGCTCGAATCAAGCTCTCAAATGGTCTCGATTCCAAGCTCTTTTCCCCCATTAGATAACCCCATTCCGGCCACTTCCGGTCGGCAAACCACCGTCTATCGCCGGCCACCACCTCGACGAAGGTGGTGGTGGCAATAGCCGTCCGGGAGGATGTGTTGGTGGCCGGCAAATCAAGCCAGAATGTCACCCTGGACGGGCTATCGGGGACCGTCCATTCATTGAGGACGATGACCCTGGGCCGTCAGATCTTGCGTGATCTGCTATACGCAGGCTAAAATGAAATAATGTATATACCATTTATATTCTGTCACATATTATGCTGTGAATGGTTTTATTTAATAAAAATACCTAGTGAACACTTCTGTAAAAGTGGTCAACATGAAATATGTGGTCATTAAGGTCTAGTTTAATTTAAAATTTGTTTCACCCAATTTAGCCCACAGGATCTCCCTCAGCACCCTTTGTGGTGCAAGGTGTCCCTATGGCTAACCAGATATTTATTTGAGTGCCCCCATTGATCTACTTAGTCAAATGGTCTGAACATTTGACCCTAAGCCCGTCTAGTCATGACTCACATCATATCCAAAAATCAGAATTTTTGGAGATGTTTTTTCTATAGTTTTTGTAATAATTTAATAATTCATAAATGACATAAATATAGAGTCTATGGACCTCCAAATCCCCCAAATATCTAGTGGATGGCTTGTGGGGACATTATATGACCATGGTAAAAATTTAAGCCCGGTTGGGTTTGATTAGACTTGGTAAACTAGTATCCAATCATGGTCACCTAGGGAAGGTTAACTCTAGTCTACTAAAAAATGCACTTTGAGGATTTGAGTGGCCATCCCTCAACCATGTGTGATGAAACCTTGGTCACCTCTTTTTTATCACATGAAACACCCCCACAAGTAATTCTATAAGGTTTAGGGTTGGAATACTAAGAAAACTTAGTTCAACCCCTAGGGGTGCATTTAGGGGTTAATGAAGGGAATGGTGTCATAACTCCATGGATGGGCTTGAAACTTTGTATATGGTTTCATAGGGTGAATAAAAACCCTGGAAAATTTTGTTGGAATTTTTGAAGTCATGATAACCCACTGAACATTTATTATTTAATTTGATAACCTTCATTTCAAGTGCACAACATATGGTCATATGTTTTAGGAAAGTTATGAAACTTGGACAGTGAGCTTTTCATGCTGCAATAAGTCTCTGGAAATGTTATTATAATTTTTAGATAAAGTAATTTGGTAGTTCCTTCACAATGTGTCAAAAGTCAGTTTCCATGATTTAAATTATTTATGTGGTCATATTATTTTAGAAAAATATGAAATATTTTCAGAGATCCTCTAGGGTTAATATAATTCTCTACAATTTTTATCATAATTATTGGATGAGAATTTATAGTGCTATCTTCACAAATTCACTATATTCAGTTCTCTTGAATTAATTAATTATATGACTAAATGATTTATGAAAAATATGGCACCTGGCCAATAGTTCTTTTAGGTCATTATGATGCTCTACAAATTTTGAATTAATTGTTGGATGAGACTATGTTGTGGTTCCTAGTCAACACGGAGCTTTGGTAATTTTATCATTATTTTTGGAGGGACATTTACTGTACATTGTTCATACATTTGTTAAAAGTATTAATTATGATTTATTTAAATTACATGGGTTCATGATCGTGTAAAAAAGTCAATCTCTATTGGAGAATATTTTAGACTTATTAGAACCCTTGGAAATTGATTCATGTCATTTGGGTAGAAGTATGTTGAAGTTCCTTCACAAATTTGGACTATACCTCAATTATTCATATAATGATTTTCAAGAAAATAATTAGGGAGGAAAAATATAAATTACTGATATTTCTTCAACATAGATTGTACAACCCTCATATTTTTCGAGTCGGTGTGACCCAACGCAGATGAGGTCGGGATAGAGAGGGTGACCGTGACGTAGAAGATCGACCAATTGGAGGCCGTCGGGATCGAAGATGCAGTCCCAAGGGGGAGGAAGTGGACCGGAAGTCCACTTCCTGGGCGAGTGCATCTAATGGTGCACTCGCCCAAGCCCCGGGCGAGTGGACCTATGGTCCACTCGCCCAGGGGTGGCACTGGGCGAGTGGACCATGGTCCACTCGCCCAGGGTGAGGGGCGAGTGGACCTGTGGTCCACTCGCCCCGGGCACCCAGGGGAGTGGACCATGGGTCCACTCGCCCCTGAGGAGAGTGGACCGAGTGGTCCACTCGCCCAAGCGCAGGCAGTGGACCATTCGGTCCACTCTCCTGACCCCCGGCAGGGGGGGGGGGGAGTGGACGTCTCAAGCTCCACTCGCCCCCCCTATTTTGGTCGTTCAGGTTAGTTGTTGAGCTGCTGATAGTAGATTTTTGGCTATCCGCAACCCAATTTTGGGAAGTCTATAAATAGACCCCCATGGGCTCCTTGGGAAAGGATGTTGGTACCCCCTCTCCCTCGCATGAGTCTTGTGAGCAAGCACTACTCTCCTCCCACCATTTGTTAGTGAAGGTGGATGGTGAGGTGATCCTTAGTGCCTTCCAAGGTGCCCAGGCTCACCATTTGCTTGGGATGGGATGTTCCTTGTGAGCTTCCGGGTGTGTGATGGGACCTCCAGGATGCAGCTTAAGGGGTCCGTTTGCGGGCTTAGGTGTTCTTCAAGGGCAAGGTTCTTCGGTTCTTAGTGACTGGTCAAGGGTTCTAGCTCGGGTCAAGTAAGGGTCAGCTGCATCTCCCTTTCGAACTTCGAGACCAGTTCTCTGATTTCAACATTTTGGTGCGGTGAGCGTAGAAGCAGCTAGTTTGGAAAGCCCTGAGTAAGTCTCATGGTTGGAAGCGATGAGATGGGGGGACTCGCCCCCTGCCAGCGAGTATGTGAAGAAGGGTGATTTTGACGAGTTCAGGAAGACGATCCTGGAGCTCTTGCGGTTCGCACTCCCCCCTCAGGGTGAGTGATCAACACCACTCGCACCCATGCTCGCCTCGCCCTCTCCAATAGAGGCAGAACAAGCACATCGACAAGGGAAGGAGCCAGCCACAGGGGAGGGATCGGGTCTCCAAGCGAGAGTGCTTTTCAACAGCCCTCCCGGGATCGGTTATCCCAGTGGGGAAGCGGAGAGAACGCTTTCGACTCGCTAGGGAGGTTGGGGAAGTCCATTCCGCGAGCTGATCATCTCGACTCCCATTCCCGATGGGTTCATCGAGCCTGCCATGTCTTACTATGCGGGGAAGGACAACCCAATTCAAGACCTCCAGTGGTCGAAGACATGACCTCGATCAGACAGATGTCGGATGCCTTTAAATACAGACTCTTCGTCGTCACGTTTAGGGGGAAGGCGAGGGACTGGTTCCACCAACTCCCGGTGGGAACCATCTACGGCTTCGAGGACCTACGTCGGAGTTTTTTGCTAAGGTTCTCCACTTCAAAGAAGAGGAGGAAGGGGGCGGAAGCGTTGTTCTTAATTCGGCAAAGGTCAGGAGAGGCGTTGGGAAGTTATTTGGATAGGTTCCAGGAAGAGGTGCTCCTAGTCATCGAGGTTCCCGGACACACCCTACAACTGGCCTTCACCATCGGGTTGCAACAGGGGTTGTTCAGGATGAGTTTAACTCGGGACCCCCCGGTGTCTTTCGAAGAGCTGATGGAGCGCGCTGCCCGGGAGATCGCGTGTGAAGCCACAAATCAGGAGTTCATGGCAAGGTTGGCCAAAGGCGCGGAGGAGGAGAGGAAGGAGCAGGGAGGATGAAGGAGAGAGGAAGTGAGGAGTTAGGTACACCAGGGACCCCCCGCTAGGTCGGAGCAAGGCTGGAGGTCTCAACCGCCAGCCGCCCGACCAGCCTGGAGGCCGCCTGGGGGACCCTCTCCTGGCCAAGGAAGAGGCCACTTCCATGGAGGAGGAGGCTACCACGGGAGGCAGGGATGGTTCAACCCAGCGGGCTGGCAGCCCGACGCAAGGCCGCTGTAAGCCCTACCCCTGCAGGCTGCGACGATCAGACGATAGAAGGGAGGGAAGAAGAGGACCCGCCTGAGGAATGGGGCAGGCGAGCTGGCGCTGCTATATTGTGACTTCCATCAGTAGGAAGGTCACGCGACTGCAGCCTGCCCTGAATTCGTTGAGATGAGAGAAGGAGGGAAAGCCCCAGCAGGGGGGAAAGCAGCTCTGCCTGGAGGGTCCAATGGAAAGAGGAGAAGGGAAAAAGAAAGAAGAAGAGGACCCGTGCGAAGAAAGAATCGACCTGGGAGCCCTGGGTGGGATCGGCGTGATCCACGGAGGAGTGGGTATAGAGGCCACGCGAAAGGGGAGCCTCCATACCATATATCGCCGGAGCATCGCTTCAACCTCCCGATCCCCACCCCCTGGCGAGAAGATCACCTTCTCGGCCCAAGATATGTCGGCCCACGAGGATCCCTTCTGCGACGCACTCGTCATCAAGGCCGCAATCGAAAACTTCACGGTCCCCCGGATCCTGGTCGACAACAGGAGCTTGGTGAACGTGGTGTTCAAGAAGGCTTTTGACAGGATGAAGGTCTAGTCGAAACGGGTGTTGGCGTCAGACGGGCCACTCTTCGGGTTCTCCGGAGAAAGGAAGGAAGTGGAAGGGGGAGTCGAACTCCTCGCCACTTTGGGGGGTACGTCCAAAAACTGTCGGTTCGTCATCGTGGATGCGCCGAGTAGTTACAACGCTATCTTCGAGCGTCCCCTCATCAGCGCGTATCAGTGCATGCCGTCCTCATATCACCAGTGTTTGAAATACAATACTGGAGGAGTCCAGGTCTGGGTCAGGGGAGATCCCAGGGAGGCGCGTCAATGCTACGTCACAGCGGTCAACGCGGTCGAGTAGATGAAGAAGGCAGAAGAGATGGGAGAGGTGATGAAGGAGAAGGCCGGGGAGTATATGGCCATGTAAAGCGCAAGAAGGCGCGATGTAATGAACTTGTATCGCCTTGACTATGAATTGAGACAGTTTCTTTTTTTTTTTCAGGTAACACCTATAGGTAAGATCCCCGACTAGAAACCATTCTCCGGGCTCAGTCATGCCGGCAGATGGGAGACTCATTGAGTCGACTCGCTACTTGACTAAGTGGCTTGGGAAAGCGTTGAGTTCCTCTGCCTCCAGGTGAAGGTAAGAACCTATGACGTGGACAGGTACTCCGCCCCCAGTTGGTAAGATCCCCGACTAGAGACCATTCTCCGGGCTCTGTCATGCCGATAGATGGGAGACTCATCGGGTCGACTCGCTACTTGACTAAGTGGCTTGGGAAAGCATTGAGTTCCTCTGCCTCTAGGTGAAGGTAAGCACCTAGGACGTGGACGGTTACTCCGCCCCCAGTTGGTAAGATCCCCGACTAGAGACCATTCTCTGGGATCAGTCATGCCGGCAGATGGGAGACTCATCGGGTCGACTCGCTACTTGACTAAGTGGCTTGGGAAAGCATTGAGTTCCTCTGCCATCAAGTGAAGGTAAACACCTAGGACGTGGACGGGTACTCCGCCCCCAGTTGGTAAGATCCCCGAATAGAGACCATTCTCCGGGCTCAGTCATGCCGGCAGATGGGAGACTCATCAGGTCGACTCGCTACTTGACTAAGTGGCTTGGGAAAGCATTGAGTTCCTCTGCCTCCAGGTGAAGGTAAGCACCTAGGACGTGGATGAGTACTCCTCCCCCAGTTGGTAAGATCCCCGACTAGAGACCATTCTCCAGGCTCAGTCATGCCGGCAGATGGGAGACTCATCGGGTCGACTCGCTACATGACTAAGTGGCTTAGGAAAGCATTGAGTTCCTCTGCCTCCAGGTGAAGGGAAACACCTAGGATGTGGACGAGTACTCCGCCCCCAGTTGGTAAGATCCCCGACTAGAGACCATTCTCCGGGCTCAGTCATGTCGGTAGATGGGAGACTCATCGGGTCGACTCGCTACTTGACTAAGTGGCTTGGGAAAGCGTTGAGTTCCCCTTCCTCTAGGTGTAGGTAAGCACCTAGGACGTGGACGGGTACTCCGCCCCCAGTTGGTAAGATCCCCGACTAGAGACCATTCTCCGGGCTCAGTCATGACGACAGATGGGAGACTCATCGGGTCAACTCGCTACTTGATTAAGTGACTTGGAAAGATGATGAGCTCCTCCACCTCCAGGTAAGCTAGGCCCCTAGGACGTGGACGGGTACTCCGCCCCAATTGGTTCAGAAAAGTGTAGAGTTTCTCTGCCTCCAGGTAAGCTAGGCCCCTAGGACGTGGATTGGTACTCCGCCCCTAATTAGTTTGGGAAGGTGCTGGGTTCCTCTGCCTCCAGGCAAGCCAGGCCACTAGGACGTGGATGGGTACTCCGCCCCCAATTGGTTCAGAAAGGTGTTGAATTCTGCTGCCTCCAGGTAAGCTAAGCCCCTAGGACGTGGACTGGATCTCTGCCCCTAGTTGCTTTGATAAGATGGTCGAGTTCCTCTGCCTTTAGGTGAAGGTAAGCACCTAGGATGTGGACTGGATCTCTGCCCCTAGTTGCTTTGATAAGATGGTCGAGTTCCTCTGCCCCTAGGTGAAGGTAAGCACCTAGGACATGGACTGGATCTCTGCCCCCCCCGGTTGCTTTGATAAGATGGTCGAGTTCCTCTGCCTCTAGGTGAAGATAAGCCCCTAGGATGTGGACTGGATCTCTGCCCCCAGTTGCTTTGATAAGATGGTCGAGTTCCTCTGCCTCTAGGTGAAGGTAAGTACCTAGGATGTGGACTGGATCTCAGCCCCCAGTTACTTTGATAAGATGGTCGAGTTCCTCTGCCTCTAGGTGAAGGTAAGCCCCTAAGACGTGGACTAGATCTCTGCCCCCAGTTGCTTTGATAAGATGGTCAAGTTCCTTTGCCTCTAGATGAAGGTAAGCACCTAGGACGTGGACTGGATCTCTGCCCCCAGTTGCTTTGATAAGATGGTCGAGTTCCCCTGCCTCTAGGTGAAGGTAAGCACCTAGGACGTGGACTGGATCTCTGTCCTCAGTTGCTTTGATAAGATGGTGGAGTTCCTCTGCCTCTAGGTGAAGCTAAGCCCCTAGGACGTGGACTGGATCTCTGCCCCCAGTTGCTTTGATAAGATGGTTGAGTTCCTCTTCCTCTAGGTGAAGGTAAGCACCTAGGACGTGGAATGGTTCTCCGCCCCCAGTTGGTTTGGGAAGATGTTGATTTTTCCTCCACCTCAGGTCAAGTTCAATTCGACCTAAGGTGTTGAGATTTCTCCACCTCCAGTTGAGCTCGGCTCATAGGAGGGTTGTTGAGTGGAGAGAGGTTTGCCTTCCACCTCAGGTCGAGCTCGGCTCGACTAGAGGTGTTGATTTTTCCTCCACCTCAGGTCAAGTTCAATTCGACCTAAGGTGTTGAGCTTTCTTCACCTCCAGTTGAGCTCGGCTCATAGGAGGGTTGTTGAGTGGAGAAAGGTTTGCCTTCTACCTCAGGTCGAGCTCGGCTCGACTAGAGGTGTTGATTTTTTCTCCACCTCGGGTCAAGTTTAGTTCGATCTAAGGTGTTGAGCTTTCTCCACCTCTAGTTGAGCTCGGCTCACATGAGGGTTGTTAAGTAGAGAAAGGTTCGCCTTCCGCCTCAAGTCAGGTTCAACTACAAAACTCGACAGGAGTATCCCGTTGGTAAGGCCCTTCATGGATTCCCTTAAGGTCCCACATACTCGTCAAATAGGTGGGTTGGACTTTCTTTCTGAGCTTAAGGCAAGCTCGAAAAGAGCGGGGATTATGTACAACCCTCATATTTTCCGAGTCGGTGTGACCCAACACGGATGAGGTCGGGATAGAGAGGGTGACCGTGACGTAGAAGATCGACTAATTGGAGGCTGTCGGGATCGAAGATGTAGTCCCAAGGGGGAGGAAGTGGACCGGAAGTCCACTTCCTGGGCGAGTGGACCTAATGGCCACTCGCCCAAGCCCTGGGAGAGTGGACCTATGGTCCACTCGCCCAGGGGTGGCGAGTGGACCATGGTCCACTCGTCCAGGGTGAGGGGCAAGTGGACCTGTGGTCCACTCGCCCCGGGCACTCAGGGGAGTGGACCATGGGTCCACTCGCCCCTGAGGAGAGTGGGCCGAGTGGTCCACTCGCCCAAGCCCAAGCAGTGAACCATTCGGTCCACTCCCCTGACCCCTGACAAGGGGGGAGTGGATGTCTCAAGCTCCACTCGCCCCCTCCTATTTTGGTCATTCAGATTAGTTGTTGAGCTGCGGATAGTAGATTTTTGGCTATCCGCAACCCAATTTTGGGAAGTCTATAAATAGACCCCCATGGGCACCTTGGGAAGGGATGTCAGTACCCCCTCTCCCTCACGCGAGTCTTGTGAGCAAGCACTACTCTCCTCCCCTCATTTGTCAGTGAAGGTGGACGGTGAGGTGATCCTTAGTGCCCTCCAAGGTGCCCATGCTCAGCATTGGCTTGGGAGGGTAAGTTCCTTGTGAGCTTCCGGGTGTGTGGGGGACCTCCACGCTGCAGCTTAAGGGGTCCGTTTGTGGGCTTAGGTGTTCTTCAAGGGCAAGGTTCTTCGGTTCTTAGTGACTGGTTAAGGGTTCTAGCTCGGGTCAAGTAAGGGTTAACTGCATCTCCCTTTCGAACGTCGAGACCACTTCTCTGGTTTCAACATAGATCATAACCAACCTCTGAATGTGTGGTTCATCATATGAAAACCTTGGGGACAAGTAGGACCCTTAGAAATGACATTCTTTCCCCTTAAGATTCAAGTGGTCTGCGGATAGCCAAAATGGAGTTTGGTGGTTTTAGGTCTTTCCATGAGTCATTGGTTAGGGATTCTTCAGTGTGAGGTTGTGTAGGTCAACTCTATGGTGGAAGGGGCAAAAGTCTCTTCAAGACCTCCCTTAGTTGTGGGCGTGAGTTGTATACTCTTAAGTAGAGTGTTAGGTTTCAAGAGAACATTAATACCTACCAATTAATCTTAATCCACTATAGGGCTCTAGAGTAACATAAAAGAGTGGTGTTGGGTAGTTACCAATAAAATTAAGTGTCTTATAAAAAGGAGATTTTGTCTATCATCTCATCGTACCTCCTAGTACCGCTGCGAGCCCCTCAAAGGGTAGTCCTTGGGAAGTCCAAGATTAACCCTTAAACTGATAGGGCATGTAATAAAGAAGGATTAATCTAATAATAAGTTACCAAGTCCACATACACATACACCTCTTTATTATGGGAGGATATTTTTGGTTGGTCTAGTCCTGCAAGTAGTGAGCTCGGTGTGAGATTAAAGAAGGAAGGTGTTGCAAGCAGTGGCTTAGTGTTTGTTAGAATGGACTAGATAGTCCGGTGAGCCGGTAGCTCGGGAGTTCAATTGTAGCATATGTGCTTGTGCATATAAGTGATGGGTCATCGGTATTGGATAGTCGTTCACACCACCGTCAGTATGTTGACTCGGCAAGTGTGAGTATTCACTTAGCCACGAAAAGACTGGTGGGATGCCAACATTAGTACAAGATGCTCCGTAGCACCTGACTAGGTGTACCGAGTAGTACATAAGGTCTAGGTTAGGTACTGTGAATACTGGCCTAGGAGAGGGGTGGCCCAACCAACTACCTCCATTTTCCACTACGAGAGGTACCTCTGAGTTTAGCTAACTCTAAATTAGGGAACTAAAGGTCTGTGCGCGCAGAGTCGTATGGGTCAGTTGCACTAGTGTGAAACATATTCATTAAATTTTGCACATCATTTCATATCGTACATAACATTGCATAAAACCTATACCCCCATCGTATAAATTATTATGGAATCTTTTATATGATGGGTTTTGCAAAACGACCCCTTAACTTATAAGCTTGTATGCGCATTCTTATAAGTTAAGGTTACCTTTCTCTTGATAGTCGCTTTACAATTTATTTTGCTGCTTCTTTAATGTCATTTCCTTTACCACTACTTTACTGCTGTTACATTTGAATTGTGTAAGTAGGCCATATATTAGATAATTTTAGTATATGCTTCCTGGCAGTTAAGGCAACGACCATCTGCTTGTACTTTCTGCTATGTTGTCCCTCCTCTTCATTCCTCCCGCTCGGTGCCTAGGAGTCACCAGGGGAGGGGTGGGGGATCCTGGCTTAGTCTTTTGACTAACGGTCGAATGTGACCAAACACCACAGGGGCTCCGATCGGGAGAATGGGAGCTGCCCCGGGAGATCCAGCGCAACTAGGGTACGAAGCATGAGGAGGTGATCCAGCCTAGCCCGGGAGAAGCCACAACGACTACGGACTCTGTGCATTTATTACTTCCGTGAGCGTTGTAGTGAGGATCTTATGTCTTGGGCAGGAGCCCATTTATATTCAGCATTTCTTATCGTGGACTACTTGTGATATTTATATATATCACCTTGTGATGTGGACTTAATCTTTCATATTATTCTTCCTTTATTTCTCTGTGATGTATGGTTGGCCTGGATGTTGAATTTGCCGGCAGAATCGGCGTCTTGCAGTGGCGACATTCCCGAGAGTTGGTGTCACCGCAAGGTGACAGTTCTGGGCATAAGACCCCGTGGAATTTCAAAAAAAAAAGGTCTTACAACTGGTATTGGAGGAAAACATCTCAAGTCACCAAGAAATAGGAAGTACACAACCCTCGGGTCACCCCGTGCGAGCTTAGCTTGCGGACAAACTAGCAACGGAAGCAATGGTGTGCCATAAAGGAAATCACATACAATAGTCCACTATTATTTAGATTTTGACCAACCCTCATACAAGTTCACTTTTTCTCATGTAGCGTTCGACGATCCCTGCCCCTCAGCAGAGAACACCTCAGGCTCCGCCTGTCATTCCACCCCGACCGATTCCTACTCCGTTCTAGCAATCGGAGATGGGACAAGTTCTGAGGGAAATCTAGAGGCTTTCAGAACACAGCAGGCCCCAACTCCGCAGCCAAATCCTGGGTTAAATTGACTGAGTGCCTTCCGAGTCCTCTCCCCTCCATCATACATCGGGACGGAGTCAGCAGTACGGACAGAGGAATGTCTGGATATCATCTACGAGATGCTGGCAGGGATACGATGCCCATCAGATATGTGTGTGTCCTTAGCGGTGTCGTGCTTGGAGTCTCATGCCAAGAGGTGGTGAAAGTTTCTTATGGACACCACCTATGTAGGATAAGAGTGTGCGAATATCACATGGGACAAGTTTAAGACAATACTTTTGGAGCATTTTGTGCCTCAGACTATGAGGGACGAGCTACAGGAGAGATTCCTGCAGCTGAGGCAGGGCAGCAGGTCAGTATTGGAGTACTATCGGGAGTTCTCCCACTTAGCTCGCTTCGCTGACTCATATCAGTTGGATGATGCAGGTTATGCGAAGAGGTTCTACAAGGGCCTCCGGGACGATCTGAGGCAGGCCCTCCTTTTTATTACTGATGACACCCAGGCCCAGATTTTAGAGATGGCTAAGAAGTTGGAGGTAGACTAGTTCTTGGTTCGAGGTAGAGGGAAAAGGCTTGCAGATAACTCAGTTATCGGTGGCAGAAGTCAACAATAGAGGGGCCGGTTCATCGAACAGAGGAGAGGCGGAGAATGACCCTGTCCGGAGGATATACATGAGCAGAGGGCTCTAACAGTATTGACCCCTCAGCCATTACAGATGCGGAAGATACCGAGGCAGGTGGATGAGGCACCTTCCCCACCGGTATGCTACTACTACAACTAGCCGAGACATATTCGGGCTAATTGCCCTAGGAGAGCTCCACCACTACCAACACCACATGCTGCCCCACCTGCTCAGCACTTCAGGGGCCGAGGACATGGTTGAGGCCGAGGATTTCATGGAGGAGATCGTCGACTAGCCAGGGAACAAGTCGATGCACTGGATCTTGCTCATCCCCGTAGTCCAGAAAGAGTCATTGCAGGTATGCTAGTGTTCTAAGTTCTTTTTCAATTCTTAGAATATAGAAACGATATATAATTGCTAGAAGTAGAAAACTTAGCCACCTAAAACTATACAACGAATTCAGGAATAGTAAATGTATGCAGCAAGCCTGCCCATACCCTAGTCGACACGGGAGCAACACACAACTTCATCTCGGAAGACTTCATCAAGGACTTGGATCAGGTCCGACATTACACCGGAGCTATCAGGAGGGTGCGTTTCCTAACGGGTCGGAGATGGAATCAACTGCAAAGTGCCTCCTAAAGGTGACCATTGAAGGCCTGAAACTCGATGCTCCGACAACAGTCTTGAAGATGCCGGACTTCGATATCGTCTTCGGGATGACATGGCTCACCTGGAACCATGCCCAGATTGATTGCCCGACAAGGAAGGTTGTGCTAAGATATGACAACACCTACGCGACTTTCAAAGGTATTATCCCAGCCTCCCGTCGTTTACTTTCCTCTACTCAGGCCATCAAGGCCCATCTACAGGGAGACGAAGTTTATATGATTTATTTTTAGATTATGGAAGCAGAGACTTCCCTAACCAATATTCTGTTGTGCGCGATTTTCCTGACGTATTTCCGGAGAAGCTACCCGGGTTATCGCCGCACAGGGAGAAAGACTTTCAGATTCGGCTAGTGCCAGGGGAGAAGACAGTATCTAGGGCTCCATATTGAATGGCTCCAATGGAACTGGCAGAGTTCAGGAGCCAACTACAAGAACTAGTGGAGGCAGGATTCGTTAGGGCAAGCTCCTCTCCATGGGGAGCTCTAGTATTGTTTGTGAAGAAGAAGGATGGGACACTCAGGCTATGCATTGATTATAGGGGACTGAACAGGCTGTCAGTCCAGAACACGTACCGCTTGCCAAGAATAGACGAGCTATTTGATCCGTTGGAGAGAGCTCATTGGTTTTCGAAGCTTGATTTAAGATCGTGGTATTATCAGTTACAGATTCAGGAGGGCATTACGAAGACAACATTTATTAGCCAATATGGCCTCTATGAGTTCACAGTGATGTCATTCAGGCTCACGAATGCACCTTCCACATTCATGAGTCTGATGAACTGGGTGTTCGAGGCCTATCTCGATGTCTTTGTCATTGTGTTTATAGATGACATCCACGTATACTCGAGGATGGAGGAGGAGCATAAACAACACTTGGCACTAACTTTGGAGAAGCTCCGAGAGCATAGCCTATATGCAAAGTTCAGTAAGTGTCAGTTTTGGTTGAAGGAGGTGGCCTTTCTAGGCACATTATCAGTAGAGCTGTAATAGCTGCGGATCCGGTGAATATTCAGGCCGTGCGAGATTGGTCGTCATTGAAGACATCATCCAACATACGGAGTTTCTTAGGACTCGCCAGTTACTACCGGAAGTTCGTGGAGGGATTCTACCGAATTGCCCTTCCACTTACATCTTTGACAAAGAAGGATACACCATTCGTATGGACACCGTAATGCGAGTCTGCCTTCCAGGAGTTGAAGGATATGCTTACCTTGGCTCCCATCCTTTCCCTTCCATCTGGAAAGGAAGGATTCCAAGTCTACACTGATGCGTCATATCAAGGTATGGGTGATGTTTTGATGCAGCATGGGCATGCGATAGCTTATGTTTCCCGCCAGCTGAAGAAGCACGAACAAAACTACCCGGTGCATGACTTAGATATAGGAGTGGTGATCTTCACCTTGAAGATCTGGAGGCATTACCTATATGGGGTCCATTGTGATATCTTCTCAGATCACAAGAACCTTAAGTATGTGGATACTCGGAAGTAGCTGAACATGCGGTAGAGACGATGGGTAGAGTTTCATTCCGACTATCAATATACCATGCACTACCACCCAGGGAAGGCGAATGTGTTGGCAGATGCTCTTAGCAGGAGAGCTACTATATCAGGTTCAGAACCCCAGATAATGGCTATGGAGCTGGAACGGATGCTGGACAACATGCGGATATCCTTGGTGCCCAAGGATGACCCTGAGATCTATGAGGAGTATCTAGCCTCGATAAACATTACTAGTGATATACGAGATCACCTCAGAGACGTGAAAATGTAGGACGCTAAGTTAGAGCTGATATTCAGGGCTTTGGAGGTAGGCACGTCGGGGGATTACTCGTTAAAGGATGATCTCTTACTTTTAGAGGCAGAGTGTATATACCGGCATGAGGTCTGATTTGGGAGGTTATTCTGACCGAAACACACTATAACATGTACTCAGTGCACCCTAGGATCTTGAAGATGACAACCGTTTTGAAGAGGACCATGTATTGGCCAGGTGCGAAGAAAGAGATCATCTACTTTGTGATGCACTGCGAGACTTGCCAACTTGTGAAGGCTGAGTGCAAGAGCCCGACAGGAATACTGCAGCCACTACCGGTACCGAGTGAAAGTTTGATGATATCACGATGGACTTCGTACATGGACTCCCCCATTCTCGTGCTGGAAACGATTCGATATGGGTTCTCGTTGACAGGCTGACGATGGTCGCTCGATTTATTCCAGTCAGGAAGGACACTCAGGTCGGTCTTTTAATACAGGTGTTTGTGGAACAATTAGTTCGTTACCATGGCGTGCCCAAGACAATCGTGTCAGATCGGGATGGTCGATTTACGTCTAGAGAGTGTAGAGAAGTTCAGGCTTACCTGGGCTCTCGCTTGACTTTCAGTACTGCATTCCACCCTCAGACGGATGGACAGATAGAGCGTACCAACCGGACGATAGAGGATATTCTACGCCTATGTATCCTAGACCAGGGGAGTCATGGGAGAGATTATTGCCACTTATAGAGTTTGTTGGGAACAGTGCCCAACAGTGTTCCTGATTTGATGAAGTGCTCAGCTCAATGATAAGTACAAGGTGTATTTAATATTATATCTAGTTTATGCTTGCAGAGATCAGATGATATATCCAGTACTTCAATTAATTGCCTAAGTACAATATCTTCGAAAAAGACTGGACATATCATCGATAAGTATAGGCACATCGTTGAAATGATGGGCAAAGCAAAGAAGAATGATTATGTCTGATGTCGTCAAAAAGGATCAAGTGTAACATCCCATTTCCTACTAGACCCCTAAGGTGCACTTTGTCATGACATGGTCATAACAATGCCCTAAGATACCAAGGATTGCCCTAGAACCAAGGTGAAAAGGTGAAAAACACCTTGGTGTGCAAATAGACAAAATGACTTCAAGGTTTAAGACTTGATGTCTAAGCCTCAAAATGATCCAATTGACCCCACCTAACTCTTCCTAATCCTCTAGGGAACTCAATGAGTCACTCATAACCCAATTCAACCCAAATTGGCTCAATTAGACTTCATAAAACCAAATTGACCACACCATTACATGTCAATCCCTAAGAGAGACCCAATGGACTAAGCCTCATCATGTGATCATCAAATTGGTCAAATTGACCAAAGTCAAACTTTCCCCAATTTTGGTCAAAATCACACTTATTGGCTAAATTGGCCCAATTAAGGCATCACCACGGCCCAATCAACATTGGATGGTGTCAAGGGACTCAAGACCAACAATTTGGACCAGTCAACCCATTAGTTGACCAAGTCAACCACTAAAGTCAACATAAGTCAAAATTGGGCTAAATGGGAATTTTGGATCAATTAAACCAAACCCTATGGGCTAAGGCCTCAATAGGAAGCCCATCCTGCAACCCAATGGCACTTGACCATGCATGCCCTCAGATTTGAAGAGGGATTGACATGCAAGGGGGCAAAATTGGATTTTCCCCCAAATTGGAGAAGAGACAAATTGGAATTCATGGATTGAGTGCCAATTGGCACTCAATTCTCCTCCCAAAGCATTCCACTGAGCTCCCTCAGTAATTCCCAGCCGAATTCCTGTTGTCCCCATGCCAAGTGTCACCTTGGTGAAGCATCCATGGTGTAGGCCGAGCTCCCCTTTATTGGCTGGAATGGTTAGAACCCTCCTCAGGCCAAATAGACACCACCATTAGCTTTAGAACGAGGAAAGCATATGAAATCGACCTTTGAATCACTTCAAATGGTGGAGGAATGAAGTTTTGATTAAGCTCGCCGGAGAGGAGAAGATTCATGGCCAACCGCCGCCGCCGCCTCCGTCAAGCTTCATTAAGGTACGATTTCTCCCCCCTCCCTCGGTGCTAGCTTCATAGATCAAATAGGAATGAATCCAAGCTCATTTGAGCTTGATGCCATGGACAACCATGAAGAAATGGCTGATTTTAGATCTCGCCGGAAAACACTACTCCGGCCACCCCAAGTCGCCGGACCACCACCCATCGATGGCTCTTGCCGAGAGGAAGGAGTTGGTGTGGTTGGCCGGCAATGGGAGGGCTTAGATTGCTGTAGTGAGGCCAAATCACCTGCTCCAGGTCGGGCAAACCGTGGCCTTTGGCTCTAGGAAGAAGATATAATCATGGCCATTGATTTGATCAAGGATCGGCTATAGGCAGACCACCCCCCCAATTACTTAAGTTTTTGACAGACTTTGCATGTAACAATTAGGCCACTTAGAGGCCTTTTCATGAAAAGTTGTCTGAGACAACTTTTGTTGCCCTTCCTGTTACCTTTCAACAGAAACTTAAATCAAGTCATTTGGAGCACTGTAGCACCTACAGTACCCATTTTCCTAGGACTGGTCCTAGTGTAGGGCAGAAATTAAAAATGCTATAACTTTTAAATGGCTTAACCAAATCCCTTCATTTTTCTACCATGCAATCATGGTATGATGATACACCTAGGGTTTAAATTTGAGAATTTATGGAGGTATATTCATTGAGATATTTCAATTATTATCAATAGTAAATAATTGGTATTTATGGAGTTGTGTAACTCCAAACACCCCCAAATTTGGGTGGTAAGCTATTTATATATATCTTGATCACTGGTTAAAATTTCTCTGAACTTCAAAATGAAGTTTGGGTCTTAAGAGGAAAATTGGGGTGCTAATAGTCAATTTGGGCTTTTGAGCTTTTTGATGGAAGTGAAGGTGGGAATCACCTTGCATGCCTCTGAAACCTTGGGGTTAGTGTATGTCATAAGGATATACATCATTGACATAAGTTTCATGATTTTTGGAAGTTATTTTCCTAAAGTTTTTAATTAAATGAATATTGTCACACTTTGAAATTAATGAAATAATTTGAATCAAAAACTTAGAGTTAAATACAAAACTCTGGGAAATGGATCTTTGACTGGAAAAGCACATTTAGGAATTTTTTTGGAATTTTTGGACCTCATTTATTTCTCTGAATTTGATTTATTTGGTTAGGTCAAATTTATTCAAATATGACATTTAGGTCTCATATGCACTTGGAGAATTATGAAATTATTCTAGTAGGTTTCCTTGGTGATCCTATAGCTCTGTAAATTTTACCATAATTTTTAGATGAATTTTAGGTCATTATATAGTACTTGTTATACAACCCCTTATTGGCACACCAAATATAATAAATGATAAATAAGGGTAAATACTCCTTGGATTAATATGAAACTTAGGATCTGGTGTTTTTAGACCAATATTGTGCTATAGTAATTTTCCCAGAATTTATTGAAGTCTTAAAATAGCACTTGTAGTGTAAACCCTTATTGGCACACCATTTGTAATAAATAGCAATTATGGATAAATACTCTCTGATAAATTATGAAACTTTGGATTTGGTGTTTCTAGATGATTATTGTACTAGGATAATTTTCTCAGAATTTATAGAGACATATTAATGGTAGTTATAGTGTAAACCCTTATTGGCACACCATTTGTAATAAATAGCAATTATGGATAAACTCTCTGGTAAATTATGAAACTTTGGATTTGGTGTTTCTAGATGATTATTATACTAGGATAATTTTCTCAGAATTTATAGAGACATATTAATGGTAGTTGTTGTGTAAATCCCTATTTGCACCCCTTTAAAGATAAATAGAAATTGTGGGTTTAAAATGTTTGGAAAAATATGATCTTCTGGAAATAGTGTTTTTATGTTCATATGAAGCTACTGTAATTTTTGCAGAATTTTAAGATGTCAAAATCTTGTACTTGATGTGTAAAATTATTTTTCCATTCATTCATTGAAAATTAGGGATCTTGGTTATTTAATTGCTGGAAAAATATGAAATATTGGAAATCTTTTTATCATGTCACATTTCATCTCTGGAAGGATATTTAACAAGTTTGAATTCACTAGCGTGATACCTCCTTCACATTTTAGATTCAGATTAGTAATTAATGAATTTTTATAGAAGGCAAAATTATATGAAACATGCTTGGATTTTGATCATCCCTTATTTTATCCACTATGAACCTATGATAAAAATTAGAAGTCATTTGGAAGTAATTTGACCAAGGTTCCATCATAGGAATCTAAGTAGTTATATGTCGTGGTCTGCGGATAGTGAAAACTCATTATGATGAATAGGTCAATATAATCACAAGGAAATCGGTGAGAATTTGATTATAACAAGAGATGAGTATAGACCACTTAGAGGACTAAAAGTTATTAGAGTTGAATCCAAAAGAACGATTGCTCAGGAGCGGGATGAAACATAAGGCGTGAAAACACTTAAGATATAAAGAGTAATGAGAGGGTGGAATGTTAGGTCAGGGTAGTCACCAAGAATGTTAATTGTCCTGGAAAGGGGTTGGGCATCATCCCATCACATACCCTAGTACCTTGCGAACCCTTGACCGGGTAGCCCTCGGGAAGTCCAGGATCCACCCTAAACTTCCTAGTATAATAATAACTAAACAAGGGTAGTCTAAATAGGAGTTTAGACGATGAGAGTGATTGATGAGCTATGGGTAAGTCTGTGCTCAGGATTGACGAAAGATCATCCTTCCCCTTAGAGGGTCATAAAGCGATGAGGTTTAATTTAAGTGGAATGATACGAGGGTAATCTTATGGGTAGATACCAATAATACTAAGTGTCTTGAAAAACGGAACTTTGGGGTGTCATCCCATTGTAGTTCCTAGTACTGTAGCGAGCCCCTTATAGGGTAATCCTCGGTGAGTCCAAGATTAACCGTAAATCGTAGGGATAAGATATTATACAAGAATAATTTAATAACACACTCACCCACACCCCGTGGTTACGGGAGCTTAGTCGGTTTGGTGCTATGAGCAGTAAGCTCCGTGTTTGTAAGAGCGGATTGACAAGTCAGGTGAGCTTGTGACTCAGTAGTGTATGTTGGAACGGACAGGTTGGTCCGGTGAGCCGGTGGCTCGGAAGGTTATTATTCCCGGGCAGGTTAGCCTGGGGAGCTTATGGCTCGGAGGTAGATAGTAGAACATGTTGCATGTGCACGAAGGTGGTGGGTCTTCGGTATTGGATGGTCGTTCACACCGATGTCAATACGTTGACTCGGCAAGTGTGGTGATTACACTTAGCCATGAAAGTCTGGGGGTCCAGTCAACAAGAGTACGCAGACGCTCCGCGGTTTTGTGTTGAGGTGTACGATAGGTCTAGGTTAGGTAGTGTGAATACCAACCTAGAGGTGGGCGAGGCCCAACCCACCGCTTCCGTTTGCCACTACGGGAGTATCCTGGGAGTCTTGCTAGCTCCAAAAAGGGGAACTAAAGGTCTATGCGCATAGAGTCGTAGTGAGTGAGTTGCACTTGTATGAACATAGCATAACAGCATACCTTGCATGTCATAGCATGAACATTGCATTTCAACCCCTACCCCTATCGTATAAATTAGTATGAGACTTTTTATACGATAGGCCCTGCTAAACGACCCCATTGGTCTATAGGTTTGTATGGGCATTCCTATAAATCAATGGTTACTTTTAAATTACTTTACTTGCGTCGCACTGCTTCTCTATGCTTACTTCTTTTACTGCTGCTATATTACCTTACTGCACTTATTACTGTTTACTTGCTTATACTGCTAGCATAGAAATTATATGGACATACTCTTATTAGCGTAGAATATTTTTCACCTGCTTTTTGTTTACTCCACTTTGTTGTCCTCCGCTTCTTCCTCCCGCACGGTGCCTAGGAGTCGCGGGGGGAGGCGGGGACAAAATCGGCTTAGTCTTTATGACTAACGGTCGGTGGTGACCGTAGGTACCCGAGGTGATGGAGCCCCAGCTAGAGGAGGAGACAGGACCTGAGGAGCTTAAACCGCGCATTACTTCTACTACAAGACAGGTGTTCGAGAGTTGAGAGTTTGTTTAGCTTCCGCACAGATGTAGAGTGAGAGATTTTTGTACATCGCTTGGATATGTACCGGGCTTAAGCCCCTTTTACTCTTTCATTTTTTTTGTACTCATTGATGGACAATATATATTTTGTTGTATAAATGTGTGATTGTGGACTTGGTTCTGTTTATTTTCCTTCTTAACTCTTGTTGGCCTGTCGATCGTTCTTGCCAGCAGGATCGGCGTCTTGCGGAGGTAGCTAACTCGGGTGTTAGTGTCACCGTAAGGCGGCGGTTCTGGATATAAGATCCGGAAGCTCTCCAGGTGCGGAGAGGGATCTTACATCAAGCGTATCATCGACAACAGTAGGCATATCGTCAACAATATACAGAGCAAAGCAAAATGATGATATCGTTGTAACATCAACACTACAACACCTCTCAACGATATCAGAATGCCGAGAAGAAGGAACAAGACTGATGACAACTATATCATCGAAAAGAAGACGTGACATCGAGAACACTGAGGAAGCAGCTGTGAAGACGGACAGTTGCTGAAGAACAATCTTCGACATGATATCGACCATGTCGTCGAGAAGATAAGGTGATCACAACGATATCAAGCAATCAAGAAGATTACGCCGACATCAGTTAGATGACTTCATGTTGCCTTAATCACGAGTGCAGAAGGGATGTCCAATGTCGTCGAGATATTGTCCTTGTCGTCGTAACAATGGAAATATCGTCGAGACAGATTCAAATGTCGCCAGGCGCGCTGTCAACAATTAATGCCGCCGCCTGATTGTCCAATCAATGCGTGCTCTTAAGGCATGGGCCGCTATCAGAAAAATACATCATAGGAGACCGTTAAGCGGCGTCTCAGTCCTATAAAAGGGAACAATGGATACCCTAAACACATAATTCTCGAACCGAGGAACAAAAAAGAATCCCTCTGAGCATTTTGAATACAACAGTACAAGCTGCAGTGAAGAAGAAAGAAAGAAGGGAAGAACAAAACGATCATCCTGTGTTCTTCAAGTAGCAGTCAGGTATCATCGACTGCTAAGAATCATTCAAGAAAGGAAGCCAGTCAACATCAGGCAAAGCAAGAAAACTTGAAGAAGATTTGTGCCGTTCAAATTCAAAATCAGAAGCATCTTCTTCAAGAAAAGAAGCCGATCTCCACCAGGCAGAAGAACTTAATGTAAATCTTTCTTTATAAGGCTTGCATGCCAAATCTGTGAGATCAGTTTTCAGATCTGTTTGTCAAGCTTGAGGGCTTGAGATCTATGAGGCTTGAGGGCTAGGGAAGAGGGACTTGCGGGTCCAAACGTGTCGGGCTTGCGGGACTAGGCTGCAAGCAAGAATTGCGGGTCTGTGCTATGTAGGACTTGAGGGCCTGAGTGTCGATCTTGTGGGCTTCGGTGTAGTGAAGGGGCTTGCAGGCCTAGCTGCAGGAAATACTTGTGGGTCTGTGCTGTGTAGGGCTTGAGGGCCTGAGTGTCGAGCTTGCAGGCTCAGGTGTAGTGAAGGGGCTTGCGGGTTCGAGTTGTAAGGCTCGCGGGCTGGAGACATTGGCAGAGTTTGCCGAGCCTAGCACACTGCTAGGTAGGCGCTGAGGGAAAGAGGACTACTCAAGACACCATGTCTTGAGGAACCTCTATAAGTCCTTGTGTGTTTTCTGTGTTGTGCTCTCTCAAACTCTAAATCTATTATCCAGAAAACAAGAACACCTAAAGGGGACAAAACAATTTGAAAAACCTATTCACCCCCCCTCTAGGTGATAAGTCGACACCCCATAACTAACAAATGGTATCAGAGGTAGGTTGTTCAAAGAAAAGCTTAACAACTTGAATAGATCTTCCCGTGGGTGTCCATTCATCATAGCTATGGAATCAAAAATAGCTACTTGTTCTAGGGAGAATTTTGCTCTTTAGAAAGTAAGAGCTAAAATATTCATGGAGGCTATGGACCCTAGAATGTTTCAAATTGTTCAAGAAGGGCCATATGTCCCCAAGACAGTACCCAAGAAAATGACTGAAGATGAGATCATCCTAGTCAACTTGGACAAGGAAGCCAAAGATATTGTAGCTGGTGCAGTTGACATCTCAACATTTTAGAAACTGGCTCACTGCATAACAACAAAAGAGATGTGGGACTCTCTAACAGTCCTTATGGAAGGATCAAAAGAAAGAAGAGCAGAATCAGTACTGCCTTCCAAGAATCAGAAAGAAGAAAGAAGCAAGGTAGCTGAGAAGAAAGTCAGAATATTGAGTGACAGTGACTCAAGCTGTTCAGACTCAGAAGAGAATGCTGATTTTGGACTGACTGCCTTATCTGAGTCAGAGGAGGAAACTCAGGATGATGTCTCTCCTGAATAGGTAAGCAGAAGAGCTCCTCTATCTACCTCAGACTCAGAATCTGAGACAAGCTCATCAGGAAATGATGACTTGTCCAAGCCATATGATGTCCTTCTAGAAGATCTCAAAAAGGTCAAGATGCTCTGCAAGGAGCAAGATGAAAAGATCTCAATCCTTTAAGCCAGAAATTCTGATCTCTCTGAAAAGGCTGAAAAGCTAACTCTACAGATTGCAGAGTTTTGCCAACTCAAAAAGGACTTCAAGGCAAGCTCCAACCTTGATCTGATAAGCAAATTTGGGAAAACTCTGAAGGCACTGATTGACAGTAAGGAGCTGTGCTGTTCTCTAACCAAAGAGATTGTGCTTCTAAAGAAGGATAGAGATCAGCCTAGTACCCTGAAATCTAAGAATAATAATGTCAGAAGGGTGGAGGATAAATTCTTCATTGCAAGGAAGCATGTAGCAAGTTCCTTCAAACCCCAGAACATGCCTAAAACCCCAAGGGTACCTCATGAAGAGATGATCACAATAAGGCATGAAGTTACTGGGTCTAGAAAAGAGAAGAAATCACTAAAGAAGACTGACTCCAGATGGAAAGTTGTGGATGGTGATGGTCAACATCACACTTACAATCAGTACAGATCAGTCTCCTTTAAATATCCTTATGTTCACAGACAAAGGACTCATGCTCACACAGTCAGCCTGAAAGGAAGATACAACAGGTTTGAATGTTAGTGCTATGGAAACACTGGGCACTTTGCAATAGATTGTTGGTACAATCCAACTACTCCAAGGGTATCAAATGTTAAACTTGCAAGTAATCTTGTTCATCATCACTATGCATATTCTGGAGCAGTTAGATCCAGTATGCTTTTTAAAGCTAACAATATCCTAGGACCTAAGGCTACTTGGGTACCTAAGGGCTTATAATCTCATTTTGCAGGTAGTCCAAGAGCCCATCAGAAGAAAATCTCGACCTTGGACAAGATGGCTGTTCTGGCCCATAGGCAGAATAGCAAAATCAGTTTACTAACAATCTTAGTGCAGGTCATCCTTCTAAAAAGACCAAAAGAAGTCAATAGGATTACAAGTTGGAATTGACCAAAACACCCCTGGAGAACTCTCAGGGTTAGTGCCAAAA
The DNA here is from genome assembly GCA_033032865.1 of Dactylorhiza incarnata. Classification (NCBI taxonomy): domain Eukaryota; kingdom Viridiplantae; phylum Streptophyta; class Magnoliopsida; order Asparagales; family Orchidaceae; genus Dactylorhiza; species Dactylorhiza incarnata. The sequence continues at coordinate 2,821,250 of JAWHQI010000040.1, read as the reverse complement.
GATGTCTCCAAAGAAGGGCCTAAAGTTGTCCTAGGCTGACAAGTTTAAGGAATCTGTATCGTCGATACAATAAGTTGTTATGAAGACACAACAGATGTTACGATGACAATGGATCGAGCTGGAAGGATGCGTATCCAAGAACCATTTCGACGACATTAAGCAGTATTGTTAAAATAAAATCGAGCTATTTATCAAGGCACTAGATCGACCTATCAGAGCCGTCTGATTGTTTTTTACCAACACAGTCAAAGGTACATGCCCCCTCACCACCTACACTATAAATAGAGTGAATGCTCAAAAATAAAAATTACGCTATCATTTGCCCTAAGCAATTCCGTCGATAAACCACTGCTTCGTCTCTGACGTACTGCCTCCTCTCTCGCTCTGAATCAATGGCTCCCAAGAAAGAAGAAGTAATCTCCAGTTGTGAACTCCAGCATGGGGGTTTCAACTCGTGCTCGGAAGAAGTTAGGTCAGTGCTAGGGCTCCTCGAATCCACAAGCATAGAGTATCTGTTGAGCGAGCCCTCAGTTCTTCTTCACTGAGAACTGACGGAGTTCTTCGCTGAAGCCTGGCTCAACCATTCAGAATCTTAGATAAAATCTGTTGTAGCTGGTAAGAAAGTCAAAGTATCCGCCAAGAATCTCAGAAAGACACTCCATCTGCCAAGGATTGAAGGGGGAGAGGAAGAAGAGCTGACGACAGAGGATGTCTCATCCAGTTATTCCTGGTGCGACCATACCGGGAAGACCTATGGGTCAATCAAGAGGAATGAGTTCAATCAGAAAGGAAAATTGCTAGCAGACATTGTGGGGAAGGTGCTGCTATGCAAACCTAGGTCGCATGACCGAATCTCTAAGGAGATGTTTGTCGGCATGGCCAGGATAATTCTGATCAAGAAGACCGACTGGAGCGAATTTCTTTTCCAGAGAATAAAGAGTACCCTGAAGACCCCTCCTATGGAAGAATTCTGTCCCTCTTCCTTCTGAACAGCCTGGATGAAGTGCTACATAGAAGAGTGGGAGTTCCCCTGCACTACTCCAAATAGCTGGACGCAAAGATGCTTGATCGCTGGGATAGGTCAATTCCCAAAGCATCCCGTGATGCAACACCCACCTCAAAGAAGCAAAAGAAGAAAGCCGTCCAAGCCGCCCCCTCTTATGAAGAAGCATCATCAAGCAGTTCTGATGACAGCTCCCCACCTCAACAAGACCTTGGTGCGACATCTGCTCAAGGAGATACTCCTGCATCAATTCTCGAACCTGCTCACAAAGAGGTTGTTGAAGAAGATAGATGCCCCAACTTGGGGAGTGATCCTGTTGAGGGGGGTCCCTATTGGGGAGCTCAGTCCAAGATGATGAAATGATTGATGGGTAGCTCTCGGCAGGAGGCTCAGCCCAAGGAGTTGCTCAAGTTGAGGGGGAGACCCAACGGGGTACTCTGTGTTGGAACATGGTCTTTCACATCTCCTAGGTTTGAGAATAACAAATCCTATGTGTATTTGATCTTGTGTGTTTAAGTGTATAGGAAAACAAGTCCACATGACTCAAGGATAACATAAGAAGGTTGTCCCCAAATTTAAGCCATCAAATCCAACATTCCCACTAGCGCCGGCGGTAGCACCTAGCGCCCGGCGCTAGTGACGATAAGCACAATTCCGGGAGCAAATATAGAAGGAGATAGCGCCTGGCAGTAGACGATAGCGCAGGCGGTAGCGAGGAGCACAGAAGGCAAGAGAGAAATGTTTCCTCGGATTGAAGATTCTGCCGCACAGAATATGTCCTAATATGGGATAGCGCCGGCGGTAGCGCTAGCGCTAAGGCTATAAAATGGACCCTTCTCTTCTCGTTTTGTTTGCCGATTCCTGAGAGAGGTCTCGTGCCAGAGTTCCAAAGCCTTATATAACCGAGAGTTGATCTCCCACCAAATGCTTAGAGAATTTCTGAAGGAGGATTTCGTCACGCTACATCCGAAGAGGGATCGCTTCAACCTCGCTTATTCTACAGCGATCATTCATCTCTGACTTCAGAAGTTTCTTAGAGGGAGTTTTTAATATTATTGTTGTTATTTTATTTCATATCTTTTGTAACTGTTAGAGAATTCACCTCGTGTTGGCGACTAGGTCTGGGTAGGACTTAGGGCAGAAATTCGCCTCGTGTTGGTGACTAGATCTAGTGTAGGTTGATGAGTACTTTTTGTACTCATCTTTTAGTATAATTTTAATATAGTTTTAATATGAATTTATATAAATTGTATGTTTTATCTTATAATAATCATTCCTTTTTATTTCTGCCACTAATTGAAGTTTAGTTTATGTTTTGCAGGTTTTCTGGGCACTTTGAGTAAAATTGTCAAGTACACGCCCAAGGTAACGGGCGTGACCAAGGGGCGTGACAACCTAGATGTGTTCCAGACCCGATGCCGCCACCCCGGGAGTATTCCGTGAAAATTCGCCAAGTACACACCCCAGGTCACGGCCGTGACCTAGGGCGTGACCCAGTGTCACGGCCGGGACCGACCACCAGCATCCCGAGCACGCCTCCACGTCATTTAAAGTTATACGCCCCTGGTCACGGGCGTGACCAGGGGGCATGACATCAAGTCACGGGCGTGACTCGCCCCGCACTTCTTCCCGCCGCAGTTTCCCTCCAGCAGCACAATTTCAAGATTACACGCCCCAGTTCACGGGCGTGACCTAGGGCGTGACACAGCTGAAACACCCGTATTTACTCCAGAAGACGCCCTCTCCGCTGCTGCTTTGATCACGCTCCTTACACGCCCTTGGTCACGGGCGTGACCAAGGGCATGTAACCTCAACTTTTCAGCTATATAAAGCCAGCTCCAGCAGATGTTCAGAGACCAATTTTTTAGGACTTAGACTTTTCTTTTCATGTTTTAATTTCATGTTTAGTTGTTCTTGTATATCCCTTTTCTTATTAGCATTTGTAGTTTTCAATTCTATAGTTGTAATTTTCAATTCCTAGCTTGTAATTTTCTTTAGCAATTTAATAAAATAGTTGTTTTCTTCTCTCATTCCCCTCTCTTATTTTATCATGCACTTCTTTTTATTTTTGTTAAATTCCTCCATCTCCATGAGTAGCTAAATATTATTAGTACTCGGTCAAGATGATCCAAGGAAAATATAATTCATGATTTAATCTTTAGTTTCTCTTTCTCTTCTTTAGGTCGCTTAAGATTTATCCTTGAATTTTAATTGATTGAGATTATATTTTCGATATATAATTCTCATTCGTGTTTTCGTATTTTAATAGCCGAGAGGTTTTGAATTCGAATCGATCACTTCAAGGATAAAGAGAGTTGAATGCACTCCTCAAGCGAGGATGACATAATTCTCCCAGATTGGAGTCAAATCCAATTGAGGGGTTCACTACGATAAAGCGAGTCATAGGGATTTTGATTCTAGAACGAAAGTTCGATTGATCAATCTAAACTCAGTTGAGCGTATCCTCGAGAGAGGTATGTTCATAAATCGGGAACCTCCACGGTCAAGTAATTTATTAAGAGAATTAGAAGTTGTTTTTATTATGTTTATTTTCCGCGGTGATTCAAAGATCGAGTGCTAGCCTTTTTACTAGTCGTTTTAATCTTATTTTTATTTTCCTTTGCAAAATCACTCCCAAGTTCTATTTGATAAAATAATAGAGACTTTCTTGAAGTAAGAGTACTCAACCGCCCCGAGTCTAATACGACCTTGTTTTAACAACCTATACTACATTCGATACGGTACACTTGCCGTTGTCGTTTGCGGATATAGTTTTACCCCATCAAGTTTTTGGCGCCGTTGCCGGGGACACGGTTGATATTTCGAAAAAAGAAATATTTATTAATTTTATCGTTATCTTTCTTCTCCCCCTTCTGTTTATTTTTTTTTATATTAAAAAGATCTTAAAAAGCGTAATCTAAATTCTTGGAAAGGACGCTTTGGGCTTGAATTCCCATCATAGCCTCTAGTACCTTGCAAACCCTTCACCGGGTAGATCTTGGGAAGTCCGGGACTAATTTAACCCGTTTTTTGAAAAAAAATATAAAATATATATATAATATTTTTTTTTAAATTCCATTCATTTGAGTAAAGGTTGTTTCCTTTTTATTTTTTAATATGAAAGAATCTGAATTGGCCGTTAAGGTGGCCGAGCTTCGAAACCAACTTTATCTCTTACAAGCCGCACGAGAACGCCAATTTAGTTGTCATTATTATGGTGCCCCTCATCAAAGTGAGGAATGTTATTTACATTCTTATTATCAAAATAATTATTATGAAAATAATTTTCCTCAATATTATGCAAATAATTTTGATAATAATTACGATCATAATTTTTCATCTTTTAATGAAAATAATTTTTCAAACTTTGATGAAAATAATTTTTCTAATTTTAATGAGAATAATTTTTCAGCATTTAATAATTATTCTTCTAGCTCCGAAGTTGATTATTCCTCGTGGCAAGCTCACCCGGATAGTTCCCGGAGCAACGAAGATAAATCTTTAGATCCGAATTTTTGTTTTTCTTCTTATACACCGCAGTCTTCGCTCTCTAATTTGGGGGAAATTTCGCAGATCCAAATAGATAATTCCCTCCAAAATTTAGAGAAAAATAATTTTTCTAATTTTCACGAGAATAATTTTTTGGCCTCTAATAATTTGTATTCTAGCCCCGAAGTAGATTATTCTTGGTGGCACGGTCACCCGGATAGTCTTCGCGGCAATGAAGATAAATCTTTAGATCCGAATTCTTGTTCTTCTTTGCGCCGCAATTTTCGTACTCTAATTTTGGGGAATATCCAGTTTTTCAATTTGATACTCCACCCCAGAATTTAGATGAGAATTTTATTTCTTCTAGTGTTTTTTCCTCGTCTTTGGAAAATTTAGTTATGGTGGAACATGATTGCTCATGTACTCCCATAGTTTCTTTTCCCAATTATGAAGAAAAATTCTCTTACCAAGAAATTCTTAATGTTTTGGGCACCCCGGATGAATTAGAAGAAGAACAAGTTTCTTCCCCTACTTCACCCGGATCTTCTTTTCTTTATCATGAATTTTCGCAAATCTATTCTATTTTAATTCAACCAGAAATTCATGAAATTTTTGTGTTCGAAAATTTTATTCCGCTTGGTAATACGCTAGATTTTCCTAATGAAAATTTTATTTTAGAAAAGGAACAACCGGAGCTTAATTTTATATTTTCGCGAGCGCCTCCTCCTTGCGAAAAATTATCTGAATCGTTTATTTGTGATTCTTTATACACTAACAATTTTCAGGTTGAAGATGAGTCGTTGCTACCCCAAATAATCGACGATCCATATGCCGCTCATCTATATAAATCTAAATCGCCTCAGGTATGTATCGGTGATTTGGATTTGCAAATTCAAAATCAAAGACAAATGAAGAATCACATGTTAAGCGGAGGAGTAGCCGGGCGACTGACGCCGGCACATTCGCCTCAGCACAAATTAAGGGAGTTGCCTGTCCACCTCTCTTTTAAATTTCCTTTTTCCTAACACTAACCGTCTAGCTTAAAGACGGGAAAAAGAAAGCGCTCTTGGGAGGCACCCCTTGCTTATCCTTAATTCTTATGCATTTTTCTTTTAAAAGTTTATTTTTCAGTATTCTTCATACTTAGTTTTAAACATTGGGGACAATGTTTAATTTTAAGTATGGGGGTGTAGCTTCGCATTCGCTGTATTTTTATTTGATAAAGAAAAAAATATTATAAAAATTATAAAAATCTAATTTCTTGGAAAGGGCGCTTTGGCTTGAACTCCCATCACAGCTCCTAGTACCTTGCGAACCCTTCACCGGGTAGCCCTCAGGAAGTCCAAGAAATATTATATATAAAAAATTTATTAATAATAATAAATATGCCTAGCCTCGTTGTTTTTATTGTTCTAGAAATTTAGTTTGAGGTTTGATTATAAGGCTTCGTTTGGGGCGGCGTTTCGCCGCCCCGTTTGGGGCAAACGCCGCCGGAAGGCGGCAAAACAAATGCCTTCCGGCGGCGTTTAGGGCGTTTGAGCCCGCTGCGCTGAAGGAAACGGCGCCAAACGGCGCTTTTCGAACTTCCGCCTCCTCCCAGCTTCTCCACCCGCCGCCCGTCTCCTCCCGCCCCGTCTCCATCAGCCGCGCCAAAGGAAGCCTAAGTATTCTTTCATTTTTAATTTAGCTAATATTTTGTTTTATCAAAATTTGTTAAATTTAAATTTGAAGTAATTTGGTTTTAAGAAACATTTTATGTTTTTAATTTGATTAGAGAATCTATTTAGCACTACTTCTCCGTTTAATTTTAAATAGCTGCACTTTGTGGTAAATTGGCTAAACATCTCTAGATTTTTTATTATATTCGCTTCTAACTTTAAGATCTTAGGAAATTTCATTCCACTAAAAAGTTGCTCTCAAAATAGTTTAATTTATAAACTAGAAGTATTTCTTTACCCTTGGTAAACATTTGTGTTTTTTTTTCTTTTCCCCTATTGTTTGATCATATGTCATGGGAATAAGAAGATGTTAGTTCTTTATTCTCTGGTAAACATATGCAACCCAAAAATAAAAAAATGAAGAGAGAAAAATGTGTATATGTCGTGCAAATGATAGGTTAATAGTCTATAATTCTCTGGTATTACATATACTAAAATGAAAAAAAGGGGTTGAGAGGATAAAATTCATCACCCCAATCAAAAACCTCTTCATATCCTTTGTCTTCATTTTGCCATTCCGTTTAAACCTATCCCTAGCCAATTTCATTGTTTCTAGTCCTAAACTAAATTATTAAGAGAGCAATATTTTGGTAGGTGTCTTTTCCTTAAGATTCTTTTATGTTAGAGTGTCTATAATTTCAATCTAATTTTGTTTGAAAATTTCTATAATTTCGATTGCTAAATAGCTATCTTGAGAAGTAGTTTGCTAAACAAATTTCTCTTTTTAAATTATCAACATGACTTATGACTTAATTCTTGAATTCCTAGAATTTGCTTTTGACTTATTCTTGGTTTAATATAATTTTAGTCAATTAGAAATAATATCGATGTCTTGTAACTTTCCTCACTCTTTTGCTCTGGAATAGCAAAAGCTCAAGTATGGGGGTGTTTGATGAGTACTTTTTGTAATCATCTTTTAGTATAATTTTAATATAGTTTTAATATGAATTTATATAAATTGTATGTTTTATCTTATAATAATCATTCCTTTTTATTTCTGCCACTAATTTAAGTTTAGTTTATGTTTTGCAGGTTTTCTGGGCACTTTGAGTAAAATTGTCAAGTACACGCCCAAGGTCACGGGCGTGACCAAGGGGCGTGACAGCCGAGATGTGTTCCAGACCCAATGCCGCCACCCCGGGAGCATTCCGTGAAAATTCGCCAAGTACACGACCGAGGTCACGAGCGTGACCTAGGGCGTGACCCAGTGTCACGGCCGGGACCCGCCACCAGCATCCCAAGCACGCCTCCACGTCATTTAAAGTTACACGCCCCTGGTCACGGGCGTGACCAGGGGGCGTGACATCAAGTCACGGGCATGACTCGCCCCGCACTTCTTCCCGCCGTAGTTTCCTGCCAGCAACACTATTTCAAGATTACACGCCCCAGGCCATGGGCGTGACCTAGGGCGTGACACGACTGAAACGCCCACATTTACTCCAGAAGACGCCCTCTCCGCTGCTGCTTCGATCACACCCTTTACACGCCCTTGGTCACGGGCGTGTAACCTCAACTTTTCAGCTATATAAAGCCAGCTCCAGCAGATATTCAGGGACCAATTTTTTAGGACTTAGACTTTTCTTTTCATGTTTTAATTTCATGTTTAGTAGTTCTTGTATGTCATTTTTCTTATTAGCATTTGTAGTTTTCAATTCTATAGTTGTAATTTTCAATTCCTAGCTTGTAATTTTCTTTAGCAATTTAATAAAATAGTTGTTTTCTTCTCTCATTCCCCTCTCTTATTTTATCATGCACTTCTTTTTATTTTTGTTAAATTCCTCCATCTCCATGAGTAGCTAAATATTATTAGTACTCGGTCAAGATGATCCAAGGAAAATATAATTCATGATTTAATCTTTAGCTTCTCTTTCTCTTCTTTAGGTCGCTTAAGATTTATCCTTGAATTTTAATTGATTGAGATTATATTTTCGATATATAATTCTCATTCGTGTTTTCGTATTTTAATAGCCGAGAGGTTTTGAATTCAAATCGATCACTTCAAGGATAAAGAGAGTTGAATGCACTCCTCAAGCGAGGATGACATAATTCTCCTGGATTGGAGTCAAATCCAATTGAGGGGTTCACTACGATAAAGCGAGTCATAGGGATTTTGATTCTAGAATGAAAGTTCGATTGATCAACCTAAACTCAGTTGAGCGTATCCTCAAGAGAGGTATGTTCATAAATTGGGAACCTCCACGGTCAAGTAATTTATTAAGATAATTAAAAGTTGTTTTTATTATGTTTATTTTCCGCGGTGATTCAAAGATCGAGTGCTAGCCTTTTTACTCGTCGTTTTAATCTTATTTTTATTTTCCTTTGCAAAATCACTCCCAAGTTCTATTTGATAAAATAATAGAGACTTTCTTGAAGTAAGTGTACTCAACCGCCCGAGTCTAATATGACCTTGTTTTAACAACCTATACTACATTCGATACGGTACACTTGCCGTTGTCATTTGCAGATATAGTTTTACCCCATCATAGGTCTAGGGGGTGCTCGAGGCCATATCCGGGGAAGGGTTGTCTAGAGCGGCTTGAGGCCGTATCCGGGGAAGGATCGGTTAAAGCCAACTGGTTCGTGGGGATACGAGTCAGTATAGAAAACAAAAAGAGTTTTTCATATTTCGCTTTGATTTCTAGCGTCATTGAAATCAAAATTTTGTAATCAATTTTATTAATAATAATCATGCCTCTCTTTGTGTAATAAAATTGATTTGTTCTTCATTTCTCTAAATTGTTTATTATCCTCTCCTTTATTATAAAACAATTTAGATCTTTATTCAAAATCACTATTTTGATCTCTTATCATAAGCAAGTATTTCAAAATGTAATATAAGTTTTTAAAACCCTTATTAACCCCCCTCTAAGGGCGTCTACCGATCCGATAAGTGGTATCCGAGCGGTTTTATTCCAATCGGCTTAACAACCAGGAATAATGGTGTCTCATGATCTCGCTTCTACAAGTGGGGTAAATTTCCGTGAAGAAGAAATATCTCTTAAACCACCTTTATTTGAAGGAACAAATTATAAAGGATGAAAAATTTTAATTGAAAAATTTATTAAGACTTTAGATATCGAAGTATGGAATTTAGCCATTATAAGACCTGCAGATGAATCAAATAAAAAGGAACATCATCTAAATGCAAAAGCCAAACATTATTTATTTTGTGCTCTATCAAATGAAGTTTTCAAATTAATATATTGTTTTTCTAGAGCATACAAAGTATGGCAATTTCTTGAAGAAATGTATGATCTTCCTCTCGCAGGTATGGAACAAACACAGGAGGAGAAGGACATACAAGCATCCACTATTATTCAAGAAGATCTCTCTCATAGCAAAGCCATGGAGATCATGGAAATTAACTTAGAAGAAGAGAGCAATACATTAAGAGAAAAAGAAGATGAAAATGCATCAATGGAAGAGGAGTGCCAAAAGGATGTCAAAGGAACTATTTGTTCAAATCTTGCCTCTTCCAAAAGCACTGTAAGGAAATCAAATCATCTTATTGTTTGCAATTCTATTTCTACTTTACAATTGCTACAAATTACAAAGCACAAAATTAAGAAATTAAAAAAATGCGAATTGCAAATTGCGCTTAGAAAATAAAAATTTAAAAGCAAAAGTTAAAGTAGAATCAAAATCTGATTTATCTAGCTTTACTCATGTCACTTCAATTGAAAATACAAAACCTTGTTTTGATTGTAATGATATTAAAGAAAAATTTAAGGAACTTGAAAAAGAAATTATTTGTATTAAAGAACATAATGAAAAATTATTTTTAGAAAATTCATCCTTAAAAAGTGATTGTGCTACATGCAAAAGTTATAAAATTGAAATTGAAGAGATGGATGAAAAGTTTGAAGAATTTAGAAATAACTATCAAAATCATATTGACTCTATTGTTTCCACACTTAAGATTAGCACAATTGCTTATAATAAAGCTAGACACAATCTCAAAGTTAAAAACTACGAATTAGAAAATAAAATTAACTGTCTTAGGAAATTATAAAGAAAAATTCTCAACACATAAATTCAAATTATCAAGCAAAATCCAAAGGTAAGTTAAATATGATTTTTCGTAATTTATCCAAGCAAAACAATGGAAATAAAAAACTTCAAAAGATTGAAAATGAAATTCCAAAATACTATCATCATTATCACTTACAACATCAATCTTCTCCCAACATAAAATTAAATGTTCACAACTTTCCTATAAAAAATACTTTCAATAATCATCGATATAAAGATTATCACAATGGAAATTTCACATATAAGAATAACACTAAACCAAGGTTTGAATGGAGACCCAAAGTTAAAGATGAAACACAAACTCCACTCAAAAGGGCTCATTCATTTCCATGTCCCCAAAAGCAAACACGTTATATTTGGGTACCCAAAGGAACCACCACACTTGGTCCCCTTTGGATACCTAAATCTCTCAATCATTAGGTATCACCAAATGCATGAAGTAGAATATTTTCAAAAATGAAATATACAAATTTTTCTACCTCATGATATGCTTTAATGTCTTTCTATTTTTTTGTTTTCTTATTTATTAAGCTATCATGTTATGATCATCTTATATATTACAGGAAATATGATCTTATCTCTTAAAACTTAATGAGTTTATAAATCAAATTAATCAAAATTCAAAATCATATTTTATTTTGATGACCTATCTATTATTCTTATATTCATTACCTATATTTATATCATATAGTATTCACATGAAATTGAACTATAAATTTCCTATAAGATATGTTAATCAAGATTAAGCTATTAAGCTCTATAGGCCACATCAACCAAATAAGAGAAATAACATGATCTAAAAGAAAACTCAATTACCAATATTTTTTTTAATTATATGATTACATATCATGGTTGGTGTATTATGTACGTATTGTGATTTATGTTAAGTTTGGACCTTAGAATCATCTTGATATCAACAAGATCAAATCAAATAGAATCTTCACTTTATTATAGGTCTGTAAGTTGAAACACTATCAAACTTTGGCATAACATTAATCATATCTTCTTTGTTTGCATATTCAATAATAATTAAGCTTAAATGATTGTGCAAAACTCAAAAATTAAGGTTTAATGAATATAGAGCTTTATTGAATATGGACTCAAGTTCTAAAATTTTAACTTCCGCAACTTTTTGCGATTTCTTCTCGTCTCTTCACTTCTTTAGACATATCTTACATTGCACAAACATAATTAAGCAAAATCGGAAGTGAAATCAAAGAAAATCTAGGTCATATGATCAAAATAAGCACTCTCTGTGAGCTAACGCAGGCGCTAGGATCTAACGCCGGCGCTAGCTCAAGTATCCGATTTTTTGTAATTTTAAAATTCTGAAAAATCTCTAAAAATATATTATTTTACATGAATTACTCATTTTTGTATCTATGTCTATAATTGATTTTTGAAAACTTAAAATACAAAATTACAAAAGCCAAATTACAAAAAATATTCTTCTTACTTTCTTTCTTTGGTTATTTGTTTGATCTCTATTTCTATATGCAAAAATCAAATACAAAAATATAAAACAAAAACAAGTATCAAAAATTATCTTTTGAACTTAACTTTTCTATTTACATGTATCTTGCGAAAGGGAGATTTGGGCTATCATCCCATCACATCTCCTAGTACCGGTCGAACCCCTCACAGGGTAGACCTCGGGAAGTCCAAGATCAATTTTAAGAGTTCAAACTTTAAATCAAATTTTTTAAAAAATATCAAAAATACTGTATGGACTTTATTGTGAAAATCAAGCATTATTTAATCTATTATTTAGAACTTCTATAATGTTACAATTTATCTTTTCAAACTATGAACATTGTTTTCATCATGCTTTGATATATCTATTAATATGTGCATCAATTATATTTTAAAAGTTGTGTAGAATCAAGCTTAGCATGCCTCTAAGTATGAGTAAATGTTTTATGTTTGATAATGATATTTATTCACTCACTTTGGCTTTGTCTACCTATGTGTTTAATCTAAGAATGCTTGTGTATGTTTTGTATTAGTAAAATGAATTAAAATTGCACAAGTATCTTACCTACACTATCTTTATTTGCACTTTTAAAAGTTAAGAAAAGTGGTTATGTTTTCATAAATTATATTGGTTTGCAAAACAAGTGTATTCGAAGAACTTTGTACAAAACAAAAATCATAAAATAAAGTAACAAAGATAACTCCACCAAGCACTACTTGAACCTCCTGATAAGTCTTAATAAGCGTTGTGAGGTTGAGCACCTTGGAAAGAATAGTAAAGTATCTTGTGCAATCCATATCTTTCTTTCAAAATAAAATCCACTTACTCTTAAGTACACCGGATCACTAGTCTCAACATTAAAATAAAATAAAATATGTGATCCCCCAAGCACTACTTTGCACCCTGATAAGTCTTAATGAGCATTGTGTGTGCAAAGCACCTTGGTAGTTGTACATTTTTTGTGCATTGAAGTGTGTGGAAGTAAAATTATTTGTGTTTTATTATGCTCTTTACTTTACATACATTTTGTATTTTTGATTAAAACATTTATTTACTCTACTCAAAAAGACACTTATGTGCACATCATTATCTTCCATGCATAACACTTCTTCTCATGAGTATTGGATCCTAATGCAAATTCTATACTACTCTTTATTTATGAAATGCACTAGATAACCTAGCATGCTTTCTACAATGTTTGGTATGTTTTGAAATTGTGAATTAAAATAACATTGTAGTAATCTCTTTTTGATAACATTATTTCATACTTGGTTACTTTATTGTTAAACTTATTGATTTTAATTGAACAATGATTTACAAAAACATCTTCTTTATGAAATTTAACTCATATATCTTTTTATGGATCATCATTGATTATAATAAGATGTTTCTTGTATTTCTATAAGTCTTCCGCATCATAACCATATTATTGTTTTTACCTTGCGCTTTCATGCTTATTTAAAGTCTTTTCTTGTGTGTGCATCGTCACTTGAATCTTAAAATTCCTTTCTTTCAACAAGTGGCAAACTTGCTTGGTAAACCTTATATTGGTTGCTCTAAACATGAAAATATTGTAATGCTAAAACTCTGATTTATTACTGGATTTCAAATTAGCTATGTGACCTTTTTCCTTTAAAAAATTCAAATAAAAATATAAACTCATAGGCTATGAACTTGTCATTAGAATTAAATGATCAATGTTTCCAATAACTATTATCCATGACTACATATCTCACCATAGCGGGGGAGTAGGGTCATAGACATTAGATTACCTAACATCTAAGTCATGTCTTGTCCTTAACCGGGGAGGGTTCCAGTGGGGCCTTGCGAGGCATTGGGGGGAAAGAGTGCTAGGTTGAGTTTTGTCTAGTGTTTGCATATGGGTCTAACACCCCAACCTACGACATATTTGCAGCTCCTCATGACCATCAGTCACTTAGTATGGGGCTAGGGTGTAGACATATTGTCTGGAAATCATTACCTTTTATGCTTAAAACTCTTATATAACGGAAAAAACTAACATGATAATATTGATTACTTGGCAAATGTTATATTGTTCATCTTTATGCTAAAAACTCTGATCTATTTCAATGAAAATTATTCTAAAAACTCCTTATCATTTCCTTCTCTTTAAAAGCTCGATCATGCCTTTATCTTATTATCAAAACTTTTAGGTGGTGCCTCCTTACCCACTTTTGCTAATAACAAAAGGGGGGAGAACTAACATGATAAATATAATCAGCTATCAAAATAGAAAACTAACATGATTAATTAAGATGATATCTTATATATTAGGGGAGCATTCACTTAGGGGGAGCAATTCTAAATGCTAAAATCGATAATTATCCTAAGTCATCACTCTCACACACACACAAGTAAGTTTCATCATTCTTATATATTAATGCTCTGATTTATCATTAATGGATTTGTTATTATCAAAAGGGGGAGTTTGTTGGAACATCGTCTTCCGCATCTCCTAGGTTTGAGAATAACAAATCCTATGTGTATTTGATCTTGTGTGTTTAAGTGTGCAGGAAAAGAAGTCCACATGACTCAAGGATAACATAAAAAGGTTGCCCCCAAATTTAAGCCATCAAATCCAACATTCCCACTAGCGCCGGCGGTAGTACCTAGCGCCCGGCGCTAGCGATGATAAGCGCAATTCCAGGAGCATATATAGAAGGAGGTAGCGCCTGGCGGTAGTAGATAGCGCAGGCGGTAGCGCGGAGCACATAAGACAAGAGAGAAATTTTTCCTCGGATTGAAGATTCTGCCGTGTAGAATATGTCCTAATATGGGATAGCGCTGGCGGTAGCGCTAGCGTAGGCGCTAGCGCTAAGGCTATAAAATGGACCCTTCTCTTCTCGTTTGTTTGCTGATTCCTGAGAGATGTCTTATGCCAGAGTTCCAAAGCCTTCTAAGGCCGAGAGTTGATCTCCCACCAAACGCTTAGAGAATTTCTGAAGGAGGACTTCGTCACGCTACATCCGAAGAGGGATCGCTTCAACCTCGCTTATTCTACATCGATCGTTCATCTCCGACTTCAGAAGTTTCTTAGAGGGAGTTTTTAATATTGTTGTTATTATTTTATTTCATATCTTTTGTAACCGTTAGAGAATTCGCCTCGTGTTGGCGACTAGGTCTGGGTAGGACTTAGGGCAGAAATTTGCCTCGTGTTGGCGACTAGATCTAGTGTAGGTCTAGGGGGTGCTCGAGGCCATATCCGGGGAAGGGTTGGCTAGAGCGGCTTGAGGCCATATCTGGGGAAGGATCGGCTAAAGCCAACTGGTTCATGGGGATACGAGTCGGTATAGAAAACAAAAAGAGTTTTTCATATTTCGCTTTGATTTCTAGCGTCATTGAAATCAAAATTTTGTAATCAATTTTATTAATAATAATCATGTCTCTCTTTGTGTAATAAAATTGATTTGTTCTTCATTTCTCTAAATTGTTTATTATCCTCCCTTTATTATAAAATAATTTAGATCTTTATTCAAAATCACTATTTTGATCTCTTATCATAAGCAAGTATTTCAAAATATAATATAAGTTTTTAAAACCCTTATTCACCCCCCCCCCCCCCTCTAAGGGCGCCTACCGATCCAACACTCTGCCCTAGAAGATTAAGGAAATGTGCCCCCTACTCCAGAAGATCAAGGCAATGTGCCTGAGCCCATGAAAGACCCCACTCCTTCAGACTGCCGAGAGTTGATAGTAACAAGTAAGATTATGCTTACATATTCAAGTGAGACAGTACCAGAAGATGTCAAGGGGAAAGCCAAAGTGACAGTCTATATCAGTGAAGAATCATCTGCAGATATCTCTGAAGCAGCTCCACAGGAAGGAGGAGATCAAGAAGAACAAACTGCTGAGCCATCTTCAACTCAGGCAGGATCCTTCTTTCACATGATATCAGCCCTACTGACTGATCAAATGAATCAACCGGAAACCTTTGTCGTAAAGAATGTGGATGGCCTAAGAAAGGAGCTGAGGACTGAGATCAAGGATGTAAAGAGGGACATACTCAATCTCAACACCTAGTGTGCCCACTTCTACACCTTAGCATCTCCGACAATAGACAAGATGGGTGAGGAAGTCAATAAGGTGGGACATCAAACCCATTCAATACTGACAAATCAAGTAACATTCACTAAGAATGTGGATTATGCTTTTGAATAGACAGTAGGCGCCACTCATAGTAATAAGAATCAGATTCTGAACAGAGTTAATGAGACTGCCCATATAATAGATCAACATCTTTTGGAAGTTAGAAACAACTTAGATATCACTGAACAACAACTGCATGAACAGTTAAACTTGGTTAAAGAAACCCTTGAAGAACGCTTAATTGAACAAGTCCAAAAGGGGGAGAATGAAATAATAAATGCTGGATCCCATCAATCCATGTGGATATCAAATCAAGTGAAGCAGACAATGCAAAAACCTCCATCAGTATATGAAGTTACTAACCCATCAGAAAGCACTAACTCAGCGGAGTACGACGTAGAATTCGGAGAATCAGCAACCTCCAGGAAAAGGAAGAAAATTCAGAGTAACAAGTACAAGCAAAAGAGGATGAGTGAAGTTGAGCTCAATCCACAATCAGGAAGGTGGAGTCCTGACTCAAGAGAAATAATAACAGAATCATGGATACAATTTGGATACCCTCGGGAGAGCTATCATAGGGTATGCCAGTCGGTTGAATGAGAGAAACATTTGAAGCAGCTGGAAAGGAGAAAGAATCACAAACTAGCATTCCCACATGGTCCTCCTCCTTCTCCTAAGAAGATTCTAAGGCCCATCAACTACTATCAGAGGCAAAGGAAGAAAGACAAAGGTGCAAGCAGCAACAGACATTGAGGATCACCAAATCAAGTTAAAAATTAGAATGGCGCAAATGAATGCTAACTTTTATTCAAGAACATTTAATATATCTATATGATTGGTGCTTAATGTCAAGAACATTTAATCTATTTTTGTGATAGCTGCTTGATGTGATTTTATTATCTGAAATGTTAAATCTTTATGTATGTGGCATTTATCATAGAGATGAGTTAGGACTTCTTCAAATAGGGGGAGATTGTTGGGAACAGTGCCCAACAGTGTTCCTGATTTGAAGAAGTGCTTAGCTCAATGATAAGTACAAGGTGTATTTAATATTATATCTAGTTCATGCTTGCAGAGATCAAATGATATATCCAGTACTACAATAATTGCCTAAGTACAATATCGTCAAAAAAGACTAGACATATCGTCGAAAAAGATTGGACATATCGTCGACAAGTATAGGCACATCGTTGAAATGATCGGCAAAGCAAAGAAGAATGATTATGTCTGATGTTGTCGAAAAGGATCAAGCGTATCGTCGACAACAACACACATATTGTCAACAATATGCAGACCAAAGCAAAATGATGATATCATTGTAACATCAACACTATAACACCTCTCAACGATATTAGAATGCCGAGAAGAAGGAACAATACTGATGACAACTATATCGTCGAAAAGAAGACGTGACATCGAGAACACTGAGGAAGCAGCTGTGAAGACGGGCAGTTGCTGAAGAACAATCTTCGACATGATATCGACCATGTCGTCGAGAAGATAAGGTGATCACAACGATATCAAGCAATCAAGAAGATTACGCCGACATCAGTTAGATGACTTCATGTCGTCTTAAGCACTAGTGCAGAAGGGATGTCCAATGTCGTCGAGATATTGTCCTTATCGTCGTAATAATGGAAATATCGTCGAGACAGATTCAAATATTGCCAGGCGCACTGTCAACAATTAATGTCGTCGCCTGATTGTCCAATCAGTGCGTGCTCTTAAGGCATGGGCGGCTGTCAGAAAAATACATCATATGAGACCATTAAGTGGCGTCTCAGTCCTATAAAAGGGAACAGTGGATGCCCTAAACACATAATTCTCGAACGAAAAAGAACCCCGCTGAGCATTTTGAATACAACAGTACAAGCTGCGGTGAAGAAGAAAGAAAGAAGGGAAGAACAAAACGATCATCCCGTGTTCTTCAAGTAGCAGTCAAGTCTCATCGTCTGCTAAGAATCATTCAAGAAAGGAAGCCAGTCAACATCAGGCAAAGCAAGAAAACTTGAAGAAGATTTGTGTCGTTCAGATTCAAAATCAGAAGCATCTTCGTCAAGAAAAGAAGCCGATCTCCACCAGGAAGAAGAACTTATTGTAAATCTTTCTTTATAAGGCTTGCAGGCCAAATCTGTGAGATATGTTTTCAGATCTGTGTGTCAAGCTTGAGGGTTTGAGATCTGTGAGGCTTGAGGGCTAGGGCAGAGGGACTTGCGGGTCCAAACATGTCGGGCTTGCGGGCTCGGGTGCAGTGAAGGAGCTTGCGGGCCTAGGCTACAGGCAAGACTTGCGGGTCTGTGCTGTGTAGGGCTTGAGGGACTGAGGGTCGAGCTTGCGGGCTCGGGTGCAGTGAAGGGGCTTGTAGGCCTAGGCTGCAGGTAAGACTTGTGGGTCTGTGGTGTGTAGGGCTTGAGGGCCTGAATGTCGAGCTTGCGGGCTCGGGTGCAGTGAAGGGGCTTGCGGGCCTAGGCTGCAGGGACTTGCGGGCCGGAGACATTGGTGGAGTTTGCCGAGCCTAGCACACTGCTAGGTAGGCGCAGAGGGAAAGAGGACTACTCAAGACACCCTATCTTGAGGAACCTCTATAAGTCCTTGTGTGTTTTTTGTATTGTGCTCTCTCAAACTCTAAATCTATTATCCAGGAAACAAGAACACCTAAAGGGGACAAAACAATTTGAAAAACTTATTCACCCCCTCTAGGTGATAAGTCGACACCCCATAACTAACAAAGTTCTCTTATAACAACAGTCATCAGTCCAGTATAGGCATGACCCCCTATGAGGCATTGTATGGACGGAGGTGCAGGACTCCAATATCATGGATCCAGGATGAGGATCCAAAGGAACTTGGCTTAGAGTTTGTGGAGGACACGAATGCTCAGGTGCGAGTGATTCGAGATAGGATGCTGGAGGCCTAGAGTAGACATGCCAAATACTACGATGCGTAACATCGTCAGGTAGAGTTTCTGGTTGGAGACTGGGTATTTTTAAAGATACATCTGATGCATGGAGTCTCGCGGGTATGCGGGCGGAAGAAGCTCAGTCCTAGATATATGGGTCCCTATGGGATCCTGGAGCGAATCGGCCCCTTGTCTTATAGACTGGAGTTGCCGCTGGAGTTGGAGGGTTTGCATGCCATCTTCCACATCTCCTTCCTTAGGAGGGCTCTCCTATAGCCAGAGCAGCAAATTTTTATTACAGCTAGCCCAGTAGCATCTGATTAATCGGTCTGCTTAGAGCTGTTACGAATAGATAATAAAATAGTACGAGTCCTGCGGCGAAAGAAGGTTCCGCTATTCAAGATCCTCTGATCGAATCATGGACAGGAGGAGCAAACCTGGGAGCCCCTGGACCTTATGCAACAAAAGTACCCGAAACTTTTCACGTCATGTATAACCTTAACCGCCTGAAAGTTTCTTGATCATTTACTTTTAGTAGGAACCCCGTAGGCCTAACCTTAATTTTGGGGACGAAATTTTTATTTTTATGTATTGGGATTGGTAACATCCCACAAACAACTATACCCCTAAGAAGGTTTTTGTTATGACATGGTCATGACAAAGCACTAGGAAGACCAAAAGGACCCCAAGAACCTAGATAGGTAGGTGAAACCACATTGGTTTGCAAATAGCAATTTCTGGTTACTTAGCCTAGGGTGTGACTTTTGGGCCTCAAGTTGACCACCTGACCCCACCATGACACCCCTGACCTCATAAGAAGTCTTTTGGGCCACTTAGGGCCCATTGTGGTAAAAAAGTGGTCAAGTTGACCAAAGTCAACCCTAACCCTAGATATGTCAAAATAGTCTATTAAGGACCAATTGGTCTCTAATTGGTCAAATTGACCTCACCCAAATCTTCCTAACCCTTAAGGGAGGTCAATGGGTCACTAATAACACATTGTTGTTAGAACATGGTCTTCCGCATCTCTTAGGTTTGAGAATAACAAATCCTATGTGTATTTGATCTTGTGTGTTTAAGTGTGCAGGAAACAATGTCATATGACTCAAGGATAACATAAGAAGGTTGTCCCCAAGTTTGAAGCCAGAATTCCAGCATGGTCACTAGCGTCAGCGGTAGCCACTAGCGCAGGCGCTAGGCTTGATTAGGCATGTTCGGGAAACAGTTATAGAAGGAGATAGCCCTAGGCTGTAGTGGCTAGCACAGGCGGTAGTGCGGCGCATAAGACAAATTTCGACAAGGTTTCCTTGTAATATAAGTGAAAGTGCACATAGTGCCTCTGAGAATCCTCTAGAGGGGGGGGGGGGGGGGGGGTGAATAGAGATTTAAAAATATTCCTATTCTAGATATGTAGATACAATAAACCTATGTATTATGCTTCACCAAGATATATCCCAGAATAAAATAGCTGCAGTTAAGTAATGAAATAAAAGACAGTAAATGAAATCTAATCTATGAGGGACAGCACAGAAAAGCAATCCAGAAGACACAGAATTTTTATAGAGGTTACCCAAAATGTGGGTACTCCCCTCTTCTACCACCTGGTAGGGATGTACCACTGTGCCTGAGTCTTTTGGTAAGGAGACTCTTGGAACCACCGACCTTTTGACAAGGAGATCATGAACCAGCAGATCTTTTGATAAGGAGATCTTGAACCACCAGATCTTTTGATAAGAAGATCTTGAACCACTGAATCCTTTGAAGAGGGATTAATAAAACTCCTTTACAGTTGGAAGAATGAAGGAGAAAGAAAGAGGGAGTGGAAAGATTCAGAAATGTGTCTTTCAGATTTTTGTAACAGCAATCCTAAAATGTTGTTTGAGTGCTCTTTAGGATCTGTATATGATTAACCCTAGCTTTTGATAGTGATGCTTGCTAGGGCTGTTAAGCTTTTGATCCTTCTGCTTCCTGCTCTTAAAATAGAACTACCGCTATATGATTTTGATGAAGAAGCAGCAGCTATTGACACTGAGCAGAGTATATCCTTTTTATTTTTCTTTCTTTCCTGTATGCTGTCTATTAGGGTTTTCGAGAGAGAGGAAGAAGAGCAGTGCCTCAAAAGAACAGTATGGCCGATTGTGATAAGTGCCTTGCTTTTCTCTTTCTTCTGTTGCCTTTTATTGTCCCCCTATTGAATTTGAATTTGTTTCCCTTTCAGGTAAGTCCTGAAAGGGTATATTTGTCTGGACAATAAATCCTTCCTTCCTTCTTTAATTCCCGACTCGTCCACCAACACTAAGCTTGTTTACAAGAAAGCTTTTTGTCTTCTTTAATCCTTCTTTCTATTTCAGGCAATTAATGTGCCGTTGGAGAACGGTCTTGAGAGAGGTGGGCCAAGAGAGAAGGAACAAAATGACAGCTAAAAATGTTTCCCTTTTCAGACTGTATTCGACGTAACGTCGAGTTCTCTTCCTCTCTTATCGACGCACCTTCGAGTTCTTGTAGGAGCAGCTTCAAATTCATCCTTGCTCTGATTGAACTATGCAAGTCGACATTGCGTCGATATCCAATCGATGTAACCATCGAGTTGATGGCTTGGCTCTGAACTTCATTATCTGCATCAAGATGAAGTCGACGTTGCGTCGAATTTGAATGGCTTCGACAGATACTTCCTTCTGCTCTGAGTTGAAGTAGAAGCTGCGTCGACTTCTCAGAATACGTTGACCTTATCCATGGCCTCTACGTTGATATCTATTCGACGTGACGTCGACTTGAATTACTTCTATAGAAGGGTGAACCACTTGGACTTCTAGTTAGAGTAATGTCGACAATAATTCGAAGTTGCGTTGAATTATATTCGACACAAATATTAACTTTGTCCAAATTATGCTTCTCTTGATATGGTCTTGACACCCTAGGTTGAGTGTAACATCGTAAGACATCTAATGACCAGATTACCGTCACCATACAATGGGTAATTCAATCCATAAGAGATAAAATTACTTTGTAGGTATTTTGTTAAGTTAAATTATTGGGGTTTTTCCCAACAATCTCCCCTTATTTACCTTAACAAATTTTACAAATTGAATAAAGCAATTTTACTTATTGCTTTGCATAAATAAATATAAATGCATACAAGACATCCTGGACATAAGAAAATAAAGTACATACAAGACATCATTGGTATATAAGAAAATAACATATTGTTTTTCACAGACCATTTCATTCTAATGTCATGAAGTATGTAGATATCCAGAGCTATTTTTCAGAAAGAATAGTTTCTTACAGAGTACATGAGCCTCATTGCTCCTTCTCAGGAGTTCTTCATTCTCTTGAAAATATTTTTGAGGAAACTTTCCTTGGGGCAATCTGCAAAGGATCATCATTTTCTTCAGTAATATCTTTGGGAAGCTCCCCCTGGCTTTGTGCATTTAGTTCAACTTCCTGGGCAACTTCCTCTGCTATCCGAGCCACTTCATCCAATAGATCTTTATTATGAATCTCATCTTGAGCTACTGCTGTGCTTAAAACTGCCATTTCTTCTTCTAATTTCCTTTGAACATCTGGGGCAAGCTCCCCCCTGCTTATCTGCATCTGTTTGCTCAACATTCATTATTTCTGGGGGCTCCCCCTCATCTGTCAGAAACTGAATGATATCTGCCATGTCTTTGTCAATTATCTCCCCCTGAGTATGTGCACCATGAAATGTGGTCACTTTGTCAAGAGCATGCTCATTATCAGCATCCCCTTTATCCTAACCACTCATATCAAGAACAGGTCTTTCTTCCTCTAATATGTTCTTCCCCTTCTTGACCTTGCTGGACAGTGAGGTTAAGAACTCCCTTATAACCAAGGAGGAAGATTTAAAGTCTTTAAGGCTCTAAATAGATCTTTGAAAACTTAATAGCCCACCCTCTCTTTGTGAGTATTTTCTGTCAAACCTTCTAGCCTCAGAGGCTACCTGGTCTGCAAATGTGGAGGAGGCAATGGCCACAGCTTTGGAAATGATCTGCTCAAGATCAAATGTGGGTGGAAGAGATGTAGATGGAGGAGGTGATGGATGAAGGTCTTCTTGGATAGAGGATAAAGGATGGTAAATGTCAGGTGAGAAATGAACTTATGGTGGTGGAGGTGGAGACAGTTGATAATTTGGAATGACAGTGGATGGTAGTTGATGAGGGATTTGGTGAGATGGCTCAGGGGCTGAAGAGGATTGGTGTTGTTGTTATTGTTATTGCTGTTGAGGTGAATGTTGGGCTGGAGCATCATCCTGATGGATATCTGGAACATTGTCCAGTTGAGGTGGAGAGAGAGGAGGAGGGATAACATCCCTTGGGGGGGTCTAGTATGTGCCCTACTGGCTCTTGAGGAGGGGGAGAGGGAGGAGGTGAAGCTGGGGCTTGACCAGGCTTTAGGATTTGCCTGCTCCACTTAGAGAAAATTCTAATGTTTATTCTCTTTCCAGTAGGAATTGGCACTCCTTTTGACTTACACACATTGGGATAGTGCTGAAGCAGTACCTGACTCATGATTCTCATGAAAGCATTCTCCTTGTTGGAGTACTTGTGAGCAATCAGCTTTAGAAGGCACCTTGCCCAGTTAATCTTCTTCTGCAGAGCTAGCACTCCCATAATTTGCAACTACTGCCTGAGGATAGCATCATGGGCTGAAGTTTTATACAACATAACATTCCCCACCATGTCAGCCAAGAACCTGTACTCTTTTGCCACATCAATCTTTTTAAGATTAATGGGCTTCTCCTTCTTGAACTACATTATTTCTAAAGCTTTGTTAATCTCTTCACCTGTTAGCTCATCAGAGTCACTCCTAGTTGGAAGATCAAATGTCTAACTCAGCATTTCCTCTGTGATGTGAATGTCTGTCTCAGAAACTTTCCCATTAAGGGACCTCTCCTATCTGTACGTACTCCTTAAATTCTATTAGTTCTATATCAGGTATCTTGCTCCTAGTGGATATCAGTTTAGTTAAGCCAGCATCCTGAAGCAAGCCAGAATGGCTCTGAAACTGCCAGCCGCTGCGCTGAAGGAGTCAATATCCACATCAAACCCAGAGTTAATCTTAGGAGGGGCCATTGATTGGATGTACCTGCAAAGAAGGAGAAAATGAGAGAGAGAGAGAGAGAGAGAGAGAGAGAGAGAGATGTAGAGAAGAGTTGTAGAGCAAGAAGGAAAGAGAGCAAGAGAGCAGGAAGAGAGAAATTCGAAAGCGTAATGTTTCAACACAGTAATTTCTTAAAAGCAGATGAATCGCCGCACCTTAGGGTTTAAGTCGACGCACCATCGATAACACTTATTATTTGGCGCGCAAAGCTGTGTCGAGATTTCTTCTAGAGGCAATTATGTGCGAGCTGATAAATCGATGTTGCATCGACTAGTACTCGATGTAGCTTTGAGACTATTCAGAGACCCTAAGTCGACGTAGTATTGTCGAAGTTACGTCAATTTCCAATCGACGTAACTTCGAATTTAATCAGCAATTGATAAGTTGACGTATGCGTTGATATGATACCAAGATCTATTCGAATTGTCTGCTCTGAGTGCTTCTTGCCGCTGGCGTCGAGTAGTAGTCGATGGTACATCGACTCCTATTCGACGCACCTCTGAATGAACAGAACTATTTTCTTAAAAATTTCTTGCTGTTTTCCCCAGCAATTATTTGTATTGAAAATAGATTTTAATATAATTTTAATGACCATTAAGAAAGGTTCAAGGCAGAAATTACTCCCTTGAATAAGTCTTGTTCCTTAATCAAAATCTATATCTTTCTTCCCACTCCATTTTCTCCTGAGTGGGACCCTACCTCACCCTGCTAAGGTAATTCAAACATTAGAAGGAACCCAGGTTACCTTGGGCCCTTTAATTTTACCATTATAGGGTTCAATGAAAGAATAGTAGGGTCTTTCATGATACCCTTTGGGATGATAGGGAATGGATTTCCCAAACCTCTTATCTTGATACTTAAAATAAGTATAAAATGTATCAAAATATAACAAATCAACATAATGTTTTATTATCCTAGGTTTTGACTTAACCTTTTGGTTGTTGTTATTTGACTCCTCTATATTATTCTTACCTAGGAGTCTTTCTTTTCTATTCAAATTTACTTGATTAGATTTGCTTATCCTATCTGGATGGCTGTTAGCCTTAACCTTGAATGATGCACTCTTCTCACTTGGTTTGCACTCACTAGATCTAACAAATGACACTAGATTTTTCCAGGCAGGTTTCCTAGGTGCTTTAGTGCTTGTGGATGGCTCTGCTCCTAAACCTAGGTGATTAAATCTCATAGAAAGATTTTCTGTGATGTCTTTGATCTTCTGACTCCTCCCATTGAGTGAGTCCTCAAAGGCATTTGCCTTTGCTAGCTCTTCTTTTAAATTTGTATTTTCTTCTCTAAGTTTAATCAATTCTAGCTCTTTATCATTTATTTCATTTGTTAGTTTCTGATTTATTAGATGCATTTCATATTTCTTAAGGTTCTCTAGTTCAGTTCTATCTATGTCTAATTCTTTTTCTACCCTAAGATGTTTAATGCAGAAATCTCTAAAACATGATTTGAAATCATCAGAGCTAAAGTCAAATTCATCAAAAACTGATACCTGCTCATCTTCATCATTTGATGACATTCTAAGAGCCATCATGCAGGCTGCTACTGCTTCTTCATCATCACTTTCAGATGATGAGGAGTCTAATTCTGCTTCAGAATCACTCCATGTTTCAGCAATGAAGCCTTTGGCATTCTTCTTGTCTTTTCCTCAGAAGGACTTCTTCTTCTTCTCCTCCTCTTTGCTATTGCTTCTTTCCCTTTGCTCTTGTGGGCATTCAGGGGCAATGCGCCCTGGTTTGCGGCAGGTATATCAAATAATCTCCTTCTTTGGAGTTTTATCATACCTGGGCCTTGAGTCCCTTTCTCTTCTCCTCGAGTCTTCAGTTTTGACCCATTTCTTGAATCTCCTTGCTAGGAGATTGAACATCTCATCTTC
Organism: Dactylorhiza incarnata; assembly: GCA_033032865.1. Classification (NCBI taxonomy): domain Eukaryota; kingdom Viridiplantae; phylum Streptophyta; class Magnoliopsida; order Asparagales; family Orchidaceae; genus Dactylorhiza; species Dactylorhiza incarnata. Next base: position 2,795,525 of record JAWHQI010000040.1, on the reverse strand, counting down.
AGGAGTAGAAGGCTCTCCTTCAGTAGCTTTCAGAGCAAGGATCCTTCAGGTAGGAGCTGGAGTCATTTCCCTTTCTTCTGATTCAGCCCTATTCTTCAGCAACATCTCATATGACTTAAGCTTTCATAGCAAAGTTTTAGTTGAGATCTCTCCGTGACACCTGGACTCTCTGATTGCCCAGATTCTGGAATCCCATGAGCTAGGGGAGCACATAAGGATTTTATCATTAATTTCAGTTAAGGATATCTCCTTGTCTAAGCCTCTGAGCTCATTAATGATAATACTGAATCTGTCATACATAGTAGCAACAGATTCTCCAGCTTTCTTTTGAAAGTTCTCATATTGGGATATGAGAAGGGACTTTCTGTCCTTCCTTTCATCAGCACTTCCTTCCACCATTGTGGTGAGTGAGTCCCAGAAAATGTCATCTGACATTGTTGACACCAGAATATTCATGGCCTTGGCATCACATGCCTTGACCTTCTTTTCAGCCTCTATCCATTCCTTTCTTGGGACAGCCTCTGTTGTTGAGGATTCTCCTGCCTTTTATCTGATTAGAGCTGGAGTACCTATGAGGAGAACATTATAGATGTCTTCATCAATGGAATTCATGTACAACCTTATTCTGGCCTTCCTAAGTGTGAACTTATTCAAGTTGCACACTGGGGGTCTTGTGGAAGCATAATCCTTAGTACTCATTTTATTTATAAAATATGTTTGTGATGAAGAAAGAAAAGTAGGAGGTCTTTTTGATCAAGGTGTTAACCTTTTAATGATCAACCTCCCTCTGATACCAATTGAAAGTGCACAGAGTGTCTCTGAGAATCCTCTAGGGGGGGTGAATAGAGATTTAAAAATATTCCTATTCTAGTTGTGCAGATACAATAAACCTAAGTATTATGCTTGACCAAGATATATCCCAGAATAAAATAACTGCAGTTAAGTAATGAAATAAAAGACAGTAAATGAAATCTAATCAATGAGGGACAACACAGAAAAGCAATCCAGAAGACACATAGAATTTGTATAGAGGCTCCCCAAAATGTGGGCACTCCCCTCTTCTACCACCTGATAGGGATGCACCTCTATGCCTGAGTCTTTTGGTAAGGAGACTCTTAGAACCACTGATCTTTTGACAAGGAGATCATGAACCACCAGATCTTTTGATAAGGAGATCTTGAACCACCAGATCTTTTGATAAGGAGATCTTGAACCACTGAATCCTTTGAAGAGGGATTAATAAAACTCTTTTACAGTTGGAAGAATGAAGGAGAAAGAAAGAGGGAGAGGAAAGATTCAGAAATATGTCTTTCAGATTTCTGTAACAACAATCCTAAGCTGTTGTTTGAGTGCTCTTCAGGATCTGTATATGATTAACCCTAGCTTTTGATAGTGATGATTGCTAGGGCTGTTAAGCTTTTGATCCTTCTACTTCCTGCTCTTAAAATAGAACTGCTACTATATGATTTTGACGAAGAAGCAACAGCTGTTGACACTGAGCAGAGTATATCCTTTTTTTCTTTCTTTCCTGTATGATGTCTATTAGGGTTTTTGAGAGAGAGAGGAAGAAGAGTAATGCCTCAATAGAACAGTATGGCCGATTGTGATAAGTGCCTTGTTTTTCTCTTTCTTCTGTTGCCTTTTATTGTCCCTCTATTGAATTTGAATTTGTTTCCCTTTCAGGTAAGTCCTGAAAGGGAATATTTGTCTGGACAATAAATCCTTCCTTCCTTCTTTAATTCCTTACCTGTCCACCAGCACTAAGCTTGTTTCCAAGAAAGATTTTTGTCTTCTTTAATCATTCTTTCTATTTCAGGCAATTAATGTGCCATTGGAGAACGGTCTTGGGAGAGGTGGGCCAAGAGAGAAGGACCAAAATGACAGCTGAAAAGGTTTCCCTTTTTAGACTGTATTCAACGTAACGTCGAGTTCTCTTCCTCTCTTATCGACGCACCTTTGAGTTCTTGTAGGAGCAGCTTTGAATTCATCCTTGATCTGATTGAACTCTGCTAGTCGATGTTACGTCGATATCCAATCGACGTAACCATCGAGATGATGGCTTGGCTCTGAACTTCATTATCTGCGTCGAGATGAAGTCAACGTTGCGTCGACTTTGAATGGCTTCGACAGATACTTCCTTCTGCTGAGTTGAAGTAGAAGCTGTGTCGACTTCTCAGAATACTTTGACCTTATCCATGGCCTCTAATTCGATATCTATTTGATGTGACGTCGACTTGAATTACTTCGGTAGAAGTGTGAACCACTTGAAATTCTAGTCAGAGTAGCGTCGACAATAATTCGAAGTTGCGTCGAATTCTATTCGACGTAAATATTAACTTTGTAGAAATTATGCTTCTCTTGATATGGTCATGACACCCTAGGTTGAGTGTAACATCTTAAGACATCTAATGACTAGATTACCCTCACAATACAATGGGTAATTCAATCCTTAAGTGATAAAATCACTTTGTAGGTAATTTGTTAAGTTAAATCAAAGGAGTTTTTCCCAACAGAAAGATACGCAAACGCAGAATATTGCCTAAACATGGATAGCATCGGCGGTAGCGATAACGCAGATGCTGGCTCCAAGGCTATAAAAAGGACCCCTTGGCTCCGTCTTCTTAATACTCTCACACCCCTAAATTCCAGAGCTTCACGCCACACCATATAGAGGAAGTTTTAGAGAGCTACTCCCATAAATCCATGAAGGCTTAAGGTGATCCGTAGAGAAGATTTCAGCACGCTTCATCATCATGATGAAAGACCGCATCGACTACGATCATACTCTACGGGACTTCGTCTACTTCTTCAAGAGATCCACATAGAGAGTTTTTATATTGTTGTTTTTGTTTCATTTCTTTACTCTTTCGTACTCGTGCAGTAAATTTGCCTCGTGTTTGCGACTAGGTCGGGGTAGGACTTAGGGCAGAAATTCGCCTCGTGTTGGCGAATAGGTCTAGGGTGTAGATCTAGGGGGTGCTCAAGGCCGTATTTGGGGGAGGATTGGCTAGAGCGGTTTGAGGCCGTATCCAGGGGAGGATAAGCTAAAGCCACTGGTTCGCGGGGATACGAGTCGGGATAGAAAACGAAAAGACATTTTACTTCTTCGCCTTTGATTTCTAGTGGCATAGAATTCTAATTTTGTAATCAACTTTATCAATAGTAATCAAATAATACATTTAAGCTTATATCACATAATTGACTAATTGAAATTAAATTATGTTTTAAGCCATCTACAAATAAAACATTTGAGATTGAAAATGAATCGTTACCCACTGTGTCGATGCCCATGATCCTTCCTTTTCCGTTGTCACCAAATGTCACCATCCCTCCTTTCTTCATCTCAAGACTAAGGAACTTTGCTTTGTTTCCTGTCATGTGTTTGGAGTATCCCAAGTCCAAATACCACATGTCCTTTTTGTCCTTAGCCTGCCAACATACCTAAAAAGAAGATGAGAGTAATGTTCTGGATACCCAAGAGGTTCCTCCCGTAGACTAGGTGGAAACCTTAGGCACCCAGATTTTCTTTATAGCACTATGGCCCTTTTTCCTACAAGAGTTTGAGGTGTGTCCAAATAAATGACATTTGACACACGATATAAAAGGGGATGAGACCCTTTTTGGAGTTTTGGATAAACTCTTGCTGGAAAATGAGGTAACATTTGAATTTTGAATTTATTATAAACAGAATTAATGTTTCTGGAATTATAGCTAACACTGACATTAGGAGTTAACGCCTGGCGATAGCTTCCAGAACCATATCCAAGGCCATATTTGGCACTTCCATGGCATTGGTTCATGTCCAGAGATCTTTGCCCAACTCGAAACTTTTTAATAGCTACATTTAATTCATGAATACGAGCTTTGAGAGTGGTGTTTTCCGTTACCAACATAACGCACTGATTCACAAAACTTTTCTTTTCTTCTTCAATTTGAGAAAGAGAGGTTTTTAAAATTCTTTCTAAATCCCCCTTCTCCTTAGTAAGAATTTCAATATTGGAGTGGACTTAAAAAGAGCTTCTTCAAGTTCTTTCACTATTGCCAAGGAGTGATTGCACTCTTGGAAAGATACCTTTTCTTTCCCTAATTGCTTAGATAATTTTTTGTTTTCTTTTAACAAAAGTTTATTTTCAGAATTTAGAAGATCAATATCTTTTAAACTTTTATCAAAAAATTTGCATGTTTGTAAATACTAATAAATAAATCATCATAAGAAGTAGAGAGAGTTACCTCAGTGTCGCTTTGGACACTGCTTTCATCCTCGGATATCTTGTTACTTTTTCCCATAAGTCACATATTTGCCTCTTCTTCATTGTCAGTGGATTAGATGCTTGAATCCTCGGAGGAGGAGTCATCCCATGTAGCCTCTTTTAGGACCTTCTTCTTCTCTTTTCCCATGTGTTGCTTTTCTTTACGCTCTTTCAGATATTTCTAGCACTGGCTCTCGATGTGTCCGATCTTTCTACAATGATAACACTCTGGTGGTGGTCGCTCATCATCGTCCTCGTCGCTACCTCTTCCTTTCTTCGATGAAGATCCCTTCTTGATGAAATATTTCCGGAAGGTGTTTCTTCTCTCCGGATTCTTCATGAACCTTTTGAACTTCTTCACAAAAAGGCTCTCCTCATCCTCTTCATCATCATGTCCGTCAACTTCATTCTTCGACTTCAATGCTAAGGCCTTCTTCTTTGGCTCTATGTTGTTCTCTTGTTGTTGAATCTTGAGTTCAACCTCATGGGTCTTGAGGTTCCCAACGAGGCTCTTAATTTGGAGCTTCTTTAAATCGTGTGACTTCGAGATAGCCATCACCTTTGGATTGAACTTTGGAGGGAGAGACCGTTGAATTTTTCTCACCAAGTCGTCGTTGGAGAACACTTTTCCAAGTACTTTTGAATCATTGGCGATCTTGGTAAATCTTGTGTACATTGAATCAATGTCTTCATCCGCCTCCATCCGGAATTTCTCGTATTCGGATTCAAGTTGGAAAAGCTTTGAATCCTTGACCTGCGAAGTACCTTCATGAGTGAGTTCTAATAAATTCCATATATTATAAGAAGTATCACAAGCACAAGTTCTATTAAATTCCGTTCTATCCAAAGGACAAAATAAAGCATTCATAACTTTAGAGTTATTTTTGCATCTTAACTTGATATTATCATCCCACCTGTCTCTTGGTTTTTACATAGTAATTTCTCCAACAACAATTGTTGGTGGAGAGTAAATTTGTTCTACCATACCCCATACATCATTATCTAAAGCAATTAAGAAACAACGCATTCTTGTTTTCCAATAGTTATAATCAGTGCCAGTAAATAGTGGAGGTCTACTAATTCCTTGACCCTCAACGAAAGCATGATCATGATGCGCCATTATTCCCGGTTGTGAAACCGTTTTGGAATAACCTTTCTCTGATACCAAGTGTTGGATCTGATGGCGCCCTTAGAGGGGGGGGGGGGGGGGTGAATAAGGGGTTTACTGTTTTTGAGATAAATTGACAGATTTTAAAATATCAGAAAACCTTTTTGGTTCTGTTGCTAATGCCTGGCGTTAGATAGTTAACGTCGGGCGTTATCTCTCCAGAAAATATTTTTGCAGAAATATTCAAAGTGATTTTACTTGCACAATCTTAAATGAAATATACTTTCAGACAATCAGAGATAAAAATGAATATTATATATTTCAAGAAGATGATTACAAACATATAATTTCAATAACGCTTGAAATAAAGACGACAAGATAAAATTCACTTTTTTTGTTCCTTCACCGGTCCTTCTCCCAGGGACCGGTTGTTATAAACCATCTATCCTCAGATAAGGCCTCTAGCCACCCCTAGATCTACCCTAGACCTAGTCTCCACACACAAGGCGGCAAATTTCCCCCAAAACCGAACTCAGCCTAGTCGCCACACACAAGGCGGCGATTTCACTACCGTTACAAGAAAAAAATGAAAAGATAAAGTAAAAATCAGAATAAATGACTCCCTAGATTTAAGAGTGCTGAAGGAGATGTTGAAGATATGTCATGACCACGTCAGAGTTGAAGCGAGCGTCCTTCTTCAAATTTGCCATTGGAAATCTACTTCTCACTCTTGTTCCTCAATGTTGGTGTTGGGAGTGCTCTCTCAATTAGGGATGAAATAATCTCTTAGAAGTATAGAATGAAGGCTTGGATGGCATCATTACTTGATTAAATGAAATCAATTCTTTAAATAGGCATGGAAGCTAACGCGCGGTGTTAAGAGTTAACGCCAGCGTTAGTGAATGTGCACAGTCGTGGCTGAGATCGTGCAGTCATCGGGATCGTGGCAAATTCGTGGACTCAACGCAGGCGTTAAGAGTCAACGCTGGTGTTGTCTCTGGCTTCTCGATGGAATATCTTCTCCAGGTCATTCCCTTCTTGACATCATCCCTCTTCAACGATAAGTTAACGATGGGTGTTAACTAGTTAACGTGGGGCGTTAACACTGTTGGTTATAGAACAATCACCAGAAGGGGGGGGGGGGGGGGTTTAGGTGATTATGGCTGTTTTAAAATATTTTGCAAGCAATGAGTTTAAGGAGGGCACTGCACAGAGGAATCACATAAAATCACAGCACACAAACACAACACAAGATGTATTGAGGTTCCTCAAGACCGGGTGTCTTGAGTCGTCCTCTGTCCCTCTGCGCCGACCCAGCAGTGTGCTAGGCACGGCAAAACTCCGCCAATTTCTTCGGCCCGCAAGCCATACAACTCGGACCCGCAAGTCCCTGCAGCCTAAGCCCTCAAGCCCCTTCACTGCACATGAGCCCGCAATCTCGACACTCAGGCCCTCAAGCCCTTCACAGCACAGACCCGCAAGTCTTGCATGCAGCCTAGGCCCGCAAGCCCCTTCACTGCACTCGAGCCCACAAGCCCGACACATTTGGACCTGCAAATCCCTCTGCCCTAGCCCTCAAGCCTCACAGATCTCAAGCCCTCAAAATTGACACACAGATCTGAACACAGATCTCACAGATTTGGCCCGCAAGCCTTACATCGAAAGATTTACAACAAGTTCTTTTGCCTGGTGGGGATCGGCTTCTTGACTTGAAGAGGATTCTTTTGATTTGGAAATTGTCAGCACAAATCTTCTTCAAGCTTTCTTCTATCTGGAACTCTTCTTATCAGTCAATGAAGCTACATTGATTCTCTTGAGAACAAGGGATGATGATCAACTTGTTCTCCGTTCTTGTTTTTACTTAACTCCGCCGATACTATTCTATTCAAAATTGCTTAGCAGGATTCTCTTAAGTTCCAGGATTCGAGCTCTTATTTAGGGCATCCACTGTTCCCTTTTATAGGACTGAGATGCCTTTTTAACGGTCTCCTATGATATCCTATTCTGACAAGCGCCCACGCCATAAGAGCGTGCACTGATTGGACAATCAGGCAGTGACATTAATTGGTGACAAAGCGTCTGTCGACTTTTCAAATTGTCTCGATGATATTTCCATTATTACAATGACAAGGATAGTATCTCAACGATGTTGGACATCTCTTCTGCACTTGAGCTTAAGACAACATGAAGTCATCTAACTGATGTCGGCGTGATCTTCTTGCCTGCTCGATATCGTTGTAGCAACTTTATCTTGTCGACGACACAATCTATATCATGTTGACAGTCTGTTCTTCAGCAACTGCCTGTGTAACATCCCCCAAACATCTAGACCCCCAAGTTGGTTTTGTCATGACTAGGTCATGACAAAACCATGGGAGGCACTTAAGATCATGTGAACTTAGGTAAGAAGGAGAAAACCCAAGTGGTCTGTAAATAGCAATTCTCAGATACCAAGCCTAGGGTTGGACTTTAGGGCCTCACCTTGACACTTTGACCCCACCATAACACCCCTAACCCATTAGGAGTCCCCTAGGAGCACCAGGGACCCACTGGTGACAACCAAAGAGGCCAAATTGACTAAAGTCAACCATAACCCTACACTGGTCAAACTAACTCAATTAGGGCCAATTGGCCTCCACCATGCCAAATTGACCCTTCCCCTACCCTTAGAGGGACACTAGGGACCTAATGGACCAAAAAAGCCTCATCACGGGACCTCCAATTTGGCCAAGTTTACCAAAGTCAACTCTAGCCCTAATTTGTCAAAAGTGCCCTATTAAGGGGCAATTCACCCTCACCTTGCCAAATTGACTCCACTTAAACCTTCCTAACCCTTAAGAGAGTCCAATGGGTCACTTCCCACCCATTGTGGTCAACCCAAGTGGTCAATTTGACTAAAGTCAACCATATCCTAAATTTAGGTCAAAATGACCTACTTTACCCAAATTGAACCCAATCCACTTGAGCTAGACCCAATTGATGTGGTCCACCACCTAATGGGGATTGAATGATGCTGGTTGGGCTATCCAATTTGAAGAGAGTCGATCAGGAGAGAGAAAGCCCAATTTGAAAGAGAGAGAAAGAAAGGGGACTTATTGGGGAGGAAGAAGAAACCCCCAATCTGAGCAATTGATGGCACCATTCATCTCCCCTTGGGGAAGGGAGAAGTTTTCAGCCTCTTCTCGGCCTAATTGATGACCAATTCATTTCCCCCCAAGTATAACCGAAATCCTAAGTTAATGGCCATTAATGGCTTTCAGGAATAAAGCTACCCCAAGCTCGAATTGAAACCCCCATTACCTTCAGTGATCAGAGAGGAAGAAAACCCCCAACCTTCCAGTGAGAATCGTGCAGAGGAGGCCTAGATCTGCATGGAACCAAAGGAACCACCTCCGGCAATGGCAACTCGCCGGAATGCGCGACACCAAGCCCCACACAGGTCTGATCCGCTTCCTCTCCTCTAGTGCTAGATCCTCTAATGATTCGGGGCTTGATCCAAGCTCAATTGGGCTCGGACTGCGCTTCCGAAAGGTCTCATTTTGAGCCCTCTTTCCCCTCCCCGAAACCCCTACTCCGGCCACCACCGTCCGGCAAGGGACCTCCTATCGCCAGCCACCACCTCAACAGAGGTGGTGGTGGCACTTGCCGGCCAGGGAGAGGTGAGGGTTGCCGGGAATTCATCCCGCAAAGGTGCCCAGGACGGGCTGTCGCAAGCCGTCCATTACTTGGGGACGATGATGGTGAGCCGTCGGATCTGCCTCCATCTGTTATCCGCAGATTTAAATAATTATGCTATATGAACATTTCATTTTTGTCACACTTCCTGTAGTATTTTGTTTTAATTATTAAAAATACATAATGCCCTCTGGTGAAAAAGTACCAAACATCAAAGTATTAGCCTATGGTGTGTAGTTTAATTGAAAATTTGTTTCAGCTCAATAGGGGCCTGTAGCCCCCTGTAGAATCATTTTGGTAGGACTGGTCCCTAGGGTAGGGCAGTCACCTTTCCTTGAATAACTTTTGATAGAGAAATGCTATGGGCATAAAAATTGAAACCTAGGCTACTTGTACCAAACCCCTTGTCATATCAAAAGATGGGAGTTTTAGGAGAATATTTTTCTAAGGTTTTTGCAATCATTTCATAATTCAAATGTTAATTAATTAATGGGTCTAATGATCTCCAATCCCCTCCAAATTTTTATGGGTGCTCCTTAGGGTTAATATATGACCCTGGTAAATATTTCAGCCCAATTGGACTGATCTAGTTGGGTAATTTGTTAACTCATGTTTGGTCAAATTAGGTCAAAATTAGGGTATGGTGTTCATCTCGGGGTATTGTGGTCAAAACTCATCAACATGATGTGAAACCTTGGCCACTGGATTTGCCCCAAAACCCTAGCTTTACCCTTAGGGTTGCATTTTGAGCTTTGTGCAGGACATGGCGTCAAATGTTTTGGAATGGCCATGGAATTTGGTGTTCAAGTTCAAAGGGTGTAATAATACCCTAGGAAATTTTAGAAGGATTTTCGGAACCCTTGTTCCCCCTAAATTAGGTTATAACCCCTTTAGGGCATTTCATTATAAAAGAAATTAACATGTTCAAATGGTCTTGGGTGATGATGAAACCTTGGTAGTGCCATTATAATCATACGACGGACCTCTGGTAATTTTTGTGTAATTAATTAAATTATTTATCCAGTACTTCATTCACAAGGCACTTATTTTGTCTTAGTCTTAAGAAAAATAATTGAGGGTCCAATACTCTCTGGAAAAATTTACAGCTTGGTGATAGGACTTTTCAGGGCACTAGAAAGCTCTGTGAATATTTTTGGAATTTTTGGAGATTGTTATCAGTAGGCTACTTCACAATATGCCCTAATTGGGATTCTCTTAACATATTTAATTAAATGAGAAATTGATTTCCATAAATTGTGAAACTCAGTCAGTAAGCCTTTCTGATCATCTTAGAGATCTGGTGTTTCTTTCATAATTTTTGGAATTATTTAACAGTAGGTTCCTTCACAATTTTTCCCTAGAAAGGGTTTCTTTGAAATATTAATTTATGTGATTAATTTGCCTTTATAAATTTTGAAATTTGGCCAATAGACTTTTCTGACTAATATGAAGGTCTAGTAATTTTTCCCTAATTTTTGGATAAGTCTTTTTGATGGTTCCTTCATTAACCTCCAGCTTTGGATAGATGCTAAATATTATAATTAGAGGACAATTCCTGATTGTAAAATTGTGACATTCTATAATTACTGTTATTTTGGCATGATAGATTTATCTTAATTTTATGGGAGCCATATCATAAGAATACCTTACACTTCATCTTCATATTCATACTTGGCAAATATTAAATAAATTAAAATAAATGCTAAAATGTTAAGGAAAAATATGAATCCCTGGATTTAGTCCTATAATGCCATGATAGTCCTCCAGTAATAATCTTGTGCCATGAGGATAAGTATTTGGAGTACTTCTACTTATGTGGTTTATATAGTACATTTGGTCTGCATATAGTAAAATGGTAAAACTTGTGTAACTAGTGGCCTACTAAGAGGAAATGGGGTTTAACTGGAGTACATGGTCAGGTTGAAGAGGTTGAGGTCACCAAAAAGGAGGTCATGTGGTAAGTGTGCTTGGTTAGTCCAGGGTGAGGTTGTACTCGGGATTGACGAAAGATTGTCTTTCCCCCTAGAAGAGTCATAAACCACCTAGGGTTAATACAAGTGAGATGGTAAGAGGGTTATATATATGGGTAGATACCAATAACATTAAATGACTTGAGAAAGGGAGCCTTGGGGTGTCATCCCAGTATAGTTCCTAGTACCGTAGCGAGCCCCTTACAGGGTAATCCTCGGGAAGTCCAAGACTAACCATAAATTGTAGGGATAAGACGTTGTACAAGATCAACTTAATAATACCCTCACTCACACCCCGTCGTCAGGGGTATGTTAGTCGGTTTGGTCTTATGAGCGGTAGGCTCGATGGTTGTAGCAGTAGAGTAATTAGTCTGGTGAGCTTGTGACTCAGCAATGTTTATTGTGACGGGCGGGTTAGCTCGAGGAGCTTATGGCTCAGAGATAGATGGTAAACATGTTTGCATGTGCATAAGGTGGTGGGTCCTTAATGTTGATGGTCGTTGAACCGACATTAATACTTGGGCTCTGTAAGTGTGGATAACCCTTTACCAAGTCAAGTCTGGTGGTCTAACCAGCAAGAGTACGCAGGGACTCCGCTGTTGTGTTCTTAGCGTTGAGGCGTACGTTAGGTCTAGGTTAGGTAGTGCAAATACCAACCTAGAGGTGGGCGAGGCCCAACCCACCGCTTCTGTTTGCCACTACGGAAGTATCCTGGGAGTTTTGCTAGCTCCAAAAAGGGGGAAATAAAGGTCTGTGCACATAGAGTCAGTCGTAGTGAGTGAGTTGCACTTGTATGAACATAACATTAAACTACATACTTTGCATGACATAGCATAACATTGCATCTCAACCCCTACCCCTATCGTATAAGTTGGTTATGGGACTCCTTATATGATAGACCTTGCTAAACGACCCCTTGGTCTATAGGTTTGTGTGGGAATTTCTATAAATCAACTGTTACTTTCCCTTACTTATCTTTATATATTTGCTCTACTTGTTTACTTTACTTGTTCTTACTCTACTTTACTTACTGCTTCAATTATGATATATATTGCGTAGTGGTAGACATTCCCTGTAGATTATATCCCCGTCATCTGCTATTATTTACACCCCTTGTTGTCCTCCGCTTCAATCCTCCCGCTCGATGCCTAGGAGTCACCGGGGGAGGGGTGGGGGATTGGCTTAGTCATTTTGACTAACAGTCGGTGGACCTTATCATTTTAGGGGACCGAGGAGATGCTGCAGTACTAGAGGCCGGTGCAGATGGAGACGGGGCAGTCTAGCATGGGAGCACTGATGACAAGATCCGTGAGTGTCTTAGAGCTTTAGTAGATTATGCTCCCGCGAGGGAAAATCTAGTGAGGAATTGATGTATCGGGCAGGAGCCCTTTTATTATTATCATACTTTTACTCAGGTTTTGATGTGGACATCTCTTTATGATGGTTTTACTTTTCTATGTGATGTGGACTTGGCTTTTATAAAATTGTTTAAGCTACACTTCTTTATGATTGACATGGCCGGCAGGATTGGCGCTTTGTAGTGGCGACCTTCCCGAGCGAGGGTGTCACCGCAAAATAGCGGTTGTGGGCATAAGACCCGGGTTTTGAAAGAAAAATAAATGGGGTCTTACAAAGTGGTATCAAAGCAAACCTCGATCCGAAGAAAAGAAAAGAAGTCCACAAACCCTGGGCCACCCCGCGCGAGCTTATTTTGAGGATAAACTAGCAGCGAAAGAAATGGTGTGCCTATACGGGAAATCACATGAAGAGTCCACTTCTAGTTGAATATTCTTTAGCTAAGTCCCTTACGAATGAAATTTTCTTGTGTAGCCCGCGACGAACCCTACACCGCAGCATGGAGTTCCACTGACTCCAAACGTCGTTCCACCACCACCGGCTCCTACTCCGTTCCAGCAGACGGAGATGGGACAAACACTGACAGCCATACTGGAGACATTCAGGGCACAGCGGGCACCGACTCCTCAGCAAAACCCTGGGGCCAACTGGCTGAGCATCTTCCGAGGTCTCTCCCCACCATCATACCTCAGGGTGGAGGTAGTCGTGAGGACTGAGGAGTGGGTGGACATCATGGAGGAGATGCTGACAGGGATTCAGTGTCCGACAGAGATGGACGTGCCACTGGTGGTCTAATGCTTGGAGTCCCATGCAAAGAGATGGTGGAAGAGGTTCCTGGACACATCATATGCAGGACTGGAGGCTGCGAATGTTTCTTGGGATGATTTCCATGCAGCACTGCTGGAGCATTTTGTGCCGCAGTCTGCAAGAGACGAGCTGGAGGACAGATTTTTGTTGTTGAGGCTGGGGACAATTCTGGAGTATCACCGGGAGTTTACCCATCTATCCTGGTTTGCAGTTTCGTATCAGCTGGATGACGTAGGATACGCAAAGAGGTTCTACAAGGGCCTTCATGATGAGCTGAGGCAGGCCCTCCTCTTCGTCTCCGACGACAGTATAACTAAGATCCTGGAAATGGACAAGAAGCTGGAGGTAGACTAGCAAAATGTTCATGGAAGAAAGAGACCAATGGAGGACCAGGGACGGGGTGGCAGAAGAGACCAGCTGAGAGGTCGAGATGTTGGGGAAAGAAGGACGGAGGTCCGACCCCGCCAAGAGGAGAGACAGGAGCAGAGGGAGCCGGTAGTATTGGTTACTCAGCCTCTATAGATGCGGGAGATGCCAAGGATTGGAGGAGGTGGGCCACCTTCAGAGTGCTACCACTGCCACCAGATCGGGCATATTAGGAGAAACTGCCCTCAGAGGAATGCACCACCAGCACTACAGGCTGCCCCATAGGCCCAGCATTTCGGGGGCCGGGGACGTGGACGAGGTCGTGGATTTCAGGGCGAAGATCGGAGGCAGAACATAGAGCTAATGTACGCCTTGGACATGGCACAGCTCCAGGACCGGGCAAGGGTCATCCCAGGTACTTTGAAGTTTCTTATAACTATTAGCACCATATAAACCCTAGATTCATCCTAGCATTTAAACCAAACAACAATATCACCCAGGTTCAGTACGCGTTTGCGGTAAAACCGCATATACCCTATTTGATACGGGTGCCTCGCACTTGTTCGCCTCAATAGAATTCGTAGATGACCTGGACCAAGTCCAACACTTCGAGGGCATCTACAGGAGGGTACGATTTCTAGACAGATCGGAGGTTCTAACAAATGCCAAATGCAACATGAACGTATAGATTGGAGGAAAACTGTTTGAGGCCCCGACGACTCTGCTGAAGATGAAAGATTATGACCTGATCCTGGGCATGAATTGGTTGTACTGGAACCATGCAAAGATTCACTGCTCGACAAGGAGGATCGTTCTAAAGCATGAAGACGGTGAAGTAATAATTGAAGGTACTAAACCCACCTCTCGCCTCTTACTATCATCTATTCAGACCGTCAAGGCCCACCTATAGGGAGACGAGGTATATCAGGTGCTCTTCGAGGCGACTGAAGTCAAAGACTCAGTGTCAAGCATCCCGGTTGTGCGTGATTTTGCCGATGTATTTCCGGAGAAGCGACCCAGACTGCCACCGCACCGCGAGAAGGATTTCCAGATCCAGCTGGTGCCGGGGGCAAAGACAGTATCTAGAGCTCCTTATCGGATGGCCCGAAGGAGTTAGTAGAGTTTTGGAGCCAGCTGCAGGACCTGGTGGAAGCAGGGTTCATTAGACCGAGTTCCTCACCTTGGGGAGCTCCGGTGCTGTTCGTAAAGAAGAAGGATGGGACGCTCCGATTGTGCATCGACTATAGAGAACTGAATAGGCTGACGGTGCGGAACACGTACCCTTTGCCAAGGATAGATGAACTTTTTGACCAGCTAGAGGGAACCCACTACTTCTCGAAGCTGGATTTGAGGTCAAGATATTATCAGCTGAGGATCCAAGAGGAGGACATTCCGAAGACGGCCTTCAGCAGTCGATACTGATTATATGAGTTCACGGTGATGCCGTTCGGACTCACAAATGCACCATCAACATTTATGAGCCTGATGAACCGGGTGTTCGAGCCTTATCTCGACATCTTTGTAATCGTGCTCATCGACGATATCCTCATCTATTCGAGGACGGAGGAGGAACATGCGCGACATTTGACACTAACATTGGAAAAGCTTTGGGAGCACCGCCTGTATGCGAAGTTCAGCAAGTGCCAATTTTGGCTGAAGGAGGTAGCCTTCTTAGACCATATTATCAGTGGAGCTGGCTTAGCAGTGGATCCAGCAAAGATCCAGGCAGTTCGAGATTGGCCGCCGCTGAAGACGGCCACCGACGTGAGGAGTTTCTTGGGACTTGTCGGCTATTACCGAAAGTTTGTGCAGGGATTTTCTCAGATAGCCCTCACGCTCACATCCCTGGCGAAAAAGGATGCTGCTTTTACATGGACACCGCAGTGGGAGGCAGCCTTCTAGGAGCTGAAGGGTCGACTTACTACGACCCCCATCCTTGCCCTTCCATCGGGAAGGGAAGGATTTCAGGTGTACACGGATGCGTCCTACCAAGGGATGGGTGTCGTTCTGATGCAGAACGGGCACGTGATAGCGTACGCTTCCCGCCAGTTGAAGAACCACGAATGGAATTACCCGGTGCATGACTTGGAGATGGGAGCGGTTGTATTCGCTCTAAAAATCTGGCGACACTATCTCTACGGTGTCCACTACGACATATTCTCAGATCACAAGAATCTGAAGTATGTAGATACGCAGAAGGAGCTGAACATCCAACAACGGCAATGGGTCGAGTTCATATTAGATTATCAGTACACGATGCATTACCACCCAGGGAAGGCGAATATAGTAGCAGACTCACTGAGTAGGAGAGCTACCACGTCAGAAGCGGAGCCCAAGTTGATGGCCATGGAGCTAGTACGGATGTTCGAGGACATGCAGATCTCCTTAGTATCCAAGGACGATCCGGAGCTATACGAGGAGTACTTAGCGACGATGGGTGCCATATATGACATTCGAGACCGCATCAAGGATGGGCAAAGGCAGGATGCCAAGCTAGAGCCAATATTCATAGCCTTGGAGGCAGGCTCAGCCGGAGACTATTCATTGAAGGATGTCCTATTGAGTTTTAGAGGCCGAGCTTATATACCGACAGAGGATCGGATTTGGGAGGATATTATGGCGGAAGCTCATAGCAGTAAGTATTCGGTGCACCCGGGTATCACCAAGATGACAACGGATTTGAAGAGGACTATGTACTGGTCATGTATGAAGAGGGACATCACCTATTTTGTGACCCACTGCGAGTCTTGCCAACTCATGAAGGCAAAATGTAGAAACCCGACCGGACTATTGCAGCCACTCCCGGTACCGGAGTGGAAGTTCGACGACATCGCGATGGACTTTATACATGGTCTTCCCCGATCATATGCGGGGAATGATTCGATATGGGTGATCGTCCACAGATTGACGAAGGTGGCCAGATTCATTCCAGTTAGGAAGGACAGTCCAGTTGGTGATTTGGTACGACGGTTCGTGGAGCAGTTTGTTCGGTACCATGGCGTGCCTAGGAGGATTGTGTCGGATCGGGATGGACTATTCACATCGAGGGAGTGGAGAGCGGTGCATGCTTACTTGGGCACACGACTGACATTCAACACTGCATTCCACACCCAGACGGACAGACAGACGGAGCATACCGACGACCGGACCTTGGAGGACCTTATACGTCTATGCAATCTGGACCGCGGGCAGCCATGGGAGAGGCTGTTGTCATTAGTCGAGTTCTTGTACAACAACAGTCACATGGCCAGTAGGGGCATGGCACCATACGTGGCTTTATACGGACGGAGATGCAAGACCCCTTTGTCTTGGATCCAGGATGAGGATCCCAAGGAACTTGGCTCAGAGTTCGTGGGAGACACGGAGGCTCAGGTGAGGCTGATTCGAGACAGGATGCTGGAGGCCCAGAGCAGGCAAGCCAAGTTTTACGATGCGCTGCATCGTATGGTAGTGTTCCAGGTGGGAGATCGGGCATTCTTGAAGATACGTCCGATGCATGGAGTCTCGCGGGTATGCAGGCGAAAGAAGCTCAGTCTGAGATATATGGGGTCCTATAGGATCCTGGAGCGGATCGGCCCCTTGGCTTATATACTAGATCTACCGCCGGAGTTAGCGGGATTGCATGACGTCTTCCACGTCTCCTCGCTTAGGAGGGCTCTACTATGTCCAGAGCAACAGATATCTACTGTAGAAGGGCCGGTAGCTACTGATCGATTGGTTCACCTGGAGCCGGTCCGGATAGACGACACGGAGTTGCGAGTCTTGCGGCGCAAGAAGGTTCCGCTAGTCAAGGTCCTATGGAGGAACCCTTGACAAGAGGAGCACACCTGGGAGCCACTGGAATTTATGCAGCAAAAGTACCCGGAGCTCTTTACGACAGGTATAACTTAATTTCGGTTTGGGATGTTATATTTAATCACTTGCTATAAGAACCCCACAGGCCTAACCTGAATTTTGGGGACAAAATTTTTATTTTTATGTATTGGGATTTGTAACATCCCCCAAACAACTAGACCCCCAAGTTGGTTTTGTCATGACTAGGTCATGACAAAACCATGGGAAGCACTTAAGATCATGTGAACTTAGGTAAGAAGGAGAAAACCCAAGTGGTCTGCAAATAGCAATTCTTAGATACGAAGCCTAGGGTTGGACTTTAGGGACTCACCTTAACACTTTGACCCCACCATAACACCCCTAACTCATTAGGAGTCCCCTTGGAGCACCAGGGACCCACTGGGGACAACCAAAGAGGCCAAATTGACTAAAGTCAACCATAACCCTACACTGGTCAAACTAACTCAATTAGGGCCAATTGGCCTCCACCATGCCAAATTGACCCTTCCCCTACCCTTAAAGGGACACTAGGGAACTAATGGACAAAAAGCCTCATCACATGACCTCCAATTTGGCCAAGTTTACCAAAGTCAACTCTAGCCCTAATTTGTCAAAAGTGCCCTATTAATGGGCAATTCACCCTCACCTTGCCAAATTGACTCCACTTAAACCTTCCTAACCCTTAAGAGAGTCCAATGGGTCACTTCCCACCCATTGTGGCCAACCCAAGTGGTCAATTTGACCAAAGTCAACCATATCCTAAATTTAGGTCAAAATGACCTACTTTACCCAAATTGAACCCAATCCACTTGAGCTAGACCCAATTGATGTGGTCCACCACCTAATGGGGATTGAATGATGCTGGTTGGGCCATCCAATTTGAAGAGAGTCGACCAGGAGAGAGAAAGCCCAATTTGAAAGAGAGAGAAAGAAAGGGGAGTTATTGGGGAGGAAGAAGAAACCCCCAATCTGAGCAATTGATGGCACCATTCATCTCCCCTTGGGGAGGGGAGAAGTTTTCAGCCTCTTCCCGGCCTAATTGATGACCAATTCATTTCCCCCAAGTATAAACAAAATCCTAAGTTAATGGCCATTAATGGCTTTCAGGAATAAAGCCACCCCAAGCTCAAATCGAAACCCCCATTACCTTCAGTGATCAGAGAGGAAGAAAACCCCCAACCTTCCAGTGAGAATCGTGCAGAGGAGGCCTAGATCTGCATGGCACCAAGGGAACCACCTCTGGCAATGGCGACTTGCCGGAATACGCGACACCAAGCCCCCACAGAGGTCCGATCTGCTTCCTCTCCTCTAGTGCTAGATCCTCTAATGATTCAGGGCTTGATCCGAGCTCAATTGGGCTCGGATCGCGCTTCCGAAAGGGCTCATTTAGAGCCCTCTTTCCCCTCCCCGAAACCCCTACTCTGGCCACCACCGGCCGGCAAGGGACTTCCTATCGCCAGCCACCACCTCAACGCAGGTGGTGGTGGCACTTGCCGGCCAGGGAGAGGTGAGGGTGGCCGGGAATTCATCCCGCAAAGGTGCCCAGGACGAGCTGTCGCGAGCCATACATTACTTGGGGACGATGATGGTGAGCTGTTGGATCTGTTGGATCCGAGAATGCACCTCTGAAGGAAAACGGAGGTTGCGGGTTGTCGGTTACTATTTGATTAGAGAAAATTAGACTGCTGGCAGCAGTCGAGGCCAGACTTCGCCCGTCACGGCAAATGCCACTCCTATGACATGCTTTCCTTTGATTTAAGGGAAAAGGTTACATCGGGTTGCATAACCAGGAAAGGAGAAGTCGGCCGGTCAGACAAGTCGCAAGACAGTGAACTCGAGACCACAACTCTAATAAGCAAGCTCCAGGATTCAAGTGTGCGTGTCTTGGGAACGTCGCCGCCCCCTATTTATAGGCTCGGGGGCCTGCCCAAACGGACAGGGATAAAATAACCGCCTGCCCGGGTACAGGAGAGTCGGGCCAGGGGTGACGGGATACAGAAAGGAAAAAGAAACAGGCCGCGCGGCTTGGCGGCTTGAGCATCCGATCTGTACTAGCCAGAGTCGAATTGCGCTGCGATCAAAGTTATGATGCAGCCCGGGTGGTCTCTGACCTGAGACCGCGGCTTGCCTTCTGGACTTGAGCTTTGGCAATATTCAATCCTGGGAGGCGGTCTGGACACTATTAGACCGCCCATTTTGCTCATGCTGGACCGAGAGACCTGTTAGTTCTGGAGATGTGCGACTTGATATATCAAACCGCCCAGTCTGAGAGAGGTATTGTTCGGTAAGCGGTCTTCTGAGTAAACATAATCCCCGCATATTTTCAAATCTCGAGGAAATTTTGAAAATATTAGTTCTAGCCGTAGACCGCGCCCGGTTTGTTCTGAAGCTTATAAAAAACCCTGAGGGCCCTTCATTCTGCATACTTTCTTTGAAATCACGGGGAGCTACTCGCCAACTGCGGTTAGGCTTTTTCAAGCCGACAATTCCTTGATCAGAATGAACTTCCTTGACCATCTCCAAGTCTGCGTGGACAAGGGCGGAGACTGGAAGAAGGTAGAGGACCGAAATAAGAAAGACCGAAAGAAAAGCCACCGGTCTGGGAAACCCGCAATGGTTAGCCCGAAACCCTCTGTGGACCTGACGCCCCCGAAGGTGCCCGAAGAGCCCGAAGAGGGTATTTCTAAACCACCGAATGATCCACCAACACCCTCCGATAAGATGGATTCAGACGCCATTCCGCAAAAGACCGGGGATTCCGCCCCTTCTGACAAGGCGGGCTCAAACAATGCAGCACTGAAGGCCGGAGAAGCCGCATCCTTTGGTATTGAGATTACCCCTTCTGGGAACCCCCTTCTTATGATACATGAGGGAGAAGAAGAGGTGGTCAAATCTCCCAAACCGGACGGGTTGACCACTCCTTTGGTAGTGGTGGATAACAACTCCAGCCCCTCTCCTCAAGCGAAACCGGAGACGGGCAAGAAGAACGGGAAGAGAGCCGAGACGGCGGCAGAGCGGATAGCGAAGAAGTTCCGGAAGATGAGGACCAAAAGTAAAGAATTTTACAAGAAACCGGCAGAGGCCCGCCTCCAGACCAACCCGCGTATAAAGGAAGAGGTTGAAGAGCCGATCATCCGTTCTGCCAAACCGGACGATTTAACTCCTGATTCTGTGGATAGTACGACCCTTAGCGATATTTTTAACGAGATTGATGACCTCCAGAGGAGGGACAAACTTCTTGACAACCCTGTGACCTCAAATCGTGCAGACCCTCCTGGCGAGGATGCGGGTAAACCCGATGAATCCACACCAAAATAAGATGACCCGACGATGACCGGGCTGCGCTTGATGAAAGTGAAGGCAGAGGAGAGGAGACGGGCTCTGGACAAGCCGCAGCCACCAAATCCTTTCGCACCAGGTAAGAGCGATGCGGGTTGTAACCCTGTCCGCTTCTTCATTTCGCGACCTTGAAAGAACGCTTTGCTGTTGAACCCGCTTCCGGGTTATTTTCCATCCGCGACCCAAATTTCTGCTATCAAGAGAAGGCATAATGAGCGGTTTTGGAAGGAGCAGCGCCGTAGGATGGACCCTGAATAGTCACGACGGCCTGTGCATCCAAGCATTTTATCTTGTAATACTCTATCATATTATTTACTTTCGGCTGTGCTAACCGCACTTTCTCTTTTTATTTGCAGACAAACTGGAAGAAGCAGTGAGGCCGGGCGACCTCATATCTAGCCTGCCTCCGCTGTCTCAGACGTCGAGCCTTGCACAGAGCTCAAACTATGGGCAAGAGGAGTTGGCCAACCTTCAAAGCTTTCTTGGCGACTTGGAAGGAAAGGTAAGGGAGATTGAGAGTCGGGAGGAAGCCACCCAGGTTGCTCTGGAGGTAGAGAAGAAGGCGCGACAAGAGGAGCAACAGATGCTCGGAGCCCAACTGAAGGCCGCTCGATCTGCGCTGGGGCCGAGAAAACGGCATGCCCGGAGAGAGAGAAGGCACTGGAGACTCAGCTGGAAGCCGCTCGGGCTGCCCTGGAGGCCGAGAAGCAGGCACGACTGGAGCAGAGGGCTACTCTGACCACGCGGCTTGAGAGAGAGAAGAAAGCGGTCTCAAAGCTTGACAGTGAATGATGTTACTATCAAGTGAAATATATGAGCTTGACTAGGGAAGCCAACGACCTATGAATGATGAGAGGGTGCAACTGTCAAGCCGCCCGACTGTTGGAGCGACCTCAGATCCTCCCCCAACTTGGGCGGTTGATCCAATGATCGACAAGGCCGCTAGGATTCCTCCTACTCACGTGATTTCTTCTATGCGGGTAGAGATGGATGTCGGGTGGCTTCACAGTACAATTAATCATCTTCACTACCATTCAAGCCAGATTTACAGTCTCCTTAATCAAACCAGTGATCAAGTCGCTCGACTTCATTGAGAAGACCCTTCTGTTGAGAATCGCTGACCGTGAGCAGTCTTTAAAAACAACTTCTGTAATATTATTTGTTGGATACTTCGGATAATCTGTTTGCTGAATATTTGTTTGATAATACTATCTTTTGCTGCCTTTTAATGTTCGCGTAATCCGTGCGGATTGTTTTTGAATATTTACTGCCTGTGACTTTGAATCTCTCAGATATTATCCGAACTGCTTGACAGGTCGCGCGACCTGTGATGTATGCTTGAAGCTTTTTTGTTGAACTTAATTAATATGATGATGCAGGTTGCTGACCGCGCGGCTTGCGTTGCTTTAGTCGCGGTCTGACTTGGCTATACGCAAACCATTGATCCTTGTTGTGAGATATTTATGAATATTCCTGATGTCTTCATGCCGACGACTTGTATGTACAGTTCGTAATACTCCTTTGTGAAACTAATCATGCAGGTTTCTAACCGCGCGGTTAGACCACATATCCGCCGCACGATTTTACTATGTGCAGATTGCTGGTTCTTATACGTAGTAGCCATCCCGGAGGTTCATTACACTTCAAAAATGGCGCGGGCTAAGAGAAAATTGAAGCGGACTGAGAAGGTTAAGGCCGTGCGAACTGATGCGGCCTCCGACTTTCACTCTGCTGATCACAAGGAGTGCCGTCTGACTAAGGCTGAGTTAGACGAGTTCGTCGAAAAGCACATGGCAGGGAGTTCCTTACTCGCGTGGCTTCCACTCCACGATGAGCGGATAAACTCGTCCACCCCAAATCAGATCACAATCCCAATCGATCATTTCGACAGCGACTTCAAGTTTTCCCCGCCCTTGAAGTTATTTCAATTTTCGATCACTACGGGGTTGTGCCCGGACAACTCCCGCCAAACTCCATCGCCTCTATCTACAGTTTAATCTCATATCCGCGGTCTGAGCGGGTCAGATTTTTGATTGACCTATTCAGGAAATTCTTTTCTGTGCGGTCTATCCCAGACGCCATAACTTCAATCTTTAGAGGGCACCTTTACTTTGGGTGCCGGGGGATGAAGGTTGTCAACCTTGCGAACAAGGTGACAAGCTGGTCGGAGCGGTATGTGATGTTTGAAGGCCACCTCGGGTTGTTGCAGGTCAACCCGCAAGTGCGGAGTGAGGCGGCCTTTCAGATAGTCAAGATCGCAGAGGCCGAGTTAGAGATCTTCAAATTCTTGGAGAACGAGCGGCTTGATGTGAACCACTACATCCCGCTATTCACAGAGTTGGAGGATGTCCGACCCGAAGATAGTAAGTTTCTCGCAACTCGCAGCTTTGTAACCGCCCGGACTATTTTGTTAAACTTTTAACTTTGCATTGCAGCCGCCACCGTCGTTCCGCAGAACAAACCGGTCAGCCCGGCTGGCCCGGTCTTGACCCAGAGGGAGAAGCGGAAGAGGAAGACCAAACCGCAATCATCTAAGGAGGAAAGCTCGGCTTCTTCAGGCGAGTTTGAGCTCCTTCGCTCCTGTAGCAACCCGTGCGACCTGAAGGGCAAACCGACGATCCTCTGGCATCAGGACGGGGATTGTGTGCAAGTTTCAACTGCGCTCCTGTTCTGGGGGAGGGAAAGAGCCAGCCGTCATGCACTAGCCGCCGGAGCCGCTATGTATGGTCGGAAAACACTGAAGAAACTGAAGAAGGTTCCAGAGGAGGATCTTTCCCGAGTAGCCGCGCAAGCCGGTGCGTGGGGCTTCGCGGCTAACCACTTTATGGCTCTGTCCTACAAGCGGTTAGTTTCGGCCAACACATACTTGGAAAAGAAAAGTGCCGAGTAGGCTGAGGAGATCGCCCGGTTAAGGGAAATCATGGCTGTAAGTCGTCTGGCAAATACTCCTTCAACTTGTTTTCTTCAAACTATGCGATCTATACCCGTTCTTTTTTCTTTTTACAGCATCAGTATGATATGGACAACCCGGCTTTTCAGGATGAGGTCTTTCCCCATGATGCCAAGGGGATCGATGCCGCCCTCAACCGTCTGAGAGATTGCGATGGTCTGACTGTGGGTTTCGAGGATTCCACCTTTCCAGACATCTTCCCCGACCTGAAGGGCCAATTTGACGAGATGAACCGTAAGGCCAAAGGAAAGGATAAGGCCGAGTCTAGTAGCTCGGAAGAGGCTAAATACAGAGATTATGTGGCCACCGCGGATAGAGAAGCCACAGTGGTAGATGGGACCATTGCAGAGCAGGAGGTCGCTGCTGACAATGAGGAGGAAAGCAGCCCAGGCTCGGAGTCCAGCGATTCCGGAGAAGATGCCGGGCGGTCTAAGCGCCGAAAGTCGGGCGGCTCGGGCGGCTCGAGCAGTGGTTCGTCAAGCTCATCATCGGGTAGTGAAGGCTACTCGCCTGAAGCAAATATTGATGGGAGCGAGGATTCAAACTCTCCTGCAGCCAAAAAACTCAAGCCGGACGAGTAGTCAAGATTGTTATTTTTCTTGTATTTGTTTTTATTTTGCATAACCGACGACTTGATTTTGTTAGCCTGTCGGTTAAAAATGATGTAAAGATATTTTGATAATGAATGAAAAGTTTTTACCTGTTTGGTTGTCTATTCCTTGCGACTTACTTGTGATTATTGCGATCTCTTTTCTCTTAAAACTGCAAGTCCCTTTAACCAGGTCGTGCGGTTTAATATCAACCCGGACGGTTAGAATCCCAATTAGATAGCCAGTCGAATACTGTAAACGCTGTTCGGGCGTCTTATCTCTTCGATCCTGACTCGGCGAATTTGATATAACCCAGAAAAAACGTCAGTCATGATAGATCTTGACAAATAATTGATGCGGTTATAATATATAATCGAGCGGATAGAAATTCAAGCTCTGAAGGATCTCAATATGAATGTCTCGAGTCAATCGGAAGCCGAACGCAACTTTAAGCCGCTATAATAATTAAATCCCGATTACGAATTGTGCGATTTGAATGCATCTTGTGTGATTAATAGCTCCATATATTTGAGATCAAGCCGCACGATTAATGTCCGGCTTTGAATAATTACTTCACAGAATAATGAATATCCACAAGTCATAAGAGAATAACCAACAGGTCGCGCGGTTAGTATTCAATTCGAACGACCTATAATTTGGATTTCTGTAAAACCTATCCTTGCAAGTATAAGCATAAATTGATAAGCTCGTGCGAATAAAATAGATACCCAAAAGGATCATAATCACTTTTTGTGGAGGACTTGATTTTAACCGAGCGAGTAAAATAGATACCCATAAGGATGATAGAATTATAGACCGAATGAGAAAACTGATTGGTCATGGTTATACTTGATACCCTGATCCTTGCCTTATGGCATTTTACGATAACCAATTCTAGCTTTTACGGCTAGGATAATTCCAACCGATCGGTTAGTTTATTAAGCTGCTGTTTGGTTGAGCCGATCAGTTTAAAGATTCCAAACCGCCTGGTATATTATGCCGATGTACCTGCTTATCCCAAGCCGGTCGGTTTAATGGGTCAAATCGCCCGGTCTGTTGTATACCTGTTAAATCTTGTTTTCTCCCAAATAGTCCTGAAGGACCATAAGAGATGAGATAACTTCATGTAATGAAGTAAAAATGGCTACAGGCTCAGATGACCAAGTGGGCAAGTGGGCCTAGGCGGCGAACATTGTTTTCCTCGTGGTCATAAGAGCTGTAGAGATAAAGAAAAAAAAAGGAAAAAGTAAGTATAGACCCAGATGACCAAGTGGGAAGGTGGGATTAGGTGGCGAACATTGCTTTCCTCAAGTGGTCATAAGGGCTGTAAACGACTCAACTGCTCTCTTGCTTAGGGTTACATGCTGAGTTGATCAATTGGGCAGGTGGGCCTAGGCGGCGAACATTGCTTTCCTCAGAGAGATCAACTCAGTTGTGGGTCCCACATAGGCATCGCTTGAGAGTACCTAGGAGTATTCTATGGTCACAGACTAAGATGATCAGTTGGGCAGGTGGGCTTAGGCGGCGGACATTGCTTTCCTCAGAAAGATCATCAAAGTTGTAACTATATCCCTTCCGGGGCACGGTAGATCTAAAAATCACCTAGACCTCCCTTGATGCAGGGGTGTATTAGGTACCAGCCGGGATCCAATATTCTGAAGACCACCGCACAGGAATTGGCAAGCTACCACTACACGTATATGAAAACTCCCCGCTACACGCGATCTTTGTGGTTTTACGCTAATGACTACAATCCGAGGGGGTTCGAGCAGAACTTGTCGATGTCTCCGCGGTTCAGTGAGGGATATATATAAAAAATGTAAAAGAATCACCAGACAGGGAGAAGTGTCAGTATATGGTTTTTTATTGAATATCCAAAAATGCAAGAAATGAACGAAACATTTAAGGATAGAACCGTTTAAGATTGTCACCGCTCCAGGTGCGTGAGATGTCCTCTCCTTCGATTGTCTGGAGGCGATAAGCCCACTCTTTAGTACCTCTTTGATAATGAAGGGCCCTGCCCTGCTGGGGTTTAATTTTCCGACATTGCCTGTCCTGGCTGTTGCATCAACTTTCTTTAGCACAACATCACCAACTGCAAAATGTTTAACCCTAACGTTTCTGTCGAAGTATTTGGCCATACTTCTTTTCACTTCCTCCTGCCTGATCGTAGCTTCATCTTGAATCTCCTCAATTAAATCAAGACTGTATTTGATACCTTCATCATTATCATCTATCCATGCTTCACCTCCCTCCTTTGCATATACAACTCTGGGAGTGACCACTTCAAACTCTATAGGAATGACTGCCTCCGAACCATGAGTTAATTTGAACGGTGTTTCTCCTGTAGCTGAAGATGGAGTAGTTTGAAGAGTCCAGAGGATAGAAGGAAGTTGTTCCGCCCAATTTCCTTTCTGATTCAATACCCTTTTCATCAGAAGATACTGGATTTGTTTATTCGCTACTTCCACTTGACCATTACTCCTGGGATGATGCACCGAAGAGAATCGAAGCTCAATGCTGACCTGGTCGCAGAAATTGATCATATCTGAATTATTGAACTGAGGGCCATTGTCGGTAATAATTGCTAGCGGAACTCCATGCCGACAAACAATTTCTCCCCAGATAAAGTTTCCGATAACCTGCGTTGTAGTCTTCGCCAATGCCTTTGCCTCAATCCACTTACTGAAATAGTCAATCATTACGATTATAAAGCGATGCTGGCCACTAGCCATCGGAAAGGGTCCGATGAGATCCATTCCCCAAACTGCAAAGGGCCAAGGCGCAGTTATTGATCTAAGCGATTGAGCGGGCAGATGTTGAAGAGGAGCAAATTTCTGACACTGAACACATCATTTGGCAAACGCTTCGGCATCTTTTCTCATAGTTGGCCAGAAATATCCCTGCCTCAAGATCCTTTTTTCTAAGGTCTTCGCCCCCGAATGACTACCGCATTCTCCAGAGTGAACCTCCTGAAGTATGATTGATACTTCTTCTTCAGAAACACACTGTGCCAATGGAGAAATTAAAGTTTTTCTGTAGAAGATTCCTGCTATTAAGCAATAATAGGCTGCCTTTCTTCTGAATTTTCTTCTATCTTTGATGGATTGATGAAAATCTCCCTTCGATTAGTATAACTCATAAGGGTCCTTCCAAGAAGGATGCTGATCAATCTGCATGAGTTCCCCTTCTTCTGTCGCTGGATGGAAAAGTTCAGAGGTCACTCCCCCTGATGGAAGACTGAACTTTGATAATTCATCACCTTCTTCATTCTGTGCTCTGGGAATATGTATAATAATGAATGATTTGAATCTTCCAATCTCCTCCTTTGCTAGCAGCAGATATTTCCTCATCATTGGTTCTCTCGTTTCGTAATTCCCCAAAACTTGAGAAGCCATCACTAATGAATCAATTTTTACATGCACATGCTCTATCCCTATCTCCCTTGCAAGTCTTAGACCGGCCGGAAGTGCCTCATATTCTGCCTGATTATTCGTGACCGGAAAGAAGAACCTGATAGCCTGTTCGAGCTTGATGCCATTTGGGCTGATTAAAACTACTCCGGCTCCCACAGAGTTATTACCAGAAGCCCCATCCACATAAACAATCCATGCCAAAGGAGATTTCTCTATTTGTTCAGGACTGGACTCCGATGTATCAACCAAGAAGTCTGCCATGCGCTTTAATTGCTGTTCTAGGAATATAGAACATTTCAAATTCACTCAGCTCGATAGCCCATTTAGCCAACCTCCCCGAATGATCTGGATTTTCAAGAATACTCCTTAGAGGATGATCTATAACTACTTGGATAGGATGAGCTTGAAAGTAAGGGTGAAGCCTTCGCGATGACATAACTACAGCCATAGCGAGCTTTTCCAAGATTGAGTATCTTGTTTCCGCATCTTTAAGGATATGGCTGACATAATATATCGAAAACTGTTTCTTCTTTTCCTCCCGGATGAGGACAGAACTCACTGCATCTGGACCAACCCCTAAATATAAGAATAGTATTTCCCCTTCGTGGGGGCTTTGAAGTAGAAGGGTTGATGTTAACTGTATTTTCAACTGTTTGAAAGCTTTATTGCACTCTTCGCCCCATTCAAACCTAGATCCTCCTCCGAGTGTTTTACAGAATGGAGCACTTTTATCTCCTGATTTAGAAATGAACCTGCTCAACCCTGCCAACCTTCCTCCAAGTTGTTGGACCTCTTTCGGATTACGAGGAGGGGTCATGTCTAAGATAGCCTTCACCTTATCTGGGTGGTTTGGTGCAAGGCCATCAGGAGTGAGGAGATGCCCAAGAAACTTCCCCTTATTCGCTCTGAACACGCATTTCAATGGATTCAATTTTAATTTGAACCTCCGTAGAGTAGCGAACGTCTCTACGAGGTCTTTTAAATGTATTGAAAAAGTTTGACTTTTGAGGAGGAGATCATCGACGTAGACTTCAAGGTTCCTGCCTTTCTAATGCTTAAAAACCGTATCCATCATTCTCAGATACGTCGCACCCGCATTTTTAAGGCCAAAAGGCATTACGAGGTAACAGTAACACCCATCATTTGTGATGAAGGAAGTGTGTGGGATGTCGGGTTTGTGCATTTTGATTTGATGGTACCCAGAAAATGCATCTAGAAAGCTCATGAAATTATACCCAACCGCGGAATTTACTAAAACATCTATACGAGGCAGAGGGTAGCAATCTTTGGGGCATGCTTTATTAAGTTTTGTAAAGTCTACGCACATACGCCACTTCCCACCGGATTTTTTCACCATTACAACGTTAGCCATCCAAGTGGGGTATTGAATTTCAGAAATAAAATTTGCTTTCAGAAGCTTGGCAACCTCCTCTCTGATAGGCACCGCCAGCTTGGTTGCCACCTCCCTTTTCTTCTGCTGGACTGGTTTGAACTTGGGAGATATGTTGAGATGATGGCAATCCACGTCCGGATCCACTCCGGGCATATCCTCCGCTGACCAGGCGAAGATATCCAAGTTCTCCAGAAGACTGGAGATCAGCTGAACTTTCTCTTCTTCTGGCAGCTCTGCATTGTTGATCAACTTCTTTTCCTCCCCTTCAGTAATGGGGACTTCTTGGGTTGCCTGGGCAGGTTCCAGGTGAACCCCTTCTTGATCCTTCCTTTCCTCCGCAGCTTTTGAAGACTCAGCAACTTCAAGAACTTCAATTGGAGACTTGGGAAGTGGAATGTTTGTGATCATATTGACAGTTCATACATAACATTCCCGAGCAACTTTCAGATTGCTCCGGATCTGGTACTGCCTTCCCTCGGCAGCAAAATTTGAGGGCTAGGTGGAAAGTGGACACCACTGCTCTGTAGGCATTGAGAACGGGCCTTCCGAAGATGGCAGAATAGTTACTTGGGGCATCTACTACCACGAAGTTGATTAATTTTACTACTCCCCCCAAGGAAACCAGAAGTTTTACGGAGCCTTCTACTTCTTTTTTTCTCTCCGGAGAAGCCGTAGAGGGGCCCTTTGGAGGAAAGCAAAGGCTTCCCAGTCTTCATGGCATCGAATGTTGAACGAAAGAGAAGATTGATGGAACTTCCCGTGTCAATCAGAATTTTGTGAACTGTGTAGTTTTCAATGATAGCCTTGATGACCATGGCGTCGTCAAAAGGATTAGCATTCAGAGGAATATCCTCTTGACCGAAAGTGACAATTGAGATTTCAGGAGTGGAATTTTTAGTTGCCGCCACTTCTTGCTTTAAAACTCTCGCAATACTTGACTTGCGGGAGAATTCAGCTCCAACTCCTCCATGAATGCAGTATATGTCCCCTAGGGGGCCCACATCATTTACTTATATGCATTCTATTGAGGGATGAATATCCCCATAACAGCCGGCGTCTTCTACGTCAGCACATTCCCAGGTCACCTCGTCTGCTTCTTTCTTTTTCTCGGTTGCCGGCTCAGTAGTCACCTCTTTTCGGATCAGGCCCCGGAGCTTCCCTTCTCCCAAAAGTCTTTCTATTAGTAAGCGGGGGGACCGACGGTTCTCATTCAGATTCCCTCCCTCTCTATGATATTCACAGAAGAGGTTCAGATTTCGGTTATGAATATCCGACTAGAGAGGAGCAGGCCTCTTGAAATCCGGCCTCTTTTGAAGAATTTGGACGACCTCGTCCCTGGTGACATTAAGAGGAGTGAATGATTCTTGTGAATCATCATATTAGGGAGATGAAGCAGCTGGAGGTGGCTGCGCAGTATATTGTGGCAGATATACCGACATTATTTGTGGAATGGCGATGGACGGAGCGGGTGCGATGGCCAACAACGGCTTCTGATCTTGAAACCGTTGATGGTCGATGAAGGGTTGTTTATGCTTATAGTTCCTTCCCCTCTGGGAACGGGGCTCAAAATGATGTTGATTTGCTTGTGGATGAGTGAAGGACGAATTGGGTTGGTCCTTGTCACTAACCAACTTTGCGACGTACCCTGGGTTACTCTTTTCACCCCTTATGAACATGTTTGCTAAACTTATCATCTCCTGATAAGTCTTTGGTTCTCTAATGTTTGCTTCAAACTTCAAGGGGCCTTCCCTCAGGCCATGAATCAAGGCTACCCGGTATAATTCTGGATCCACATTTTGGATATCCATGATCTCTTTTTGGAACCGATCCACGAAACGGGCCCACGTCTCGTCTTCTCGTTGCTTGATTTCAAAAAGGGCCACCTGGCCACCTTTTCTCTTCTTAGAAGTGGAGAACCTGAGCAGAAATTCCCTTCGTAGCTCAGCGAAGCAGCTGATTGATCTGGGATGCAACCCGTAGAACCACTCCCTTGCTTGTCCATCAAAGGATGTCACAAGGAGCTTACATTTGGTTGCATCTATAAGGGTTCTCAAAGCGATAGCTGACTCAAAGGCATGGAGATGAATAGTAGGATCAGCTTTTCCATTGTATGCCGGTAGGTGCGACTCCCTGAAATTATTTGGGCCTGGCTCCCCTCGGACTTCGTCCACGAAGGGAGAGGTTTCTTCAGCATCCTCATACAGAAGAGGGACGGAGTAGTAAGCCGCCTGGGCTGTGGCTACTCGCGGATAATCCGCCTGGTAGGAAGAGCGGGCAGTGACTTCTGGCAGGTAGGAAAGGCGAGCTGCAAGAGAAGCCGCCCCCGGAAAGTCGAGAACTCGGGCCGGCATGCTTTGCGCGGCCTCTTGATAGAAGTTTTGCCGAGCTGCAAAACCTTCTTGTAGAGGTGGGAAATTGGCGACTTGTGGTAGCGGGTACGGAGGAGGAGAAGAGGGACCGGAGTCACCGCCTGGTTAACCACGGCCTGCTGAGGGACTAGCCGCTCGGTTAACAATGCTAAGGCCCGACTGATCGCTTCCAGACGCTGATCAGTTGCCTTTTGAGCCCGCTCGGCTTCTCTCTTTGACTGCTCTAAGGCCTCCCATAGGGAATCTTCGCTATGGTCGGAGCGGTCTCCTAGAGGGAACTGGCAGTCTGACATCTTTTTCAAATATTTCACTGACAGTCTGCGATCTGAAGGTCGTGTGTTTCTGTTGGATCTGAGATTGCACCTCCGAAGGAAAACGGAGGCTGCGGGCTGTCAGTTACTATTTGATTAGAGAAAATTAGAGCGCTGGCAGTGGTAGAGGCCAGTCTTCGCCCGTCACGGCAAATGCCACTCCTGTGATGGGCTTTCCTTTGATTTAAGAGAATAGGTTACAGCGGGTTACAGAACCAGGAAAGGAGAAGCCGGCCGGTCAGACAAGTTGCAAGACAGTGAACTCGAGACCGCAGCTCTAACAAGCGAGCTCCATGATTCGAGTGTGCGTGTCTTGGGAACATTGCTGCCCCCTATTTATAGGCTCGGGGGCCTGCCCAAACATGCAGGGATAAAATAACTGCCTGCACGGGTACAGGAGAGTCGGGCAGGGTGTGACGGGATACAAAAAGGAAAAAGAAACAGGCCGTGGCTTGGCGGCTTGAGCATCCGATCTGTACTGGCCGGAGTCGAAGTGCGCTGCGATCAAATTTATGATGCAGCCCGGGTGGTCTCTGACCTGAGACCGCGGCTTGCCTTCTGGACTTGAGCTTTGTCAATCTTCAATCCTGGGAGGCGGTCTGGACACTATTAGACCGCCCGGTTTGCTCAGGCTGGACTGAGAGACTTGTTAGTTCTGGAGGTGGGCGACTTGATTTATCAAACCGCCTGGTCTGAGAGAGGTATTGTTCGGGAAGCGGACTTCTGGGTAAACAGGATCTGCCGCCATCTGTTATCCGCAGATTTAAATAATTATGCTATATGAACATTTCATTTTTGTCACACTTCCTGTAGTATTTTGATTTAATTATTAAAAATACATACTGCCCTCTGGTGAAAAAGTGCCCAACATCAAAGTTGTAGCCTATGGTGTATAGTTTAATTGAAAATTTGTTTCAGCTCAATAGGGGCACTGTAGCCCCCAATATAGTCATTTTGGTAGGACTGGTCCCTAGGGTAGGGCAGTCACCTTTCCTTGAATAACTTTTGATAGAGAAATGCTATGGGCATGAAAATTGAAACCTAGCCTACTTGTACCAACCCCCTTGTCATATCAAAAGATGGGAGTCTTAGGATAATATTTTTCTAAGGTGTTTGCAATCATTTCATAATTCAAATGTTAATTAATTAATGGGTCTAATGACCTCCAATACCCTCAAAATTTTGGTGGGTGCTCCTTAGGGTTAATATATGACCCTGGTAAAAATTTCAGCCCAATTGGGACTGATCTAGTTGGGTAATTTGTTAACCCAAGTTTGGTCAAACTGGGTCAAAATTAGGGTATGGTGTTCATCTTGGGGTATTGTGGTCAAAACTCATCAACATGATGTGAAACCTTGGTGATGCCGCGACCCCTCCACCACTAGTTGATGATGATCCGGTCGCCGAAGCGCAACGACATAAAGATTTTCGGTGCCATGTTGACGCTAACGGAAGACAGCGTTACAACCTCCGCCCGCGGCGTGCTAAGCCCACTTGAAGGCCTATTTTATTTAATTATTATGCTTTGTTATTTTATATTTATGAATATAAAATTATTCAATGTTTGAGTAATAATTTTATATTCATATAAGCATTTACCTATTTTATTTCCTGCACTTTAAACATATTTGGTGTGTATTTAACCTCTCGGATGGTAGAGATTACATCTCCATCTTGAACGGTTATGTGTTGTTTGTAACTCCTATTTAAGGAGGCTAGTTATGAGGATTATGATAAGAAAGAATTAAACCCTAGTCTTCCCCTTGAAAATTTCGGCCAAAGAGGAGTCCCTCCTTGCCGCCGCCCCTTGGTTGGTGTGACACCAACGATTTCTTCCTCCACCCCTCTTCGGTGCGACTCCGGCGTGGATTCCTTCGGTGCGACTCCAAGGAAGAAGGTTGCAGCCCCATTCGGTGTGACGCCGGTGGATTAATGGAGAGAGTGATTCTCCCACATATATTGTGCGATTGTAGATCCGGGTTGGGTAACATCTCCTTTTCTTTGTGATTTCTTGCTTTAGATTTGTGGAGGTTGAGCATCCGTTTTATACGCGATTTTTAAATACTCCGTTGCAAATTCCTGAAATAGATTTCATTGCTATCGAACTCTTTATTTCCGGATCGGGTAGGTCTAATTTGCTTGAGCGGATCTTGGCCTCTAGCCTTGGTTTTGCTCTCCAAAAGGATTGGCAACCTTTGTGTTAATTTTGGGGAATAATACGACTCCTTTCCGATCGTTATTTTAGAGTCGATCATTCCTCCTTTGTGATGTATGTGCTGCATTAGATGCGAACGTATTGCGACGATAGATGCTTGTGTAGGTGCGGTAGATCTAAACGTGAAGGGCGTAGAGAGCGTTATTTTCGTATCGATCTCCATCTCATGGACATCCCTACATCAATTTGGTATCAAAGCAGGTCGTGTCA
The DNA here is from genome assembly GCA_033032865.1 of Dactylorhiza incarnata. NCBI lineage: Eukaryota > Viridiplantae > Streptophyta > Magnoliopsida > Asparagales > Orchidaceae > Dactylorhiza > Dactylorhiza incarnata. Next base: position 2,761,366 of record JAWHQI010000040.1, on the reverse strand, counting down.
ATTTTTTTAATTGATACAACCTTGATATTCATTTCCGTGGCGCAAACTAATAAAAAAAAACCAAATCAAATTTTTTTTTCTGTGGTATGCGAATAATAGGCTAAAATCTTTATTTTTCGTCAAAATTCAAAAAACAAATCTAGAAGTTCTCACTGTTAGTCACATCCCGAAAATATTTTTCTGCCAAAATATTTCTTTTTGATCTGCACTACAAAAATTCACTAATCATAATTTTGTCCAACCCTGTATGCGCATTAGGCTAGGAACGGAGTATAATACACCTTCATCGTCTAGGATGGCAGCGAATCAGCACGGGGTAACGCTGAGGCTATAGAGGGGTTACGTAACGAGATGACCGAACTTAGGACCAAGTTAGCGCAATTCCATCTGAATCAAGGAGGGCCGCCACCACCACCTGTTAATGTGGGGCAGCCCAACCGGCGCCAACAAGCCCATGATTTGGATTCCGATGGGGACTCTCCTCGAGTGCCCTCTCGAGAACCCCGCCCCGAGCGTGGCTTCGACATTACTAGGGCCATTAAGATTAACGCCCCCACGTACGATGGCTTGGGAGATCCCCAGATCTCCCTTACCTGGATTGTAGACATAGAGTGCTACTACGAATGGCACAATTTTACGTACCCCCAGAAGGTCCAAGTTGCCAGGATGAAGTTAACGGGTCGTGCGAAAACTTTTTGGCTAAATGAGGAGCGGAGATTAGGAGCCGGGCAGGGAGTCCCACATATAGGTTGGCCCATGATGAAGAATTTGCTAACCGATCAGTACGTCCCTGTGTACCACCAAACACAGATGTTCGATGAGCTGGCCACCTACGGCAGGGCTCAAAATCGGTAGCTGAGTATATGGGAGATTTGAAGGACCGTATGGTGCGTTGTGATCTTAGGGAAGTTCCTGAGGTTACCCTATCTAGATTTCGTAAGGGGCTTCACCCCGATATTCAATGAAAGCTCCTGCGCTATGGTCACACGGACCTGAACACGACTTTCAATGCCGCCCTCGACATTGAAAAGCATCTAGCCTCGAAGGCCTACTCCCGTTATTCCCACAGGAAGAACAAGTCCACTGTTGGAGCGTCTTCCTCCACATATCCGGACAAGGGAAAGTTTAGGTCCACCGAGTCGAAATCTGTGGTGATCACTGCTAGAAATAATAGGAATCCCGCGAGTGAGCGTGTCCCCATAGGGAAGGTTAGCAAGGCCAATACTACATGTTATTCTTGCGGCATTCAAGGTCACTATGCCTTCGAATGTCCAACAAAGACTAAGGCCATAACCCTTTTAGATTCGGCTACCGACCCCACTGATTATGTTTATGAGACTGAAGAGGAGAGTGACCCAGATGGGGTCCCAAGTGATATAGAGGACGATCACCACCTTATGGTGATGCATTGTATCTTGACCATGCCTCATCCGTTAGATGATTGGAAGAGGACGAGCATATTTTCTCTGATCTTTAAGAGTGGTGAGAAGCTTTGCAAGCTGATTATCGACAGTGGTAGCTGTGTGAATGTCATTTCTGAGAGCGCGGTCACACGTATGTCCCTGACTATGGAACCACATCCGACCCCCTATCAAGTAGCCTGGATTAGCAAGGTCACCGTCCCGGTTACCAAGCGGTGCCTGGTTCCCCTCTCGTTCAAATTATATACTGATGAGGTTTGGTGTGATGTCCTATCGATGGATGCTTGCCACGTGTTACTAGGCCTCCCTTGGTTATATGACTGTGATGTGACGCATTTTGGTCGAGCCAATACGTACAAATTCAAATTCAATGGCAAAACCATCACATTAAGGCCGACCATCCCAAAGGAGCCAGTAGTTTTGGCTAAGGACACCACTGTCCCAATGGAGAGGAAAGCGTTGAGTCTGGTTGGTAGGAAAGAGTTTGTGAAGGATCCATTCCTTGATGGAGTGATGTATGCACTAGTACTTATGAGTGCGAAGCCTGATTCTAGTGTTTTTGATGATCTGCCCAGTGAGATACGGGTACTGTTGGATGAGTATAGAGACGTGTACCCGGAGGAGTTGTCGTCGTCATTACCCCCGCTTAGGGATATTCAACATGCGATAGATGTGGTCCCGGGCTCCTCTTTGCCCAACCAGCCCCATTATCGACTCCATCTTGCTGCCCACAAGGAGTTACAGGCCCAAATTGAGGACCTGTTGAAGAAGGGGTTCATTAGGACTAGCATGAGTCCATGTGCGGTGCCCGCCTTGCTTGCCCCCAAGAAGGATGGTACATGGCGTATGTGTGTTGATAGCCGTGCTATCAACAAGATTACCATCAAGTATAGGTTTCCTATTCCTTGATTAGATGACCTCTTAGATGTCTTGTCTAGCGCCACTATCTTTTCGAAGTTACACTTACGGAGTGGCTATCACCATATTAGGATCCGCGAGGGAGACAAATGGAAGACTGCATTTAAGTCTAAGGATGGGTTGTACGAGTGGCTTGTGATGCCCTTTGGGCTGTCCAATGCCCCCAGTACCTTTTCGCGAATGATGAACCACGTCTTTCGGCCGTTCATGGGTAGGTTTGTGGTAGTCTACTTTGATGACATATTGATTTATAGCACCACCACTACCGAGCACACCTCCCACATGAGAGTGATTCTTTCCACCCTGCGGAAGGAAACATTATTTCTTAATCTTAAGAAGTGCACTTTTTATGTCCCTGAAGTAGAGTTCCTAGGCTACATAGTCGGATCGGAGGGCATTAGAGTTGATCCTAGCAAGGTCCAAGTCATTAAGGATTGGCCCGAGCCGACCACTTTACGAGAGGTGCATAGTTTCCATGGGTTAGCTACATTTTACCGTCGTTTTATACGGGACTTCAGTAGCATCATGACCACTATTACTGATTGCATGAAGAAGGGCGAGTTCACCTGGACGAAGTCCGCCACCTATGCTTTCCAACGCATTAAGAAGCTTATGACTGAGGCAGCTGTATTACGTCTACCTGACTTCACCAAAGTCTTTGAGCTTACTTGTGACACTTCTGGGGTAGGATTAAGAGGTGTTTTGAGTCAGGAAGGGCACCCCGTGAGTTATTTTAGTGAGAAGTTATCTGGCGCTAAGTTAAATTATTCAAACTATGATAGCGAGTTTTATGCGGTAGTTCGATGTTTGCACCATTGGAGGCACTATCTCCTCTCCAATGAGTTTGTGATCCTCTCCGATCACGAGGCATTGCGGTTCATCAATGGCCAGCATAAAATCAGCCCGCATCACGCTAAGTGGGTATCTTTCCTATAAGGTTACACGTTTAATCTTAAGCACCTTAAGGGAGCTGATAACCGAGTCGCGGACGCTCTTAGTCGCCTTACAATTTTGCTTACTACTATGGAGGTTAATGTTGTACGATTTGAGCGCATTAAGGATGAGTACGCTACTTGCCCAGATTTCCAGGATTCATATTTATCTGCCCAGGATAGTTCCCCCATGACTATATCTGTGTTCATTATTAAGGATGGCTATCTATTTAGGCATGGGAATTTGTGCATCCCGCAGTCATCTTTGCGTCTCCATATCATCTGGGAGCTGCATAGCGGAGGGTTGAGTGACCATTTCGGTAGAGATAAGACCGTTACGTTAGTTGAGGAGAAGTTTTATTGGCATAAACTTAAGGCGATGGTGGGAAGGGTAGTAAGTAGTTGTCGTACCTGTCAGGTATCTAAGGGCACAAAAACCAACGTAGGATTATATACACCCTTGCCTATCCCTTTCACACCATGGGAAGACGTGAGCATGGACTTTGTTTTAGGCCTACCCACCACTTTACGCTGTCTCGATTCTATTCTCGTAGTTGTGGATAGGTTCTCAAAAATGGCATATTTTATTTTGTGCACTAGGACCAACGATGCGTCTCACATAGCAAAATTATATTTTAAAGAGGTCATTAGCCATCGTAGAGTGCCGAAGACAACTGTCTCGTATATGCATGTAAAATTCACTAGCTATTTTTGGAAGACTTTATGGATGTTAATGGGAACGAAGTTACTATTCTCTGCTGCTTATCACCCGCAAACCGATGGGCAAATGGAGGTGGTCAATCAGAGTTTGGGGAACCTCCTTCGGTGTCTTGTGAGTGATCACAAAGGCACGTGGGATCTACTGCTGCCCCATGCCCAATTGGCATACAATAACTCTAAGAATAGGTCCACGGGTATGTCACATAATGAGATTGTTCACGGGTATAAGGCTCCGGTGCCTCTTGACTTGGTTCCGTTACCACCAACATATAAAACAAGTCAATTTGCACAATCCTTCGCCCAACACATTCATGATCTACATGCATGTATACGGACTACCTTGACTTCTCAATACGAGCCCTATCAAGCGCACGCTAATCTACATAGGAGAGTGTCACACTTTAAAGTCGGCGATCTGGTTTTAGTCCGATTAGTTCCCGAACGACTGCCATCTGGCACCGTTAAAAAGTTAGCACCAAAGCGCGCTGGCCCTTTTTGGATTATAAAGAAACTTGGTGACAATGCTTTCATTTTGGATTTGCCTGCGGATTGGGGTATCTCCCCCATTTTTAATGTTTCGAATTTGACGTTGTTTGTTTCGCCTCCACATGAGTTGTCTTCTTTGTCGTCTTCTCCCTCCACTAAAATTTCTAATGGGTTGGGGGAGTGGTAGTTCAGATGATCTCTTTCTTTCGGTCCCCACAGGTATATCATCGGATGGTGAGTTGCATTCTTTTATTCATACTGCTGACATGTTTCCCAGGTTTCCCAAGACATTTCTCACTCAAGATACGATACTTGCTGCTGAGCCACTTGCGACTACTGATGGTGATACCTATCGCTTCCTCAACCGTTGGCGTGACCGCCCCCCCCCCCTCGGACGACTCATGGGTACTCGAGACGGAGCTTCGACTCTTGGATGCCGACCTTCTCCACCGCTATCTCTCAGACCACGCATCGGAGATACGTGATTTTGAGCAGGGGAGGATTGATGCCGCGACCCCTCCACCACTAGTTGATGATGATCCGATCGCCGAAGCGCAACGCCATAAAGATTTTCGGTGCCATGTTGACGCTAACGGAAGACAGCGTTACAACCTCCGCCCGCGGCGTGCTAAGCCCACTTGAAGGCCTATTTTATTTAATTATTATGCTTTGTTATTTTATATTTATGAATATAAATTATTCCATGTTTGGGTAATAATTTTATATTCATATAAGCATTTACCTATTTTATTTCCTGCACTTTAAACATATTTGGTGTATATTTAACCGCTCGGATGGTAGAGATTACATCTCCATCTTGAACGGTTATGTGTTGTTTGTAACTCCTATTTAAGGAGGCTAGTTATGAGGATTATGATAAGAAAGAATTAAACCCTAGTCTTCCCCTTGAAAATTTCGGCCAAAGAGGAGTCCCTCCTTGCTGCCGCCCCTTGGTTGGTGTGACACCAACGATTGCTTCCTCCACCCCTCTTCGGTGCGACTCAGGCGTGGATTCCTTCGGTGCGACTCCAAGTAAGAAGGTTGCAGCCCCATTCGGTGTGACGCCGGTGGATCCGTGGAGAGAGTGTTTCTCCCACATATCTTGTGCGATTGTAGATCCGGGTTGGGTAACATCTCCTTTTCTTTGTGATTTCTTGCTTTAGATTTATGGAGGTTGAGCATCCGTTTTATCCGCAATTTTTAAATACTCCATTGCAAATTTCTGAAATCGATTTCATTGCTATTGAACTCTTTATTTCCAGATCGGGTAGGTCCAATTTGCTTGAGCGGATCTTGGCCTCTAGCCTTGGTTTTGCTCTCCAAAAGGATTGGCAACCTTTGTGTTAATTTTGGGGAATAATACGACTCCTTTCCGATCGTTATTTTAGAGTCGATCATTCCTCCGTTGTGATGTATGTGCTGCATTATATGCGAACGTATTGCGACGATAGATGCTTGTGTAGGTGCGGTAGATCTAAACGTGAAGGGCGTAGAGAGCATTATTTTCGTATCGATCTCCATCTCATGGACATCCTTACATCACTTGACCACTGGTTTAGGATCACCTAAAACACCTCCATGAGTGATTTTGGGTGATGTGGGGGTGTATTTGCCCCAAAACCCTAGCTTTACCCTTAGGGTTGCATTTTGAGCTTTGTGCAGGACATGGGGTCAAATGTTTTGGAGTGGCCATGGAATTTGGTGTTCAAGTTCAAAGGGTGTAATAATACCCTAGGATATTTTAGAAGGATTTTAGGAACACTTGTTGCCCCTAAATTAGGTTATAACCCCTTTAGGGCATTTCATTATAAAAGAAATTTACATGTTCAAATGGTCTTGGGTGATGATGAAACCTTTGTAGTGCCTTTATAATCATATGATGGACCTCTGGTAATTTTTGTGTAATTAATTAAATTATTTATCCAGTACTTTATTCACAATGCACTTATTTTGTCTTAGTCTTAAGAAAAATACTTGAGGGTCCAATACTCTCTAGAAAATTTTGCAACTTGGTGATAGGACTTTTCAGGGCACTGGGAAGCTCTAAGAATATTTTTGGAATTTTTGGAGATTGTTATCAGTAGGCTACTTCACAACATTCCCTAATTGGGATTCTCTTAAAATATTTAATTAAATGAGAAATTGATTTCCATAAATTGTGAAACTCAGTTAGTAAGCCTTTCTGATCATCTTAGAGATCTGGTGTTTCTTTCATAATTTTTGGAATTATTTAACAGTAGGTTCCTTCACATTTTTCCCTAGAAAGGGTTTCTTTGGAATATTCATTTATGTGATTAATTTGCCTTTATAAATTCTGAAATTTGGCCAGTAGACTTTTCTGACTAATATGAAGGTCAAGTAATTTTTCCAGAATTTTTTTATAAGTATTTTTGATGGTTCCTTCATTAACCTCCAACTTTGGATAGATGCTAAATATTATAATTAGAGGACAATTCCTTATTGTAAAATTGTGACATTCTATACTTACTATTATTTTGGCATGATAGATTTATCTTAATTTTATGGGAGCCATATCATAAGAATACCTTACACTTCATGTTCATATTCATACTTGGCAAATATATGCTAAAATGTTAAGGAAAATATGAATCTCTGGATTTAGTCCTATAATGCCATGATAGTCCTCCAGTAATAATCTTGTGTCATGAGGATGAGTATTTGGAGTACTTCTACTTATGTGGTTCATATAGTTCATTTGATTTGCGTATAGTAAAATGGTAAAACCTGGGTAACTAGAGGCCTACTAAGAGGAAATGGGGTTTAACTGGATTACAAGGTCAGGTTGAAGAGGTTGAGGTCACCAAAAAGGAGGACATGTGGTAAGTGTGCTTGGTTAGTCCATGGTGAGGTTGTACTCGGGATTGACGAAAGATCGTCTTTCCCCCTAGAAGAGTCATAAACCACCTAGGGATAATACAAGTGAGATGGTAAGAGGGTTATGTATATGTGTAGATACCAATAACATTAAATGCCTTGAGAAAGGGAGCCTTGGGGTGTCATCCCAGTATAGTTCCTAGTACCGTAGCGAGTCCCTTACAGGGTAATCCTCGGGAAGTCTAAGACTAACCATAAATTGTAGGGATATGTTGTTGTACGAGATCAACTTTGTAATACCCTCACTCACACCCCGTCGTCACGGGTATGTTAGTCAGTTTGGTCTTACGAGTGGTAGGTTCGGTGGTTGTAGCAGTAGACTAATTAGTCTGGTGAGCCTGTGACTCACCAATGTTTATTGTGACGGGCGGGTTAGCCCGAGGAGCTTATGGTTCGGAGATAGATGGTAAACATGTTTGCATGTGCATAAGGTGGTGGGTCCTTAGTGTTGATGGTCATTGCACCAACATTAATACTTGGGTTCGGTAAGTGTGGATAACCCTTTATCAAGGCAAGTCTGGTGGTCTAACCAGCAAGAGTACGCAGGGACTCCGCTGTTGTGTTCTTACCGTTGAGGCGTATGTTAGGTCTAGGTTAGGTAGTGCAAATTCCAACCTAGAGGTGGGCGAGGCCCAACCCACCGCTTCTGTTTGCCACTACGGAAGTATCCTGGGAGTTTTGCTAGCTCCAAAAAGGGGGAACTATAGGTCTGTGCGCATAGAGTCGTAGTGTGTGAGTTGCACTTGTATGAACATAACATTAAACTACATACTTTGCATGACATAGCATAACCTTTCATCTCAACCCCTACCCCTATCGTATAAGTTGGTTATGGGACTCCTTATACGATAGGTCTTGCTAAACGACCCCTAGTCTATAGGTTTGTGTGGGCATTCCTATAAATCAACGGTTACTTTCCCTTACTTATCATTATATATTTGCTCTACTTGTTTACTTTACTTGTTCTTACTCTACTTTACTTACTGCTTCAGTTATGATATATATTGTGTAGTGGCAGACATTCCCTGTAGATTATATCCCATCATCTGCTATTTTTTACACCCCTTGTTGTCATCCGCTTCATTCCTCCCGCTCGGTGCCTAGGAGTCACCGAGGGAGGGGTGGGGGATTGGCTTAGTCTTTTTGACTAACGTCGGAGGACCTTATCATTTTAGGGGACCGAGGAGATGCTGCAGCACCAGAGGCTGGTGCAGATGGAGATGGGGCAGTCTAGCACGGGAGCACCGATGACAGGATCTGTGAGTGTCTTAGTAGCTTTAGTAGATTATGCTCCCGCGAGGGAAAATGTAGTGAGGAATTGATGTATCGGGCAGGAGCCCTTTTATTATTATTGTACTTTTACTCAGGTTTTGATGTGGACATCTCTTTATGATGGTTTTACTTTTCTATGTGATGTGGACTTGGCTTTTATAAAATTGTTTAAGCTATACTTCTTTGTGATCAACATGGCCGACAGGATCGGCGCTTTGTAGTGGCGACCTTCCCGAGCGAGGGTGTCACCACAAAACGGCGGTTCTGGGCCTAAGACCTGGGTTTTGAAAGAAAAAAAAGGGGTCTTACAGCCCGTCTTCAGAACTGCATCTTTAGTGTTCTCGACGTCACGTCTTCTTTTCGATGATGTAGTTGTCGTCAGTCTTACTTATCCTTTATAGCGACAAGGCTTCTTTACAACGATATCTGTCTTGTTCAGTCTTATCGACAACACAACTTCTTTCAATGATATCTTCAACACTGACCTTCCCTTTGCCTTTTCAACGACATTCATTCTGACTTAGCCTTATCGACGTTAATGCATCTTTTTGACGATATTTGTCAGTTTGACATTCTGTGAACTTGTCTTCTACTGAGATGATAAAGCTAAGAAGATAATCAATTATATAGTGAAGTTCTCTTGAATTGGTGACTTCTCCAAATCAGGAATCATGAGGGCAAGATTTCCAACAATCTCCCCCTATTTGAAGAAGTCAGAACCCCAATTCAAAATTACTTTCACAGAGTACTAAAATGTGAGTTTATGCATTAGATGTTAACATAGTTACTATTCCCTTAGCTTTTGCATCTTCTTGAGTTGGTAGCTTCCCCTTGATGTGAAGAACATTTTTTTCTTTACTCCCCCTTGATGTCTTTACCCCCCCCTTGATGTGATACATCATGTAATGCATCTTCTTCTCTCTCTTCCCAGTTTATTCTTTTCTCCCCCTTTCTGACTTTTTCATTATAGGCCTTGCATATGCTGTTCGTCAACGATCTTTCTGTTGTCGTCGGAAGAGAGGTTCATCTCATCTCCCCCTATTTTGTAGGCTTTGATTACCAGATTGTCTCTGCATGTGTCCTGCTAGTTCTTCTTACTATCACATGTAGGGAGATTAGTGAGCAGTAAGTTGGAATTTACTCTAAGTTTAACATTCCCAATTGGAATTTGAAGAAGTTAAACTTAGCTTCATCTAGGGGCTTTGTGAATATATCAGCCACTTGTTTGTCCGTGGGAACAAACTCAAGGATGATATATTCATTCTCCACATGCTCCCTGATAAAGTGATACATGATATCAATGTGCTTAGTCCTACTGTGTGAGACAGGGTTCTTAGCAATTGAGATTGCACTGGAAGAGTCACAAAATAGAGGTATTTTGGTCATCTTTAGATTGTAGTCTTTAAGTTGATGCTGGATCCATAGCAGTTGAGCACAGCAGCTCCTAGCAGAAATGTATTCTGATTCTGCCATGGAGATTGCTACACTTGTCTGCTTCTTGCTGCTCCAAGAGATCAGTCTTCCTCCAAGGAATTGGCATGTTCCCGAGGTACTTTTCCTATCTTCTTTGCATCCTGCATAATCTGCATCTGAATAGCCTGTCAGTTCACACCCATTATTCCTAGGGTACCATAGGCCAAGGTTTGATGTACCCTTAAGGTATCTTAGAATTCTCTTTATAGAGACATGATGAGATTCCTTAGGGTTCACCTAATATCTAGCACATACACATGTGACAAACATTATGTCAGGCCTACTTGCAGTTAGGTATAACAAAGATCGAATCATGCATCTGTACTTAGTTTCATCAAATGGTATTCCCTTTTCATCCTTGTCCAGAGACACATTGGTTCCCATTGGTGTCTTCATAGAGGAAGCACTCTCCAATCCAAACTTCATTACTAGCTCTCTAGTGAACTTGGTCTGAGAGATAAATATGCCATCTTCAGATTGTTTCACTTGGAGACCTTGGAAGTATTTGAGCTCACCCATGCTGCTCATCTCAAACTTTACCTGCATCAAGCTAGCAAACTTTTTGCAGAGATTGTTATCTGTAGAGCCAAAGATAATGCCATCTACATAGATCTGCACTAGCAAAATCTTTCCCTTAACTTCCCTTAGGAACAATGTCTTGTCAATATTTCCCCTAGAGAATTTATTCTCAATGAGAAAGCTTGACAGAGTCTCATACCAGGCTCAGGGTGCCTGCTTTAAGCCATATAAAGCTTTCTTAAGAAAATATACATAGTCAGGATGAGTTGAATCAACAAAACCTGAAGGCTGATCTACATAGATTTCCTCTTTGAGGTCACCATTTAAAAAGGCTGAATTCACATCCATCTGATAGACTTTGAATCCTTGGTAGGCAGCATAGGCTAAGAATAGTCTGATGGCTTCCAGTCTGGCTACAGGAGCAAAGGTCTGATCAAAGTCAATCCCCTCTTCCTGTCAATATCCCTTTGCCACCAGCCTTGCTTTATTCTTTGTGATTATTCCATTCTCATCCAATTTATTTTTGTAGACCCACTTAGTTCCTATGATATTCTGTCCTAGAGGTCTAGGAACCAACTTCCATACTTTGCATTTCTTAAATTGATTCAGCTCCTCCTGCATTGCTGCAATCCAAAATGGATCCTGATTTGCTTCCTCAAATTTCTTGGGTTCAATTTGAGAGAGAAAACTCAGGTATAATGCTTCATTTACAGCTCTACTCCTTGTTAGCACTCCTTGGTTGACATCTCCTATTATTTGCTCTTGGGGATTATCTCTCATTTGTCTCAAGGCAATTGGCAATATTCTAGGAACATCTTCATTGACAGGTTCTTCAGGTTGCATTTCCTCTGTTGTTTCTGAGCCTTCTATAGTCTCTTCTTCAATTTCAACTGTTGCTGACTGATTATTATCTTTGATTGAGGTGTCAGCCTTTTCTTCAATGTATAATTTCTCCATTTTCTCTATTGTACCTGCATTTACTAGAGAACTAGACCCGCCCTTATGTATAAGGCTGGTCTCATTAAATACAACATGTATAGATTCTTCCACTGCTTGGGTATTGATGTTGTACACCCTATAAGCCTTGCTATAGGAGTTGTAACCAACAAGAATACCCTCACTGCTTTTCTCAGCAAACTTGGTTAGCCTAGCCTTCCCATTATTAAGTACATAGCATTTACTCCCAAAGATCCTAAAGTAGGATAAGGTAGGTTTTCTGCCTTTCACTAGCTCATAGGGAGTCTTCTTGTGGTCTTTGATGATGGAGGCCTTGTTTATCACATGACAAGGAGTGTTCACAGCCTCTGCCCAGAAATATTCTGGAAGGGATGAATCACTTAGCATTGTCCTACTTGCCTCTATCAAGGTTCTTTTTTTCCTTTCTGCAACCCCATTTTGTGTAGGAGTCCTAGGAGAGGAAAATTCTTGGGAGATACCCAATTCTTGGCAGAATTCTGTCATGGGTCCTGACTGAAATTCTGTACCATGGTCACTTCTGAACTTGACCATAGTACAGTCCATCTCATTCTGGATTTGCTTGACAAAGTTCTTCAAGATGTCTAAGGTATCTGACTTCTTTTTAAGGAAGAATACCCAAGTGAATCTTGAGTAATTGATGCGCGTCGGCAAGTGCACCGGTCGCTGTCAAGTAATAATTGTGGAGAATAAATTCCCCGGATGTCGGTCTCTTGAGGAATGCAGGATGGGTGATCGAATCGTGCAGTGAATATTGTTACACAAGCGTTTCACAAACACAACAAGGGGTTTTTGGTTGGTTTTCCTAATTTTAACAACAATAAAAGAGATGCGGGTCGAGAACACCGCTTCGCAACGTGAGGTGGATGCAACGGCCGCGATGCCGTGCTTCGTGAGGCGAATGAAGTGGACTCAGGCGCGAGAGAGTGAGGGTCGCAAACACCTCATCACAACCGTCGTTAGCTCTTGCCAACACGGAGCAAACACCTTGCGTGCGAGTGTGAGTGAGTGCGCTTGAACGTGGTGAATCACAACCAACCCATGAATAAGAACACAGAAACGTTCATTCTCATCAAATAAATATCACAATATTCATTTAGTAAAAGATTCAAAGGGGTACAATCAAGGAAAGAGGAAGGAGATAACCGGTGGTGAAGACTAGCGGCCGTTCACGGCCGGAATGGTAGGTTGTCGGGCTACCTCCGGACTCGGGCGGACGATGCTTCCGGCGTAGAGGGCTGTCACAATCTCCCTACGTGCTCCGTCGTCTTCGACTCAAGGTCTCTTCTTCTTCTCACCGGGCGGAAAGCGAAAATGATTGCTTGGAGGCTTGCGGATGATGGAGAACACTCACGGACGATGGAGGATGTCCAGGAATGGACCGAGGAAGCTTCCCCTTGCGTAGGAGATGAAGTAGGGGCGATCCAAGGGGGCGGTCGGCGGCGTACGGAACAGAAATCCCGCTCCCGGAATGAATAATCCGCCCTAAAATCGCAACAGGCGCTTAAATAGGCGCTGGATTAAACACTGCGCACGATCATTGGCGCACGACCAGTGGTCGTGCGCACTGGAATCCTGCGATCGTGCGCACTGCCTGGACAGAACCTGCACGAGATGAAATCATGAAATACAATGTTCGCACGACCAGTGGCGCACGACCGGTGGTCGTGCGCACTGGAGTTGATGGTCGTGCGCACTACAGCAAACAGAACTCAGAAATTTAATGGTCAATGCGCACGAGCAGTGGCGCACGACCGATGGTCGTGCGCACTGGAGTCGATGGTCGTGCGCACTACACCAGACAGAACTCGTGAAAAAGGGTTAAGTGCGCACGATTAGTGGCGCACGACCGGTGGTCGTGCGCACTAGAACAAGTGATCGTGCGCAGTGTTCCTGTGCAGAATTGCACCGGAAACACTTGCACGCCTCCTATTCCAGCACAAACACAGATCTAGCCACCAAAAGTGGCACTTAACAACATATGAGTACTATGAAAGGAAATAAACACGAAAACACACCAAAGTGGGCCAAACTGTGCACCTAGCATGGGTTATCAATTATAAACTATAATAAGGCTAAAGTGCGTGATATTGACTAAATAATGGCCCGGATGAGTCCATGAAGGTGTATATAATCAGGACTCATCACACCCCCAGACTTAACTGTTTGCGCGTCCCGAGCAAACTAATCCGGCGGAAGTTGAAAGAGATAATTAAAATAGCGAATTACGCAGGGGAGTACAGTGCGAAGTAAAATACGCATGCGAGTAGGAATTCTAGTAGAAGAAGATTCTAGCTATGCTAACTAATTTACGTAAGTACTAAAGCGTAATCAAAGATTTAATTGTACTCAGTGGGTGAATTATGAAGAATTTGACGATCATGCCCGGTATGAAAGTGACGAGACGCTGAGGCGGGTGTTGCAAAAGATCGGGGCTTAGGAATAACTCCGCTGAAATCCATCAACGTCGTGAACCATACGCTTTCCCGGTCACACTCTCTCCACGACGCTAGCAAACTCGCAAATCAAATCAGTAGGACTTATAGGATTAAAACGGGGCTTAGGTTACAGAATGATATGCAAAGATAAACATGACGGCTACGCAACCCAAATGAGCCAACGGCACACTGCACCTTACAAAACCAAACAACTATGCTCGTGTGACACACCCCCAGACTTATCATGAAAACCAGGTGTGCACACAGCCTACTTTACAAATACCAACAGATTTTTCTCTTTAGCTTGGGAGGATTATTTTCAGGATACTCTTCTTCTTTTTTTTTTTTTTTTTTTTATATATTTTTCTTCTTTCAAGCAACCTCCAGTTGGTTCAAAATCAGCGGATAGACAATATTTTCTCTTCAAAACACAATGATACCACACACCACACAAGTTGGAAATTATGAGCACAGTTAAAACATTTTTTTTGGTTGCGGGCGTAGGAAAGGCTTCAGGCTTTGGTGGATGAGGAGGAGCTGAACATAAAAAATGGTAGGCACAAATTTGGCTTGCAAAGGCGAATGAAAGGGGCATGGAATAACAAAGCTCAAACTAGCCAAATGGTGGCCTACATCATGCTTGACTCAACAAGTAGCTCTCACCCATGCTTCAAGAGTCGCTTGGGGCAAGTTCTTAGCCCACGAGAAAGATAAACCTTCCTCCCGACTCGAGCAACACACGTTTAGCGACCGCATACACACAACACCGGGTTATCATTAATTTCATTCGAATTCACCACTTGAGTACATTAAATCTAAATTTACGCAGAGATACTGCACATAAATTAAATGCATAAAGAAAATCTAATTCTACGCAAATTCTACTATAGCATGCGAAGCGACTAGAACACTACATGAGTCGACACTGCGCTCCAAATAATAATTCCTGTGTTAATAGCCTATTTCACATTCCAACCAAACTAGTTTAAACGGAACAACACAAAAGAAAGCACGCACTCAAGTGGGTGAAGTGGTGTGTGAAGATGAACGAAACTAAATAACTGAAATTAAAATACTTCTAGTATGCAAATGAGATGAGCACGTGCAGTGGGTGACAAAGAAACGGCTCTCCCCCAGACTTAATCAAAACCATACAACGTAATGATATGACAGTGAAAATCAAAATTGAAAGCTAGGGAAGAAGTTACCCAATGCTCAGCACGTGAGCATACCAGAAGAATGGCGTTTAAAATCAAAAATAGTCTGCAACATCCACCATCGAACACAAAACCTGCAAGCAAAACTCAAAACAACAAAAGCAAAAACAAAAACTGAACTAGGAAAGGTTAGATAAAAGGAAATATATATAAAAAAAATGGAAATCTGGGTTGTCTCCCAGTAGCGCTTTCATTTAACGTCCTTAAGCTGGACCAAATACCTGTATTAGCATTGTTTATAAAGAGTGCAGGAATTAAGAAGACATACTCAAAAATAGTTCATTACAGCAATAAAAAAAAAACACGCATCAACTAAAAGCGCTCTTGTGGTGCGCATCTCCCGTAGCATGTAGGCGGGAGGTGAAGGCTTTAGGGCCAGCACTGGTATTACCCAATGCTCCCCTAACCTCCGCCATCTTGCTACGAAGAGCGGCAGCACGAGCGTCACGCAGAAGTTTTTCTTTTTTCAGTTTGGTGACGGTTGGAGATTGCCACCGTTGTGAACTCTCAGATTTTTCCTCCTTAGAATCAGGTGGCGTCACTTCCGGTGTCACTGTGACCACCGGATCGGCCCAAGAGACGGAACGCTTAAACAGTTTATTACACGATTCATCGCAAGAAGAAAAATAATCAGCATTCTTGACTAAATCCACATCATCATTTCCCGGACAGCCGTCATCCTCCTTCTCGGCGTCGAATTCTTTCCGAAAGTCAATCACTTCCTCCTCATCAGATTTGAGCTCCTCCATTTCCCCTTCACCCGTTTCTTGGAAATGCGTCTTCCCTGCACAACTCAGAAGTTCATCAGAAATAACAAGAGGGGGAGGAGTGGATGTGTCGGCTCTAGCTTCGAGATGAATGGGCTGCAGCGCCGTGTTAGGTAAGATGACACACCCCGTGGCAAAGTCAAGGGTGGCGCCGCTCTCTTTCAAGAACGGCACCCCCAAGATAGGGATGGATTGATTTTCCCGGGGGCCCAACACCTGAAAGTCCGCGACCACAGTTGTCCCCTCAACTATTACTTCCACGTTTCTCACCTCTCCCTCGGATTGAATAATGGTGCCGTTAGCGAGAATCAGCGATTTCTTTTCCTCTGTGTTAATCTCCAATTGAAGTTTCGCAACATCTTGCAGCGCAATAACATTGCGAGAGGAACCGGAATCGCATAGAGCCTTTGTTTCAACCTGATTGATGGAACACGAGATTGTCAGCTCACTCGGATTGGCATCCACCACATCCCCCAAACTTTTCCCTTGATCAATGGGATTCTTTTCCGTATTACTGGGAAGGGACCCCTGCGAACGCTCAGTTAGCGCTTGGGCCAATTGGCCCAAATGCGTCTCCAAGTTTCGCATAGATGCAGTTTGGTTTGCCATATTCGAGTTAGCTACAAGCATGAATTTTTCCATCATTTCTTCTAAATTACTCTTCTTTTGAGTAGGGGGTGCTTGGTTGTAATCCGGGTGCGGCGGCCTCGGTTGGCTCCCGGAGGCGTAAGCATCATTTTGATACTGCCCCGGTGACCATCGTTGGCCGGGCGTGTTGGGATTCCACGAGAAGTTCGGATGACTTCTCGCTCCCGGATTATAAGTGTTATTATACGGCGCCCCCTTGGACTGATTTCCAACATAATTCACAGATTCATTTAAAGATAAGTGCACGAAATCACCTACCACTTGGTTCCCCGAGCATTCGTAAGCATGGTGGCCTCCACCTCCACATCCTTCACAAGTAATGATGCAGCAGATGGAGACGGAGAAGGAAGAGAATCAACCATGAAGAGTCCTCGGCTGCTTCTTGGAGCGTTTCTCCCTGCAGTCCAGAAGGTACTGTGGGAGGCAGTGTCACGCAAAATCCGCAGGGCATCTTCAGGGGTGTGGTTCATCAAGGTACCACCGGCCGCAGCATCGATCATTGCCCTATAATTGGGCTCGATCGCGAAGTAGAACAATTCAACCACGTTCCATGGCTGGAGCTCGTGGCCAGGGCAACGGCGAAGGAGTTCATTGAGGCGCTCCCAAGCTTCCGCAAGAGTCTCTTGATCCAACTGCCGAAATGTGGCGATTTCACGCCGCAAGCTTACAATCTTATCCACCGGGTGGAATTTAGCCAGGAATTTGGATGCAAGGGCATCCCATGTTGCAGCAGTCCCGGGCGGGATGGAATGAAGCCATACTTTTGCTTTATCACGGAGGGAGAAGGGGAACAGTCTCAGTTTGACTGTGTCATCAGCAATGCCCGCATAGCGGAAAGTTCCGCAAATATCAGAGAATTCTGCCAGATGCAGATGCGGGTCTTCGCTAGCCATCCCCGAAAACTGAGCATGGTTTCGGATAATGTTTAAGATCGCCGGCTTTATCTCAAACTGATTGTTCATGATATTGGGCCCAAAGCCCGGATACACGCTTCCAGCAGTGGGGGTGGTATAATCTCTCATAGTACGAGGCCGAGGTCTCTCCGCCTCCTGTTCATCAGTGGCCGGATTTTGCCCCTCATCGTGCACTCGCGCATCAGCATCATTCGGGTTCACATGATCACCCATGGCTGCTTGCAGAGCCGCAGCACGCCTTCGCGCGCGAGCGGTTCGTTCGATTTCTGGGTCAAAAGGTGCAAGTTCACCTGCAATCTGCCTCTGCATGTACTGTCAACAACAAGAAGAAAATGAAAAGATCAAAAACAACTGCTCGTGTAACGAGAGTCACGACACAAGACGATACACGCCTGCGTTCCCCGGCAACGGCGCCAAAAACTTGATGCGCGTCGGCAAGTGCACCGGTCGCTGTCAAGTAATAATTGTGGAGAATAAATTCCCCGGATGTCGGTCTCTTGAGGAATGCAGGATGGGTGATCGAATCGTGCAGTGAATATTGTTACACAAGCGTTTCACAAACACAACAAGGGGTTTTTGGTTGGTTTTCCTAATTTTAACAACAATAAAAGAGATGCGGGTCGAGAACACCGCTTCGCAACGTGAGGTGGATGCAACGGCCGCGATGCCGTGCTTCGTGAGGCGAATGAAGTGGACTCAGGCGCGAGAGAGTGAGGGTCGCAAACACCTCATCACAACCGTCGTTAGCTCTTGCCAACACGGAGCAAACACCTTGCGTGCGAGTGTGAGTGAGTGCGCTTGAACGTGGTGAATCACAACCAACCCATGAATAAGAACACAGAAACGTTCATTCTCATCAAATAAATATCACAATATTCATTTAGTAAAAGATTCAAAGGGGTACAATCAAGGAAAGAGGAAGGAGATAACCGGTGGTGAAGACTAGCGGCCGTTCACGGCCGGAATGGTAGGTTGTCGGGCTACCTCCGGACTCGGGCGGACGATGCTTCCGGCGTAGAGGGCTGTCACAATCTCCCTACGTGCTCCGTCGTCTTCGACTCAAGGTCTCTTCTTCTTCTCACCGGGCGGAAAGCGAAAATGATTGCTTGGAGGCTTGCGGATGATGGAGAACACTCACGGACGATGGAGGATGTCCAGGAATGGACCGAGGAAGCTTCCCCTTGCGTAGGAGATGAAGTAGGGGCGATCCAAGGGGGCGGTCGGCGGCGTACGGAACAGAAATCCCGCTCCCGGAATGAATAATCCGCCCTAAAATCGCAACAGGCGCTTAAATAGGCGCTGGATTAAACACTGCGCACGATCATTGGCGCACAACCAGTGGTCGTGCGCACTGGAATCCTGCGATCGTGCGCACTGCCTGGACAGAACCTGCACGAGATGAAATCATGAAATACAATGTTCGCACGACCAGTGGCGCACGACCGGTGGTCGTGCGCACTGGAGTTGATGGTCGTGCGCACTACAGCAAACAGAACTCAGAAATTTAATGGTCAATGCGCACGAGCAGTGGCGCACGACCGATGGTCGTGCGCACTGGAGTCGATGGTCGTGCGCACTACACCAGACAGAACTCGTGAAAAAGGGTTAAGTGCGCACGATTAGTGGCGCACGACCGGTGGTCGTGCGCACTAGAACAAGTGATCGTGCGCAGTGTTCCTGTGCAGAATTGCACCGGAAACACTTGCACGCCTCCTATTCCAGCACAAACACAGATCTAGCCACCAAAAGTGGCACTTAACAACATATGAGTACTATGAAAGGAAATAAACACGAAAACACACCAAAGTGGGCCAAACTGTGCACCTAGCATGGGTTATCAATTATAAACTATAATAAGGCTAAAGTGCGTGATATTGACTAAATAATGGCCCGGATGAGTCCATGAAGGTGTATATAATCAGGACTCATCAGTAATCATCAACCACCACAAGGGTATAAGCCTTCCCTCCCAAGCTGAGAACTGACATAGGACCAAACAAATCCATGTGTAGTAGAAATAAGCACCTGAAGGAGTCTTTGTCAGATGTGCTTTTAAAGCTAGTTCTTGTCTGCTTCCCAAGTTGGCAGGCTTGATAAGGACCTTCCTTGATGCATTTAATATTAGGTCCATTTCTGACTAAGTCTTCTGAGAAAAGCTTGCGTATGGTCTTATAGTTAATGCGTGCAAGTCTCTTGTGCCATTGAACACCTCGAGCCTCTTTATCATTAGCTACAAGACATACAGGCATGGAAGAATTTGCATTAAGGAAATTTAAGCAATAAATATTACCACTCCTAGTGTCAGTCAAGACAGCCTCAGAATCCAAGGATTTCTTGATTAAGCACTTATCCTTGTGGATGGTGATTACAAAATCTAGATCACAAAGTTGACTTATGCTTATGAGATTATGTTTCAATCCCTCAACATAAGCCACTTTTGTGATGGTAACTAGGCCATTAGAAATATTACCATAACCTTTAGTCATTCCCTTCTCTGAACCTCCAAAGATTAATGTTGGTCCAATCTCCATAGGGATGAAGCTTCTTAGATACTTTCTGACTCCAGTCATATGCTTGGAGCAGCCACTATCCAAATACCAGATTAGAGACTGGTTGGTACTTGGATACACCTGCAAGGAAAATTAATTACCCTTAGGTTCCCAATTTGAATTGGGTCCTTGGTTCCTGCTAGGAAAATGAAATGGAATATCACACCACTGCGAGTTCTACACTCTCTTTGCATTGGGTCCTATTGGGTTGAACAAACAATCTAGGGCAAAGTGGCCTACTTTCCCACAGCACCATCATTCATACCTGCTATATCTTTTCTTCTGCCTCACCATTTGAGTAGGATGAGAGTGTTGGTGAGAAAGATGGAAGACAACTGACCTAACAGGTCTTGCATGAACCTTACAGGTGTGAGAAGGTTTCATCACTTGTTTGTTCACCTTCTTGGGAACAGGCTTTGTGGAAGCAGCCTTTTCCTTACTTTTCAGTGATGTTGTCGTAGGTCCATAACCAGAAGAACTTGATCCTAGTACCTTCTTAAAAGAGATTGGGCTTCAGAAGCTTTGTCCTTGACAGTTTCCTGATTGAATCCTATATCCAGAGAAGGTATCAATGATGGGTAAAACTGTCTTGGGCTTAAAGAAGCTTGCAGCAAGTTTCTTCTCAGCCAGCAACATCTCCTCAAGGTCCTTAATGACCTTGTTCTTCTGACCTAATTCAGCATTCTTAAGCCTTGTGGCTTCCTTGAATCTGTCCATTTCTTTGCTCATGGAAGCCAGCTTTTCAGCTGTCTCTTTGAGCTCCGACTGGACAGTCTTCAAGGAATCTAACTCCTTGGTCTGGACTTTGAGGAGTTTCTTGCAGTTCTTGAAAGCTTTCCACAAATCCTTATACTGCTTTATTAGGTCAGATTCAACATCATATTGAGATTTTGAGGTTGTGTTGTTGCCGCAGACACACTCTCATTATCATGCAAAGAGTCTGTTACTGATTCAGAATTAGAGATAGACATATGGGCTTTGATAGGTACCTTCCCAGGAGAGATGTCATCCTGGTTGTCTTCCTTTATGGCCATTAGGCCAATCAGTGCTTCTTCCTCAGTATCTGAGGAGCTTGAATCAGAATCACTTAGAGCACTAATTTTCTTTGCCATAAACCCTCATTCAGGTTTCTTCTTGTCTCTTGACCTTCTCTTATCTTCATAATTCCTTGATTCCCTTCTCTTAGAAGAGCAATCAGCAGTTGTGTGACCTGTCTTATTACAGGAGTAGCAAATAGTGTTAGCAAAATCAAATTTACCAGGTTTTGATTTATACCTGTCCTCCCTTGAGGATTTAGACCTGTCATGCTGATCAGATCTTTTTGAGCTTGAGGAGGTGGGTCTGTAGTTGTCTCTACTTCTTCGGGTTATCAGCTTCTTGAACTGCTTAGAGAGACGGACCATCTCTTTGTCAGTATCATTAGAGTCTGATGTGCTAGCATCAGACTCTTCACTACTTTCTGATATGTTCTGATAAGCAAGAGTCTTGTCCTTGGATCTCTTGGTTATCTCAGCCGTGAGAGCCTCAGATCTTTCTCTAGAGCTCCCTTTTGAGCTCTCCTCTCCAACTTTCCTGGTATTGAGCTGAAGTTCATGGGATAGCAGCTTCTCATACAAATTCTTGGGCTCCAAGATGCCCACCTGACCCATCTCTCTGATGGCACATATCTTTATATCCCATTCCTTAGAGAGAGATCTAACGAATTTATCATTTAGGTCAGAGTTTGTGAAGTCTCTGCCATTATTTTTCAGTCCATTCACTATTTTGAAAAACATCTCATAACATCTTGAGATGGTTTCAATCTTGCCTTGCTTGAAGGCTTCATATTCCTGATTGAGAAGGGATTTTCTAACATCCCTTACCTCTTCAGTGCCCTCCATGCAGACAATCAGAGGGTACCACATCTCCTTGGTTGTCTTGCAATGAATGAGATTCTGGAGGGTTGAGTCATCAATGGCACTTACGATTACATTCTGTGCCCTTTATCGAGACTTGCCAAGGTCAGCTCATCCTTGGTCATGTCTGTATAATTCTTTGCCACCATCCCCGTTGGGTCAATAGTGGATGCTGTCATAGGAATAAAGGGGCCCTCTTGAACAGTTATATAAACTCTTGGATCAGCTGCAACCATGAACAACCTCACTCTTTCCTTCCAGATAGGAAAGTTCTCCTTAGTGCAGATTGGGAGTTTCATGGCTCTCATTTCTCGATGCTGATCACCTCCAGCCATATTGGATTGTTCTACAATCTAGATCTGACTGTTAAGTCGCTTTCTTGATCAACCTCGCTTTGATACCAATTGTTGGTTATAGAACAATCACCAGAAGGGGGAGGTTAGGTGATTATGGCTGTTTTAAAATATTTTGCAAGCAATGAATTTAAGGAGGGCACTGCACAGTGTTGGAACATGGTCTTCCGCATCTCCTAGGTTTGAGAATAACAAATCCTATGTGTATTTGATCTTGTGTGTTTAAGTGTGCAGGATAACAAAGTCCACATGACTCAAGGATTACATAAGAAGGTTGCCCCCAAAGTTGAGCCATCAAATCCAAAACTCCTACTAGCGCCAGCGGTAGTCCTAGCGTAGGCGCTAGCTGTCATTCGACGAACTGTAAGTGGCGCTCGATGAAATGCTCATAACTGCGTTCGACAAAAATTCGCTCGACGAACTGTTAGATGCGTTCGACGAAATTTCGATCGACGAAATGTTTGCTTAAGCGCAATTCCGGGAGTACTTATAGAAGGAGATAGCTCCTGGCGGTATCCGATAGCTTAGGCGATAGGGCGGAGCACAGTAGGCAAGAGAGAATTGTTTCCTCGGATTGAAGATTCTGCCGCGCAGAATATGTCCTAAAATGGGATAGCGCCGGCGGTAGCACTAGCGCAGGCGCTAGCGCTGAGACTATAAAAAGGACCCCTTGGCTCCGTCTTCTTCATCCTCTTGAGATCCAAAATTCCAGAGCTTCGTGCCACAACATAGAGAGGAAGGTTCAGAGAGATACTCCCACAAATCCATGAAGGCTTAAGGAGATCCGTGGAGAAGATTTCAACACGCATCATCATTGTGACGAAAGACCGCATCGACTACAATCATACTCTGCTAGTCTTCGTCTACTTCTCCAAGAGATCCACATAAAGGGAGTTTTTATATTATTGTCTTTTTATTTCACATCTCTTCTTGTAATCGTTTAGTGAACTCGCCTCGTGTTGGCGACTAGGTCTGGGTAGGACTTAGGGCAGAAATTCGCCTCGTGTTGGCGACTAGGTCTCGGGTGTAGGTCTAGGGGGTGCTTGAGACCATATCCGGGGAAGGGTTGGCTAGAGCGGCTTGAGGCCGTATCCGGGGAAGGATCGGCTAAAGCCAACCGGTTCGTGGGGATACGAGTCGGTATAGAAAACAAAAAGAGTTTTTCATATTTCGCTTTAATTTCTAGCGTCATTGAAATCAAAATTTTGTAATCAATTTTATTAATAATAATCATGTCTCTCTTTGTGTAATAAAATTGATTTGTTCTTCATTACTCTAAATTGTTTATTATCCTCTCCTTTATTATAAAACAATTTAGATCTTTATTCAAAATCACTATTTAGATCTCTTATAATAAGCAAGTATTTCAAAATATAATATAAGTTTTTAAAACCCTTATTCACCCCCCTCTAAGGGTGCCTACCGATCCAACAAGTGGTATCAGAGCGGTTTTATTCCAATCGGCTTAACAACCAAGAATAATGGCGTCTCATGATCTCGCTTCTATTAGTGGGGTAAATTTTTATGAAGAAGAAAAATCTCTTAAACCACCTTTATTCGAAGGAAGAAATTATAAAGGGTGGAAATTGTTAATGGAAAAATTTATTAAAAATTTAGATATCAATGCATGGGATATAGCAATAGTTAGACCAGCGAATGAATCAAATAAACAGGAACATCATCTAAATGCAAAAGCTTTAAATAGTATTTTCTGCGCTTTATCCCAAGATATTTTCAAACTAATATATTGTTTTTCTAGTGCATACAAAGTATGGAAATTTCTTGAAGAAATGTATGATTCTCCTTCTACAGGTATGGAACAATCACAAGAACCGGAGAATATGCAAGCTTGCACAAGTCTTCAAGAATGCTCCTCTCATGACGGATCAATGGAGCACACATCAAATGGAAAAGAAGAAGAAGTAATGTCTTCGGAAGAGGAGTGCCAAAAAGATGTAAAAGAAACTATATGTTCAAATCATGCCTCTCCCGAAAACAATGTAAGGAAATCAAATCCCATCTTTTGTACTTCTATTTCTACATTACAATTGCTTCAAAGTACAAAGCGTAAAATTAAGAAATTAAAGAGTGCTAATAAACATTTGCGCCTAGAAAATAAAAATTTAAAGGCAAAAATTAATGTAGAATCAAATTCTAATTTATCTAGTTCTACCCAAGGCTCCTTAGTTGAAAACATTACACCTTGTATAGAATTTAATGATTTGAAAGAAAAATGCAAGGAACTTGAAAAGGAACTTCTTGTTATAAAAGAACAAAATAAAAAATTATGTTTAGAAAATTCATCTTTGGAAAATGATTGTGCTAATTCTAAAGAATATAAAATTGAAATTAAAGAGATGGATGAAACATTTGATGAATATAGAAACAACTATCAAGATCATATTGATTCAATTGTTTCCACTCTTAAAAATAGCATAATCGCTTATAATAAAGCTAGACATAATTTAAAGATCAAGAATGATGAATTAAAATCAAAAATCAACTTGCTTATGAAAATTGTAAATACAAATTCACAATATCAAACTATATCTAAAAACAAGTTGAATATGAATATGAATATCTTAACTAAGTTTAATAATGGGAGTAAAGAACATAAAGGATTTGTTAATCAAAATAAAAATCACCATTATTTATAAAATTATGTATCTCCTAAAGTAAATTCAAATATGCAAAAATTTCCTAAGAAAAATGATTTCAAATGTCATCATTATTTTAAGCCTAAATTTAAGGAATATGGAAATTTAATGCAAAATTATAATATTAAACCTAAGTATGAGTGGAGACCCAAAATTAAAGATGAAACATTAACTCCACTTGAAAGCGTCCATTCGTGCTTGCCTCCCCAAAAGTCATCTTGCTATATTTGGGTACCCAAAGGAACCATCCCACATGGTCCCCTTTGGATACCTAAAACATTTATTCATTAGGTATCATCAAATGCATGAAGTAGAAACTTTTCAAAATTAAGATATACAAATTTATACTTCATGATGTGCTTTAATGTCCTTTTTATTTTTCTTGTTGCTTTCCATTGAACTATCATATCATGGTTATCCTATATAGTATTTAAAATATGATCCTATCTCTTAAAAGCTTAATATATTTATAAAATCAAATTGATTAAATTCAAAAGTCATATCTAATTTTGATGACCTATCTATCTCTCTCATATTCATTATCTATAAATATCTTCTATTATTCATATAAATCAAATTTTAAATTTGCTATAAGATATTTTAAATATTAAATCATGTTATTAGGGTATTAAGCTTTCACCAACAAGTGGTTTAGAGAAATAACATAATCTACAAGAAAGTTCAAGATCTAAATGAAAGCTCAACTTTCAATATGGTTGTCTTTGATCACAACAAAAATTATATTGTGTTCACTCCTTGATGTCAAACATGATCTAAACATCACTAGTGTTCACCTATCAAAAATCACATATATATATTCAAAAGTCTTAATTAGAAGAAAATCACTAAAATGTATTGAAAGAATTTACCGTCATAATGAATATTGAATTCACAAGCACCACCATGATTTATTGATGTCCTTTGCAAAAATTCTCTAACATCACATATCATATGTCATATCAAAAGTCTTCTAAAAACAACTATTTCTATCACAATTATGTGAATTATAATTGATATATTAATTGATGACAATTGATATTATAATTACACACCATGGTTGGTGTATTATGTGTGTATTGAGATTTATTTCAAGTTTAGACCTTTGAATCATCTTGATATCAAATCAAATAAATCATCACTTCATTCTAGGTCTCTAAGTTGAAACACAATCAAACCTTGGTATAACATTAATATCAAACTTATCATTCTAACATTGTCGCCTAAAGAATATTTGTGTTTATGTTAGGCTTTATATGTTTACCAAGACATACGGCTGGGTATTCTCATCTAGGGCTTATCCATGGTATTCTTGTGCATGAATATTATGGTTAATCACTAAAATCATGCATATTTCATTTGTTCATTCATGTCATCTCATGCAAAATTTATTTGGTAAAGTCATATACAAAATCGCTAATGGTTCATGCAATTTGCACTATATAGACATCTCCTAAAAATCTGAAATTTCAGCATGAAACTACAGTTTGGACACTTAATCAAGATCAACAAACAAAAATTTCAAAATCATCAAAAATTGTGTACTATTTCCCGCGCTAGTGCTAATGTCGGTGCTAGCGCACCTATGTGTTTTTCTGTATTTTTAAAATTTTGAAAAATCCCTAAAAATATATTAATCTATATGTACTATTCATTTCTGCACTTCTGCTTTTATTACATTTTTGAAAAATCAAATACAAAAATACAAAAGCCAAATTACAAAAAAAAATATGTTTTGCCTTTTTTGGTTTTTTGTCATTTGTTTAAATTTTATTTCTAAAAGCAAAAATCAATTACAAAAATATAAAACAAAAAAAATATCAAAAAATATTATTTTGAACTTAACTTTTCTATTTACATATATCTTGTGAAAGGGTGATTTGGGCTATCATCCCATCACATCACCTAGTACCGGGCGAACCTCTCACAGGGTAGACCTCGGGAAGTCCAAGATCAATCTTATGAGTTCAAACTTTAAATCAAAATTATTCTTCAAAATATCAAAAATACAATATGGACTTCATTGAAAATCAAGCATGATTTAATCTATTATTTAGAACTTCTATGATGTTGCAATTTATCTTTTCAAACTACTTTGAACATTGTTTTCATCATGCTTTGATATATCTATTAATATGTGCATCAATTATATTGTAAAAGCTGTGTAGAACTACGCTTAGCATGCCTCTAAGTATGAGTAAATGTTTTATGTTTGATAATGATCTTTATTCACTCACTTATTTTGGCATTGTCTACATATGTGCTTAATCTAAGAATGCTTGTGTATATTGTGTATTAGTACAATGAATTAAAATTGCACAAGTATCTTACCTACACTCCTTTATTTGCACTTTTAAAAATTAAGAAAAGTGGTTATGTTTTTCATAAAATATATTGGTTTGCAAAACAAGTGTATTCGGAGAACTTTGTACAAAACAAAAATCATAAAATAAAGTGACAAAGATAACTCTACCAAGCACTACTTGAACCTCCTGATAAGTCTTAATAAGCGTTGTGAGGTTGAGCACCTTGGAAAGAATAGTAAAGTATCTTGTGCAAATCAAATTTTTTTTTCAAAATAAAAACCACTTACTCTTAAGTACACCGGATCACTAGTCTCAACATTAAAAATAAAATATGTGGTCCCCCAAGCACTACTTTGCACCCTGATAAGTCTTAATGAGCATTGTGTGTGCAAAGCACCTTGGTAGTTGTACATTTTTGGTTGTGCATTAAAGTGTGTGGAAGTAAAATTATTTGTGTTTTATTGTCCTCTTACTTTACATATTTCTTGTATTTTTGATTAAAACATTTGTATACTCTACTCAAAAATACACTTATGTGCACATCATTATCTTCCATAACACTTCTTCTCATGAGTATTGGATCCTAATGCAAATTCTATACTACTCTTTATTTATGAAATGCACCAGATAACCTAGCATGCTTTCTACAATGTTTAGTATATTTTGAAATTATGAATTAACATAACATTGCCGTACTCTCTTTTTGGTAACATTATTTCATGCTTGGTTACTTTATTGTCACACTTAAAGATTTTAATTGAAAAATGATTTACAAAAACATCTTCTTTTTAAAATTTAACTCATATATCAGTTTATGGATCATCATTGATTACAATAAGATGTTTCTTGTATTTCGATAAGTCTTCCGCATCATTACCATATAATTGTTTTACCTTGCGCTTTATGCTTACTTAAAGTCTTTTATTTTGTGTGCATCATCACTTGAATCTTAAAATTCCTTTCTCTCAACAAGTGGTAGACTTCTTTGGTAAACTCTATATTGGTTACTCTAAACATGAATATTTGTTTTGCTAAAAACTCTGATTTATTTCTATGAAAATATTGTTATATTAAAAACTCTGATTCATGGATTTCAAAATAGCTATGTGAGTATTTTCATAAATTCAAATAAAAATATAAACACATAGGTTATGAACTTATCACTAAATTTAAATGCTTAATGTTTCCAATAATTATTATCCATGACTTCATATCTCACCATAGCGGGGGCGTAGGATTGTAGACATTAGATAACCTTATCTCTAGTCATGTCTTGCCCTTAACTGGGGAGGGTCCAGTGGGGCCTTGTGAGGCACTGGGGGGAAAGAGTGCTAGGATAGGTTTTTGTCTAGTGTTTGCATATGGGACTAACACCCCAACCTACGACATGTTTGCAGCTCCTCATGCCCATCCATCACTTAGTACGGGGCTAGGGTGTAGACATATTGTCTGGGTAGTTTAGTTACTTGGAAATCATTACATTTTTGTTATGCTTAAAACTCTTATTTAAAAAGGGATAAACCAACATAATAATACTTGAAAATGTTTATATTGCTAAAAACTCTGATCTATCTCTATAAAAATTATTCTAAAACTCCTTATCATTTCCTTCTCTCTACAAGCTCGATCATGCCTTTATCTTACTATCAACTTTTAAGTGGTGTCTCCTTACCCGCTTTTGCTAATAACAAAAGGGGGAGAAATAACATGATAAATATAATCTGCTATCAAAATATAAAACTAACATGCCTAATTAAGATGATAGCTTACATATTAGGGGAGCATTCACTTAGGGGGAGCATGTATTTAGGGGGAGCAATTCTAAATGCTAAAATTGATAATTATCCTAAGTCATCACTCTCACACACACACAAGTAAGTTTCATCATGCTTATATATTAATGCTCTGATTTATCATTAATGGATTTGTTATTATCAAAAGGGGGAGTTTGTTGGAACATGGTCTTCCGCATCTCCTAGGTTTGAGAATAACAAATCCTATGTGTATTTGATCTTGTGTGTTTAAGTGTGCAGGATAACAAAGTCCACATGACTCAAGGATTATATAAGAAGGTTGTCCCCAAAGTTGAGCCATCAAATCCAAAACTCCTACTATCGCCGGCGGTAGTCCTAGCACAGGCGCTAGCTGTTGTTCGACGAACTATAAGCGGTGCTCGACGAAATGCTCATAACTGCGTTTGACAAAAATTCGCTCGACGAACTGTTAACTGCGTTTGACGAAATTTCGATCGATGAAATGTTTGCTTAAGCGCAATTCCGGGAGTACTTATAAAAGGAGATAGCGCCTGGCGGTATCCGATAGCGCAGGCAATAGCGCGGAGCACAGTAGGCAAGAGAGAATTGTTTCCTCGGATTGAAGATTCTGCCGCGCAGAATATGTCCTAAAATGGGATAGCGCCGGCGGTAGCACTAGCGCAGGCGCTATCGCTGAGACTATAAAAAGGACCCCTTGGCTCGGTCTTCTTCATCCTCTTGAGATCCAAAATTCCAGAGCTTCGTGCCACATCATAGAGAAGAAGGTTCAGAGAGATACTCCCATAAATCCAGGAAGGCTTAAGGAGATCCGTGGAGAAGATTTCAACACGCGTCATCATTGTCATGAAAGACCGCATCGACTACGATCGTACTCTGCTAGTCTTCGTCTACTTCTCTAAGAGATCCACATAGAGGGAGTTTTTATATTATTGTCTTTTTATTTCACATCTCTTCTTGTAATCGTTTAGTGAACACGCCTCTTGTTGGTGACTAGGTCTGGGTAGGACTTAGGATAGAAATTCGCCTCGTGTTGGCGACTAGGTCTCGGGTGTAGGTCTAGGGGGTGCTCGAGGCCATATCCGGGGAAGGGTTGGCTAGAGCGGCTTGAGGTCATATCTGGGGAAGGATCGGCTAAAGCCAACCGTTTCGTGGGGATACGAGTCAGTATAGAAAACAAAAAGAGTTTTTCATATTTCGCTTTCATTTCTAGCGTCATTGAAATCAAAATTTTGTAATCAATTTTATTAATAATAATCATGTCTCTCTTTGTGTAATAAAATTGATTTGTTCTTCATTTCTCTAAATTGTTTATTATCCTCTCCTTTATTATAAAACAATTTAGATCTTTATTCAAAATCACTATTTTGATCTCTTATAATAAGCAAGTATTTCAAAATATAATATAAGTTTTTAAAACCCTTATTCACCCCCTCTAAGGGCGCCTACCGATCCAACACACAGAAGAATCACAGAAAATCACAGCACACAAACACAACACAAGATGTATAGAGGTTCCTCAAGATTGGGTGTCTTGAGTAGTCCTCTGTCCCTCTGCGCCTACCCAGCAGTGTGCTAGGCTCGGCAAAACTCCACCAATTTCTCTGGCCCGCAATCCTTACAACTCAGACCCACAAGTCCCTGCAGCCTAGGTCCGTAAGCCCCTTCACTACACCCGAGCCCGCAAGCTCGACACTCAGGCCCTCAAGCCCTTCACACAGACCCGCAATTCTTGCCTGCAACCTAGGCCCACAAGCCCATTCAATGCTCCTGAGCCCGCAAGCCCGACATGTTTGGACCCGCAAGTCCCTCTGCCCTAGCCCTCAAGCCTCACAGATCTCAAGCCCTCAAGCTTGACACACAGATCTCATAGATTTGGCCTGCAAGCCTTACAACAAAAGATTTACAACAAGTTCTTCTGCCTGGTGGGGATTGGTTTCTTGACTTGAAGAGGATTCTTTTGATTTGGAACTTGTCAGCGCAAATCTTCTTCAAGCTTTCTTCTATCTGGAACTCTTCTTATCAGTCAATGAAGCTACACTGATTATCTTGAGAACGAGGGATGATGATCAACTTGTTCTCCGTTCTTGTTTTTACTTAACTCCGCTGATACTGTTCTATTCAAAATTGCTTAGCGGGATTCTCTTAAGTTCCAGGATTCGAGCTCTTGTTTAGGGCATCCACTGTTCCCTTTTATAGGACTGAGATGTCGCTTTAACAATCTCCTATGATGTCCTATTCTAACAAGCGCCCACGCCATAAGAGCACGCACTGATTGGACAATCAGGCAGCATCATTAATTGCTAACAGTGCGTCTGTCGACTTTTCAAATTGTCTCAACGATATTTCCATTGTTATGATGACAAGGTTAGTATC
Organism: Dactylorhiza incarnata; assembly: GCA_033032865.1. Lineage (NCBI taxonomy): Eukaryota > Viridiplantae > Streptophyta > Magnoliopsida > Asparagales > Orchidaceae > Dactylorhiza > Dactylorhiza incarnata. Next base: position 2,729,866 of record JAWHQI010000040.1, on the reverse strand, counting down.
TCGACGATGTTGGACATCTCTTCTGCACTCGAGCTTAAGATGACATGAAGTCATCTAATTGATGTTGGCGTGATCTTCTTATCTGCTCGATATCGTTGTAGCAACTTTATCTTGTCGACGACACAATTGATATCATGTCTACAGTCTATTCTTCATCAACTGCCAGTCTTTAGAACTTCATCTTTAGTGTTCTTGATGTCACGTCTTCTTTTTAACGATGTAGTTGTCGTCAGTCTTACTTAGCCTTTACAGCGACAAGGCTTCTTTACAACGATACCTGTCTTGTTCAGTCTTATAGACGACACAGCTTCTTTCAACGATATCTTCGACACTGACCTCCCCTTGGCCTTTTCAACGACATTCATTTTGACTTAGCCTTATCGACTTCAAGGCTTCTTTTCGATGATATTTGTCAGTTCGACATTCTATGAACTTGTCTTCTACTGAGATGATAAAGCTAAGAAGATAATCAATTATATAGTGATGTTCTCTTGAATTGGTGACTTCTCCAAATCAGGAATCATGAGTGCAAGATTCCCAACAAATACTCTTTTCAGAGAATCGTTGTCAATCAGCATCCTGTATATATGGTTATTTAACTGTAGTACCTGCACACTATAAACACAAGCAAGGTCAAATACATAGTGTGAATTGTTATTCTCAAACTATGAGATGTGGAACACAAGCTCCAACACAACCTCCCCGCCTGGTCGGAGGATTGGGAGGACAAGGCGAAGCCTTTGATGTCACATTCGCCCTCTATGGTCGCGCCGACGTTGAGTCACTATAGGAGGTCTCGGCCGAGTATCTGGATACCAGACCTTGCGCTCTCTCATGTAGTATGTCGAGCTCAGCCACCAGATGGCCACGCGTCTGCTTGAGTCGGAAGAGCGACTAAAGGAGATGGGCACGAAGGCCATCTCGCTCGGCTTGCAGGTCCAGAAATATAAGGTACTCGCCTATAGGCACGAAATAAATCTTCTTTATCGCTGCTCGCCTTTCCAACTATCATGCTAACGACTATCCGCTTTACTTGTAGGAGGATGAGGTAGTGGTTGCCCAGCGGATGTCGCAGCTCGAGAAGGAGCTAGAGGACACTCGGGCTGCTCTAGAGGCAGCCCTAGTGAGGATTGTGGAGCTGGAAACTCAGCCTGCCGAGCAACAGCACTCCCCAGCAGATCCTCCTCGCAAGGGCAAGAAGATCAGAATGCACGACAATGAGATGCCACAAATTTGCCGGGAGATCGCGCGAGCGACCGGGAAGGTCGTCCTGAGCAGGTTGCGAGCTGAAGGCCATTTAGTGCCGGAGGCGATGAACCTGACGGTGATGGACATCATCCCGGCTCTACTTGTCGAGGAGTCCACCTCTCCTCTGCGAGCTCTCATAAGTTGTATTTATATACCTTTTTAATCAAAATTTTTGTAATTATTTAATTTGATTTTTTCTTTTTCATGTCTATTTTAGGTTATAAGTAGTTCTTTTGTAATTTTGATTCTAACTTAGCTTAATTTCAATTTTTGCAGAATTTTGGGACAAATTGGAAAAATTTACAAGTCACGCCCTCGGTCACGCCCGTGACCAAGGGCGTGTAATCTGAAGATCAGTCCAGAATTGATGTCATGTTGTTTAAGCTAGTCCACAACAAATCACGCCCTTGGTCATGCCCGTGACCCAAAGTCACGCCCGTGACCCAAAGTCACGCCCGTGACCAAGGGCGTGTAAACTTAAAGAATTGCTCCCAGAGATGTCGTCGAGATGTGGAGATGTCGTCGAAAAGTCAACTAATGTCACTCCCATGACCTATATGTCACGGTGATGAGTCCCATTTATATACACATTTATGGACTCATCTGGGCCGGTATTTGAGTCAATGCACTACATTTTAGATCCATAATCACTCATATTTGTTCTCTACCTGTTATTCCAAGCTAAGTGCACTTTTAGGCCCGTTTCGATGTATTTTCTTGTTTATCTTACTCATGCTTTATGTTGCAATTCAATTTCTATATTTGAGAATGTGTGGAATGCCCATTTACGTGGCCTGGCGATCTTTAATGTTGATACGGGGGTTGTGCGAGTGTTCCGGGGCGCAAAAACTGCACAGGAACATTGCGCACGACCACCGGTCGTGCACTATTGATCGCGCATTAATTCCCACCTAAAAAGTGGCCTGTCTGGCTTAACGCACGACCACTGGACATAGTGCGCACGACCACTGGTCGTGCGCCCCTGATCGTGCGCATTGAAAACCTGCACCTGTCTATAAATAGCTGCTCCGCGAAAACAGCCGTAACTTCTTCGTTTCTAGGTCTTTTTGAGCGCCGTTTTTTGCGCTTTTTCGTTCTATGCCTCCTCTATTCATCTAGGGACTTCAAGGAAGAGATTGGATCTTACTTTCATCATCAAGGAAGGTTTAAAGAGCATTTGGACATCGCTGGATCGTGACACGAAGAAGACGGGCCATTGGGAGGAAGTGACAGCCCTCCTTTACCCCGGACGCAGTTGAGGACCGAGCTTGGACGCGGATTGACAACCCAGCGATTCCAACCGTGAATCCTAGCAAGGCTTCGGAGTCGGTCGAATCTCTTACTCTTTATTCTTTTGAAATGATGTTTGTATGCTAAACTCTCTATTTTTTGGATGAAGAGCTTTATAAATCCATATATGTAACTTTTATTTCATGTTTATGAAATTACTTTTGATTTATTCAAGTGTATGAGGTGCGCTATTGCCATTCATCTTCCATCCTCCATTACCCTCCATTCCATTCCGCTTAACTTCTCTTCCACTACGTGAGCCTACTCTTCCATTCGCCAAGCTAAGCGGTGCTAACGGCCCGTGTAATCCACTTCATTTCCGCTAGTGCGAACCACCTCATCTGCTTGCCTACTCGCCCATCCGCCTACCGAAGCAGTGCATCGCGACCTGCATAGTTTCCATCCGCCCGGCGAAGCAGCGCATAGCGGCCTGCATAGGAGTAGTGATTTAGTTGTTTTATTTTGTTTTCCGCAAATCAAACCAACCCTAGCCTTTCGCATCCATCCGACTTAAGGACTTCAATCTCAAGTCCTCCTCAATAGTCAACTCCACCTTACTGTGTTTCTTCCGAGATCGATACTCGGGGATTTACTCCTCATTTTATATTACTTGAACGATCGGTACACTGCCGTGTCGTGCCGCAGTCTAGCCACCATCTATAGTGGTGTGTAGGATTTGCGCATCAAGTTTTTGGCGCCGTTGCCGGGGAACACAGACGTGTGAGTTGCTGTAGGGGGAGACAAGAGTTAGAAGTTCTTCCATTGTGTATAGTCCTCTTGTCATTTTGTTTGTTTTCTATTTAATTTTTGCGTTTATTAATTTTACTATTTCCCTTTTCCTGTTTTAATTTTGTTTTTAGGCAAGTTTAATCCAAGGAGTTTTATTAGTTTGTGTAAATTTCATTGCACAGAATTTCAGCTTCATTTTATCTGCTTTAATTATTGAAAATGTCGTCATGGGATATTTCACCTAGCTTTAATGACATGGTTTATTATATGGACCAAATGAATGAGTTGAATGCTAGGCAGTGTAGGAACATTGTTTGCTTGTTGTGTCGAGGAGAGGGTCATGAATTGAAGGACTGTCCTAGTCTTTTCAATCCTGACCGATGCTCCTCCACTCATGACAACAGTGTCCCTATCGCTCATTCTGTGCCCATGGAGGCAATTGTGCCCTCTACCCCTGAGCTTGTCTCGTGCATGGACTCCTCACTCCCTGTGTATGGCTTCACTCCTAGTGATGATGATCACTCATCTGTTAGCCAACAAGGAGAGGAATGGGAGCTCCTAGATGCACCTGAGTATGATGAGGAAAGTATTCTTTCCATCGGGGAGGCGTCAGCAGATCTTTTTGCGGAGGAGCCAAATCTTTGTGTTCCTCCAGTTTTTTTGCAAGATTTTTCTACACACATTCTTTATGATCCTATCAAAGTAAAGGAGTGGGGTGATGCTTCGGACTCGGAGGATGCTCCAAAGTGGGTTGAGGAGGATACTCTCTCTGATGAGGAGGTTTGCACTTCTTCATGGGACGAGGAGGTCCAAACCACCACTGAGGCCCTTGAGTTCTTGGGTTCCCCTCGCCATGATACTTACGATGATGATAGCGATCTATCCTTGGATCCTGTTGGGAGTGAGACCGGGACCACTGCCCCAATTTTTGATTATTTAAGTCATTCTTCTCTTTTATTTCCTAACCCCCCTTCTTCATCTGAGCCTGTGCAGGTTGAATCTTCGCAGGTACATCAGGAGGACTTGGAGCATGATGCTCAAGTCAATGATGAGTGTATCTTTATATGTGAGGAGGTTGACACCTCCTCCATAGAGGAAGCCTCATTCATTTCCTTCTCCTCCTGCTGCACCCGTGGAGATGATACCTTGCTGGGCAAGGATTGTTTTGGTGAGATGAATGAGGACCAGGTCTCCTCCTCTTCTTACTTTCTGTTTCCTCTACCTGCGTTATGTAGGTATTATTATTTGGGTAGAGGAGTAACTGTTCTGTCGCCGTATCGGTACCGGCTACCGACACGTGTATTAGAATAGTTACCTGTCCATTTCCTTTTTCATAGGCCCATTAGCTAGAACCTTCATGTTTTTGAATAAGTCGTGCTGGGATGACAATAACCCCAGTAGTTATCTTACTTTTCATGCATTTTATTTTAGTCCATCCTGTTTAGTTAGCTGTAGTTTACTGTAGTTTATCTTTTTCTGTTTCTTTTGTTTTGCGGAGCTGACCCCTGCAGGTACTTCTTCTGGATGGCGGATGCTGCAGCTTAGTCTTGGTTTAAACGCCAATCTTCTGGTATGCTCACTTACTGAGCATTGGGTACTCTCTTCCCCTAGCCCTATTTTGATTTTCCTGTCATATATTATGCGGATTGTTTAGTTTAAGTCTGGGGGAGAGTAGTTTTGTTTACCCGCTCGCATGCACTATTGCATTGCATATTAGAAGATTTCATTTAAAATGTTTTGTTCATTTTCATTGCACACCACAGCACCCACTTGAGCGCGCTTAGCCGTTGGCACGTCGCGAGTTGAATTTGTCTTTTTTGTGTGATTTGGAAAATCATTGTGCTGGTTTAGGATTATGAGGTGGAGTAAAATGTTGACTCTTGCAGTGCTCCTAGTCGAGTGCTCATGTCTCGTAGGAATTCGTGTAGATTCAATTTCTTTTTATGCTTTTAGATTATATTTTTCTATTAGCGTAGATATTGTTTACTTTACTCAAAAAATGGTGAATCCGGTGTGAATCAAACTGTAGCATAGGAATGTGTGTAGACGTTCGTTAGTCTCGTATTGCCCGAGTCGGGAGGAAGGATTATCTTTCTCGGTGGCTAGAACTTGCCCAAAGCGATTCTTGAAGCATGGGTATACGGTTAGTCAATTGCGTGAATGTGATACAGGCCATCATTTTGGCCCGGTTGAGCCTTTGTGCCCACTCCTATCGCTTTATCCTCGTTAGCCCAGTTGTGCCTACCCTTTCTTTGATTCAGCCCCACTATTGTCTCACCAAAGCCTAAATGCCAAACCTAGTCGCACTCCCAAATCTGAGCTTTAGCTGTTTAATATTTTCATGAGTTGGGTTGTTGATTTGGTGATATGTTTGTGAAGATTTGGATGTGTTATTGTTTAGTTGCTGAAAATGATAAGAAAAGAAAAGAAGAAAATGAGAGAAAGAAAAGAAGCGAAAAGAAAAGAAAAAGATTTGAGCTTTAATGAAAAAATCTGTGTAAAAATTTATGTTTGGGAGTAGGCAGTGCACACACCCATGTTGTTAAGTCCAAGTCTGGGGGTGTGATGTACCCGTGTGTTTGTGTGGCGAATAAGGAGAATTTCTGCACTAGCTCATTTGGGTTTAATATTTGAGCCATCGTCTTTATCATTGCATACCTCACCTAAACCCAAGCCCCATTTCAAACCTAAAGTCCTATTGATTCACGCATTTGAGTCAAACCAGTGCCGTGGAGAGAGTGCGAATGGGCAAGCTTATGGTCACCGACATTGATGGATTTCAATGGAGTTGTCCCGAGCCCCGATCTTTGGCAATGCTCGCCTCAGCGTTCAGTTTGCTTTCTTCCTATGTACGACCTTATGATTCACCGTGATTCGCCTTTTGAGTAAACGTAATATATAAATACGCTCCTAGAAAATTATAAACCAATATGTATAATTAGAAATTTTGTCTACTATATTTCTACGCACATGAGCATGCGACTTCGCATGGTACTCCGCTTGATAATTTCTTCGCCAGCTTATGTTTTTACTGTCCGCGAGAGATGGTTTGCTCGGGACGCGCAAACAGGTAAGTCTGGGGGTGTGATGAGTCCCATTTATATACACATTTATGGACTCATCTGGGCCGGTATTTGAGTCAATGCACTACATTTTAGATCCATAATCACTCATATTTGTTCTCTACCTGTTATTCCAAGCTAAGTGCACTTTTAGGCCCGTTTCGATGTATTTTCTTGTTTATCTTACTCATGCTTTATGTTGCAATTCAATTTCTATATTTGAGAATGTGTGGAATGCCCATTTACGTGGCCTGGCGATCTTTAATGTTGATACGGGGGTTGTGCGAGCGTTCCGGGGCGCAAAAACTGCACAGGAACACTGCGCACGACCACTGGACATAGTGCGCACGACCACTGGTCGTGCACTATTGATCGTGCATTAATTCCCACCTAAAAAGTGGCCTGACTGGCTTAACGCACGACCACTGGACATAGTGCGCACGACCACTGGTCGTGCGCCCCTGATCGTGCGCATTGAAAACCTGCACCTGTCTATAAATAGCTGCTCCGCGAAAACAGCCGTAACTTCTTCGTTTCTAGGTCTTTTTTAGCGCCGTTTTTTGCGTTTTTTCGTTCTAAGCCTCCTCTATTCATCTAGGGACTTCAAGGAAGAGATTGGATCTTACTTTCATCATCAAGGAAGGTTTAAAGAGCATTTGGACATCGCCGGGTCGTGACACGAAGAAGACAGGCCATTGGGAGGAAGTGACAGCCCTCCTTTACCCCGGACGCAGTTGAGGACCGAGCTTGGACGCGGATTGACAACCCAGCGATTCCAACCGTGAATCCCAGCAAGGCTTCGGAGTCGGTCGAATCTCTTACTCTTTATTCTTTTGAAATGATGTTTGTATGCTAAACTCTCTATTTTTTGGATGAAGAGCTTTATAAATCCATATATGTAACTTTTATTTCATGTTTATGAAATTACTTTTGATTTATTCAAGTGTATGAGGTGCGCTATTGGCATTCATCTTCCATCCTCCATTACCCTCCATTCCATTCCGCTTAACTTCTCTTCCACTACGTGAGCCTACTCTTCCATTCGCCAAGCTAAGCGGTGCTAACGGCCCATGTAATCCACTTCATTTCCGTAAGTGCGAACCACCTCATCCGCTTGCCTACTCGCCCATCCGCCTACCGAAGCAGTGCATCGCGGCCTGCATAGTTTCCATTCGCCCGGCGAAGCAGCGCATAGCGGCCTGCATAGGAGTAGTGATTTAGTTGTTTTATTTTGTTTTCCGCAAATCAAACCAACCCTAGCCTTTCGCATCCATCCGACTTAAGGACTTCAATCTCAAGTCCTCCTCAATAGTCAACTCCACCTTACTGTGTTCCTTCCGAGATCGATACTCGGGGATTTACTCCTCGTTTTATATTACTTGAACGATCGGTACACTGCCGTGTCGTGCCGCAGTCTAGCCACCATCTATAGTGGTGTGTAGGATTTGCGCATCACATGGCCGTGACATTCCCGCATGATCCCTGCTCGCCGCCGCACCGCACTCAAGCCAACGTAGCATTAAATGAAGTCGTCACAGGTCACACACGTGACCCAAATGTCACGGTCATGACTTGTCCCTTTTCGCCGCGCCGTCACGCAATCGCCCAGGCCTTGTCGGAGCTGAGCTGAATAGTGGTTACACGCCCTTGGTCATACCCGTGACCGAGGGAATGTAACAAGAATTTTTTTTCTATAAATTCAGAGGTTCTCGTTGAGTCCAGGGTTCAGAAATTTGGAGAGGGGGAGGTGCTGCTAGAGCTGTTAGTGAGCTTTTTCCTGTTTTCCCCTTACATGTTCTCTCTTTTTCTTCATGTCATGCAATGTTCTAGTTTTATTTCTATGCAATAGTCTAGTGTAAGCTTGTAGCCTTAATTTTTCCAAGCTTTGTAATCTCCTTTCAAGCTTGTAATCACTTTTGTTATTAATAAAATTTAGTTTTGTTTTTCTTCATTCTCTCTTTCTACTTAGTAACTTTTCCTTCATGCAATTTTACTTTTCTTTCTCTCTCCCCTCCACTATGATTAACTAATTCTCATTAGTGCTCAATCGAAATGATCCGAGGATGAGATAATCAAGTTATGATTTTCTAAGCTCTCTTTTTCCGGTTTTTAACGCTTGAATTACCCTTGATTTTTAACTAGTGCGGCCATATTTTCGATGTATGGTTTTCGCTTAGGTTTTCATACTTAGCTAGCCGAGAGGATCAAAGTATGAATCGATCACTCAAGGGTAAAGAGAGTTGCACGCACCCCTCGAGAGAGGATGACGTAAATCTCTCGGATTGGAGTCAAATCCAATAGTGGGGTTCACAACGTAAAGCAAGTTTTAGGTAATCAATTATAGGATGAGAGTCTGGTTGATTTTTCCTAAACTTAGTTGGGCATGAACCTCAAGAGAGGTATGTTCAAGCTTCGGGAACCTCCACGGTCAAGTAGTTTAATTAAAATGGAATTATATTTATTTTTCTTTCACTTGATTATTCTCACTCCAAGGTGATTTTAGATTGAGCACTAATCTTTTTACCATCGTTTAAACCTTTCTTTTAGCTTGCAAATTGTCTCTCATTAGCTAAGTAAAACAAAACCTCAAAATTTAATAGATAAGATAATAGTGACCTCCTCGAAGTAGAAGTAATCAATGCACCCCGAGGAATACGACCTTGGTATTTCAAAACATCCTATATTATAGACGATAAGGTACACTTGCCTTTATCGGATATAGTTTTGGAAAACATCTTTAATCGTTCACTTTGCAAAACCCTAAGTTTTCTATATCAATTTTTTGGCGCCGTTGCCGGGGACATTGCGTAGATATTTTGAAAAGAGGATAGCTATTAATTTAATCATTCTATTTTATTTTACTTTTTCTAATTTCAAAAATCTTAAGGGTGTAATTTAAATCTTGGAAAGGGACGTTTGGATTATCATTCCATCACACCTCCTAGTACTGGTGAGAACCCATCATAGGGTATACATCAGGAAATCCAAGACTAACTTAATCCGCCTAAAAGAAAAAAAATATTTATAATAATCAAGTTTTCCTCTTTCTTTATTTTTAGTTTTATTATTCTCTCTTTTCTCCTTTTCTCCTTTTTCTTTCCCTTTTTCCTTTTTAGTGTATGACCCGAGGTAGCACTTCGAATATTCCTTCTAATCTAGAGATCGAGCAAACCATTTCGCGGCACCTCCATTATCGTGATCAAGAAATACACTTATTATTCGAAGAGTCGACCGGGGACACTAACACAGTAAATATGGATCCTAATTTTAATCTTCCTAATCCTAACGCGCCCAATACTAATGAGGCCGCGCAACGGACTATGTCCTATTATGTGTGGCCGAATATGCAAGGCACACAATCAAGTATTGTTTGACCCACGGTGGAGAACAATAACTTTGAGATCAAGTCCAGCATCATACAAATGGTGCAGCAATCAGTGACCTTCGATGGTCAGCCGGACGAAGATCCAAACTATCATATTTATAATTTTCTCAAAATCCGTGACACATTTAAAATCAATGGCATCACTGATGATGCCATTCGATTACGTCTTTTTCCTTTTTCTTTGTAGTCTATGGCCAAGCAGTGGTTGGGCTCACTTCCTAGGGAGTCCATCATTACATGGGCCGATATGGCGGAAAAATTTCTCACTAAATATTTCCCTCCTGCAAAGACCGCCAAATTGCGAACAGATATTGCATCATTTATGCAAATCAACTCGGAGACTCTCTATGATACATGGGAGAGCTGCAAGGAGCTTTTGCGTAGATGCCCTCACCACGCACTTCCCACTTGGCAACAAGTGCAAATCTTTTATAAAAACTTGAATTTCCAAACTAGGCAAATGATTGATGTAGCCGTTGAGGTTACATTAAATAAAAGACCCAGGAGGCCGCTCAATAGCTTTTTAAGGAAATGGCCATGAATGTTTATCAATGAAACTTGCCCCGAGCGCGGCCTAATAAGACAGTCAGAATTTTTAAAATAGACGCCACTTCTAATTTGGCTTTACAAGTTGAGTGCTTAACAAAGCAAGTGGAAGAAATGTCTGCTTCCTCCTCCACTCCTTCTTGGGCTAATAATCTTTTAATTGAAGAGCAGGTTGACTACATGGGAAATCCGCCTCGGCCTTCCTATAACCCAAACTCTGCTCCGTACAACAACACCTACAATGCGTGTTATAGGAACCATCCAAATTTCTCGTGGAGAAACCAAGGAAATGCTCAGCGTCCATTAAATATGAATCAACCTCCTAATCAACTTCTTAATTTATCTCCTACTCTAAATTTTAATCCGCCCAATTTTCCACCGCAACAGCAAAAGCCCTATCCACTTGAAGAGGTCTTTGCAAAATATGTTGCTACAAGTGAAACAAACATCCAGAACCTCACCGGATCGATCAAAAATTTAGAGAATCAAGTGGGCCAGCTAGCGAAGATGTTCTCCGGGCATCATCAAGGAGCACTACCGGGAAATACAGAGCCAAATCCAAGCGAGAACGCGGACGTGATTACACACCAAAGTGGGAAGGAGGTGGTTTCAAAATAGGATGAACCCAAGGTAATTTCCTCTCCTCCTCCACCTACTCCTACTTTATCATCAAATTTGCGCGCTCCGCTAGCTCCGCACGCTTCTAGTTCAAATATTACGTATCCATCTAAGCTTAGGAGCGAGTGCGCCGAGAAAAATTATAAAAAAAATTAGCAATTTTAAAACAAATTCATATTAATGTACCCTTCTGCGAGGCTATCTCTCAAATGTCAAAGTATGTGAAATATCTTAAGGAGTTGCTCTCTAATAAGAAGAAATTAGAAGATATTTCGCATATTTCCTTAAACGCAGAATGCTCCGCGGTTGTACTCAACAAATTGCCTCAAAAAGCAAATGACCCGGGACGGTTATCCATCCCGTATCTATTTGGCAATTCGTTAGTAAAACACGCCTTAGCGGATCTTGTAGCAAGCATCAACCTCATGCCTTTTTCGATATTCAAAAAGTTAGGTCTAGGAAATCCTAGCCCCACTCGAATGAGTATTCAACTCGCCGATCGTTCATTAAAATATCTGATAGGGATACTCGAGGATGTGCTAGTTAAGGTTGACAAGTTCATCTTCCCGGTGGATTTTGTCATTCTTGACATCGAAGAGGATGCCGAAGTACCCCTCATACTCGGTCGCACCTTCCTTGCCACCTCGCGTGCAATTATCGACGTAAGTAATGGAAAGTTCCTCCTTCGGGTTAGAGACGATGAAGTTACTTTTAGTATAAATCCCTCGATGTGAAACACCTTAGAGAATGATGATTTGTGCTTCTATTTAGAAGAGTGTTTTGATAACGAGTTTTATTCACTTCCTGAGTTAGTCTCCACATCGAGTAACGATTCCGAGCTCGCCGAGCTCTTTTGTATTGAAGAAGAAGTCTCTCGCTCCACACCACCCGAACCACTATTTTTAGAAAAATTAAAACTTCTTATGAAGAGCCACCCGTTTTAGAATTGAAATAACTCCCTCCTCACCTAAAATATCTATTTTTAGAAAAAGACTCTAAGCTACCCGTTATTGTATCATCCGAACTCAGCGATTCAGAAAATTTTGAATTGACTATAATCTTAACCAATCACCGACACGCAATTGCGTTGCAAATATCAGATCTCAAGGGTATTAACCCTTCCTTCTACACTCACAAAATCTTCCTCAAAGATAATTCCCGCAACACAGTCCAACCTCAAAGACGGCTAAACCCAAATATGAAAGAAGTCGTTAAGGCCGAAGTTATCAAACTTTTAGACGCGGGAATCATCTACCTGATATCGGATAGTACTTGGGTTAGCCCAGTACAAGTCGAGCCAAAAAATGCGGCGTAACGGTAGTAGCAAATGAAAATAACGAATTGATCCCAACTCGTACCTTTACGAGTTGGCGGATGTGCATCGATTATCAAAAACTAAATGATGCCACCCATAAGGATCACTTCCCATTACCTTCTATCGATCAAATCTTAGAGTGCCTTTCAGGTCACTCCTACTATTGTTTTCTCGATGGTTTGTCGGGATATTTTCAAATCCCTATTTCGCCCGATGACCAAGAGAAAACAACATTCACTTGTCCCTTTGGCACCTTCACTTATCAAAGGATGCCATTTGGTTTTTATAACACGCCGGCTATATTCCAAAGAAGTATGTTGGCGATATTCGATGAGTTAGTAGAGGAAGTGATGGAAGTTTTCATGGATGACTTTTCCGTTTTCGGAAACTCTTTCAAAATTTTTTTAAAAAAACTTGAGTGTGTGCTACAACGTTGTGAGGAAATAAATTTAGCCCTTAATTGGGAGAAATGTCATTTTATGGTCAAAGAAGGATTAGTCTTTGGCCATAAAATATCGGGCAAAGGGATCGGGGTCGATAGGTCCAAGATCGAAGTAATCGAAAAGATCCTCCCTCAAACAAATGTATAAGCTATTAGAAGTTTCCTAGGACACGCTGGGTATTATCGGCGCTTTATACAAATTTTTTCCGAAATCACGAAGTCGTTAAACAATCTTCTCGAGAAAGAATTTTCTTTCCTTTTTAATGACGAATGCCACTTGGCCTTTAAACTTATCAAAGAAAAGCTTATAAATTCTCCGATTCTAGTTGCGCTGGATTGGTCGCTACCCTTCGAAATTATGTGTGACGCGAGTGATATTGCTATATGTGTCGTATTAGGTCAACGGGTGAGTAATTATTTCCACCCGATTTATTATGTGGGCAAAACACTCACGTCGGCACAAGTAAATTACACCACTACCGAGAAGGAGCTTCTAGCGATCATGTTTGACTTTGATAAGTTTAGGTCGTACATCACTCTCTCCAAAGTAATCATTTTCACAGATCACTCCGCTCTTAGATATCTTCTAAGTAAATCGGACGCCAAGCCCCGTCTTTTGCGATGGATCCTCCTCTTGCTGGAGTTTGATCTAGAGATCCGGGACAAAAGGGGAGCCAAAATCTTGGCGGCCGATGATCTTTCCCGTCTAGAAAATCCCGCCATGGAAGCGTTAATAGAAGCCGACATTAATGATAAATTCTCTGAAGAGCGCTTCCTCGCACTCGAAAATTTAAATGCATCTTCCACCCCCTGGTTTGCGGATCTGGCTAATTATCTAGTAGCTCAGGTCCTACCACAAGAATTCTCGAGTCAGCAAAAGAAGAAATTCTTTTCTGATTTAAAGAATTATTTTTGGGGGGACCCCTTTTTATTCCATGTTTGTGCAGACCAAGTAGTGAGAACATGCGTTTCGAGTGAGGAAGGTCCAAAAATTTTGCGGCATTGACACGAGGGACTAACCGGCGGTCATTATCAAGCGAACTGAACCGCATAGAAGGCGCAAGAGGCGGACATTAATTGGCCCACACTCTTCAAAGATGCTCACACCCTTGTGAGTACTTACGATAGCTGCCAGTGGTCGGGGAACATCTCCCGCCGGGATGAGATACCCCAAAATATTTTCTTGGAATGCGATTTTTTTTTTATCTTTGGGGTATTGATTTCGTTGGTCCTCTCCCTCCCTCTTATTCAAACAAGTATATTCTAGTTGCGGTCGACTACGTGTCGAGGTGGGCAAAAGCGCAAGCTCTCCCCACTAACGATGCCCGAGTCATCGTTAACTTCTTACAAAAATTATTCTCTCGATTTGGTACGCCGCGTGCTATAGTTAGTGATCGGGGCACCCATTTTTGTAATAGCCAATTCACAAAAAATTTAGCAAAATATGGTGTCACGCACAAACTATCCACTGTCACCTATAAATTAAAATGAGCGGCCAAGTCAAAGTCGTAAATAAAAAATTACAGCGGATTTTAGAAAAAACTATTTCTATAAATCGGAAGGATTGGGCACTTAAGCTCGATGATGCGCTATGGGCCTATCAAACGGCGTACAGGACCGCTATCGGTTGTACACTGTATTGAATAGTTTATGGCAAGGCTTGCCACCTTCTGGTCAAACTAGAACACTGCGCGTTTTGGGCGTTTAAATTTTTAAACCTCGATTTTACGTTAGCAGCCGAGCAAATAAAATTCCAAATGAACGAATTAGACAAGTGGACAGTGAATGCATACAAAAGTAACAAATTATATAAGGAGCAAACAAAGTTTTATCACGATAAACATATCAAATTTCCAAAAACTTTTTCACCGGGCGATATCGTCCTCCTTTATAATTCTCGTCTTCGCCTTTTTCCGGGAAAGCTAAAATCTCGATGGTCCGGACCCTTTATTGTTAAAGAGGTTTGGTCCTATGGGACATTTCTTATTTCCCACCAGGAAAAAGGTTCCTTCAAAGTTAATGGGCATTGTCTTAAGTTATATCTTCCAGGAGATCTGTCGAACGAAAAGAGTAATTCAATAATTCTTCCACCAATATCGTGAGCGCCAATTGGGTCAAGCTACGCGGCCTTAAACAAAGCGCTTTCGGGAGGCACCCCAAATTTATCTTTTTATTGTTTTCTCTTGTTTTAAATTTTTCTTTAACGTGTTTTGTAGGTAACCACTGCTTCTCCCCGCATCCTCAAAATCAGGGAAGCTCTTTTTCCTTCTTCTTCCTTCTCTTTTATCTTGCATTTCTTTTTGTTTTGTCTTGCACATTATTTACTTTTTCTCTTTTTTTTACTTCATACTTAGTTTTAAACATTTGGAACAATGTTTAACTTTAAGTATGGTGGTGTAAATAGATCTTTAAAATGTAGTTCTTAATTTAGAAAATCTTCAAAAAAATATTTTCTTATGTTTCCTTTTATTTAAGCACTTGTAAAACCCAAAAATTCAAAAAAAAATTAGAAAATCGAAAATATAAGTCTTGGAAAGGGACGTTTGGGCTATCATCCCATCTCACCTCCTAGTACCATTGAGAACCCTTCATGGGGTATACCTCGTGAAATCAAAGAGTTAACAAAAAAAATTGTTAGGTTTAAAACTAGTTTCCTTTCTTTTATTATCAAAATCCAGAAAAAAGATAATATCAAAAATCCAAAAAAACATAATATCAAAAATTCAAAAAAACATGAAAAACTTAGAACCAAAATTTTTTTTTAAACCCCTACTTGTTGTTTTTGTGATTTCTTAGAAATTTTGTTGAGAATATTTTTAAGCATTTTTATGTTTTTAATTGGCTAAAATTTTGTTTATCATGGTTTGTTAAATCTAAATTTCAGGTAATCTTGTTTTAAGAATCATTTTATGATTTGAGCTTGATTAGAGAATTTATTTAAGCATGACTTCTCTTTTTATTTTTAAATAGCTTTGTTTTGTAGTAAATTTACTAAATCTCTTTAGATTACTATTATATTTCCTTCTAGCTTTTTAGATCTTAGGAAATTTAATTTTACTAGAATTTGCTCTCAATATAATTTAATTTATAAGCTAGAACTTTTTTCCCTACCCCTTTGTTGGCATAAAAAAAGTGTTTTAAAAGATCATATGGCATGGGAATAAAAGGATAAAATGCATTATTCCCTAAACATATGCACCCAAAATCATTTAAAAGATTATAAGGCATGAAGTAAGAGGATAAAATTCATTACTCCTAAACATATACATTTTGGGTTTTATTAGAAGAGAATTATAAAAGATTATATGGCATGTAGTAAGAGGTTAAAATTTATTACTCCTAAACATATAAAAATTAGAAAATAAATTTTGAGTTTCAAAGATCTCTTCTTATACCAAATTTTGTGAAATCCCCCTTAGCCAATTATCATTGATCTAGATTTAGTTTAAATTATGGAGAGCAATAGTTAGTAAGTTACTTTTCCTTAAGTTTCTTTTAGGATATAGTTCTTATAATTTTAATCTAATTTAGTTTTATAATTTCTACAATTTTGTTTGCTAGTTAGTTATTTCGAGAAGTCCTTGTGTAAACACTTCCTCTCTTTTCAAATCATTATCACAACTTAGGACTTAATTCCTCCTAGAATTTATTTTTAACCTAACTTTTGGTTAAATTAAATTTTAGTTTATAATTTAAAATTTTATGGATGTCTAATGAATTTTGTCTTATACTTTCGCTCTGGAATAGCAAAACCTCAAGTATAGGGGTATTTGATAAGTAGTATTTATATAACTTTTTAATCAAATTTTTTGTAACTATTTAATACGAATTTTTCTTTTTTCATGTCAATTTTAGGTTATAAGTAGTTCTTTTGTAATTTTGATTCTAACTTAGCTTAATTTCAATTTTTGCAGAATTTTGGGACAAATTGGAGAAATTTACAAGTCACGCCCTCGGTCACGCCCGTGACCAAGGGCCTGTAATATGAAGATCAGTCCAGAATCGGTGTCGTGCTGATTGAGCTAGTCCACAGCATGTCATGCCCTCGGTTACGCCCCTGGCCCAAAGTCACTCCCGTGAGCAAGGGCGTGTAAACTTAAAGAATTGCTCCTGGAGATGCCATCAAGATGTGGAGATGTCGTCAAAAAGTCAACTAATGTCACGCCCGTGACCCATATGTCATGGCTGTGACATTCCCGCATGATCCCTGCTCGCCGACGCGCCACAGTCAAGCCCACATAGCATTAAATAAAGTCATCACAGATCACGCCCGTGACCCAAATGTCACGGTCATGACTTGTCCCTTTTCGCCGCGCCGTCACACAATCGCCCACACCTTGTCGGAGCTGAGCTAAATAGTGGTTACACGCCCTTGGTCACGCCCGTGACCGAGGGCGTGTAACATGAATTTTCTTTCTATAAATTCAGAGGTTCTCCTTGAGTCCAGGGTTCAGAAATTTGCAGAGGGGGAGGTGCTGCTAGAGCTGTTAGTGAGCTTTTTCTTGTTTTTCCCTTACATGTTCTCTCTTTTTCTTCATGTCATGCAATGTTCCAGTTTTATTTCTATGCAATAGTCTAGTGTAAGCTTGTATCCTTAATTTTTCCTAGCTTTGTATTCTCCTTTCAAGCTTGTAATCACTTTTGTTATTAATAAAATTAAGTTTTGTTTTTCTTCATTCTCTCTTTCTACTTAGTAACTTTTCCTTCATGCAATTTTACTTTTCTTTCTCTCTCCCCTCCACTATAATTAACTAATTCTCATTAGTGCTTGATCGAAATGATCCGAGGATGAGATAATCAAGTTATGATTTTCTAAGCTCTCTTTTCTATTTTTTTTAACTTGAATTACCCTTGATTTTTAACTGGTGAGGCCATATTTTTGATGTATGGTTTTCGCTTAGGTTTTCATACATAGCTAGCCGAGAGGCTCAAAGTATGAATCGATCACTCAAGGGTAAAGAGATTTGCCTGCACCCCTCGAGAGAGGATGACGTAAATCTCCCAGATTTGAGTCAAATCCAATAGTGGGGTTCACAGTGTAAAGCAAGTTGTAGGTAATCAATTATAGGACGAGAGTTCAATTGATTTTTCCTAAACTTAGTTGGGCATTAACCTCGAGAGAGGCGTGTTCAAGCTTCGGGAACCTCCACGGTTAAGTATTTTAATAAAAACAGAATTAAATTTATTTTTCTTTCACTTGATTATTCTCACTCCAAGGTGATTTTAGATTGAGCACTAATCTTTTTACCATCGTTTAAACCTTTCTTTTAGCTTGCAAATTGTCTCTCATTAGCTAAGCAAAACAAAACCTCAAAATTTAATAGATAAGATAATAGTGACCTCCTCGAAGTAGAAGTAATCAACGTGCCCCGAGGAATACGACCTTGGTATTTCTAAATATCTTATATTATAGACGATAAGGTACACTTGCCTTTATCGAATATAGTTTTGGAAAACATCTTTAATCGTTCGCTTTGCAGAACCCTAAGTTTTCTATATCAAGCTCCTTCTCCCTGGCCTAGCGATGACAAGGATGATGATGACGACGAGAATGATGATGATGATGATGAGGAGGAGGAGGAGGCGGAGGACGTTGACATCGAGGGCAAGGACGGAGGCGATGATGTTGCCTAGTCGGCAGGGCTTTTTTGATTGCCATGCCGAATCATTGTAAATCTTTTTGCAGATGTGATGTGTGCAAGGCTATATACGCAAATGATAATGGCAAGTGTACCATATCAAAAGTAGTATGGGTTTATGAAAACCAAGGCCGTATAAAAATTTGGGCGAGTTGAGTACTTTTACTTCAAGAAAATCACTATTATTTTATCTGTTGGGGTGCCAGAATTTCCCCCGACGCTGCGGTGCTATTCAAAGCGGAAGGATGTGTGCCCCGTGGGTCTAACTAACTGCCCCGTGGATCCGCCCGAGGATAGCCGACTCTATAAAGGAGCGGTAGGCGCCTTGACCAACAGGCCGGTCTTTTGGTGCAGTTGGTTGCGCCGTATCCCTACAAGTGGTATCAGAGGGGGTCGCGGGGTCGAAACCCTGGGGTTGTTTCTGGGGGGAGGGATTGTTGGGGTGCCAGAATTTCCCCCGATGCTGCGGTGCTATTCGAAGCGGAAGGGTGTGTCCCCCGTGGGTCTAACTGACTACCACGTGGATCCGCCCGAGGATAGCCGACTCTATAAAGGAGTTGTAGGCGCCTTGACCAACAGGCTGGTCTTTTGGTGCAGTTGGTTGCACCATATCCATACATTATCAACAAGACTTGGAGTAGGATTGTTTATAAAGAAAATACGGTGAATTCGAATAGCAATTAAAAAGCTAGCACCCGATCATGAATCACATAGGAAATAAAATAGAAGAAAACAAGAGTTCTAATTCTCTTAAGAAAACCGCTTCGCATGGAGGTTCCCAAATTCTAAATGCACCTCTGTCGAGGATGCATTCAACTAAGTTTAGGTTGATCAATCGAACTTTCGCTCTAGAATCAAAACCACTAAAACTCGTTTTATCGTAGTGAACCCCTCTATTGGATTTGACTCCAATCCGGGAGATTTATGTCATCCTTTCTCGAGGGTTGCATGCAACTCTCTTTATCATTAAATGATCAATTCGTATTAAGAACCGCTCAGCTAAATTAAATACGAAAACAAGCATGAGAATTATATTTCGAAAATATAATCTCATTATAATTAAATCATGGATAAATCTTAAGCATTTCCAAGAAGAGAAAAAGAAACTCTAATTTACTCCATAACTTATATTATTCCTTAGATCACTCGACCGAGTACTAATAGAAATTTATCTACTCATGGAGATGGAGGAATTGATGAAAATATAAGAGTACATGATGAATTTGAGAATAGGATAAGAAGGAGAAAAGAACTATTTTATTAATTGCAAAAGAAAATTACAAGATATTGAAATGAAAATTATAAACTATTGAATTGAAAGTACAATTGCAAGAAAGAAAAAGGACTACAATAACTACTTAAAACATGAAAATAGTACATGAAAAGAAGACTTGAGCTCCCAAAAAATTCATCCCTTCAGTTCTGGTGGAGTTGGCTTTAAATAGGCTTCAAATTTAGGTTACACAACCTCAGTCAGGCCCGTGACCGAGGGCGTGTACTTGGCGTGATCAAAGCTGGTGTGGGATAGACGCCATCTGGCTTCAATGCGAGCGTTACGTGCGCGTCACGCCCTAGGTCATGCCCGTGACCTAGGGCATGTAATCTTTAAAATAGTGTCTGGCGGGAAGCTTTTGGCAGGAAGTTACGCGGGAAGTGATCACCCCGTGACTAGATGTCACGCCCCTGGTCACGCCCGTGACCTGGGGCATGTAATTTTAATTGATGTGGCAAGCTGATCTGGATGCGGGAGGTGGGTCATGGTCGTGACCTGGGTCACGCCCTTGGTCACGCTCGTGACCTGGGGCGTGTACTTGGCGAATCTTCACAGAATGAGCCCAGGGTGGAAACATCAGGTCTAAAACATATCTTAGGTTGTCATGCCCTTGGTCACGCCCGTGACCTTGGGTGTGTACTTGCAATTTTTGCTCAAAATGCCCAGAAAACTTGAAAACCCTAGAATAAGCTTTAAGTTAGCTCATATAAATGAAAAGAGACAAATTACAAGATATAATTCAAATATATTATATGAATTCATATAAAAATATATCAAAAGATGAGTATAAAAAGTACTCATCAAACACCCCCATACATGAGCTTTTGCTATTCCAGAGCAAAAGAATGAGAGATAATCTACAAGACATTGACACTATTTCTAACTAACTAAAATTTCATTAAACCAAGAGTAAGTTAAAGACAAAATCTAGAAATTCAAGAATTAAGTGGCAAATTATGGTGTTAATTTAAAAAGAGAGACATGCTTAGCTAAGAAGACTTCTCAAGATAACAATTTAGCAAGCAAAATTGTAGAAATTATCATACAAAGTTGGATGGAAATTATAGACACTCTAACAAAAAAGAAGCTTATGGAAAAGACACCTACCAAAATATTGCTCTCTTAATAATTTTATTTAGAACTAGAACCAATGAAATTGGCTAAGGATGGGTCTTACACAAACTGGCAAAATGAAGAGATACTAAAATAGAGGTGATGAATTTTATCCTCTCACCTTATTTGAATAAGAATTTGTATATGTTTAGGAAAATAATGAATTTTATCCTCTTATTTTTCATGCCATATAATCTTTTAAAATTTCTCTTCAATCAAAAACCCAAAATGTATATGTTTGGAAGTAATGAATTTTATTCTCTTACTTCATGACATATAGTCTTTTAAATGATTTCGGGTGCATATATTTAGGGGATAATGAATTGTATCCTCTTATTTCCATGACATATGATCTTTTACTATATTTTTTTTATTTGCCAACAAAGGGTGGGGGATAAAGAAATATTTCTAGTTTTTCAATTAAACTATTTTGAGAGCAACTTTTAAGTGGAATGAAGTTTCCTAAGATCTTGCAAGTTAGTAGAGAATATAATAAAAATCCAGTGTTGTTTAGCCAATTTACTACAAAGTGGAGCCATTTAAAATCAAAAAAAGAAGTAGTGCTAAATAAGATTTCTAATTGAATTAAAAACATAAAGTGTTTCTTAAAATTAAATTACTTTAAATTTAAATCTAACAAATTCTGATAAAACAAAACGTTTATCTTGCTTAAAAAAAAAAGTAAAAATGCATATATTTACTTCTCGAAGTAGATTTCTAGAGAATAGTAACACAAAGTAAGGGGCGAATAAATATATATATATATATATATTTATATATATATTATTCTTAAACTTCCCGAGATCTACCCGGTGAAGGATTCGCAAGGTACTAGGAGGTGCGACGGGATGACAATCCCAAACCTCCCTTTCCATGAAATTAGATTTTTATAATATTTAAAAAAAATGTTTCTTCTTATAAATTGAAGAAAAAGTCTAGAAAACTACACTACACCCTCATACTTAAAGTTAAACATTGTCCCCAATGTTTAAAACTAAGAATGAAATACCATCAAGATAATAAAAAAATACTATAAATGAATAAAAAAAATGATGAGAGGAGGGGAGAAGAGGGCTTCCCTGGTTGGTAGATTGAGTTGCCCGAACAAAAACCTGTAAAATAAGTTAAACAAACAAAGAAAAAGCAAGAAAGATAACATTGGTATGCCTCCCAAAAGCGCTTTGTTTACCATCGCGTAACTTGACTAAGTGGCAATTATTGCTTTTTAAAAATTAGGGAAATTAAGCATTTCAATTTGTCCGGACGCTGGGTCGCCGGGGTGATACAATTTTAGTCGGTGATCATTAACCTTAAAGGAGCCTTTTTCCGGATGCTCTATTAGCACAGTCCCATAAGCCAAACCTCTTTTACAATAAAAGGGTCGGACCATCGGGATTTTAACTTGCCCGGAAAAAGTCGAAGCCTAGAGTTATATAGAAGGACTAAATCTTCCGGCGAAAAAGATTTTGGAATTTTGATTTTTTTATCATGATAAAACTTAGTGCACTGCTTATAAAATTTATTATTTTTGCAGGCATTTGCACGACATTCGTCTAATTCATTTAATTGAAATTTATGTTGTTCGGGGGCTAAGTTTAAATCTATATTTAGAAATTTAAGCGCAAAGAATGCGCGATGTTCTAATTCTATCGGTAAGTGGCACGCTTTTCCATAGAGTAATCAGTATGGTGTACATCCAATGGTGGTTTTGTACTCTTTCTGATATGCCCATAGCACGTCGTCTAATTTTAACGACCAATCCTTCATGTTAACGGACACAGTTTTTTTTAGGATTCTTTCTAATTCACGATTTACCACCTCCACTTGGCAATTTGTTTGTGGCTGATAGGCGGTAGAAAGCTTGTGTGTAACTCCATACTTTGCTAAAATTTTAGCAAGTTGGTTGTTACAAAAATGTGTGCCCCTATCACTAATTAATGCTCGGTGTGTGCCAAATCGTGATTTTTTTTTTAATTTACGAGGACTCTCGCGTCGTTGGTGGGAAAGGCTTGTGCTTCCGCTGACCTTGACACGTAATCGACCGCAACCAGAATATATTTCTTATTAAATGACGAAGGTAAAGGACCTACGAAGTCAATCCCCCATAAATCGAATATTTCACACTCTAAAAATATATTTTGGGGCATTTCATCCCGATTAGAAATGTTACCTGGCCATTGGCAATGATCACAATTACTCACAAAAGTGTGAGCATCTTTGAATAAGGTGGGCCAGTAGAAGCCCACCTCTAGCACCTTTCTTGCTGTCCAATTTGCTTGATAAAGACCACCAGTTGGTCCTTCATGACAGTGCCGTAAAATTTGGACGCCTTACTCCTCCGAAATACATCTTCTTACCACTTAGTCCACCCAGACATGAAATAAAAGGGGTCCTCCCAAAAATAATTTTTCAAGTCCGAAAAGAATTTCTTCTTTTGTTGACTTGAAAAATCTTTCGGTTAGACCTGGGCCACTAAATTGTTGGCAAAATCCGCGTACCAAGGGGTGGAAGAAGTTGTTACCTTTTCAATGGCGTGGAGTGGCTCTTCAGGGAATTTATCATCAATTTCGGCCTCCACTAGTGCTCCTGCAGCAGGATTCTCCAACCGTGATAGGTGGTCAGCCACAACATTCTCCGCTCCCCTTTTGTCCTGGATCTCCAAGTCAATTTCTTGCAGGAGGAGGATCCACCCTAGCAGTCGGGGTTTTGCATCTCCTTTATTTAATAAATAATGGAGAGCGGAGTGATCTGTAAAGGCAATAACTTTCAAAAGCGTTATATGTGATCGAAATTTATCAAACGCAAAAATTATTGCCAAGAATTCTTTTTCCGTAGTTGTATAATTTGCTTACGCTGATGTTATCATTTTGCTTGCGTAATAAATTGGGTGAAAATATTAATTCACCATTTGGCCTAAAACCGCACCAACAGCAAAATCGCTTACATTGCACATAATTTCAAACGGAAAAGACCAATTTGGCCCGATTAAAATTGGAGAATTGATAAGTTTGTTTTTAATTTTATTAAACACTTTTAAACATTCTTCATCAAAATTAAACGCGGATTTCTTTTCTAATAGATGTGTTAGCGGTTTTATAATTTTTGAAAAATCGTGAATGAACAGCCTATAGAAGCCCGCGTGTCCTAGAAAACTTCTAATATATTTGATATTGGTTGGAGGAGAAAGTTTTTTTATGACTTCGATCTTGGCCCTATCGACCTCGATCCCCTTACTTGAGACTTTATGCCCGAGGACTAATCCCTCTTGGACCATAAAATGGCACTTCTCCCCAGTTGAGTGACAAATTCATGTCTTCGCAGCATTGAAGAACACAATCAAGATTGTTTAGACAATTAGTAAAGAAATCACAAAAGACTGAAAAATCATCCATGAAAACTTCCATGACGTCCTCTACTAGTTCATTAAAAACTGCCAACATACATCTTTGAAATATAGCTGACATGTTGCAAAGACCAAATGATATTCTTCGATATGCGAAGGTGCCGAAAGGACAGGTGAAAGTGGTTTTCTCTTGGTCTTCAAGCACAATTGGGATTTGAAAGTAACCCGAAAGACCATCGAGAAAATAGTAGTGTGAGTGACCGGATAGGCGTTCTAAGATCTGGTCAATGAAGGGCAACAGAAAGTGATCCTTGCGGGTAGCATCATTCAATTTCATATAATCTATGCATACCCGCCAACCAGTAATGGTACGGGTTGGAATCAACTCGTTATTTTCGTTTGTAACTACCGTTATTCCACCCTTTTTAGGCACGACTTGCATTGGCTAACCCAAGTGCTATCAGAAATTGGGTAAATAATCTCCGCGTCTAATAATTTTATAATTTCGGCCTTAACGATGTCCTTCATCTTGGGATTAAGGCGCCGTTGAGGCTGAATAGTGCCGCAAGAATTATTTTCTAAATTTATTTTATGCGTGCAAAATGAGGGATTTATTCCCTTGATGTTTGAGATTTGCCACGCAATTGCGTGGCGGTGATTATTTAAAACTTTTGTTAATTCGGAAATTTCTGAATCATTTAGCGCTGAAGAAATAATTACGGGCATTTTTGAATTATTTTCCAAAAAAATATATTTTAAATGCTCCGGGAGTTGTTTTAGTTCTAGGCTCAGCGGCTCTTCATAAGATGTTTTAATTTTTAAATTCTATAAATTTAACTGTTCAAATTTAAGCTGCCAAGTCATTTCCTTTAAACAGAATAAAGTTTCTAACTCTGGATTTTCAAAAAGAGGGGAAATTAATTCAGCAATAGACGACAATTCTTCTTCTAAATTTGACTCTAAATTGAAATAGGAGTCATCGTTAAGGAGCGCGTTCCTCATTGATTGATTTACGCTAAAAGTAACTTCTTCATCCCCAACCTGAAGGAGAAGTTTTCCATTGCTTACGTTAATTATAGCTTGAGCGGTGGCTAGGAAGGGTCGACCGAGTATGAGGGGTAATTCGGTGTCCTCTTCGATATCGAGGATGACAAAGTCTACCGGGAAAATAAACTTGTCAACTTCACTAGCATGTCCTCAATAACCCCTATTGGGTACTTAATGGACCAATCTGCTAGTTGGATGCTCATATTAGTTGGCCTTGGAGTGCCCAAACCAAGCTTCTTAAATAAGGAGAATGACATAAAATTAATACTATATCCTAAATCGACTAAGGCGTGTTTGATTAATAAGTCGCCGAACAAACACGGGATGGAAACCATCCCGGATCATTTACTTTTTGTGGCAATTTATTGAAAACAACCGCCGAACATTCTTCGTTAAGAGAAATGCATGAAATATCTTCAAGTTTCTTTTTATTTGATAGCAAATCTTTGAGATATTTCGCGTATTTAGGCATTTGAGAAGTGCCTCGCAGAATAAAACATTAATTTGTATTTGTTTTAAAATATTTATAAATTTGTTATATTGCTCCTCATTGCGCTCATTTTGAATTTTTGAAGGATGAGGGATAGAAGGAGCTTGAATATTGCGTGGAGCAAAGTTAGAAGAAATAAAATACGTGGGTGGGGTTGAAATGTTTACCTCGGGCTCAGCCAAATTTGAAGATTTTACCTCCTTTCCGCTACGGAGGGTTATTGCGTTGGCGCTCTCCCATGGGTTGGGCTTAGTATTGCCTAGGTAGAGCTCCTTGTTGGCGTTCGGAGAACTTTTTGGCGAGCTGTCCATTTAGATTTTCTAGGATTTTAATAGATTCGGATAGATTCCAGATGTTCGACTCGTTGGAGGCAACGTATTTAGTGAAGACCTCTTCAAGTGAAGAGGGCTTGTGTGGTGGTGGCGGAGCGAATCCGGGAGGATTCACTTGTGGTGGACGTTGAGCATTATTGGGGTTACTCCATGAAAAATTTGGATGGTTCCTTAAACCCGAATTATAGCTATTATTAAAAGGAATATTATTTGGGTTATAAGGAGGGTGGTAGGAGTTCCCCATATAATCTACATGCTCTTGAACAAAATTATTATTATTAATAGCCCAATTAGTGGCGGAGGAAACAGACATCTCCGCCACTTACTTTATGAGAATTTCTACTTGAAGTGCTAAATTTGGGGTGACCTCTACTTCAAAGAGTCTGGTCGGCTTGTTAGGACGCGATCGTGGCGTATTCCACTGATAAGCATTCATGGCCATCTCCTCGAAAAGCTCTTGAGCAGCCTCGGGAGTTTTGTTATTAAGGGTCCACCCCCCCCCCCCCCCCCCCCCCCCCCCACCCCCCAACGGCCGCATCAATCATCTGCCTCGTTTGGAGATTCAACCCATTGTAGAAAATTTGAACTTGTTGCCACCCAGGAAGGGCATGATGAGGACATCTCCGCAAGAGTTCCTTGAAGCGCTCCCGTGTGTAGAGAGACTCCGAGTCTATTTGTGTAAACGAGAGAATGTCCGTATGTAATTTAGCGGACTTCGCTGGAGGAAAATAGTTCGAAAAAAATTTCTCCGTCATCTCGGCCCATATAGTGATGGAACCTCTAGGAAGAGATCTCAACCACTACTTGTCCTTAGTCCGGAAAGAGAAATGAAATAAACGCAAACAAATGGTGTCATCAGTGACTCCATTTATTTTGAAAGTAACGCAAATTTCCAAAAAAATTAACAAGTGTAAATCAGGATCTTCATCAGGTAAGCCATCAAATATGATGGTTTGTTGTACCATTTGAATGATACTCATTTTAATTTCAAAATTATTATTCGCCACCGCCGGGCGAATAATACTAGATTGTGCTCCCTCCCAATTTGGCCTCGCATAATAGGGCATGGTCCATAGCGGGGCCTCGTTATGGTCAGGATCTTCCATTATACCCTCGTTAGTTTCTCTGATTGACTCTTCACGAATTATTGGTAGATCACTAAATCGGAGACGTCGCCGCAAGGTGCGCTCGATTTACGGATCAAAACACAATTCAAGATTAATTGAAGAGTTTCCTCGTGTCATAAACTAAAAGAAAAGAAAAAGAGAAAAAGAGGCGAAAAGAATAAAAAAGGTAAAGAAGGAAAATTTAAAATTATTATAATACTTTTGTAATATTATAGTTAAATAATATAAATATATATAATTTTTTTTATCAAAAAGCGGGTTTAGTTAGTCCCGGACTTCCCAAGGTCTACCCTGTGAAGGGTTCGCACGGTACTAGGAGATGGGATGGGATGACATGCCCAAATCTCCCTATCCGAGAATTTAAGTTGCTTCTTTTAAGATTTTGAAATTTTTGAGAGAGGAGTGAGAAGAAAGAGAGCGATAAAATTAATAGATATTTCTTTTTCCGAAATATCAACTCATTCCCCGGCAACGACGCCAAAAACTTGATGTGTGCAAGGCTATATCCGCAAACGATAACGACAAGTGTACCATATCGAAAGTAGTATAGGTTTATGAAAACCAAGGTCGTATAAAAATCCGGGCGAGTTGAGTACTTTTACTTCAAGAAAATCTCTATTATTTTATCAACAATACTTGGAGTTGGTTTGTTTATAAAGAAAATACGGTGAATTAGAATAGCGATTAAAAAGCTAGCACCCGATCTTGAATCTAGGAAATAAAATAGAAGAAAACAAGAGTTATAATTCTCGTAAGAAAACCGCTTCGACCATGGAGGTTCCTGAATTCTAAACGCACCTCTGTTGAGGATGCATTCAACTGAGTTTAGGTTGATCAATCCAACTTTTGCTCTAGAATCAAAACCCCTAAAACTCGCTTTATCGTAGTGAACCTCTCTATTGGATTTGACTCCAAATCTAGGTGATTTATGTCATCCTCTCTCGAGGGTTGCATGCAACACTCTTTATCCTTGAATGATCAATTCGTATTAAGAATCGTTCGGCTAAATTAAATACGAAAACAAGCATTTGAATTATATATCAAAAATATAATCTCATTACAATTAAATCAAGGATAAATCTTAAGCATTTCCAAGAAGAGAAAAAGAAACTCTAATTTACTTCATAACTTATATTATTCCTTGGATCATCTCGACCGAGTACTAATAGAAATTTAGCTACTCATGGAGATCGAGGAATTGATGAAAATATAAGAGTACATGATGAATTTGAGAATAGGATAAGAAGGAGAAAAGAACTATTTTATTGATTGCAAAAGAAAATTACAAGCTATTGTGATGAGTAATTTATATACTCATCTTTTAGTATAAGTTTAATGTATTTTTTAATATGAAATTATATAGTTTTTATGTTTTTCTCATTTAATTAATAATCTTTTCAATTCTATAGTATAACTTAGGCTTATCTTATATTTTCAGGTTTTCTGGACATTTTGGTTGAAATTTACAAATACACGCCCAAGGTCACGGGTGTGACCAAGGGGCGTGAGAGCCTAGAGGTGTTCCAGACCTATTTCCGCCACCGTGGGGACATTCCATGGAGATTTTCCAAGTACACGCCCCCAGGTCACGGGCGTGACCAAAGGGCGTGACCCAGTGTCACGGCCGCGATCCGCCACAAGCACCCAAATCAGCCTGCCACGTCAATTAAAGTTACACGCCCCAGGTCACGCCCGTAACCAGGGGGCGTGTCATCCAATACACGGGCGTGACTCATCCCGCGCCACTTCCTGCCAAAGCTTCCCGCCAAAGCTTCCCGCCAAAGCTTCCCGCCAGCAGCCTGCTGTAAAGTTACACGCCCCACAGTCACGGTCGTGACCTAGGGGCGTGACACACACGTAACGCCAACAATTACTCCAGAAGGTGCCCTCTCCACTGCTGCTTCGATCACGCCCCTTACACGCCCCTTGGTCACGGGCGTGACCAAGGGCGTGTAACACCAATCTTCAGCTATTTAAAGGGAGCTTCTCCAGATGATCCAGGATGAATTTTTGGAGTTCTAGCTTTAGTTTTTGCACTGTTTTTCTCATTCTCAAGCTCTTGTGCTTCTCTTTCTTCTTAACTTGCACTTGTACTTTTATTTCAAAAGATTGTAACTTTCAATTTCTTCATGTAATTCTCATTTACAATCAATAAAATAGTCTCTTGTTCGTTTTATTTTATCATGTACTTCTCTACTTTTGTTAATTCCTCCGTCTCCATGAGTAGCTAAATTTCTATTAGTACTCAACCGAGATGATCCAAAGAAAATATAAATCATGATTTGAATTAAAGCTTCTCTTTCTCTTCTGTAGATCGCTTAAGATTTATCCTTGAATTTTAATTAACTGAGATTATATTTTAGATATATAATTCTCATTCGTGTTTTCGTAATCTAATAACTGAGAGGTTTTGAATTCGAATCGATCATTTCAAGGATAAAGAGATTTGAATGCACTCCTTGAGAGAGGATGACATAAATCTCCTGGATTGGAGTCAAATCCAATAGAGGGGTTCACTACGATAAAGCGAGTTTTAGGGGTTTTGATTCTAGAGCAAAAGTTCGATTGATCAGCCTAAACTCAGTTGAGCGTATCCTCAAGAGAGGTACGTTTATAAGTCGCGAACCTCCACGGTCAAGTGATTTCTTTAAGAAATTTAGAAGTTTTATTTCTTGTTTTTGTTTTCCCGGGTGATTCAAGGTTGAGTACTAGTCTTTTAACTCATAGTTCTAAAAAAAATCATTTCTCTTTCGTGCAACAACCAACCCCAAGTTCTAATTGATAAAATAATAGAGATTTTCTGAAGTAAGAGTATTCAACCGCCCCGAGTCTAATACGACCTTGGTTTTTAAAACCTATACTACTTTAGATACGGTACACTTGTCGTTATCGTTTGCAGGCATAGTTTTGCGCATCATATTGAAATGAAAATTATAAACTATTTTATTGAATGTACATTTGCAAGAAAGAAAAAGGACTACAAGAACTACTAAAGATATGAAAATAGTACATGAAAAGAAGACTTGAGCTCCCAAAAAATTCATCCCTTCAGTTCTGGTGGAGATGGATTTAAATAGGCTTCAAATTGAGGTTACACGCCCTTAGTCACGCCCGTGGCTGAGGGCGTGTACTTGGCATGATCGAAGTTGGTGTGGGATAGACGCTTTCTAGCTTCAATGCGAGTGTTGCATGCGCGTCACGCCTTAGGTCATGCCCGTGACCTAGGGCGTGTAATCTTTAAAACAACGCCTAGCGACAAGCTTTCGGCGGGAAGTGACATGGGAAGTGATCACGCCCATGACTGGATGTCACGCCCTGGTCGCGCCCGTGACCTGGGGCGTGTAATTTTAATTGATGTGGCAAGCTGATCTGGCTGTGGGAGGCGGGTCATGGCCGTGACCTGGGTCACGCCCTTGGTCACGCCCGTGACCTGGGGCGTGTACTTGGTGAATCTTCACAGAATGAGCCCAGGGTGGCGGCAGCAGGTCTAGAACACATCTTAGGCTGTCACGCCCTTGGTCACGCCTGTGACCTTTGGCGTGTACTTGCAATTTTTGCTCAAAATGCCCAGAAAACCTGAAAAACCTAGAATGAGCTTTAAGTTAGCTCATATAAATGAAAAGAGACAAATTACATGAGATAATTCAAATATATTATATGAATTCAAATAAAATAGTATTAAAAATATATTAAAAGATGAGTATAAAAAGTACTCATTAAGATGTAAACTTACACACATATATATGAATGAAAAGGGAATTTTTTGCTCATTTGTTCTTCTCATACTCGCGCGCTTTTCTGTACATCGATTAGGCTCTTAGGATTGAACTCGATGAGTGCTCGCTAGGCTCTTGGGCTCGAAGCGAGATTGAGTGATCGCTATTACGATCAGTGCGACCTTGGGTGGTACTTGAGGAGTTCGACGATCACACCTTGCTCGCTTATGGCATACTCGCACCCGCATGCTCGCCTATAGATACTCGCCTATAGGACCTCTTACCTACTTTAGTACTTTTGGGAGATGCTTGAGTTGTGAAGGGTATTTGAGGAGTCTTGCATGACATGCACTCTCAAGGCTTCTACTTGTACCTGATGAGAGTTGTTAGGACATTGTGATAGCAATAATAGGGTTTAGGAAGAATGAGTAGGAGATGACTATCGAGGAGGTCCAAGGGGACACACCATCCCGAGGCCTCTCTCCTATTACGTTGATGAATGCTAATGAGTAGGGAATGACAGTTGGGGAGGTCCAAGGCGCACAGCATCCCGAGTTCTCCATTCTACCGCGTGCTAAATGTTGACGAATATCTTTTTTCCTGACACTCAATAATCAGAGGGATTTAATTATATCAACTCATATGATCGGAATAAATGCATCAGACTTATGTTTTGTTGCGTGCTTTTGACCCTTTTAGGGATAGAACGATGCATTTATTAAAGGGTCTCTTGGTCGGTTAAATTGACCATCTCTTCACCGGGTTGGGGAGTTGGGTCCGAACTCTCCTCTGATAAATTTTCCAGTCGGATGAGAAGTGCGATCGAGGGGTTACTAGGCCAACATGCAAGGGGGAGCTGATCTCGACCGCCAATGTTGAGGCTTGGTCTTAAGAGAACTCACTCTCGAGGCTCTGTCCCACCACCCGACTTGGATTGTTTACGAGAGTCTAGTAGGAGGCCTGTTCCCCAAGCCGATCGTGGAGATCAATTTTACTTACTTCAGAAAAGAACTTCTAGACAGAAAATAACTCTCGCGGCCCATGTTTCTGGGGATGAGGATTTTATTGATGTGAAAAAACTTTACAGAAGGGGACATATACATTCCTGCTGTGGGTAGAACCTTTTCAGGTCATCTCCACTCCAGGTGCTCCCAAGTAGTTCCCCTCCATGGTTCTACAAACGGTATCCGCCAATTACTAATGACTCGTGAATGATGAAGGGCCCTTCCCAATTTGGGTTAAGTTTCCTGATTGCGACTAATCTTCCCGCTGCGTCCACCTTCATCATGACTAGATCACCTGCTTGGAAGTGCTTGAAGCAAACGTGCTTGTCAAAATATTTTTCCATCCGTCTCTTGATCTCTTCCAGCCTAGCCGAGGCTAAGTCCTAAAGCTCTTCGATGTAGTCAATAGATAAACTTTGAGCATCTTCATTTTCTAGTCGTTATTCTGCATCTCCCTCTCCTGCCGCTTTTACTCTAGGACTTCTGACTTCGAACTGCACCGGGATGAGAGCTTCAGATCCATGAGAGAGTTTGAAAGAATTTTCTCCTATGGCCAAATTAGGAGTGGTTCTCAGAGCCCATAGGACCGAAGGGAGCTGGTCAACCCAGTTTCCTCTCAGGTTCTCAACCTTTTTCTTTAAAAGATTGATGATCAGCTTGTTAGCAGACTCCACTTGTCCCTTACTTCTAAGATGATGTACTGAGGCAAACTGGAGATCGGTCTTTTTTCTTGCAGAAATCCTCCAGCTCTAAGATGGAGAATTGCGGACTGTTGTCGATGATGATGGCGAGGGGGATCCCAAACCTGCAAGCTATTTCTCCCCAGATGAAGTTCTTCACGACTTGAGAGGTGGTCTTGGCCATATCTTTGGCCTCAATCCACTTGGAGAAGTAGTCGATCATGATGAGAACAAACTTCCTCTGGCCACTAGCTTGGGGAAAGTGGCCTATTAGATCCATTCCCCAGATAGCGAACGGCTACGGGGCCATAATGGAACGAAGCTGACGAGCCTGCTGTAGCTGCAGAGGAGCAAACAACTGGCACTTCTGGCATTTCTTGGAGAAAGCTTCAACATCCTTCTGGATGGTCGGCCAGAAGTAGTTGTGCCTCTGGATTCTTTGCTCTAAAGTGCGAGTCCCCGAATGACTTTCGCACTCACCTGAGTGGATTTCCTCCAGAACTCAAGGTACTTCAATTTCTGAAACACATCTGGCCAAGGGGCCTGAGATGGTCTTGCGGTACATCTCTTCATTGTGCAGAAGATAATATATCA
Organism: Dactylorhiza incarnata; assembly: GCA_033032865.1. Classification (NCBI taxonomy): domain Eukaryota; kingdom Viridiplantae; phylum Streptophyta; class Magnoliopsida; order Asparagales; family Orchidaceae; genus Dactylorhiza; species Dactylorhiza incarnata. The sequence goes on along the minus strand of JAWHQI010000040.1, from coordinate 2,696,873 downwards.
CTTTGTATTTGAATTTCCTCTGATCCACGTTACCTGCCGGGAGCTGACCGGTGGTCAGGAATGTCGTGAATGGATCCATCTGGGAAGGGTGTTGTTCGATCTCAATCATCTCTCCTTCTTCGATGTATGGCCGAAATAATTTGGTGATAGTTCCTCCAACCCTTGGTCCATACTTAGACAAACGGTCTGCCACCGAGTTCTCCTCCCTCGGTATATGCTCGACGAAGAATGATTGGAAGCCTCCAATCAATCCTTTCACCTTGATGAGGTACTTCTGTAGAATGGTGTCACGCACTTCAAAATCTCCCCGAATATGCGACGTGACCACCATCGAGTCTGTAAAAGCTCAAATATCCTGGTAGCCAAGTCCTTGGCGAGATGCAAGCCGGCCACTATGGCTTCGTACTCTGCTTGATTGTTTGTGATGGGGAAGAGGATCTCGACTGCTTGCTCGATCCTAGTTCCCTATGGGCTGACAAACAAAATGCCTACTCCCACAGAGATGTTGCCCGAAGCTCCGTCCACAAACATTTTCCAGGTGACCAGATTTGAAGGCTCTCTATCTGGATCTGCTTCTCCCGAGAAGTCAGCTAAGAAATATGTCACGGCCTTCACTTTGATTGCCACCCGGGCTGAGAAGGAAATGTCAAACTCACTAAGTTCTACCGACCATTTTGCCAATCTTCTCGAATGCTCCACTCCTTCTAGGATGCTCCAGAGGGGGTGATTGGTGACTACCCAGATGGAGTGTGCTTGAAAATAAGGTCAGAGCTTCTGCACTGACACCACCAAGGTGAAAGCAAGTTTCTCCAGGATGGGGTATCACAATTCTGATTTCTTTAGTACCCTGCTAACATAGTAGATGGGAAGATGCTTCTTTCCCTCTTCTCTGACGAGTACCAAGCTCACCTCTTCCGCCCCTACCCCTAGATAGAGGAGTAGGTCTTCACCTTCTTTCAGGCTTTATAGGAGAGGCGTCTGGGTTAGTTGATGCTTTAACCGCTCAAATGCCTTCTCGCATTCTTTGGACCACTCGAAATCTTTGTTCTTTCGAAGCGTCTTGAAGAATGGAGAGCACATTTATCCCGCCTTTGACAGGAAGCGAGTAAGACCTGCTAGCCTTCTAGTCAACCTCTGGACCTCTTTGGGGCACTTCGGCGTGGTCATTTCTAGGATTGCCTTGACCTTGTCAGGGTTGGGCTATACTCCCTGTGGGGTGAGTAGATGCCCTAAGAACTTTCCTCTTCCGACCCCATAAATGCATTTTGTCGGATTGAGCCTCATTTTGAACCTTCTGAGCATCGCGAAGGTCTCCACCAGATCAGCCACATGCTCTTAGACGCTCTTGCTTTTGATCAAGAGATTGTCCACATACACTTCCAAATTCCTCCCCTTTTGCCTTTTGAAGACATGATCCATCATCCGCTGGTAGGTAGCTCCCGTGTTTTTCAGCCCAAAGGGCATCATCTTGTAGTTATAGTAGCCGTCTTCAGTGATGAAGGAAACATCGTGGCAATCAGGGGGATGCATCTGGATCTGGTGATATCCTGAAAACTCTCTGACACAAAGCCTGCCTCAAGTAGCTTTTTCATCTCCTCCCTAATCGGTTCTGTCATAGTCGTGGCACTCAACCTCTTCTTCTGACGAACGGGCTTGACCGCGGGGCCCAGATTGAGCCGGTGGCAGGCAACACCGGCGTCAATCCCAGGCATCTTAGCAGTAGTCCAGGCGAAGATGTCGACATTCTCTTGCAGACATGCCGCCATCTCAGTATTTTCCTCGGTCTTCAGAGACCCTCCTATCTTCAGCAATCCGGGGACTCCTGCCTTGGAGAGAATCTCGATCTCTTCTGTTGGATCGTGAGGCGCCCTTAGAGGGGGGTGAATAAGGGTTTTTAAAAACTTATACTTTATTTTAAAACATTTGTAATTAGAAAAGAAGAAATCAAGTAATATTAAAGAGAAACATGATTTTATTAATTCTTGAGATATGAAATTACAAAACTTGATTTCTTATGACGCTAGAAATTGTGGGCGATAAATATAAAAATCCTTTTTGTTTTGTATCCCGACTCGTATCCCCACGAACCGGTGGCTTTAGCCTATCCTCCCTCGGATATGGCCTCAAGCCGCTCTAGCTTTTCTATCCCCAAAAAAGGCCTCGAGCACCCCCTAGATCTACGCCCTAGACCTAGTCACCAACACGAGGCGAATTCACTCCACGATGGTAATAAAAAGAGTTACAAAAGAAAAATACAACATATAATAAAAACTCCATATAAAGAATTATGGAGAAGGTGAAGGCATGCTGGATGTTCTTGAAGTCGAAGCGTGCATCCTTCACGTTGCATAAGTGTTGATCCGGCTCTCCTTGAATTCTTTGTCTGAAAATTGTGTGGGAGAAGATGGTCTGGAAATATGGCCCTTGCAGAGATTATCAAGTGCTGGAATAGGGCTCTCCAAAGTCAGTAGTAAGAGACGTCGAATCATCCAATTTATAGACTTTGAGCTAACGCCGGCGTTAAGTGCTAACGTCGGGCGTTGACCATGTATAGCAGCATATTGATGGCTCGGATCTTCAGAAGAGGAAGGAGATTCTGCACTTTAGGAATTGTTTTATTTTAGGCAATACTAACGCCGGCATTAAGGCTAACGCGGGCATTGGAAAATCATTCCTAAAGTTCCCCCTGCAATCACGGCTGCTTCCTTCTTACCAAAATCGCCGAACGATAGCGCCTAGTGTTAAGACCTAACGCCTGGCGTTGAGTTTCTTTCTCCTTTTAATCAGCTGGCAAGCCATCCCGTCGATCGGCATCTCATCTCGTCGATTGGCATCCCGTCCCGTCGATTCGCTAGCGCCCAGCGTTAAGACCTAACGTCTGGCATTAGACAACTTTCAATTCTTTTGCTTGTGGTTAGTGCCAGACCATTATTGCAGCAACCTGGTGTTATATCTGTCCAAACCTGCATGCTAAAAACACAATGGCAAACAAGATCAAATACAAGTAGGATTTGTTATTCTCAAATCAAAGGGATGTGGAAAACCATGCTCCAACAATCTCCCCATTTTGATAATAACAAATCCAATAGAGATAAATCAGATTCATAAATAAAGAATTTGTGTTTTTATAAAGATATATGACACTAAGCAATTATAAGATAATGATAGGAATTATAGATCTTCTAAGAATGCTCCCCCTATAAAAATGCTCCCCCTTAGTGTATACTCCCATATACTAGATACATGCTCCCCCTTAATCTAGTGAATCCTACTCTGTTTAATCAATATGATTTAGCACTTTATTCTCCCCATTTTGTTTTTAGCAAAAGAAGGTGGAGTTTAAATTAAGAACTAGAGAAAGGAAGACACAAAGGAGGGACAAAACTAAGTGAGAATTTAAGAGTCTTAGTTTAAACATAACGAAAGTCGTGATTGAGCTAAGGAAGAGAGTAGCACAGCGGAAATAGATATGATGAGCGTGAATGAACATTATTCCAATCCATTGTTTTGATTACTAGAAGAAACCACATACTGTAAGAAAATGTTTATCAGCTTGTTTGCAACAAAGTATGAAAAAAAATTCCTAGAAGTAGGCATGATAAACCATAGGAACACATAGCATAGTCAAATAGGAATGTGGAATAAGATAAGATATATAAATATTGAAGAATTTTTTGTTAAGAAAGAATATGTTTGACACTAGGTTTTTCACAATAGAGCAATAACACTGAAAGTTCTTATAATAAGTAGGTAAGCTTGATTTATCATACACAACAAGATAATAACTACAATGAAATCAATTCGAATTTCAAGTGAAGAAAACATTGTAGAAATCATGCATTACAATCTAGTGCTTTTACTTGAGTTTTTAGAGAATATTGTAATTTGGCAATAGTTTCCAATTCTCATGAGTAGAAATTTTATAAAAATCAATGATGTGTGCATAGAGTGTTTTGATAAAAGTATATAAATGCTATAATCATATTAGTATATAAATGCTATAATCAAAACACATGACATATATAATGAAATAGAAATAATACTATTAAGAATGTAACCTTATGTTTACTTTCACACATCAACACAATAATAGAATTTCAAGGCACAACACAATGGGTACAACAACCAAGGTGCTGCGCCCACATAATGCTCATTAAGACTTATCAGGGAGCGAAGTATTGCTTGTGGGATCACTAAAGCAATTTTATTAAATTTTTAGTTTTAGTGATCCGGTGTACAAATAGAAGTGATAAAAAATAATGTGTTTACACAAGACAATTTACAATTCTTTCCAAGGTGCTCAACCTCACAATGCTCATTAAGACTTATCAGGAGGGTGAGTAGTGCTTGGTTGAGTTATCTTTGGCTTTATGTTTTATATTAGTGTAATAGTGGGCCAAAGGTCTCGGAATTCAATTGTTGTTGTAAACACAATATATTATTTTTTGAAAGTAATCACTTCTATATGTGCAAGAAATTTATTGTTTGAGTGAAGGTGTTAGTAATGTAGACAACTATCTTAATATTAAAACTATTACATTACACAATCATGCAAGTTGAAGATTATGAACATATGTAGATCATCAAAAAGTGAGTGTATGGATCATTGATTAGCATAAAATGTTGCTCATGCTTAGAGGCATGCTAGGCAAAACATACACAATTATCTATAGACTATTTCATTGCACATTATTATATTAAGGTCAAGGCATGAAAAACAGGACAATATTTAATAAATTTGAAATTAAAATTGATCATTTAAGAAACTCTTTTTGTGTATGCCTAAATAAGATTGACCATTTGAAACATAGATGATTAAGATGATGTGCTCATGTGAAGACATATAGTCAAACAATAATTTAATATAGATAAGCAACAACACATAAAAAAAATATTTTTGGATTTTGGATTATATATATTTTTGTTGAATTTTAAAATTGACCTAACAAGAAAAAAAAATAGAGAGAAACAATAACCAAAAAATATTTTGGCAATAACCCCAAAAAACAATTTCACATTTACAAAAGAGGGCTAACGCCTGACGTTAAGTAGTTAATGCCGAAACATGACACTATTTTTTAAAGTTTTTGAAAAAAAATTTGTTGGAATAAATAACATGTATAGATGCCTTCATAGTGGAGAAATTTCAGATAATTTGGAAGATACTAGAAGGCAAATCAAGCATGTTTTTTTTTTGTAAATTTTTAAAATGGGTATATAATTTTTTTTGTATTTTTGAGGTGAAAATAATAAATTATGAGGCAAATTAATTTAAGGAAATAGCAGTAGAGAAATACCAGACATATGGCAGAGAAGACAAAATTTAAATCTGATAAAAAGGCTAACGCCTGGCGTTAACTAGTTAACGCCGAGACAGTGCACGATTTTTAGAGTTTTTTTTAAAAAAAATTTCTATGGGATAGGGAGTATGTACATAGACCTTCTTAGGGTAGAATTTTCAGAGAAAATGGAAATGAGTAGAAGGCTTATTTAAGCATATTTTGGTGGTTTTCAAAATAGTTTTATTTATTTATTTTCATTTGATTTTTCATAGCATGTGATGAGTTTTCAATTTGTTAGGTCTAAGACTCCTAATTCTAATCTAAGTAGAGCAAAGCGCGAGTCAGGTAGAGGCTTGGTAAAGATGTCTGCAAGTTGGGATTCAGTTCCAATAATGTTTACATGAACATGTTCCTTTTTTATGTGATCCCTAATGAAATAATGTCTAACGTCTATGTGTTTGGATCTTGAGTGATGAACGGGGTTGTTAGTTAAATCAATACCACTCTTATTGTCACACTTGAGTTCAATATTAGTTAGATGAATTCCGAAATCTTCTAAGGTTTGAGTCATCTATAAAGCTTGGGCACAACAACTTCCTAGTGCAATATATTCCGCCTCGATGGTGGAGAGGGCAACAAAATTTTGTTTTCTACTTGACCATGCAACTAGAGAAGGACCTAAGAAATGACATGTGCCACTAGTGCTTTTTCTATCTAGAGAGCAACCCGCATAATCGGAATCGGAATACACATGTAATAGAAAGGAATCATGAGTTGGATACCAAAGACCTAGTTTAGGTGTGCCAATAAGATATCTAAATATTCGTTTTACCGCTTTTAAATGAGATTCTTTTGGGTTTGCCTTAAATCTAGCGCATAAGCATACGACAAACATAATATTGGGTCTAGATGCACTAAGGTATAATAAGGATCCAATCATCCCTCTATATAAAGTTTGGTCAATGAAAATTCCAGTTTCATCTTTTCCTAATTTTAGTGATGCACTCATTGGAGTACTAGCTTATTGTAAGTTTTCAAATCCAAATCGTTTTAACATATCATAGACATATTTAGATTGATATATAAAGATTCCATCATTTCTTTGGGTTATTTGAAAACCTAAAAAATAAGTTAATTCACCAACTAGGCTCATTTCAAATTCATTTTGCATTACAAGTACAACTTCATTACATAGATCTTCATTAGTGTCTCCAAAAATAATATCATCAACATATATTTGTAAAATAATTATATCATCATTAATATGCTTAATGAAGAGCGTATTGTCGGCACTACCCATTTTATAACCGTGCTTTAATAAAAAAGATGTTAGACGTTCATGCCAAGCACGAGGCGCTTGTTTTAGACCATAATGCGCTTTTTCTAATCTATAGACATGATTTGGAAATTTTCCATCTATAAAACCTGGGGGTTGTTCTACATAGACTTCTTATTTAATTATCCCGTTTAAGAATGCACTTTTTACATCCATTTGAAATAGTTTAAACTTCGTATAACTCGCAAAAGCAAGAAAATTCTAATCGATTCAAGGCGAGCAACGGGCGCAAATGTTTCATCAAAGTCGACCCCCTCAATTTGTGAATAACCGTGTGCTACTAATCTAGCTTTGTTCCTAGTGATTCTAGAATCTCCATCTAATTTATTTTTGAATATCCATTTGACACCAATAACATGGTGATTAGATGGTCTTTCTACAAGCTTCCAAACCCTATTGCGTTCAAATTGATTTAATTCTTCATTCATAGCAATAAACCAAAACTCATCATTTAAAGCAGTAGAAACATTTTTAGGTTCAATTTCAGAGACAAAACATAAATTAGAAAAAGATTCATTAAAGGAAGAGTGTGTAGTTACCCCTCTTGATGGTTCTCCAATGATATGCTCCCTTGGATGATCTCTTGTGTATCTAAGCATGCTTGGAGGCACAAACTCTTCTTGCACCGATTCTACTTCTTTGTCCTTTCCAAGTAATTCATCGTCATCAAGCTCCAACGGTGAAGGGGGTTCATCTTCTTTTCATGCACTATTAGAATCTACACAAGGCATAATTTCATCAAACTTCACATGAGTTGACTCTTCAACCTTTTTAGATTTCTTATTATATATCCTATATGCCTTGCTAGTAGACGAGTGATGCGATGATTCGGCAAGTGCACCGGTCGCGCAAGTAATAATAATGGGGAAAATCCCCGAGTGTCGGTCTCTTGAGGAACACAGTAAGGTGGAGTTAGGTTTCGAAGAAGGACTTGAGATTGGAGTCCTTAAATCGGATGGAATGCGGAGGAGTTGGGTTGGCTTTTGGAAAATAAAATAAAAGCTATCAACTACTCCTATGCAATGCCGCTATGCAATGCTTCGCTTGGCGGGATGGAGACTAGGCAGGCCTTGAGCGCGCTGCGTCGAAAGGGCGGATGGACGAGTGGGCAAGCGGAATCGAACAATGCAGGCCTTGAGCGCGCTGCTTCGTTAGGCGGGATGGAATACGGGCCGCGATGCCACGCTTCGGTAGGCGGATGGACGAGTAGGCTAGCGGATGGAATGGTTCGCACCGGCGGAGTCGGAATGGATTACACGGGCCGCTATGCCACGCTTCGCTAGGCGGATGGAAGAGTAGGCATACGGACGAGGGTCGCAAGCACCTCTTCGACAAGCATGCCACTAGCAATTGCTAGTGCGGCACCGGACACGGTGGTGGAGTGGAAAATGGAATGGGGCGCTCCTCAAGCACACAAATAAACAAAAAGGGTATTTCACATAGACATGAAATAGCTTTAAATGGCAAGGTCTATAGTGTTCTTCATCAAAATACAAAAGATCTAACTATTACAACAATCAATAAGAGGAGAACAAGGCAAGAAATTGACCGAATCCGAAGGCTCGTTGGAGATTCACGGTTGGAGTCGCCGGGTTGTCAATCCGCGTCCAAGCTCGGTCCGCAACTACGTCCGGGGTAGAGAGAGCTGTCACGACTCTCCAATGGACCCGTCTTCTTCGTGTCACGATCCGGTAGAGGTTGTAAACTTCCTCTTGCTTGATGGAGATGGCGGCTAGATCTCTCTTTGAAGCTCTTGGATGAAGGAGGAGGCCGAGAGGAAACTCCGGCTCAAGATTGGCGTGAAGAACAAGCCCGGAGCACCTCTAGATGGTGGGCGGCGATGGAGGGGAGAAACTGGGCGCTCTGGAGCAGGAAACGGCGGAAGAAGACGATGGATCTGACCTAAATCGCGAGCAGCGGAATTTATAGGCGCTGGAATTAAACAGTGCGCACGGTCATTGGTGCACGACCAGTGGTCGTGCGCACTAGAATCCTGTGATCGTGCGCTCTGCCTGGACGGAGCCTGCAAGGTCAGAAAATTATAAAATAACATGTTCGCACGACCAGTGGCGCACGACCGGTGGTCGTGCGCACTATCGTCGGTGGTCGTGCGCACTGGTCGAGACAGAACTCATAAAATTAATGATAAATGCGCACGAACAGTGGCGCACGACCGGTGGTCGTGCGCACTATCGTAGATGCTCGTGCGCACTGCACCAAACAGAACTCATGAAAAAAGGGTTAAGTGCACACGATCAGTGGCGCACGACCAGTGGTCGTGCGCAATAGAACCGGTGATCGTGCGCAGTGTTCCTGTGCAGAATTGCACCGGGAACACCTGCACGACTCCAATTCCAGCACAACCACGAATCCAGCCACTGAAAGTGGCACCTAACAGCGCATGAAAACTACTAATGGAGAAAAGCAATGAAATCACACCAAAAGGGGCCTAGAAGTGCACCTAGCATGAAATATCAAATATAGACTAAAACAATGCTAAAGTGCAGTGGAATGACTAGATAAACGGCCCAGATGAGTCCATATATGTGTATATAATCGGGACTCATCACACCCCCAGACTTACCTGTTTGTGCGTCCCGAGCAAACAAATTCCATGCGAACGGGGAAAGAAAAGTAGATGGTTTAAAACTACAATACAGAGTACCATGCGAAGTCGCATGCTCACGTGCATAAGAAAAATAGTAGAAAAGATTTCTGACTATAAAAACAGTTTATATATTTCTAAAAGAGTAAAAGCATATTACAACTACTCAAAATGGTGAACTACGGTGAATCGTTCAGTCATGCATACGGAGAAAGTAAACTAAACGCTGAGATGAGCATTGCTCAAGATTGGGATCCCAGACAAACTCCACCGAAATCCATCGGTGTCGGTGACCATAGGCTTGCCCGGTCACATTCTCTCCACGACACTAGATTGGTTCATAGCGTGAGTCGGTAGGACTTTTAGGTTAGAGATGGGGCTTGGGTTACGGTGAGGTAAATGATGATAAACAAAATGGCTTAAACACATAACCCAAATGAGCTTTAAAAATAACTACCCGCGCACCAAAATCGAATGCAAGTGCACCACACCCCCAGACTTGGACTTTTGCAACACAGGTGTGTGCACCGCCTACTCCCAATACATAATATTTCTACATGATTTTTCAATAAAACTCATTTTTTTTACTTCTTTTTCTCTTTTCCTTTCATTTTTCTTTCTATCTTTCTTTTTCTTGTCTTTTTTTTTCTTTCAGCAAAATTTTCAAATGAGCACATCCACAGATTCACATAATAGACACCACAATCAACACCCCCCAAAATGTAAATGAAACTACAACTAAAGCTCAGATTTGGGTGTGCGACTAGGCTAGGCTTTTAGGCTTTGGTGAGGTAAATGTGGAGCTGAATCAAGAAAAGGGTAAGCACAAAGGGGCTAGCAAGGGTAGACGATAGGTATGAAATAAAAAGTTCAACCGGGCCAAAATAATGGCCTACGTCATTCTCACGCACTAGAACTATCCTATGCCAATGCTTCAAGAATCGCTTGGGGCAAGTTCTAGCCACCGAGAAAGATTCTCCTTTCTCCCGACTCAAGCAATACGAGTCTAGCGATCGTTTACACACATCCCTACGCTACCGTTTGATTCACACCGGATTCACCATTTGAGTAGAGTAAACAACATTTACACTAATAGAGAAAAATATAAAACCATAGTATAAAAAGAAATCTAATCTACACAAATTTCTATGCAACCGAGCACTCGACTAGGAGCACTACTAGAGTCAATATTTTACTCTGCTGCATAGTTCTAAGCCATCACCTAGACTTTCCCAAATAAGCAGAAGAATTAAATTCACAACAGAGCAAGCAAACAGATGAGTACGCGCTCAAGTGGGTGATGTGGTGTGCAATGAAAATAAGCAAAATATTTTAAATGAAATCTTCTAGCATGCAGTGCAATAGTGCACGTGAGCGGGTAAACAAAACTACTCTCCCCCGGACTTAAACTAAACAATCCGCATAATATATGACATGAAAATCAGCAAAGGCTAGGGGAAGAGAGTACCCAATGCTCAGCAAGTGAGCATACCAGAAGATTGGCGTTTAAACCACGACTAAGCTGCAGCATCCGCCATCCAGAAGAAGTACCTGCAGGGGTCAGCTCCGCAAAACAAAAGAAACAGAAAAAGATAAACTACAATACTACAGCTAACTAAACAGGATTGAATAAAATAAAATGCATGAAAAGTAAGATAACTACTGGGGTTATTGTCATCCCAGCACGACTTATTCAGATTTTGTATAGTTCTAGCTTATAGGCCTATGAAAAGAAAAGTGCACAGGTAACTATTCTAATATGCGCATCGGTAGCGGGTACCGATACGGAGACAGAGCAGTCACCCCTCTACCTAAATATAGATACCTGCTCCTCACAGGTAGAGGGTAGAGAATGTAAGAAAAGTAGGAGGCCTGGTCCTCACTCATCTCACAAAACACATCCTTGCCTAGCGAGGTATCGTCAACAGGGAGGCAGCAGGAGGAAAAGGCAATGGGTGGAGCTTCCTCAACGGAGGGGGAATAAACCTCCTCACATGAGAGGATACTCTCATCATTGACTTGAGCAAAAAACTCCAAGTCCTCCTGGGGCACCTGTAAAGACTCAACCTGCACAGGCTCGGAAGAAGAAGGGGGGTCCAGAAAGAAACGAGAAGAAAAACGTAAATCATCAACGATCTGGGGAGTGATCCCGGTTTCACTCCCAGCAAGATCCAAGGGTAGATCGCTATCATCATCGTAAATATCATAGCGAGGGGGACTTGAGAACTCAGGAGCCTCAGTGGTGATTTGGACCTCCTCGTCCCATGAAGAAGTGCAACCCTCCTCCTCAGAGAGAGTATCCTCCTCATCCCACCGAGGTGCATCATCGTGTTCAAAGTATTCATTCCCCCCCTCAGGGAAAATGACATCCTCATCCCACTTTGGAGCACCCTCCAAGTCAGAAGCATCACCCCACTCCTTCACTTCGATAGGATCATAAAAATTGTGTGCAGAAAAATCTCGCAAAGAAACTGGAGGAACACAAAGATTTGGTTCCTCCGCAAAAAGATCTGCTAAAGCCTCCCCGATGGAAAGAATACTTTCCTCATCAGACTCAGGTGCATCTAGGAGCTCCCATTCCTCTCCTTGTTGGCTAACAGATGAGTGATCATCATCACTAGGAGTGAAGCCACACACAGGGAGTGAGGAGTCCGTGCACGAGACAAGCTCAGGGGTAGAGGGCACAATTGCCTCCATGGGTAAAGAATGAGTGATAGGGACAATGTCGTCATGAGTGGAGGAGCGGCGGTCAGGATTGAAAAGACGCGGATAGTCCTTCAATTCATGACCCTCTCCTCGACACAACAAGCAAACAATGTTCCTACACTGCCTAGCATTTAACTCATTCATTTGGTCCAAATAATAAACCATCTTGTCATTAAAGCTAGGTGAAATATCCCATGACGACATTATCAATAAAAGAGCAGATACAATGAAACTGAAATTCTTTGCAAGGGAATCTACACAACTAAAAAAAACTCCTTGAATAGAACTTGCCTAAAACTTCAAAATAGGGGGGAAAGAAATAAAAACAAACAACAGAAGATTAAAAGGCAAACAAAAATAATAATGCGGCTATTCACAAAGAAAGAACCTTTATCTCTTGTCTCCCTCTCAAGAAAACTCACACGACTGTGTTCCCCGGCAACGGCGCCAAAAACTTGATGCGATGATTCGGCAAGTGCACCGGTCGCGCAAGTAATAATAATGGGGAAAATCCCCGAGTTTCGGTCTCTTGAGGAACACAGTAAGGTGGAGTTAGGTTTCGAAGAAGGACTTGAGATTGGAGTCCTTAAATCGGATGGAATGCGGAGGAGTTGGGTTGGCTTTTGGAAAATAAAATAAAAGCTATCAACTACTCCTATGCAATGCCGCTATGCAATGCTTCGCTTGGCGGGATGGAGACTAGGCAGGCCTTGAGCGCGCTGCGTCAAAAGGGCGGATGGACGAGTGGGCAAGCGGAATCGAACAATGCAGGCCTTGAGCGCGCTGCTTCGTTAGGCGGGATGGAATACGGGCCGCGATGCCACGCTTCGGTAGGCGAATGGATGAGTAGGCTAGCGGATGGAATGGTTCGCACCGGCGGAGTCGGAATGGTTCGCACCGGCGGAGTCGGAATGGATTACACGGGCCGCTATGCCATGCTTCGCTAGGCGGATGGAAGAGTAGGCATACGGACGAGGGTCGCAAGCACCTCTTCGACAAGCACGCCACTAGCAATTGCTAGTGCGGCACCGGACACGGTGGTGGAGTGGAAAATGGAATGGGGCGCTCCTCAAGCACACAAATAAACAAAAAGGGTATTTCACATAGACATGAAATAGCTTTAAATGGCAAGGTCTATAGTGTTCTTCATCAAAATACAAAAGATCTAACTATTACAACAATCAATAAGAGGAGAACAAGGCAAGAAATCGACCGAATCCGAAGGTTCGTTGGAGATTCACGGTTGGAGTCGTCGGGTTGTCAATCCGCGTCCAAGCTCGGTCCGCAACTACGTCTGGGGTAGAGAGAGCTATCACGACTCTCCAATGGACCCGTCTTCTTCGTGTCACGATCCGGTAGAGGTTGCAAACTTCCTCTTGCTTGATGGAGATGGCGGCTAGATCTCTCTTTGAAGCTCTTGGATGAAGGAGGAGGCCGAGAGGAAACTCCGGCTCAAGATTGGCGTGAAGAACAAGCCCGGAGCACCTCTAGATGGTGGGCGGCGATGGAGGGGCGAAACTGGGCGCTCTGGAGCAGGAAACGGCGGAAGAAGACGATGGATCTGACCTAAATCGCGAGCAGCGCAATTTATAGGCGCTGGAATTAAACAGTGCGCACGGTCATTGGCGCACGACCCGTGGTCGTGCGCACTAGAATCCTGTGATCGTGCGCTCTGCCTGGACGGAGCCTGCAAGGTCAGAAAATTATAAAATAACATGTTCGCACGACCAGTGGCGCACGACCGGTGGTCGTGCGCACTATCGTCGGTGGTCGTGCGCACTGGTCGAGACAGAACTCATAAAATTAATGATAAGTGCGCACGAACAGTGGCGCACGACCGGTGGTCGTGCGCACTATCGTAGATGCTCGTGCGCACTGCACCAAACAGAACTCATGAAAAAAGGGTTAAGTGCACACGATCAGTGGCGCACGACCAGTGGTCGTGCGCAATAGAACCGGTGATCGTGCGCAGTGTTCCTGTGCAGAATTGCACCGGGAACACCTGCACGACTCCAATTCCAGCACAACCACGAATCCAGCCACTGAAAGTGGCACCTAACAGCGCATGAAAACTACTAATGGAGAAAAGCAATGAAATCACACCAAAATGGGCCTAGAAGTGCACCTAGCATGGAATATCAAATATAGACTAAAACAATGCTAAAGTGCAGTGGAATGACTAGATAAACGGCCCAGATGAGTCCATATATGTGTATATAATCGGGACTCATCAACGAGTAACTAAGAAAGACTCCATTGCATTTTTCATCAAATTTAGCTAATGCATCTTTGGTATTTAAGATAAAACACTTACATCCAAAACATGAAAGTACGATACATTAGGTTTCTTTTGGTAATATAATTCATATGGAGTTAATTTCAAAATAAGGCGAAGCATGATACGATTTATAACATAACAAGATGTATTTATTTCTTCAGCCCAAAAAGATCTAGGCAACCCATACTCGGATAACATAGTGCGCGCGAGTTCCTGAAGGGTTCTATTTTTCCTCTCCACCACACCATTTTGTTGCGGGTGCGTGGAGCGGAAAATTCATGCTTGATACCTAGATTATTACAGAAGGTGGTGAAACTATCATTTTCAAATTCCCCTCCATGATCTGACCTTATGCACTTTATTTTTAAGTCTAATTCATTTTGAATGCGAGTACAGAGTTTTGAAAATTCAGAAAATACATCGGATTTGGAGGTGAGAAACAAAGTCCATGTGAATCTAGAGAAATCGTCAATTAATACAAAAGTGTACTTTTTACCCGCAAGACTACAAGTGCTAATTGGCCCAAAGAGGTCCATGTGAATTAGTTGCAAAGGTCTTGTGGTGGATAATTCACTTTTACTTTTAAATGATGTTTTTGAAAATTTTCCTTTTTGGCAAGGCGAGCATAAAGAAGATAGATTTCCATTTAGTATTGCAACTCTCAAATAATTTTATTTTTTTGACAATTTTAAAATTAACTTAGTGCTAGAGTGACCAAGACGCCTATGCCACAATTCAAGTTCTTCATTTTTTGAAATAAGACATTTGAGTGATGCACGTGATAGATCATGAAAAGTATTTAAATAGACATTATGAATTCTTTGTGCAGTGAGTACAATATTATTAGACTTAGGATCAATAATTTTGCATAGATTTGATGAAGACTCAAATAACACATTCAGACCTTTATCGCATAGTTGACTAATAGAAATTAAGTTGTGTTTTAAGCCTTTTACAAATAACACATTTGTAAGAGAGAAAGATTTGTTACCCACTGTACCGGTGCCTAATATTCTTCATTTTCCATTGTCACCAAACGTTACGGTTCCTCCTTTTTTCTTAGAGAGGCTAAGGAACTTTGCTTTATCGCCTGTCATGTGCTTGGAGCAACCCGAGTCCAAGTACCACATGTCTCTTTTGTCCTTAGCCTGCCAACACACCTAAGAAGAGAATGTTAGTGAATATCCGGATACCCATGAGGTTCCTCCCATAACATAGGTGGAGACCTTAGGTACCCAGATTTGTTTTAAAGTGCGCTTTCCCTTCTTCCTACAAGAGTACGTGGTGTGCCCAAACAATAAGCAATTGGCACAAGCAATAAAAGGGGTTGAGACCTTTTTCTGTGACTGTGGTTGACTCTTGCTAGTATACACAGAGGTAGTGGGAGTAAAGGATTTATATTTAGAAAGCAATTTTTGATTCTTGGAAATAGAGTTAACGCCAGCGTTAGTAGTCAACGTTGGGCGGTAGGTTTCGGAGACAAATCCCAGCCCATACTTGGCAGACCCATGGCACTGGTTGCCCAAAATCATGTCCAGTGATTTTTGGCCAACACCAAATTTGTTTATTGTCATATTGAGATCATTTATTCGGGCTTTTAAGGTGAAGTTTTCACTTACTAGATTTCCACATCTCTTTGCAAAATTTTTCTTTTCATTTTTAATTTGAGAGTGAGATATGTTCAACCTTATTTCTAAGTCCCCCTTTTCTTTCATGAGTGATTCGATATTGGAGAGAGCCTTAGAAAGATTGTTTTCAAGTTCCTTTGCTTTTCTCAAATGATTGTCATTCTTTTGGCAAGACATTATTTCTTTATTTAATTTTTGATTTTGTTTCAAGAGTATTTTATTTTCTGTTTTAAAAAGTTCAAGATCTTATAATTTTTTACCAAACGATTTGCATGTATTTAAATATTCAACATAAAGATCATCATAAGTTGAAGAGATTACCTCAGTGTCGCTTTGGACACTGCACTCGTCATCACTTGGTTCTTGGTTCCTTCCCATGAGACACAAATTTGCCTCATCATCCTCGCTTGAACTCAAATCGTTTGAGCAACCAGATGAAGAATCATCCCATGTTACTGCCTTTAAGACCTTCTTCTCCTTTTCTTTATGCCGCTTTTCATTTTGCTCCTTCAGGAATTTTGGGCATTGGCTTCTTATATGCCCGGTCTTCCTGCAGTGGAAGCACTCGGGAGGAGGTCGCTCTTCATCGTCTTCGCTTGATTTTTCCTTTTTCTCCTTTTTGGAAGATGATCCTTTACGAAAGTACTTGCGGAAGGTATTCCTTCTTTCTGGATTCTTCATGAACTTTGTGAAGTTTTTCACAAAGAGGCTCTCCTCGTCTTCTTCATCATTATCATCCTCTTTTCTCGACTTTAGTGCCAAAGCCTTCTTCTTTGGCTCCATATTGTATTCATCATCTTGAATGTTGAGTTCGACCTCATGGGTTTTGAGATTCCCAATGATGCTCTCAATCTGGAGCCGTCTTAGATCATGCGATTCGGAAATTGCAGTCACCTTTGGATTGAATTTCGGAGGAAGAGACCGAAGGATCTTTCTCACCAAGTCACCGTTTGAGAAAGTTTCCCCAAGAATCTTTGTGTACAACCATCATATTTTCTGAGTCGATGTGACCCGACACGGGTGAGGTCGTGACGGGAAAGATGACCGTGATGCAGCAAACTGAACAACCAGAGGTCGTTAAGGACCGAGAAAGAGAAGGCCTAGGGGGGCAAGTACTCTTGGGCGAGCGGACCTTGGGTCCACTCGCCCAAGGCCCCGGGCGAGTGGACCACTGGTACACTCGCCCAAGAGGGGGGGGGGGGGGGGGGGGGGGGCGAGTGGACCTCGGGTCCACTCACCCAAGGTGGAGGACGAGTGGACCCAAGGTCCACTCTCCCCCAAGCCTACAGGTGAGTGGACCTGTGGTCCACTCGCCCGGGGCGGGTGGACCATAGGTCCACTCGCCCGGGCAGCTGGGCTAGTGGTCCTAAGGTCCACTCGCCCAGTTCAGGTGGTGGACCTTGGTCCACCTATCCAATCCCCCCACTCCTGTTTCAGTCGTTCGGGTTAGTTTTTGGACTGCGAATAGTAGATTTTTGGCTATTCACAGTCCAATTTTTGGGAAGTCTATAAATAGACCCCCATGGGCACCTTGGGAAGGGTTGTTGGTACCCCCCTCCCTCGTGTGTGAGTAAGCACTACCCCTCCCCCTGTCATTGAAGGTGGACGGTGAGGTGATCCTTAGTGCCCTCCAAGGTGCCCAGGCTCAGCATTGGCTTGGGAGGGGAAGTTCCATGTGAGCTTCCGGGTATGTGGTGGGACCTCCACGCTGCAGCTTAAGGGGTCTGTTTGTGGACTTAGGTGTTCTCTAAGGGCAAGGTTCTTTGGTTCTCAGTGACTGGTCAAGGGTCTCGCTCAGGTCAAGTAAGGGTTAGCTACATCCCCCTTGCGAACGTCGAGACCAGTTCTCTGGTTTCAACACTTTGAGGCGTTAACAATCTTGGTGAAGCGAGTATACATTGAGTCCACGTCCTCATTTGGATCCATCCTGAACCTTTCATACTCTGATTCCAGTTGGAATAGCTTTGAGTCTTTGACCTGCGAGGTACCTTCAAGAGTTATTTCAAGTAAATTCCAAATGTCATAAGCAGTTTCACAAGCACAAACACTATTAAACTTGGTCCTATCTAATGCGCAGAATAAAGCATTCATAGCTTTAGCATTATTTTTGCATTTATTTTTATCCCCATCATCCCACCTATCTCTAGGCTTTTCCATGGTTACTTCTCCAACAATATAAGTAGGAGTTGTATATGGTATTTCAATACTAGCCGAAACATCTAGATCTAAATTAATTAGAAAATAATGCATTCGCGTCCTCCAAGAATTATAGTCAGTTCCGGTGAAAAGTGGAGGTCTACTTATTCCTTGCCCTTCATGAAAAGGGAGATCACGAGATGTCATTATTCCCGGTTGTTAGACTGTTTTGGAATAACCTGGCTCTGATACCACTGTTGGATCATGAGGCGTACTTAGAGGGGGGTGAATAAGGGTTTTTAAAAACTTATACTTTATTTTAAAACATTTGTAATTAGAAAAGAAGAAATCAAGTAATATAAAAGAGAAACATGATTTTATTAATTCTTGAGATATGAAATTACAAAACTTGATTTCTTATGACGCTAGAAATCATGGGCGATAAATATGAAAATCTTTTTTGTTTTCTATCCCGACTCGTATCCCCACGAACCGGTGGCTTTAGCCTATCCTCCCCCGGATATGGCCTCAAGCCGCTCTAGCCTTTCTATCCCCAGAAAAGGCCTCAAGCACCCCCTAGATCTACGCCCTAGACCTAGTCGCCAACAAGCCACGATGGTAATAAAAAGAGTTACAAAAGAAAAATTCAACATATAATAAAAACTCCCTATAAAGAATTTTGGAGAAGGTGAAGGCACGCTGGATGTTCTTGAAGTCGAAGTGTGCGTCCTTCACGTTGTATAAGCATTGATCCGGCTCTCCTTGAATTCTTTGTCTGAAACTTGTGTGGGAGAAGATGGTCTGGAAATACGGCCCTTGCAGAGATTATCAAGTGCTGGAATAGGTCTCTCCAAAGTCAGTAGTAAGAGATGTCGAAATCATCCAATTTATAGACTTTGAGATAACGTCGGCGTTAAGTGCTAACGCCAGGCGTTGACCATGTATAGCAACATATTGATGGCTCGGATCTTCATAAGAGGAAGGAGATTCTGCACTTTAGGAATTGTTTTATTTTAGGCAATATTAACGCCAGCGTTAAGGATAACGCGGGCGTTGGCAAATCATTCCTAACGTTCCCCCTGCAATCACGAATGCTTGCTCCTTGCCAAAATCGTCAAACGATAGCGCCCATCGTTAATACCTAACGCCTGGCGTTGAGTTTCTTTCTCCTTTTAATCAGTTGGCAAGCCATCCCGTCGATCGGCATCTCATCCCGTCGATCGACATCCTGTGCCGTCGATTCGCTAGTGCCCAGCGTTAAGACCTAACGCCTGGCGTTAGACAACTTTCAATTCTTCTACTTGTGGTTAGTGCCAGACCATCATTGCAGCAACCTGGTGTCATATCTATCCAAACCTGCATGCTAAAAACATAATGGCAAACAAGATCAAATACAAGTAAGCTGTGTTATTCTCAAATCAAAGGGATACGGAAAACCATGTTCCAACATCTTCCACCTCCTCCACTGCTTCCATCTTGGCTGCTCCCTTCAGGGCCTTCTCGAGCTCCTCAATGTCCGCCGTCCAGCAGATGGTGTTGACCGCGCTGATGTAGCACTCGCAGGCGGCTCTTGGATCGCTCCTGATCCTCACCTCGACCTCTCCTTGGTAGTACTTTATGTTGGATCGATATGCGCCCTTAGAGGGGGTGAATAAGGGTTTTCGAAAACTTATATTATATTTTGAAAAGCTTTGAAATAATGTGAGATTAAGACAATGAGAAGTCAAGTAAAATAATTGAAATAAAGTAGAGACATGTTTTATTAATATGAAATAAGGTTTTACAAAAGTTGATTTCGATAACGCTAGAATTCGGTGGCAAAGAATAGTAGACTCTTTTTATTTTCTATCCCGACTCGCATCCCCATGAACCGGTGGCCCTAGCCTATCCTTCCCAAATTCGGCCTCAAGCCGCTCTAGCCAACCCTTCTCCGGATATGGCCTTGAGCCCCTAGACCTAACCTAGATCTAGTCGCCAACACGAGGCGAATTTCCGCCCTAAGTCCTACCCAGACCTAGTCGCCAACACGAGGCAATTTCTCTAACCATTTACAAGAAATATGAAATGAAAATAATTAAAACTCCCTCTTGATGAACTTCTGAAGTTGGAGATGACGATCCGTTGTAGAATAAGCATTATAGAAGCGGACTTCGTTTGGATCCGGCGTGAAGAGATTCTCCTTCAGAAGTTTGCAGAACTTTGGTAGGACATCAACTTCGGCCAAGGCAGCCTCTAGAATTCTAGCACTCAATCTCTCTCTCTCTGATGTGTGTTCGAAATGAGAGAAGAGGGGTCCTATTTATAGCCTCAGCGCTAGTGCCTGCGCTAGAGGTACCGCGGCGCTATCCCATTTTAGGACATATTCTGCGCGGCAGGATCTTCAATCCGAGGAAACATTTCTCTCTTGCCTTCTGTGCTCTGCGCTATCGCCTGCGCTATCGGCTATCGCCAGGCGCTATCCCCTTATATATGTGCTCCCGGAATTGCGCAGATCATCGCTAGCGCCAGGCGCTAGGTGATACCGCCAGCGCTAGTAGGAGTGTTGGATTTGATGGCTCAAATTTGGGGGCAACCTTCTTATGTAATCCTTGAGTCATATGGACTTTGTTTTCCTGCACACTTAAACACACAAGATCAAATACACATAGGATTTGTTATTCTCAAACCTAGGAGATGCGGAAGACCATGTTCCAACAAACTCCCCCTTTTGATAATAACAAATCCATTAATGATAAATCAGAGCATTAATATATAAGCATGATGAAACTTACTTGTGTGTGTGTGTGATAGTGATGACTTAGGATAATTATTGATTTTAGCATTTAGAATTGCTCCCCCTAAATACATGTTCCCCCTAAGTGAATGCTCCCCTAATATGTAAGCTATCATCTTAATTAAGCATGTTAGTTTTCTATTTTGATAGCAGATTATATTTATCACGTTAGTTCTCCCCCTTTTGTTATTAGCAAAAGTGGGTAAGGAAACAAAACACAGACAAGTTTTGATTAGAAGATAAAGGCATGATCGAGCTTGTAGAGAGAAGGAAATTATAAGGAGTTTTAGAATACTTTTTCATGGAAATAGATCAGAGTTTTAGTATAACAACATTTTCATAAATCAGAGGTTGTAGCATATAAAGAATACAAGGTAAATGTAAAGTTGCGGAAGACTTAGAAAAATACAATCAAACATCTTTTGTAAGACATGATGATTCATAAAAGATATATGAGTTAAATTTCATAAAGAATATGTTTCTGCAAATCATTGTTCAAGTAAAATCTTTAAATTCAATAATAAAGTAACCAAGCATGAAATAATGTTACCAAAAAGAGAGTACTACAATGTTATGTTAATTCACAATTTCAAAACATACTAAACATTGTAGAAAGCATGCTAGGTTATTTAGTGCATTTCATAAATAATGAGTAGTATAGAATTTGCATTAGGATCCAATACTCATGAGAAGAAGTGTTATGGGAGATAATGATGTGCACAAAAGTGTATTTTTGAGTAGAGTAAACAAATGTTTTAATAAAAAATATAAGAAATATGTAAAGTAAGAGCACAATAAAACACAAATAATTTCACCTCCACACACTTCAATCCACAAACAAAATGTACAACTACCAAGGTGCTTTGCATACACAGTGCTCATTAAGACTTATCAGGGTGCAAAGTAGTGCTTGGGGGATGACATATTTTATTTTAATGTTGAGACTAGTGATCCGGTGTACTTAAGAGTAAGTGGTTTTTATTTTGAAAGAAAGATTTGATTTGCACAAGATACTTTACTATTCTTTCCAAGGTGCTCAACCTCACAATGCTTATTAAGACTTATCAGGAGGTTCAAGTAGTGCTTGGTGGAGTTATCTTTGTCACTTTATTTTATGATTTTTGTTTTGTACAAAGTTCTCCGAATACACTTGTTTTGCAAACCAATATAATTTATGAAAACATAACCACTTTTCTTAACTTTTAAAAGTGCAAATAAAAGGAGTGTAGGTAAGATACTTGTGCAATTTTAATTCATTGTACTAATACACTACATACAAAAGCATTCTTAGATTAAACACATATGTAGACAATGCCAAAATAAGTGAGTGAATAAAGATCATTATCAAACATAAAACATTTACTCATACTTAGAAGCATGCTAAGCTTAGTTCTACACAACTTTTACAAGATAACTGATGCACATATTAATAGATATATCAAAGCATGATGAAAACAATGTTCAAAGTAGTTTGAAAAGATAAAATGCAACATTATAGAAGTTCTAAATAATAGATTAAATCATGCTTGATTTTCACAGGAAAATCCATACAGTTTTTTTTATAGTTTTAATGTTTTATATTTTTGTATTTGATGTTTGCATAAAAAATAGACATTAAACAGAAGACAAAAAATAAAAAGGCAAAACATATTTTTTGTAATTTGGCTTTTGTATTTTTGTATTTGATTTTTCAAAAATGAAATATAATCAGAAGTGAAAAAATAAATAGTATATATAGATTAATATATTTTTAAGAATTTTTCAAAATTTCAAAAATATAGAAAAATGAATAAGTGCGCTAGCACGGGAAACAGTACATGATTTTTGATGATTTTGAAATTTTTGATTGATGATCTTGATTAAGTGTCCCAATAGTAGTTTCATGCAGAAATTTCAGAATTTTAGGAGATGTTTTAGATGGTTAAACATTACAAAATTGCGTTTATGAATGTGTTTTAACACGAAAGATCTAGGACACCTAACTCAAGTCGTAATAATCGAAATCTTGCATCGGGAAGAGGTTTAGTAAATATGTCAGCGAGTTGAGAGTCCGTGCCAATGAAACTTACTTTTACATGCTCTTTCTTAATGTGATCCCTAATGAAATGATGGCGAACATCGATGTGTTTGGATCTAGAGTGGTGTACGGGATTATATGTGAGGTCTATTGCACTTTTGTTGTCACATTTAAGATCAATGTTTTTGAGATGAAATCCAAAATCCTCTAGAGTTTGGCTCATCCATAATGCTTGTGCACAACAACTACCAAGTGCGATATATTCGGCCTCCGTGGTGGAGAGTGCAACCGAAGATTGTTTCCTACTAGACCAAGCAACTAATGAGGGTCCTAAAAAGTGACAAGTACCGCTAGTGCATTTTCGATCTAGTGAACAACCGGCGTAGTCCGAATCAGAATAGTCATGGAGTGTGAATGAATCATTGTGTGGGTACCATAATCCTAATTTAGATGACCCTAATAGATAACGAAAAATACGTTTTACCGCTTTTAAATGAGATTCTTTTGGATTTGCGTGAAAGCGAGCACATAAACATACGGCAAACATTATATCTGCTCTAGATGCACTTAAGTAAAGAAGAGATCCTATCATTCCTCTATATAACGTTTGATCAATGGAAATTCCAGATTCATCTTTTCCTAGTTTTAACGAAGCACTCATAGGAGTAGAGGCTTGTTTAAGATTTTCAAATCCAAATCGTTTAAGCATATCGTGAACATATTTTGTTTGGCAAATAAAGATACCATCAGTTCGTTGTGAGATTTGAAAACCAATAAAATATGATAGTTCTCCTACAAGACTCATTTCAAATTCATTTTTCATTACTAAGACTACTTCATTACACAACTCTTCATTAGTGGCTCCAAAAATGATATCATCAACATATATTTGTAAAATAATTAGATCGTTATTATTATGCTTAATGAAGAGTGTGTTGTCAGCACTTCCCATAACATAACTGTGCTTTAACAAAAACGATGTAAGTCTATCATACCATGCACGGGGCGCTTGTTTTAAACCATAAAGCGCTTTTTCTAATTTGTAAACATGATTAGGAAATTTTTCATTTATAAAACCGGGGGGTTGTTCTACATAAACTTCTTCTTTTATAAACCCATTTAAAAAGGCACTTTTAACATCCATTTGAAATAATTTTATTTTTTTAAAACTCGCAAATGTCATGAATATTCGTATAGATTCTAAGCGAGCAACGAGTGCAAAAGTTTCTTCAAAATTTACCCCCCTCAATTTGAGAATAACCTTGAGCAACTAAGCGTGCTTTATTTCGTATAATCCTAGATTCACCATCTAATTTATTTTTAAAGATCCATTTTACGCCGATAATTGGATGATTAGATGGTCTATCTACTAGATTCCAAACTTTATTTCTTTCAAATTGACCTAACTCTTCATTCATAGCCAAAAACCAAAATTCAGCATTTAAAGCGGTGGAAACATTTTTAGGTTCGATTTCGGAAACAAAGCAAATATTTGAAAATGTTTCATGAAGAGAAGATCGAGTTCTTACCCTAGTAGAAGGTTCCCCAATGACTAGCTCTTTTGGATGATTTTTTGAGAAGTTCAAAATGCTTGGAGGTACATATTCATCTTCCTTGGACTTCTCCTCCTCTTCTTTGGAAGGTTCCTCTCCGTCGTACTCCAAAGATGGCAAAGGTTCATCATTTGTACCTGTAGGAAGCTTTTCTGCACACGGAATAAATTCATCAAATTTAACATTAATAGACTCTTCAACCTTACTCGATCTTTTGTTAAATATTTTGTTGGGTATTGTATCCACAATAGCCTTGATTTGTAGAAAGTCAACTTTGAATCAAGATTGAATTGTTTGTGTATTTGATTTGCTTTTCTAGTAATGTTCTTGCAGGTTCACATTGCTAAGTGTAGACCAATGTCAGGTCACAATGGGTCAATAAGCACAGTCTCATGCAATGTAATTCTTCATTGTGTGAGGTATGGGGTTGACTCATGCGTGGTCTCTCAATTGGGATACACTTTATGATCAAGACATTAAAGATTCAAAGCTTAGGTGTGCAGCATTGGTCTGAAGACAAAGGAAGAAAGTTTCCTAAGTAAATTTTTCGAGATGTAAGGATACTTTTCGAGAAATCCTTCTGTGCTCTCGAGAAGTCCTTCTGTGCTCTCGAGATGCCCTTGTTTATTTTTCGAGAAGGGTTGTTTCAGAAGTCTCTCGAGACAATGTTGAATCTTCCGAGTAGTTAATTGCATTTCTCGAGAAATCTTT
The DNA here is from genome assembly GCA_033032865.1 of Dactylorhiza incarnata. Taxonomy (NCBI): domain Eukaryota; kingdom Viridiplantae; phylum Streptophyta; class Magnoliopsida; order Asparagales; family Orchidaceae; genus Dactylorhiza; species Dactylorhiza incarnata. The sequence goes on along the minus strand of JAWHQI010000040.1, from coordinate 2,671,848 downwards.
GTTCTCTCGAAAAGTCTTCTTTGTTTTCGAGAAAAGTTCTTTTCTAGTTGTTTTCGAGAAGTCTGTCTCAGCTCAGCTTTCAAGAAGTCTTTTATCTCTCGAGAAGTACTTTTGTTTTCGAGAAATCATTGGTTCTTTCGAAAAGCTTTCTCTCTTAAGGTTGTTCTCGAAATTGTTCTAAAGTTTTCGAGAAGTTTCTTTGTTCTCGAGAAGTCTTGTATCTCTCGAGAAGTCCTGTCATAATTCTTTGATCTCTCTTCTAAAGCTGTTTTTCGAGAACTAGCCGGTTTCTTTCGAGATGTCTTAGATCTCTCGAGAAGTCTAATTCTAGTATTTCTCGTGAGCTTTGTTTTCCCGTTTTGACGTCAAGTCTTTTCCGTCAAATTGACGTGACGTCTTTCCTCGTTTTAAGGTTTGATCGTTAGATCTTCATCTATATAATGATTACTCCTTAAGAATGAGATGTAGCAATCATTTTGAAGATCAGAGTTCATATTCTCCTAACCCTAATCTGATCCAAGATCGTCGTCTAGTGCCGCGCATCTCCATCGTTGGAGTTCGATCGTGAGTTATCTGAATTCATCTCCAAGTGGAAGAGAAAGGTCAATCGATCATTGCCTCACACGTTCTGATTCTATCGGATCGATCAAGACCTTAGAAGATCTATTTTGTGCCGATTTGATTCATCTTCTTCAACATCAAGCCGAAGTCATTTCTGTCGCAAGAAGGAAGAAGATCTTTATCAAATTATTCAGATCTATTTGTGATTTGTTAAGTACAGTTTCATTCAAACCTTACATTTTTGATTGTAGGAGAGATTGTTCTCCGAGTTGTAGGAGAGGTATTCTCCGAGTTGTAAGAGAAGGTTTTTCTCTGAGTTTGTAGGAGTTTGATCTCCGAGTTGTAAGAGTTTTGACTCTGAAGATTGTAGGATCGTTCTTGATCTGAGATTTAGTGAAGTAGTCAAGTCTAGCTGTGGTGCTAGATTGGCGAGGCCGGCAAGTGGAGTACCCAAGAACGGGGAACCACTATAAATTTCTTGTGTCGTCTGTGGTTGTGATTTGCATTCTGTGCGTTCTTAATTTTCAAGATTTTCAATTCCGCAAAAGACGCGATTATCACCTATTCACCCCCCCTCTAGGTGATTTTGGTTGGCAACTAGATATTACAATTGGTATCAGAGGAGGTTATTCTTGAAAGGTTACCACCTTGAATAGGATCTCTCCATTCTATTTGCTAACAATCATGGAAAAGTGCAAGGAATCGTCTTCGTTGAAATTACCTATATGCACTAAGGCTAATTTTCCTATGTGGAAAGAAAGAGTCAGATTTTATATGGAAGCCGCAGACCCAAGAATCTTCCAAGTCGTGGAAGAAGGACCTCATGTGCCTATGACCGCTTCTACTATTGATCCAACCTTAAGAGTGCCAAAGAAAATGATGGACTTAACAAAGGATGAGATTGCTCTCGTTGCTTTGGACAAAAAGGCAAAGAACATAATTGACAATGCTGTGGATGATTCAATGTTGCAAAACTTAATTCACTGTAATTCTGCCAAAGAAATGTGGACGTCTTTAATAGTCCTTATGGAAGGTACTGAAGAAGTAAGAGATGATAGAAGATCTCTTTTGAATCAAGAGTACGAGGCTTTTAAGCAGAATAAAAAGGAGTGCATTGCCGATGCTTATGAAAGATTCTTCAAGATAGTAAACGGCCTAAGGAATTATGGTCGGGAGTTTACTAATGGTGAACTAAATGACAAATTCCTGCGATCCCTAACGAAAGACTGGGATAGCAAGATAGTTGCAATCAGAGAATTTGGGAAGTTACCAAATCTAGACCATCAGAATCTGTTTGGGAAACTATTATCTCATGAACTGCAAATGAACATTCGCAAAACAGAAGAAGATGGGAATAGAATTTCTAACAAGGAAAGGACCTTGGCTATGAAAGCCGAAAGCTCCAGAAAAAGCAGAGCTTTGTCTCCAGTTAGAACACAAGAATCTGATGATGAAAAAGAATCTGAAGCCGGCTCCTCCAGTTCTGAAATGTCTGATGGAGAGTTTTCTCTAATCTCTCGTCAGTTCAAGAAACTGCTAAACAAAAGAAGACACATGAAGAATAAGTTTTCCTCTGAAAATAGACATTCTCGACGTGATGGTGATCATCACAAAAAGAGCTCTAGCAATCATGACAGGTATAAATCTAAAACTGGTAAACATATTTCTTCTGATATAGTTTGTTATTGTTGCAATAAGCCAGGGCACATGATTGTTGAATGCCCTTATAAAAAGAAAGAGGGCGGAAGAAAAGAAGAAAGGAAATCCACCCACGGGAAAAGGAAGATTGAAAAGAGTCTAGTCGCTAAAAAGAATAAAACTTTAAGCGACAGTGACTCGGAGAATTCAAGTAGTGAAGAAGAAGCCTACTTCGGGCTAATGGCTATGACTGATGAAGAAGAAGAACCTCCATATACTGGGAAGGTAAATTCTCACACCATCTTATCTGATTCTGAATATGCTTCAGCTGAACAAAAGGATTATCTTTCAGATGATGACTCAAACCTCATGACCCAATACACTGAAATGCTTAAAAGTTTTGACAAATGCCGAAAGGTAGTCAAAATTCAGGCCAAGGAGATCATGTCTCTCAAAGAAGTGGAATCTAATTTGAGAAAGGAAGTTGAACAACTTTCTTCCTTCAAAGAGGAAAACCAAATCCTGAAAGACAAGATCAAAAGCTCAGATGAGCTCCTTGAACGGAAAGAGAACTCTATCAAAGTTCTGGAAGAACAGCTAGCCGCTAAAAAGAAGCTAGTTGAAAAGTTTTCACAACCAAAAACCATTCTTCCAATCATTGATACTTTCTCTGCTAAAGCAAGTATCAGTGGTTTAGGTCATGTGGCTGGGCCAAGTAATTCTTCTAAAGGCACCCGTGCCAAGAAGAAAAATAAGAATGCTAAGAAAGCTACTATCAAAGAAAAAGGGAAAGCCCATTTAGAACAAGTGGAATTTAAGAAAGTTCTACTTCCCACAAATGCTTATGACATGGAAAGCTCTTATGGTCACTTGACACGACCTATTAATTTTGCACCTGTCAATGACTATAAGGGATGGGCTCGTCCTAAATACCTCGGTCAAAGTGCTTTCAAAGCACCTTATGAAGAAGTGAATCTGAGAGATTATGGTCCGTATGTTCAAGGTCCAAGTGCTGTTAAAGCACCAATAGTAAAGACTATTGTACCTAAGCCAAAGGAGAAAGCATTACCCTGTGTATGCTGTACTCATTAAACATCCTCATCCAGAAGGATTGCTCCTGCCAAGACCAACGTTCAAATAATTAAGCAGGAAAATATTAAAAGAAGGTACAACAGGTTTAACTGTTGGTGTTGCGGCAAAATAGGTCACTTTGCCGTAGACTGTTGGTTCAATTCTACATATTCCAAGAGACCACAACTAAACAATGCAAGAAAGACCGCTTGCAACGTTAATGTTCATCGTGGTGCTCAACTAACAAGGGACCAAGGACCCAAAGTTATTTGGGCTCCTAAGGCAAAGTAATTTTCTTTTGCAGGTATGTCCAAAGGCCAACAAAAATCCTATCTGGTATTTGGACAGTGGTTGTTCTCGGCATATGACCGGAACAAGAAGCCTTTTGCAAAATTTCATTCCTGTTGAGAATGGTCCAAAAGTTATATTTGGCGGATCTGACAGAGGAATAACAAAAGGCTATGGTATGATCTCTAACGGTAATGTATCCTTTTCAGATGTAGCTTATGTGGAAGGATTAGAACATAATCTGATAAGCATAAGTCAACTTTGTGATAAAGGATACATAGTTGATTTTCGTAAAGATAAGTGTTTGATAAAATTGGCAGATAACCTAGAAACGATTTTATCAGGCACTCATTGTAGAAATATGTTCTGTTTAAATTTTCTTTGTTTATCATCTTCTACACCAGTATGTCTTTTAGCAAAAGATAGTGCATCTCTTGCTGATAAATGGCATAAGAGATTAGCACATATAAATTTCAAAACTATAAATAAGTTGTTCTCACAAAACTTAGTACGTGATGCGCCAAATATTAAGTGCAATAAAGATAGACCTTGTCATGCTTGTGTAAAAGGCAAGCAAACAAGAGCTACCTTTAAAAGCATTAAAGGCAAAGATTCAACTAGGTGCTTATACCTACTTCATATGGACTTATTTGGTCCTTTGCAAGTTAGAAGTTTAGGAGGTAAATCTTACACATTTGTTATTGTAGATGATTACTCACGTTTTGCATGGGTATTCTTTCTAAAACACAAGTCAGATACGTTTGACATTTTCACCAAGTTTGTCAAGCAAATCCAGAACGAATTTGAATGTTCGGTAGTCAAAATCAGAAGTGACCATGGAACAGAATTTGAATCTGGAGCTATGACAGATTTTTGTGAAAGTCTAGGTATCTTTCATGAGTTTTCCTCTCCTCGAACTCCACAACAAAATGGGGTAGCTGAGAGAAGAAATAGAACACTCATTGAGGCTTGCAGAACAATGTTGAGTGACACATCTCTACCCGAATATCTTTGGGCTGAAGCTGTCAACACTGCATGCCACGTGCAAAACAGAGCACTCATAAACAAAAAACATGAAAAGACTCCTTATGAACTACTAAAAGGCAAGAGACCAACCATCTCTTATTTTAGAATCTTTGGCTGCAAATGCTTTGTACTTAATAATGGAAAGCATTATAAAACCAAGTTTAGCGAAAAGAGTTTTGAAGGAATTTTTGTAGGCTATAGCAGCCATAGCAGAGCTTATAGAATATTTAATAAGAAAACCCTGGTTGTAGAAGAGTCTATCAATGTTGTATTTGATGAAACGAGCATGCTACATAGCGGCTCTTCTAGTGCTTCTATTGAAGGTACTGGTTCAAAGATACAAGATATAAGCTTTGATGAACCAGTCAAAGTTGATGCTCAAACCTTCGTCAAGATCTCTTCCCCAACCTCAAATGAAGAAGGAGATCAGATTGATGAAGATCCAGTGCAAGTGGAAGGAGACATTCAAGTAGCAAATGATGCTCCAAATGTTCAAACTGATGCAAGGAACCTTGAGTTCAGACACATGAGAGATCATCCTATTGATCAAATCATAGGAGATCCTCAAGTCGGAATTAGAACAAGAAGAGGTACCACTAATGAAAATATGCATTTAAGTTTTCTTTCGCAGGTTGAACCAAAGAAGTTTCAAGAAGCAAACCAAGACCCCCACTGGATAATTGCAATGGAAGAAGAATTAAATCAATTCAAGCGTTGCAAGGTGTGGACACTAGTTCCAAAACCCAAGGATAAAAATATTATTGGAACAAAGTGGGTTTACAAGAACAAGTTGGATGAAGATGGAACAATTATAAAGAACAAAGCCAGACTTGTAGCAAAAGGTTATAGACAGGAAGAAGGGATCGACTTCGATCAAACCTATGCACCAGTAGCAAGACTTGAAGCGATCAGAATGTTCTTAGCCTTTGCTGCATTCAAAGGTTTCACCGTATACCAAATGGACGTTAAGTCAGCTTTTTTGAATGGTAATATAAAAGAAGAAGTATACGTTGAACAACCTCCAGGTTTTGTAGATTCTGAACACCCTAATTATATTTACTTACTACAAAAAGCTTTGTATGGGTTAAAACAAGCTCCTCGAGCTTGGTATGAGACGCTATCTAACTTTCTTCTTGAGAACAAATTCACAAGAGGAAAGATAGATAAAACATTATTTCTTAGGGAAGTAAAAGGCAAGATTTTGCTAGTGCAAATCTTTGTCGATGACATTATTTTTGGCTCTACAGACGATGATCTTTGCAAAAAGTTTTCAAAACTTATGCAAGGAAAGTTTGAAATGAGCAGTATGGGAGAGCTAAAATATTTCTTAGGACTTCAAGTGAAACAATCTGAAGATGGAATTTTCATCTCACAGACAAAATTCACTAAGGAGTTGATCAAGAAATTTGGAATGGAGAGTGCAACCTCTATGAGGACTCCAATGAGCACAGCTATATCTCTGGACAAGGATGAGAAAGGGAAACCTTTTGATGAAACCAAGTACAGAAGCATAATTGGCTCTCTGCTCTACCTTACTGCTAGTAGACCAGACATAATGTTTTCTACATGTGTATGTGCCAGATATCAAGTGAACTCTAAGGAATCTCACTATGCCGCTGCAAAGCAAATTTTGAGATATCTTAAAGGTACACCAAATCTTGGCTTATGGTACCCAAGAAGTAATGATAGCGAGCTAATTGGTTATTCAGATGCAGATTTTGCAGGAAGTAGAGACGACAGGAAAAGCACTTCCGGAACATGTCAATTTCTCGGAAGAAGACTTATCTCCTGGAGCAGCAAGAAGCAAAATTGTGTTGCAATCTCAACAGCCGAATCAGAATATATTTCTGCAGGCAGTTGTTGCGCACAACTTCTTTGGATAAGAAATTAGCTTCAAGATTATAATTTGAAGATAAAGAATATTCTAATGTTTTGTGACTCCTCTAGCGCAATTGCTATAGCAAATAATCCAGTCTCACACAGTCGGACAAAGCATATTGAATTAAGATATCATTTCATCCGAGAGCATGTGGAGAATGGGTATATCAACTTAAGCTATGTCCCCACGGATAAGCAAATTGCAGATATATTCACGAAGCCGCTGGATGAGACCAAGTTCTCTTTCTTCAAGACAGAACTTGGAATGCTCAACATGGAATAATGGTCAAACAAAGGAGAAGAGAAGGAGATAAGTGAATTTTCTTAAGTTTTATATTATTTCTTTATGTTATAAAATGAAGCACAGGTATATCTTTTGGAAAGAAGAAAAATCAGAGAAGGACAAACCAAGTCATCATTAAACTTCTCGAGAAATGAAGTTAATATCTCGAGAAATGACTTGCTGTTGAATGAAGATAAAAGATTTCGGAAAAATTGACATCATCTCTCGAAAAATGAATTCACACTTCTCGAGAAATGGGTTATCCCTCGAGAACTTTAATTATCTTTCGGAAGAAGATCGGCAAAGTTCAGAGACTTCTCGAGAACTTCAACAACCTCTCGAGAAATGTCTTATACTTTTCGAAATCATTAATTTCAATTTTCGAGAATTCGAAGAGCCAGGTACGCGTGTATGTTATTTACTTTAAATTAATGGTCACATCAAAACCAAACTATAAATAGAGTCTCGAAATGAATTAAAAGGTCACGCGAGGTTCCTTCATTTCCTCTCGAAAAGCGCCGTCGGTTCATCTCCTCTTACGCAAAATCGACATTCCAGTTCGCCCTCAGACGGATCTTCTCTAGTTCCAGCCCTCATTTCAAGTTCTCCTCTCGATCAATGGCTCCTTCAGGAAAACCTAAGATTGGAGTCGGCAGTGAACTCGTGCGAGAAGGTCTCCAGTCAATCTCAGATGAGTTTCAAAACCTCTTTAATCTTCTAGACGCAGCAGGACTGTCATTCGTACTAGAACATCAATGTCGAATTCTATTTCAAGAGGTAGAGGATCTGTTTATCAATGTAAAAGTTCACAAAATCGGAAATAGGATGAAATCAATGGTTGGAAATTTCAAAATCAAGATTAATCCAAAATCCCTTTCCAAGTATTTGAAAATTCCTTTGATAGAAAATGAGGACTCTTTAAGTAATGAGGATTGGGCTCATGCCCTAATGTTTTGTGGGTTAAATAAAGGAACATCAACCATTCGTAGACAAAAGATGAGTGATGTTGGAAAATTGATAGTGGACATAATTTCAAAAGTCTTACTATGTCATACTGGCAGCCTAGGTCATGTCTCTTCAGATGTTTTCAGCCTAGTAGCAATGGTGGTTTGTGGAAAAAGATTCAGTTGGGCAAATTTCCTATTCAATAAGATTAAAGAAAGTATAACTAGTCCCAATTTTGCAAGGATCCTGTTACTCTATCTGAATCAGCTTAATCCAGTTATGTTTGACATGTCCAAAGGAGCTATTATTCATCATTTGAAGAAGGTAGATGTTGTCACAATGCAAAGGTGGAACATCAGAATTAATAAGCCAACTGTAGATGCAGGTCTCCAGGGGGAGCACATTTCTTTAGCCCAATCTGTTCCAGAGTATGAAGCTCCAGCTCCACCTCCAGCTCAGCAACACAGTGCAGTTCCAGATCCATCTCCAGCTCCACAAGACTCCATTCCTTCATCAGAGCCAAGTCTTCCAACAGATTCAGTTCTTCCACCATCAGCTCAGGATCCATCAGAACAAGTTCTTTCAGATCAAGTTCCTTCCAAATCTACATCCATCCCAGATGCTCAGGTTTTGCCAAATACTCCTATGGAAGATACTTTTCTTTCACAAGAACAAGTGGATCATTTCTCACCTCCTCCAGCTATAAATGAAGACAGAGTTGATTCCACCATAGCAGATGTGGTAAGTGAAATTCTAAAGGGTGTTGATGATGTGCTTAGCACTAGTGACCACATGGGTGGGTCAGGGGAAAACTTTGATTTTGCTCAAGAAAAAGATGATGCTTCAGTGCATGATTCATCTCCTCCCCCAGTACATATTGAGGGGGAGCAAGAGCCTTGCTTAGAAACAAACAAGGATGCTCAGGAAAAGCTTGTTGTTTTATCTCCTGTGAAGCTACAGAGTTCAGTTGTTCTTGAAGATATCCCAGAAGAAGTTCTGCCAACTCCTCCTCCTCCTCCATCTCTTTATGATGAAAATTCAATTCTTGGTAAAGTTGAACTTATGCTTCAAAGACAAAGTGCCAAAATAGATTACTCCTTCAAAGAAGTTCATGCTAGAATATCTGATGTTGAAAAGGAAATGTCAAAGAAGTTGAAAGAATTCAAAACCAGTTCAGATCAGTTGAAAGAGGTTGTTATTCAGGGAGGAAAGGCTATTGATCACACCATAGAGGGTGTAGCCACAGTGCTAGCTGAAGTTATTCAAGTCAGAAAAACTCAAGAAAACATGGCTTCAAGGGCTGAAGATAATACTTTCAAAGTTATTGATGAAGTTGGCCAGTTTAAGGAGTCTATTCTCCAAACCCTATCTGTAGAAGTCAGAAAGGGGGAGGACAGTTTAACTGAGAAGATGACTGGGTTGATAGATCAAACTCTTTTTGATTTTCATAAGCATTTGATTAATAAGTTTGAGCAGTTGTCCCAAGGTGTCCAAAAGCAGGTCAATGAGTTAAAAGATTTCACTTCTAATACTGCTGTTTGGCTTCACCATGAAATCTTTCCTGATTTGGGTATTGACCCTGCTCAACCTCCTCCAAGTTTTGATCAAGCTCAATCTGATGCTCCTCATTTTTCTCCAAGGCCAGCAGAGCAGTTTGATGATATTCCTTCAGTAGAGCCTCCCTCCTCCATGCATTATTCAAGAAAAAGGAAATATGGTGATGGACCTTCTGCAAGCAGATCTGTTCCTGGCTCTAGCTCAGCAGGTTCTGGCAAAGCAGTGATAGATGACACAAAGGTTTATCCAGAAGTTTGGAGTCCAGTTTCAAAGATCATCATTCTAGACTCTCTCAAGCTTGTAGAAGAAGGAAATGTACAAGCTACTGAATTTTACAGCTCTTCTGAATGGAAGAAATATGAGACAAGTAAAACCAAGAGAAGAATTCATTTCAAGAATTATGGGTATAACAATCCAGCAGCTCCAGAAGCTCCTCCAAAGTATCATCCCAAACCTTATGCTTACTTTTCAAGACAGGAGGAGAAAAGAAAGGGGAATGCTAATCTCTGAAGACAAGACCTTGAAGACCTTTAAAACTTTATGTCTACATGCTTGTGTGAACTTTAATTCATTAGACAATCTTAAATCTAAATATAGTTTTTGATTTTGATGTGACAATCATGCTCTTATATTTAAATATTGTTGTTAATGTTCTTTCCAGTATATCTTTTTATATTTGTTACAATTCATCTTGGTATGTAGGGTTCTGACTTCTACAAATAGGGGGAGATTGTTGGGTATTGTATCCACAATAGCCTTGATTTGTAGAAAGTCAACTTTGAATCAAGATTGAATTGTTTGTGTATTTGATTTGCTTTTCTAGTAGTGTTCTTGCAGGTTCACATTGCTAAGTGTAGACCAATGTCAGGTCACAATGGGTCAATAAGCACAGTCTCATGCAATATAATTCTTCATTGTGTGAGGTATGGGGTTGACTCATGTGTGGTCTCTCAATTGGGATACACTTTATGATCAAGACATTAAAGATTCAAAGCTTAGGTGTGCAGCATTGGTCTGAAGACAAAGGAAGAAAGTTTCCTAAGTAAATTTTTCGAGATGTAAGGATACTTTTTGAGAAGTCCTTCTGTGCTCTCGAGAAGTCCTTCTGTGCTCTCGAGATGTCCTTGTTTATTTTTTGAGAAGGGTTGTTTCAGAAGTCTCTCGAGATAATGTTGAATCTTCCGAGTAGTTACTTGCATTTCTCGAGAAATCTTTGTTCTCTCGAAAAGTCTTCTTTGTTTTCGAGAAAAGTTCTTTTCTAGTTGTTTTCGAGAAGTCAGTCTCAGCTCAGCTTTCGAGAAGTCTTTTATCTCTCGAGAAGTACTTTTGTTTTCGAGAAATCATTGGTTCTTTCGAAAAGCTTTCTCTCTTAAGGTTGTTCTCGAAATTGTTCTAAAGTTTTCGAGAAGTTTCTTTGATCTCGAGAAATCTTGTATCTCTCGAGAAGTCCTGTCATAATTCTTTGATCTCTCTTCTAAAGCTGTTTTTCGAGAACTAGCCGGTTTCTTTCGAGATGTCTTGGATCTCTCGAGAAGTCTAATTCTAGTATTTCTCGTGAGCTTTGTTTTCCCATTTTGACGTCAAGTCTTTTCCGTCAAATTGACGTGACGTCTTTCCTCGTTTTAAGGTTAGATCGTTAGATCTTCATCTATATAATGATTACTCCTTAAGAATGAGATGTAGCAATCATTTTGAAGATCAGAGTTCATATTCTCCTAACCCTAATCTGATCCAAGATCGTCGTCTAGTGCCGCGCATCGCCATCGTTGGAGTTCGATCGTGAGTTATCTGAATTCGTCTCCAAGTGGAAGAGAAAGGTCAATCGATCATTGCCTCACACGTTCTGATTCTATCGGATCGATCAAGACCTTAGAAGATCTGTTTTGTGCCGATTCGATTCATCTTCTTCAACATCAAGCCGAAGTCATTTCTGTCGCAAGAAGGAAGAAGATCTTTATCAAATTATTCAGATCTATTTGTGATTTGTTAAGTACAGTTTCATTCAAACCTTACATTTTTTATTGTAGGAGAGATTGTTCTCCGAGTTGTAGGAGAGGTATTCTCCGAGTTGTAAGAGAAGGTTTTTCTCTGAGTTTGTAAGAGTTTGATCTCCGAGTTGTAAGAGTTTTGACTCTGAGGATTGTAGGATCGTTCTTGATCCGAGATTTAGTGAAGTAGTCAAGTCTAGCTGTGGTGCTAGATTGGCGAGGTCGTCAAGTGGAGTACCCAAGAATGGGGAACCACTATAAATTTCTTGTGTCGTCTGTGGTTGTGATTTGCATTCTGTGCGTTCTTTATTTTCAAGATTTTCAATTCCGCAAAAGACGCGATTATCACCTATTCACCCCCCCCCCCCCCCTCTAGGTGATTTTGGTTGGCAACTAGATATTACATATTCTATAGGCTTTACTGGTTGAAGAATATCCAAGAAATATTCCTTCATCACATTTTTCATCAAATTTTCCTAAAGAATCTTTTGTATTAAGAATAAAACATTTACATCCAAATACTTTAAAATATGATACGTTAGGTTTCTTTTGATAATATAGTTCATACGGTGTGAGATTTAGTGATGGGCGAAGCATGACTCTATTCATTACATAGCATGATGTGCTTACGGCTTCGGCCCAAAAAGACTTAGGTAATTTATATTCAGATAACATGGTGCGTGCTAGTTCTTGGATTGTCCTATTTTTCCTTTCTACAACACCGTTTTGTTGAGGTGTGCGTGGAGCGGAGAACTCATGCTTAATACCTAACATTTCACAAAAAGATTTAAAATTTTCATTTTCAAATTCACCTCCATGATCTGAGCGAATGCATTTTATTTTTAAATCTAGTTCATTTTGAATACGAGCACATAATTTTGAGAATTCGCAAAATGCATCAGATTTGGAAGAGAGAAATAAAGTCCAACAATATCTTGAGAAATCATCTATTAGAACGAAAGTGTATATTCTACCACCAAGACTTGCGGTGTTAACGGGACCAAAGAGATCCATATGAATTATTTGCAATGGTTTTGAAGTAGAAATTTTGTTTTTGCTTTTAAAAGATGATTTTGTAAATTTTCCTTTTTGGCATGGAGAACATAGTGAAGATAAATTTCCATTCAACTTAGGCAATCCTCTAATCAATTCCCTTTTTGCTAGTTTTAAAATGATCTTTGTACTAGCGTGACCTAAACGTCTATGCCATAGTTCTAATTCATCATTTTTGTTTATAAAACATTTTATAGATGATTTGGAAAGATCATGAAATGAAACTATGTAAACATTGTGAATTCTAGGTGCAGTTAGTAACACATCTTTTGTTTTAGGATTAAATATTTTGCAAAGATTAGTGGATGATTCAAATAATATGTCTAATCCTTTATCACACAGTTGACTTATAGATATTAAGTTATGTTTTAATCCTTCTACATAAAGAACATTTGAGATAAGAAAGGATTCGTTACCCACTGTAACTACTCCCATGATCCTTCCTTTACTGTTATCACCAAACCTAACGATCCCTCCTTTATTCTTTTCTAGGCTAAGGAATTTTGCTTTGTTGCCCGTCATGTGCTTGGAGCAGCCTGAATCCAAGTACCACACGTCCTCCGTTTCCTTAGCCTTCCTGCAAATCTAGAGAGAAGATTAAGGGTGAGGAGCAAAAACCGAAAACCGACAAAACCGACCGAACCGACCAAACCGCACCGATTGTTAAACCGACCCGCCCGGTTTGGTGTCGGTTCAGTTTGGGGCTTGTGAAAACCGATGCCATATCGATTCGGGGCGGTTTTCAAGTAGTAAGAACCGACCAAACCGAACCGAACCGACTAATACTTTAATAATTTTTAATTATGTATAGGTCATCTTCTATTTGATCTGAATCATTAAATGTGGGCTTTCCGGCTCCCGCTTCCATAAATTATATCATGTATAGGCCATTTCAAGTGTTCAAACATTGAATATTTGAATGAATGAATCCCTGATTCGGTGATTCCGTGATTCAGCCATTCAGGTGAATCGGTCCACGAGATGACGAGATGTGAGTGATACCTTCCGTGAAGGACAGAGGGAGCTAGACTTGCATAGCTGCACTTAATAAATATATAAAAAATTAGGTCTCCTTCACACACGCCTCTGTCGCCTCATTTGCACCCTTCCGTCATTTTAGGTCTTCTTCAAGCTCGCGAGTTAGGGGCTTAGGGCGAGTCTGGATTCTGGAAGCACTGAAGTCGTCAGCCACTCACGCTAAGCTCGCGAGTTAGGTGTGTCGGCGAGTTAGATGAATAGCTACTGCCAATTTGCTGAATAGCTACTGCAATTTACTACTATTTACATCAGTAGTTTGTTATCTTCCATTCATTATATAGTTCCATTTACTTTTGTTACCTTTTGTTTGCTACTGGAAATGGTTTTTTCTTCTTCTTAAGTTTGCTTCCTTACTTTTGAATAGCTTGCTTCCTTCAATAGTTCTGTTATATTAGAATGTAAACTGCAAAAAAATCTATTATTTCATAACATGCAAAAACAAAATATACCACTATAGCTCATATTTATTATAATTTAAAAAAAAAGATGCACTTGCTTCAGGAAATTGAATTCTCCTAGTTAGATCACAGTTAACCATTTTTAAATATTTATTATACTCACATGTGTGATGTATTCTCTTAGTAATGACCCTAAATTTTATAGGTGTGAGATTCTCGTAGTCTTTCCCTCCACATGCCATATAAAAACTGACACTGAACCGCAAAAAACCGATAAAAACCCGAACCGACAACAAACCGAACCGACCGGGTTCGGTTCGGGTTGATTTGGACCTTCCAAAAACCGAAGCATGTCGGTTCGGTTTCGGTTTTGGTCCAAACCGATTCAAACCGAACCGCTCGCACCCTTAGAGAAGATGAGAGTAAAGATCCAGATACCCAAGAGGTACCACCCATAGAGTAAGTGGATTTCTTAGGTACCCAGATTTGTTTTAACCATCGTTATTTTATATTCCTGCAAGAGCTAGACATGTGTCCAAACTTAAGACCATTTGCACACGAAATAAAGGGGGTTGAGACCCTTTTCTAAGTTTCTACATTGCTCTTGCTGGATAATGTTTGAACTTTAGAAAAAACAGGAGATTTTTTAACTGTTGAGCTACCGCCGGCATTAGTGGCTAGCGCCGGGCGGTAGGGCTCACTTTGATATCCAACCCCAAATTTTCCAGAACCATAACATTGGTTTCCCAAAATCATATCCAAGGATTTTTGACCAATCCCAAATTTTTTATGGCTATATTGAGGTCATGATTTTATTTTGTAAGAAATGTATTTTCTTGTACAATCATAACACATTTATTTTCAAATCCCTTTTTGTTATTTTCAATTTGTAAAAGAGAGGTTTTTAGTTTTCTCTCTAAGTCCCCCTTTTCTTTTGCAATAGTTTTGTTTTGTGAGAGGGCCTTAGAAAGAGAAACTTCAAGTTCTTTTGTCTTAAATAAAGAGTGCTCACACTCTTGACATGAAACCTTTCTCTTTTCAAGGGAAATCAATTTTTTTGTGAGCTTATGATTTTCTTTGATAATAGATTCATTTTCACGATTTAATATAATATTATCTTGTATACTTTGATCATAGGATTTGCAAGTTAGAACAAATTCATCATGGAGTTCTTCGAAAGTAGGAGGAGTTACCTCAGTGTCGCTAAGAACACTGGTGTCGTCATCGTTGCTTTTTGCCATTAAGCATAAGTTTGCTTCCTCCTCGTTACTTGACTCAGACTCATTTGAATCTTCAGAGGAAGAATCATCCCAAGTTGCGGCTTTCAGTACTTTCTTTTTCTCTTTTGCTTTGTATTGTTATTTTTGCTCCTTTTGCCCGGTCTTTCTGCAGTGGTAGCACTCCGATGGTGGTTTTTCTTCTTCATCTTCGCTTCCTTTTTCTTTCCTTAATGAAGAGAAAGATCTCTTTCGTCGAGCATCCTTTTGGAAGTATTTTAGGAATGTGTTCCTTCTTTCCGGATTCCTGATGAACTTCCTGAAGTTCTTCACCAGGAGACCCTCTTCACCTTCATCATCATCATCGATGCTCTCCTTCTTTGATTTTAGTGCTAGCGCCTTTTTCTTTGGCTCTTTGTTGTATTCATCGTGTTGAATATGGAGTTCTACCTCATGGGTTTTGAGATTCCCAATAAGGTTCTCGATCTGGAGCGTTCTTAAGTTGTGCGACTCCGAGATGGCTGTCACCTTTGGATTGAACCTTGGAGGTAAAGAGCGAAGAATTTTCCTCACCAAGTCCCCGTCTGAGTAGATCTTTCCAAGTTCCTTTGAAGCGTTGACGATCTTGGTGAAGCGAGTGTACATCGAGTTGATGTCCTCTTCGGTATCCATCATGAATTTTTCATATTCAGATTCCAGTTGGAATAGCTTTGCATCTTTCACCTGCGATGTACCTTCATGAGTAACTTCCAATTGATTCCAAATATCATAAGCAGTTATGCTTGCAGAAATTCTATTAAACTCAGTCCTATTTAAGGTGCAATATAAAGCGTTCATTGCTTTAGCATTATTTTTACACCTTAGTTTATCGTTATCATCCCATTTATCTTTAGGTTTTAGTAATGTCGCCTCTCCCACTATAGTTGTAGGAGGAAAGTACCGAACTTCTACCATGTTCCATACTTCTACATCCATGGTCATAAGAAAATACATCATTCGATTTTTCCAGTAGTTAAAATCTGACCCAGTAAAGAGAGGTGGTCGACTAACCACTTGACCCTCTGAAAAAGCGAGATCATGAGACGCCATTATTCCCGGTTGTTAAGCCGATTGGAATAAAACCGCTTTGATACCACTTGTTGGATCAGTAGGCGCCCTTAGAGGGGGGTGAATAAGGGTTTTCGAAAACTTATATTATATTTTGAAAAGCATTGAAATAATGCGAGATTAAGACAATGAGAAGTCAAGTAAAACAATTGAAATAAAGTAGAGACATGTTTTATTAATATGAAATAAGGTTTTACAAAAGTTGATTTCTATAACGCTAGAAATCGGTGGCGAAGAATAGTAGACTCTTTTTGTTTTCTATCCCGACTCGCATCCCCACGAACCGGTGGCCCTAGCCTATCCTTCCCGGATTCGGCCTAAAGCCTCTCTAGCCAACCCTTCCCCGGATATGGCCTCGAGCACTCCCTAGACCTAACCTAGATCTAGTCGCCAACACGAGGCGAATTTCCGCCCTAAGTCCTACCCAGACCTAGTCGCCAACACGAGGCGATTTCTCTAACCATTTACAAGAAATATGAAATGAAAATAATTAAAACTCCCTCTTGATGAACATCTGAAGTTGGAGACGATGATCCAATGTAGAATAAGCATTGTAGAAGCGGACTTCATTTTGATCCGGCGTGAAGAGATTCTCCTTCAGAAGTTTGTAGAACTTTGGTAGGACATCAATTTTCGGCCAAGGCAGCCTCTGGAATTCTAGCACTCAATCTCTCTCTCTCTCATGTGTGTTCGAAATGAGAGAAGAGGGGTCCTATTTATAGCCTCAGCGCTTGCGCTAGAGGTACCGCTGGCGCTATCCCATTTTAGGACATATTCTGCGCGGCAGGATCTTCAATCCGAGGAAACATTTCTCTCTTGCCTTATGTGCTTCGCGCTATCGCCTGCGCTATCGCCTGCGCTATCGGCTATCGCCAGGCGCTATCCCCTTCTATATGTGCTCTCGGAATTTCGCAGATCATCGCTAGCGCCAGGCGCTAGGTGATACCGCCGGCGCTAGTAGGAGTGTTGGATTTGATGGCTCAAATTTGGGGGCAACATTCTTATGTAATCATTGAGTCATATGGACTTTGTTTTCCTGCACACTTAAACACACAAGATCAAATATACATAGGATTTGTTATTCTCAAACCTAGGAGATGCGGAAGACCATGTTCCAATAGTTTAGGCATTATTGGTAGGAGGATGGGAGGGCCTTGAAGCAGTTGATGAGTGGCCTCCAGAAGATCGCCTTGTAGCAGCTTAGGGCATCGACGCTGATAAATTGACACTTGAGCGAGGTGACACTGAGGGTCACCAGCAGATCAACCCCTCCTTCCACCTCTTTCCAACTCTCCTGAGAAGCCAAAGAGGGGACCATCTGGCGCCAACACCCTTCCTGCCTCGACTCCCAACTCGTCGATAACGTTCATGGAGCTCCTGTTGTCTACAAGAATCCGATCGATGGTGTAGTCCTCCACAGCGGCCTGAATCACAAGTGCATCATGGAAGGGGTTCTCATTCCCTAACATATCCTCCTCCAAAAAGGTGTTCTCTTCCAATGGGGGCGGTGCCTGCGAGCTCGAAGCGACACTCCTGCGATAGATCTGGTGGAGACTTCCCTTAAAGAAAGCTCTGAGCCCTGCTCCCCTGTGGATCACTCTTACCGTGGCCCCTCCTGCTCCACCTCCAGCTCCCTGGATCACCTCTCCTCGACCCCCTTATTCGACTCAATCCTCATTCCACCTTCGAGCGGCAGCATGCATTGTCAGCGGCTCGACAGGGGCTTCTATCCTCCTAGGCTCTCCTCTCGCTTCTTCAGCAGCTAGCCTTCTAATGGCCTCCCAAAAATCTGGGCAAACCATTGTCTCATGCCCCTCTACTTGATGCAGCTCGCAGTAGAGGGGGATCTCTTCTGCCTGTGGCCTTCTCCGTTGGTTTCTCCTGGCTGGCTGACGTTGCGGTTACCCTGCAAGCCGACATGGCGGCCTATTGGCAGGGACTTGGTAGCGCCTTTCCTCTTCCCAACGCTTTGGAGCCACTGCGGGCCTCCTCTCTTCCCTCCTCCTTGGCTCTTCCCTCCAGGGCTCTTCTCTCCTCTCCTACGGCCTCTTCCTTTCTTCCAGCCTCTTCCTACCCTACCTTCATGTCTCCTCCTCCTTCCTGCGCACGGGGACCTTCTCCTCCTCTTCCTCTTCCTCCATGGTTAGCTTGGTCAAATGGCCAGGAAGTCGCGATTCAAAGCCTCCTTCTGAACGAACTTATTGGCCCTTTCAATAAGCTCTTTGTAGGACATGGGAGGGTCTCGGCTCATCTCCAGCTTGAAGAGGCCTTCCCTTAGGACGAACGTTAGGGCAAACTGCAGGGTGAAACCATCCACCTCCTGGATGTCCAGCATTTCTTCTTGGAATCGGCCGATGTAGTTCCCCAACATCTCTCGTGCTCCTTGCACCAGATAGATGAGAGTCGTGGACTCCTTCTTCCTCTTCTTTGTTGTGGTGAATCACATCGTCACTCCTCGGCGAAGGTCTTCGAAGCAGTAGATTGAACCTATTGACAGCTGGTGGAACCAGTCCATGGCTTTTCCCCAGAAAGTGATGGAAAAAAGCCTACACTTGAAGGAGTCCGGCATGGTTCGGAAGGAGACTACATCCTTGAACTACTGGAGGTGTCGTACAGGTGATGAGTCCCAATTATATACACATATATGGACTCATCTGGGCCGATTTTCTAGTCTATGCACTACATTTTAGGCATCTTTTCGCTCATATTTGTTATTCCACGCTATGTGCACTTCTAGGCCCGTTTCGGTGTTATTTCTTGTTTATCTTCGTTATTAGTTTTCATGCATTGTTAAGTGCCACCTTCAGTGGCTAGATTGGTGTGTATGCTGGAACAGGAGTCGTGCAGGTGTTCCTGGTACAATTCTGTACAGGAACACTGCGCACGATCACTGGTTCTATTACGCACGACCACTGGTCGTGCGCCACTGATCGTGCGCACTCAACCCCCAAAATTTGAGTTCTGTCTTGACCGAACGCACGACCATTTACAATAGTGCGCACGACCACTGGTCGTGCGCCACTGGTCGTGCGAACATTATATTTTATAAATTTCCTATATTGCAGGCTCCGCCCAGGCAGGCGCACGATCACAGGATTCTTGTGCGCACGACCACTGGTCATGCGCCAATGACCGTGCGCACTGTTTATTCCAGCGCCTATAAATATTCCTGCTCGCGAATTAGGTTGGATCCTCAGCATTTTCTTCCTCCAGTCCGCCGTTTCCTGCTCCAGAGCGCCCGATTTCGCCCCTCCATCGCCGCCCACCATCGGGAGGTGCTCCGGGCTTGTTCTTCACGCCATTCTTGAGCCGGAGCTTCCTCTCGGCCTCCTCCTTCATCCTAGATCTTCAAGGAAGGTTTAGCCGCCATCGCCATCAAGCAAGAGGAAGTTTGCAACCTCTACTGGATCATGACACGAAGAAGACGGGCTCATTGGAGAGTAGTGACAGCTCTCTCTACCCCGGACATAGTTGCGGACCGAGCTTGGATGCGGATTGACATCCCGGCGATTCCAACCGTGAATCTACAACAAGACTTCGGATTCGGTCGATTTCTTGCCTTGTTCTTCTCTTATTGATGTGTTTGTAGCTAGATCTCTCATGTATTAATGATGAACACTATGAATCGTGCTTGTAATCTTAATTTCATGTCTATGTGAAGTTATATTTTGTTCATATGTGTACGAGGTGCGCCCCATTCCATCCTCCATCCCGCCGTCATGTTCGTGTGTCGCACTAGCAATTGCTAGTGGCGTGCTTGTCGACGAGGTGCTTGCGACCCTCATCTGTATGCCTACTCTTCCATCCGCCTAGCGAAGCGTGGCATAGCGGCCCGTGTAATCCATTCCGACTCCGCTGGTGCGAACCATTCCATCTGCTTGCCTACTCTTCCATCCGCCTAGCGAAGCGTGGCATAGTGGCCCGTGTAATCCATTCGCCCAACGAAGCAGTGCGCTCAAGGCCTGCACAGTTCGACTCTGCTTGCCTACTCATCCGTTCGCCCTTGCGACGCAGCGCGCTCAAGGCCTGCCTAGTCTCCATCCTGCCAAGCGAAGCACTGCATAGCGGCATTGCATAGGAGTAGTTGTAGTTGTTTTCTTTTCTTTTCCAAAAGCCAAATCACCCCGTTTCCGCATTCCATCCAACCCTTAGGACTTCAATCCCAAGTTCTTCCTCGAACGTTAACTCCATCTTACCGTGTTCCTTGAGAGATTCGATACTCGGGGATTACTCCTCATTTTATATTACTTGAACGATCGGTACACTGCCGTTTCGTGCCGCAGTCTTGCTACCGCCTATAGCGGTGTGCTAAGATTTGCGCCATCAAGTTTTTGGCGTCGTTGCCGGGGAACACAGACGTGTGAGTTTTCTGGAGAGGGAGAGCTGTAAGATAGAAGCCCTTTTCCCTTTGTTTATACCATCTCTTTTGTTTATTTTAGTGTTAAAATTTGATAATTCTATTTCATTTCCTCCTTTTTCTAGTCTCGGCTTTTCTTTAGCAGGTGTTCATTTAATTCTGGTTGCGTGTAGTATTATTTTGCAAAGAATCATTATTTTCTGTTTATCCACATATTTCTGTGATGTATTCTGAAGCCGAGTGTCGTCTTTATGACACTTTGCGTCGATACATCGACGCCATGACTGCTTTAAACGATGAGCATTATATTAGGTGCTTGCTATGTCAAGGTGTAGGTCATATGGTGAAGGATTGCCCTCGTCTGTGCGATCCTTCCCCCTCTGAGGACGTGTACGCAGCATCCCCCCGTTTACGGGAGACTACTGCGGACAGGCCCACCAGAGTGTTGCCTGACCCCTACACTGACATCGCACATCATGCTCGATCTTTGCCCTTGGAGATTACTAAGGAATCTCTCACCGCGTACAGCTCGTTCATGGGTCCCTCAATCCCCTTTTATGAGCTTCCCTTGAGTGATGATGTGCACTCATTCGATGGTCAACAGGGACAGGATTGGAAACTCATGGATGCACCAGTATGGTGTGCAGATTCTGGTTCTTCCTGCGGGGAGGCGTTTGTGGATATTTTCGCGGAGGTGACTGCTCATTTATTTTCTGATCATGAGAGCAGTATGGTTCCTCCGCATTCCTTGCAAAATTCATCTACTTCTATCTTTAGTGAGTCGGCTGATGATGTCGTGTGGGTGGTTTATTCGGCGCCTGAGGTTGCGCCAAAGTGGGACGAGGATTTCATTCTCTCAGATGGGGAGTGTGATACCTTTGAACACGATGACGCACCGCGGTGGGATGAGGAGGATTCTCTTTCCGAGGAGGAGGTATTTACTTACTTCTTGGATGGGGACATCCAGCTCACCACCGAGGACCCCGAGCTCCTAGGTTCCCCTCGTTACGACTCATATGATACCGACAGTGATCTGTGCTTGGATCCTGCTGGGAGTGAGACCGGGACCACTCCCCCGATTGATGTTTATTTAAGTTTTTCTTCCCTTTTATTTCCTAACCACCCTTCTTCGCCCGAGCCTGTGCAGGTTGAATCTTCATAGGTACTTCAAGTGGACTTGGAGCTTTATGCTCAAGTCAATGATGAGTGTGTCCTTATATGCGAGGAGGTTGATCCCTCCTCCATTAAGGAAGCCTCATTCGTTGCCTTCTCCTCCTGCGGACCTGCTGTGGACGATACCTTGCTCGGCAAGGATTCTTTATGTGAGATGAGTGAGGACCAGGCCTCCTCCTCTTCTTACATTCTGTTTCCTCTACTTGCGGTTTGTGGGTATTATTATACAGGTAGAGGGGTAACTGCTCTGTCTCCGTATCGGTACCCGCT